>CM054063.1:102000997-104400997 GCA_028641055.1 Alopecurus myosuroides | reverse complement strand
AAGATTTGTCGAAGATTTTAGTACTCTTGCTGCACCTTTGAATGATTTAACTAAAAAGGGTGTTGATTTCGAATGGGGGTTGAACAAGACATTGCTTTTGATGAGATTAAGAGTAAATTGATTTCGGCCCCATTGCTCATGTTGCCTAATTTTCATAAACAATTCAAAATTGAGTGTGATGCAAGTGGTATTGGTATTGGTGGAGTGCTTATGCAAGAAAACAAACCTGTTGCTTATTTTTCTGAGAAATTGCATGGTGCTCAATTAATCTATTCTGTTTATGATAAAGAATTGTATGCACTTGTTAGAGTTCTTGAGGCTTGGAAACATTATTTGTGGCCAAAAGAATTTATCATACATTCTGATCATGAAGCATTGAAATTTTTAAAGAGCCAATCTAGCCTTAATAAGAGACATGCTAAGTGGGTTGAATTCATTGAATCTTTCCCATACATAATTAAATTTAAGAAAGGCAAAGATAATGTTGTTGCTGATGCTCTCTCTCGGAAAAGTATGCTATTAACTCAATTGGATGTGAGAGTTCCTGGTTTGGAGAGTGTGCAAGATTTGTATGCTCAAGATAATGATTTTAAACATGCTTATGTGAATTGTACTAATGTGAAAGCATGGCATAAATTTCATTTGCATGATGGATATTTGTTTAGAGCTAACAAATTATGTGTGCCCGAGTCGTCCTTGCGTTTGTTATTGTTGCAGGAATCACATAGTGGTGGATTGATGGGACACTTTGGGAGGGAGAAAACATTGCTGATGTTGGCTGATCACTTTTATTGGCCACGAATGAGAAGATATGTGGAGAGGTTTGTGAGACATTGCATCACTTGCAACAAGGCTAAGTCTAAACTAAAACCTCATGGATTATATACTCCTCTTCCTTAACCTAACACACCTTGAAAAGATATTAGTATGGATTTTGTGTTAGGATTTCCTAAGACTAAAAGAGGACATGATTCTATATTTGTGGTAGCGGATATATTCTCTAAAATGTCACATTTTATTGCATGCCACAAGAGCGACGATGCGTCGCACATTGCTAATCTGTTTTTCAGGGACATAGTGAGATTGTATGGAGTACCCAAGACTATTGTTTCTGATCGTGATGTCAAGTTCATGAGCTATTTCTGGAAGACGCTATGGGGGAAGCTCGGGACAAACCTGCTGTTTTCAACTACTTTTCACCCCCAAAATGATGGACAAACGGAGGTGGTGAATCGCACATTATCCACATTGTTGCGATCCATGATCAAGAAGAATCTACGGGAGTGGAAAGAGTGTTTGCCACATGTTGAGTTTGCATACAACAGGGTTGTTCAGTCTACTACTCAGTTATTCCCGTTTGAGGTGGTGTATGGTTTGAATCCCATAACTCCACTTGATTTGATGCCACTTCCTATACAAAAGAGAGTCAATATGGAGTCTTCAAAACGTGCTGATTTTGTGAGGAAGATCCATGAGAAGACAAAGCAAGCAATAGAGAAGAAAGGAAGACATGTAGCTGAGAGAGTAAACAAGAAGAGGAAGGAGGTGCTATTTCGGCCATGAGATTTGGTGTGGGTGCATTTTCGCAAGGATAGGTTTCCCGCATTGCCCAAGTCTATGTTGATGCCACGAGGTGTTGGTCGATATAAAGTACTTAAGAAGATTAATGACAATGCCTACAAGATAGATCTTCCTAGTGATGAGTTTGGTGTGAGTAATTCTTTCAATGTTGCTGATCTATCACCATACCAAGGAGAGGACCTTGATGCGTCAAGGTAGACGCCTTTTCAGGGGGGGGGATGATGAGGACATCCCTAATGCTTCTACACTTTCTCCCATTGACGATGTTGTTATTCAAGAGAAACATGATGAAGTGAGAATTGGACCAATGACAAGATCAAGAACTAAATTATTACAACAACAAGTGAATTCTCTCTTATTAGAATATGATGTTTGTTTTCATGAGAACTTTATACTACCTAGATCCATGCACTTATGTATACTCAGGTTTTTTGATAACACAAGCATGGATGGAGATGGACATGAAGAGGAGCTGACAAACAAGTGCTACAAGGTGGAAAATAAAATAGACAAGTTGGAAAACAAATGCCACTTGATGGAAAACAAGGAAGAACAAGAGGGAGATGTTTTCCACAAGTCCACAACTGAAGTACACAAGAGGGGGCGCCCAACACAATGTTGCTGCGCCTAAGGGAGAGTCCTACCATGATTAGGAGTGGACCTGCGTGTCCCTATGGCCGCACCCTAGTATGGGTCGGTTTGTATCCATTGGTTTGAGTACAAACTATTAGCTCGAGTCCAAATAGGTTTGGGCTAGGTGTGCTTGCGCAATACCTGTTGTGGCCGCACCCCTACCCCTCATATAAGTCCTATTGCTGCGAGTTAGAAGGTTAGACTATGATAAAACATAAACCCTAGACTTCTAGATTGTATTGCTCAAAGCATTCATCTTGAATTGTTACTACTTGCAAATCTTAGTGTATTCGACTGTTCCATTGGGAATAAGGAGAAACAAGACCACTTTCATCGGTGGCTACTTGTGCAAGAGTGTGGAGTCTCGAATATCTGAAGGGGTTGAGTGTTGTTGCAATTGGTGACAGGGTTTAGCCAAAGGAGAGTTCGTGGTATCACATTATTTATCATCAAGTTATCAGAGAGTTCATCGAGAAGATCGGGCATCCCCATATCAAGTTCCATTTCTGGCGCCATGCCGGGACGGGGATTTGAAGGAGATCATCGCCATCGACACCGCCACCTCTTCTCCATCAACCATCCATGATTCCCCCATCCACGTGTGAGTAAACACCGTTGTAGGCTGAGAGGAATGGAAGAGATTGGATGAGATTGATCATGTAATAATGCCAAATTGTTAGGGCATAGTGCCTAGTATCTTTTATTAGTGTTTTCTACCGTTGTTGCAAGTTGTTATGCTTAATGCTTGTCACTACGGCCTGAGTGCCATGATCTCAGATCTGAACATGTTATTGTTTCATGAGTATAATTATGTTTCTTGATCATATCTGCAACTTGTTTACATATGTCATTGTCCGGAACCCGAGGCCCCAAAGTGACAGAAATTGGGACAACCGGAAGGATGGTTGTGATGTGAGGATCATGTGTGTTCCCGGAGTGTTAATGCTTTGCTCCGGTGCTTTATTAGAAGGAGAACCTTAATTACCAGTAGTTTCCCTAGAGGCCCCGCTACCACGGGCTAGTAGGAAAAAATATGTTGTGCAAGTTTCTCATTGCGAGCACGCGTGACTATATTGGAACACATGCCTATGGTTTGCCTAGAAGTTGGATGCTTTATTATTATTATTATTATTATTATCTGCAATTCCCATGTTAGATTATTACATGACCTATGTTATCCATGCAACGCCCGTACATCCATTCCCTCTATGCCTACGGTACTTCACAACCTACTGTTTACCGCGATTGCTACTGCTATTACTATTTTACTATTGTTGTTATTTTATATTTGTTGCTGCTATAAAACTGTTTCCACTAATAAATTGTTGCGAGCAAGTCTACTTTTAGGTGCAGCTGAATTGACAACTAAGTTGTTAAGGCTAATAAATATTCTTTGGCTCTCCTTGTGTCGAATCAATAAATTTGGGTTTTACTTCCCTCGAAGACTGTTGCGATCCCTTATACTTGTAGGCCATCAGACGTTGTTTGCGTATTTATGTTTTTTTATTGTTGATCTGTTTGTGCGTGTGTGTGGAGTTGATCTTGTTCAATTCAACGTTGCTGTTTTGTGAATCACCGTGAAATATTGGGCCAAAACTCTCTCGGATCACGTTGATCCGTATCAGGAAAGAATGAAATATTTAGTAAAGAATTGTCCCACTCATGGACTGGCTACTTAGATGGTCATCCAAACTTTTTATGCATGACTGAATTTTTCTTCAAGAAACCTTCTAGATTCAGCTGATGGAGGAACCTTTATGTCCATGACCTTGGGGGCAGCAACAAACCTTCTTGCTAATATGATGGTAAATTATTCTGAATGACACACTGAGAGAGCTACAACTGGTAAGAAGGTAAATTATGTTGAAGAAACCTCCTCTTTGAGTGATTGACTTGATGCTATTATGTCTATGCTTGCGAATGGCCATGCTCCTATTAATCCAAACAATGTTCCTTTAGCCTCTTTGGTTGCTCAAGAAGAGCATGTTGATGTGAGCTTCATTAAAAATAATAATTTCAACACCAATGCTTATAGGAATAATTTTGGTAGCAACAATTATATGCCATATCCTTTTAATAGTGGTAATAATGATAGAATTGGAATGTCTAATGAAAGAATTTCAGAAGTTGAAAGAGCCACTAAAGACTTTATGAAAAAAAATGAGCAAAATAAATTAATTACTAAAACCATGGAGGAACAATCTGTTATGACAGGAAATATCAGCTATCAACTTGAGAGCTTAAATAGAGAAATATATGGTTTGCAAGTTAAAATTGCTCATGCTGAAACTTCTATTTCATCCATGTCTGAGGCTCAATCTTCTTTGATCAACAGAATGACTTCTAAAACTGAAACCATAGATGAGAATCCTTTTGCTGCTACAAATGCCATCCAAATTTGAATTGATGACAATGTTAGGATGTTAACTGAATTGCATGCTAGATGGGAAAGAGAAGATGAAATAGCTAGAAAGAATAATATAGCTAATGTTTGCACCATTACCACCGATACATCCAAAACGTATCTCTTTTTTCGAACACTTTTCTTATTGTTTTCTTCTAAACTTGTGAGTTTTGGATACCACTAACATGGACTAACGCTGTTTTCAGCAGAATTACCTTGGTGTCTCTTTTTTGTGCAGAAAAATCAACTCTCGGGAAAATGCCCAGAAAAGATCCCGAAGGCCTTAAAACACACGAAGACCCCCGAAGCCAGAAGGAGTCTCGAAGAGGGGCTAAGAGGGGGCCACACCACCCCTGGGCTCCCCCCTTGGCCGCGCCGCCTTGTGGTGTGGGCCCCCCAGGCACCCCTCGGGCTCCCCTTTCGACTACATAATTCCCTCAACCCTAAAACGACAGGGGTTTCGTCATATTCCACATGAACAGAACAGAGTGTCGCCGCCACCTCGAAACTCGATTGGGGGATCAGAAGTTCATGTTCTGGCGCCCTACCGGGACGGGGATTCGGAGGAGATCATCGTCATCGACACCGCCACCTCTTCTCCATCAACCATCCATGATTCCCCCGTCCATGTGTGAGTAAATACCATTGTAGGCTGAGAGGGATGGAAGGGATTAGATGAGATTGATCATGTAATAATGCCAGATTGTTAGTGATGCAACCCAACCCATTCCACCAAGCCATACATCGCTAATAGACAAGGTGAACTCACCCCTATCTCTCTATGCTTTCGGTGTCTTGGTGAATGGTGCGCTACCTCATGAAATGCCCCTCTTCGTGCCTAGGTTGGATCCCACAATGGAGCCCAAGACGATGCCCATGATGATCAAGATCATACCCAAGACTATGCCCAATAAGCCATGGAGGAAGTCCAAGAAGA
Organism: Alopecurus myosuroides; assembly: GCA_028641055.1. Lineage (NCBI taxonomy): Eukaryota > Viridiplantae > Streptophyta > Magnoliopsida > Poales > Poaceae > Alopecurus > Alopecurus myosuroides. Next base: position 104,395,442 of record CM054063.1, on the reverse strand, counting down.
AGGCATCAAGGAGGGAGAAGAGAAGGAGGAAGAAGAAGAGATCCAGGTTGCCCGGCCTGCACCCCGGCCAGGCCGGCTGCCTCACCGAGCCGCCCGGCCCCGATCCCGGCCCAGGCCGGCCACCCATCCGAAGCCCCCGTCCTACTGCCCCGCCTAGGTCGGCCTCCCTGCACGCCAGGCCGGCCACCCAACAGACCAGACCGGCCTCCAGCCCGGCGTCCCTGCACGCCAGGCCGGCCACCCAACAGACCAGGCCGGCCTCCAGGCCAGCTCCCCTGCCAACTCGTTGAAGTGGGTGGAAACCCCACATTTCCACCCCACCTACCCCCTAGGCTATATAAGGGAACCCCTTGGTGTCAGATCTAGGGTTAGAGATGAATTGAGAACTTCGGGCTTTGCCCTTGTATCCCTCTTGTGAGGTTACTCCTATGGTTTGTACCTAAGACCGTATCAAGGCTACTCCTACGATATTCATCTAGGATCGTATCAAGGCTCACCGAGTTACCTATCCTCTCCCCTTGGGATTCAATTAGGAATTTCCCAATCTCCCTCAACTAACCCTTGAGGTTCTATTGGCGTAGTGGACCGGCTGCGGGTGTGAAGCGGTTTCAATCAAGGTGAGCTCAGTTGGATCGATTGTTCCGTAGGCGGCCCTCGGGGTTTAGTTGACGGGAGATTTGAGGTCCTTCAGTTCTCGCTATTTATCTCCCTTGTGTTTCCCCGCGTTTTCTCACGATTTCCCCTCGATTCCCCCTCTCGTGTTCATCGCGTTCTTCGTTTGTTCTTCGTGTTCTTTGTCGATTCGTGAAGATCGGGCCATCTAGGAGCTAACTCGTCCGCATCATCTGGTATCCAGAGCTAGATTGACACGAATTCGACCCCCACTCCCCTCCTTTCCACCAATGTTTCTTCTATCCACCATAAATTCAAAATTTTCACCAAAAATAGCCAAAAAGGGATTTTGACCGATCTGTCGATTTGTTGAGTTTTTCGTGGTTTTGATCAGTGGATTTGTTGCCAAAGACCATTTCCCACCTTTCTATTCAGCCACTTTTCTCGAAATGTTCCAGATTTTTTCTTGATTTTGAAGGAATTTCGAATTTGAGCAAAAATCACAGAATATCTCTGCTCTTTGATTTCTGGACAGATTTTGTAACTTGTTTTTCTTTGTTGCCGTTGCTCCGAATTGAGTGAGACAAGTTCCTACGCGTCGCCATCGACATCTCCTACGCAACTACATCAACGGATCAACACGACATCTACATCCACCAGCCGCAAGTCCGAGTTCATCCATTGCTTAGGTATAACTTGCTTCCGCTTGAACTAACCCCACTCATTGTGTACCTTTCCTACTTGAACTAGCTCTTTTACATTGCTTGGCATCGCATTAGTGGCACCGAGAGTGCGATTTTTGCGCTTGTGAGAGAATAGCTTCGAGTAGGCATTGGCATTTTGGAATCAATCATCAAAAACATAAAATAAAAAAAAAGATAGAAAAAGAAGCAAAAGATCGATGCCAATGCTATCCATTGTAGGAAAGTGTAGCTTCGCGTCGCAAAAGAGAAAAGAGTGACCGGTTGCCACATTGCGAATATTGTTGCCTTTTAAAGTTTGTGGTTTGAGCTAGTGTCCTCCTTGTGTTGGTGTGGCATTGAGCTTAGTCTTTGTTAGGTACATTTCGTCTCCGCTCGTCCATTGGCCGCACTAACCCCATTTATCCCTTGCGTGTGTGTGTTTCCACCATATCATTTTCCTCTACTAGGACGGGTTTTTGTGTTAACTTTCTTTTCGGTTCTTCTCCACGTTTTACAACAAACTTCTCTTCGGATTTTGTCGTTTTTCCTCGCCACTTTTCTAACCCATTTTCCTTCCACATAAAGTGTGTGTGTCGTTGATGGCTAGGTTGAGACTCCAAGTGCAGAGTGTGTAGCTAGTGGCAAGCCTTCTTCCCCACGAGGGTGACTCGAGGGTTTATATCAAACTCTTGGGGAGCCAATATTTCAGCAGTTGTCTTCCAAGCTTCCTCCAGGATCCTGCAAACAAGTAGAGAATTTTGTGCCCTCAACCTCACCAAGTGGTTGTCAAGCACAAGGTGTGAGACTTCTAAATTACAATGCAAAACTGAAAGTAAATGTGCAATAATTAAATCTACTACTAAATGAAAATGAGAAAATAAATATGCAATGGATTGTTTTTGTATTTTTGTGATGCAAGTGGTGATGGAGATAATGTAAATTCGAATTGGAGATGCAAGTAAAGTAAAGTGCAAGTAAATTAAATTGCAGCAAAGTAACTAGAGTGTTTTCTTATATTTAAAATAGGACCGGGGTTCATGGTTTCACACTTGCATTCTCTCAAATAAAGTGGTAGACGGTGGACATAAAGAATTACATGTGAGATTACAATAACATGTTTAACATTGAGTACTTTCATATGGACATCACGTCCTAGCATAGAGATCTCTACGGTCATATTGATCCCTCTTATACTCCACCAAGATGCGAAATAAATCATAACACCTGGATAATTAAGGAAAAACCAGAGTATAGCTTTAAGCAATGTGACATGAAGTTGAAGTAAGAACTTGCTAGATCTAGTCATGGAGATTGATTAGTGTCACTTCAAATCCCCGGTAACAAGGTACTCCTTTTTATCCCTAGTGAGGTAACTAAGAAAGGTTTAACAAAACCTAAGTGGATCGCTGAACTTCTGTCACTTTCACAGCACTAGCCACCCCCCGTTACTCCAACTAATGCACCCATCATCCCACACACGCTCTCAAGAACTAGATTGATCAAAGCTAGCAAATAAGAACGGGGTACATAAGATACATCTACTCAAATAACTCAAGAGAAACAATTGCAATCTCAGATTCAATAACTCATAGAAAAGATCCACCACATAGGAATTACAACGGTGCCCGTAATCATGTGAGGCAGCTCATACGGATCTAATTAGTGAAGCACATAGAGAGAGAGAGAGAGAGATACAAGTGCTAATTCCACAAACCCATAGCCCTGGGGTGGACTACTCCCTCTTCATGGAGATGTCGATGGAGATGGCGTTGGAGGGGTAGGAGATCACACCGGCGGTGCTCCTCCGGAGTTTTCCCCCTCCAATCTGGAACTTCTGGTCTCTGTTTCGGTGTTTCGGCGGCGCTCCTCTCCGTAAGGGTACGGGGGACCCTTTTTATAGTCGGTTTTAGGTCAAGACGGAGTCGGTAAGTCGAAGATGGAAGGAATTGGGGCCACATGGGCCAAAAGGGGGCCTCTCACGCGGCCAAGGAATCTGGCCGCGTGGAGGGTCCTCTTTTGTGCCTCCTTGCCCAATTATCGTGGATCCTTCGCCCGCAAGTCTTCTCCTTCCAAGAAAATGACCCCCGCAGATTTTCAGGTGATTTCGCGGAAGTTTGCCCCGTGAAACGTTAAAAATATAGAAAACGGGGTTTCTGACAGGCAGGGTTAATTCCATCAAAGTTGGGGTACTTTGTAATTTAACCCCAAAATACTATAAAACATTGAATTATACCCTCATATGATGCAATATGTAATAGAAAACCATGTGAAAATATGCAAAATTCATCTATGCATTTTACATGCATCAACATCCCCAAGCTTAACCCATGCTCGTCCTCGAGTATGAAGGTGATAAAACTAAGATGGGTTTTGCATATTGAAACAATCATGGGATATCAAGGAGGATTATTCATGCTACATATAATCAAATGATTAATACTAGAAATGAGTAGCAATATACAATTCATGTTGTAAGAAATATCAAATATGCAAGCAAAGATGCTTCATGAAAGTTCACAAAGTGTATAATGAAATAAAAGCACTATGGACCAAATGCATACACAAAATGAAAAATAAAATCCTATATTGGTCAAAGAATAGCATAATGAAGAATGGAAAATATGGTGGACACTTTGGAGAAAATTGAGTAGAGGTAAAACATGATCAAGTCTTATTTAGCCTCTAAATTATTCAACTAAAATTACTAATTGAAATGTGGTATCCATTGATCTAGGACTCTCATTGCCCCTTTATCACAAGCATCTTAAAATTGTGATTATTGAAGTAATGAGAATGACAAGGTGGTTGAAAGCCTCATGCCCCGTGAGTGTGAAAACCTACTCCATGATTACTCAACTTAAGATTCCTAATAAGCTTTGTACAATCATAATAAGTATTAATGACGTCATAGAGAACCGAAAAGAGGTACCTCTTGCCCCATGACATGGAAACAAGCCCATGTTACAATGACAAGATGAACAAACGGAGTAGACTCATCATCCTTTTTATTTTCATTCACTATTATGCATAGCTTCTTATTTTATTATAGGATGTGTTGTAGAGTCACTCAAGCTGTAAGTAAATTTCCACCATGATAAAGCATGGCTTGGGTTAGAGGCCCAATGCGTTTCTCTAGTCATATAGATACTTACTCATCAAAACTTACTATTCCTCTATTTCATTTCGGCATGGCAGGAGTCCAAAAACAAAAGTACATGACATCAACCAAATGTAATTTTTTTTTGTGCAATGTTGAAAGCTTTCCGGTGATACACGTTTATAGCTAGCTCCCAACCACACACTTGTCAAACGCAAAACTTGTGGCTCCCATTATTGGGTCATGTTTATTAGATGCATAAAAAGTAAAGTGTGCCTTCAAAAGTTCGTGAGAGTCCTATCCCAAGTTCAACCCATGATAATTAATAAAGTGAATATCTTAATTTAGAACATAAATAACACAATAACATGGTGAACATACTCGGAATAGCAATGAAGCTAATGGGAAGATATGGTGGACTCACTCGAAATACTTGGCTAAGGAGTGTTGGAAACAAGTTTTTACTTGTTGGAATTTTTAAATTTTTGGGCTAGCAAGAGGGAGATAGTTGACCAGCTACTATGCATGCATATGTCCACAGAACTACTCATTTCATGACAAACTAAATAAACCAGCAATTAACATCAAGGACATGAATAAGAAATAGCTCAAGACAACATTATTGCAAATTTCTACACATAAAAAGCCTATAAATCATGCAAACATATGTAGCTCTTCAAATCAACCATGGCATCCCTATTCCAAGTCATAATACTAGCATCCAATACATTCCAACCCCAAACTCCAGTAGCTCAATCTCATATAAAATGATGGTGGTGGTCTTATCAAAACAAAAATAAAAACAAAAACTAGACGCTTCAAGTCTCTACGGTAAATGCTTTGCTTAGAAAAACAGAAAGTAGACGTGTGCTAACCAAAAGAGTGTAGCTCCAGTGGGGTATTCATCACATCCCCAAGCTTATGGCTTTCACCATTCTTGGATGTCTTGAGGCGCAGGTCCTCTATTCCCTGTGAAAAAACTTCACAAACCATGTTTCTCCCATTCTTTTTCTGTGGGGTGAGATTAGCAAGGACAAACAAATCACATGCTTGCTGTGCAAAATTCCAAATCAAATTCTCCAGTAGATAGACAATAAGGTTCATTATGTTGTATGTTCACTCTCTTGCTTGAAAGAATCATGGAAATTCGATTCCCAAGCCCAAAGAGTGCATAAAACAAAAGAAGGCAGAATCTGTCCAGAAAAGCAACAGCAGCAAAACGAACATTTTTCCCTAAGCTAGACTCGTCAAAAAATTAATCCAATTTTTGTGCTTACAGAGGACAAAAAGTTGCAGAGCATACTAGCTCAATCCGACATACCAATAAAAAACGTAAAATCATACGGTGAGAAGACTCGTGCTGAAACAGAAATTTCATGCACTAGGATAGCAACTTATAAGTCCAAATGGGTTTGACTTGACTCTTTATTGAAAACTCCAGAATTAAAACAAAAAAACTAATATCTTGAGACAGTAAGAGGATACTAGGAAAATCCAAACAAAAACAACCGGGTTGCCTCCCGTAAAGCGCTTTCTTTATAGCCATATAGCTAGGCTTTACTTACTTGATAATCAAGAGGGATAAAGCTCATGAGGGAGCTTGTTCTTCAGCGTGCCCCTCATCCTTGGGAAGTGCTCCATGCTTTTCTTGTGAGGGAACTGAAACTTGACATTCCCTTCCTTGGAGTCTATGATTGCACCTGTAGTACGAAGAAAAGGTCTACCCAAAATAATAGGACTAGGGGATTTATCCCCCATATCCATAATAATGAAATCAATGGGTACGAAAGTCATGTGCAATTCAATCATAACATCTTTTACTTGTCCTACAGCATGTTTAGTAGAGTTATCAGCAAGGACAAATTCACTTGAGCACTTTTCTAAATTTTCTAGTTCTAGCAATTCATATAATTCTTTAGAGAGTACCGATACACTACAACCTAGATCTAACATAGCATGGTGAATTTCTTTTCCAATTGAGACTAGCACCTTGGGGATCCATGCATCCCCAAGCTTAGGAGGTATCATGGCCTCATTCTTGTACCTAGCAATTTTTTCTTGCAAGACATGATTAGCAATATAAGATCAAAAGCCAGGTTGATTAACATTTATAGTGGGATCACCAGCAAATATTTGTAGAGTAGCAATAAGTTCTTGCAAGCTACTTTTTTCTAAATCAAGCAATGGATCCTTAATTTCAGTAAGCATCATAATTTCCTCTACTTTTCCTTTTCTATTATGCATATTAAAAATCTCATAGCGATCATCAAAAATATCCTCGGATACTTCAGCCTTTTTTAAGCTCTCTTTAATTTTAACCTCTAAGAGCAAACTTTCAAGCAAAACATGGGTATTTGCAGCATTAGTACTAGTAAAAGATCCCCCACATTCATTATCTAAAAAGGCTCTAGAAGTTTCAGAAAGTCCCTTATAAAACATATGCATAAGTATCCAATCTCTAAAGCCATGCCCTATTCCATATGCTCTACTTCTAAATCTCTCCCATGCTTGTATCCTTGATTCATATTTTTCTTGTTTAAAGGTAATGAGCAATTGTTTAACATTGTAATTCTTTTCAGCATGACAAAAACTTTCAATAAATGCAGCCCTTAAGTTGAACCAAGTAGTAAAATTGCTAGGAGGCCATCTTAATATCCAATCTAATGCTTTGCCTCCTAGTGAGTAGGGAAAGAGTTTAACTTTAGTAGTGTTGATGTTTGCATGATTCAAGTTCAAAGTTTTACATCTTTCATCAAATTTCTTAAGATGGAACAAAGGGTCTTCTTTAGTCTTTCCATAGAAACGAGATTCATAAATCATTTTAATAACACTAGGATCTACCTCTAATTTTTCAACGGGAATATTTAGCTCTTGTGGGAAATTCCTAACACTGAATGGCCAATAAGTTCTCTGCTCCATTTTCCAAGTTTTTATGTAGTTTTTAATTTTTTATGCAAAACAAAAGTAAAGTAACTAAGCAAATTCGAAATACTAAAATAAACTAGATAACTAAATGCAAAGCTAAGATGCAAACTAAAATAAAATATGCAAGACAAAACAAAAACAAGAACAAAAACAAAACAAAAACAAAAACAAGACAAGAAACAAAACAATCTACTTGAAAGAAGGTGGAGATAGAAAGGACGGTAATCACGTAGGTGCAACCTCCCCAAGCTTAGGTGTTTGCACACCTTGTTGGTGATGAAAACTTCTTGTGAGCTCCCTTGGACAACTCCTTCACCTATGGCTCCCCGGCAACGGCGCCAGAAAAATGCTTGATGGCTACGTTGAGACTCCAAGTGCAGAGTATGTAGCTAGTGGCAAGCCTTCTTCCCCACGAGGGTGACTCGAGGGTTTATATCGAACTCTTGGGGAGGCAGTATTTCAGCAGTTGTCTTCCAAGCTTCCTCTAGGATCCTGCAAACAAGCAGAGAATTTTGTGCCCTCAACCTCACCAAGTGGTTGTCAAGCACAAGGTGTGAGACTTCTAAATTGTAATGCAAAAATGAAAGTAAATGTGCAATTATTAAACCTACTACTAAATGCAAATGAGAAAATAAATATGCAATGGATTGTTTTTGTATTTTTGTGATGCAAGTGGTGATGGAGATAATGTAAATTCGAATTGGAGATGCAAGTAAAGTAAAGTGCAAGTAAATTAAATTGCAGCAAAGTAACTAGAGTGTTTTCTTATATTTAAAATAGGACCGGGGTTCATGGTTTCACACTTGCATTCTCTCAAATAAAGTGGTAGACGGTGGACATAAAGAATTACATGTGAGATTACAATAACATGTTTAACATTGAGTACTTTCATATGGACATCACGTCCTAGCATAGAGATCTCTACGGTCATATTGATCCCTCTTATACTCCACCAAGATGCGAAATAAATCATAACACCTCGATAATTAAGGAAAAACCAGAGTATAACTTTAAGCAATGTGACATGAAGTTGAAGTAAGAACTTGCTAGATCTAGTCATGGAGATTGATTAGTGTCACTTCAAATCCCCGGTAACAAGGTACTCCTTTTTATCCCTAGTGAGGTAACTAAGAAAGGTTTAACAAAACCTAAGTGGATCGCTGAACTTCTGTCACTTTCACAGCACTAGCCACCCCCCGTTACTCCAACTAATGCACCCGTCACCCCACACACGCTCTCAAGAACTAGATTGATCAAAGCTAGCAAATAAGAACGGGGTACATAAGATACATCTACTCAAATAACTCAAGAGAAACAATTGCAATCTCAGATTCAATAACTCATAGAAAAGATCCACCACATAGGAATTACAACGGTGCCCGTAATCATGTGAGGCAGCTCATACGGATCTAATTAGTGAAGCACATAGAGAGAGAGATACAAGTGCTACTTCCACAAACCCATAGCCCTGGGGTGGACTACTCCCTCTTCATGGAGATGTCGATGGAGATGACGTTGGAGGGGTAGGAGATCACACCGGCGGCGCTCCGCCGGAGTTTTTCCCCTCCAATCTGGAACTTCTGGTCTCTGTTTCGGCGTTTCAGTGTTTCGGTGTTTAGGCGGCGCTCCTCTCTGTAAGGGTACGGGGGACCCTTTTTATAGTCGGTTTTAGGTCAAGACGGAGTCGGTAAGTCGAAGATGGAAGGAATTGGGGCCACAGGGGCCAAAAGGGGGACTCTCACGCGGCCAAGGAATTTGGCCGCGTGGAGGGTCCTCTTTTGTGCCTCCTTGCCCAATTCTCGTGGATCCTTCGCCCGCAAGTCTTCTCCTTCCAAGAAAATGACCCCCGCAGATTTTCAGGTGATTTCGCGGAAGTTTGCCCCCTGAAACGTCAAAAATATAGAAAACGGGGTTTCTGACAGGCAGGGTTAATTCCATAAAAGTTGGGGGACTTTGTAATTTAACCCCAAAATACTATAAAACATTGAATTATACCCTTATATGATGCAATATGTAATAGAAAACCATGTGAAAATATGCAAAATTCATCTATGCATTTTACATGCATCAGTCGTCGTTTGCGGTTTCCTTTCGATCTTTTTGGACTCACTTTTGACATACCGCCCTACACCTAGGCTCGTCCACTAGCCTCAATACGACCAAAAACGGTAACGTTGGGTAAGTGAGACATCCATTTCTTCATATCACACTTGTGTTCTTTTTGAGATGGCTAGGGAAGGAGTATTCACAAGGCCGAGATCGGAAGATGAAGGAACATCATTCTTCAACAACAACGCTTACCACAACTTCGTCAACCGCCATGAACACTTTCGGCCTTGCCAACTTGCTCGTGGCGGATTGGAGCTTTTGGAACATCAACTACAAGCTCATCATACTCGATTCAATTATCACATGACGAGTATTGAAGGCAACGTGGCCATCCTCGCCAACCGCCATGGATCATCATCGATCTCCAAGTTAGGACGCAAGAGCAAGTCTCCACAAGATCATCACCAAGCTCATCACCAAGATCGTCGCCATGATCATCACCGACACATGGGAGAGAGTGGTAAACCTGGTTCTGATACCACCTCACCTCATAATCCACCACAAGTTCCGCGACGACATTGGTTCGAGCATTGCTCGACATCGCCAAGGCCGTGGCGACCCTCTTCAAGCTCACCCTCTACGACCGGATATTCAACAGCTTCATCACCCACCTTCTCCAAGCTCGACTCATGACTATGGTCTACATGACTTCGTGGATGGTGCTTGCCCACATTCAAGGCTTCCACCGGCGCCATCCTCTCCATCATGACCGCCATCACCAAGACAATGAGGATGACCCGCATGACCTTCCACCGCCTATCTTCGATGAAGACCCAAATGAGAGGCCTCCTCAATACAAAGCAAGTGAGAATGTCCCGCATGGCTTCTCTTTCCCTATGTTTGAGGAAAACCCCAATGAGCGCCTCCATCGACAACAACCAAGTGGGAATGCTCAACATGCTACTTCACTCCCCATCTTTGATGAAGACCCTAATGAGCTCCCACATCGACAACAACCAAGTGGGCATGCTACACATGATATTTGACTTCCTCTCTTTGATGAAGACCCCAATGAGCTCCCACATCGACCACAACTAAATGCGGATGCTCCTCATGATCTCTTACTTCCTATGTTTGATGAGGAACCACATGAGCGACCACGTCAACAACAAGCAAGTGAAGATGACCTGTCACATCCTATTTTTGATGAGGACCCACATGAGCGACCTCGTCAACAACAAGAAAATGGAGATGATATCCATGATTCTTCACCTCCTCTCATCGATGACGACCCGCATGAACGACACCATCAAGACCATGACGACAACTTGAGCGCCCTTTGCCTCAATGTTCCAAGGTTCACGGGCCATGAGCGTCATCACCAACATGAGGAATGGGAGCCTCCACCTCATCCTCACCAAGAATGTGCTTTCTCGTCACACCCCGCCATCGACAAGGATCAGGAACATCCTCGCCATGGATACTATGATACCACTACTTCATCAAGGCAAGCGGCAAGAGACACTTCACCACGAACACCCAACCACAACCTCCATGTGCGACATACTTTGAGGAAGGACTATGTACTTCATGATAAAGCACATGAGCAAGGCCTACATCGCCATATATTTCATGATCCTATTCCTTCTTCAAGACACGAGGCGATATTCACTTCACCACCGACACCATTACACATTCCCCATGTGCGACATCCTTTGAGGAAGGACTATGAACTTCATGATCAAGAGCATGAGCTTCCCTCATCGCCACAAGAGCAACAACAACATCAAGAGTGCGAAGCTATTCCTCCCATGACACAAGCTCGACATCACCATGTGCGTGAGGATACCACTCCACCACTCTATGATGAAGACGTTGATGCATGTGACATTGTGAAAGAGGCTCATCCCTTGCCAACCTCTCTAAGGTCTTCTTCTTCGTCTCCAATGACACAAGGAAAAACTCCAACTACCAACACCATGAGCCCCTCTAGAGCTTCCAATGCTATCAACAACGCGATGGAACCATTCAAGAAGAAAGCGTCTCCTACCACCCCCTCTCACGATCCTCAACTCCAATCGAGCACAAGTAATCGCTTCACATGTCGTGGGAATGGACGCAAGTCTTTCGAGTGTTCCAACAAATTGCTCGTGAGTGCCAACCAAGATAGTCACCGCGACTCCATGAGTGAAGGCCAATACTATGCCTTGCACCAACTTGCTCTTAATTCCTTGGACATGCCGACCAATGGTGATGAAAGTGTCTTTTGCAATGAGGCCCAGAATTCATCGCTAGTGGTGACACGAGTTCTTAACACCTCTCCTCAAGATGAACATGACCAAAGATGCAACCTCTCTAAAGCCGGCGTCAATGGCCCATCTATCTTTGATGGAGGCAGCGAAGAATTTGGTGACGCACTCCACTTGACTTCCACGCCACTCATTCCGAACTACACAAGGCCACGCTCAAGCCACCATTATAGCCAAGGATATCATCATCATCACCATCAACCACTTGAGGATGCTACAAGGCATGTCTTACACTACCACATCACGGAGATGATCGAGCCTTCTTCGACACAAGCCATGACCCTACCTCCTCCTCCAAGCAAGCCCAACATTCCACACTTGGAGATCAACCCAAGATACGAGATGATCAAGTCCTCCTCACCACATGCCATGACACTACTGACTCCAAGCAATGCAATGACTTCGACAAACCCGCACACCTCAAGTGCCAAGACTTTGGATCCTTATAGTGTCCCCTCTCAAGCTTCTAGTGAGATGAGTGGTGAGAGAGATCCACGATTACGTGAGTGCGAGCCACAAGCCCATCATGAGTGGAAAAAGCATGAGTGTTCTTAGAGGCATCGCCATGATAGACACCAATAGTGAGATGAGAGTTGAGAGCAAAACCCCATTTGTGCTTATTAACACTAACGGCTTACCAACTCTTTCTCCATCTTTGTTGTCTCTTTTTGCAGAGATTTGGTGACCCTATCAAGCATGCTCGCCCTCATGGAATTTTCACCATACCAAGCTCTCCACACCGCAGGAACGTCAACACCGACTTGAAGATTTGGAAGGAGTACATTCCGCTCGTCATGATCCACATGGAGTTTGACAAGCGCATCCACGAAAATGCATTCTCCATCCACATCCCTCAAGTCAAGATCTACATGGCGCTCCCCAAGAACGTTAACGACCACGCCTTATACGCCTACATCCCACATGTCAAGATGTGCATGGAGTACAACAATCACGTCAACGACAACGCCTTCTACGCCCACATCCCTCATGTCACGATGTGCATGGAGTTCGACAAGTGCATCCACGACAACGAATTCTACGACTACATCCCACACGTCAATATGTACTTGGAGTTTCATAAGTGCATCCACGACTTCTTCGTCTACATTCCATATGTCAAGATGTACTTGGAGTTCGACAAGCGCGTCAACGACAATGACTAGCACGACTACATACCAATCGTCAAGATGCACTTGGAATTCGACAAGAGCGTCAACGACAATGACCCCCACGACTACATACCAACCGCCAAGATGCACTTGGAATTCGACAAGAGCGTCAACGACAATGACCCCCACGACTACATACCAACCGCCAAGATGTACATGGACTTCGACAAGCGAATCAACGACAATGGAAGCAATGAAGCGGCGTGAAACCAATACGTCAAGTTCATCTACACTCTACCATCCCCGCAAGCCATGGAGCAACCACCTCTTGAGCTCTTCGACGACGACTACATCGCCTTTCAAGATATTCCTCACCCATCCAATGAGGACCATGTCAAGATCGTCATCGCCTTAGGACTACACCCGCCATGAGCATACCTTGGCATGACCTTCCATAAGAGGCTCAACTTCAACTACTACACCACCTTTCAAGCTCTTCATCACCCAACCAATGCGGACAATTTCAACATCGTCGTCGCATTTGGACTACCACCACTACGAGCCTGACGTGGCATGACCTTCGACAAGCGGCTCAACTTCAACGACATCTTCGTCGTCAACATTCCTTCTCCCGCTCATGAAAGGATGGACCAAGAGTCAAGGGTGACTCTTTTCCAAGGGGGGGGGGGAGATGATGCAACCCAACCCATTCCACCAAGCCATACATCGCTACTAGACAAGGTGAACTCACCCTATCTCTATATGCTTTCTGTGTCTTGGTGAATGGTGCGCTACCTCATGAAATGCCCATCTTCGTGCCTAGGTTGGATCCCACAATGGATCCCAAGACGATGCCCATGATGATCAAGATCATACCCAAGACGATGCCCAAGAAGTCATGGAGGAAGTCCAAGAAGAAGGCATCAAGGAGGGAGAAGAGAATGAGGAAGAAGAAGAGATGCAGGTTGCCCGGCCAGGCCGGCCTCCAGGCCGGCTGCCACACCGAGCCGCCCGGCCCCGAGCCCGGCCCAGGCCGACCACCCTGCGCCTAGGACGGCCACCCATCCGAAGCCCCCGTCCTACTGCCCGGCCTAGGCCGGCCTCCCTGCACGCCAGGCCGGCCACCCAACAGGCCAGGCCGGCCTCCAGCCCGGCTCCCCTGCCAACTCGTGGAAGTGGGTGGAAACCCCACTTTTCCACCCCACCTACCCCCTAGGCTATATAAGGGAACCCCTTGGGTCAGATATAGGGTTAGAGATGAATTGAGAACTTCGGGCTTTGCCCTTGTACCCCTCTTGTGAGGCTACTCCTATGGTTTGTACCTAAGACCGCATCAAGGCTACTCCTACGATATTCATCTAGGATCGTATCAAGGCTCACCGAGTTACCTATCCTCTCCCCTTGGGATCCAGTGAGGAACTTCCCAATCTCCCTCAACTAACCCTTGAAGTTCTATTGGCGTAGTGGATTGGCTACGGGTGTGAAGCGGTTTCAACCAAGGTGAGCTTAGTTGGATCGATCGTTCCGTAGGCGGCCCTCGGGGTTTAGTTGACGGGAGATTTGGGGTCCTTCGGTTCTTGCTATTTATCTCCCTTGTGTTTCCCCGCGTTTTCCATGATTTCCCCTCGCCCTCTCGTGTTCATCGTGTTCATCACATTCTTCGTTCGTTCTTCGTGTTCTTCGTCGATTCGTGAAGATCGGGCCATCTAGGAGCTAACCCCTCCGCATCAGTTAGGGCATAGTGCCTAGTATCCATTGTTAGTGTTTTCTACCGTTGTTGCAACTTGTTATGATTAATTATTATCACTAGGGCCCGAGTGCCATGATCTCAGATCTGAACATGTTATTGTTTCATGAGTATAATTATATTTCTTGATCATATCTGCAAGTTGTTTACACATGCCATTGTCCGGAACCCGAGGCCCCAAAGTGACATAAATTGGGACAACCGGACGGGATGTTTGTGATGTGAGGATCACGTGTGTTCACAGAGTGTTAATGTTTTGCTCCGATGCTTTATTAAAAGGAGCACCTTAATTAGCAGTAGTTTTCCTAGAGGCCCCGCTGCCACGGGCTGGTAGGACAAAAGATGTTGTGCAAGTTTCTCATTATGAGCACGTATGACTATATTGGAACATATCCTATGGTTTGCCTAGAAGTTGGATGCTTTATTATTATTATCTGCAATGTCCATGTTTAGATTATTACATGACCTATGTTATCCATGCAACGCCCGTTCATCCATTCCCTCTATGCATGCGGTATCTCTCATCCTGCTGTTTTCCGCGATTGCTACAGTTGTTACTATTTTACTATTGTTGTTATTTTATTTCTACTGCTGCTCTAAAACTGTTACCACTGGTAAATTGTTGCGAGCAAGTCTAATTTCAGGTGCATCTGAATTGACAACTCAGCTGTTAAGGCTAATAAATATTATTTGACTCCCCTTGTGTTGAATCAATAAATTTGAGTTTTACTTCCCTCGAAGATTGTTGCAATCCCCTATACTTGCGGGTCATCAAGATTATTTTCTGGCGCCGTTGCCGGGGAGAATAGATTTATTTATTTGGTTACTTGATCATGATATTGTTTGCTACAAGCCTTTCATCATGGGCAAGACTCGTGATGGAAAAGTTCCTATATTACCATCCACTACAAGGAGAGGTACAACTCTGAACACCTCTGTTGCTCTTGATTCACCGTCTGTTATGAGTAAACTTCTTACTCCACCACATGCTACACTACTGTGATAACCTGAAATTTCTAAATATTAAATATTTCCAGTTGAAAAATAATTAGTTTGAATTTGGTGGCTAATCTCTAGTATTTAAGCTGGGTAAATTGTTGCATGCATAAAAATTATAGTGTTTGCTTGTGCACTTTTGTTAACTCCTAGCTATAGTATTTTGCACGTCCAGCTAGAGGTTGTAAATTAGCTAATATTGGATCTTGCATGCAAGAGAAGGATTAGAGGGATTAATTAAAGTGGACTTTGAACCTGATCGTGCATGTCCTCTAGTAGTACTCCTTTTACCTCAATCGATTGGAGCTAGCTTAGAGCTAGTTAACTAGTTGTAGCAGTGCATAGATCGTTTAGATATTTTTCTGGAACCATTGCATGCATTCAATCACTGGCGTGTGTAACGTGGCATCAGGTAGATGGTGTTGGGTTGTAGTGCTGGCAGTGGATGTCGGCAAGTCCATGCGTGGTTGCGCTGCATGCTGTCCAGGTTGAAGACCAGTATCTCTTGCTCACCTCCAGGTCGGCCAACGAATGCTTAGCGACGTCGAAGCGGTAAGCGGCAGGGTGGCCAGATATTTTACTTTGTAGACGGTGATTGACTCCTATAAATAGCTGCTGCTGCTGCGCTTCCCTCTCACACAGTTTTCCCCGAGAGAGCACGATCAAAACCAGTGATCACGGGAGAGAGAGCCAGCAAGAATATATGCATGCATTTGTCTTGCATCGTTTTGGAGGAGATGTTGCTGAAATGATACTCAGCCAGAGGCGCTAGTGCACAGTAGACACGACATGACGGTCGTATGGGCACAAGGTAGCCGATGAACGGAGGAACTGGTCATTATTCTGGAGGAGGATAAGGCGACCCCCTGCCGCTCTTGAGAGTCCCTCGTCGTCCCCCGTCGCGAGCCTCTCCCGCCGCCGGCGTTAGCGCTGGTAGGTGTCGAGATGTACTAGGGTGGCTCCCCTCTGTGTATAGAGTAGCGAATCATAGCAGTAGTTGTAGGTTTAGATCTCCCCGTGTGGTGTTGCTGTGAAGTAGATCCCTATCCCTCCGCTGCCTAGGATGGGGGCCCTCGAAGCTTTGCTCCGTTCCGGCGGCGCCGAGGTGGCGTGCGGCGACACAAGCGGTGGTCAAGGTGGAGAGCATCTTCGACAATAAGGCCGGCAAAGGCAGCGCTGCTGGTGAGAAGGCGGGCATCTCGCCGGAGTGGTTGAATCTTTTTCCTCTTCGTGCTCTCGGGTGGAGAAGGAGAAGGAGGGGATTTGACCTCTGCCTCAATAAGCTCGTTTTTCTGGTGCTTCTACATCGCCATCCTCTACGCTCGCCTCCCCAGGTCCGTGGCAGGCACTCTGGGCGCCATGGTGAGCAGTTATCTTCGAGGCGGAGTAGCGGTGCCTGCATCAGGCCGGTGAGCTCGAAGGCCGCCTGTTCTTTCTCTCTTTGGGATGCCACGGTGGTATTGCAGGAAGAGGAACGGTGGACGGAGAGCAACCTGGAGTGGTGTTTGAGCTTGAGAACCTACGAATGGAGCTTCTTCGCGGCAATCCTTGATGGATCTCCGCTATTCAAGCCGAAGATCGGCACCTCAACCTCCCTTGTGAGGCCCTACTGGAGCGAGCTCGCTGATGAAGATGCCGGAATGGAGGCAAGTGGCTTGTTCCCCGTCGAAGTTCTCGGCTGCAGCAGCCTCGCTCGTCGCTCCGCGGTGGAGAAGAAGGAGGACCCGATTGCTATCTCAGATTTGTCGGCAGGGGCCTCTTTACAAATGCTGAGGGCCTATGTGTTGTTTTCTTATTTCCTGAGGTCCTCTGTAATTCCTTGTACATCCACCGTTTTCTTCTAATGAAGGTTCTGCCCCTCCGGGGCGCTCACTGTTCAAAAAAAAACCGGAGGAACTGGTCGACGAGTAGAGGTTCTGGCGAACCATGTTGCTGGTGGTATTCTTGTGGTCTGTTTACTGGCGTAAGAGTTCGTATGGCGATCCTACCAAATACGTGAAGCTGACAAAAGCTTCACAATATTATTTGATTACTGGTTTTCTCATGGAGATTGTCTTTGGTCAGATGATCGGTATTGCAGGCAAGCTCTTCCTACATCTCTCATATATTTTGTGAAGTATGCTTTGCTGTTAAATTGCATGATACCATACTGGTACGAGAGATGTGTGGATATATCGGGGCTATGGTGCTGGTGTCTTTTATGCGGTGATGGATCTGTAGGAGCCACCGATATGAGCCATGCTTAGCACGTGTATTTACATGGACAATGCACTTGTGTTTTCTGAAGTAAAACTTGGTACTACGAAGATGATCATATTGTACCGGTCACAGTTCAGGTATGGGACTGACTGAGTTCTCCGTGAGGGGCGGCCCTTGTTCGGGAAAGTGTCGGTGATGGATCCGTAGGAGCGACCGATATGAGTAGGTCAAGATGTCCGGTGTCTGAGCGGGTCAAAGAGCTCTGCTCTTCCGTAGCCTATGTCATTCTGATCGAGACTGTCGATGTCGGAGTACCCCTCTTAAGAGTGCAAACGTGTGAATATTCATCCCTGTGAGTCCCGGGTAGGGAACCTTGCCTTCATGTGTGGCACCATGTGTTTTAATCTGCTTAATTACTTAACAACACAAATGCTTAACTTGTATTTCCAAAACCTAGTGTATTTTACAACGTATATGAAAGTGTATGAATGGTTTGCTGAGTATGATTTATCGTACTCACCCTTGCACCCCTTATTTTTATCAGAGTTTGCAGCGGAAGACTTCGTCGTTTCGAGGAGTAGTCCGAAGAGTAGGCTAGACCAGCTGGGTGGGAAGACGCTAGAGAATTTCTTTATCTTGTAAATGTAATAATCTTGTAATTAATGTAATTGAGCAGTTTGAGATCCACTCTACTAGTTTATCCTGCTTTTCTACGCCTTGCACGTGTATAGGCTTCGGTCTATAGGCGCGCGACGGCTGTCATTCTCCCAGGCCCGGTCTCGGGGCGTGACACGTACTGTTAGTTCTGCTGAGTCTGAAAATGTTTCTGATACTTTTAATGATGCTTCTACTATGCTTGATGATACTGGTTCTCTAGGTCCTTTCCTAGATGCTACTATGGCTAAATCCAAAGAAATTGAAAACGCTAAAATTTCTGTTGAAAATACTAGTACGCGTGTTAATTCACCTGAGCCTATTGATGATCTTGATGAAACCTATATTGAAGTTAATGATGATTTTATTGAAGAAGCTCGTGCTACTACTGGTGCAAGTGCTTTTAAGAGTCTTATTGCGAGACATGCTGTTAAATATAAATCTTCTCTTGATGCTAAATTTGCCACATCTCCCATACATATTAGAGACAAGGATTATGATTCCTCTTTAGATTTATCTTATATATCTATTGTTGAGAAGGAATCTTTTTGTGGAGCTGAAAGTAAAAGTGCTATGGAACACATGAATGAGCTTTCATCTTTGAGTAGTTTATTTTCTGATGATACTAAACCGCGTACTTATTTTGTTACCAAGATCTTCCCTCTCTCATTGAAAGATGAAGCTAAAACTTGGTTTAACAATCTGTCACATGGATCTATTACTAATCATCTGGATTTGGTTAATGCTTTCTTTCAAAAATATTTTCCTACTAGTGCCCAACATGCTGTTGTGCAGGATATCTTTAACTTTGAGCAAATTGAAGGAGAAAAATTGCCTGAATCTTGGACAAGGTTTTGTTCTTTGATAAGATCTATCCCCGGATATCCATTACCTAAAAATGAGCTCCTAGATATATTTTATAATATACTAAATATTGAATCTAGGACATACCTGGATAGTTGTGTTGGTTGTATATTCAGGAAAAGAACTTTAGTAGAAGATGAGGAATTAATGGCTAAAATAGCCAAAAATAATGATGATTGGAATATACCTGAGCCTACACCTACACTAGAGTCAACACCAATATCAACACCCAAAAAGAGAGGGGTGATTGAACTAAATGATGAAGTGATGAAGGAAGCCAAGAAATCTCTTAAAGAGAGGGGTATTAAATCTGAAGATGTGAAGAATTTACCTCCTATAGAAGAATTATGTAAGTCTATTCCTCATCCATCAACTGTTGAGGTACACTCTCTCCAATACTTTGATAGTAGAGATATTCCTTATTCTAAACCACCTGATCAATGCGTAGATGAATTTGATAATTATGTTGTTAAGCAAGACAACTTTAATATGAGAGTGCAAAATCACCTTATGGAAAACTCTAGAGCTATTAATAATTTCCATGGTATTATAGAAAGAACCTCTAATGATGTTAAAATTCTTGTTTAAACATTTTCATATGGTTCAAACTCAAATTGATCAACTTACTAAAGTGCAAAAATACATGCTAGCTAATGCTTCTAGAGAGCATTGTGAAATAATTACTAGAAGTGGTGTTGCTACTCAGGACACCTTGTATCCTGAAGGACATCCTAAAAGAATTGAACAAGATTCTCAGCAACCTAAAAACATTAGTTCTCCTTCTAAGAAAAAGAAGAATAGACATAAAAATGTTGTAGAATCTCCTAAACCTGCTAAAGATCCTAATAGTATATCTATTTCTGATGCTGAAACTGAAAGTGGTAATGACAGAAGTGATGCTTCTGATAAAGAAGAAACTGTAGCTGAACCTGAAAAGCAACCTAAAACTGGGAAGTATACTAAGGAGGATTTCATTGCTAATAAACATGGTAATGAAAGAGAGCCTTGGGTACAAAAAGCAATGCCTTTTCCTAATAAAAAACACAAATCAAAGGAAGAAGAACATTATAACAAGTTTTGTGAGTGGATGAAACCTCTGTTTTTGCAAATCCCTTTGACCGATGCTATTAAAATGCCTCCTTATTCTAAATATATGAAAGGTATTGTCTCTAACAAAAGAAAGATTCCTAATGAGGAAATTTCCACTATGCTTGCTAATTACTCTTTCAATGGCAATGTTCCAAAGAAGCTTCGAGATCCTGGTATTTCTACTATCCCTTGTTCTATTAAAAATAATTATGTTATAACTGCTTTATGTGACTTGGGAGCTGGAGTTAGTGTTTTTCCTTTCTCTCTTTGTAAGAGACTCTCTCTTGAAAAATTGATACATACTGATATATCTTTGCAAATGGATGATAAGTCTACTGCTATTCCTGTTGGTATAAGTGAGAATGTTCATGTTCAAGTTGCTACTAATTGTTTGATATTAACTGACTTTGTTGTGTTGGAAATGGCTGAAGATGATAACATGTCTATTATTCTCGGGAGACCTTTTCTTAACACTACAGGGACTATTACTGATTGCAATCAAGGAAAAGTAACTTTTAATGTTAATGATAAAGAGAATACTGTTTATTTTCCCAAGAAGATTGATAGAAGATATCAATTGAAAATATTGAGACCATCGAGATTGGAGAATTTTATTGTCCCATTCCAGTACCACCAAAAGAATATGAAATTATTATGATTAAGTCTATGTCTATCAAGGTTAAGGTAACATAATTATTTAGTGATTAGCAAAGTTTTGCTTCATATGAAAATTGTTCTCGTAACCAGACTTGATCACCCTTGTTAACAAAATGATTTTTAATAAAGAGGGCAATGTTTTCACCTTCCCCATTATGTTTTCACCATGCTTACTTCTGTTATCACCTTGCTCCTTGATACAACATGAACGTATCCTTAATTTTTGATGTTCCATGTTGTTTTTATGTTGTTTCCTACATGTTTGCTATACACTTTATGTCATTTTTATCGATTTTCTGGACTAACCTATTGACAAGATGCCATAGAGCCAGTTCCCTGATTTCTGCTGTTTTTAGTTTCAGAAAAGTTGTCCTGGAAATATTCTCGGAATTGGAAAATCCGAAGTCCGGAGGTCCTAGAATTGCCGAAGGTTCCACGGAGTCCCGAAGAGGCCCGGAGGTGGGCCACATTTGGCCCACACCATAGGGCGGCGCGCCCCTGGCCGCGCCATGGGGTGCTGTGGGCCCCCAGGCCTCCACCATCTTTGCCCTTTCGCCTATTTATACCCCCGACATATCAACCCTAAAAATATACCACATTTTCCTGAGAAACACCCAAGGCCACTGTCATCGTCATCCCGAGATCGGGAGGATTCTGGAGCTCTCCCCGGTACCCTGCCGAGAGGGGAATTCATCACCGGTGGTGTCTACACCACCATTCCCTCCTCCGAAGTGATGCGTGAGTAGTTCATCCCTGGACTACGGGTCCATAGCAGTAGCTAGATGGTTGTATTCTCCACTTTGTACCTCATGTTTAGATCTCGTGAACTGCCTCACATGATTGAGATCATCATTATGTAATGCTACATGTTGTGTTTGCCGGGATCTGATGAATGTTGAATGCTATGTCTTCTGATTATCAATCTATAATGGTATCTTCATGCTTATGTTATTTATGATCTCGCATGCTCTCCGTTAGTAGATGCTCTGGCCAAGTAGATGCTAGTAACTCCAAGAGGGAGTATTTATGCTCGATAGTGGGTTCATACCTCCTTTGCACCTGTGCTCGAGTGACAGAAATGTGACGGATGGAGGATGTGTTGTTGACATTAGGGAGAAAACAATGTTGTTTACCTAGTTTACATTGTTTACATTACATATTTTTCTTATTGCGATAATCTGTTTCTTGCAACTTAATACCCAACATTTGTTCGGATGATATTCGGAGGGTGGATTATTAGACATAGATGCAGTTGGATGACGGTCTATGTATTTTGTTGTAATGCCCGCATGAATCACATAGTAATTTTTATGTCTTGTATATGCACTACGGTGCAGCCTTCATTTCTGTCAATTGCCCAGCTGTAATTTGTTCACCACACATGTTATTTATCTTTCACGGAGAGACACCTCTAGTGAACTGTGGACCCCGGTCCATTTTCTCATACTGATAATACACACACTGCTTTCACACTTCTTTCATACTACTGCTACTGTTTTCATATTGTTTTCCTACTGTTTTCCACACCATACATTTAACCTCTTTGTTTTTAGCAAAACCAGTGAGATTGAAAACCTCACTGCTTCGTTGGGGCAAAGTGATTTGATTGTGTTGTGTAGGTTCCATGTTGCTTCTGAACCGGTAGTGTGCCCTGCCATCTCAGCTGCTTCAGCCTTCTGAAGTTACTCCTTCCTCCCACTGGTCAATTAAACCTTGGTTTCTTACTGAGGGAAAACTGATGTTGTGCTCATCATACCTTCCTCTTGGGGTCTCCCAACGAGTGCAAGATCTTCACCATCAAGCTAATTTTGTAGCGTCGTTGCCCGGGAGGAAGAGAATTTCACAAGAGGAGTCTCTCACATCCAATCATTTTTACTTTGTTATTGTGTTGCTTGTTACTTGATTTATTATGCTTGCTATAAATGTTTGATGCCTTTGAAACTAGATCTTATTGGCAAAGTGGGGTCACGGATGAACAACAAAAATATTATAAGAAACACTGCTTGTCACAAAAAGGGATACACTTACGGGAGCAAAATAATAAATTGCATGACTGTCGGGGGGTTACCCCCGAGTAGGGGTAAGACAAGTGCTAAAAGCAAGGTCAAGGTGATGTTTGACCGGGTAGACGGCTACCCGGTACTTGCTACCCGGTAGGTTTCTATCCGGCCGTACCCACCAATGGCCAAGAGGAGAAATCAAGCAAGTTATGATCGTCCGAGTAGAGGAGTTGGTCCGAGTAGAGGGAGTACTTTCCTACTCGGGCCAGAAGTCAATGGAGCCGTTCTGACAAGGGATCCCGCGTATCCCGCGTCCGTACCGGCGTGCGGTTCAACTTACGGAGCGAGTGATTATCTGCGCTACGGCGTGGCTACAGTGCGGTAGGCGCCTGTCAAGTCATGTCACTGACAGAGGGGACATGACAGGGCTAGGGGCCTACCCTATCTCACTGACAAGGTGGACAGGTCCCATCTCCGAACGGCGCGACGACTTACGGCGCCCGCGTCAGCG
Source organism: Alopecurus myosuroides (assembly GCA_028641055.1). Taxonomy (NCBI): domain Eukaryota; kingdom Viridiplantae; phylum Streptophyta; class Magnoliopsida; order Poales; family Poaceae; genus Alopecurus; species Alopecurus myosuroides. Next base: position 104,371,941 of record CM054063.1, on the reverse strand, counting down.
AGAAACCGGAGGCGTGCTCTGTTCTGCAGTGCTCCTGTCCCATCAGTCGTACCTTATAGTCTTATTATATTCGGCTGGGCACCAGTATATAAGGTGCCATGCCCCCTCCCGCGCGAGGGACGTTGGACTACGTTGCTTCACTTCACACAGAGAGAACGAGAGAGCTAGAGTGGCTACTCGGCTGAAGTCCTGATTTGTACTGTGGCTACTCGGTAAACACACAAATAGAGAGAAAGGCAGGAGTAGGGGTGTTACCTCCACACGAGGGCCCTGAACCTGGGTAAGATCTGGTTGTTTGCAGTGCTTGAGACATCCTACACGCGGCTACTCGCCGTGTGATCCCTCCCCGATCACCTCCAGCGTCCATCGGCCCCAACTCATTAGCCATCCCATGACATCTGCCGTGATACCACCACGACAATGACTATGCTAAAAACTTGTGCTCCAATTATAATGTTACTTATTGCTTTGATAAATCTTGTTGCTGTAGGAGGTACAAACACCTCCCTTTTCAATGTGAGTATAATGATAATGTTACCATATCTTCTTATGTTAAGGGGAATTATGAATTTTATGATGTGGAACAAATTGAAGAATTTATTGCTTAGAAGGGTGCATTCGAAATTGCCTATTTGCTTGAAAGTATTGACGATGCACCTTATAAATACGAGATTTATGCTATACTTGAATATTGCTTTGATAGTTACAAGGATTGTAATTACTACATAATGGAATATCTTAATAAATGCTCTCAACCTAAGGAAGAGACTTATTCCTTGCAGGAGCCTATGGAAAAGGAAATTGCTGAATCTGGAAGCTCATTAGATGAAAAAGAGGAGGAAGAGTGGATCTACCCATGTCTACCTCCCAGTGAGAGTAACTCTTTAACTCATACATTATTTGATGAAAGTGATGATCCTATTGATTCTTTTGAAATATCCCTTTTGATGAAATTGATACTTGCTATACTTGTGATCTTGATACTACTATGAATGAAACTTGTGAGAATGTTATTTCTACTGTTACATGCTACTTGGATAAATCCTATGATAATCCTCTATTTATTCCAACTATTAATATCCATGATAATGAGGAAGTGTGTTTAGAAAATTTATATGATAATGCTCTTGATGATGGTCCTATGTTACTTGATGTTATAAATTATAATTCTACTGAAAATAGGATTGTTATAGTGTGTCCTATAACTTTTATGAGCGATCAATCATCTTGTTTTGCTATTTCTAAAAGTGGGAAGAAAGAGGAGCCGATTTTAAATTTTGATCCCACTATTTTTGAGCTTGATATGAATTGTGTGCTTTTAGACCATGACAAACATGTTTTATGTGAGAATTATGTTGTTGAGTTTGTTCATTATGCTACTGAAAATTATTACGAGAAAGGAAAATATGGTTGTAGGAATCTTCATGTTATTAAAATTGCTCTCTTTTGTTGAAAGTTTTGAAGTTGCTCTTGTTCTACCTTCCCATGATTTCTAGTTTGAGCTTTTTTGATTTATTTATTTACAAGATTCCTATGCATAGGAAGTGGGTTAGACTTAAATTTGTTTCATACTTGCTTCTTGATGATCTCTTTTTCTTAATTCATATTTATTATTTGAGCATCTTCACACTTGATTCCACTTTTGTCGGCCTAACTAAAAGACGTTAAAGAAAAGCACTTCTTGGGAGATAACCCATGATTTTATTTTTGCTTTGTTTGTCTCTGTTTTCTTTGAGTCAAGGGGTTGTATACTTCTGTAGAAACTCCTTTGTATCTTTATTTTCATGTTTTAGTTATGTTAAGTAAAGTTTCTGACGAGAGTTGGAGTTGGTTTTTGGATTTCTGCGCAGGAAACAAATTTCTGCCGTCCACCGTAAAAAAATATATAATTCATAGAAAATTCAGAATGACATGAAATTTCTTGTTCTTATTCCTAGGCTAATTTTGCAACTTTTTCGTTCTTTAAGTTTTTCGATCTGAGCAACGTAAGTGTCTCAAAAAAATTCGTCTTTATAGACTGTTCTGGTTTTGACAGATTCTGTCATTTTTCTTGCATTTGCTCTTTTACAATGTCAAGTGGATTTCATTGATTCACGAAACATCAGTAGTTGTAGATATTGTTTAAAAGTATCAATAGAACTTGTGCCCTTACAGAACCCATGGATTTTTTATTGTTGCACTAACCCTCTAATGCAAATTACTCTTTGAGTGTGGTGTGAAAGAATTTTTCAAGGGTTAAGAGAAGAGGATGATATATGTGATGAAGAAGAGTGAAAGGTCAAAGCTTGGGATGCTCCCGTGGTTCATCCAAGCATATTTTAAGAAGACTCAAGCATCTAAGCTGGGGATGCCCAAGGCATCCTCTTCTTCATCAACAATCTATCAGGTCTCTTCTAGTAAAACTATATTTTTATTCGGTCACATCATATGAAGTTTACTTGGAGCATCTGTTTGCTTTTCTTTTGTTTTCCTTTATTTTTTTTGTTTTCCTTTATACAATAATATAGTTGGACCATAGCATTCCTTGTTTGGGACCTTCTTCCGCGCCCACCACAACGAGAAACTCGCGGACTACGGCGGTCCGCTCCCGGCGCCGGCCAACAAGAATTCGGCTGGGAGGACGAGGTGGTGGAGCGGAAAAGGGCACACCCTCTCCGTCATGCTCGCCCACATCGAGGCGGGCAACAACCCGCCGTTGGCTGGCCGGAGGTTCCCGCCACTCCTCTGCGCCCAGGCCTGCGGCTTCGGCGTCCTCATCGTCGGCGTGCCGCTCCACCGCGCCTGCCCCACCGACGAGGGTGAAGACTGAGCGGGCCGGTCCCCCGCCGTGGACATGCCAGGGAGGCATCACCATCGGTGGGTCACGCGTCAATACGGAGCCCCTGGCCGCCGTGAAGAAGGAGGGCGCCGTAACCTCACCGGAGGAGTACGACGCCATAGCCGCGGACCTCAAGGACGGCCTCGCCTGGTCTAGGAAGCAATGGATCGACGGCGAGATGGCGCGCTAGAAGGCCGCCATGGAGGCGTTCGAATCCCGCCACCGCGGCCGTAACGAGGGCGGCATCGTCATCCTCGACGACAGCGACGACGATGCGCCGCCGACGAAGAAGCCCTTTCGCTCCGGCAACCTAGGCCAGGGCTCCAGCCGCGCCCCAAAGGACTTGCCGCCCAGCGACGGCGAAGACGGCGACGACTACGACGATGCCACCTACCGTAGCCTCGGCATGAACTAGATTTACTTTTTAGTTTTTTAAATTCAAATTTGTATCGAACTGGTGTGTATTCGGCCTTCTATCTGTGAAATTAAGTTAATTTGAGTTTAACTTATGAAATTTCGTCGAATTTGGCCGTAATTTGTTTTTGTTCGCCGGGCTGCTTCGGCCCAACGACTGGGAGGCATCGCCCCTCAGGCCAGCCGGTACGCCCCCCCAAGCGGCGATATTTTGGCCTGAAAAAACGGGGGGGGGGGGGGGGGGGGGGGAGGGCGAACGAGTGGAGATGTTTTTTTAAGGTAAAATCACTATAATAAGCAAGCAAAGCCGTTTCATTAAAAATCTTTCAGTCCCTGTAGGTACCTGACAAGGAAATAAGTGCGTAAAAAACATGCTGCCAAGAGTTGTTATACAATCGTTACATCATTTAGGAGAGTCTGAAATAAAAAGCTAGGGGGTTCATGGACCCAACTACAAAAATTTGTGAACTCAGATAGTTCCTAGCTATTATATCCCAGCGAATACACTAATTGTAAGCCATGAAGCATAGCGAGAGCTTCCACCATCGCGACCGTTGATACATGTGGTACAAGTTACACCAGTGGAAGCTGCTTCAACAAAACCTCCCTGATTATTACGTAGAATTGCTCCCGAAGCACCAGATTTATTTTCAATCAAGAAAGCTGCATCAACATTTAATTTTAAGTAGCGCGCTCTTGGTCTTTTCCACATCTTTTTTATCCCGCGAAACACCTGATTGTGAGGCAGACGAGGAATTAGCAACAATTGCGAGGATAGAGTTCACACAGTTCTTTGCAGGTGGTATTTGCTCGCCATGTGTGCGCGGGCGTCTCATCCACCAAATTTACCAAGTTGCAACCACGATGGTATCATCCACCTTAATTTTTTTCATACCCACGCATTGGCACAAATCCATCTTTAAGGAGAGCTTCAAAAGCTTATGTTCCTGCAATTTATTTCGAGTTTCACTATTGATAATATTTTCCGGTCCCAGTAATTTCCATATGGTTTTGGTGTCCTGACAGAAAAATAGCATATGACCTATATCTTCGGGAGCCCTGTTGCAGATTGGACACAGCCTTGAGGTTCCAATATGACGACTAAAAAGAATATTTTTCAGAGGGAGAATGCCATGCATGACTCGCCAACGGAATATTTTCACTTTCGCCGGTACATTTAGCTTCCATAGGATATACCAAATAGGATTATTCAAGAAAGTACCTTGGATTAGAGATGATACGCTGATCGTACCTAGAAGGCGCCTGATCTTTTGCCCCTCCAAGCAATAAAGTCCGTAAACGCATTCAGACTAAGTGGTATTTCAAAGATTCTTTCCACATCAATTGGGTGAAAAATAGAGCGTACCAGATCTTGGTCCCATCCTCGTGTGGTCGAATCAGTTAATTCTGAAACCTTTGTGAATATACATTGTCCTCTAAGAGTAATAATTTTCCTATTTGGACGGTTGGAAATCCATGGATCCTTCCAAATGTCTACTGATTCTCCATTACCAATACGCTAGATGTAACCCCTTTTAAAAGTTTGTATTTCAGCTACAATGCTTTGCCACGTGAAAGATTATCCCGTCTTTGGCCCGGCCATTAGAATATCCCCACTCGGCTAGTACTTCACACATAAAGAATTAGTTTTATCTATCGGTCTCCAAGTCTGTTTAGCAAGCATAGCAAGATTCAACGAGTGGAGGTCACGGAACCCCATCCCTTCTTCTTTCTTTGGGAAGCATAATTTTCACCATGCGTACGAGTGCATTTTCTTCCCTTGATCATCGGCCCCCACCAAAATTGGGAGATAATATCCGTATTTTTTTTGTAAACCTTTTTTGGGGAGATAATATCCGTATTTTTTTTGCAAACCTTTTTCGGTAGGAGAAAGACCGATATTGCATACACTAGGATAGATTGAGCAATAGCTTTCAATAAAATTTTCTTGACACCAATAGATAATTGCTTTTCTTTTCACTCTTTAATTCTTTGCATGATTCTCTCCACAAAATGCAAGAAGCAGTTGCTCCTATCCGCTTCTGCGGGAAGGCTTAAATATTTATCTGAGAGGGCTTCCGTATTAATAATAAATGTATTGCAGACAGATACCTCAACCGATGTGTTTGGGCTGAAATAAATACTCGATTTTGCCACACTGATCATTTGCCCTGAGTTTGTATAATAGGAGTCAAGAACTTGCTTCAACGAGATTACATTATTTAAATCCGCCTTCAAAAGAATTAAGAAATTATCAACAAATAATAAATGTGAAACTGACGATGTATTTGTGCACACCTTAACCCCTTGGATGCCATGGATCTGTTTAGAGCAAGTACAATAGGATGACGTAGGCGGGCTATAAGCATTTAAATACAATAATTTTGCTGAGCTGGAAGAGATAGAAACGAAGAGAGAAGGGAGATGGGCTGTAGGATAAGAGCCGGCTCTAGCATGTGCTCTTAGACACTTTGTGTGAGTAAATGGTGGGCCATACATAAATAAAGTAGCACATCTTTATATCTAACTATTGTATATATTGGCTATAGAGATGACTATAGGTGACGTGACAATGTTTTATAGTAACATTTGGCTCTACCCTAAACTTGCTCTTATAGCTCTTTTGGCCTCACAACGCACGTCCTAATTTCAGAGGACGCATATCGTGTCTCACTGTACCACCGGGCCACCGACCGGTGTCACAGCTCACCACTGCACGCACGGGCCCCACCCAGCTCTCCTTTCCCCTTTCCTCTCGACCCGGAACAAGCCGAATTCCCCAACCTCCGCGTCGGCTTTCCCCCGAAACCCTAGCCCCAGCGGCCCAGAGTGAGTGGCGACGAGGGATAGTAGGACGATGGACGGACCCAAGCGGTCGCAGCTGCGGGTGCGGCTCCGGGTGACGGCGCGCCGGCGGGGCGCCGACGGCGCGGACCGGGCCGGGACGAGCGGTGGCGCTGGGGCCGGGCGGAAGCGGCGCATGGACGCCCCGCTCGTTAATTCAGCGGCCAAGCTGCAGCGCCGAGAGATCGGGGGGCGCCAGCTCGCAGCGCGCGGCGGAGGCGCCGCGGCCGCCGTGCCGGAGCGGTTCCGGAATATGCAGCTCCAGGTAAGCCCGCCGACCGCGGCCGTCTCCTCTGCGTGCGTATTTAGGGATGGTGTGGGGGAACGGTCTCCGGATCTCTAGGGTTTGGTTTCGCTGGATTCCGTCTGTTTATGTAGCTCGCAATTGAGGAGGCGAGGCGAACAATTTTTAGCGTTTTGGATGGATTGGGAGGCGAAATTGATGGGAAGTTTTGCTTGAGGGAGTCTTTCTAGCGGTTTAACTTTTTTAAGGTTGGTATATGGAAGAAGTTTCGGTTTTGGGACCTATAAATGTCCCAAAAATGTGGGATCTTGAGCTTGAAATTTGTTACTTTTGGCATGTAAATGACCCTGTTTCAAGCTTTTCTTCTCTCGGTTCCTTACATATGGAGCGCCATTCGACATAATTGGCTTTCATTGTTGGTTGTAGCTGCTGGAATTTAGAAGCAGCCGCTTCTTATAGGATTTGGATCTTTGGGACTATTGTACATGTTATTTATTCAGTGAACCTGTTGGGCTTAAAATGATATTCAGTGAAATGGTTCTGAATGGACCTTCTTTAGTTGCAACTATCACAGCCACGGATCCAGAGTGGAAACGATTGTTTGCAGCACCGCTATAGCACTACAGATCTATTTATCAGACAGTTCAATGCTCCGTAGTGACGTGTGTAAATTTTAGAATCAACAATTTGACATTAACCGAGTAGCAATCAAAGTGTGTAGTTGCTTATTATAACTATCACAGCGACGGATCCAGAGTGGAAACGATTGTTTGCAGCACCGCTATAGCACTACAGATCTATTTATCAGACAGTTCAATGCTTAGAATCAACAATTTGACATTAACCGAGTAGCAATCAAAGTGTGTAGTTGCTTATTATAAAAATAAGGACCACTATCTATAGTGAAGAAATGGACAAAGGACCAGAAAGGGAGAGATGGTTGGCACGGCCGAAATACAATGTCTGGGGTTCATTTGGCATTTCCCTGCTGGTCACACCTATGTGTATATGGGTTATGCTAGTTAAGAATTGAACTGGATACCTTGTCATATGAACTCCTTTCTGTCTAAACTTGCATCAACCCATGTAACTGTGCGCACTAACACAGCACTTACAATTTTGGATAGCTGGTGGCTGCTTCAATTCACTTGAGAAGTTAAGATGGCTCACTTTGCAACCTTCTTAGACTGGATTACAATTTTGCATTGCTTGTTGAATATCTTATACAGGGTAGAAATTTTGGAGCTGTAACGAGCAGCTTAAATTGCTTGGTATCTGCAAAAGACTGGATTTAAACCTTGAAGTACTTGAGATTATACGTCTGGATGTGGTTATTTTCTACATAAATTAAGCTTATACTGTGGCATTTCCATGTGATAGTTTTAAGACTTAATATAACTCAGTGCTGGCCTGCTGGGTCCTGATTCCTTATTTTTTGAGGCTATATTGTTCCTGCTTTTAGTAGAAGACCAAACATGGGCATACAATTACAAGTGTTTTGTTGTTGTACAACTTGGGCCTATACGATAATTTGGTACTGATTGAATTGAAGGATATTCAGTATGAGTAATAGCTCACTTTGTATGGTGTTCTTATTTGTGCAAAAAGCTACATTATATGTTTCTCCTAACACAAATCTTCTAATTATGTGTAGACTAACACTATAAATATCAACTTGGTGCAGGAAGAGTTTGATACATATGATCACGATGCTCACCTATTTGTGAAGCTACAGATTCTAAAAAAGCGATCCAAAATTATCGAGATTGTGGCAGCAAAAGATATCATATTCGCTCTTGCTCATTCTGGGCTTTGTGCTGCCTTTAGTCGAGGTTGGTGTTTCCATCTTCAGTAGAATGTGATCTGCACTTAACAATGATGAAGATCATTGATGTTATCTGACCTCTTGCATTGTGTTTTTGTTTCTGCAGTAACAAATAAGCGTTTATCCTTCTTGAATTTATGCCCAGATGAAGTGATTCGGAGTTTGTTCTACAACAAGAACAATGATTCACTTATTACTGTCTCAGTTTATGCATCGGACCATTTTAGCACATTGAAGTGCAGAACAACCCCAATCGAGTAAGAGCATATGCCATGAGAAGTTCCTATTATAATGCCTTAATTTGCGATCGGGAAGCACTCTGTATATAATATACTGTTACCTGTTATTTTTCTGTATGTACAATTTTAAATGATTTTGAGGATAATGCTGCTATTCTCACTGAATACAGTAACTTACAGTTCTTGCACTTAATATTGACGTATTCTTTCAGATATATACGGAGGAATCAGTTAGATGCTGGGTTTCCTCTTTTTGAGACAGAATCTCTGAAGTGGCCTGGCTTTGTGGAGTTTGATGATGTAAATGGAAAAGTACTCACTTACTCAGCACAGGATGGGTATGCTTTCTTAAACATTGTTCACATTATGATGTGTACTTCACAACACTTATCGATCTAATAGTCATACTTGTATTGGCAGTATCTATAAGGTTTTTGACTTGAAGAATTATTCTTTTCTATATTCAATACCGGATACCAACGTGCAGGAGATAAAGATTAGGTCTGTACCTTTTTCCTTGATTGTATTTTTCCTTTTCATATGTCAGCCATGCCAATTGCCAAGTTACTCGTTAAATTACTCTTTTCAGCCCAGGAATCATGCTTTTGATATATGATAGAACTCCAAGTTATGTTCCTTTGAAAATATTATCAATTGAAGATGGAAAGCCACTGAAATCATTCAGGCACTTGTTGCATCGTGGCAAGAAAATTGATTTTATTGAGCAGTTCAATGAAAAGCTCCTTGTCAAGCAAGAAGATGAGAATCTTCAAATACTTGATGTATGGCACAATTCAGAGTTATATTATACTTCATCTTGTAATATTTACTGCCTGTAAGCCTAATAGTGTTTTGGTCTTCATGAAGGTACGAAGTTCTGAGCTAATTGAAGTCAGTATTAACAAGTTCATGACCCCGTCAGCATTCATTTTTCTATACGAGAACAATCTGTTCTTGACATTCCGAAACAGAACAGTTGCTGTATGGAATTTCCGAGGAGAGCTTGTGACGTCGTTTGAGGACCATTTGCTTTGGCATCAAGATTGTAGCACCAACAACATCTACATTACAAGCGACCAGGATCTGATTATCTCGTACTGTAAATCCGAGGCAGCGGCTGATGAAAGTACAGGTGCAGTACTCACATCCTGATTTCTTCTTCAATAGTTAATCTGGATCATTTAAAAAACAAGGGTAAGGTGTAGTGGTGGGTCAGTGTGGTGCACCCCTGCCAACCGGAGTTTGAATCCTGTCAGGAGCAAATTTCCAGTATCTCACCGGGGTGGGCTTCTTCTATAAAAAGAATGCTGCCAAGGGATAGTCTTGGCTTGTCTCATTTTTTTAATAATTTGGATCATTTATACAATGTGGAACTGCTTTTATGATTCCATTATTCAGATAGTTTGAAAAATAAAATATATTGTTATAATATCAGATAAACGTGGTAAAATTCCTTTTGGTTTAATATTGCTCGTCGTAGAAAATTATCAGTAATTAAATGCTTCTTGTGCAGCTTCTCCAATTGGATCCATCAACATGAGCGACATTATGACTGGCAAGTGCATTGCCAAGATTGCAGCCAACGATCCTGCGCTACGCATTGCTCCTCACAGGAATGGCAGCCCCTCAATCTGGAGCACTATCCCAGAAGCTCTGGAGGATGTAACTGCACTGTTCTACGACGAGGACAGGAATGAGATCTACACTGGCAACAGTCATGGGCTGGTGCATGTGTGGTCTAGTTAGGTAGTAACAACCTATCAGGTATATATGTCACTTTTTGGTCTGATCTGATCATAAGATTGGATGCGCTGCCTCATTCTGTACCATCTCCAGGTTGGTGTACCTAGTTCTGTATTTTTTGCGGTAGTGTAATTTGTTGGGGCTGTATCAGAAAATGTAGTCCCCCTGTAAATATTTTGTGTGATGTCATGTTATCTTACAGTAGTTAGAAATTAAGCTCTGTCACAGCATACAGTATTATCTTGATATATCAATGTGATGATGTGTTTATTCAAGAGTACTACTGGATATGCATGTACAAAACGAGTTTACAACGGGGAGTGTGTTTGCCATGTGGTAATCGCCGTTGATACTGATCCAAAATACTTAACTGGCCGAGTTGATGCGAATTTGAAATGTTAAAGGCGGGTATAATGTGTTGTATGGTCAGTATATGGTATAATGTGTTGTTGATTGTGCCGCATGTTAGGGCATCTCTAGCTGTGTCGCCCCCCAGGGCTCAAAACGCCGCGGCGCCAAACGGCGCTAATCTGAAACCTGAGGGGGCACGGTTTCCAGTCGCACTCTAGCCCAAGATTTGACCCAAATTAATTCAAATTCATAGATTCGACGCAAACTCATAGATTCGACGATATTTTGACAGAAAAACGGCATAATTTAACTAAAAACATTTAAAAAGTAAACAACTACGTCTACGGCAGCCCGAGGCTTGCCGCGATTGCCCGGCCTAGTCGTCGCCCTCCTCCTAGACGTCGTCCTCCTCGCAGTCGTCGTCCGGCATGTTGGAGGAGCCAGCCTCGTGGTCGTTCTCGGCGAAGGGCGATGGGTTCGCCACCGTAGCGAGCCAGCGCCGCTCCGCACTGCCTTGCATCCGCAACCGGTGCAACTGCGCCTGCTCGGAGGGTTGTCGGTTGCGCCTCTCGCTCTGCAGGACAACCTTGCGCCGGTCGCTCTCGTACCGCGCGACGAAGGCCTGCTGCTTATCCGACGCGGCGTTCGCGGCGAGCTGCTGGTAGACCTGGCGCTCCGCCTCCTCCCTTTGATGGGTCTCCAAGGATGCCCGAACAGCGGCAGCCTCGGCCACTGCCGCCGCCTCCTCGATGCCAGCGCGGACCCGGCGGAACGCCTCCTCGTTGCGCAATATGTCGAACGAGTTGCACGCCGCGTGCTGCTCGGGCCAGATTGGTTGCGCCGGCTGCTGCTCGGGCGCCGCCTCCTCCTGCGCCAGCTGCTGCTCGGGGGCTGCCTCCTCCTGCGCCGGCTGCTCGTCCTCCTCGTAGTGGAACTCGTTGTCGCTGTCGTCGTCACCGTGGCCACGCGTCGCGGCCGCGGGTCGGCAGTACAAAGGCGAGTTACGGCAGGCCCGGAGACGACGCGGCATCGTCTCGGGGTGTCTAGTTGGCGAGGGCGAGGAGAGCGAGTGCGGTGAGGGCGAGGGGAGCGGCGAGGGGAAGAACGCCGAGAATGGGTGAGAGTGGGCCGGCGGGGGCGCCTTTTGTAGCTCTCGCATGCCCGTCCGGCTGGGGGCCATTTACTGCGCCGCGTGCCCGTCCGGCTGCTCGCCACGCCATTACTCCGGCAGCCTTTGACTGGGGCGCATGCACTGGCCGCCTGCCACGCCATTACTCCGGCAGCCTTTGAACGGGCGCATGCACTGGCCGCCCGCCACGCCATAAACGCCGACAGCTTTTGACCGACGCAGGAGCCGAGAAGAAGCTCACGGGCGGGGGTTTCTGTTCCCGCGGTTTACCCACGCGTCGCTGACAGCGCTGGCCCGTGTGGGCTGCCCCGCCATTTCGTCCCCCAGGCCGAACCCAGCGGGCTGAGTTTCGCCTGGGTGCAGCGGCACGAAATAGCGCCGAAAGGACGCTATTTGGACTTCTGGGGGGCCGACTGGTGCAAAAACGGCGCTTTTTTGGTTCCGCCGGCGCTAAAAAGGCCGCTTGAGGGGCTCTGGGGAGGGGGGGGGGGGCGGCTGGAGATGCCCTTACCTAATAATTTCGAGCTTAATTCAAGTCTGTAAGTAATAGGCGAAAAACAGATTCTGGTAACTGCAGGAACCGGACTGCATGCTGTCCCAATTATATAAGAACCATTGTGGTCTGTCCGGACGGGAAGCCACTGTTTGGGGGCATCGCTCCCCACTCGTAGCCCCAAACAGAGACCCCCCAAAAAGATTAAATTTAAAATTAGATTTCATTCGAATTTTTAGGATGTATTACACGATTTGAATGAAATTTAAACTAAAAAAACTAAAAATTTCGTGTTCACTATAACACGTCGAACTCCTCCTTGATGCTGTTGCCGCCGTCGTCCTCGCCTGGAGAGGGGGCATGGTTGCTCGGCCTCGCCTCGTCGTCGTTGGTTGCCGGGGAAAAGGCGCCGTCCATGTCGATGATGGGCGCTCCGGTAATTTGTGCGTGGTCCATGACGGACCACACGCGCGCCTCGCACTCCGACAGTGCCACCAGCGTGTTAAAGCTCTCGTCGAAGGCTGCCTTGAGGCCCTTCGGGTCGTCCGGCGTCGCTAGGGAGCGGGGGAGGGCCAACATCTCGGCGAGCAAGGTGCAAGGGGCCTCCGTTTTGGGCTTCTTCAGCGGCGACGGTGGAGTGGAGCGGCACGTGGCAGACTCACCGATGTAGAGGCCGCCGGAGGGGCGCGTCGAGGAGCGCGGCTCCGGCTTGGGGACACGCAGGTGTGGCGATGCGGAGCGGAGCGAGGAGCCGCCCGCGGAAGAGTGGGAGGAGGAGGAGCAGGAGGAGTAGGGCGTCGCCACCGCGCGCCTTGGTTCCCAAAGGCTGGGCGCCGACCACGATAGTTGGGGCTAGTCGCCGGCGTCAATGTGCGCTAGCACAAACGCCAGTGTTCGCCCTGGCTCCGACCAGAACGTCGTGCACCCACGACGGTTGTCGGGACCGTCCCAGTGGTTCATCCGCTGTGTGTGGATGCTGCGGAATGCGGCCTCGTAGTTCTGCGGGTCCCACGCCGGGTCCTCGCGCTGCTCCGACGTGAGGACCTCGTAGTGTGGCCGAGGACCTCTGCACCTCAGGAGGCATCGCTGACCCGCGACACGTCAGGGACCGCCGGCGCGCCCGATAGCGAAGCCGTGCCCGCCACGCATGTCGGGGGGGGAGGGTACCAGGCGGCGAACATGGCCCATGCCTAGTATTGCAGGAGGGAGCGGCGAGGGAATCCGTTGGCAGCGAGGGGGTCCGTTGCGGTGGCGCCGGTGTGGGAGAAGAAGGCGAGAGAGAGAAGAGGTGCCCCGATGTTGCCCAAGGAGAGTGGCAGTGGCAATGTGGCGGGGGACGGCGCGAGAGGACAAAATTTTATACGGCGGCGGCAGGCCAAAGGGCGGTGCGCATTTACGCCGGCGTACACGTGAGAAACCGTCGCGTCCGCCCATGGGCGACAGGACGGCTCCGTGCGCCTCTGCGCCACCTTGGGAGAAGACGAATACCTCGCGCCGCTTTGACTGCTCGCGTCTCACTTTCGGGCCGGGTCCACGGCCACATGGTGGCGTTTTCTTCCTGTCCGGGACCCCCACGGGAACCTGAACTCCCGCAGTCAGGGCATGGGACAAGCGGCAGCGGCTTCGCGTTCCGGCGAGCACCTGAGCGGACATTGCTCAAAAAAGACATGGCAAAGCTCAGCAGAGCGGCGTAGGGGCAGCAAGGCGACAAACAACGACGGATTCCGGCAAGGCGAAAGGAGGAAGCTAGGGATTTGGGCGCGTTGTCGAAGAGGGATTAGGCCGAGGAAAGAATTGGGGATTTCTACACATAACTCCCCTCCCCATTTTACAGAAAAAACCCCATGCATTGCCCACGTCGGCCCGCCCGCCGCGTGTACAACCGCGATTCGCCAAACAGAGTTTAACGTCAAATCAAGTTCGAGTACCGTATCATTTGTATTTGTGAGTTTGAGTACCGTATCGTGCTTTAAAAAATAGTTCGAGTACCTCTAGTGTAATTCAAACAAAATTAGATACAAGGAAAGGACCTCCCGCAACGTTCCCGACCTCCCGCAACACCCCCGCGTCGCCAACCCTAGGTGGCTCGGGGGCCGACCGTGCCGCCCGACTCTGGCCGTCCCGCCCTCCTCCCCGCCCTCTCGCCGCCGCCAGAGGTCCCGCCGGGCAAGCCCGGGCGGCGAGGGCGACGGCGGGGCCTTTGCCCTCGCGTGGCGGCGGCGGCCTACCCGGGCGGTGGTGGCGCGTGGCTCTACGGTGGTCCGGCGGCGTGGAGCGACAGGGCCCCGACGACGGGCGTGGCTCGACGCCGCCTGTGGAGGCGAAGCCCCTGTGCGGCGGTGACGCCATGCGGCTGCGGCAGGAGCTCTCCTCCCGTGCGGGCACAGATGGGCTTCCGCGGGCCGGCGGTTCTAGGCCTCGTGGTTGCAGGTTGGGTGGAGCTGCACACTGCAGCGTGAGCGTGAAGGTGCTGGTGGCTGGGTAGCGTGGTGGTGCCAGCGGCCGGCAAGGCGGCGGCGGGCTGGATTCTCACCATCCAGTCCTTGTTTGGTGGTTGTGGTGAGACGGTGAGGCCTCGCCTCTTGTCGGCGGTGGTCCAAAGTATGCTCCTTGTCGTATTCGATGGGTGTTGCGGTCGACGACAGGGCCGGGGCGAAAGCCTTGCATGTAGCTGACGACGGCGACGACCGCGGGCGCCGTCATGGTGCTGTTCGTTCTTCCCCGTTTCGAGCACCAGGGGAAACCCTAGATCCGGCCTTCGGATCAGGCAACGACGGTGCAGCTGCGTCGTTTTCCTTCTTGGAGGTGCTGCCTAGGTGGTTCGTGGAGCTCCTGGTACGTCGGCTAGAGTTGTTGTTGTCCACCGCTCAGAGTATGAGCTCCCGGGGCGCTATGTACATCGTCGCCGGTGCTTCTTAGTCGGCGCCTCTTCCGGTGGTTCAGTCCCGCCGCCCACTTGCCGACTCTTAGGCGCTTAAGGGCGGGCGGTGCGTTGGCTTGTGTCATCTTAGTGTTATTGTCGGTCTTACGGAGTCCCGATCTTCGGTTGTGACGCGGCCTAGAAGCTCGGTGTATCCTTTCCTCGCCATCTTTGGCTGGAGGTGGTGCAAGGCGAGACTTCTTGTTCGCGGATGTGGGTTGTGTTGTTATCCGTGTGGCGTTGTGTTTGTATCGTGTTGCCTTTTAACGTTGTATCGGCCGTCTTGGTCTCTTTTTCTATGAAACCGATGCCCTTCCTTGAAAAAATTAGATACAACATTTTCGATTTGACCGATATTTTCGTTATCCACTAATTTTTGCAAATAGCACTAATTTTTTGCGAGCGGGAAATAAGCTTTTGTAAGGAATTATGCGGCGGCCCTAGGGAATCTAAAACTACTTATAAAAGAGCAAACATGTCGGGATACATTAAATCACACACGTTCAATAGCCTCGATTCAATGGTCCGGATCCTCCCAATGTTGAGTAGAAAAACGTTTCGTTTTAACATTGTTTGATATAGATAGATTATAGATACACGTATACGTGCCGGACACAACTCTGGTATGGAAAAAAAATTACATGCAATCACGAACCCCTTATGTTACTTTCTGTTAATTTTTCCGTTTGCATGATCGGATCGTACACGTATAACTGCCGGACACCAGATCTGCTATGACAAGTTTACACGTACACGTATACCTGCCGACTTGCCTCAACTCTGTCTCGCCGTTCAACCTGTCGTTCCGCCCATCGCTAACATTGCTTGAACCCCGTCCTTACTGCTCGGACTGGTCTCCCATGCGAGATCGGCACGTCTGCGCTCCAGAATACCTTGGCCACGGCCCCGGGCCTCCATCCCTTCCGAACTGCACTTCCAGCTGCACCATTGCAGGGACCCAACTATGGCGCAAGGGACGGGGCAGGGTAGACCGCGTGGGCGAGCCAGAACGGGGACGGCAGCGACGCTAGCCATGGATGGCTCGCGAGGGCGCCAGATCAAGACATGGGCTCCCCGACGCCTGATGAGTCCCCGCCGCTTTCTTTACGCTACAGCAACCGGCAACGCCGCGGCGCGCAGGTGCTCATCTGAACCGCCGGGCAAGAACGCACAGCTGCTGCTCTGAACCTGACATGTACGCCTCTAAACCTCTGGGCTCTAGCGATGTACAAGCAGCATCAGCCGTACTTGCACTGCACTTTTGTTTAGATCGGTTCCCTTGAAATAACAAGGAACCAAGAACAGAGTTCATACTTTACTAAAATTCAGTGGTTTTGCCTCTCTTTTTTCATGTCCCCAGAGATGGTTTGGCTAATCCTACTCAGATAGGGAGTAGTATGATTCCTAATCCAACTCGACTTGGGAGTACTAATTCAACCAAGCTTGAAACAATTCCGGCAATAAATATACATGCTTATATAAGAAAAGGTAAAATACAAGTTGCAAATATACCGGATAATTTCAATTTGGTCGTAGGTCGTATGAAAAAATGGGCACGATAAAAACATTTAAATGACTAGGTAAAAAAATCGTTGAAAGAGAAATATATTCAAACAATATTTTCATTAATTTCATCATCAATTATTATATTATTTACTTCAACCGATTATTATTTTCTACATATTTTTGTGTGACCAGAATCGCATCAAGCGATGGAGAATAAGTAGGAACATGTCGGCGGCACGAGGTAAATGCAAACATCGAGGAGGAGTGGGAAGTGGTCAGTCCAGGGACGGGGAGGGCATTTTCGTTGAGTAAAGTGGCGGGGAATAGACTTAAGGTAAAATTTTCCCGAAATCGATTTTGACTCATAGGTATATATGAAAACATTATGTAAGGCTTATATGACACATAGGAAGAAATAGATGTCATTTTGGCCGACTAGAAATTATAAATGATGATCATATAAAAACAAGAATTGAAAGATGAAAACATCAACACTGCAACATACAACAACCATAAACATAATAATTTTAAAATAAATATTTCAATTGCAAATTATGGTACGTGCGTTGCACGTGCCCCTCTACTAGTATGGTAGAAAGGCGAAGTTGTCGTGGAGCCATCTAGAGTTGTGGTGTTTGACGTCCACGTCGCAACACTAGCGCGTACGTGTCGTGGAGCCACGCTCCCACCCGTCCATGCATGGTGCAGAGCGGCAGGCTCTATCGGTCACCATCCCCTTCATCCAGCCAGGCCAGGCATCTTCTATCACTCAACTCGGTTCTGATCTGTTCCGGAGCTGAGAGAAGAAGCTCGCGATGGATGTGGTGAACGGCATGCTGAACTGGGTGGCGACGCCCGGCATGATTGCCTCCCTCCTGCTCTTCTACCCGCCCTACTACCTCTTCAAGACCTGCTACTCTTTCCTTTCCTACTTCTTCCCTGAGGACCTCGCCGGCAAGGTCGTCCTCATAACTGGTGCCTCCTCCGGCATCGGCGAGGTACGTAAGACCTTCTGATCTATTTATCCTCAGGCGTGGCGTGGTACGAGGGTAGCTACTAGTCTGCTTGTTCATACAAAAACCAATAGCTTCTCTTCCCTGTATGGAGGGACGTGTGAGTTTCTGTTTGATTCATCAGTAACACTACATGCTTCTGCAGCACTTGGCCTACCAGTATGCTATGAAGGGGGCATCCTTGGTCCTGGTTGCGAGAAGGGAATGGAGCCTCAGGCAGGTTGCCGATCAAGCACTCCAGCTTGGGGCACCAGACGTGATCATTCTCCCCGGCGACGTCGCAAACCCCGACGACTGCAACAGATTTGTTCAGGCCACAGTTGATCACTACGGCCGATGCAAGTCTCCCTTACAAACTAACTTGGTCAACATATACATGGACGTTGGCACTGAATTGACGTTCTAATTAACCTGTGTGTTGCAGTGGACCATCTTGTATGCAATGCGGGCATTGCAAGCGTGGGTGCCTTTCAGGAGATTCCTGATGTCACCAGCTACAGCTCGCAGCTAGTAATTGCCATGATTTCTTTTCCCCTCACTATTTTTGTTGTGTATGTATGACAACACCATGTATTTGTTTGCAGGATGTAAACTTCTGGGGTGCAGTCCAATCAACCTTTGCTGCGCTCCCTCACCTGAAAAGGACCCGGGGAAGAATCGTGGTCACTGCCTCGGCAACTGGATGGAATCCTGTTCCACGGATGATCTTCTATAATGTAACTTAATTGTTTCATTTCACTAAATCGGTGTTTACGAGTAGATATATATACTGATGTTTTTTTTTTTGGTCTAGGCTGCCAATGCTGCCCTGATAAACTTCTTTGAGACTCTGCGGACAGAGCTTGGCAGTGAAGTTGGCATTACAATTGTGACGCCCGGTTGGATCGAGTCTGAGATGTCGAAAGGGAAATTTCTGAAGGAGCATGGAGGAGTGGAGGTCGATCAAGAATTTCGTGACGTGAGGACGCTGCGCTATATTTGAGCTTACATTTCTGAGAATTATGATGCAATGTGATGCTTTCCTTGCATAAAGGTAACCACTCTGATTTTTGCAGGCTCAAATTGGTCTCTTCCCTGTGGAATACGCCAAGAACTGCGCCAAGGCAATGGTGCAAGCAGCTCGCCAAGGTGACCGGTACCTGACTGTTCCATCATGGTTCAGGACAATGTACCTGTGGAGGGTGTTTGCACCGGAGGTCGTCGACTTCTGCTATCGCCTCGTGTACATGCACAGCCATGGCGCCAGCCAAACCGATGCGCCAAGCAAGAGGATGGCCGAGGGTGGCGCAAAACAGCTTCTGTACCCCTCCTCGCTGCGCTCTTCGGACGTCAAGAACGAGTGAAATCTTTAGGTGCTTGGACATGGATTCTAGTGTGCGGTTAGCTGGTTTGTGATCCCCGGCTCCCGGCCAAATCAGCCATAGGTGTACTAGCTAGCTTGTAATCTCGAATAAGCTGTGTTCTTTAGTAGTAATGCTATGTTTAAAGGTGCGACTTAGTACTGTATATATGGAATGGACTGGTTGGTGTCTTAAGAATAATGATTTGCACTTCTATACTTGCGACTTTGTTAACATCGATCAGCCGTGATGGCAAAATGGGTACCATTACCTGAGTACAAAACCCTCCAAAATTAACTGAATTTCTGCAGGCAATGATTGAACGGTGTCCTGAAGTTCTGTATGTAACTGAACCTCTACCATAGTACAAGAAAATTCATCCTCGTAAACACATCCAAGAGCCTTGCAAGGTACGTTTGGCGTCAGGGTCGGTGTTAACACAAACGGAGTCAGGGTTGGAGGTCGAGGTGGAGGGGGACGGATGCAGCGATATTGCAGCAAGGCTCTCGAGTCAGAACGCTGGAGCCTGGTGGAGGTAGAAGTAGCCATCATGGATCACCATTTCAGATCCGAGTCTCCAAATATTCAATTCATCCCTTTGTTCATCCAAACAGAAAATGGAATTGGTTGCTCACCTTGGAATTGGATTCCAAGTATCAATTACAACATCTAAACAACAGAATTCAAATTGGAGTGCATTTCAATATCCTGGCTGATTTGGTATTAAGTCAAATTCAATTCCGTGATATCTACATCCAAATGGAGACTGTAACAAAGAAGACCGAGCACAAGGCTCCAGACACATATATTTGGTCTCTACGCAAAAGCAATTGAGCAAGCCAAAAAGGAAGAGGAAGGAGTGCTTAAGAATCATAGCTATGGGAGGCATCGGGAAACACCAAACCGAGCTCTCACCTCCAATTAAGTGGTGAAAACAAAGCAAGTTAGGCTTCTCGCATGTTCCCACTCCAATTGCTCTTATGCCCTCTTTTCTTCCTCTTCCTAGCTTGCTTTTGAGATCTGACATCGAATATGCACAAAACATATATTTGGTTTCTACGCTAAAGCAACTCACCAAGCCAAAGAGGAAGAGGAACAAGTGCTTAAGAACAGTAGGAATGGGAGGCATCGGGAAACACCAAACCGAGCTCTCACCTCTAATTAAGAGGTGAAAACAAAGCAAAGTTAGGCTTCTCGCATGTTCCCACTCCAATTGCTCTTATGCCCTTTCTTTCTTCCTCTTCCTAGCTTGATTTTGAGATCTAACATCGAATATGCACACACATATATTTGATTTCTACGCTAAACCAACTGAGCAAGCCGAAAACGAAGCGGAAGGTCCAATTGCTCTTATGCCCTTTCTTTCTTCCTCTTCCTAGCTTGCTTTTGAGATCTAACATCGAATATGCACACACATATATTTGGTTTCTACGCTAAAGCAATCGAACAAGCCAAAAAGGAAGAGGAAGGAGTGCTTAAGAACAATAGGAATGAGAGGCATTGGGAAACACCAAACCGAGTCCTCACCTCTAATTAAGAGGTGAAAACAAAGCAAGTCAGGCTTCTCGCATGTTCCCATTCCAATTGCTCTTATGCTCTCTTTTCTTCCTCTTCCCGACTTACCTTCGAGATCTCACATTATCTAAATATGTGCACACGTGTTTGTGGTTTCTGAATCAAAAGATATTGCATAAGCCAAAAGGAAGAGGAAGGAGTGCGCAAGAACGTTAGGAATGGAAGGCATCAGGAAAGCACCAAACCAAATATTCACACCTCCAACACCAACACTAGAGGTGGAAACAAACAAGTTAGGCGTTCCACCATGTTTCCATTCCCAGTGCTCTTGAGCTCTCTCTTTCTTCCTCTTCCCGGAATACTCTTAGTGCCTACAAATCTGAGGAAACAAAACTCTCAAACAACAAGCCGGAATTATGGACAAAGTGCTTCAGCTTTGTGGTATAAATAGGACGTGCAGCCGGGGCACTTTGTGGAGAACCTTGGGGAGAGCAAGCATTGAAGACACCCGGTGCATGTGGCACCATGTGTACAGTCAATGACAGTGGGGACACGCAGCCGGAATTATGGACAAAGTGCTTCAGCTTTGTGGTATAAATAGGACGTGCAGCCGGGGCACTTTGTGGAGAACCTTGGGGAGAGCAAGCATTGAAGACACCCGGTGCATGTGGCACCATGTGTACAGTCAATGACAGTGGGGACACGTATCAGCATCACTGTATCGATCACCTGCTCCTGTCCTATTGTCCTGCACTGATAATTCAAAGAACGTACATGAACATCTTCTGCTTGATTACCCATATCAGAAAGCTGTTGTATAGTAACGGTACCAACCTGTGCAATTATACGGAAATAGCAAAATCTCAGAATTATGAGCTTAAAGTAATATGAATAGTAAACAAACAGAAAATGTTCATGTACACCCCCCCCCCCCCCCCTCCCACCCCAAAACTCAAACATAACAACTGCTTGGATCGCTCGGTACCCCTTCACAAAAAGGGCATGATAGGATTTATAACTAATTATATATAGATTAATTATGCTGTATTAATCCATTGAGAAACCAGTATATAGCTCAGTCAGGTGTGTACGCATCTAAATCAAAACACGTACATATATCCGTGTTCCTGAAATTGATGGTGTCTTCTTCAACAACGAGCCTGCCACGCCGAGAGAAATGGTGGCCGGCAGGAACGACAGCGGTGATGGCTGGGACAAATAATGGTGCCACGCTCGGCGGTGGCAGCAACTATATCGAAACTTGATGGCGACGAGATGATTGTCGGCAAGCTCGGCTGCAGCGGCAAATCGACCGAAACTAGCTAGCCACGAGATGGTCGCCGGCACGCTCGGCGCGACGACGGCAATCTATTCAAACTAGCCAGCTGATTTACAACAATCCATTGGAATCACGTTAAGCTAGCTGCTCACGTAAAAGTACGAGTTATCGATCAAACAGGTACAAAGTTGTGCCTACGTGTGGCTGGCTGTACTGATCTAACGCTTCTAAAACCAACAAAGTGGATCTAGTCTACAGGCGGATATAGGCTTCGGCCAAAAAGAAACGTTTTGGGTTTGGGGGAGGGGGTGTACGGAAGCACGCCTCCATGCGCCATGATATTTTTTTTTTAGAAATGGGAGCCTCGGCCTCTGTATTAAAAGATGAAAAATATCCAGAGTTATATCGAGTTACAGTTTACGGATCACTCAAAGTAGCCACAAAGATCAGCCACTCAAAAATAAGCAATAGTAGATTATGCATCTATCCGTCTTGCGTTAAGCCACCCACCCCGGCTGTAAATAGCCCGAACGACCGCCAGCAGCCGGGCACAGCCTGAATCCATAAGTCCTCGCTGATCGATAGGGAGGAGGAAGGACCATGTCTGTATAGAAAAAACCGCCTTGTTTACAACCTGCAAAAAGTGAACATTGTTTCTTTTGTTAAAAACCACATCATTACGGCTGTTCCAAACTCCCACCGGAACGCAGCAACCCCAATACGAATGCGTGCCTTTGTTTTCCTATCAATGCCATTTAGCCAACTACCAAACATATTTGCAATGTTAGTCGGAGGATAAATGCTAAAATTGAAGTGAACAAGACGCCAAATATCACGAGCAAAAGGACAGGAGATGAACAAATGCTCTACAGACTCATCCGCATCACAAAAAAACACATTTTTTACAGCCATTCCAATTTCTTTTTAACAGATTATCTTTGGTTAAAACCACTTTTCTACTAAGGAATCATAAGAAAATTTTAATTTTAATGGAACCTTTAATTTCCACAAGTATTTTCGCAAAAATCTTGTAGAACCGTGGAGAAAGTCTGCATAAAAGGATTTCACCGAGAAAGATCCATCAATTGTAATTTCCAACGGAACGTATCCGTCTCGTTATTGAGAGAGACACCCATTAACCTCTCGACCAACTGCAACCATAAATCTCTTCTATCACCTAAAATACTCCTCCTAAATCTAATTTCCAACGGATTGTGTGCTAACACATCAGCCACCGTGATATTTTTGTGCACAACAATATTGAAAAGAGATGGGTATGATTGTGATAACGGTTCATCACCTACCCATGTATCCTCCCAAAAACGAATATTGTGTCCATTCCCTAGAGCAAACTTTCCACGTGAAAAGAACTCGTGCTTCACTTTCATAATCCATTTCCAAAACAGAGAGTCCAACGATTTTGCTTCTACTTGGGATAACGTTTTATCCCCCAAAAATTTGTTAGATAATAACTCCTGCCATACTCCCTCCTCATGCATGATTTTAAACAACCATTTACTAAGCAAACACATATTTTTTATCTCTAGAACCTCGATACCCAGACCTCGCTGATCTTTTGGTCGACACACAATATTCCATTTGGTAAGACGATATTTTCTTTTCTTGGCATAACTTTGCCAAAAGAATCTTGAGCGATAAAAATCTAGTCGCTTCCTAACCCCGATTGGAGTTTCAAAGAAAGAGAGAAGAAACATGGGCAGACTCGTAAGCACGGAGTTAATTAAGATGAGGCGATCCCCATAAGATAACAGTTTACCCGCCTAAGAGCTCAATTTGCTCTCAAACCTATCTTCCACTGGTTTCCACTCCTTGTTTAAAAGCTTTCTATAATGAATTGGGATGCCGAGATATTTGAACAGTAAGTTGCCTACCTCACAACCGAAAATCTGACGATAGTCATCTTGTGCATTCTTTGCTTCCCCAAAACAAAAAAGCTCACTCTTGTGAAAGTTAATCTTAAGACCCGATAATTGCTCAAACATCGCAAGGATGAGATTCATATTTAAGGCCTTTTGCAAATCATGTTCAAGGAAATGAATCGTGTCATCAACATATTGAAGAATTGAAACCCCTCCCTCGACAAGGTGTGGTATCAACCCTCCTACTTGGCCATCCTCCTTTGCTCGGTCAATTAGAATGGCCAATATATCTACAACAAGGTTAAAAAGGATAGGAGAAAGCGGATCCCCTTGTCTTAAACCTTTCAGAGTTTGAAAATAATGACCGATGTCATCATTCACCTTAATACCAACACTACCCCCTTGAACAAAACGAGCAACCCATTCACACCAAACAGGTGAAAATCCTTTCATTTGTAACACTTGTTGAAGGAAAGACCAGTTCACCTTATCATAGGCCTTCTCGAAATCAATTTTAAATAAAACACCGTCCATCTTTTTCCGTTGTAATTCATGGATCGTTTCATGGATAACTACAACTCCTTCTAAAATATTTCTACCTGGTAGAAACGTTGATTGAGTTGGATGGATAACCCTACTCGCAATAGATGTTACCCGATTAGTTCCCACTTTAGTGAACACCTTGAAACTAACATTTAGTAAACAAATTGGCCGATATTGCTCAATACGGCTCGCATCCTCTTTTTTTGGTAGTAACGTATTAACCCCAAAATTGAGCTTAAAGAGAGGTAGGTCACCCTCATGAAGCTGGCGAAACATAGCCATTAGATCCCCTTTAATGACCGACCAAAATTTCTGATAAAACTCCGCAGGAAACCCATCTGGTCCCGGAGCCTTATTCTTCTCCATTTGAGAAATAGCTTCGAATACCTCCTTTTCCGAAAAAGGAGACGTAAGGATACTATTTTCATCAGGAGAAATCTGCGGCATATCATCAGTCATATCTTCAATCAAAGAAACGTAGCTCGGAGCCGATGCCCCGAACAGTTTCTTATAATATTCACAGATGAAAACCCGCAAGTTTGCCTCTCCTACAATCGTACCCTCATCCTGTTCCAACTGAAAGATTTTCTTTTTTCTATGTTTCCCATTAGCAATCAGATGAAAATACCTCGTGTTACTCCCACCCTCTTGTATAAATTTTACTTTTGCCCTTTGAGCCCACTTGGATTCCTCATCTCGTTTTAGCTTAGCTAAGCATTCATCTGCTTCCTTCTTCGCACCCCGTTCGGCCATACTTAGGAGAATAGACTCAGCTTTGATATCAAGTTGATCAATTAGAAGAGTTAATTTTTCTTTTTGTTTTTTGTATTCACCACTCAAATTTTTCGCCCACCCACGTAAAAACTGCTGTAAATGTCTAATCTTATTTTGCCATCTCTCAACTGGGGTATCCCTGAGATGGATCGATATCCATTCTCGACGAACTAATTCGAAGAAACCCTCTTGGCGCATCCATGAGAGTTCGAAAGAGAAATGACTCTTGTTACCAACATGTGCCTGGACCCCAGAATCTATAATCAAAGGCGTGTGATCTGACCCCGTTCGGGTCAAAGCATGCACCGACACCAGAGGGTACTTCTGTTCCCATTCAATACTTGCGAGAAAACGGTCTAATTTCTCGTAGGTCGGATTATCCCCCCAGCTAGCCCAAGTAAATTGTCTGCCAGACAACCGAAGCTCCTTCAAATCTAAACTTTCAATAATCGCATTAAATAAAAGGCCACCTCGCATTAAAATTATCATTACTCTTTTCTTCCTGCCTTCTAATAATATTAAAATCTCCTCCAACCAAAATTGGCAGTGGTTCGTTTTCGCAAATACGAACTAACTCTGCCAAAAATTCCGGTTTCTTTGAGTCCTGTGTTGCCCCGTAAACCACCACAAAGGCCCATAAGAAACCATCCTCTTTAGTTTTAACATGAAACTTGACGCAAAAATCTCCTGACACAACGGTTTGTGCTGTGAGATTTGCATCATTAAATCCGATCAACATCCCCCCGGAACGCCCATGAGGCGGAAGACAAAACCAAGTAAATTTTTCCCGCCCGCAAGAAATTGCAAAAAATGAGCAGCAAACGTCGATCTACCTGTTTCGAGCAGAGCAATAAAATCTAAATCATGCTCTCTAACGAACTCATTAACCGCTTGATGTTTGGCATGATCTCCGAAACCATTACTGTTCCAAATTAGACCTCTCATTTTATTTTTTTAATTTTTTTAATCCTATCACTTCTTCTAGGATTTGAACAACAGCCAACTACTTTCTTCCGGTTACGTTTAACCGTCTTTAAAGTAGTCATCAGATCCGTATGATCCTCCGTTGACTCCACATCAAAAACATCGAGATCTTCACTCAAATTAGACGCGTTCCGTAGAACCAAACTTGATTTAGAATTAACGTCATCAACTTCAATATTCTTATTAAGATAAGTGATAGATCTAATATGCTCAGAATCTAACATGCCCGAGATAGAAGAACGAATTTGATCCTTGTTCTTACCTAAAGAGACCCCTAGTTTGTCCGCTCTAGCCTTAATTTCAGAATGTGAAAAAGAGAGTAAAGACAAGCTAGAAGAGGCATTTGTACCTGCAACGAAAGCCAACTCTTTCTTTTGAGCTAGTGCCATAGCTCGCTGCTCCTGGGGCATGTCCGCGTCTTGCTTTGCTCGCAGTCCAGCACTGGAGCGCACCTCCATCTCCGCCGCGGTGATGCCCCCATAGGCCAAGACCTCGGCCTCGGAAGGCCTAGCCGAACTCGGTGATACCGCTGCCAGCCCCAACCCGCCTGGTTGAGGCAAGAAGTACCCGGCCCCGGCGACCGTAGCGCGCAGCACAGCCCCACCCAACCCGCTTGGTTGTAGTGGTTGTGCCGCCACCCCGCTGAACGCCTCGTCTAGGCATCTAGCAACCGGAACGGCCCCGTCGCTTGCACCGATCCGCGCCGAATGTGAAGGACGTGGCGACGGTTCGCCACGTACTTCTCCCGGCACACGAACAACACCACCAGCCGCCATGTGACGCCGTCCCATGTCGGACCTCGAGCCCACGACTCCGCCGTCCGCCACGCCCACAAGGGGGGCTGTCGCTGTAGTAACAGGAGACGCCGGTGCATCCCCCTCTCCCTCTAGCCTGGAAGAGCCGGCCAACGGTCCTCCGAGAGAATCCGCAGTAGGTGCATGAACCGCAGCGGTAGGCTGCTGAATATGCTGCTGTCCGAGGGCTCGAATATGCCCATAAGCTTCCTGTACCGACCTAGCCACCATAGGTGATAGAACAACCCCGGGAGAGAACGCTTTCTTTACCCCGTTGCCTTCCACCTGCTTACCGGCACCAGATGACAACCCATTGGAACCATCGGTCTCTTTCTCTTTTGCTAACCCCTTGTCCGAAACGTCATCATGCCCCTGATGTTTGGAACCTGAACCATCATTGGCATTCTCATCGGAATCCTCTTTATTAGAATCAATAGCCATAGGGACCTCATCATCGGAATTAGGATCCTCAACAGAAAACTTCAGCTCATAAAACCCGTCTCTAATAAAAACAGGCCATTTATCCGGGATCACCGTATAATCCAAACACCCCACCAAGATACGTAACACTCCATGCTTCCTAGTAAATTTCATATCCACCTTGAGAGTTTTGCCGAAAAGAGAGCCGAGACTTCATAACAATAGAAAATCATCCCTATGAGGAGAGAAGATATCAGAAACTCTAATCCAAATCTCGGGCAACGTCCATAGGGGCTTGAAAACAGCCGCCCAAACTTCCACCGTAATCACACAAGGACTATTTGGGATATGACATGCCCCAAAAACGATCATACGATCAAGCTCGCTCCTGGATGGGAAAGACACCTTGAAAACATTGTCTCCCACCTCGACAACCTCCCATTTGAACTGTTCAGAAGGAACCAATCTCTGTAGCTGAATAATGACCTCGTCAACCGAAAGCGATCCTCCCGTGACTGTAAGCTTACCCAGCCTAGCAGAATCGATCTTAGGCTTATAGGATGCCGTAACCACCGCCTCGTAAAACATCAATCTCTCATCAATGAAACCATGCGTGATAACCTGCTGCTTCGCAGCTAAAAGAAGGTGGCAATCCTCGGGCTCGTGACCAGAACCCTCGCAGTAATCACACGCAATGGCCGCGCAGTCAGCACTCAGATGACCCTGCACACCACATTTGAAACACTTAGCTTTATCTCTCTTTGCTTTTTTCGTAGCCAAGTCGTCATCACAATCAGTAACAGAAGCCAAGTCCATACTCACCGTCGCCGTTTGCAACCGTGGTTGGACCCCTTCTCCTCTAGTCGGGTTAGCTGCAACTAGACGACGTGCAGCCCCAAAATCAGCGCAGGGGACAGGAAGAGCCACCGAACCAGAAGCGAGTGTAGCAGCGCGAGGAGCCGATGTGCTCGGTAGCACATGTTCTGCTGCTGTTTGCTGCACCACGGGTGCCTGAGATGCTGCTACTGCTTGCTGCACCACGGGTGCCTGAGATGTTGCAGCTGGAGCCGCTGCCTGCTGCGAAGCCAACTGGGCTCGCAAAGCTTCAGTTACTTGCCGCACGACAGCCGCAACAGTCTCCTCACGAAGATCACCCGAGCCGCCCTCGGCAGCCCTAGCCATGACGGGACTGCGTCCCCTACCTCTGTCGTGGTAATTCGTGTTCGAACGACCTCGGTTATAGCCCCGTCCACCGTAATTTGAGTTGTACGGGCGTCGAAAACGATCGCCTCCACCGCCGCCTTGCTGGCCTTGGTTGAAGCCAGCACCCGCGTTGAATCCACCGAAGGCCACGGCGTTTTTTTGCGGGAACTCGCCGTTCCGATGAGGGTAGCCCCCTGCCCCGCCGTGCCGCTAGGACCGCCCTGGTGATAGTTGCCGAACCTCGCCGGAGCGCCGCCACGATTAGGGGGTCCAGAGTTGCCGCGGGGGTAGCCACGGCCATCACCATACTGCCCACCGCCGCCGCCTTGGTTCGCCATGACCCGCAGTACCGGTGTAGCGTCCGTCTGTCTCGCGAACCCTAATTGAGCCGGTGCTCGGTAAGTCCAAGATCCGATGCCGTAGGCCCGCATGACCCTGGCACCCTGGTTTACGCTGACAAGACCGGTATTGGCCCTCCCAATTCGGATAATTCGGCCCGTATGGCCTACCGACAGAAACGGATCGAATTTTGAATTCGGATCGCCATGGATCCCGCTGGTCGAGCTCACCGACGGCGACGTTTCACCATCGAGAACGTACCGAAGCTTACCGTTAAGCCGACGAACGGCAAACCAATGTTGTCCATCATCCTCGAACACGAATGTTGAAGGAGGAAGGCACGGTAATTTGAAATGATGTTGTCGATTCACGATCAAGGAAACAAGAGGAAACGAGGGCGGCGATCCACCCGAATCACATACCTGCGTAGATGAAGACAACAGTTGCGTAGCCGCCCAGCGCTGCTGCCGCTTCTTGTCCTCTCTCTTCTCCTTCCGGCTCTCCACCAAGTCCCTAGTCGTCGATGGCGTCGGAGTTCTGCAACAGTATCCCAGCGAGCAAGGAGAAGGGGTTGAGCCGCCACTCACTTCCTCGCCGTCTTCGTCTGCAGAGACCGCCCAGAAGCGCCCTCGAGGGAAGGAGGTGCCGGAGTCGCCCGTGGAGCCGTCGCTGTCGCCCTCCATCCGCTCGTCCCTTGGCATCAATAACTATGGCTGTGGACATGTGGCTAGTCATGAAATACCACTTCAAAGGAATGCTATCTATTTGTGAAAATATAATGCAAAATCGCACACACTAGAGATTTGCACCCGGATTTGTGGCTTGGTGTGTCTAATTTGGCTCAGGTGACCACCTAAGAAAGGAAGTTTTTTGTGTGCGTCATACAAGTAAGTATACTACCAGACATTAATATTGAACCATGTGTCAACTGTCTAGACCACTAATGAAAGAGGTTAAGCAGCGACTAACTTTTGAAAGCAAGGTATATGTGTCTTAACGCCCTTGTTTTAAACACACCTGGTGCAACACGTAAATACAATCACCACTAGGGAGCTAAACCCGAGTGATTAAAGGGCACAATCACCTTTGATTACCATCCAAGCAACAACTTGGTTTAACGCCTTGGCCACCTTGGATAAAGATGTCACCATCGACCTTTATGCCATACCTCCAGGGGATTCACGTTGTGGTTGGAACCCAATGCCTCATGAAGTTGGGACCATAAGTTCTTTGCCTCTCCCTTACTCAAATTTAACGGCACAAGTTCATGCAATGGAGGAGACTAAAATTGTGGGAGCTGTCAAGCCTAGGAGTCCACAATCAAATCTTGCGTCTTGCAGTTGGGGCATGAAATGTTAAATTATGGTGTGTGGATTCCGCCGGTGCGTGGTCTGCGTTTCAGGCAGAAGGTTGATGCGCTTCTGTATCCGGTGAAGATTCAGGTGCGTGTAGTGGAGCCCTCGCCGCCTCCGAGTCCTGGTAGATCGCCGGATGACCACCGTTGGAACGATGGTGATAGTGGACACAATGGCCATCCTAGTGATTGGGAGGATAGGCTGGATGATGAGGTTCTTCCCCCTCCCCCGCCTCCGCCGCCGAGGGGCCCTATCCTAGGCCGGCAGCATGGTGGCAAGCATGGGCATGGAGGTGGAAGACACGGTGGCAAGCATGGCGGTGGAAGGCACGGTGGCCCTCGGCGCGCCAACGGTCAGCGCCCTAAGTTGGCCTCGGTCATCCAGCAGGTTGTGGATGCTCCGCCGGTGCGTTCTGTTGGGATTCCGCCGGCGGCCAACCCGGGCAGCAGTTCGCTCAGGTCGGGGGTCCGTTCCTCGCCTGGTAGGTGGGTCCCGAGGGCCTCGGTCTCCCCGCCGAAAGTAGTGGTCAGCACGGCTGCTGCTGTGTCTCCCTCGGGAGGAGTGGGGCTGTCTTCTTCTCCAAAAAGCCTTGCGGCGCGGGTTGAGATGACACCGGTGCAGGGCGTGAGCCCATGCCTCTGGGTTACGCCTGGCGTGGTCTGCTCGGATGGAAAATTTGTGGAGCATGTGGGATTGGTGTCTCCCTCTCCACCCTTGTGTTCCGCGAATCCTGGGGAGGGTGACGACACAGTGGACTTTAGGGGGCGTCTGATCCACCGGTGGTCCAGCTCTGGTGATTCAGCGGCGGCCTCGTTCGTCCCTAATTCCTTTCAGACGGATGGCTTTGCTCTGCCTGGCATGGACAACTCTTCATCTCCGGTTAGGTCGGCTGGTTCTGTCGTGGAGCAGTTGCTATCCTGGGAGGAGGAGCGATGGGCGTTTAGGCAGAAGTTGGCCATGCCATTGGGACCGGTGGAGTGTTTTGTGGAGTCACTGGTTGCCTCGCCGCGTACGCCGATTCTCTCGGCTCGTGCGGCTTTGCAGCATCAGTGCCTTAAGGTGCTGCCTCCTAATTTCAAGCCTAGGCGAAGCGCCAGGATCGCCAAGGACCTGAGGACGGGCTCTACGGCGCTTCAGAAGGCCCAAGGCAATCTCATGCGTAAGATGGGCATGGTGGCGGATGACGCAGTTGTGAGTGTTGAGGACTTGAAGCGTTACCTGGAGGTGTTTAACAAGCCTCTTAGTACTTCGGAAATTGGGGCGTTGGCCATGCTTTTCAACATCACAGTGGAGGAGATCGTGCCGTGCTGATCGCACTGGTTAGCCGGTAGTTCTGTGGGCCTTCCATTATGTCAGACATAATCTTAGTGTGGAATGTTAGGGGCTTAAACTACCCAGCGAGGCGTGACCTTGTTCGTGAATTTGTAGCGGATTCGGGAGCCACCTTGGTTGCCCTTTCCGAAACCAAACTGTGTATGGTTTCTTCCTTTGATATTGTAGCCATTCTTGGCCCCCGCTTCGACTGGCTAGTCTACTTGCCGGCTGTGGGTACTCGTGGCGGAATTATCATTGCTTGGCAATCGGCAAGGCTTGTAGGATCCAATTGCTCACTCTCGGACAACACTATAATGGTGAACATCGCGCCTGCCGGTGGTTCGCCGTGGTGGTTTACGGTGGTGTATGGCCCATCTATTGTCGCAAACAAGGAAGCTTTTCTCGAGGAACTTCGTGTGGTGGCGACAGGCTGCCAGGGGCCGTGGGCTGTGGCTGGGGACTTCAATCTCATACTGGACGCCCGCGATAAGAATCGGGGGGGTCTTAATCGGACGCTCATGGCCAAGTTTCGGCGTACTGTAAACGACCTGTGTCTTAAAGAGGCTAATCTTGTGGGCCGCTCCTTCACGTGGAGTAACGAGAGAAGCATTCCAACTTTGGAGAGACTCGACCGGTGGTTCAGCACTGTGGATTGGGAGCTTGCGCACCCGGACAACATGCTTTCCGCACTCTCTTCTTCCATCTCGGATCATACGCCGCTCGTTATGTCGCTTGCCTGTAACATTTCCGCAAAGAGGAGGTTCCAGTTCGAGGCGTTCTGGTGCAAGTTGCCGGGGTTCCATGATGAGGTGGCCAGGCTTTGGCACTCCAGCCCGGCCCAGGTTGCTCGGAACCCTCTAGTGGACCTTGACCGTAGATTGCGTCGCACCGCTGCCGGGCTGCGCAAATGGGGAGAGCGGTCCGTGGGAAATATCAAGCTGCAGCTCCTCATGGCCCATGAGATCATTTTGCGGCTTGACTCGGCCCAGGAAACACGCTTGCTGGAGGTGGGCGAATGCGTGTTGCGCAAGCAACTCAAGTTGAGATGCCTGGGGCTTGCCTCTTTAGAGAGGACCATTGCGCGATCGCGCTCTCGCATCCTTTGGCTCAAAGAGGGGGATGCAAACACTAGTTTCTTCCATATCCATGCAGCACGTAGACGTAAAAAGAACTGCATTCGCAAGCTCCGGGTGGATGGTGGATTCACGACTGATCATGACACAATGGAACAGATCGCCTTTGAGTTTTTTAACCGCCAGTTGGGGCTTCCGGTGGATCGGCCTCGCTCGATTGATCTTGACGCGTTGGGGCTCTCCTCCCTTGATCTTTCCGAGCTCGAGATTCCGTGGACAGTTGAGGAAGTGTGGGAAGTCATCAAGGCCATGCCTAAGGACAAATCGCCGGGGCCGGACGGCTTCTCCATGAACTTTTATCATGCATGCTGGCACGTTATTAAAGTGGAGGTTCTTAGGGCCATCAACAGCTTGTTCCTCCTCCAAGATAGTGGATTCCGTAACCTCAACCAAGCCCTGGTAGTGCTCTTTCCCAAGAAGGATGATGCGTGCGAGCTTAAAGACTTCCGCCCCATTAGTCTGGTGCATAGTTTTGGGAAGATTTTTTCCAAGCTCTTGGCGGTTCGGCTTGGAGGTCGGATGGTTGAATTGGTGGCCGTCAACCAGAGTGCCTTCTTCCGTGGAAGGTCTATTCTAGACAATTTCATGTTGGTTCGTAGTGCTATTCGTACTATCCATCGTCGCAAGGTTCCAGCTGTTTTCCTCAAGATGGATTTGGCTCGGGCTTTTGATTCTGTCTCCTGGCCTTTCGTGTTAGAGGTCCTTCGGGCACGTGGATTTGGGGAGAGATGGTGTGCATGGATTATTGCCATCCTCTCGTCCACCAGCTCGAAAATCCTTGTGAACGGACATGCGACGGCGAGAGTGGGGCATCATAGAGGGTTACGTCAGGGGGACCCTCTGTCTCCGCTCCTTTTTGTCCTCGCTATGGATATGCTGGCGTGCCTCTTTGCGAGGGCTGACAGCAGTGGGTTGCTTCACTCTTTGCGAGACGTGGGGGCTAAGTATCGTCTTTCCCTGTTTGCCGACGATGTCGCTTTGATTATCAAACCGGTGGAGGAGGAAATTCGCCTCACGATGGGGATATTCGACCTTTTTGGTGATGCTTCTGGGATGCGGGTCAATTTTGCAAAAAGCTCGGCCACGTTTATCTCTTGTCGTGTGGAGCTTCAGCATGAGATTTTGGCGCTCTTGCCTTGCGAGACGGTGTCTTTTCCCTGTAAGTATCTTGGCCTTCCTCTTGCGCCAACGAGGATCCCGAGGCCTCACCTTCAGATTTATGTGGACAAAATGGTGCGGAAGCTTCCTACGTGGATGGGATCCCTGATGGCCGAGCCAGGACGGCTAATTCTTGTCAAAGCCGTCCTCTGTGCTATGACTATCTACCCTCTGATGGCACTTGAGATTCCAGTGTGGGTAATTGAGGCTTTCGAGAAACTTTGTAGGGGTTTCCTGTGGTGCGCGAAGCCTACGGCTAGTGGAGGTTCTTGTCCGATTGCATGGACGCAAGTTTGCCTTCCCACTCATCTGGGGGGCTGGGCATTCGTAACCTTTTCGTCCTCAGTGACGCACTTAGGATGAAGTGGCTTTGGCTTGAAAAGGCTGAGGGTGATCGACCGTGGACGGGGCTTCATACATCGTGCTCTCGGGAGTGTCGTGCTATGTTTGACGCCTCGGTGTCGATCACTGTGGGTAACGGCAAGGGTGCACTCTTCTGGAGGGACCGATGGATTAACAATCAGAGCATCGCCATGTTGGCCCCTAGTGTCCTGACCTTTGTAGATAAGAAAACGCAATCAACTCGTACGGTGGCGCAGGGTTGTTAGCTGAATTCCTGGGTGCAGGACATAGTAGGGGGGCTCTCGGAGGGGGCTATTGCTCAGTTCCTTCTCCTTTGGAACCTTGTCCAGCAAATCTCGCTCTCCAACGATGTGGACCTTGTCCAGTGGGCTTGGACGCCGGATAAGCGTTTCTCTGCTCACTCGGCTTACATGGCCTTCTTTGAGGGGCATTCCTTTTGGCCGCTCCATCAGGCCATTTGGGAGTGTAAAGCACCGCTCAAGTTTAAGTTTTTCGCTTGGAGAGTGGCGTGGAATCAGTGTTGGACTGGTGACCGGAGAGTGAGACATGGTCTCACTACCGTTGACACTTGTCCCATTTGCTTGCAAGAGTCGGAGACGATTCAACACCTGCTCATCAACTGCTCGTTTGCGCGCTCGATCTGGTTCGAGGTCTTCAACAGTTTGGGGAAGCCAGGTCTTACTCCCTCGGCTGCTCGATGCATTGAAGATTGGTGGCTGGAGGTAGACGGGCATTGGTCGGCGAACCTCGCCAAGAAGGGCCGTGCTCTTGTGCTCCTTGTGTTGCGCTTCATCTGGGTTGAGCGTTGTAACAGAGTGTTTAATCGGGGCTCTCGTACTTTGGCGCTTCTTCTTGATGATATCTTGGCCGAAGCAACTAGGTAGAACTCAGTAGGTTTTTTGTGAAATTTTCGTTTTGGTGTTGTTGCTCGGTGTGTGTGGATGATTTGGATCGTTGTAACTGCTGTTTCCTCTCTTCTATCTATAAAAAAAGGCGTGCAATCTCGCGCGTTCCTGAAAAAAAAAACATATTACATTTTTTTTTGATAAAGGGCTTTTATTACTTAAAATGTTAAGCATTACACCCGGCCTCTGCATCATAATAATGCACATAGCTGAAATCCAAACTGAAAATCAAAATAACGACAACTCTAAACAAATCCATCGGACGTAGAGTGTCGTCGCTATGGAGCCGCTATCCGGAGATCAAGCGACCATCCATGTGGGATAAAATATCCCTCGTCACTTGCTCCAGCCGTGCACACGCCTCCGTAAAAAGGCCTCGAAACTCCCCCCGCTGTAATATGGACCACGAACGGAGAATACATGTGCATCTGAATAGAACCTGCACGCGAGAAAAAAAATTGTCATTGAAAATCTTGTCATTTCTACATAGCCAGAGCGACCAAATAACGGCTAGCGCTCCTACCCTAATAATAGTCTTTAAACGTTTATCCACCTTATTCAACCAGTTACCGAATATATTCGCAACGGATGTGGGCGGATAAAGGTTCGAAGTCATTTGGATAGCGGACCATATAGAACGCGCAAATGGACAATCAAAGAATAAGTGCTTTATCGTCTCATCATGAGTACAAGAAATACACTTAACACTCCCATGCCAATTACGTTTGACAAGATTATTCTTTGTCAGTATGACCCCTTTACGAAGATACCATGTAAAAATCTTAATCTTTAGCGGTACCTTCATACGCCATATATTTTTAAAAATATCGACTGGCATGTCTGATTGGATCATAGCCTTATACATAGAATTCACCGAGAATAGACCATTCTTAGTGAGCTTCCAACGAAATTCATCAGTGACCGGTGTTAAGGTTACCGTAGTTAACCTATTGACCAGGATCTGCCAAGAGGTAAGTCATGGCCTAATTAAGTCTCGTCTAAACGTAACATTAGGAGGTGATGTTTGCATGACCGTAGCCAATGTATCATCTTTATGTCAAAATACCCTTCACAATTGTCACTTATGACCGTAACATATTACATAGCGATAAGAAAATCAAAATACCCTTCACAATTTGTCGGAATAAATTTCAGGTCATAACACCTTGTCTGCTGAAACAAATTGGCAATAATGAATGGTATCATCACTTCAAGTGCCGTAGAAGGCCTCTTAATCTCAAAGGGTTTCTGCTGTGTGTGTATATATATTTTTTTGAGCAAAGACTGTAGGGAAAAACCTCACAGTATTTTATTTTATTGAAAACAGAAACAGCAAACTGTACAAAATTTACAAGAGGGGGAAAGGAATAAACAGAGAGATTAGGCTATACTGTCGATCCATGATGAAAACTCCTGAACATGCTTAGACTTCACCCTATGCGTATGCAAGGTGATCTCATTGACAAATCCCTTCTTCCATGACCGAAAAGATGGCATGGCTTTCTGGAAAATGGCCTCATTTCGTTGCTTCCATATAGGCCAAGAAGCTAAAATCACCACCTCTGTAGGGAAAGGCTTATTGAAACGCTGCCTAGCTTGCTTGAAAACTTGCTCAAAGGACTGCCCATCCTCCCATTATATCTGCAGATAATTCCATAACCTGACACTAAAGTTACAGTGGAAAAAGAGGTGCAGCCAATCCTCTGTAATATGAGCAGGACAGAGAACACAATAAAAAAACGTCGGTGACATTCCAATGCCTCCGTCTGATCATATCTCTCGTGTTTAATCTGTCACTAACCATCAACTCATGTTTGCCTTCTTTACACACATTGCCCTCTTGTGAATAATTCTTGCTCGATTTTTTTTTAAAATTTTCATGTAAATGGTCACGACAAACATATATGCAGTGTTTTCCACATATAGGTGCAATAATACACATGTGTGAACGACTACATAGATACTTGTCTCCCCAAAGAAATGATAGATAAATAAGTGACAAATATGTAAGCTGAAAGATATCATCAGATTGGCTTGGGACTCCTCCATAATCCCTGTAATCTTGTCAAAAGAGAAATAGCAGGATATCATAAAGTAAACCATGTCACTGGTTTATCTTTTGAACATGAAGGTAGTAATCGCCCGTTACCACATACCAGCCCTGGTGCCAGACTCACCATGTGTGGATCAGCTGGGTAGCTCTGACTATGTTCTCATTCCCACTGCTCTTGCCCTATCTTTCTTCCTCTTCCTATCTTGCTTTTGGGATCTCACATCAAATATACATACACATACATTTGGTTTCTAGCCGAAGCAACCGAGCAAGCCAAGAAGGAAGAGGAAGGAGTGCTTAAGAACAATAGGAATGGGAGGCATCGGAAAACACCAAACCTAGTTCTCACCTCCAATTAAGAGGTGAAAACAAAGCAAGTTAGGCTTTCTCCATGTTCCCACTCCAACTGCTCTTATGCCCTCTTTTCTTCCTCTTCCCGACTCACCTTCGACCTTCGAGATCTCACGTTATCTAAATATGTGCACATGTGTTTGTGGTTTCTCAATCAATGCTATGCATAAGCCAAAAGGAAGAGGGAGGAGTGCACAAGAACGGTAGGAATAGGAGGCATCAGGAAAGCACCAAACCAAATATTTGCACCTCCAACACAACACTAGAGGTGGAAACAAAACAAGTTAGGCGTTCCACCATGCTCCCTTTCCTAGTGCTCTTGAGCTCTCTCTTTCTTCCTCTTCCCGGCATACTCTAAGTGCGGAAACAAAAATCTCAAACAACAAGCCGGAATTTCTGGACAAAGTGTTTCCGCTTTGTGGTATAAATAGGACGTGGAGGGCACTTTGTAGAGAACCTTGGGGAGAGCAAGCATTAAGACACCCAGTGCATGTGGCACCATTTGTACAGCCAATGACAGTGGGGGCACTTATCACCTGGTCCTGCACTGATAATTTAAAGCACGTGCATGAACATCTTCTGCTTGATTACTCATATCAGAAAGCTGCTGTGTAGTAACGGTACCAACCTCTGCATTTATACAGTACGGAAATAGGAAGATCTCAGAATTATGAGCTTAAAATACTATGAAATTGGACAAACTTAGCCCTCTAAATAAGCAAAATAAGAAACAAGGGAAAGAAGAAGAACATTGCAGTGAAAACTGGTACACAATGTACTTCAGTTCAGATATCAACAACCAAAAAAAGGTATTTCAGACACGAGCTGCACTACAACAGATGATAGGATGTGATTATCCAATAATTATATAGATCTAATATCAGCAAAACTACTTATACGTTGGCCATTTTCTCGAGGAACAATATCTAAATTCTGTCGACAGCAACACGACTGCAAGTTGTGACGCAGAAGGAAGAACGAGGTTCTGAAGAGAGAGTTCGGCACTTCTTCCACCCATTGAAGTACTCCCAGTTAGTTACAACCTTGTAACTGATTCACCATTCCTCAGATCAATCACCCAGGTCGTGATGCGAGCACCCACTGAGGTTCAAGAGCATGTTCAGAAACTACATAATTTGATTGGAGTTCAGAGTTCTCCAAGCTGCAGATAAACCTTGTCAGAGTCATGATTGTTTCTTGCTGATGCACTTACACGTGGCGTCGAGTCAGTCCATGACTAGTGTCTTTAGAGCACCCTGCTGTGGTTTTTGTGCAGGTGCTTGCCTGCGCCTTGACAAACTTTTTTTTTTTCGGTGGTAAACCTTCTATACTACTAGGAGCTAGCTATGAGACAGCAAAACCGCTGTAGTAGGGGCCTTATGCACGAGCAGCCATCCTAGAGCGTCCGCAAGAGCGTGGAGGTAAGGGCAATTTGGTTATGTTGACCTCCATACAATGTACACATATGTTCTTTTTGCTCCATGCACTAATGTTACTTTTGCATACAGATGGCTCCACCTGGTGCATCGCCAGGGGCAGGGCATTACATGTCACATGAAGTACGGATATAGAGAATTGTTGGATACCCAGATAAACATTTATCTCCCACACGGTACCAATGTTACTTTTGCACCAATGGTTCGTCAACAGTGGTAAAACATTCTCAAATAGATTCGCTGCATTCTACCTGCAGCGTGGAGATTATTATGCTTCATCGAAGCAAATTACATAATGGGAAGGGAAGCCAAGGTACAATGTGACTTCATCAAATCCAACAGTACAAGTGAATAAAAAAATTTAAGAATCTGGCAACACGTCTCTGGTGGCACAAATTCAAAAACCGAATTGCACGAAACACTGAATGAAAGAAAGGCCTAGATATTTACATCAGACTAGCGAACATTCTATCCGGGGAGTCTGCTGCTAAGGACACAAGGAGTCAGGGGTTATCACTGGGTACATAGAAATCAAAGGTCACATCAACGTTACCAGACGATTCTCCAGTGTCCTTGAAGTCGACACCGACGATTTTCCCTCTGTACTGCTCTTCCGATTCTTGATACTCCGGCTTCACACGGCGCACTGGAACAGTCACGGAATACACCGTGCCAAGGCCAGCATCAGTCGAGATATCCACTTGCACATTGTCCCGTGATTCGATCTCAACAAATTCAGATAGCGCCTCAACTACGTTCTCAACTATCTTTTTCTTTGCTTCATCACTGACCTCGCACCTGTCGGAGAATAGAATCATCTTCAGCCTCTGCTTTGCGATACTTGCATTTGTATTCTCATGTATGGTCGGTGCAGGGAAGATTATCTTCCAAGCCAACTTCACACGGTCAACAAATCCCATATTAACAACACTGTGAAGGAAGCCTTCGACATCTTGAGTAACAGGAGAAAAGTCTCCCCTTGAAAGAGCGAAAGTTGTACTAGATCTTTGGCGCTCAATGCATAGTCGTCCCGGTGTAAGCATGGCGTTGCTAGGTGCTCCACGAGGAAAAGCGCAAAACTGTGTCTACAGAATCACATGACAAGTCATTAAACGATAAACAATGTAAACACAATCTCAATGCAATGCAAGGTATCCATTATTCATCAGTAGGATTTAAATGCAAGAGAACTCCGATGAGTAAACAGAACTTCAGAAAATAAGCAATCAAACTATTTCAGTGGACGCAATCCACAGAAGCCCAAAAGGACTATGGTAGGAAGAAGCACACCATGTATGGTGAGCAAGAACAAAGACAAACAGATATATTCAGTCATATGAGTGCCACTATCTTCTGTCATGCTGTTTGTCAAGAAATTTATGCAATAACAGGATTATCAGGGTCTACATGATGCCTGCACGGTATGGCCAATATTTGTGAAAGTGTGAACAGGTACACAGCAGCACATAAGAGAAAATAAGAGAGAACAGACATAAACAGATATTTGCTTTTCTGCAACAATAAAAAAAATGACATGCATGTGGAAAAGGCAAAGGCTGAATTGAGCAGAGCAATCACAATGCTGGAATGGAAGAATCCATAACTGAGTACAGAAATCATATCTGGACATACATAAACCTCAAGGTTATCCTCTTTACTTACATATACAAGAGCATCCACTGTGTGCTACTCCATATCCCATGTCTGATAGAAAGTTAGTACACCAAAGTCCTAAATCACCAAAATTCTTTATTTTCTATTCCTTATTATGATCAGACCACGCACATGATATTCCAGATTGTCTACCAAGTACTGACAGAATCCCTCGTTTGGAAATGTAGGGCATTATTTGACTGAGAGCAAGCTTTGACAAATAGTTAATCAAATAATATGCAGGTTATGTTACACAAAATTACTTTGCATTCATATTCAAAATCACTTTCTTATGAATGTGATTTTGTGACTATTCAGATAACATTGTACGAGAAATATATCTCAAAATTCACACCTGGCAGTCAAACTAGACCCTAAATCTCCAAACATAAATAGTACATCTCTCCATGTTTCAATATGGTAGTCCAGAAGGTGTTTTTTTTATAGAAGTTTAGTCCAGAAGGTATTTTTTATAGAAGATGAAATAAATCCCTCGCTGAAGGTACAAGTTGAAAAGGTGAGCAGAAATGCAAACCAGATAAGAGTATAGGGCTAGCTGAGGTCAACGAAATTTGGACAACCAGATTCTGTAGGCCGTGGTTCATGCTGCTAGCACTGCTAACGTACCCAGCAGCTTACCCGCATCATCAATCGATTTATCACGAGCACAAGTATATATGTGTCAGATCACTAGGTTTTGCTGCCGCAGCCACAGTTGAACTTCCATGGTGCCAGTTCCAAATTAATGTAGCTTCTCAAGAGAAATTGAAGGAAATCGATTGGGAAGCAGAAAAACATGCCTAGATTTGATTTTTTTTGTGTTTGTACCAATTGACAGGTACTTGAGGGAAATGGGGATGTGAGTCTGACCTTGGAGCAGGGGGCACGTCGGAGCGGCGCAGGGAGAAATGAAGCGGAAGGAGCGAGGATTGCGCCGGCCTCACCGGCTACGCGGCTGGAGATCGCCGCCGTCACCATCGCCATGGGTGCCCGAAGAGCTAGGGTTTTGCTTTTCAGTCCTACGTTTATTCTTTATTGTCCATTTCTTTATGTTCTTCTCTGCTGTTTAGCGTTCACTTCATCGGCCCCGTCAGTAGGTGATGGCATGGGACCACGGAGGAATCCGATTCTGTTGGCCTGAGAGCGACTCTAGCACATCACCCTTACTTTACGATTTTTAGGGTGAAGCGTGACCATTTCAAATATGCTAAGCAGTATTGTTGCGTAATTTTTACAGTATAAACGCTAAAACGAAACACTTTTGTAGCAAGAGGGGTGAATTTTTGCATAAAACACTCCAAATCTTGACGGGACGGAAATTTCAGCACAACCTCCCCCCGTAGGCACTGGGTCGATGTCACCTCCCGAACTTGATTATAGACGAGGAGTCTCGATTTCAACGTCAATTTTCGATTCCTAGTGAGGAGGTTTAGTTCCTGTGTCGACCTTCGATTTCTAGCATGAATCGTCGATTTGCTCGATCGAGCAGCCATGGAAAAAAAGCTACGGTCGTTGGACTCGGGACTGAGTGATGCTAATACCGTTGGTGGTGGAGGGAGAGCGGGCTGGATGGTTAGTCGGCGCCAACAGGAGGGTTGCCGCCGCAGAGGAGCCCGGTAGGGGCTCCGACGGCAGGGCCGACGATGCTTGGGCGAGGCTGGCTCTAGGCAAGGGAGGAGATGGCCTAGCAGGAGCGGCCCCAACACAACGCTCTGGTGGTTCATGGGAGAGTAATTTCGTACAAGAAGAGGTTGGGAAGACGATAGAAAAAATAAAAGGAGAAAAATGGAGCATTCGTTTTAGAGTACCAAATGTTCTTGCTATGGTATGGGTTTTTATATAATCCGCTAGTGTTTCTCTCACGTCTACCGATGACTAGTGAGGCGACGTGTAATTCCCTCGCGCATTTTAGACTAGATATTGGATCTATTTTTGCACATATTTTTCAGTATCATGTTTGGAGTGCGTGACCCAAGACGAACAAATGAAAAAAAAACACAAGAACTGAGATGTGATGTATACTAGGATCCTATAGGAACCAAAACCACATGGAAAGTTCAATAGTATTGTTTGGATGTCACACAGGAAACACAGGAATTGCATATAAAACCGGGCCTCTTTGGTTCATGAATTGAAAAACACAACAATAGGTAAAAATTAGAAATTGAATGTTCATGGCACGTCCAATTCTACGTGGACTGAAAATGCAAGAATTGACAATGTAGAGACATGGCATCACTCGAAAAACACATTTCTATATTGACTGAATACATTACATACTTGTTGTAGAGACATGAAATTTTTCAAGGGGCCTACCTCTTGCTATGAATCCTATGAGATTGAAGTTGTAGTATAGAAAAGCAATCCATAAAAAATTTGCAGGATATATTCCTTTAAGGGACTCTTTCAATTGTGGGAACTTGAAAACACGATAATAGAAAAAACACATGATTGAGTTTCCACGATCTCTACGGGATTCACAAACACAGAAAAAACACAGGAAATGTTTTATCATTTTCCTGATTCCAGAGGGGATAATATCCAGACATGAGAAAAATCGGGAAAATGAGAAAACAATGTTTCGTCAGAAATCACCAGGAGAGCCCGAAGGGCTGCCAGAGGAGAGCGAGGGGGTAGCCAAGTGACCCCCAGGAGCGGGCCCCCTTGTCCACGCCTGTCGGACCCCTGGCCCCCTCCATCTCTCCTCCGGGGTACTTACCCTCCGTGACCTAAAACTATCGGGGAGCCACTTCGTAGATTTTTTCCGCCGCCTCTTCGTGACGGAAACAACAGAGAGAAGAAACACCTTCTTGGCGGGGAGATTCTGCAGGGGAAATTCCCTCCCAGAGGGGGGGGGGAGTCATCATCACACCGGTCATCATCAAGGTCGCCATCGTCATCGTCATCACCATCAACACCATCATCATCATCATCCACCTCCGTCCCGCTGTAACAATTAGGGTTCTATATCGTTGTTTTCCACTAGATCTCTCTACTGGTGTGAATTACTCGTTTGTAGTTGATGCTTGTGAGATTCATCCATTCATCACCTCTGATCATGTTCCATATGATGTGTTGTGAGTAGATCGTTTAATTCTCGAGGACATGGGAGAAGTCTAGCTACTAGTAATCATGTTTCGTTGAGTAATGTTTACTGGTTTGATATTTAAGTTATGTTGTTATTTCTCTAGTGGTGTTATGTGAGCGTCGACTACATAGCACTTCACCTTTTATGGGCCTAGAGGAATACATTATGTGTTGGATTTCTTATGGTGGGTTGCCGGCTTGACAGAAACCTAAACCTCAGTTTGCAACACTTCACATAAGGGCGTAGTAGATACCACGAGTTAATTGCTACAGTTATATTTATTTCTTAATTACTTTATTGTATTTGCAGATGCTT
Organism: Alopecurus myosuroides; assembly: GCA_028641055.1. NCBI lineage: Eukaryota > Viridiplantae > Streptophyta > Magnoliopsida > Poales > Poaceae > Alopecurus > Alopecurus myosuroides. Next base: position 104,328,207 of record CM054063.1, on the reverse strand, counting down.
GCAAGTAGTATAATAGTAAGTGTGCATTAGTCTTGGATAGGACAGTGAACTAGCATAGGTCTACCCACATAACATTTATCAAAACGATAAAGATTAATCAACAACGTGTGATGAAAATAACTACACAAAACCTCTCGTGTGTCCTTAGGAATGTTTTAGCCATTATAAGAAATACCACCGGCTTGTCCTTGTGCTGAAAAGGGTTGGGCCACTTTCAGCAACTATTTACCTTCACTGTATTTACTTGTTATCGCTTTATTGCTATTACAAAAATCCCTAAACATGTGTTCTCTAGTGTTTGTAGTGAAACCTTACTCAAAACTATTTATCAATACCTTCCGCTCCTCGTTGGGTTCGACACTCTTACTTATTAAAAAAAAGCTACGCTCGATCCCCTACACTTGTGGATCATCAAGACTATTTTCTGGCACCGTTTTCGGGGAGTGTAGAGCTATTGATAAGTGGAATTTCCAAAAAAAAAACTTTTTACTGTGAGAGCTTTTTTTTATTTCTATATGTTTATTTTTCTAAATCATGGAATTGTTTGTTGTTGGTTATATGTTTGGGAATGGATCCTCCACCACTCGTGTGGCAGAGAGAAGGTAATCACCTACTGAAATTGTCCCTTTTGAAATACCTAGTGGAGTTGTTGATCGTATTATGGACAACCGTTATGACGGTGATGGAACTGTCCATCCCGATGAGCACTTGCTTTATATTAAAGAATTGTGTGAGTTGTTTAAGATTGCAGGTGTGCCAAGAGATTTAATCATGAGGAAATTATTTTCATATCACTGAAATAAAGAGAATGGGAATGGTATAGGTTATTGGATGATTCACATTTGCTGGATTTGAAGGAGCTTACATCTCTCTTTTATTTGAAATTTTATCCTCTTCATGAAATACATCAAGATCGGAATTTTATTTATAATTTTTGGCCTCGCGATGGAGAAAGTATTGCTCAACCTTGGGGGGGGGGGGGCTGAAAACATTAATGCTTAAATGCCGCAATCATAAGCTTCCCAAGGAGATAATTATTAATAATTTTTATGCAATGCTTTCACGTCATGACAAGGACCTTCTTGATACCTCTTCTAATGGTTCTTTCACGAACAAGAAAATTGATACTAATCGGGATCTTTTTGAAATAATTCAGCATAATACTGAAGATTGGGAGATGGATAAAGGTAAAGAGCCATGTATAAACTATGAATACAATTGCATTAAATCTTTTGTTCAAACTAAAATTTTCAATATGCTTAGTGCTAAATATGGGCTCGATTCTCAAGTAATTTTTTAACTTTGCAAAACCTTTGCCTCTCATGTTAGTATTCCTAAAGTGAAGTGTGATGTAGACGTCTGCCCGATCTTTCACCGCAAGAACCACCGAGATAACTATTCTCCCAATCACGTGAGCGATACACGTAACCTGAAGAATATGGATAGATTTAGGCGAGAAACGCACGAACCCTCTTGGCAAATCCAAGAACACTCGCACCTTTATTTCACACCAAGCTCGACAACTCAAGGCAGATCCAAGAGCCCCCGAGCCACGCACGAACCCTCTTGGCAGATCCAAAAACACTCGTACCTTTATTTGCAAAGATAACTGACGAACGTCCGAGACGCCGCCTACACGCCGATCCCCTAGGGACGGTGGTAACCTAGAACTTTTAGTTCTACATAATTTTTAACCTCCGTAAAATCCTAGGCCTTGACTCTCTTTATATAAGAGGCAACCACTAGTCGGTTGGACAAACCCAAACCAAAACTGACTCGAATCTAAACCTAGTTGGACTCAAACTGGATACAAACCGGCCCATTTAGAAGGCTCGGCCAAAACATGCGGCTCGCAGGCCTTAGACATTATACATCGTAGTTTATTGTCCTAGCGTGCTAACCGGTAGATGCCCGTATCATCCTCCCTTTCTTCAAAAGGCGTTGTCCTCAACGCCATAAGGTCTTCTCCGGCGCTTGTGGCGTCAAATTATCAAATCGCCATCGGGGGGGGGGGGGGTGCCAACCACAAGAAATAATGCTAATGGAAATCGCTCTGAAAAGTGTAAACACTTTGCTTGACATGAGTTATGATAAGTTTTCACTACCATTCGTTGGCAGATGCATACACCTCTATCAAAATTCTTTTTAGTACTTCTGCTTTATTAAATAAAAAGCACTAGCACATGAGTAATTCCTGCTTCCCTCTGCGAAGGGTCTTTCTTTTACTTTTATGCTGAGTCTCCACTTTCTTACTTTATGCATCGGCTAGGAGAGCATGATTGTCATTCCGAGTATAATGTGCATTGTTCCAAAAAATTATTGTCTACTGCATGTTTATAGTATTGTTTCTCATGAAACTATTATATCTAGTCACCACTTAAGCTTTGGAGGTGCCCTTGCATTTATGCTTTGCTACACAATTAAGGTCAAGAGGGATACCATATTTCCCTGCTTTATTATGATTATTGCAACCTAGTTGATGTTATAATTTCATATTGTTTACTTCTGGTTATTTGTTCACTTTTCATGAGCTAGAATGAGTTCGTAAGCTTTATTATGCTTGTAGAAATTATCATGTACTTGTTAACTACTGATCATGGAAGTCTTATGCACACAATATGAATTGAAAAGTGTTTGTAAAAGTTTCTTTATCACGTCGAGTTTGTCAACTAAATTGCTTAAGGACAAGCAATAAGCTAAGCTTGGGGACTTGATACGTTACAAACATATATACTTTTCCGACCACTTTTCTTGCTGTTTTCCCTCACATTTGCATGATTTGGATCAAACTAACACGGAGTAACTTTGTTTTCGGCTGAATTACCATTGGTGTCTAGTTTTGTGCATAAATTCAATTTCCTCAGAAAATTCCAGAAATTATTTTTCCCTGTAAAACTCCCGGAGCCTGAAGGACAGGGAGAGGGGCCAATGGTCACATAGGGTGCCAGCCACGGCCCCCCTGTCCGCGCCAGGGGGCCTTGGGTGATTGGGACCACCCCTATGGTCCCCTCCGGCAATAAGACTCCATCGTCCCCGAAATGGAGAACCCCCGGAGGATGTCCCGAAAACTATCCACAGCTCCGCCGATACCTGAAACCCTAGTTCAGGAGACATAAGTTCTTCTTCTGACACCATGCCGAGACCTGGATTGGAGGGAGATCGTCGCCATCGTCACCGCCATCACTTATCCATTAACCCTCCATGATTCCCCTTCGATGTGTGAGTAATTCCCTGTTGTAGGCAGAGGGGATGGTTGGGATTGGATGAGATTAGTCATGTAATAGGTCATGATATTGTTACGTCTTGATGTCTAGTATCAACTATTGTTGTTTATTGTCGTTGTTGCAACTTGGTATGCTGAATGCTTGCCACTTAGAGCCCGAATGTCACGATTTCAGATATGAACATGTTATGTTTTCATAAGTATAATTGATGTGTTGGATTGTATCTACTAGTTGTATACACTTATTATTGTCCGCAACCCGAGACCCCAAGGTGACATGGTTGGGATATCATAGGGGGTGGACTCTAGTTCGAGGATTACATGTTTCCACTGTATGTTAGTGCTTTGCTCCGGTGCTTGGTAGAACAAGTACCTTAATTATCATTAGTACTGTTTTGGCCCCGCAACAACGGGATGGTAGGACAAAATACGCCGTGCAAGTTCTTATTGCAAGCACGCACGACAATTCTCGCAAAACATGCCTATGATAGTTTCTGAATTGGATAATCTCTTATATATTTCTGCCCTATGTTACTTCTATTACATGATTAATCTCATTCATGCAATACCCGTACATCCATCCCTATGCCTACGGTGTTTTAAGCACTACTACTTAATTCATTTACATTCGATATTACTAATTCTATTACTGTTACTATTAAACCACTGTTCCCATTATATCACTGTTACCATTAATAAATTGTGTGAAGCAAGATACTTCTCAGTTGCAGCTGAACTGATAACTTAGTTGTTAAGTCTTATAAGTATTATTTGGCTCCCCTTGTGTCGAATCAATAAACTGGGCTATATTTACCCTCTAAGGCTATTGCGGTCACCTACACTTGTGGCTCATCATATCGGTAAATATGTCTGCGCATACAAGGACATGATACTAGTCACGGGGATACTATGTCACGGTAACGAGTAAAAGGAATCATACCGGATATCGGGAATAATGTGATAAGGCGCTTAAAGAGTTTAATCACGGTCTTATCATTTATCTCGTCCCGAGTTATTGATTGGTATCACGAAGTAATAGGAACTTACTTAACAACCGACATGTTCAACAGTTTTCTTCGAATAACTTGTAGGAAATCAATATGGACGTCCTGAAGGGGTCGTTGCATAGAAAACAAAAAAATTTCCTACGCGAGAGACACCCGAAAAGCCAAGATCTAATCTAGGAGACGAAGTGCAACGAGCAAAGAGAGGGTTAAGGAGAACACATACCCTCGAAGACACAAAGCGTTACGAGATAAAATCTCGTTGTTGGTGTAGTCGTACTCACACCGATCCCGATAGCGAGAAGATGTGCACCGCATCCGGCGGTGCCTCCGTGATCGGTCACATGTACGGTTGATGACGACCTCCGTTCCCTCGATCCAGCGGGGCGCGAAAGTAGAGGATCCCTCGGAACTCCAGCAGCACGACGACGTGGTGGTGGTGAAGAATCCCACGGTCAGGGCTTCGCCAAGCCGGAGACCATGGAATGGAGCAGCGGGTGGAGAGGAAATGGAGTGGGACAAGTGTGTAGAGAAGAGGAGCTCTCACCCTCCTTTTATAGGGGAGGGGGAGGCAGACCAAGAGGGGGGTGCGGCCAGCCATGGTGTGCCCCCACCTCTTCCCTCTTCATGTGAGTGGAAGCTCCACTCACACCCACTCATGCTCCCTTAATTTTCCACTTAGAAAATCCAAAGGTTTTTCTTTAATAAATAAATAAAACATTTTTATTTCTTTATTTATATTTGTTAATTCCATTAACAAACATTTGCATATAGCACCTTGAATCATTTTTTAATTCTATTAACAACCATTCGACGAAAAACCCCTTGAACTATTTCAATTTTCCCCGAAACAATTTCGGTGCTGCCCAAAATATTCTTCGTTATTCCGTATCCTCTCAAACGCGTCATAGAACCTTAAGTGTGTCACCCTATGGTTCGCGAATAAGATAGACATGATCGAGACTCCTCTCTGATCAATAATCAACAGCGGGATCTGGAAATCCGTGACGACTCCTATTTATTCAACGATGACTCTCGTGATCATGTGAACCAACAACGTCGTGAACTATTCTCTTTGTCTCGCGATATTTTACTTGTCTGAGATTCGATCATTGGTATCAACCATACCTTGTTCAATCTCGTTACCGACAAGTACTCTTTTCTCTTTCCCGTGATATAACATCCTTGTGATCATATCACGTGCTTGCAAGCGGTTTCGATGTGATATCACCGAGAGGGCCCAGAGTATATCTCTCCGTCATTTTGGATGGACAAATCCCACTCTTGATCCATGAGCCTCAACTAATACTTTACGAATAGCTAACGACACCTTTATAGTCACCCTATTACGGTGTGACGTATGATGACATCAAAGCACCCTTCCGATATCTGTGATTGACATGATCTCATGGTCTAAGGAATAAGTTACTTCGTACGCAAGATATAACAATATAAACTAAATGACTAGATCGTATTGTTTTCCTGATATTGGGTAAGTGTTCATCACATCATTCTTCTAATGACATGACCCCGTTATTAACAACATCCAATGTTCATGATCAGGAAACCTTGATCATCTATTAATCAACGAGCTAGTTAAAAGAGAGGTTTTACTAGGAACCATTGTTTGTTTATTAAACACACATGTATCAACGTTTCCGGTTAATATAATTCTAGAATGAGAAATAAACATTTATCATAAACAAGGAATAAGATAATAACCACTTTATTATTGCCTCTCGGGCATATTCCCTTCAGTCTCCCACTTGCACTAGAGTCAATAATCTAGTCTGTAAGCACTTAACACATATGGAGTTTCAGTGTTGTTACCATGATTTGCATGTGGTAAACATCATAAAAAACATCTGAACTGTTCAGGTCCTATTGTATTTGCATGTTCTTTGCGTGTACACGCATCACTCATTCTCTAATGAGATGGCTTTGTATATATATGGTCAATCGGTGAAACCTTAATTCCTCAGCTCAAACCAATGTCACTAACATTGTGAAAATGTAGCTTCATAGTGTTTAGCATTCTTGGAAATTCACCAAGTTCCGGTGATACCTTAATTCCTCATCTTCAACTAATGTTTCTAACATTGTGAAAATGTAGCTTCATAGTGTCAGCATTCTTGGAAATTCACCAAGTTCAATAAAGAACTCCTTGACACACAATACGCTTATTATCAGTTGTCAACACAACGATATACTTTAGCCTTTGTTGTAGTATCTTTCACAATATTTTAATTTTGAAACTCTTTCAAATCCAGCATGGAACTTTCTTCCAGCCTATTGTGCTACCCTTCATCATATATTTTAATTGAGATAAAATTACCTGAATAAATGACAAGATTATTAGTGTAACATATTACAACTAATATTTTGTCATTGCTACATAGGAAAACATATCCTTAGCATTTCTAAAATGACACAAGGATCTCTCCCACTGTTGTCTAATCATCATATGAATTATCCTGCTATAACATTTTATAGCATATGACTCATCTGGTTGTGTACATAGCATGGAAACATGACTTAGAAATCTCAATTTCAATGATGCTCATCATGTGTCAAAACACTTGAATCTTGCTCAATTATTTTCCATGTGACAAGAACTCCTTGTGATTTGGATATTGACTTACTTCAATATTTCATCTATGTAATTTGGCTTCAATTATATCAGGCGCTTCAATCCATCTCTTATAGATATCGATGCCTAATATCTTATAAGCCTTTCATCAATATGAAAAACTTAACCATGTTAATTTAAAATTACATATTTTCCAATCATCCATATGTCATCTACATAAAGTATTGGAAATATGTCATAGCGCTCCCACTTAATTACTTGTAATTCTACAAGTATCTTTATCGTTCGTGATGCAATCAAACTCTTTTGATAACTTCATTAAGGTAAAGATTTCAACTTCGTTATGCTCACTTCAACCATTGAAGTGTGCATACCTTTCTAGCAACCTTTTGAATTTTACAAAACTCTCAGACTGTGTCAAGTACACATCCTTGATCAAACTTCCTTGAGAGGAGAGTTGGTTTTGTTATTCAACTTCCATATCATAATATGTAACTTTGCTAGAACTATCCACAAAGACTAAGCATCACTACGGAAGATCAAAATCTTGTAGTAGTCAACTCTTTGAACTTCGTCGAAAACAACTTTTCGATAAATACAACTTTCAAAGGATGTAAACATCCATGTCTTTGTCTCTATATAGACCCTTTTGCTATCATTGGGCATCATGCTTATCGAAAGGACTACCAAGTCACATACTTGATATTCATACAAGGATACTATGGCTGATATAATGACTCATAGTCAATTTTACGAAGTCAGGGCCCATCATTTGCTTCCTTTATAAGGTCCAGGTCCTTCGTTGTCAAAACAACACTTTATACTTAAACCACAAGTTGGTCTAAGTACAAAGTTTTAGGACTTTTGTGGTTCAGTACACAAACTCATCCGAAGTATCTACAACACATGTAGTGTCTTCTACTTTGTCAAAATAGCAAACCCCGGAACAACTTCCAGTGCTGCGCTACTCTTGACATGATAACGAAGATTCTCTAATCTCGTTGAGTTTGTACCGTGCTCCCACTCACTTGTTTCGCAAGAACTACTTTCTCGAGAAATCAACCCTTTCTGACAAACAACATTTGTCTTTGGTCGGTGATGGGAGAAATACCCAATGTATTCTTTAGAATAACCTTATAAACATATATTTATCCCATTTTGGTTTTAAACATTTTACACATGCTATGCATACCAAAACTTAAGAAAATTACAATTCGGGTCACTACCCAAACCATATCTTATATGTTATCAATTTCAACGGATCATGTTGGTGCTCTTTTCAGTGGAAAACGTCTGTCACTAATGTATAAACTACAAAATTATAATGGCATTTTTATTAATCTTACCATGTCCAACAAGGTTTGATTTTGTCTCTCGAACACTCCAAACTAAAGTGGGGTAATTCGAGTAATATAAGTTGTAGAACAATTCTGCAACTTCTCAGATGTTTTGCTAAACTTGTAACTCAAACTTTATCCTTTGTGATCCAATCATAAATACTTGATTATCTTGTTACATTGCTTTTTACTTCATATTAACAACCTTTTGAACCAATTCAAAATGTCAAACTCCGTTCCCTTTAAATAGATATACTCACATATCTGCTCAAATCATTGACAACATTTTATGAAGGAAAAATTAATCCACCATACATGACTACACATAATGGACTATATACATGAATATGTATAATTTCCACTAAATTAGTCGTCCATTCTACTTTGGCCTAAGAACGGAATTTTAGTCATCTTTTGGAAGAAGTCTCACAACCGTCAATTTATTCAAAACAAAATGACTCCGGAAGTCCATCAATATGGAGTTCCTTCATGTTTTCCTTTCCGATATGAACTAAAATGGTGGTGTCACAATTTAAGTGAAACTCTTTTACGTCTTGCAATGTTTAGCATTTAGTCTTATAGATGTTTACTTTACCAACATGATTTATATTAACATATCCATCAATTATGGAATATGGTCATAGTTTGAACAATCTCATTTGTTCTCACAAAAGACTAGAACAAAATAAAAACTTATTAAGTTCTTAAAATAAATCTTGAATGTTTGGTTTGATACGACAATGAACGCAATAACACTTTATTTCTGTTCTTGTCATAATCGATTCCAAATATATTACTAGTTCTTTTAGGCCCTTGTATTTCTTGCATTGCGTTTCTTTGTATGACAACTCATATTAACCAATGTGGTATCAAAATACCCAAAAATACTTCGTTAACTAGTAAAACATCTATAACTTGGATATCAAGCATATACTCCTGAGCTGGACTTTTCCAGTTTTCTTCTTTTTCTGCCATATATCTTTTGTAATTCTATTTTCAATATTCCCTTTCCTTTACAGAAGAATCATTCAACATCAAACAATGCTAGTCGTACTAGCTCATTTTCTTTGGCGTGTTAGTCATATACTATCACCCATTGAGTCATACTTTGAGTTTGATTGTTCTACTAATATCACCATATTAATAGTATTCTTCTAGATTCCACTCTTAGCAATCTTCAAGTAAGGTAAACTACTTTACCCATAGTTTTAATCCATCCCATCATAAAAAAAATTATGATTAAGCTACTACAGCTCGAAGGAAGGAATTTAGAGGATAATTTTTAGCGCCCAACTTCTTGGAATAATCAAACGCCCAGCGTCTTCGATCATTGCATATATTCAGATAATATAAGCATACATTGTCACGCTAAATTATACTCAGTCATGTTGCTACAAATAAGTTTCCAGATATCAATATATCTTTCACTTGATTGTTTCTGAAAACAACTCTTTTCAGTTCCTAAATCACCTTGATCAACAAAACATTCTTTTGAAGATAAAGTAATATGGAAGCAACCATGACTTCGGATTCTAAGTAGGAATTGGTTGCTCTCTAGGTCAATCAATCATTAATCACATGGAGTTAGGTAGGAAATACCAAAAATCTACAATAGGATTCAATTTTAAATTTCACTAATACGGTACCAATCTTAAATGGTATTTACCAGATCATAACAGTTATATCTCAATTAACAATCTAAGTGTAAGGTAGTTATGTGGATGCCAATGAATACTACAATTTGTGCAAATTCACTTTGATTGGTTGTTCATGATAAATAAGTTCAAGTTAATTCAAAAGTAAACCATGAACTCCCACTCAAAAACAACATCCCTCTTAGTCGTCTTTAGTGATTACACGAACCAAATTCACTACACCAAAACCGATCATCACGTGATATGATGTAGCTTCAAAGGCGAACATCGACATGTTCATCATAGCATCCATATGACTCATGCTTTACCTTTCGGTTACGTGTTCCGAGGCCATGTCTGTACATGCTAGGCTCGCCAAGTAGAATCGTAGTATTGTGTGTGTTTTAAGGCCATGTATGTACATGCTAGGCTTGAAAACACCCGTTGTATGCGAACGTTGAGTCTATCACACCCGATCATCACTTGGTGTCTCGAAACGCCGAACTTTCTTAATGGTGCATACTTAAGGAAGAATACATTATTATCTTGATATTAAGTGAGAGGAATCATCTTATAATGCTACCGTCTCTATCTAAGCAAAACAAGATGCATAAAAGGATTAACATCACAGACATCACATGTAAAGAAAACGTGGTATGATATGGTCCTCCTTGCACTTGATCTCCATCATGTGCATCATGGTATGATCTCCATCATTCCACCGGCGTGGTACCAAGTACCATGGCACCCCAATCTTGATTGTCCATCAATAAGAATACAATCATATGGATACCTTCCGGTATATCAATAATTTACAAAATAGACCATCTCATAATAAAATTTGTAATATTGACCATATCACATCACATGCCCAGCAAAAACTAGTTAGACGCCTCTAATTTATTTTTGCATATTTTACGTGGCTTAGGGCTTTCGAGGATAGAATCGTTCATACCTACGAACATCAACCACAACGGTGATAAACACATTTTTAACAACCCTTCGTAGATTAGATCTTAACTATAGTAGGAGAAACGGACACCCCCTTAGCCACAAGTGAGACAACTCTCGCGTACATAGTACACGTAAACTTAGTCTGGGGCACCTTCATCGTACTATGCCACTAAGATCATAAAATACTCAAGGAGGCAATAACATGATCATCATCGCCCACATACTCATATGTGTTCTACCCATACAAAACATCTACGCATAGATCCGGCTCTGATACCACTGAAGGGGTCGTTGCATATAAAACAAAACATTTCCTACGCGAGAGACACCCGAAAAGCCAAGATCTAATCTAGGAGACGAAGTGCAATGGGCGAAGAGAGGGTTAAGCAGAACACATACCCTCGAAGACACAAAGCGTTACGAGATCAAATCTCGTTGTTGGTGTAGTCGTACTCACACCGATCCCGATAGCGAGAAGATGTGCACCGCATCCGGCGGTGCCTCCGTGATCGGTCACACGTACGGTTGATGACGACCTCCGTTCCCTCGATCCAGCTGGGTGCGGAAGTAGAGGATCCCTCGGAACTTTAGCAGCACGATGGCGTGGCGGTGGTGAAGAATCCCACAGTCAGGGCTTCGCCCAGCCGGAGACCATGGAATGGAGCAGCGGGTGGAGAGGAAATGGAGTGGGACAAGTGTGTAGAGAAGAGGAGCTCTCACCCTCCTTTTATAGGGGAGGGGAGGCAGCCCAAGAGGGGGGTGCGGCCAGCCATGGTGTGCCCCCACCTCTTCCCTCTTCATGTGAGTGGAAGCTCCACTCACACCCACTCATGCTCCCTTAATTTTCCACTTAGAAAATCCAAAGGTTTTTCTTTAATAAATAAATAAAACATTTTTATTTCTTTATTTATATTTGTTAATTCCATTAACAAACATTTGCATATAGCACCTCGAATCATTTGTTAATTCTATTAACAACCATTCGACGAAAAACCCCTTGAACTATTTCAATTTCCCCGAAACAATTTTGGTACTGCCCAAAATATTCTTCGATATTCCGTATCCTCTCAAACGCGTCATCGAACCTTAAGTGTGTCACCCTACGGTTCGCGAATAAGATAGACATGATCAAGACTCCTCTCTGATCAATAATCAACAGCGGGATCTGGAAATCCGTGATGACTCCTATTTATTCAACGATGACTCTCGTGATCGTGTGAACCAACAACGTCGTGAACTATTCCCTTTGTCTCGCGATATTTTACTTATCTCAGATTCAATCATTGGTATGAACCATACCTTGTTCAATCTCGTTACCGACAATTACTCTTTTCTCTTTCCCGTGATATAACATCCTTGTGATCATATCACGTGCTTGCAAGCGGTTTCGATATGATATTACCGAGAGGGCCCAGAGTATATCTCTCCATCATTTTGGATGGACAAATCCCACTCTTGATCCATGAGCCTCAACTAATACTTTCCGAATACCTAACGGTACCTTTATAGTCACCCTGTTACGGTGTGACGTTTGATGACATCAAAGCACCCTTCCGGTATGAGTGATTGCCATGATCTCATGGTCTAAAGAATAAGTTACTTTGTACGCAAGATATAACAATATGTCGGGGGGATACCCCCGAGTAGGGTAAAGGCAAGTGCTAAGAGCAAGATCAGAAGAGACACTTGGCAGAGTAGCGGCTACCCGGTACTCGCTACCTGGTCGTACACTATTCGGCCGTACACACTGAAGGCCAGGAGGAAGAATCAAGGAAGTTATTCTCCTCCGGGTAGAGGAAGTGGTCCGAGTAGAAATGGCGGTCTCCTACTCGGGCCAGAAGTCAAAGGAGCCGTTCTGACACAGGATCCCGCGTATCCCGGGTCCGTACTTTGGCACTGTTCACGGCACTGTTCATCTGCAGAGCGCGTGCCTGACCGCGACAGTGTGTCAGCAGCGCGTCGCAGGATAGGGGGGGACCTACTCTGTGTTCGTGGCAGTGATAACATATCAGCTCCTCGGTTCTGCGGAACGACTTTGCACATGAAGACAATCCAGGAAGCCAAAAGGTGTAAAGTGGTCAGCGAGAACCCGGAAGTACACAGTGTGCACATAGTGTCGACATCTTGGCTGTATCCGGCTGGGCACCAGTATATAAGGTGCCCTGCCCCCTCCTGCGCGAGGGATCCGAGACTTGGTTCACTTTATTGACCTAGTTCATCACGTAGAGAGCAGACTGGCTACTCGGTAGTGAGTAACACTTGTACTGTGGCTACTCGGTGAGACCCGAATATAAAGAGAGAAAGGCAGGAGTAGGGGTTTTACCTCCACACGAGGGCCCTGAACCTGGGTATATCTTGTTGTTTGCAGTGCTAGCTTCACACTCACGCGGCTACTCGCTGCGTGATCCCTCCCCGAGCGCCTCCAGCGTCCATCGTCCCCACAACTTTAGCCATCCTATGGCATCTGCCGTGACACCACCACGACAGTTGGCGCCCACCGTGGGGCAACCAGCGGCGCTGGTTGGAGTTTCCGTTCGGACGAGATCGATTTCTGCTACCAGAGAGCGCGTGGTCTGTGGCCTTGTCCACAGATTCGGCTCCTTCGACTTCGTCACCGACAACGCTGGCGATTTCGGCGGCAGGGCCATGCCGGAGGGCGGCTCGGTGATCTCCTTCGGCACGCACCTCGTCTACGTCGCCACCGTCATCGACCGCGCGTACCCCGGGGAGGTGCATGACGCGGAGAATCCTCCTGCCGTCATCGCGGCACGCGGGAGGCCGTTGGGCCGCTCTGCGGACGTCGCGGAGGTGATGATGACCGGCCCTGCTGCTGACGCCGGGAAGGGCGCGGCTGCTACCGCCGCGGGCGTCATCGAGGATCTCGCTGGCCCGAGTGCAGGCGGGAAGACGCACAAGCCTTACGAGAAGGACTGCAACCTTGCTCCCTCCACTACTCCAACAATACCCGCGTCCACCGTGCGGATGGGTATGCCGCCTCCCACTGATCTTGAGCTCTTGTCCATGAAGGCCCAGCTCGACCGGCAGCGCCAGGAGCTGCTCGCCGAGCAGGCGGAGTTGGAGAAGATTAGGCTAGAGCTTAGTCTAGATCAGAACGAGTACAACAAGGCTCACGGTTTTACACCAGTTGTTAGGAGAGCTAGCAAAGTAGGTGCTACGCGTCGCAACTTAGGCGCCGAGATGGCAACGGTTGTAGAGGCTCCCAGTCAGTCCGCCACCGCAAACACCTCCACCAGACCCAGATACAGTACCCCCGCCAAAACACTTAGAGCTGCTGAGGCTGTAGCCGCAGAGTTGCCGCATCTCGACGGTGACGCGCGCGTTAGGCAGCAGGAGAGGCTCAATGAGCTGGTGCTAGAGGCTGCTAGGCAGAACGAGGAGTTCCGGAAAGCCAATCCGGATGCTGGAACTTCTCAGGTGGTGCACTCGCATGCGGCTAGATCTAACGATCAGGCTTCATCTCCGCATCCTAATCGCGAGAGGGACCGAAGTGGGCACTCCGGCAGAGACAGGCAGATGCAGGTGTACGACCCGGCTGTCGCCGCGAAACAGATCGCTGTGCCGCGACAGTCCGGTAAAAAACACAACACTGCAGGAGCAGGCTATCAAGCCCAAAAAGCTCACAGCCAGCCGCGTGATGGAGAGCGCCCAGGACCTTCTCGGCATCAGGCTGCTCAGCCTACTCGGCAGAGGCCACAGCCGCGCGCAGTCGCGCCAGCCGCCAACCCGGTGGAGCAGCCTGCAGTCGTGCATGTGGACAGATATGATGATGGCTACTCGGCCATGGGGTTGGCTGGCTATGACATTCTGGATCGCGTGGGAGAACGCATGCTGGAGCCCAGTGACGCCAGGCACAAGCTGGACCGGATTTCTCTATCCGCGCAACTCGAGAGCAAGGGGCCGCCTGGCCTAGAGTGCTTTGGTCCCCGCATCATGACGGAGCCATCCGTGAAGCAGTTCCAACTCGCAAGGGGGACCAAGTGCTATGACGGCAGCACCAAACCGGAAGATTGGCTCAATGACTATGTCACAGCCGTGCACATTGCAGGGGGCAACCAGAGGTGGGCCGTGCGGTACATCCCGCAGATGCTCGAGGGAACGGCAAGAACCTGGCTCAACAACCTGCCCAAGCACAGCATCAACTGCTGGCTTGACTTCGCGGAGGCTTTCGTCAGCAACTTCACCAGCACTTACCGGAGGCCGAATAGGCCGCAGCAGCTATCCGCTTGCAGGCAGCGGGAAGAGGAGACAGACCGCGAGTATCTTACTCGGTGGAGCACTCTGAGGAACACCTTTGAGGGTGTGAATGAGGCCCAGGCCATCACTTGGTTTGCGCAGGGTTGCAGACATGGCAGCATGTTGTGGCAAAGGCTCCAGAGGGAGATGCCGAGTACTCTTGCCGAGACCATCCGGATTGCGGATCAGTACACACTCGGCGACCCGATGCAGCCCCTTCTTGATGCTCCTGAGCCGAGAAGGAACTACAACATCAACAGCAGCAAGCGCAATGAGTTCCGCAACAAGCGCAGAGGTGACCGGATCGACACCCGGTACGACCCAGAGGAGGTGAATGCAGTGGCTACCGGAGCTGGGAGTAGCCAGAGGCCGAAAACTGCTGGAGCTCCATACGGGCAGAACCAGAATCAGGGCAACAAGAAGCAGGGTAGCGGCAACTCGGGTTCTGCTCCAAACTTCGTGTTCAAGGACATGAAGGATGACCCATGCAGCTTCCACACTCGGCATCCCGCAAGACCCGCCAACCACACTACTCGGCAGTGCAGTTGGTGGGAAGAAATCAAGAACGAGGGCCTGCCTCCTCCTCCTCCTCTGCCAGCTGCGAATGCCGCTGCACAGCCTGCCCGCGCACCTGTTGCTCGGCCTCCAGCCTTCCCGAGAAGAGAGAATGTGAACCAGGTGGCTCTAGGAGCCAACCGCTACTTCAACAACGATGGCTACCGTAACAACAACAACAACTACTACTACACCCGCAACAACAACAGAGGCAACAACAACAACAACAACAACCAAGGTAACAACAACAATGGCAACAATGGTGGCGGAGACCGCAATCGGTATCAGGAGCACCACGAGAGCTACATGATCTTCACCTCTGAGCCTGTCGACAAGAAATCCCAGCGCAGGCGTGCCATGGAGGTCAATGCTGTGATCCCTGCTGTTCCTCACTATATGCATTGGTGCAACCAAGAGATCACGTGGTCCCGAGTAGATCATCCCAAGGTGATGCCCAACCCGGGTAACTACGCCTTGGTGCTGGATCCTACCTTCTTGGGTCCCGAGAAGAATGTGAGGTTCAACAAGGTACTGATCGACAACGGCAGCAGCATCAACATTGTGTACAGAGACACACTCGAGAAGCTCGGTATGGCCGAGAACATGCTGCTACCTAGCAAGACCACTTTCCATGGCATTGTGCCGGGAGTCTCTTGCAATCCGATTGGCCGAGTATGGATAGATGTGCTATTCGGCACCAGGGAGAACTGCCGTACAGAGAGCCTGCAGTTTGAGGTAGTTGATCACCAGAGCCCCTATCACGCTCTACTCGGCAGGCCTGCTCTGAGCAAGTTCATGGACTCTACCCACATTGCATATCTGAAGATGAAGATCCCTGGTCCCAATGGCGTGATTACCATCTCTGGTGATTACAAGAAGTCCATGGAGTGTGCTTCTGCTGGTTCTCAGTTGGCGGAGTCCATGGTGATTGCTGCCGAGAAGAAAAAGATGTACGAGGTGGTGGCTATGGCGCAATCCGCGCAAGCTGGCGCGCAGGGCGTGCCGAGTTCCCAGCACGGAACCACGTTCCAGGCATCTCAGGAGACAAAGAAGATCCAGGTTGACCCTGAGTTTCCCGACCGAGTTGCCATCATTGGCTCCGGGTTGGGGGAGAAATAGGAAAGAGAGCTCATCCACTTCCTCCGTGAGAATCGGGACGTGTTCGCCTGGTCCAATGAGGATTTACCAGGTGTCCCGAGGGAATTGGTTGAGCACTCGCTACATGTGCGTCCTGACGCCAAACCAGTGAAACAGGCTATGCGCCGTTTCGGAGACGAGAGAAGGAAGGCCATCGGTGACCAGATCACCAAGTTGCTGATAAGCAATTTCATCATGGAGGTGCTGCACCCCGACTGGCTAGACAATCCGGTCATGGTCGAGAAGAAGAAGGAGGATCCCAAGGCTGCTACCGCATGGCGTATGTGCGTCGACTACACCGACTTGAACAAGGCATGCCCCAAGGATCCTTTTCCGCTACCTCGCATCGATCAGGTGATCGATTCCACTGTTGGTTGTGAACTGCTGTCTTTCATAGATGCCTACTCTGGTTTTCACCAGATAGCCCTCAATCCTGCTGATCAAATAAAGACTGCTTTCATTACCCCGTACGGGGCTTATTGCTATCGTGTCATGTGTTTCGGGTTGCGGAATGCGGGTGCCACCTATCAGAGATGCATGCAGAGATGCCTGCATGATCAGCTCAGCAAAAATGTGCAGGTGTACGTAGATGACATTGTCATCAAAACGAATAAAACACATACTCTGCTTAGTGACCTCGAGGAAACTTTCGCTAACTTGCGCAAGTATAAGATGAAGCTGAACCCGAGTAAATGCACCTTTGGCGTCCCGGCTGGCAAGCTACTCAGCTTCTTGGTATCCAGTCGGGGCATTGAGGCCAATCCTTCAAAGATAAAAGCTATTGAGAGCATGTCTTTGCCGAGATCCCTGAAGGATGTGCAAAAATTCACTGGGTGCTTGGCATCACTGAGCCGTTTCTTGGGCAGAATGGGCGAGAAGGCCCTGCCTTTGTATCAGTTAATGAAGAAAAGTGACAAGTTCGTCTGGACACCGCAGTCGGACGTGGCATTCAAAGAGCTAAAGGCAATGCTTGGTAGCGCTCCCATCTTGGCTAGTCCGCTACCCAAGGAGCCAATGCTGCTATACATTGCTGCTACTAACCGGGTAGTGAGTGTGGTGATTGTGGTGGAACGAGAAGAAGAAGGCAAGAGTGTGCAGAGGCCGGTGTATTATCTCAGTGAGGTGCTATCCAGCTCCAAACAGAATTACCCTCACTACCAGAAGATGACTTACGGCGTGTACCTGGGCGCCAAGAAACTGAAGCACTACTTCCAAGAACACCCCATCACAGTGGTGAGCTCAGCTCCCATCTCGGATATCATGGGCAACAAGGAAGCAAGTGGCAGAGTAGCCAAGTGGGCAATCGAGCTGGCCGCGTACGCTCCTGCGTATGCGAGAAGAGAAGCCATCAAGTCTCAGATCCTAGCAGAATTTCTGGTGGATTGGGCTGAGGTGCAATATGAGCCCCCTACTCCGGTATCCAACTACTGGAAGATGCACTTTGATGGCTCCAAGATGAAAGAGGGCCTTGGTGCTGGCGTGGTGCTTACGTCACCCAAGAGAGATCAACTCAAGTATGTGCTGCAAATCCACTTCAAGGCATCCAACAATGTTGCAGAGTACGAGGCCGTGGTACACGGCTTGAAGGTGGCAAAGGAAGTTGGTGTGCAGCGCATCATATGCTATGGCGACTCGGATCTGGTGGTGCAGCAAGTTTCTGGCACTTGGGATACTCTGGATGCTAACATGGCGTCATACCGTTTCCTGGTTCAAACCATGACAGGATTCTTTGAAGGTTGCGAGTTCCAGCACATCCACCGAGCAGAGAATGAAGCAGCTGATGAGCTGTCCAAGTTGGGATATTCTCGGCAGTACATCCCGGCTGGGATTGCCTTGGAGCATTTGAGAAAGCCATCCATCAAGCCATCCCCCAACTCGGAGTCCATCTTCGTTCCGTCCCTGCCTAATGAAGAAGCAGTTCCAATAGAGATTGACTGGGAAGGTGCAAAAGGAGACCCGGGGACTGGCACCTGCAACCCGGGGACTGGCGCCTGTAACCCGGGGACTGCCCCTCTCTACTCGGGGACTGCTCTTCCCTACTCGGGGACTGCCCCTCTCAGCTCGGGGACTGTCGCATTCCTTGAAGAAGTCCTTGCAAACCGTTCGGGCCTGCAGAGAGTCAACCCCAACACAGAAAAAGAAGCAGCAACGGCTGTCCCAATGGAGGTGGACGAACCGGTGTTTCCCGCGCGGGAGACGCCGAGTTGGGCCATGCCCATAGTATCCTTTCTAAGGGACGTACCCTGCCAGAAGATGAGGTGACTGCAAGGCAGATTCAGAGAAGATCCAAGGGCTACACCATCTTCAGAGAAGTGCTGCACAAGAGAAGTGCCACTGGCGTGTTGCAGCGCTGTGTGGAACCGGAAGAAGGAGAAGAGATTCTGGTAGAGATACACCAAGGAGAGTGTGGGCATCACGCCTCTTCTCGGGCTTTGGTTAAGAAGGCTTTTCGGCATGGCTTCTACTGGCTCACCGCTCTGCAGCAAGCTGAAGACATCGTGAGAAAGTGCAACGGTTGCCAGAGATTCGCGAGTAAGATCCACATGCCTGCTTCCGAATTGAAAACCATTCCCATCACTTGGCCTTTTGCTGTTTGGTGTTTGGATATGGTCGGCCCCTTCAAGCCGGCTAGAGGCAACATGACACACATCTTAGTCATGGTGGACAAGTTCACCAAATGGATTGAAGTGAAGCCTATTCGGAAGTGCGATGGAGCTACAGCCGTGAAATTCTTAAAGGATGTGATCCTAAGATACGGCTACCCGCACAGCATCATCACAGATAACGGCACCAACTTTGCTGAAGGAGCCATGGTGAGATTCTGCAGAGATAAACACATCCGACTAGATGTCGCGTCTGTCGCGCATCCCGCGTCCAATGGGCATGTGGAAAGAGCAAATGGCATGCTGCTTGCAGGCATAAAGCCAAGGCTGATTGAGCCACTGCTGAAAACACCAGGGTGTTGGCTAGACGAGTTTCCAGCGGTGTTGTGGAGTCTAAGGACTAACCCTAACCGGTCAACCGGCTACACGCCATTCTTCTTGGTTTACGGGGCTGAAGCCGTGTTGCCAATCGACCTAGAGCATGACTCCCCCCCGAGTAACCCTCTACATTGAGGCGGAGGCGAGAGAAGCTCGAGAAGACGATGTTGACCTGCTAGAAGAAGCAAGAGAGCTTACTCTGTCACGTTCGGCTGTTTACCAGCAAAACCTGAGGCGTTATCATAGCCGAAAAGTAAATCCAAGGGTCTTCCGAGAAGGAGACATGCTCCTGAGGCTTGTGCAGCGCACAGCCGGGATGCACAAGCTGTCCCCTCCATGGGAAGGGCCGTTCATTGTGAGCAAGGCTTTGCACAATGATGCCTATTACCTCATCGACGTGCGTCCATCACAGGAGAACATGGCGAATAAAGCTGGAGAGGAGTCCAAGCGCCCCTGGAATGTGGCTCTACTTCGTCGCTTTCATTCATGAGAAAAAGTGTGTATGTACTCTCTTATCCGAGTAAAAGCTCCTACTCTGCAATCTTAAATTGAACTCGGGGACTGCCCTCGTCCAAAATTGCTCTAAGTGTTTCTACTCTGTTGTTTCTTTGTCTACTCGGTTGCTGCGCTTAGAATTTCAAAAGCATACAAAGTAGTGTGTTTATACTCACCGGACACTCTGTGACTCTGCTGCTGTCCGCAAACCGGCTTCATGGCAAGCCAGAGAACAAGCCAAAGAGTCAATGAACACATGAAAAATTGCAAAGGGAAGGAAGCGTGTGGCAACCGAATAGAGTGTTTTTTACTGTCTGTTGTTATCCTTTTCGGCTATGTGGTGGGTAGCGTTACTATGACTGTTTCCTAGTGGCTAAGTATTTGAAACCTCAACTTTGAACTCTTGTGACTCGAATACCAAAAAAGCAACAAGTTGCAGGTAAGAGCTGAGATAAAAAGGAAAGGTGGATGAAAAATGCAACTCGGGGACTCGCATGATAACGCAACCCGGCATCAAGCCAAAGCTGCTCAAATTACTAAGTATAAAAACTTCAAATGAAATAAAACTGAGTAGCAACGGGAAGATAAATTGTTCAGTACATCTGCACCCGGCATTCCGGGGATTTGATAAAAGTTTCAAGCATAAGTGTGGTAGGACATAATCAAGTGGAGGTAGCAGCATTTTCAGTGTTGATCTTGGTGGCATCAGCTTCGGGGGTGGCCTTGGCAGTGTCAGCTTCCGGGTTGGCGACATCCGCTTCCGGGTTGGTGGTAGCCTGATCAGAAGTGGCTGTGGCCACCGAGATGGGATCCGTCGCTGAAGTGGAGGCAGCAGATTGAGCGCGGAGTCGCGCCATGTCATCGAGGGCTGCGCCTGATGAAGTGCCGAACTCAAGGGCTGCGGTGTCGATGGTCATCTCCACGCTTTCGGCTTCTTGGTCGCTATCCCCGACGGCCGCGCCCTTGCCCTTCTCGGACTTCTCATCGGTACTGGCGAAGAAGCTGAGCCCGTCTGACACCGTGGCCTCCTCGTCGTCATCTTCATCCTCGTCGTCGCCCTCTCCTTCCACATCCGTGTCGGGCTCGGGGAGGCCTTCGATGTAGTGCGCGGTATCCGCGTAGGAGGCGATCTCCCACGCGACTGCCTGACGGCGAGCCACGCACTCGGGTTCCTTCTCCCACTTGGAATCGCGGCGCATCTCGAGGATGGTATTGAGATTGAGGTTCTCATACCAGCTGCAGATGAAGAGGAGCAGCATATCCGCGCCTGCCCGAGCTCCGGATGCCCGCCACTTCTTCAGCTCGGCTTTCACGCCATTCAGCTTCTCGGCGAGCCCATGGATGGTTGCTGGCGCAGAGTCTCGAGGCCAAAACAAGTCATGGAGTTTGAAGGCAGTGCGCACCAGATCGGTGCCCACGCCCCTTAGACGCTGGAGCTGCCCCTGCATATTTGTGAAGCTGTCTTCGATCGAGGCTTTAGTGTCCACGGGCTTGCCCTTCTCGGTGCGAGCTGCTTGGGCCTTTGACAGAGCAGGTTTGCAAGCCGAGCTGAGGTCGGGGAAAATTTCTGAAAAAGCTATCAAAAAGATTAGAGACAGAGGCAGAGAAGAGAAGCGAATCAAGCAGCAGAGAAGCAAAAGGAGACAGCGAAGCGCAGAGAAGCAGGTACTTACTATTCAGCTCGCAAAGTAGCGACTGCAGCTTCTTCTCCCATGACTCCTCATCAGCAACGTGCCTTTCTTCCACCCTCCGGAACTGGGCTAGCTGGAGCATGAGATCTGAGTTGCTCTTCCTCAGCGTATCGCACTCCAGCTCAAGAGCCCTTTTCTCAGCCTTGTCAGCTGCTTCAATCTTGTTCTTCTCGGCCGCTATCTTGTTCTTCTCGGCAGCTATGTCAAGGGCGTTTTGGAGGGCGGCTCGCAGCTGGACTTGGAGAGGTTCCATCTCGGTGGCGTGCTCTTTCTTAAGCTCTACTGCCTGGCTCTCCAGTTGCTGCTGCACGTCGGTGGGTTTGAGGCAGTCAAGATGCTCCTCAACAAATTTCTTGTGATCTTCTGCGGAGAGAGGAGCAAGGTCAACAGGCAAGCAAAGAAGCAAAGGAAGGAAGACAAGCCGAGAAGACGGCAATTCACCTTCCAGTTTCTTGATGGTGGTCTCAGCGCTCTCAACAAACACATGGAAGAGCTTGTGCTCTTCTTCCAGCGCCTTAAACTTGCCTGCATGGTAAAATCAGTTAAAGCAGAAAGCATAAGCGGGCGTAAACACGAAACGCATGAACCGCGTAGCTAAACGCTTACTTTCAATCTCGGAAATCTTGAGAGTACGGTCCACGGCCTCCTTCTCTGTCGCAGCATCGCTTTTGCGTTCTGCTTCTAGGGCCTCGAGGCGCCTTCTTGCAATGCTGTGATTCCAGAGCAGCGACCGGTACAGATTTGTTCTCTTCAACAGGCTATTCTGAGAAGCAGAAAGAAAAGGAATCAGACAAAATTTTGAAGATTCAACCCGAGAAGACGGCAACTCGGTTGAGTATCCGTCTACTCGGCCCGAATCTCGGGGACTGGGTGATGGATAAGAAGAAGGAGAAGAATAGAAGAGAAGAAAAAAGCAACTCGGAACAGACAAGCAAAACTTACCGCGTAGGTTTGCTCGATGTCTTCTGCATTTTTGCGGTGGACGAACAGATTCGTGGCAAGCGTACTGGTGGAGGACGAGATGGTCATAGGATTGTAGCCCATGTCCGCCTTGTTCCAGTCAGTGCGCCAGTGGTCCAGCTTGCCCAAGGCAAGGCCGTGCTAGGGCTCATTGCCAAGGACGTCGCTGTTCCAGTCAGCTTCAATGAAGCCTACCCGGTCGATCATCTGCTCAAGCCCCGTGGACGTCACCTCGGTCTCCTGGACCTCGCGCGAGAAAATTGAAAGGGCCTTGTCCTTGTTCTTGGCTGGCGGCTTGGAATCCACAGCCTGGGCCTGTTTGCCTCTGGTAATAGCAAGTTTCTTCTCGGCCGCGCTTAGCGGGATGCGGTACTGCTTGCTCGCCTGCAACATGTAAGGCGGGTAGGCAGGCGGATCGCGAAGGCTTGATCCAGCAGGTATGCCTTCCGTGCTGCCGGAAGCACCAATAGTGAGCTGCCCACTCTTCACGGCAGGCTTCGCCTTTGTTTTAGGTGGCGGCATCGCGGCAGAATCTTGCGCAGCGCCACAAGGAGGATTCCTGCAGACAGCGGCGTCTGGTTGAGCAGCTGGCTTCTCGGCGGTTTTCTTCTCAGTGGCCTTCTTCTCGGCGGCTGGCTTCTCGACAGCCTTCTTCTCAGCAGCTTTTTTCTCGGCCGTATCTTTCTTCCCAGCAGCATCGGGAGCAGTTCTATCTGTGGTCTGCTTGGCTGGAGAGCTGGCTGTGATCTTGGTCTTCTTCACCGGCGGGGAGCTCGGTGCGGTAGATGAGGTGCCCTGCTGGGTAGGTGGCACCAAGGGCTCGCTACCCGGCGCAACGTCCGACTGCGCGTGGCTCTGCAGGTCTTGCTCCATGTCAACTGTCTCAACCTGCTGCTCGGCAGCAGGATCTGGTTGTGCTTCTTCTTGTCCTTCTACCCGCGGCTGGGCCGCGGGGTCGTCTTGGGCAGCAGTATCAATGTCCTGCTGCTACTTGTTTCCTTCCTGCCGCTCAAGGGCGACATGATCTTGTTGCTCGGGGCCTTGTTCTGCGTCCTCCCCGGCTGCGGCAGCTTGGGGAGAAAGTGGTCTATCGTCGTAAGCAGCATCCTGCGCTTCCTGTTCTGCGCGGGCCTGCTGCTCCTGGTTGGCGTCATGGGCACCAACATCCATGTCCTGGACGTTGTCCTCGTCTTCTCCTTTCACAGGAGAGGGCGCACGCACCCTGTCCCGTGCAGCGACCTCGTCCTCTTCAGAGAGATCGATGAGCGCGTCGAGGTCGATGGCGAATATCTTCTTGGACTTGGACTTGGTGGGTGCGGCAGCAGCATTAGTGTCCAAGGGGGCGCTAAAGAGAAGAAAGAAGTTCATAAGAAGTGTGTGAGAAACAGAAGAAATCGAGAAAGCAGCAACAGCAAATTGCAACTTGGAAGAAAATCGCTTAGCCGGCACGAGAAGGGGGTAGCCGTCTCCCCTGCTTTACCTTCTTCACGGTCTTCTTGGCTTTCTTCGCGGTGGGCTCTTGAGCACCGCTACCCGCCCTCTTGCGAGTGGCAGGAGCAGCAACTGCAAGCGGATCGATGTCAAGGGCGTCCTCGTCCTCGTCCTCGCCCTCCTCTTCAGCATCAGCATCAGCATCAACATCTTCTGTAGAGTTGAGAAGAAGAAAACAGTTAGGAAACATGAGGGAATTGGGTTGCGCTACTCGCGACCATAAAGGTGAACTCAATCACCTTCGTCGTCGTCTTCGGACCAGTCCCGAACGGACGCGTCGACATGATGCTTATCCGTCTGGGCGGCATGAGGGATATTGAGTTTGTCCGCGGTGTCGTAGGAGACCTCGTCGTCCTCCGTCCGATATGCGTGCCAATTGGCCTCGAAGAGCTCCTCGCTCTCAGCGAGCTGGCGAGCAAGGCGCTGGAGATATAAGCAGGCAACATGAATCAGTTGAGCAGCATAAGGGATTCTACCCGGAGCGGGATGCTAGCACGAAGCATAATACTGCTAAGTGTCCTACTCGGTGTGGCGTGCAAACATAAAGCACATGAAGCCTAAGCAATACTGCTAGGTGTCCTACTCGGTGTGGCGTGCAAACATAAAGCACATAAAGCCTAAGCGATACTGCTAAGTGCTCTACTCGGCGTGGCGTGCAAACATAAAGCACATGAAGCCTAAGCAATACGGCTAAGTGTCCTACTCGGCACAGAGTGCGGATACTAAGCACCCTAAGCTAAGAAGGCCGTCTACTCGGAATCGATATGCAGAAAGCAGGAAGAGAAGTACTAACCCGCTTGATGGGCTTCGTGCGGCTGTACGACACGAAGCCGTACTGCCAGTTGTCCCTGAGGCCGGTGCTCATGATGGAGCGCGCCCAGACGGCCACATCCGCGTTGCTGAGCTCGAATGTGGTCGTCCGAGTGCAATCTCGGTTGCCACCCATGTAGCACATGAGGTGTGCGCGGCGCTGCAGCGGGAGCACTCGCCTGGAAATCCAGCAGGCGATGGGGTCGTCGTCCTTGAGTCCACTCTCCTTCAGCTTGGCGAGGCGCGCGTTGATCTGCTTGATGTCGCCATCTAGCGGGGGCTTGAATCCCCAATTCTGCCCGGTAGGAGGCGAATTGGTCCACCGGGGGAGGTTGATCCGGTCCACCAGGGGCTCGTCTTCCTTGACAGAGATGTTCTTCACGTAGAAGAACGTTCTCTGCCATTTGCGCACGGAATCAAGACCTTTGATGCGCGGGTGGTTGGTCCCGCTGCACTGCACCATCATGGCTCTGCCGGTCTCGGTCACGCCACGGCTGCTCTCCGCGCTACCCGGCTTGGCCTTGCTCTGCTTCCTGAAGAAGAAGAAGCGCGCCCAGGTCATCAGCGTGGGGCGCACGCCCAAGAATGCCTCGCACACCACGGCGTGGTATGCGAGCATCACTACCGCATTCGGCGGCAGGTGGTGCGGCAGGATCCCGAAGTGGTCGAGGAAGCCACGGAAGAAATCAGATGCCGGAAGCCCGAATCCCCGCGCGAAGTGCGCGAGGAAGACCACGTGCTCGTCCGCCTCCGGAGCGGGGACGAGCTCGCCAGCGGGAGGCCGGCAGCGGACGCCGGCAGGAACTCGCCGCGTGTTCACCAACCATTGGCACTCTTCTGCAGTGACGGTGGATCCAGACCACCCGGCGCGGGCGCCGTCATCACGAGCCATCGTGCAGGGAAGGAAATTTGGTGGTGATTTGGTGGAACTCGGCGGAAAAGATTAGCCTTTCGGCGCTACGAGGGGCACGGCGGCGAAGAGCTCGACGGCGGCGGAGAAACGAAGAGGCGAGGGGAAAGTGAAGGCAGGAAGAGGAGAAGGGAGTTACCGAGGGGGTGTTTATACCTCCCCTCGGGTTGCCGTTACGATTGGAATTAGTGGGATCAGTTATGCCCGGAGATCGTGCGGCGTGGGGTGTGTGGGCCGGTTAGAAACGCACACAGCGCAGAACGCGCGCGTAACGGCCACAATTGATCCCACGACGCGATCGTGGGTAATAAATGCGCTTGATGGGACATAACGGGCTAGTGGGCTCGGGCCGTGAAAACTGGGCGCGTGGCCTGTCAGATCCCGGGCACCGAGGCGTCGGGAGTACGGGAACATGACACGTGCCCAGTTGCGCTGCCGAAAGCCGGATTTCGCTCTACCACGCAGAGATTCTGATTGAAAATCTCGCCAAGTCTTTTTACTCGGCGACAGAGAAGAGAAGTGGTTCTATTCGGAAAGGAAGAAACTTGAGACAGAATAAAGGGCTACTCGGAGGTTCTACTCAGCAACCTAAGGCTCAAAGGCAAGATTGGTTTTTAAGCTGGCAGAGCCCAGTGAACAAGTTCGCAGGACTCTACCAGCTTCGGGGACTAATGTCGGGGGGATACCCCCGAGTAGGGTAAAGGCAAGTGCTAAGAGCAAGATCAGAAGAGACACTTGGCAGAGTAGCGGCTACCCGGTACTCGCTACCTGGTCGTCCGCTATTCGGCCGTACACACTGAAGGCCAGGAGGAAGAATCAAGGAAGTTATTCTCCTCCGGGTAGAGGAAGTGGTCCGAGTAGAAATGGCGGTCTCCTACTCGGGCCAGAAGTCAAAGGATCCGTTCTGACACAGGATCCCGCGTATCCCGGGTCCGTACTTTGGCACTGTTCACGGCACTGTTCATCTGCAGATCGCGTGCCTGACCGCGACAGTGTGTCAGCAGGGCATCGCAGGATAGGGGGGGACCTACTCTGTGTTCGTGGCAGTGATAACAGATCAGCTCCTCGGTTCTGCGGAATGACTTTGCACATGAAGACAATCCAGGAAGCCAAAAGGTGTAAAGTGGTCAGCGAGAACCCGGAAGTACACAGTGTGCACATAGTGTCGACATCTTGGCTGTATCCGGCTGGGCACCAGTATATAAGGTGCCCTGCCCCCTCCTGCGCGAGGGATCCGAGACTTGGTTCACTTTATTGACCTAGTTCATCACGTAGAGAGCAGACTGGCTACTCGGTAGTGAGTAACACTTGTACTGTGGCTACTCGGTGAGACCCGAATATAAAGAGAGAAAGGCAGGAGTAGGGGTTTTACCTCCACACGAGGGCCCTGAACCTGGGTAGATCTTGTTGTTTGCAGTGCTAGCTTCACACTCACGCGGCTACTCGCTGCGTGATCCCTCCCCGAGCGCCTCCAGCGTCCATCGTCCCCACAACTTTAGCCATCCTATGGCATCTGCCGTGACACCACCATGACACAATATAAACTAAATGACTTGATCGTATTGTTATCTTGATATTGGGTAAGTGTTCATCACATCATTCTTTTAATGACATGACCCCGTTATTAACAACATCCAATGTTTATGATCATGAAACCTTGATCATCTATGTAGCGTTCCCACATTTAAATAATGTAAGGACACCTGTGTTATTGTGTTAGTCCCTGGATCAATTGCTAGCACCACAGTACAAAATGAAATATCATGCAAATGCATCAAATTCTATTACATCGCATGATCCAGTCTTTACAAAATAGTATTACAACTTGCATAGTATTAGAAAAATAGCAGAAAACAGAGATATACAACGGAGAACATAGAACAACATTGAGCCCATCTTCTTCATGTGCCACAGGCAAAACATGTTGGCGATAGTCTCGAGATCCTAAACGATATCCTCACTCGTGTTCAGAAACATCTGCAATATGGAATATGCAGCCACAAGGGAGTCAATACAATTTAATGTATTGGCAAGTAACACTATGGTGGATATAAATGGCAAGACTAATACTACATGCTTATTTGGCTGAGTGGAGTTTAGACTATGTTTGCATAAAGCCAGTTTTGTCCTATCTCTTTTTTTAAAACAAACTTTTCTTTTCAAAGGGGTGGCAACATTGGATTGAGATCCAAGCACCACAATACTCTTCACTTGGTGAAAATTTTACTTATTAAAATTGGTGATGAGTTTCTTCCGTCAATCCTTGTCTAGCTGCTAATAGTTGTCCATAACCGGGGACACGGCTAAGATCTTAGTTTGTTGACTCTGGAGAGGTTGTGCACTTTCACCCTTTGTCTTCAATTAGCCCAAACATCCTATACTCCCAGAGTGCATCATGGAAAGGAGAGAATTGAGATGGGATCTTTCAGAAGAAGAAATCCGACCCACCGGCAAGACCCGTTCCAACTATAATTATTCTACATCTACTTGTCAAGCCTGGGTTGAACCCTCACAACTTAATTGATCAAGACAGATCCCATATTGTCAAAAGGCTGCACGGGAAGCTACTAGATTTAGAGGGACATAGTAATCTCTTTGTTCCTGGGTGGCCATCCACAAGTGACAACCTCAAGTGAAATAACCCTTAAACAAGGGCCCTGAGGAAACACACAACATAATCCAATCACATCCAAAATCCACCCATGATAAGGGGTGGCCCAATCTTCTCAGTGAACTCACAGATAACTTCTGAATGATAACTAGTGCGCCACTAAGAACTCTCCCGGCTGATCCCTGATGCCAATGCAAAAGATAGCAACCCCAAGGATATTCTCAACTCCACACTCTTGCACAAGTAATCCACCGACTACAAGTGGTCCTGTACCGTCTTATTCCCAGTGGAACTGCAGGTAACACGTAAAGTTTGCAGATGAACTTCCAGATGAAAGGCTTACAAGCAGTTTCAATCTAGAGGTCTAGGGTTTATGTTTTAACGTAGTCTAATCTATTCCACACGCAGGTGGTAGCTATATATGAGGGAGGGGTGCGGCCACAAGCTCCTTGCGCAAGCAATCCCTCTCCTACTCGACTAGTACTCATATTTCCTAACACATATGGATACAAACCGACCCCACACACAAAGGGGTGCGGCCATATTGGTATACACACCAATTGAACTTGTTTTGGAAACTGGCAGAAAACTATTCGTGTCTTGTTTCGGTCACCACGGCTTGCACGAGTCGAATTTCTTAATGGGGCCGGATCCATTGGAAAGCCCATCAAATTCCCTATCCATATTGTGCTCGTTTGCTGTATTTGGAGCCCGTATGAAGAATCCATGACTATTTCAAATTCGGGACTCCTGGCAGTCCGAACTGACACATCATTTCCTTGTAGTTGTTTTCCATGCCTCCTTCTTTTGCTCCTTGCTTCCTCTTCTCCATCCATGTTTGTGTTATCAATAAACCTAATCATACATATCATAGGCTTAAGTAGTATAACGCTCTCACAAACACAAACATTATTTAATACTAGGAAAGAATTCACCTTATAATAAACATCAGTGAGACTCAATATTTCCTTCCAACTCAAGCATGAATAAACCTCATGGACCTCTATTATGTCCATATCATCCTCCCTTTCTTCAAGACAAGCCGTCCTCGGCTTGTAGTAAGCTGAAAGTGGAAGAAACAAAAAGAACAACGTGTATGCACAATACAAATATCTATAATGAGGTGCATTAGTTGTTATCATATCATAAAATTGTGCCCTAGACATGTGACCACGAATTTTGCTTAAAAACATCACATAATTGTCATAGCACTCCATAAAATAGCAATCACAATTGCAAATATAAGTGAAGCTCAATAAATCATGATCAAAATGAGAATCATATGTGTATATATTTTAATTGTTTAGTATCAATTCAATTGTTCTCACCGAAGATCTATGATCAAATTTATGTTTATTAATACACTCAAAGGTGGGAACATGCTTATTATTTTCATCATGAAAATTGCAACTTAATTTGCAAATATAAGTGAAGAACAATTTATTAGCACATATATGTGACAAGTATTGTGGCAAACCAAACATATGTGTAAAATTGTGCTCATATGTAGGAAGTTGTAACCTATCTACCCACGGTAAATCATTGTTTAATTCGGCCACTTTATCACAAGTTATGCATATGTGATCCACCATAAAAATTTTACTCATGTTATAATCACCAATCAAGTTAAAAGTGAAAGAAGAAACACAATTGCTAGAATTTACATATGAAATTTCAGCAAGCTTTTTCATAGCACTTTGCACACTAATTGATTCATTTAACATGATGTAATCCACAATATCATTAGGTGGTATTTTAGCAAGTACTTCTTTATGTGAAATCAACACCACATGATTAAATTTCGAAATTATCACATCATCACATATAGTTGGACTATCTATGCTTATTAACTCACAAGAATCAACTAGCAATTTAGTGGGTTCACATAAATCAATACTTGAGAGGGGTAATACGAAATCAGCACCTTTATCAATAGCATCCTCCTCAGAATAATTAGGTACCAATTCATCTATCTCAAGTGGTGATGCAGGTTCTACTTGTTGTGGCTCCCTTTCTTCAAAAGTAACCTGCATATCACAAGAAACAAAACTAGGCACAATGGTATGCTCCTCCAATGGATGTGATGGTGGTGGTGGTGCAGGTTGTACTATAGGCTCCCTTTCTTCAAAAGCAACCTGCACATCAGAAGACACAACACTAGGAGTAGACATAGTTACATTAGTAGAAACAGCCTCATAGGTCTTCTTAACCTCTACAGATCTCATAACCAATGGTTGATGTCTAATTCTTTTAAATGTTGTAGGACTTTCATGAAATATCCAGTCTCTCTTATTATTCCAAAAGAATTGTATATCAGGATAATGGCTATCAAAATTAACCTTATAGAGATTGCACCAAAAATCACTCAACAAAATGTGACAGCAAGTAAATGCTCTAGGAAGCACATGACACCTAACTTCTACTGTATGATCATAAATAGTTAACGGAATCATTGTAGCATGAGTAATGTGAAGTGTAGCATCATTAGTTTTTAGCATAAATGAATGACGAGGTGCATAAGATGTCAACTGTAATGCTTCAACAACGTCAATACTAACAAAACTAAACCACCGTGTACCCTTATCAAGAGTAATAGCAACAGTACTACCATTGATGTCTCCTCTGAAGTGGAACAAATTTGGTGAAAGTATTCCACTAGAATCCTCCTCCCAGAAAGCATCACTGCACATAGAAGAACCACTAAACTCCATTGATTAACTTGTTAGTAACAAATAACAATGGGATGTGGTGTTCTCTCATAACTCACTCAAAAATCTAGAAAAACAATAGATTATCTTACCGTTCCAAAGTGAATAGAAATACTTACCAACAAGTAGTGGCAACTAATATGCTTTGATGTGAAGAAGAGAATACCCAGGGTGTTAACAATCACAAGACAAACAAGGTATATGGTGGGGCTTGGAATGGATACCTAACAACACCAAAATAACAATCCTATTTGCTGTCCAATGTGATATAAAAAGCACGGGAAACACACACCAAGTATGGAGACAAATGTGGCAATGCAAATATATGGAGGAAATTTTGCAATGCACTGGAAAGACACTAGCCAAGCTCAAATAATATTCAGGCACAAGATTGCTCAATGGTGTGTCAATATAGCAATGATGAAAACAGCTCCACAAATATATCAATGTATCTCAAGGCCTTTTTGCTTTTTCTCAATTCTCTTTTTCTGTTTATCTTTTTTTTTTGATACTTTTTACTGGCCAAATAACAACACTAGGAGCAATACTATCAAGTGATAACAATGCTATGAACAATGTGACACAAATATAAGATAAAGAGCAGCCTGAAAACGAGCAAAAGATAGCTAGTCTTATGGGTTGTGTACCTAAAATTTGCTGTAGATAGGCTGTGGCTAGGCTAAACAAAGATCAGCACAGAAATCTAGGAAAAAAATAGCTTACGAGCGCGTGGTTGTGTTTGCTGCGGTTTGTGCGGGGTGGCAGGTGAAAACTGTTCGCGAACCAGCAATGTGGGATCGGTCCGTTGCGACAGATGACGCGTGGCCGCAATGCGTTGGGATTTGGCGCGTAGCGGTTGTTCCTAGGACATGTGCGACGGATTTGGTAGGTTTATTGATAACATACCTGCTGTTCCACTAGGAATAAGACGGTACAGGACCACTTGTAGTCGGTGGATTACTTGTGCAAGAGTGTGGAGTTGAGAATATCCTTGGGGTTGGTATCTTTTGCATTGGCATCAGGGATCAGCCGGGAGAGTTCTTAGTGGCGCACTAGTTATCATTCAGAAGTTATCTGTGAGTTCACTGAGAAGATTGGGCCACCCCTTATCATCTTGGTATCAGAGTTACAGGTTGCCTCGGTGAGCTATCATATTTCCCTTTAGTTTGAGTGTTTTTATTACCTATCCAGAAAATTGCCCCACAAAAACAGTTGTTTAGTTCATTGCCAGAGCCTAGATCAACACCAATTTGCATCTACTAGTTGCTGTTTCTTGTTGATTTGCGTTTCCGTTTTTCTGTTTTTAGTTTTTGTCTATTAGGGTTAGGGTTCCTCGTGTTCATCTTTTGTTTAGATCTATACTAGAAAATTCCACCAAAAATATTTGCCAAATCTGCTGCGCATTGCCCTAGCCACCATCAGATTTCTTGCTAGGATCCGATTGGGCAATTTTCACCTGCTACGCTGTTTGCAATCATTGGCCCCGTTCGGATCCGCTGTTTTTCCTATCCACCAAACCGCTCGCTCGTCGAGTTTCCACGAAACCCCAAGTGATCCTCTCTCGTGTAGGCGTTTCTCCGACAGTTCCCGGACAAACAAGCATCGGAACGCGGGCAGCACGCGCACACTACGTGCCAAACACCGCGCGAGCCGCCGGTGCACCACCGCGAGCTGGTTCGATTCCGGGCCACATAAATCACCTGCGCACCGCGGAATCCGAGGGCATCGTGGTCCTGCGCGCGCCGCATCTGAGCTCGGAATCCGAGGGGCATCGTGGCCCTGCGCGCGCCGATCCAAATTCCGACCGCAAAACGCGTCAAACGCGTGCTGTTTCTTTATCCTGGACTCGTTCCACGCAAAGCCGCTAACTGCCAACCGCGGCCGCCGTTTTGTTTCGTGGTCGAGACGACTTCAGCTCCGCGCGCGCTGCGTTTGCGT
Organism: Alopecurus myosuroides; assembly: GCA_028641055.1. Taxonomy (NCBI): domain Eukaryota; kingdom Viridiplantae; phylum Streptophyta; class Magnoliopsida; order Poales; family Poaceae; genus Alopecurus; species Alopecurus myosuroides. The sequence goes on along the minus strand of CM054063.1, from coordinate 104,294,924 downwards.
GTTGGACTCGTTCCATACCTCGGCAACCACGCGCACAGGTCTGTTCCCTTGTCGGAAACCTCGGTTTCCTTCCGACAAAGTCCACCCCTTATCAACCCAGGTGTTTCATTGAATGTTATACTTCGAATTTTTCCTCAACATCTAATAAAACAATTTATAACATTGCATAGCATCTACTAAGTTAAAAGGCTATCAAAATAACAAGGCATAAGGGATGGCTACACACTACTAGGATACTAGCATATCATAATATAACTTAGTAAAATTTCCTATCATGCATACTACTCAGAATCAACTAATGCATATAGAAAATAATGGGTAGTTGATGGTGTGTTACTTGCCTTGTTGAAGTTGGTGAAAAAATCACACTCTTCAGAAAAGATCGTTGCTCTCCGTACAATCTATTCATTGAAAACACAATAACAAAATAAACAAGCATCCTAGCAAACAAACATACAAGTGTAGAAAACATACAGAGCAACTAACATATCCAAAGGGGTTTAACCAAATTGGCTAGGACAAGGTCAAGGTTTGAGTTCAATACTTGTTAAAGAAATTCCAAGGGTTTACTTGGGATGGAATAGGTTGAGTTTGTAGTGATCAAACTTTATTGAAAACATATTTATCTAAGAAGTTCCAAGAGTTCACCAAGGTGGTCTCACTATTTTAACTAAAGTATCACAATACAAAGTGTAACACTTAGTTGTTTTCATCAAAACATTTGAGTGATCTAAGTTAGTCCTTCCATTTTTGTTTAGGCTAGGTCTAGGTTCAAATAACTTTATAACAAAGGATATAACAAGTTAAAATCTTGGTCTTTTCCATTTGGGTCAAGGGCTGGACAAAAACAACTTGTTATTCTTCAACTTGTGTGGATGGCTCCAAGTCTTCACATGCTTGTCTTCTTGAAGATTATCTTCATGCTTCTATTGTAGTCTTTTCCTTAGATGAATTCTTATCTTGATCTTAATAGATTTCTTCATGGATTTCACTTCACTAATTTTGTTTGGGTATGGGATGGACACAAAATACCACTAAGTCAAGAGAAAGAAAATAGGAAGAAAAATAGAAAGAGAGAGGGAGATGTTTTCTTCTGGATGTCTTCACACTTGTACTTACTTGAGTTGCTTCTAGTGGTGGAGTCTTTTCTTCAAAATTTCTTAATTGATCCTCCTTGTAGCTCTTCATGTTGCCACCAAGTTGAAAGTGAAGAGCCTTCTATTGCTTGAGTCTTGTTTTTCATTTGCTAACTTGATGGATTCTTGAAGCAAGAATAGGGGGATAGAGGAGTAGATAGAAAATTATAGTACTAGTGTTTGAGGTTCACTACTTGGTCTCTTATATGGTTTACATACTAGGGACTTGGTCTTGGATTCAAAATGGCCACAACAAACAATGGTAAAAAGAATAGAAACAAAATCTAAGGCATGATCAACTAGTGGTTCACTAAGATGGATTTTTGGTCCAACTTACAAGGAAATGGTTCAAGGTTGTCCAAAAGGTTTAGGTACTGATGTCTCTGGTTCAAGGTTATCAAAAGGATCAACTTTGCCTAAGAAAACAATTTATAATTATTTATAGAATTAAATCTATGTCCAGAATACTCAAATGGCCATCTAAAATCTAAATCACTTCAAAAATAATTCAAATATTATTTTGGGCAGTGGGAACTGTTATTACATATTCTAAGTAACCCAAAGAAATTTGGTTTGCTTAAATTGGATTTACAGAATTTGAATTATGCCAAAATTCATCAAACAAGCATATTTAAATTTGACCCATGTAAGTTTTTGAAATTTGAAATTGAATAGTGCTAAAATATTCTAATGATCCAGGGGATTTCAAAAGGTCCAAGTTTGCTAAATTTGGGCTTATGGTTAAAAAGATATGATGTTTCTAAGTTCTGGGGGCTATTCTGCAAATTTACAAATCTATTTTTATTCGGAATTAAATCCAGAGACAGGATGGGCCTAAAATGGCTATTTGCCGCGCGGTGCGACGGAAAAGAGATGGGCTTGGTCCGGTTGTGCGCTGCGCCGAGCAACAGATTGCTTACTTAACGCGCGTACGACGTGGCGCTCTGTGATTCGCCCGTACCTTTTCAGGGAGTGATCTAATCGTGACTGTTAAAATAGATCAGACGGATAGGGATGGCTAGGGCTTGCCTCCGGCCGAAAACAGCTGCCGGCAATGGCGGGGACGGCGGCGGACGGCGCAGGGGCTCGACGACGGTGGTGCCCCAGGGGCCTTCCGTGGTTGGCTAGGGCATGGGAGGGCGCGTCACGCAACAGAGAGGACGATGGTGACCTCGGGGAGGCTTGAAGACGAACGGAGCGGTGGCGCGATGCAGACCGAGCACGGCGTGGCTCCGGTGGTCGTCGGGGACAGCGATGTCGTGGTCCTCCGGCTCGTTGGAGGGTACTACGGTGTTCAGTAGGGCACGAAGAAGAGGACGAGCACGGTGGAGGCGCCTGTCTCTTCCAGGAGGGCCGGCCCGACGCGAACGGAGGCGGTGCGTCTCCGGCGCGCTCGGAACTTGATTGCGCGGTCACTTTGCTGCGAGGCAAAAATCAACCCCGGGCTTAGAAGATGCGCACATACGCGGGGAGTAAGAGGAGGGAAAAAACGGGGACGGGGACCTTCTGTCTTGAACGGAATCGTCGACGAACGGTGACGGCGGACACGGACTCCGGCGAGCGATTTGGGGGTCTTGGGGGCACCAAACAACGAGATTCAAGAGGGGAAATGCGGATTCTAGGGAGGGGTTTTAAGAAGTGAAAACGGGGAATTGATTTAGGGCTTTAACCGCGCGAATTAGTGAGACTTAAAACAACCGTTTCGAGAGTACATGCGTTACACGAGGTTGAAGACAAGGTGATGTCACGATGACCTCATCGCTTATTATTCTTTTCTTTCTATTTTCTGTTTTTAATATCTTTTGATTAATAATTCCAAATGTGCTCTATCCAGTTCCCACAAATTTGTAAAAAAAATTATCTTTCAACCAAAACAAGTGTGTGCTATTTTTCAACACTTTTAAAATTTTATATTTTGAAAATATAAATAAATCACTAATAGTTCTTAAAATCATTTTTAAATTAGAAAATTAATAAAGTGAGTTTGACATTATACATGTCATATATAATTTTTGAAAGGCATTTCACATCATTTTTATATTTTATATTTTTAAGATATGAGTGATTTACTAATAGCAATTAATGTCTTTTTAAAATAGAAAATGAAATAAGTACAAAAGTGGCTTAATAAAATTTGGAAAAACCACACAAGTCATAATATTGTTTTCTAAGTCTTATTTTATGTTATTTTCAAAGCAATGCGTTTTATTTTCACACCTTTATGTTTAAAACTTGGAATAAAAACTAAAAGTTATTATTAAATATTCTATTCTCATCAAATATTTTGAGGCTTAGGACTTTATTGAGGGTTATAAATCTTTGATTTTTGTTGCCATATACTATTTTCAAAGTAATATTTGAGTTGGAAACTTTTTATAGAATAGAGTTTTCTAAGGCGAAACTATCACTTTAAATTATGGAGACTTAGTTGAAGGAGGTTTCGGGATTATGGAAAACAGGGGCATTAATTGATTTTTAATTTCTATAACATTGGAATAACAATATTATTTCCTTTGTGTTTTGGTTTTATTTGTTCATTGGTGGATTGCTTTAATAGAAAACGAAAAGTTTCAAATTTTTGTGATTTTTGGACCTTCCAAAAAATCAGGGATTACAATCTATTAATCAACGAGCTAGTTAAAAGAGATGCTTTACTAGGAACCATTGTTTGTTTATTAAACACAAATGTATCAATGTTTGCGGTTAATACAATTCTAGCATGAGAAATAAACATTTATCATAAACAAGGAATAAGATAATAACCACTTTATTATTGCCTCTCGGGCATATTCCCTTCACGTCCACGGTCCCAATGTTGGTTATTGATTGGGAAATATGTTTTCCAATCATGTCTACTAGTTATCGAGCCTGTAGGGGTCACACACTTAAGGCGTTAAAGTCTGTTGTTTGCATTGGATTGGTCTAGAGGAGAGTAGGGTATCATTCGGGTAATTTCGAAGTGATAGAATAAATATTGAAGAGATATTACGGAGTACATGAGTTGTCCAGAGATGTTGGAAATATTTTTCTAACATAAATAGATAAATGGTTGATGTCATTATGATATAACAGAATCAAGTCCCGTGTCAATCAGGGTCATTTTGGGAAAGTTACCATAAGAGAGAAATAATGTCGGTGTAGGAAGAATGTTATATGAGATAAAGAAGAGGACATGAGATATCCCAGGGTGTTAGAAATTTGTTTCTAACATCGCTACATAATATAGATGACTTTTTCTATAGGTGTAACGGGGTTCCGGGGGACTTTCCTTATATAGAAGCAGTGCTGGAGGGGGGGGGGGCAGATTCCCCCTATGGGCAAAACCTAATTTTAAGGAATGCCACGTGGGGCCCATGGTCTCACAAAGTGCACGAGCTTTCCATAAGTATTTTTTTCTGAATTTATTGGATAAATAAATGAGAGGGAAAAAGGACATGGGATCGGACTCCAAAAGGTAGTCCAATCTGAATCCTTCTAGGAGGAGTGGTGCGACCAAGGAGGGAGAGGGGGAACCGCCCTCTCCACCTTTGGCAGGTCTCCATTTTGTCCTACTATATAATCCCCACCCTTTCTCTCTTTTAGATACACAATTGAGCCTTTTGGCCTCTCTCTTTCTCTAGAAGAATTAGAGAACTAATTAGAGCTTTTAATTAGAACACTTATAATTGGTTAGAGAACTCTCTAATAAAAAAAAAACTAATTAGAGCTTCTAATTAGAGCACCTTTTAATAGGAAATAGAACCTCTCTAATAATTAGAAGACTAATTAGAGCCCTTCTAATTGGTTTAGAGATTTTCTAATTGGATTAGAACCTCCTCTAATTGGATTAGAGTTTTCTCTAATAGAATTAGAGCTTCTTTTAATTAGGCTAAGGTGATCCTGTCCTGATTAGGCCTAACTCTAATATCTCTCCATCTCTCCCATGTGTTGGGAACTTCTCCACTTCAATTGAAAACCTATGGTGCCTAGTCCTGGACAGAGTAGCGATTCAGGACTTTTACGAACGTATGTGTGCAATCTCTTGGAGAGGTAACATGTGATACCTTTAACTCTTCTGGATCCAAAAGGTGGGATACGAGGAATCAACAATAGTCCCACCGCTAGGCTTAGCCGTAGGACTCTTCACCAGGCTTCATTGACTTTGTCAAGAGACACCACTTTCGAGCTTCGTGTCGGCAACGAATCAGAAATATCCACGCCTTTACCTGCATAGTAAATTATGTGTGCTTCGCAGGACAGAAAATTTTAAATTCTGTTACATACACCAATCGTGGTGTCAGATGGGTCTATGCGTAGGTACATGTACGATCTAGAGCACCGGTGTGTGCGGGTATTGCATAAGTTTGTGCAATATATTAGAAAGTACTATAATATTCGTATTGTTTATGATTTGTTCACAATAAGCATTGTTGTTTTATTTCCGACGCCATGTCGAGATTTTTACAAACTTCTGACAATCCTAGGACGTTCGAGATGCCCCTGGTCCAGCGCTGCCCCAGACGCTAGATGACTTCCCGTGCATAATGGCGCCCCCATGACGACTCTCGGGTTCAAGTCCCCCCGCACATCGGACCATCCGGCGCCTGTACGTCCAACGAGTGTCGGTCCATCCAGCAAGCAGGGCCTCACCGATTTCTACACTGCCTCCGATGTGGCCGCCATTTGCTGAGACATGGACCCCTGACACCACTCGATGCCATCCATGATGCGTGTATGGTTTCCCACCATGCGTGAGTTGAGGTCGATTTGACTCGCCACTTGCTGATAGGAGATGTCGAGCAAGCCGAGGCGCACGTCGAGGGAGCCCATCTGCGTCTGGACAAGCTCTAAGCTTGCGCGAATCACCGTGAGTGCTTCATCTGTGCGTGTCGCCACCGCTTCCATCCTCTCCAGCACGAACAATGTCTGCGGGAATGGTTTTGGAGGCGTCGTCGCGGATCACTCGTCAAGCCCAGCCAAGCAGTATCAGGATTTACATGATTCAATGTTGAATCTGATTGAAATCGGGATCCAGCTCCGATTCGTGACCTTCCACCAGGGATTTTACAGCTACAAGTCAAACGGGGGCGCGATCGACCAGACCTGTGATGCCACTGTAACTACCTGTTTCCTATGATTACTCGTGGCGTGATATCCTCGATGTGCTTCGACTCGGAGAGGGAGTTTTAGACGCAAGAGTTTAGACAGGAAAAAACAGAGATACAGAGAGGGAGTTTTTCCTTCATTCATTTCATGCCCTCTCATGGTTCGAATCTCATGTTTGAGGGAAATTAATTCTATACGATCCGAAGGGGAACGACCCAGGCCTAGACCACGTCGGGACGCTTCCATGTAGCAAATAACGTTTCCAGCTAATCAAATCACGTGGCAAATCACCATTTTCTGGAACGTGTACGGCTCTCGACGTGGTCTAGGTCTGGGTCATTCCCCTTCGGGTCGTATAGGATTATTTTCCAGGTTTAAGTACCCTCTCACTCTTTACACGTGGAGCCCATGTCACACCACTCTTGCTGATGCAACAGCGATAGGGAAACACACATGGAGACTACACTTTTCCTTTGTTGTTGGATCATGAACGGTAGCAGCTGTTACAATTCGTACTACTACGGTATCCTGGTGTCTATAGCCACTTTCCTACTAGTGCCGGCTTACCGTTTGGCTTGCTCGTCGGTGGTATGCTGGTGTCTATAACCACTTTTGTTATTTTATGGTGATCCAAATTCATATGAAGATAAAAGAAAGTTCGGCTCCGCTCGCGAGGGAGCTTTGTGGAGATGATACTTGCATTAATCTATTTTGTGACAGCCGGAGTGCTATTTACCTTACTAAGGATCAGATGTTCCATGAGTGTGCGTGATGTTGTTGCACAAGGTAACCTGAAGGTATGCAAGATTAGTACTCATGATAATTCTCCTGATATGATGACAAAGCCAGTTCATATTGCTAAGTTTGAGCTTTGCTCAAGCTTAGTTGGTATCACTGCTTAGCCCAAGAGGCTATTTGGCACCGAAGGTGTTTTTTGTGTGTGTTTCAGGTGAAGTTTCTCGTTCATGCTACAAGAGGGAATTTGTCTCAAGGTGGAGTGTTATTTTATGGTGATCCAAATTCATATGAAGATAAAGGAAAGTTCGGCCTCCGCTACGCGAGGCCCGTCGCCGGAGTTACCGAGTTGGAGTTGGATACACCGTTACCGACCTAGTTAGGTCAGGACCGTCTTTTATATACCTCTTGTAAGCCGCCACACGGGATAAGCCACACATTGTAAATCCCGGCGCATTTGTAACCTCACATGAAATAGTGAAGTATTGCTGCCTGTCGTCCGTGATTTTTTCTCTTGTTGGAAGGGATTTCCAGGTTAAAATCTCGTGTCCCCGTTGGTTCGATTTTGTTTAACTTCATCGTTGTTTTGCTATTGCGTGTAACAACTTTCCTACTAGTGACCGGAGCGTGATCTGACGATTGAGGAAGGAGTTTTTTGCGTCATCGATTTCATGCCCTCTCTCAGGATTCGAGTCTCATGTTTAAGTACCCACTCATGCTTTACAGGTGGAGCCCACGTCACAGCACACTTGCTGACGCAGGAGGGATATGGAAATGCAGATGGAGACTACGCTTTCTCTTTGTTGTCGGATCACGAACAGTAGCAGCTGTTACAATTCACACGGATTATTTGTTTTGTTTCCTAACTTATCAGTGAGTTGGTGTGGTAAAGCGTGGTGGCTAAGCTAGGTGATTATCAGAAGATGGAAAGTGCTCTCCATCCTGAACTCGGATTGCTACAGACACGTACAGTTTTGGATCGATCGGCAATAAAGGCCACTGCACCCCTTCTCCCTTCCGCAACGAGTCTACTCTTGCAGCCCCTTCCTCGGCGAGTCTCGCAGCCAGCTTCTTCGCCCTTCCTGTTCAGCTGCGCGCAGGAGAAGGACGACGGATCCCATCCCATGGAGGTCGCCGCCTACCGGGAGCCGTCTGTGCTGGGGCGGAAGCGCGCCTTCGTGACACGCGAGGCGTTCGCCGCGAAGACGAAGGCCTCCATCTTCAGCGCCGTCGGCGACATGCCCGACACGGAGCGCACGCGTCAGATCGTTCGGCATCGTTTCCGTTCGGAGCTCCTCCTCGAGAAGGCAGCCGCTTCGGCTCCCCGCGTCGCCAAGCACAGTCATCGTGGAAGGTTCTTGGAGGCCGAGCCACGATCCGAGGAACCTGCGGCCAAGAAGATCAAGGCGTCTCCTCCTCCCGTGATCAAGCGCAAGAAGACGACGGACAGTGAGAGGCGGCAGCTGAAGGCCGACCTGGAGAAGGTAGCGTCGGAACTTCCCCATCACATCATGGAGTTGTTAATGAAGCAGAGCCGTGCCATCTGCGACGACGAAATGGAGATCGACTTTGACGCCGTCCCGGACCAGGCCTGCCTCGAGATACGGAGGCAGCTTGATGAGTTCCTTCGCAAGAGGGCAGATCAAGAACACCAAGAAGAGGAGGAAGACGTTGACATCGTTGGCGGCGTCTCCCCCTTGCCCGTGGCGACCGTGTCGGCACCTCTGCCGCTCGCCCAAGAGGAGGACGAGTACGTGGACATCTGCGGCGACGCGTCACCGGTGGTGTTCCCGAAGAATCTTGGCAATGACGCAAGAAGCAGCGCCAGCCCCCCTAGCTCAAGCAGCAGCTGCGCCAGCGCCACCACGCCTCCAATATGCGAGCTGCTCGCCCGTGCCAAGGAGTCTCGGGAAAGGCAGGCGAGATGCAGGGCAAGGGAGAAGGCCCGTCAGGACGTGCTTGAGACGGAGAGGGCGGCCATGCCCAGCGAGACCATCCACCCGACGGTCATCAAGAGCCTCGGCATCCACGAGTACGGTCTCGGCCCCTACAGCTTGTCGCGGCAGCTTGGACTCTTCCTCAAGGCTGATGACCATGACGAGGAGCAGCAGCATCGTCAGATCTTCCAAGAAGAGTTGGAGGAAGGGGAGATTCTTGGCTAGAATTACATGATGTATTCTTATCCATGCCTCAAACAAGAGGCTTGTAAACTCTGCACCATGTACGTATAACTTGGTTGAATATATGAGATATGATTTGGTTAACTAGATCTCTTGTTTGTACTACTAGTTTGCAGTGCGTAGATGTTAATCATATACTTGGCCTACCTCTGGGAAGGAGCAACAGAGTTACAGAGATGCCAAACAGCATCTTACTCTGCATCACACATTGAATTGGTCTTCCAAAGTAGCCTATGTGAGATTCTCTGTTTTGCTAAAGCAACAGCAGTACACCTTCTCAAAACCTTGCTTTATTCAGTATTTCATCTGTTTGAACATTACACATATTTTACATGCTCTTACATTCCTTTCAAGCCAACGTATGGCGATATCTAGCTCCCACATTTATTCGACTATATATCTCTAAGAGCTTTGCCGTTCTTCAGTTCAGAAAAGGTAGCACTCACATGTCAAAACCAGCTCACTTGCACACCATCTGCTTACTCAGTTCTCAGAAAACTTGTCCAGGAAGGACAGTATCTCAGCGTTAACTCTCTCGGCCTGCTCTTGCTGGAGGAAATGGTGTCCTTCGATGATGGCAACCTCAAGGTCTGGAACATTGGACTTGATACCGCGCCGACGCGATCTCACACTCTGACTCGCAGTGGCTGGTCAAGAGACAAAATAACCAGCAAAGGGCGTACTTTGGGGAGGCGGAGGTGGTCGAGGAGCGCGACGGCGTCGCCAACGAGGTGGAGGATGGTGTAGGAGGCGGGGTCAGCGGGGGCGGAGGAGTCGCCGTAGCCGCGGAGGTCGGGGGCGAGGGAGCGGAAGCCGCGGGCCGCGAGGGCGGCCATCTGGTGGCGCCACGAGAGCCACAGCTCCGGGAAGCCGTGGAGGAGGAGCACCGCGGGGCCGGCGGCGGGGCCCTGCTCCGCGACGTGGAGGGAGACGCCGTTGACCTCTGCGCTCCAGTGCCGCACCTCGCCGCCTGCGTCGACAGACTCCATGGTTGGGTTATGTTGAGTTGTTGACTCGCCGACCGTGCGTGCTCTTCTCCTCGTCCGCTGTCTTTCTACACCTTTCTTCTACGCGCGTCCTCTCTCATCTGCTGTAGCTTGGAGAAATTAACTGATTTTATTCCAAATCCAATTACCCGCTGTAGTCCCTCCATGTTTTTTTTTACTTTGCATATTAGGATAGTCCAGGGTCAAACTTGTTAAAGTTTGATAAATTTTATAGAAAACAATATTAACATTAGCAATACCAACTCTAACTCAATATCATACGATTCATCATGAAATATATTATAGTATCATATTATATCCATTTGATATTTTAATTTTTGATATTTTGTTCTACATACGTGGTCAAACTTTAGAACGTCTAATTTAAGAACAGAGGAAATAGTATTCCGGTGCAAATAACTAGGCCCCTTTGTTATTTTATGGTGATCCAAATTCATATTCGTATATACTGATAAAGGCCGAACTTCTGACGAGTGGAGCCGGAGGCGCAACGACCTAGTTACCGACCTAGTTAGGTCAGGACCGCCTTTATATACCTCTTGTAAGCCGCCGCACGGGATAAGTCATACATTGTAAATCCCGGCGCGATTGTAACCTCACCCGAAATAGTGAAGTATTGCTGGCTGGCGCCCGTGGTTTTTTCTCTTCCTCCTTGGAAGGGTTTTCCACGTTAAAATCTCGTGTCCCCGTTGGTTCGATCTTGCTTAATTTCATCGTTGTTTTGCTATTGCGTGTAACACCCTTTATGTAGGTAGGAGTTATGCAGGTATTGCAAAGAAACATTGTTCTTACGCGATTTATTTACTTTGGTGCGTTCGAAATGAAAGAATGGTTTATGGTATAATGGAGGAATTATGATCTTACAGTGTCAAATCCCGAGGAAAGAATCCTCGAAAAAATAATTTCTCAGGAAAGTATATATCCACTCAAATCGCTTTATTTGCCAAGTGAGGCAATGGCTTGAACTTGATTGACTAGCTATTGCTCGGTTCATGCAAATAGGGCACATAGTGTTTGTCCACTCGTGGTTAGAGGAAAATAGAAAGATCCGACCCAAATAGCCAGACTGATCGGTCATATTTTTTTTTTGATGCCTAGAATCCACGTCCAATCCACGTCCAAGGAAACCATCCTCACGTGAAAAGCAATTCCAAACCAAACTCCATCTTCCGTACGCACACAATAAAAAAACATCAACTTGCCTTTGCTAGGCATGGAATCGATCTCGCCGAGATGGGAATCCATATCGGCCTTTGATCTTTCTCGCCAAGGACGTTGTCCACCTCGCCAACCAACTCGACAGCAAACGCTTCCGCCGGATGCTCTCGAACACTTTCCAGCAAAAATAAATATACCGATCTGCATATCAATCTTCAACCGAACAATCTTGCCGTGATCAATCTGGCGCTCTGATACCACATGATGTATACGTTTGGCCGATCTTTCACGGGAAGAACCACCGAGATAACTATTCTCCCAATCACGTGAGCGATACACGTAACCTGAAGAACATGGATAGATTTAGGCGAGAAGCGCACGAACCCTCTTGGCAAATCCAAGAACACTCGCACCTTTATTTCACATCAAGCTCGACAACTCAAGGCAGATCCAAGACCGAGCCACGCAAGAACCCTCTTGGCAGATCCAAGAACACTCGTACCTTTATTTGCAAAGATAACTGACGAACGTCCGAGGCGCCGCCTACACGCCGATCCCCTAGGGGCGGTGGTAACCTGGAACTTTTAGTTCTACTTAATTTTTAACCTCCCTAAAATCCTAGGCCTTGACCCTCTTTATATAAGAGGCCAACACCTAGTCGGTTGGACAAACTTTAACCGAAACTGACTCGAACCTAAACCTAGTTGGACTCAAACTGGATACAAACCGGCCCATTTAGAAGGCTCGGCCAAAACATGCGGCTCGCAGGCCTTAGACATTATACATCGTAGTTTATTGTCCTACCGTGCTAACCGGTAGATGCCCGTATCAAAGTGGGACAAGTATCATGAAATCTATAAGGATAATATTAAAAAAGAACAATTCTCTAGTAGTAAAATACTTGTTAACACTGTTGATCCTGTTTTACCCATTGTTCACTTTAAGAAACCATATTTTCCTGTTAGAGTAAAAGAACATTCTTTTGCCAATAACATTGTGAACAAAAGTTGTAAGAAAGTTAATGAACCTGAAGATCAAATAATTGTGGAACCTACGGTTGCTATGGTTAAAGATCTTGTTGCTGAAAATGTTGATGGTTGTCATATATATTTTTGTGAGGCTGCCTCTAACCTAGTGGCACCTAATTAGCATCATAGACCTGTTGTTGGCACACCCGTTGTTTCTGTCAAAATAGGTGAACATAATTATTATGGATTTTGCGATTTGGGATCAAGTGCAAGTGTCATACCTTTTTTATCTTTATCAAGAAATAATGAATGAAATTGCTTCGTGTAAAATTCAAGACACTGATGTTATTATTCAGCTTGCAAATATAAAGACTATTTCACCAGTGGGTATTGTAACAGATGTTGAAGTTCTTTGTGGTAAGGTAAAATACCCCGCTGACTTTTTAATACTTGGTACAGTTGAAGATAAAGCTTGTCCTATTACATTTGGTAGACCTTTCCTTAATACCTGTGGTGCTATTATTGATTGTGAGAAATAGAAAGTATTTGTCAAATTTGGTGATGGACGTTATGAATTTAATTTTAGTAAGATTGTTAGACAATGTCATGATAAAGAGATTACCTAATGAAGATCTAGATATTGAAAGAATTGCCTCTATTTCATTTCCACCTGATGATCCTTTGGAGCAATTCATGGAAGAACATGAGAATGACATGTATATGTAGGAAAGAAATGAAATGGAGGATATTTTCCTCGATCAACTTGCTATTAGCAAACACAATTTGCATGTACAATCTTTAGGGCAACCTTTACCACCTAAGGGAGACCCCGTGTTTGGCCTTAAAGTTCTTAGTGGCACACTTAAATATGCTTATTTGGATGAAAAGAAAATATATCATGTTATTGTCAATGCTAATCTTTCAGAGTACGAAGAAGAACGTTTATTGGAAACACTCCGGAAACACCGCAAAGCTATTGATTATACTTTGGACGATCTTAAAGGCATTAGTCTTGTTCTATGTCAGCATACAATTAATCTTGAGCCTGATGCCAATCCTATGGTTGATCATCAACGCCGATTAAATCCAAAGATAAAAGAAGTGGTGAGAAGTGAAATATTAAAACTTCTCGAAGCAGGTATTATTTATCCTATTGCCGATAGTAGATGGATTAGTCCTATCCATTGTGTTCCCAAGAAAGGAGGTATGACTGTAATTGCTAATGATGAAAATGAACTTATTCATCAGAGAATTGTAGTAGGATATAGAATGTGCATTGATTTTAGAAAATTTAATAAAGCTACTAAAAAGGATCGTTTTTTTACACCATTACTGTGGGGGAATCCCCCACAGCCCCCACTTTATTAAAGAATAAAAAAATTATTTACAATATTTACAAAGTCTAGGAGATGGAATTAATCCATGATGTCAAAAAAGGAAGAGTAGCCTTCTTCACCCTATACTTAAGAAGGGTGATCTCATATAAGAAAATAGCTTTCCAACCTCTGAAAGTAGGTTTAATGTTATTGAAAATCCATCCATTTCTCTGCTTCCAAATACCCCAACAGGCCAAGATCACAATCTCAGCAAAGCAAGGACCTGAGAAACATTTCTTAGCAAACTTAATAGATTCTGCAGTGTTTCCAGGAATCCAAGGGATTTGTAGATAATTCCAAACTCTAGTGCTGAATTGACAATTGAAGAAGAGATGCCTCCAATCTTCAACAATATGGGCAGCACAAAGAACACAATCATGTGTATCAGAAACATGCCAATTCCTCCTGGTGAGCATTTCCTTTGTATTAATCCTGTCATGAAGGATCAACCAGACAAAAAATTTATGTTTGGATTGGCATTTACTTTTCCATAACCAACTCGAGACAAAATCTGAATGGATGTGTGCAAAACTATATTTATAGTAGGTACTTGGTGAGAATGCCTTCTTAGAAATTGAGCTACCCCATCTGTCCATCTGAATGTTCGAAAGAAGCAACTGTTGAGTAATAGAACAAAGTTCTAAATATTCCCGATGGGCCAAGGATGATAAAGGCAATGACAAATTATGAAGCCCATCCTCAACCAGCAAGAAATCCCTGACTGATTGCATCTTATCTTTAGCAAAAGAAAACAGTCTAGGAAATTTTTGACTCAGGATGACATTGTGCCAATTATCTTCCCAGAATAGAGCAGTGATACCAGTACCAATAGTACATACACTTGCATTCCTGTAATCCTCAGATAAACTGAAAACTCCTTTCCACCAGAAGGAGCCAGATGAAATAACAGCATGAGGAACAACATTGTGATAATAAGCATCTGTTACTAGCTGAATCCATGGTATAGGTTCATGATTATAGAATTTATGCAGGTGCTTGAGCAATAGGGCTGAATTATGAGTTTGCAAATTAATGATTCCTAACCCACCCTTATTTTTTGGTCTGCAAACCATTGGCCAAGCAGCAAGAGAATGTGCCTTATCTTTCCTTTTTTTTTACTCCAGAGACAATGCCTTCTTGCTCTATCAATCACCTTAATAACACCCGCTGGGATGACTAGAGAAAGCATGTAATATGTTGGTAAGGATGAGAGGACTGAATTAACCAAAACAAGTCTATCACCATATGATAAAAAGGATGAAGTAGCAGATAATATCCTTTCCACTCGATCAATTAAGGGGAAAAAATCTCTTATATTTGGCCTAGTGGTACCCATAGGGAGACCAAGATAAGTAAAAGGCATGGAACCCAATTGACACTCAAAAACTTGAGCCAACTCATTAGCTTCAACAGTATCAACATTAATGGGAACCAGAGAAGATTTGTGGAAATTAATCTTCAAACCAGTAAAGCCTGCATATATATTGAGTATTTCTTTAAGGACCAATAAATCTTTATTGCACGTAGGCATAACCACTAGTGTATCATCAGCATATTGGATGATGGGAAAATCTTTCCTCACAAGGATTGGTGAAGATAACAATCCATTTCTGTAGGCATTGTTCACCAAGCTTTGCAATAAATCAGCACCTTCAACAAAAAGAAGTGGAGAGAGAGGGTCCCCCTGTCTAACCCCTCTTTTACAAGCAAAAGATTTTCCTGGAATCCCATTTAAAAGGACAAAAGAAGATCCAGAGGATAGAATTTCTTTTACCCAAATAATAAATAGCTCAGGGAATCCTTTAGCTCTCAGGATTTTGGTGATGGCATCATGATCCAAAGTGTCAAAAGCCTTCTCAAAGTCAATTTCTAGCGCCACAACTTTATTTCTTGATTGTTGACATTGGAACAGAAACTCAAAAGACCAAGCAAGGCAGTCTTGAATTGTTCTACCTTTAATAAAACCATATTGATTGTCATGAATAGTGGTGCAGATAATATTTTGCATCCTGTTGGCAATCAACTCTGTAAGGAATTTAAGGCAAGTATTTGTGAGTGAAATTGGCCTAAAATTATTGAAAGTCTCTGGAGAATTATTCTTTGGAATAAGAGTGATATATGAACCATTAATACTTTGTAGAGAAACTGTTCCAACATGAAACTCCATGCAAAGCTGAAAGAAATCATCCTTGATAATATCCCAGCACTTTTTAACAAAAAGGCCATTAAAACCATCAGGCCCAGGGGCTCTATCATTTTTGAGATGTTTCATTACTCCCTCAATTTCCTCCATGGAGAAAGGGTCCACAATACACTCAAGATTATTTATAGTGGGCAGTATACTATGAATATCCAAATCTTGAACAGTTGGCAAGGAGACACCCATCCTATTTTTAAAACATGACCAAAAAGCAGCAGCCTTATGATGATGATAAACCATAGTGACACCCTCATCATTTTTTTATCTCAAATATTGTGTTGGTTATGTATCTCTCAGTGGCCTTAGCATGGAAAAATTTAGTATTTTCCCCACCTAACTGAACCCATCTAATAGTGCATCTCTTTTTCCAATAAGCAGACTAAGAGATCAATAATTTTTTAAGATGACACTTCACAATATTCCTGAAATTAAATTCTGGTCTTCTCAAATTTCTTTCCTCTTCAAGGTTATCCAAAATCAAGATCACTCTATTACACTTGGCAATTAATAATTTAAGGTGGGAGAGATTTCTGCCCCACCTTTTCAGCTCATGTCTAAGATTTTTAAATTTTACCCTCGAAAAAAAAGATTTTTAAATTTTGCTGTGATCCTAGCAGCAATATTTGTAGCCTTAACAGGCCAAAGCCAAACCCTCTTCACAAGATCATTAAACCCTTCCTGATGAATCCAATGGTTCTCAAAACGAAAAATCTGTGCCTTTGGAATAGTAGTGGAAATAGAAATGACAGAGGGAACATGGTCTGATGTAGATTTGCCAAGTGGCATGACCATTGTGTTAGGATAATTGAGAGTCCAAATATGGCTGGTAAAGAGCCAGTCTAATTGTTCCAGCAATGGTTGATCTTGCATATTTGACCAAGTGAACGCCCTACCTTTCAAAGGAAATTCAATGAGACTCAAATGACTAATAATTTCATTAAAAATGAAGATGTCATTCATATCAGCCCCAGGCTTGTTTCTATTATCAACTGATCTAGTAAAATTAAAATCACCAATAAAATAATGAGCCAGTTCTCATGTGTAGGAATAATAAGATCATGAAGACAAAGAACAAACTGGTCCCTCTCAATCCCTCTGCAAGGTCCATAAACAGTAACTAGAATCCAGGAGGTGTTGTTGTGCTTGGAAGTGAAATTTACACTTATAGCAAATTTATGACACTCCAACAAGTTTCCTTCAAAAAGTGAACTGTTCCAAAGAACAATTATTCCACCAGAGACACCCATAGAAGGAGAAAAAATAAAACGATCAAATCTCTTTGGGCAGAAAGATCTGATAAAGGAATGATCAAAAGACTGGCATTTGGTTTCCTGGAGACAGATAATGGCACATTGACTTACCTCAATTTTGTTATAGACTAACAATATTTTATTAGGATCATTAAGCCCTCTGACATTCCAGTCTAAAACTTTCCAATCTAGCAGCCAATAGGTTGTATTATCCATAGGAAACCAACATGAGGAGCAAAGAAAAGATAGCAGGTCCAGCCAACTAAAAGGAAAAATAATTCCTTACCATATCCACTCAAAAGGACAGAGTACAAGAAAATTCCATAATTGAACATTCCAGGACCTAGAAGTCTGATAATAATAAGAACCATTAAGTATAGAGCCCAAAATAAGACAATGCCAAAACAATGGCCAAAAGTCATTAGAGATTTCCCTATCATTAAAACTTCTTGTTTTTCTTCTCTTCTTCTGGATTAGCTTCAAGCTTATTGTAAGGACCCCAGACCGGCAGTCTGAAACCCTACGTATGCATACATTCACGATCCCAGAAAGATCAGTCGTGAACAACATACAAAGTTGGCACACAGAAATACATCATCCATTACACGAATACATAAAGGTATTACACAAATATCACATGATCAAGTTTAACGCAACTGCCACATGGGGCAGGCAACTTATCAAACACAGCGGAAGACAAATAAAACACAACGTAGTTGAGCCCAAGTCACGCCTTAACCTACAGGCTGCTGACCCGGAGACGATCCTAGTTCGCAAAGCCGTCAACTCCGTACTTCTCTTCATAGATCTCCTTCAGAGGCTCCTTCTCAAAGTCTGGCAAGTAGATACCAGGGGCGAAACCATAATGAGTACATTTGAATGTACTCAGCAAGACATCCATCATGTCACTTACCAACATGCAAATATGCTTATATGGTGGAATAGGTAGGCTATAAATATGGTTCACTATCAATGGTGTTCATGTATGATGACACCATAGTTGCAGTCAGGTTAATCTGTATCTTCGTTGAAAAAGATACTTCAGAAGAAAAATAATATATAGTTTTATTTCTCTTGTAGATATCACATGTACAAGAGGTTTTGTAAAGTTTTGTTAAAGAATATTTTCTCTTTGCAAAACTTCTTGGAATCAGTTTCCAGAATTCTTGCTTAGAGTAGAAAAGGTTTTCTTTGCAAAACATTTTGTTTTGTATCACATCATCTGGCTTTTCATCATCGACGATACCTCCACGGTATACGTTTTCCTTCCTTTCCGAACTTCACAAGTTCAACACTTCCTTTCCAAAATTTCCCTCTCAAAAGCTTCCTTTTTGAAAACATTGACACAATGCTAGCTACATGGCCATTCAACTGTCCATATCCGAGGACGCGGCTTCTTCGAAAAAGTTGTACTCTGCAGAGGTGTACACATCCACCAGATCCAGTACACCTCCCGTGAACAATCACGGACTGTAACAACAGTATGTAAACATCAGGTATCTGATCATAACCATTCACTATGTTCAAGCTAGTATATGTCTATCTCTCGATTGAGTTTTGTTCTCCCCGGCACCAAGTCCCACCCTGCCTAGCCGGGAGCCTCAATGAATGCATCCGGAGGGAAAATTAATCCCACACTTTATATGCCTCAACATTGGGAGTTTTGACGACATTCGGTTCGAGGGTACGACGCCCCTTATAGCAAGTGAGATAGCACACACTAATAAGAACAAACTTCAAGTTAAGCCCCGTGCCCATGTTGGGGTAGGGTGGCAGTACGGTAAAGGTTGTCCGGCGAAGACTAGGTTATGTGTCATTTTTGAAAACACCACTTTCTCAAAAATGACCACTTCCACATTCCTCCGGAGAACAAGGATCCGCCTTTTCTCCGGGTTTTTCCGTAAAGCCTTTGTTTTGTAGAATCACAATTTTAGGGTGTCCACTTAGGGACTAGTATTTTTGATGGTAATAAATACCATATGGTGGCTTATGGGCTTGGTATTACCAAGTTTAACTACTGGCATAATAGTAACCTATATACTAGTATAGTAGTAATAGCCACATCAAAAATAGTTTTGATAATCAAGTTTTTGTAAAACTTCAGAGGTAAAACATGCATGATAGATAATGATAAGTATTGTATCAGCAAGCATCAGGATGGCTTGCCTGGTATCTCCTTGTGTCCCTGGCTTTGGAGTGACTGGAACTTGAACCACAGCTTCCCGACACTTCCTTCCTGTTCGTTTTCTAACGTCGTAAAAAGGAATAAAGGACACACATTCAGAACCAATCAAGGCAAGCAACCATACATAACAATACATACATCAAGGAAACTAATAATAACTAATCACACAATTATTAACTTAGGCAAACAATCCAACAATCCTACTTGGCAGAAATGCCATTTAATAAGACAACTTAAGGTTGGAGGGACATATCTCACAACCTTAATATCATGGATTCAGTGGGTGTGCCACTCTCATACCAAGATATTAATAAACCCAAAATATACTTAGTTTCACAAGGGTGAGACTACTAAAAGTATATAAAACATGCACCACATTAATCATGGCAATGGGTCTATCAACCAAACAACAAAAAGAAAAAGGTAGCTATCTTACTAAGTCTAAATTCACATCAAGAATAAATAAGACACATGATTTGCAAAAGTTACTTTTACAAATCAGTGAGCCTACACAAGTGTAACAAGGTAATAGACTCATCACAAAACACACAATTTCTCATAGTGAGAACAATAGAAACAATGACTAAAAAGGAGGAATCCTATAGACATGCTTCTACTAAGGGTTTGCTATGCAAGCATGCATAACAAGTAAAATACTAAAATGCAAACAAGGAACCATGTTATCATAATAGTAAATGAAAACATGTCCTTATGCAAGGATACCTAAACATCTACCAAACACAGGTTGGCAGGAAAAATAATTTAACACAAAAACTGCTAAGGAAACTAGTACTACTCAAACATGAAGAATCAACGGATGAATTTCAATCAAGTAATTGAAATACAACCAGAGGGTCCATGTCATAAAAACAGGAGTGAAAAACATCTATACTTGCTATAACAAAAATATCCCATTGGATAAAACAAGGTATCATTTTGCAGGGCAACTCCTATATATTAGTGGTAATAAAAGGGGCATTACTAGAGGAATCAAACGACACTCCAAAAATGGAATTTTCCTAGCAAGCCACACATGATTACAACCACTTACAAACAGAAGCATACCCATTTTTGTTTAGCACAAAAATTCCCAAAGCAAAAATACTAGGCACTCATTAGTTATGAAACTACATAAGAGAAATGCATCTAGTTTGGGGAAATAATGTTTCCACCAAAAATGAATGAAACCAGTGGGTGTTCCACTAGAATAACAAAGCATTAAGAGGTCACAATGCCTCTGGTCATACTTGACAAAAATTACAAAAGCCTAAACTAGCACCTAGTGCAATAACAATACTAGCAGAAAATAATAGGATGCTAAAATAACAAGGCAATGCTACTCATGCTATTATTTTCACACAAGTGAAAACTTTAGGGGTCAAGTACTCATAACAACCTTATCAAAATTCTACTGGTCCTATGAATACAACATAAAAATATGTGGCTACTCAACCACAAATTCTTATGTCAAAAATTCCACACATGAGGGAATTTTTCCATAACATTCTCATAGTAATGATTAAGCTACTCATGCTTTTATACCAACTCAAATGCAAGATAGCAGAGGTGATACTAACAAAATATAAGTACCAACATGGTACTGAATCTAATATCTCAACACAACAATTCAATCACTTGCACACAAATTAATCTTTCAAAAATTATATGCAAGTAATAAACTAGAGATGAACATATGATATTAATATAAATCCTATTTCTTCTCAACTCAAGTCCACACATTCTAACATGATAAAATAGCTAAGTAATACTTAGAAAGCAAGTTCACACAACTTATACATGCTAGAAAACAATATTGCAACACAAAAATATGCTCACACAATTTAATTACTTAAAATGCCAAAATGGCAGAAACATGTAAAATAAAGATCTGTCCACAAAATTTTCTAGGACGCTCTAAAAATTAAACCCTTCTAGGTTTAGATAGTACTAAACATATACAAGACCATCCAATTTGGTTTGCATCAAAATTCATCTTTAGTTAATTTATAAAAATCACCAAAGTGCTCTCTGGTGTTTTACCAAATTGCATGCCATTTCAAAAATATTAGGAATTTGGAAGTAAGGTTAATTTCTCATGTTAGGAAATTTCAAGGGCTTTCCAATGCAATTGGCCTCACTTCATTCTGAGTTGTGAAATAAAAATGGTGCTCATTTTGGTGTTTCTGGTACCTGTTGCCAAATCATTTTTCATTTCAAAAATATACATCCAAATGTAGATCTACAAATTGTAGGTGGTTTAGATTTTGTTTATCTACCACTGTGAATTTGGTTTTGGTCAAACTCATCTTTTAGGTTGCCTTTTAGAGCCAAAAGCAAACAGGTATCATTTCTGTCAAAAATAAAAGGAAAAACAGACTTGTTGGGCTAGATCTAATAACTGGGCCGGCCTGGATCTGCTGTTACCGCGGGCAGATCTAGCCCGAGTCGCTGACTCGCGGGCCAGCGCCCACGGTGGCAGCCACGCGGGCAGATCCGCGGCCCCACGGGCAGGTTTGATCTCCCACGCGCGGGCAAGGCCACGCTGACGCGAGCGTGCGTCACCCGCCGACGGGAGGAGCTCCGGCGAGCCCAAATCCGGCGGAAACGTTCATCATTTCACAATTAAAAGCACCTACACGTTGCTAATGACACGGGGAACCATCCTAGGGGCAGCTCGTTTCCAGGGAACCCACCGGAGTGCGGCGGCGACGGACGGCGCACGGTGGCCGGAGACGAGCACGGCTCGGCGTCGATTTTGGGGGGTTAGGGAGGGGGAAAAACGACGGGAAGGTTCCCCTTCTCACCGTGAACGCACGGAGATGTTCGTTGAGGTCGGAGGAGGGGCAAATCAGCGGCGATGCCTCGCCGGAGCCCGCCGGACCCGTAGAAGGGAACCGGACGGCGCGGGCTCCACGAGGGCTCCCGCCTCGATTCCTTTGGCAGAGAGGGCCTACTCGACGAGGTGGAGGCGATGGTGCCAACGGCGACCGGCGGCGAGGTCGTCCGCGGCCGAATCGACGGCGACCTAAAATATCTAGGGTTTCGTTCGAGATATTTTGAGAGAGAGAGGAGAGCTTCGAGGGGAGGGGAGAGAGGGGGCAGGTAGAGACCATATGGGAGGGGTTTTAACCATCTAGAAGACTTCCACTCGAAGGCAATGGAGCATGGGCTTCCATGCCTCAACTTGCAGATACAGGAAGAAGAAGGTGTGTGTGACTCAGCTTACAAAATGGTCCCTAGCAATTTACAACAAGGTCCTTTTCTTCTCTGAAAATTTATGTTTTCACTAGGCAAAAAAAGTTATAAATTTAAATCCTTTTTCCCAAAATTCTAATTAGTTAAGATGCACAACATATGTGAAAATTGGCTCAATTAGATAAACTTCATAATTCAAAGTTGTTCAAATTTGAATTCTTACATAAATGGACATTGAATTTATTAACCTACTTAGGAGCTTCCAAAAATGATAATTTTTGGCACACATTCCTTATTTGATGTGTTCCTTATGTGGTAGAAAATTCAAGTCATTTTGAGTTAATTCATAGAACAAACTTGTTCAAATTTCAAAAAGGTGCTGTCAAGAAAACAGGGGTTTTTGGCAACTTAAATTATTCAAAAACTTGTTCACTTTTGGTTTTCATCCTTATTTATGATATAGAGCATGTGGTATTTATTTCATGGCATTTGGAAAAAGTTTGTAGAACAAACTTGTTCAAAATCCCAAATGTTGCTGTGGAGAAAATTCATGTTTTCAGGGCTTTAATGGATTCAATTCTTGGTCTCCTCTTGTGTGTGTTCCTTATTTGATATAAGGAAGCAATGGTATTAATTTCAAATCATTTTAAGAAAGTTTCCAATAGTAACTTGTTTGAGTTTTCTGTTTCTGGAAATATTGGAATTTCTATTTAATAAAGCACTTGGCTTTTCTTTAGCAATGCTTTGCCAAAATATTTATATGACTAGAGATAGCAAGTCAATGCTCTCAAATACTTTTGTTTTTAATCTTGCAAGGTTGGAAAAACATTTGATAAGATTTTGGTGAAGCATTTAAGAATGCCTCTTTTTCTGATAATCTTTTAGGGAAATTTTATTAAGTGTTTCCTCTTTCTTAATTTAGGTCTTGGAATAATATTCAACAAGTATGAGATTCATAAGATGTTTTTGGAAAACTCTTTGATCAATATTTACTTTAGAAAATATTGCCAAGGTCATTGGAACAATATGTTGAATATTTTGTTTTCAATTTCTTAGCCATGTAAGTTTATATAATTAGTTTGTTTAGTTGCACTCAAACAAACACAAACAAACACAACCAAGGTTTATTAGTCAAGCAATTAGCAAAACAACAGTGTTATCAGGTATTCCAAAATTGGGATGTGACAGGTCTTCCCCCCTTAAAAAGAATCTCGTCCCCGAGATTCGCAAGCGAGGACTAAGGGAGGGCCAACAAACACAATGTTAGTGTTGGAGTGCAGGTGCTTCCCCCCTTTGACTTTCCTTGGGAGGAGGGGTTCTTCCATAAACTATCAAATTCTTCAAAGAAAATTCTTTAGCTATCAATTTACTCAACCGCCAATTTTTAGAATTTGTGATAACGTCACTACAAAATTAAGGTTAGTGCAGAACTACCTGGAAATGTACCGTCAATTATTACATGAGTTCCTAGCTATATCCCACATCTTACATAACACATATGGAGTGGTGTACCACTCTCATAACAAGGTATATAAGAAGCTAAAAATATAGCTTGTGGGTGCAAGAGGTTAGGTTGCTAAGGTAAAACAAACAGACAGAACAAATACCCATGGCAGTGGTTATTACTCACCACAAGCAACTATCACTTAATATGTTCATGATTTTAGTTGGATGTTTTTAGTTTAATAAGATACTCTTAATCACAATCATAACACAAGTATTAACTCATGCTAAGGTAAAACATTTAAACAAAATCCAATAAGCAAGCAAACAACACCACAGATGAATAGACTATTTATTCACTAGGTTATTGTTTATTAGAGGTTTTGGAATCCATCAATCATGGACAATTAGCAAACAACCAGTAGCTAAAAACCAATGAATGCAATCATAAAGATACTCTAAAACACCATCTTTACACAAGATAAAAACTCCTATTACATAGGCATAAAAAAAAACAGGACTGCACAAATAACACACTAGTATGAAAAATCTATACCAGCATGTTATAAGAGACAATCATATCCTATAACCATAGAACATGAAACTAAATAATTCATGGCATGATAACAGAAGTAATAACTTCCTAAACATGCTATATCAACACATATACTCATAAAATAAAAAGAGGGTAATACTAGAGCAAAACTCACCATTTTCTAGTGGTGAGACTAGTTTCACTCTAGAGAAGCAAACAATGCTATCATGATGTTTGAACTTAAACAAGCAAGTCATGAACATAAATGTACCTAATAACAGTACACAAAACTTACTCATGTTAGTAAGCACAAACATCAAAACAATCCCATGATACAACTATTAAACATGCAGAAATTTCTTCTAGCAATTTTTGTTTTCTTTAACCAATTACTAGAAAACAAGCAAGGTATAATTCACACAACCAGTAGCTATGCAATTAATGAAAAGTTATCTAAACCTTTTCAAAAATCCATGCACTCACTTTAAAATCATTCACAAACAATCTACCAGTCAAGAGGAATTTATTTTATTTGCGAACAATTTAATTTTAGCACACGATAGTGAAACATTTCTTAACATGATACCCCTAAGTAATATTATGCTAACAAAAGGATCACACCTAAACATATTAGTATTTACTAATAAGAAATAAACTTCTCACTTGCATAAGTGAAAACAAACAATTATATTTTCCATGGTGGAAAAATAGAAAACAATCACATAGTGAAACATGCTATTTTCACACATGTGTATGGTTGGGGATTTTCATCCTCAAGCCAAAATGCAATGGGACCAGTGGGCTATGGCCTACTAATACCAAGTAAACATAGGTACTAAGCCTCTGGTTACTCATGAAAATCTTTGCATACCAGGTAAAAATATAAGGCTATTTAATCTAGTGAAGCAATACTAGTGCATACTGATAGTAATGCTTACACATGCTTTACTATTAAGAGACATGCAAGCTAACATAGGTACAAGCATCAAAATAACAGTACCTAAATGGTACTGGCCTCAAGGAAAACATAGCACAAAAATCTACTAAGAAAGTATACACAAATCTAGCTCTCACAATACTTCCAATTAATAAACTAGAAGGTGACAAATGCTATTTCATTTTTATTCGAGTTTCCAATCATGCACACACTTTCTAGGGTAGATTTATTGTAAGAAAACAACATAATAACAAGTCCTAACAAGTCCATATAAGTTAGGAAGCAAGATTGAATAAAACACAAATTTATTTCAATCAAGAGCACACAAAGAAACAACAACAGGAAAACTGCTGTTTTCTAGATCTATTATAACCATTCCATGGTTCACTTAATTTCTAAACCCCGAATTTCATAGTGCCTACGACGTCTACTAAGATTTGGTTTCCAAAGTAGATACACATGATATCCTATTGACTAGTAAACGAATGGGTCATCATTTTATTTTCTCGTGACTTCTCCTTTTTACCAACTAGATTACAAGGTGTCCTAAGTCACTTAATTTCTTGGTTTAGAAAGAGTTGTCAGTATTTCACATGCTTTGGTTAGGTGTCAACCTAAGATTAGGCAAAACATGTTAGTCTTGTTAGCTTTCTATCTAATCATGTTTGTCCGACAAGATACGACTAGCGTCATACGTCGAATATTGAATTGTGCTCTTTTGATTGGCTTTTGAGGGGGTTGCGCATCATGGCATGTGAAGACTTCTTTTGCACCTTTCTCCAGAGGAGGGAGGTATATAACTTTTAAAAGGCAACGTTTAGCCCACAGGGAAAAACGAGTCCTTTGCAAACAGACAAAACACAGAGGATTTGGTCAGTATTGGTTGGTTTTCTTCACGCCTTTTGTTCTTTGAGGGTTGTCTTTGTTGGAGCTTTATCTGTTGGAGTGCAGCATTGTTAGCAACGCTAGCAGCTCGTGTGGCTTGATGGTCCTCTATTATTAGGCCCAACGGCGCTTTCATTGATTGTGGGGGAGATGGTGGTGGTTCACGACGGTGGCATTTCGAGGCGAAAACAAGTATAAGTTTAGGCAACAAATTATTTTTTTTTGAATACTATACAAACATTTTTGCTTGAAATTTTTTAACACGAGGTGATTCAAAAACAAGAGCGGGGCAAGCACAAATCTGCAAATTTTGAGCACCCCACAAACATATAGAAGCCTAGATGAACCAAATTCTACACCACACAATAGCACAAAGTCCTACGGACACACATAAGCAAGCCATAACACACAAGCAAGGCTCCATTGGAGCTACGTCAGGGGAGACGACTCATGGAGTTATCGCTAAATTACTCCAAACTAGACTGATCCAAACTCCTAGAAGTGGCTGAAGAACTATATCTACTTCTGACCATCATCACTGTAGAGCTAGGCAATTATTTTGGTCTTCTCGGGACATCGGCAAGTATAAAAGTGTTTGGATGGAAAACAAGATAATAGAAGTAAAGTTTTGATAAAACTTTATGCAACAATCTGTTTTTGAAACCCCAACTATTTTCTGAACAGAAAACTTCAAATACGAGAGATGTTTCAAAAACAGAGCGGAGCAGTTGCAAATAAGTAAGAAATAAACTCTTAACCGAGAGAGATACCAACTCTTTAAGGCTCGCCCTTCGAACTACTGTTCAAGGACGCCCTTGATATGCATTTAGAATCTTTTGAAAAGATAAAAAGGAGGGAAAATATACTAAAATTCCCTTAGATAAAAATAATGTAGATAGTAAATAGGTTTTTACTCAAAAATAATTTTCTTTCCTATCTGACGTCCATGCTAACTAAGGTCTCCTAAGGTCAGGATGGCTCTGATACCAACTCTGTAAGGACCCCAGACCGGCAGTCTGAAACCCTACGTATGCATACATTCACGATCCCAGAAAGATCAGTCGTGAACAACATACAAAGTTGGCACACAGAAATACATCATCCATTACACGAATACATAAAGGTATTACACAAATATCACATGATCAAGTTTAACGCAACTGCCACATGGGGCAGGCAACTTATCAAACACAGCGGAAGACAAATAAAACACAACGTAGTTGAGCCCAAGTCACACCTTAACCTACAGGCTGCTGACCCGGAGACGATCCTAGTTCGCAAAGCCGTCAACTCCGTACTTCTCTTCATAGATCTCCTTCAGAGGCTCCTTCTCAAAGTCTGGCAAGTAGATACCAGGGGCGAAACCATAATGAGTACATTTGAATGTACTCAGCAAGACATCCATCATGTCACTTACCAACATGCAAATATGCTTATATGGTGGAATAGGAAGGCTATAAATATGGTTCACTATCAATGGTGTTCATGTATGATGACACCATAGTTGCAGTCAGGTTAATCTGTATCTTCGTTGAAAAAGATACTTCAGAAGAAAAATAATATATAGTTTTATTTCTCTTGTAGATATCACATGTACAAGAGGTTTTGTAAAGTTTTGTTAAAGAATATTTTCTCTTTGCAAAACTTCTTGGAATCAGTTTCTAGAATTCTTGCTTAGAGTAGAAAAGGTTTTCTTTGCAGAACATTTTGTTTTATATCACATCATCTGGCTTTTCATCATCGACGATACCTCCACGGTATACGTTTTCCTTCCTTTCCGAACTTCACAAGTTCAACACTTCCTTTCCAAAATTTCCCTTTCAAAAGCTTCCTTTTTGAAAACATTGACACAATGCTAGCTACATGGCCATTCAACTGTCCATATCCGAGGACGCGGCTTCTTCGAAAAAGTTGTACTCTGCAGAGGTGTACACATCCACCAGATCCAGTACACCTCCCGTGAACAATCACGGACTGTAACAACAGTATGTAAACATCAGGTATCTGATCATAACCATTCACTATGTTCAAGCTAGTATATGTCTATCTCTCGATTGAGTTTTGTTCTCCCCAGCACCAAGTCCCACCCTGCCTAGCCGGGAGCCTCAATGAATGCATCCGGAGGGAAAATTAATCCCACACTTTATATGCCTCAACATTGGGAGTTTTGACGACATTCGGTTCGAGGGTACGACGCCCCTTATAGCAAGTGAGATAGCACACACTAATAAGAACAAACTTCAAGTTAAGCCCCGTGCCCATGTTGGGGTAGGGTGGCAGTACGGTAAAGGTTGTCCGGCGAAGACTAGGTTATGTGTCATTTTTGAAAACACCACTTTCTCAAAAATGACCACTTCCACATTCCTCCGGAGAACAAGGATCCGCCTTTTCTCCGGGTTTTTCCGTAAAGCCTTTGTTTTGTAGAATCACAATTTTAGGGTGTCCACTTAGGGACTAGTATTTTTGATGGTAATAAATACCATATGGTGGCTTATGGGCTTGGTATTACCAAGTTTAACTACTGGCATAATAGTAACCTATATACTAGTATAGTAGTAATAGCCACATCAAAAATAGTTTTGATAATCAAGTTTTTGTAAAACTTCAGAGGTAAAACATGCATGATAGATAATGATAAGTATTGTATCAGCAAGCATCAGGATGGCTTGCCTGGTATCTCCTTGTGTCCCTGGCTTTGGAGTGACTGGAACTTGAACCACAGCTTCCCGACACTTCCTTCCTCTTCGTTTTCTAACGTCGTAAAAAGGAATAAAGGACACACATTCAGAACCAATCAAGGCAAGCAACCATACATAACAATACATACAGCAAGTAAACTAATAATAACTAATCACACAATTATTAACTTAGGCAAACAATCCAACAATCCTACTTGGCAGAAATGCCATTTAATAAGACAACTTAAGGTTGGAGGGACATATCTCACAACCTTAATATCATGGATTCAGTGGGTGTGCCACTCTCATACCAAGATATTAATAAACCCAAAATATACTTAGTTTCACAAGGGTGAGACTACTAAAAGTATATAAAACATGCACCACATTAATCATGGCAATGGGTCTATCAACCAAACAACAAAAAGAAAAAGGTAGCTATCTTACTAAGTCTAAATTCACATCAAGAATAAATAAGACACATGATTTGCAAAAGTTACTTTTACAAATCAGTGAGCCTACACAAGTGTAACAAGGTAATAGACTCATCACAAAACACACAATTTCTCATAGTGAGAACAATAGAAACAATGACTAAAAAGGAGGAATCCTATAGACATGCTTCTACTAAGGGTTTGCTATGCAAGCATGCATAACAAGTAAAATACTAAAATGCAAACAAGGAACCATGTTATCATAATGGTAAATAAAAACATGTCCTTATGCAAGGATACCTAAACATCTACCAAACACAGGTTGGCAGGAAAAATAATTTAACACAAAAACTGCTAAGGAAACTAGTACTACTCAAACATGAAGAATCAATGGATGCATTTCAATCAAGTAATTGAAATACAACCAGAGGGTCCATGTCATAAAAACAGGAGTGAAAAACATCTATACTTGCTATAACAAAAATATCCCATTGGATAAAACAAGGTATCATTTTGCAGGGCAACTCCTATATATTAGTGGTAATAAAAGGGGCATTACTAGAGGAATCAAACGACACTCCAAAAATGGAATTTTCCTAGCAAGCCACACATGATTACAACCACTTACAAACAGAAGCATACCCATTTTTGTTTAGCACAAAAATTCCCAAAGCAAAAATACTAGGCACTCATTAGTTATGAAACTACATAAGAGAAATGCATCTAGTTTGGGGAAATAATGTTTCCACCAAAAATGAATGAAACCAGTGGGTGTTCCACTAGAATAACAAAGCATTAAGAGGTCACAATGCCTCTGGTCATACTTGACAAAAATTACAAAAGCCTAAACTAGCACCTAGTGCAATAACAATACTAGCAGAAAATAATAGGATGCTAAAATAACAAGGCAATGCTACTCATGCTATTATTTTCACACAAGTGAAAACTTTAGGGGTCAAGTACTCATAACAACCTTATCAAAATTCTACTGGTACTATGAATACAACATAAAAATATGTGGCTACTCAACCACAAATTCTTATGTCAAAAATTCCACACATGAGGGAATTTTTCCATAACATTCTCATAGTAATGATTAAGCTACTCATGCTTTTATACCAACTCAAATGCAAGCTAGCAGAGGTGATACTAACAAAATATAAGTACCAACATGGTACTGAATCTAATATCTCAACACAACAATTCAATCACTTGCACACAAATTAATCATTCAAAAATTATATGCAAGTAATAAACTAGAGATGAACATATGATATTAATATAAATCCTATTTCTTCACAACTCAAGTCCACACATTCTAACATGATAAAATAGCTAAGTAATACTTAGAAAGCAAGTTCACACAACTTATACATGCTAGAAAACAATATTGCAACACAAAAATATGCTCACACAATTTAATTACTTAAAATGCCAAAATGGCAGAAACATGTAAAATAAAGATCTGTCCACAAAATTTTCTAGGACGCTCTAAAAATTAAACCCTTCTAGGTTTGGATAGTACTAAACATATACAAGACCATCCAATTTGGTTTGCATCAAAATTCATCTTTAGTTAATTTATAAAAATCACCAAAGTGCTCTCTGGTGTTTTACCAAATTGCATGCCATTTAAAAAATATTAGGAATTTGGAAGCAAGGTTAATTGCTCATGTTAGGAAATTTCAAGGGCTTTCCAATGCAATTGGCCTCACTTCATTATGAGTTGTGAAATAAAAATGGTGCTCATTTTGGTGTTTCTGGTACCTGTTGCCAAATCATTTTTCATTTCAAAAATATCCATCCAAATGTAGATCTACAAATTGGAGGTGGTTTAGATTTTGTTTATCTACCACTGTGAATTTTGGTTTGGTCAAACTCATCTTTTAGGTTGCCTTTTAGAGCCAAAAGCAAACAGGTATCATTTCTGTCAAAAATAAAAGGAAAAACAGACTTGTTGGGCTAGATCTAATAACTGGGCCGGCCTGGATCTGCTGTTACCGCGGGCAGATCTAGCCCGAGTCGCTGACTCGCGGGCCAGCGCCCACGGTGGCAGCCACGCGGGCAGATCCGCGGCCCCACGGGCAGGTTTGATCTCCCACGCGCGGGCAAGGCCACGCTGACGCGAGCGTGCGTCACCCGCCGGCGGGAGGAGCTCCGGCGAGCCCGAATCCGGCGGAAACGTTCATCATTTCACAAATTAAAAGCACCTACACGTTGCTAATGACACGGGGAACCATCCTAGGGGCAGCTCGTTTCCAGGGAACCCACCGGAGTGCGGCGGCGACGGACGGCGCACGGTGGCCGGAGACGAGCACGGCTCGACGTCGATTTTGGGGGGTTAGGGAGGGGGAAAACGACGGGAAGGTTCCCCTGCTCACCGTGAACGCACGGAGATGTTCGTTGAGGTCGGAGGAGGGGCGAATCGGCGGCGATGCCTCGCCGGAGCCCGCCGGACCCGTAGAAGGGAACCGGACGGCGCGGGCTCCACGAGGGCTCCCGCCTCGATTCCTTTGGCAGAGAGGGCCTACTCGACGAGGTGGAGGCGATGGCGCCAACGGCGACCGGCGGAGAGGTCGTCTGCGGCCGAATCGACGGCGACCTAAAATATCTAGGGTTTCGTTCGAGATATTTTGAGAGAGAGAGGAGAGCTTCGAGGGGAGGGGAGAGAGGGGGCAGGTAGAGACCACATGGGAGGGGTTTTAACCATCTAGAAGACTTCCACTCGAAGGCAATGGAGCATGGGCTTCCATGCCTCAACTTGCAGCTACAGGAAGAAGAAGGTGTGCGTGACTCAGCTTACAAAATGGTCCCTAGCAATTTACAACAAGGTCCTTTTCTTCTCTGAAAATTTATGTTTTCACTAGGCAAACAAAGTTATAAATTTAAATCCTTTTGCCCAAAATTCTAATTAGTTAAGATGCACAACATATGTGAAAATTGGCTCAGTTAGATAAACTTCATAATTCAAAGTTGTTCAAATTTGAATTCTTACATAAATGGACATTGAATTTATTAACCTACTTAGGAGCTTCCAAAAATGATAATTTTTGGCACACATTCCTTATTTGATGTGTTCCTTATGTGGTAGAAAATTCAAGTCATTTTGAGTTAATTCATAGAACAAACTTGTTCAAATTTCAAAAAGGTGCTGTCAAGAAAACAGGGGTTTTTGGCAACTTAAATTATTCAAAAACTTGTTCCCTTTTGGTTTTCATCCTTATTTATGATATAGAGCATGTGGTATTTATTTCATGGCATTTGGAAAAAGTTTGTAGAACAAACTTGTTCAAAATCCCAAATGTTGCTGTGGAGAAAATTCATGTTTTCAGGGCTTTAATGGATTCAATTCTTGGTCTCCTCTTGTGTGTGTTCCTTATTTGATATAAGGAAGCAATGGTATTAATTTCAAATCATTTTAAGAAAGTTTCCAATAGTAACTTGTTTGAGTTTTCTGTTTCTGGAAATATTGGAATTTCTATTTAATAAAGCACTTGGCTTTTCTTTAGCAATGCTTTGCCAAAATATTTATATGACTAGAGATAGCAAGTCAATGCTCTCAAATACTTTTGTTTTTAATCTTGCAAGGTTGGAAAAACATTTGATAAGATTTTGGTGAAGCATTTAAGAATGCCTCTTTTTCTGATAATCTTTTAGGGAAATTTTATTAAGTGTTTCCTCTTTCTTAATTTAGGTCTTGGAATAATATTCAACAAGTATGAGATTCATAAGATGTTTTTGGAAAACTCTTTGATCAATATTTACTTTAGAAAATATTGCCAAGGTCATTGGAACAATATGTTGAATATTTTGTTTTCAATTTCTTAGCCATGTAAGTTTATATAATTAGTTTGTTTAGTTGCACTCAAACAAACACAACCAAGGTTTATTAGTCAAGCAATTAGCAAAACAACAGTGTTATCAGGTATTCCAAAATTGGGATGTGACACTTATCCTCTGAAATCTCATCTTCATTAATCTCCAACATCCTTCCCACCTGTTGCAAAATAGAAACATGGGTGTGGGGGGTAACTGACTCCTCCTCTGGCATGGGCCTAGTGGATCTTGGTTTTTTCTTAGGGAGAGGGGTGTCCTTCATGGACTGTAGCTTAAAACCAGTAGCAATTTTAGCTTGTCTTGTACTTCTTCTGACTGAAAATTCTGTTGCAGGAGTGCTCACCTTACATCTCTTCCTTTTCTTGGGGATGGAGACAAAAGCATCAATGGAAACATCTATTGTGACATGTTTCCTGATGGGACTGCTAGTCAACTGAACAAATTTGTCAAGACAATCAGAGAAGCAAATTCTTCTAGCAGTTCTTTTAGCATGAAAGAAGTTTCTTTTTGCAGTAAACTGAAATTGACATGGGAAAAGGGCAAATCTTCAGACCAGTAGGGCTCAGAGAGTTTAAAATGCATTTGGGAATGAAAATGCTCAAAACCTTCTCCCATTGCATGGATGGAGGCAAAGCAGGTCCATATAACTCTGGATTATGTTGCACCCATGGCCAAATAATGTTGCAATCAGGTAACACAACATTGTTCTCCTGCACCTGAAGCATGTTGACCACCAGCTGCACCTGGTTATGCTGATTCACTGAGTTATCTGAATTGTCTACCACTGCAGAGCCAGAATCCTGTGGAATGATGAGATCATCCCAGCCTCCAACATTATCATCATGATCTTCTGGCTGTTGCTGTGGCATACCATGTTCAGGTTGAAAAATAGTAGCATTCCAACCTAGCTCTGGATATTGTGGCAAGACAAAATTTCCAATATCCTGTTGCAGGCCACGTGGGAGAGGATGTGGGTTCCCATCCAGAGGCATGGGGTCCTCATCAGGAGGAAGGACCTCTGCACATTCAGCAGACAATACATAGCAGGGTGCAGTCCAGGATTCTCTAACAGCACCTAAGGAGCTAAAATCTCCAAAAACCACATCACGAGGCACTAGTTGTGGAGAAATAAAGGATGCATACACTAGAGTTCTATCCAGTGAACCATCAAGATGATGCCAGTGATGATATCTACCAAAAGATGCAACTGCATTGGCAATATCTGAATCATTACAAAAATCAGCAGGAATTCCCAGGAACATGAGCCATCCTTTGCGAAAACCAATAGCAGATTTGTGTAATTGGGTCCTATTGTCATGATTAACGAATCTAACAAAGATGTCCTCTTGTATCTCATAGGGACCACCCTGGACTAGAGTTGTGCGAGCAGGAGCACTGCGCATCTGAAACATGCCTACTACAAACAGACATGGCTGCGCATCCTCCACTACCTGAAGCAGTTGTTGCTCAACATATAAACGGACATGTTGCCTCCAAAACTGTTCTTCCTCAGGGAGCTGGGGTGGCTCAACAATGGCAACACAAAACGCCTCGTGTGTATGAGGAGAGGGGGTAGCAGGGGTACAGAAAGTACGAGGCAATCGGGAGGGACCACCGTCGATGATCTGGAAGCCCTCCGGGATCCATCTCGCCGGATTCAACTCAAACGTCGCCATGGCTTGCGATTCTGGAGAGGACAAAGGCAATGTGGGAGCAGAGGATGAGCAACAGGTGTTGTTTGTGTCAGAAATAGTCGAGAGAGAGGGAGCCGAAATGGCAACTGCTACGTTACTTTGAGATATGTCCGGACTAGGACACCCTTGGGAACCGAAGTTTGGTAAAACTTCTTTTTACCAAAACAATTACGCTGGATATGACCATAGTGAAAACAACTTTTGCAACGTATTTTATTGGGACAGTCCACCTTGACATGATCCATGGACAAGCATTTTCCACAACGCCAAAAACGGTACGCCAAGTCATCAATTAGCTTATTGAAACCAATATTCTCCTTGTCCACCTCAATATTACAAGAGTCATGGCTTAAAAAATGTTCCACCGGTGGATCTTTGTCACGAGAGTTCAATAATGCCTTGAAATCATTATTATTGAAATTGCCAAAAGTAATCACTTCACCACTAGTGCTAGGATCCCTGTATCCCTTGCATGCTTCATATGAAATGGCCTCTGAAAATAAGCTTTTTGCGTATTGAGTTAAAAGATTTGATGCTAGACTTAGGAACGGGCAATTTCAAAGCTTGGAGCCCCAATTAAACTTTCTTTTTGGACGGGCTAATCAATGTCCATTCTTGACGACATTCTTCTTGCCAATGACGAAATTCACTTGACCAATGAGGGCCACCACGACCCCAAAGATTGAAGACACATTTGAATTGCTTGCAAGAAAAACTTCTCAGATTATAGACGTGGAAACCAACCTTCTTGCATGAAACATTAAAAGAAAAGGTTCTATCATGAAGGAGAGAAACTTTGAGGCTACCACAAAAACCTCCAAGTACTGACTCAAGTGCAATCGCCACAACATCTTCATCGAGCCGAAAATTAGCTCGTGCAAAGGACACCACCATGATAAAATGACCAAAATTCCACGTCGGGTGAACTGTTGTGTGAAAAAGATTTTTCACTTCCTTTGCGAAATTAAAACCATGAGAGGAATCCAGGCCCATAGCAATAGAGTCATAAACAGCCGAGGATAAATCATCATCGGGAAGAGAGAGTGGCTTAACTGTCGTGGTGGTATCACGGCAGACGCCATGGGATGGCTTAAGGTTGGGGCCGATGGACACTGGAGGAGATCGGGGAGGGATCACACGGCGAGTAGCCACGTGTAGAATGTCTCAAACACTGCAAACAACCAGATCTTACCCAGGTTCAGGGCCCTCGTGTGGAGGTAACACCCCTACTCCTGCCTATCTCTCTATATGTGTGTTTACCGAGTAGCCACAGTACAAATCAGGCCTTCAGCCGAGTAGCCACTCTAGCTCTATAGTTCTCTCTCTGTGAAGTGAAGCAACGTTCTGGATCGACCCTCGCGCAGGAGGGGGCAGGGCCCCTTATATACTGGTGCACAGCCGAATAGAAAAAGACTATAAGGTACGACTGATGGGACAGGCGCACTACAGAACAGAGCACGCTTCTGGCTTCTCGCTGACGCGGGTGCCGTAAGTCGTCGCGCCGTTCGGAGATGGGACTTGTCCACCTTGTCAGTGAGATAGGGTAGGCCCCTAGCCCTGTCATGTCCCGTCTGTTAGTGACATGACTTGACAGGCGCCTACCGCACTGTAGCCACGCCGTAGCGCGGATAATCACGCGCTCCGTAAGTTGAACCGCACGCCGGTACGGACGCAGGATACGCGGGATCCCTTGTCAGAACGGCTCCATTGACTTCTGGCCCGACTAGGAAAGCACTCCCTCTACTCGGACCAACTCCTCTACTCGGACAAATATAACTTGCTTGATTTCTCCTCTTAGCCATTGCTGGGTACGGCCGGATAGAAACCTACCGGGTAGTAAGTACCGGGTAGCCATCTACCCGGTCAAACAGCACCTTTGACCTTGCCTTTAGCACTTGCCTTACCCCTACTCGGGGGTAACCCCCCGACATTAGTCCCCGAAGCTGGTAGAGTCCTGCGAACTTGTTCATTGGGCCCTGCCAGCTTAAAACAAACCTTGTCTTTGTAACTGAAAGGGGCCGAATAGCACCCCCACATGGCCCTTCAATTCTTGCTTGCATCTCTACTCCTCCGAATAGCAATATCTTTCTTCCGTGATGCCGAGTAAAATAACTTAGCGAAAACTCGAACACAATCCCGCTGAAACGGACTGAATCCACCTCTCCGTGTCGCTACAGGGCACGTGTCACACCCCTGTGCCCCGACGCCTCGGTGCCTGGGATACAGCAGTCCACGCGCCAATAATTGCAACCCTGGCCCACTAATCTGTTAAGTCACCTCAACCGTACTCAAGTCCCACAATCTCGACGTGGGATTAACTGCGCCCGTTACGCGCGCAATATGCGTTGTGTGCGTTTCTAACGGTTGCGCAACCCACGCCGCACGATCTCTGCGCACGATCAGTCCACGATTAACTCACTGGTAACGGCAACTCGAGGGGGAGAGATAAATACCCCCTCGACGCTCCCTTTTCCTCTTTCCTGCTCATTCCAATCCCACGCCCCCTCGCCTCTCCGCCGCCGTTGAGCACACCGCCACCGCAACCACTTGCTGCGCTGCTGCTCCACGCGCCGCAAAAGAGACAGAGAACAACTCCTCCGCTTGTTTCCGCCTCCAACTTCCCACAAGTTCTTCCGCCTCCATGGCTCCTCGCGGAGACGACGATGCGGCAGCCCGCGCCAGCTGGGAGGGATCTGAAGTCACGGCGGAGGATTGCCAGTGGCTCGTCAACACTCGCCGCGTCCCTCCTGGCGTCGTTTGCCGGCAGCCAGGTACCGAAATCATCCCCCAACCCGAGGAGGGCGAGTACGTCGTCTTCCTTGCCCACTTCAAGCGCGGCTTCGGCCTCCCCATCTCTGAGTTCTTCTCTGAATTCCTCAAAAACTTCGGCCTCCAGCCACATCATCTTCCACCCAACGCCCTCGTCATGCTTTCCATCCATGTCGTGGTATGCGAAGCCTTCCTAGGTGTCTACCCAACCATCCACACTTGGGCTAGATATTTCTTCTTCCGTAAACAGAGTATTCGCAATCCGGGGAACACCGAGAGCGCCCGTGCGATGACGCAGACGGGATGCGCCATGATGCTGCAGCGCAACTGGCCATCACCCGCGGGTTAAGGGACTGGAAACTGTGCGCAAGTGGCAGCGCAGTTTCCTATACGTGAAGAACATCGCCACGGAAGAGGGGAAGCCGATCCAGGACCGGATAGGGCTTCCAAAGTTTAAGAACGCAAGGCCAACCCAGCAGAACTGGGGCTACAACCCCAAGAGCAACATCGAGGATGTTGTCCAGGTTGAGCGGCGCCTGGCCGAGTTGCAGGATGAGGGATTTCGCCGAGACGACCCCATCGCGTGCTGGATTTCACGCCGAGTACTCCGCTCCAGCATCGCTCGCATAAGATGTGCTACATGGGAGGAGCCCGAGACTGCACAAGGACCACAACCTTCAAGCTCACCAAAGCCGAGGTGGCGCTCTGGGCCAGGTCCATCATGCAGACCTCGCTCACTGACGCTTGGATGTATGGCTTTGAGCCGTATAGCCGCCTCAAGCGAATTGGACAGGTTAGCCTTCTGTGCTTTGTTTCTGCACTTTGATACCGAGTAGGTGGCCTCTCAGCTTTGTATGCTTAGTCTTTGCATGCTGCACCGAGTAGAATATCACCAATATCCTTTTGGCTCTATATGCTTTGTGTTTGTACGCAATGTCGAGTAGAAATCCTTAGCTGAATATGCTTTGTGTTTGCATGCTATTCCGAGTAGAACCCCCCCCTCGATTAAGAAAAGATCGCAGC
This sequence comes from Alopecurus myosuroides, assembly GCA_028641055.1. Classification (NCBI taxonomy): domain Eukaryota; kingdom Viridiplantae; phylum Streptophyta; class Magnoliopsida; order Poales; family Poaceae; genus Alopecurus; species Alopecurus myosuroides. Next base: position 104,256,214 of record CM054063.1, on the reverse strand, counting down.
TCTTATCGTCCCTTAGCTGAGTATGCTTTGTGTTTGCATGCTATTCCGAGTAGAATCCCTTAGCTTAGAACTTAACTCACTTGTGCTATCTGTTTGCCTCTACAGCACATCAATCGCCAGGGAGAAGAAGATATCGAAGTCTTCGAGGGCAATTGGTCCGATGACCGAGAAGAGGACGATGAGACCGCCTATGATACCCAAGACACCCTCTGCATCCCTCACGCCAATCAGCCTGGTAACCACCAAGTTGATGCGTCTATTCGGGACTGGTCCGAGGAAGACGAAGGTGACTAAGTTCACCTTTCTGATCACGAGTAGCGCACTCTGATTTCCTTTTCTGTTTCTGAATCCCTTTTCTCTTCTACTCTGCAGAGGATCCTGAGCTGGACAAAGACGAGGAGGCCCTGGAGGTTAAGCCCCTGTCTGTGGCTGCTCCCACAACTCGGAAGAGGGTAGTCAGTGGTGCCCAAGAACCTGCACCAAAGAAAGCCAAGAAGACGGACAAAAAGAAAACCACCGCCAGAAGACAACCCCCCACCACCAAAGGGTAAGTCACTCCGTACGAATACCAACTCGTCACTGCTTCTTGCTATGCTCTTCTGCTTCTCCCTTTCTGAACCATTTCTTTCTTCAGCGCCCCTCTGGACGCCGATGCCGCTGCAGGCCCTGCTCGCCCCAAGAGGAAGGCCGTCGTGGACCTCGAGAAGCTCGTCGATCTCTCAGACGAGGAAGATGAGCCAACCCAGCAGGACAGGACGCGTGCGTCCTCTCCCATTAAGTTGGAAGAAGATACCGGTGCCGAGAACACGGGCGCTGGTGATGAAGTTGATGACGAGAACCTGGGGCAGCAGACTGACGCGCAGCAGACTGCGCAGGATGCTGCTCACACCGAGATGCCTCCCTCTCCCCCAGCTGCATCAGCTGGGGAACATGCTGAAGAAGACGCCGAGAACCAAGACCGTGCCGCCCTGGAGCGGCAAGATGACAGCACCGAGAAGCAGGACACTCAAGCTTCATCTCAAGAAGATCCCGTGGCCAGGCCGCGGGTAGAAGAAGTGATAGACACAAGACCTGATCCCGCTGCCGAGCAGCGGGTAGAGAAGACCGTGGTGGAGCCCGCCGGCCAGGGCCAAGCGCAGCTAGACGCTGCGCCGGGTAGCCGGCCCCCTGTGCTGCCTACCCAGCAGGCGACTCCACCCACTGCTCCAATCCCTCCACCACCAAAGACTGCATCAACGACCACTTCGCGACAAGTGCTTCCATCCGCTTCACGCCAAGTGCCTCCGTCCGCTTCTCGGGCGGACACTGCTCCCAGCTCCAAGAAGATCATCAAGCCTGAAGCTGCGCCTATACGGAAGAATCCACCGCGCAAAGCTGCACAGGCTGGAGACAAGATGCCGCCACCCAAGCCACCGATTGCGCCAGCCGGGAAGCCGGTAACAAAGAGCACGCAACTCACCATCGGCGGGCCCACCTCTAGTAGCAAATCGGCTGCTGCTGGATCTGCTGGCCCTAGCGAAGGGCCGAGTGCCGGAGGTATTGTTCGCGCACCAGCCAGCTGGCTGCAATACCTGCTGGAGGTGTCCAAGCAACATGACATCTCCCGGGCCAAGGGCGAGAAGCGGATTTCTGCCTTGAAGGGAGGTCAGGCCAAGGCTGTTGACGTCAAGTCCAAAGGCAAGGGACCAGCAGCAGTTCCTTCGCTCATCTCGCGCGAAGCCGAGGAGGACGAGATCGAGTCGGAGGGCCTGACCGCGGTCCTGGACCGGGTAGCCTTTGTGGACAAAGTTTGGGAGAGCGATGCCCATGGCGTCCCGAAGTGGAACGGCCTTACTTTGGGTCCAGTTGATCACTACCGGGTTGACTGGAACAAGGCCGATATCGGCTCCGTTCCAATGACCATCGCCTCCCCCACCTGCACTCTGGCCGGGAAGTTGTTCTGCCTCCACAAAGCCGCCGAGGACGTCGAGCAATCTTACGCCGTAAGTGTTTTTTTCCTTTCCTTGCTTTTTCCGAGTTGCAATTTCACTATTCTTCTTCTCTTATCTTCTTCTTTTCCTCTTAACCACTCCCAAGTCCCCGAGATTCGGGCTGAGTAGTCGAAAACTTGACCGAGTTGCCGTCTACTCGGGCCAAATCTTCCAAAATTCTCTAACTCTTTTTCTTCTCTTCTACAGAATAGTCTCCTGAAGAGGACCAAAGTGTTTCGCCGGCTGCTCTGGAACCATTGTATGGCCAAGGACCACATCGCGGCTCTTGAAGCCGAGAGGAAAGATGATGCAGCGATGGAGCAGGCGCCACTGGACCGCGCTCTCTAGCTTTCTGAAATGGAAGGTGAGCTTTTAGCTATTCGGTTTGTGCGTTTTGTGTTTACGCCCGTGTTTTGCTTTTTGCCTTTTGCTCTAACTTTATTTACTCTGCAGGCAAGCTCAAAGAACTTACGGAGCAGCACCAACACTGCCACGTCTTCGCTTCCTCCGCTGAAAGGACGATCAAGAGACTGGAAGGTGAGTTACTAGCCACTCTGCACTTTGTGTCTCTTTACCTATCTGGTTACTCTGCTGACAGTATTGCTCTTCTCGCAGAAGAGAACAAAACATTCCGGGAGCAGCACTTGAACTGCCTCATGCCTGCCGAGGTGCGGCAGGAGCTGGAAACCCGAGAAGCGGAGATCCAGAAGGAACGCAATGCGGAGCGAGCCGAGTTCGAGCAGATGCAAGTCCAGCTGAAAACTGCTCTCCAGGATGCCCTCGACCAGGCTGCCGAGAAGGAAGAGGTCAAGAAGACTGCGAAGGCCCGAGAGCAAACACTTGAGATGGAGCTCTTGATGCTGAAGCAGCACAACGCGCAACTCGTCAAGCAGATTGCCAGCGCGCGCAGCATTGAAGACAGGCACATCTCGGACGAGGAGGACTAGAAGATAAAGCTGGGAGAGCTGCTGGTGGATCTTGAACGTGAGTTCTCACTACTCTGCCCCTGACCTGCTTGTCTCTTCTCTGCCCTTCTTCTACCTGGTTTTATCTCTTTTCTGCTTCTGTTTCTAATTCTTATTGGTTTCTTTTTTAGACATCTTTCCTGATCTCCGCTCCGCTAGCGCGCCTGCTCTGGCCAAGGCAAGGCAACTCCGAGCTGATGCTGGTCTCCCCATCGACACCAAGTCCACCATCAATGATTACCTCCTGAATATCAAAACTCAACTCCGCCAACTCAAGGGCTTGGGCACCACCATGGTGTCCACTGCTTATAAGTTGCATGACCTGTTCTGGCTGGATCAATCTGCGCCAGACAGCTTCAGATGCGCGCTTCCGTAGCTCGGGCAGGTGCTGACCAGCTTCTGCACTTCATCACCAGCTGGTACGAGAATCTCAATCTCGACAGGATCCTCATGATGCGCGAAGACTCCAAGTGGACCAAGGACCCCGACTGCGTTACTCGGCGGAAGGCAGTGGCCTATGAGATAGCCTCTTATGCTGACACCGCCACCTACATCGACGGCCTCCCCGAGCCCGAAACTGAGGCTGAAGACGAGGACGAGGACGATGAAGATGACACCGAGTCGGAGGAATTGAGCGTGTTTGAGGAGGATGCCGCAAAGGGAGATGCCGAGAAGGGGAAGGCCAAGGTTGATGCAGAAGTCGAGAAGCCGGAACCCAACGCCCAGGAGGCCACCATCACCACCGAGATGGTGATCCAGCAAGCGGCTCCCGAGTTGGGCGCGACTAGCGCCTTCCCGATGCCCGGCTTCCAGTTTGCTGCATCTACCTCTGCCACGGATCCCATCTCGGCTGCCACTGCAACCTCAGAACCAGCTGCCAACGCCAACTCTGAAGCTGATGCTGATAGCGCCAAGGCGGACAACACCGCCGCTACCAATGAGTGATGCCTAAACATTTTTATCTTGAACTTTTATTAGATCCCCGGGATGCCGGGTGCAAATGTATCCATACTATTAAGTCTTTGTTGCTACTCAGTTTTATTCCAGTTGAAGTTTGATATTTTAGCAACTCTGGCTCAATGTCGGGTTGCGTTATTATGCAAGTCCCCGAGTTGCATTTTTTATCCACCCTCCCTTCTCGTCTCAGCTCTTACCTGCCACTTGTGGCTTTTTTGGTAGTCGAGTCACAAGATTTCAAAGATTGAGTTTCAAATACTCAGCCACTTAGAAAAATTCATAGTAACGCTGCCCACCACTTAGCCGAAAAAAGAACAACAGTAAAGAACACTCTACTCGGTTCCTGCACCCCTCTTTTCATTAGTCATTTTTCGTGTGCTCATTGACCTATGGCTTGTTCTTTTGCTTGCCATGAAGCCAGGTTGCGGACAGCAGCAGAGTCGAAGAGTTGGCTCTTAGGTTTAAACACATTACTAAATACACTTATGAAATTCTAAGCAGAGCAACCGAGTAGGCAAAGGCAAAACAGAGTAGAACAACACAGAACAATTTTGGACAAGGGCAGTCCCCGAGTTTAAATTCGGAGTGCCTACTAGAATTTTAACTCGGTTGAGGAGATACATACAACTTTCTGCTCACGAATGAAAGCGGTGGAGTAGAGCTACATTCCAAGGGCGCTTGGATTCCTCTCCAGCTCTATCCGGCCTGTTCTTCTCGGGTGCCTGTACGTCAACTAGGTAATAGGCATCATTGTGCAGTGCCTTTCTCACAATGAACGACCCTTCCCACGGAGGAGATAGCTTGTGCATCTCGGCTGTGCGCTGCACGAGCCTGAGGACCATGTCTCCTTCTCTGAAAACCCCTGGGTTCACTTTCCGGCTGTGGTAATACCTCAAGTTTTGCTGGTAAACAGCTGAACGTGACAGAGTTAGCTCTCTTGCTTCTTCTAGCAGGTCAACGCCATTTTCTCGAGCTTCTCTTGCCTCCGCCTCAGTGTAGAGGGTTACTCGAGGCGAGTCATGCTCTAGGTCAGTGGGCAACACGGCCTCAGCTCCATATACCAGGAAGAATGGTGTGTAGCCGGTTGACCGGTTAGGGGTAGTCCTTAGACTCCACAACACCGCTGGCAACTCGTCTAGCCAACACCCAGGTGTTTTCAGCAGTGTCTCAATCAGCCTTGGCTTTATGCCGGATAGCACCATGCCATTTGCTCTTTCAACTTGCCCGTTGGAGGCGGGATGCGCAACAGATGCAACATCTAGCCGGATCCGCTTTTCTCCGCAGAATCTCGCAAAAGCACCCTCAGCAAAGTTTGTGCCATTATCAGTGATGATGCTGTGCGGGTAGCCATATCTCAGGATTATATCCTTCAGGAAACTCACAGCTGTGGCTCCATCGCACTTCCGAATAGGCTTCACCTCAATCCACTTGGTGAACTTGTCAACCATTACCAGCATGTGAGTCATGTTGCCTCTAACCGGCTTGAAAGGACCCACCATATCCAGACACCAAACAGCAAATGGCCAAGTAATGGGAATGGTCTTCAACTCGGAAGCTGGCATATGAATCTTACTTGCAAATCTTTGGCAGTCGTTGCACTTTCTCATGATATCTTCAGCTTGCTTCAAGGCAGTGAGCCAAAAGAAGCCGTGCCGAAAGGCCTTGTTGACCAGAGCCCGATAAGAGGCGTGATGTCCGCATTCTCCTTGATGTATCTCCACCAGAATTTCTTCTCCTTCTTCTGGCTCTACACAGCGCTGCAGCACACCAGTAGGACTTCTTCTATGCAGCACATCTCTGAAGATAGTATAGCCCTTGGATCTTCTCTGAATTTGCCTCGCGGTAACCTCATCACTCGGCAAGGTGCCGTCCTTTAGAAAGGATAATATGGGCATAGCCAAACTCGGTGTCTCCCGGATGGGAAACACTGGTTCGTCCGTTTCCATTGGAATAGCCACCTCTGCCTCTTCTGGGTTGAGGACGAGGTCACGAGTCCCCGAGCACTCGGCAAGGACCCCCTCAATGAATGCGACAGTCCCCGAGTTAGGAGGGGCAGTCCCCGAGTAAAAAGGGACAGTCCCCGGGTTGTAGGCGCCAGTCCCCGGGATGGAGACGGCAGTCCCCGGGTTCTCCTTTGCAGCCTCCCAGTCAATTTCCATGGGAACAGCTTCTTCGCCTGGGAGAGAAGGAACGAATATAGATTCCGAGTTGGGGGATGGCTTGATAGATGGCTTTCTCAAATGCTCCAAGGCAATCCCAGCCGGGATGTATTGCCGAGAAGACCCCAACTTGGACAGCTCATCAGCTGCGTCATTCTCTGCTCTGTGTATGTGTTGGAACTCACATCCTTCAAAGAATCCAGTCATGGTCTGCACCAGAAACCAATATGATGCCATGTTGGCATCCAGAGCATCTCAGGTGCCGGATACCTGCTGCACCACCATATCCGAGTCGCCATAACAGATGATGCGCTGCACGCCAACCTCCTTGGCCACCTTCAAGCCGTGTACCACAGCCTCGTACTCTGCTAAATTGTTGGATGCCTTGAAATGGATCTATAGCACGTACTTGAGTTGATCTCGCTTGGGTGACGTGAGCACCACGCCAGCACCAAGGCCTTCCTTCACTTTGGAGCCACCAAAATGCATCTTCCAGTAGTTGGCTACTCGCGAAGGAGGCTCATACTGCACCTCAGCCCAATCCACCAGAAAATTTGCCAGAGTTTGTGAATTGTGACTTGATGGCTTCTCTTCTCGCGTACGAAGGAGCGTACGCGGCCAGCTCAATCGCCCACTTGGCTACTCTTCCACTTGCTTCTTTGTTGCCCATGATGTCCGAGATGGGAGTGGAACTCACCACAGTGATGGGGTGCTCTTGGAAATAGTGCTTCGGCTTCTTGGCGCCCAGGTACACGCCGTAAGTCATCTTCTGGTAATGCGGGTAATTCTGCTTGGAGCTGGATAGCACCTCACTGAGATAGTACACTGGCCGCTGCACAGTCTTGCCTTCCTCTTCTCGTTCCACCACAATCACCACACTGACTACTCGGTTAGTAGCCGCAATGTACAACATCATTGGCTATTTGGGTAGCGGACTAGCCAAGATGGGAGCGCTACCCAGCATAGCCTTCAACTCCTTGAATGCCACATCAGCTTGTGGTGTCCATACAAACTTGTCACTCTTCTTCATAAGTTGATACAGAGGCAAGGCCTTCTCGCCCATTATGCCCAGGAAGCGGCTCAGAGAAGCCAAGCAACCAGTGAATTTCTGCACATCCTTCAGGGATCTCGGCAAAGACATGCTTTCTATAGCTTTTATCTTTGAAGGATTGGCCTCAATGCCCCGACTGGATACCAAGAAGCCGAGTAGCTTGCCAGCCGGGACGCCAAAGGTGCATTTAGTCGGATTCAGCTTCATTCTGTACTTGCGCAAGTTGGCAAAAGTTTCCTCAATGTCACTAAGCAGAGTATGTGTTTTATTCGTTTTGATGACAATGTCATCTACGTACACCTGCACATTCTTGCCAATTTGATCATGCAAGCATTTCTGCATGCATCTCTGATAGGTAGCCCCAGCATTCCGCAACCCAAAGCACATGGCACGATAGCAATAAGCCCCGTACGGGGTAATGAAAGCAGTCTTTATTTGATCAGCGGGGTTGAGAGCTATCTGATGAAAACCAGAGTAGGCATCTATGAAAGACAAAAGCTCACAACCAGCAGCGGAATCGATCACCTGATCTATGCGGGGTAGCGGAAATGGATCCTTGGGGCAGGCCTTGTTCAGGTCGGTGTAGTCGACGCACATGCGCCATGCGGTGTCGGCCTTGGGGTCCTCCTTCTTCTTCTCAACCATAACCAGGTTGGCTAGCCAGTCCGGATGCAATACCTCCATGATAAAGTTGCTTATCAGCAACTTGGTGATCTGATCACTGATAGCCTTCCTTCTCTCATCACCAAAGCGGCGCATCGCCTGCTTAACTGGCTTGGCATCATGCCGCACATGCAGCGAGTGCTCAACCAACTCCCTCGGGACACCCGACAGATCCTCATTGGACCATGCGAAGACATCCCGATTCTCACGGAGGAAGTGGATGAGCTCGCTTTCCTATTTCTCTCCCAACCCGGCGCCAATGATGGCAACACGGTCTGGGAACTCAGAGTCAACCTCTTGGGGCGCCTGGAACGCGGTCCCGTACTGGGAACTCGGCATGCCGGGCGCACCACCTTGCGCTGCTTGCGCCATAGCCACCACCTCATACATCTTCTTCTTCTCGGCAGCAATGACCATGGATTCCGCCAGCTGAGAACCAGCGGAGGCACACTCCAAAGACCTCTTGTAATCACTCGAGATGGTGATGACTCCATTGGGACGAGGGATCTTCATCTTCAGGTAGGCATCATGGGTGGAAGCCATGAACTTGCTGAGGGCAGGCCTACCGAGTAGAGCATGGTAGGGGCTCAGATGATCAACTACCTCGAACGACAGGCTCTCGGTGCAGCAGTTCTCCCTGGTACCGAATAGGACGTCTATCCAGACGCGGCCGATTGGAGAGCAAGATACTCCCGGCACAATGCCATGGAACATGGTCCTGATGGGTAGCAACATGTTCTCGGCCATTCCGAGCTTCTCTAGTGTGTCTCGGTACACGATGTTGATGCTGCTGCCGTTATCGATCAGGACCTTGCTGAACCTGACATTCTTCTGAGTACCCAAGAAGGTGGGATCCACCACCAAACCATAGCTACCCTGGTTGGGTATCACCCTAGGATGATCAGCTCTGAACCACGTGATCTCTTGGTTGCACCAGTGCAGGTAATGAGGCACAGCAGGGATCACAACATTGACCTCCATCGCACGCCTGTGCAGTGACTGCTTGTCGGCGGGCTCGGAGGTGAAGATCATGTAGCTCTCATGGTGTTCCTGGTATTGGTTGCGGTCTTCCCCATCATTGTTGCCGTTGTGGTTGTTGTTGTTGTTGTTGTTGTTGTTGTTGTTGCGATTGTTGTTGTTGAAGTTGTGGTTGCCGTTGTTGAAGTTGCGGTTGCCGTTGTTGTAGTTGCGGTTGGCTCCTAAAGCCACCTGGTTCACATTCTCTCTTCTTGGAAACACTGCAGGCCTGGGCGCAGCTGCCCGAATAGGCTGCACATTGGCATTCGCAGCTGGCGGAGGAGGGGGAGGGGGCAGGCCCTCATTCTTGATCTGGTCCCACCAGCTGCACTGCCGAGTAGTGTGGTTGGCTGGTCTACCCGGATGTCGAGTATGGAAGCTGCATGGCCCAACCTTCATGTCCTCGAAGATGAAATTCGGAGCAGGACTCGAGTTGCCGCTACCATGCTGGGGAGCATTGTACGGCTTCTTGATGCCTTGGCCCTGATTCTGGTTCTGCCCGTACTGGGCTCCAGCAGTTTTTTGCCTTTGGCTACTCCCAGCAGCCGTAGTCACAGCATTCACCTCCTCGGGATCATACAGAGTATTAATCCGGTCACCTCTTCTCTTGTTGCGGAAATCATTGCGCTTGTTGCTGTTTTAGTTCCTTCTCGGCTCAGGAGAGTCGAGCAGAGGCTGAGTTGGGTTGCCGAGTGCGTACATATCCGCAATCTTGATTGTCTCAGCGAGAGTACTCGGCATCTCTCTCTGCAGCTTCTGCCACAACATGCTGCCATGCTTGTAGCCCTGAGCAAACCAAGTGATGGCCTGGGCCTCATTCACACCCTCACAGGTGTTCCTCAAAGTGCTCCACCGAGTAAGATACTCGCGGTCGGTCTCCTCTTCCCGCTGCTTGCAAGCGGATAGCTGCTGCGGCCTATTCGGCCTCTTGTAAGTGCTGGTGAAGTTGCTGATGAAGGCTTCCGAGAAGTCGAGCTACAATTGATACTGTTCTTGGGCAGGTTGTTGAGCCAAGTCCTAGCCGGACCTTCTAGCATTTGCGACACATACCGCACGACCCATCTCCGGTTGCCACCTGCAATGTGCACGGCCGTGACGTAGTCACTCAGCCAGTCTTCTGGCTTGGTACTCCCATTGTAGCACTTGGTCCCCCTGGCCAGCTGAAAGTGGTTCACAGATGGCTCATCCATGATACGATGACGAAAGCATTCTGGGCCAGGCGGCCCCTTGATCTCGAGTTGCGCGGACAGGTTAATCCGGTCCAGCTTGTATCTGGCATCACTGGGCTCCAACATGCGGTCACCCAGACGATCAGTGACATCTCTTGGGTCAGCATAGCCGGCTAGCCCCATCGCTTAGTAGACATCATCATATCTGTTCTCCCGCACAACTACGGGTTGCACCACCGGGTTGGCTGCTGGCGCAGCCGCACGCGGCTGTGCTGCAGTTGGCTGCTGTGTCCTTCGCCGAGTAGGCTGAGCGGCAGGATGCCGAGAAGGGCCTGCATGATCTCCATCTTGCCTCTTGCTGTGAGCTTTATGGGCCTGATAGCCCGCTCCTGCAGTAGTGTGTTTCTGACCGGACTGTCGCGGCACAGCATGCTGTTTCACGGCGACAGCCGGGTCGTACACCTACATCTGTCTACTCTTCCTAGAGTGCACACTCTGGTCCCTCTCACAGTTGGGAAGCGGAGATGAGGCCTGATCCGTAGATCTGACCGCACGTGAGTGTACAATCTGAGAAGCGCCAGCACCCGGATTGGCCTTCCGGAACTCCTCGTTCTGCCTAGTAGCTTCTAGCACTAACTCATTGAGCCTGTCCTGCTGCCTAACGCGCGCGTCGCCGGCGAGATGCGGCAACTCAGTGGCCACAGCCTCTGCAGCCCTAAGGGTTTTGGCGGGGGTACTATACTTGGGCCTAGTAGCAGTGTTTAGACTAGCAGACTGGCTAGCAGCCTCACCAACTACCGCCATCTTGGCGCCTAAGTTGCGACGAGTAGCGCCTAGCTTGATAGGCTTCCTAACCACAGGAGTAAAGCCGTGGACCCTATTGTACTCATTTTGGTCTAGGTTAAGCTCAAGCCTAACCTTCTCCAGCTCCAGGTGCTCCGCGAGCAGCGCTTGATGCTGCTGGTCGAGCTGCGCCCTCATGGTCATGAGCTCAAGCTAAGTGGGAGGCGGCATGCCCATCCGCATGGCGGATGCCGGTATCGTCGTTGTCGTGGAAGGAGGTATGTAACCCGGGATGTTGTGAGGCGCCTCGTAGGGCTTGTGAACCTTCTGGGCATCACTTGGGCCAGCAGGCTCCTCGATGACTCCCGCGGTAGCGGCCGCGCCCTTCCCGGCATCGGTAGCCGGGCCTGTCATCATCACCTCCACGTTGTCCGCAGAGCAGCCAGTTGGCTTTCCGTGGGCAGCGAGTACAGCAGGAGGATCTTCCGCGATGAGCACCACCTCTGGGAACTCGCGGATGACGGTGGTGGCGACGTAGACCAGGTGCGAGCCGAAGGAGAGCACCGAGCCGCCTGTCGGCATGGGTCTACCGCCGAAATCTCCGGCGTTGTCGGTGACGAAGTCGAAGGAGCCGAATCTGTGGACAAGGCCACAGACCACGTGCTCCCCAGTAGCAGAAATGAGTCCCGTCCGAACATGGACTCCAGCCAGCGCCGCTGGTAGCCCCAAGGTGGGCGCCAACTGTCGTGGTGGTATCACGGCAGACGCCATGGGATGGATTAAGGTTGGAGCCGATGAACGCTGGAGGTGATCGGGGAGGGATCACACGACAAGTATCCGCGTGTAGAATGTCTCAAACACTGCAAACAACCAGATCTTACCCAGGTTCAGGGCCCTCGTGTGGAGGTAACACCCCTACTCCTGCCTTTCTCTCTATATGTGTGTTTATCGAGTAGCCACAGTACAAATCAGGCCTTCAGCCGAGTAGCCACTCTAGCTCTCTAGTTCTCTCTCTGTGAAGTGAAGCAACGTTCTGGATCGACCCTCGCGTAGGAGGGGGCACGCCACCTTATATACTGGTGCCCAGCCGAATAGAAAAATACTATAAGGTACGACTGATGGGACAGACGCACTGCAGAACAGAGCACGCTTCCGGCTTCTCGCTGACGCGGGTGCCGTAAGTCGCCGCGCCGTTCGGAGATGGGACCTGTCCACCTTGTCAGTGAGATAGGGTAGGCCCCTAGCCCTGTCCTGTCCCCTCTGTCAGTGACAGGACTTGACAGGCGCCTACCACACTGTAGATAGGCCGTAGCGTGGATAATCACGCGCTCCGTAAGTTGAACCGCACGCCGGTACGGACGCAGGATACGCGATATCCCTTGTCAGAACGACTCCATTGACTTCTGGCCCGAGTAGGAAAGCACTCCCTCTACTCGGACAAATATAACTTGCTTGATTTCTCCTCTTGGCCATTGGTGGGTACGGCCGGATAGAAACCTACCGGGTAGCAAGTACCGGGTAGCCATCTACCAGGTCAAACAGCACCTTTGACCTTGCCTTTAGCACTTGCCTTACCCCTACTCGGGGGTAACCCCCCGACATTAACCGTGGTCTTCATAACATGAACAGTGGGATTAGTGCCCTTAACTAATTGGTCTCCAATAGAACCTACCTCGGGAGGAGAGGAGGGTATAACCATGGTGTTCAAATCATGAACAGAAGAACTAATGCACGTAACCACTTGGTCTCCAATAGGATTACCAACAGTAACCGAATCCGGAATATCATGCATACCACTAGAGGAGCCAGGATCAACTTGATCGTATGGTGAGACCACACAAGAGCCAACAAGGGCTAAATGAGAGGGAAAACATACCTTCGATCCACGATTGATTTTTTCGAAGGCCAAGACGCCACGTCCAACCAGGGACGTCCCTTTGGCATCTTTGAGAGAGATCCAATCACCTCTGGGTGCCTTGATCCAAAGATGCAACGAGCCATCATAAACCTTGTCATGTCCCTGATTTAGATCTTTCGAGGTAGTGTAAGTAAACTTCCAGATCCAAGATGGAGGAATGGGGGGCGCCATGAGGGAATGGCAATGAGAGGGAAATAATGGGTGGATCAGAATGGGCAATGGCTGGCCGGAGAGAGATGATCGCCGGCGGCTAGGTCAAGGAGAGAGGGGGGCGCCGCCATCCTCCAAATATGCTTAATCCAGTCACGGCAGATCAAAAAAAATCCTTTGCCTTTTATTGATCAAATGTTGGAAAGGTTATCTAAAAATACTCACTTTTGCTATTTGTATGGTTATTCTGGTTTCTCTCAAATCCATGTTAGAAAACAAGACCAAGAGAAAACCACTTTCACTTGTCCTTATGATACTTATGCTTATAGACACATGCCTTTCGGTTTATGTAATGCACATGCTAATTTTCAAATATGTATGACTGCTATTTTTCATGGTTTTTGCGAGGAAATTGTGGAGGTATTCATGGACGACTTCTCTGTCTATGGGACTTATTTTGATAGCTGCCTCCATAATCTTAATAAAGTTTTGCAGCGATGTGAGGATACTAATCTTGTTTTGAACTAGGAGAAATGCCACTTTATGGTTAATGAAGGAATTGTTCTTGGTCAAAATTTTCTGAAAGAGGTATTGAAGTTGACAAGGCAAAAGTTGATGCAACTAAAAAGATGCCCTATCCTAGGACATCAAAGGTATGCATAGTTTTCTTGGTCATGATGGTTTCTGTAGGAGATTTATTAAAGAATTTTCTAAGACCTAAAGACCTCTTAACAATCTTCTTCAAAAAGATGTTCCTTTTGTTTTTTATGATGATTGTAAAGAAGCCTTCGAAGTTCTTAAGAAAGATTTAATAGCTGCTCTTGTTGTTCAACCACCTGATTGGAATTTGCCTTTTGAAATGATGTGTGATGCTAGTGATTATGTTGTAGGAGCTGTTTTAGGACAAAGAGTAGATAGGAAATTGAATGTTATTCATTATGCTAGTAAGACTAATGGAGGTTTGGTTTGCCTAGATATTTTATGACTAATGGAGGTTCTCATTTCATTCATGGTGCTTTTAGAAAAACCCTTGCTAATTATGATGTTAATCATAGAATTGCTTCACCTTATCATCCTGAAACTAGTGGCCAATAAGAACTATCAAATAGGCAGATCAAAATAATTTTGCAAACGACTATTAACAAATCTAGAAAGAATTGGTCTAAGAAACTTAGTGATGCATTGTGGGATTATTGTCACGACCCCGGACCCAGAGATATACATACTGTTATGTGCTCCTAGCCATGGACTCACAAGGGCTTCAGGGTTACCAGCCCCGGCCGCAACAAATAACGGCAGGCAGACTGGATTCATCGGCACGTAGTCCGGATCCCCAGTCTACTACTCCTTGTATCCATGCTAGTCATAACCAACTATGCATATCAAAGCGTCCACGAATCGACTGAAACTGAAGGAAACGGGACCAAAGCTATACAGAGATGCTATGTGTCCAGAAAGTGCAACAACAATCGAGGGTTACTGGGGTTACCTCGCCCCAGGCCGATCAAATCGACAGGCGGGCTCGGACATGGATCATCGGCTCCACAACCCCTCGACTGCGACAACTATGCAGGCATAGCCAAAACTGTATAACAATGAGCTCGAAACCAACAACCGATCAAAGCAGTACTCTAAACATGAAGCTTTATTAAACAAGTGTTACTAGAGTATAGCTTACAAACAGAGGTCACACGACCCAACATTACATCAGACAACGGAAGGCAAATTATGTTGCTAATCAACAAGAACCAAAAAGGCCTAAGAGGCCGCAACATAAGGCGACGTCCCAGCCCATAGATTCCAGGCTGCTACCTGGGAACCCCAAACTACTCGTCGATGTCCACGTTGAATCACCACCGATGTGAGATCTTCTCCTGAACCAAAATTAAGCAAACCTGAGTACGGGAGGTACTCAACAAGGCTTAGTTAACCTATTATATATCTGCTATCTTTTAGAAAGAGTTATGAAGGTTATTTTGCGTAAAGCCATTTTTGTTTTCCAAGTTGAGGAAGAATAGCACGTCTCATAGAATGTTTTCAAAATAGATGAGAACGCTACTCAACTACTGAGATCATCATCTTCTTGTATTCCACCAAGTCCTTCTCATTCCCACACTATCTCATGCTACAAGGATCACCCCTCCCGGCATCTCCGGGGAGGCACCCTTCAATCATGGTTAACAAGTTTTAGTCATTCCGTTGAAGTTATCTATGATCACAGAATCCGTTGCCAAGTCGTCCGTAACCGCAGACACGGCTTTTCGAAAAGATTTAACCCTGCAGGGGTGTACAACTTTACCCACACGTACCAACTGACTCTTAGTGCCACCAGGGTTAGCACTAGTCCGGGAAGTGCCGGCAGAGGGTAGTCGATTCCCAGCCTTTACCTTGTCGAACCATATCCATGAGTCAACCCAAACAGGGCCACCCCGTCAACAGGGAGTTGGCCACCTCCTGACGGCACCTGTTCTGTGAGTCGGGATCAAGATCCGTGTACGTCCATCACTTGTCCCGGTCACGACCTAATTTTCTCCAAAACATTTTCCAACACACACGCAGATGGAAAGCTCAAACTACGTGGCTCATGGATAAGGTTAAACAAGTTAGTTAGCTGGGCGGGGTTCATCGGCCCACGTGTGGCTGTACGCTCAGTCTTGGCTCGAAGGCGAGAACTCGCTCCTAGGGGCATGAACAGGACAAAACGCCACAACCCATTGTGGCCTCACATCCATGCCGTGATTAGTCAAGTTATCAAAGGTAACTCAAATCATAAACACCTGACATGGTAGATTCACGCATTGACCAGAATCATCAACTAGGCATGGCTAAGCAAGACTCACAAGGTTTAGCGGAGCGCGCACAAACAAACCTATAGCTGCTAGGTGAAGTGGATCAGGATCTCTAGGTTATGCAGTATATAGGAGAACTCTATCTACTGACATCAAATAGTTTGGAACCGAATGCAAAGTACGAGATTCAAATCACTTTGAAATCATATATGAGCAGATAAGAGGTTATGCTTGCCTTGGTTATCAGAAAACCAATAGAAATGACTTCTGGAATAAGTGCTTGACTTGTCGGTTAAGATCAAGTATTCACCATTGGACTGTTGGCCTTCTCTTTGGAGTCGCGTTCTACCGAGGGGGAAACAACACCGAAACAAGAAGAATAACAATCAACACATGGCATCGATGCAATGCGCAGTATGTATGCATGAGCAAGTTAATGCACTGAAATAAAGCCCTAGACATGTTCGATATGGGTTGCTAGGGTTCGGATGTTAGATATACAGTTTTACTGAAATTAGCCCGAAATAGACCCCGGAGGGCAATTCGGGTGATTATGGAAGTGAGTACAATTTAAAGTGCTCAAATGGATTTGTAAACATCATAAATAGATTGCATTTGTCATTTTGAGCATTTTGGTATATAGCTTTTATTTTCTCTAATTTTATATGAACTACTTATGATTTTCGCAGGTTCATTTTATTTTCTAGAAGACAGGAAACATCACAATACGAAAATCAGTCTGCTAAACTCTCTAAATTGGTCTCACTATAAATTTCTAGGCTGCGCCTAATTATACCTTAAGTGGTGTAGCCACTGCACTGAAAATATGGACAACGCAATTGAATTGAACACTGAGCTAAGCTGTAGTATGGACGTTAGCTATTTTCCTAAAACTTGAACATGGGTGCAGACGTACAGTTAGCATTTTTAGCACCATCATCTTTCTCCTGATGGTTTAATTCGAATTTAAATGGTTTAGTTTGACTAGGAACAAATGCATTCACGAAGTACTTATATTAAATCTCTAGTAGGAGTAGCAGGTCCAAGAGCTTTTGTGTGGCTCAGCTCCAGCTATATGTCCGTACATGGATTAAACTTGGCACACTATTCAGGTTATCAAACTACCAAGAACTAATGTTCCCCTGCTCTCTCTCTCAAATAGAACTGAATTCTGTACTGTATCTCTCACTCTCTCTTGCTGAAAGTTACAAGATTGGTTGTTTATTTGGTCCAGTTAAGTATTCCTGTAAAAAACATCTTCAGAGAACAAGTTAACTAAGTAGCTGAAATCTGAGAAGATTAGATACTACACAATTGTTGTCCAAAAGCCAGCGCTACCATTAGACAATCTGAAAGTTCTCATCTCCCATCTTAAATATTCTTTTCTCTTCTAGGAATCGGTACAGCACACAAGAGAAACAAGGAACTGATATTAAATAAGAAATTCAATGGTGATGGCCTCACATGTGGACTGTACCTGAACTCAAAGAGACACGAAACAAGATCTGAAATGGCTCGGTCTTCTCTTCCTTCCCTGACGCCCTCCTTGGTGTGCTCCTCCTCTATCCTAGCAACTACTACTACTGCTCCTCGCACAAGCCTTGCCTAGGTGGTCACTATGAATCTGAAGCTGTATCTTTGAGAGGTTGCTGTTTTGGTTGGGTGCCGTGTGAAGGGGAGAAGGATCCGTGAGGGTGTTCAGCTGCTTGCTCAAACAAGTATTGATAAGGCGGCCACTTTGGTGTGGATGAGCTTGGCTGACGGTCAAAGAAAACGACGACGAATACGTGACTTCGGCGTAGCTTTTCTGGTCTTGACAGCGAGCCACTCACTGAGGACGAGGAAGCAGAGGTTTCTTCTGGTCTGTATAGACTGGTCTGGCCTAGTTGGACCGGCTTTAGGCCATTACGGGTAAAAATGGTTTAAATATTATTCCTTTTTTTATTTTCTCTCCTTTCAAAGCTGATGTGCTATTTTGGAATTGTTTGGAGATCCAAAAATTGTTTGAAACAATATGGGATAATTATGTCCTTCTTAACTTACTAGAAAGACTCTAGTTGTTTAGAACTTTTAACAAACATTTAAACTAGAGATATGTTTTTTTTACATTTCCTTCTTAATTAATTAAATTTTTTTAGGCGGAGACATGATGCATGCCATGCTCATGAATGCACATATCAACTCTTTATTATCAAAAGTTGGGATGTTACAAATCTACCCCCCTTAGAAGAATCTCGTCCCGAGATTCCCGAAGGAGAAGAAAGATGGAACACCGGTTTGGATGATCTTCTCGGACCTTACAGTTCTCTTATCGAAGAGGTTGATCCGTAGCATCGTGAAGTATTGAACGGATACACCTTAGGTAAGAGGGGAAACTCTTAGGAACTGATCTTCACGAAGATCGAGTATCTCATGGGTAACTCATGACAGAATTTTCACAAAGAACTTTTTGAGTTAACGTGCATGAAACACATCAAGGTAACGGACGGAATAAGAGAAGGTTTCAAGTTTACGGACGATGGTTCTTGAAAGGATTTAGAATATGAGCTTTGCACAAGACTTTAAATCCTTTGGGAAAAGATAGGTTGAACAACTTGTGACATCGAGGTTTCTTAAAACAAATAACCAAGATGGAAAGGATGGTCTTGGATATCACAACGTAATATCCGTAGGCAAGGGAAAACACGAGAAAACACTGTAATCGTGAATCGGAGAGAAATTTTGATACATGATCATGTTCACTCTTCGGAGTGGACACGAAAGATGAGGGAACTTTCATTCCGTTAAAGGTTGTCGAAAACTTTGTCAAAGATCGGGATGTTACTTCACGACAGAATATGAGTAACCACGGAATGTTGGAACACCGTAATTAGGGAGGAATTCTTGATCACACCATAAGGATGGGTAACCAACGAGGGTTGGAACACCGAGAGAAAATAGGGAATCTTTTCCTATGGTGGATTTGATGTAACAATACATATACCACATAGTTAAGATTCCACAGCTGAAGTGACTGACAAATTCACACAATGTGTGAGATGAGCAGAACTTCAAGTATAAACAACTTGAAAAAAGGAACTAATCATTGGTGGTTAAAAAAACACCTAGAGATGTTCTTCTGATGAACTTGTTTACGCTGAAACAAAGGTTTGGAGGTTTTACAGAGAGATATTGGAAGAATCAACTTCCAAAATATCATTGATGTTCTAGATACCCGACAGTAGGCTCCTGAAAAGCCTTCTATAGGTCATCAATCGAATGTAAAACTCCGGTTTGGAAGAACAGAGAGGGAAACTTGTTAGGATTAACCACACAAGAATTCTCACGGAGAGTGGCTGTTCTTACGGATACAAGGAGATATGAAATTAGGCCTTCCGGCTAGTTGTATCAACCACCACATCAACCATGCCGGATTCTCAAATGGACCTAACTCAATACTCCTAAGGAAACACCAACCACCGCTGCTGCTTGAGATTCAGCTCTGGTTAGTGGAAGGATGATTCAGAATCAGCACATCTGATCATAGAGGTTACACCGATTACCAACGGAATACACTTGTTGGATTCTCAAGATATGGACTACGATGCCGCGCTCAAAAAGGTAAGCGAGGTTGTAGAACTCATGTATTAGCAACTTGCGAAAGACGGTTGCACCTACATGGACTACTTGCAAAAGAATACATCGGACTCCTGGTTGGGAAGATGATAACAAAGATAACGAAGTTCATAGACTTCCTCTCTTTCACGGATAGTCAGTCAGTGGCTTGGTGTGGATGGAAATTTCTTCAGGTAATTGGAGGTAACAACCAACCATCTCAAGAATACTCCACACATGCATGACCGACTTGGAGTTATTCCCGAAGGAACAAGAAAACTCTACTCGGATCCACGGCGATAACTTCACCATAAGCACATGAACCAGAGTAGGTTACTTCGAACATCTAGAACTCAAACTTCGTGATGACACAAAGATGGTTCTCGAGAGTTTCCAACATGAGGGCCGATTTTTCAACATGAACTTCTTGCAACTTGGAGAATATAGGAATGTTATCGATGGGATCAATAACACCCTTACCAGAACACTCCAAGAAGAGGGGTTCATATGGTACATGAACGAGGCAAGGTATTGGTCAGACTGGAGGACATGAAGGTGTACTCGGGGAAACACCATGAGTAAAAGCACCATCAAGGTAAACCTTGAATCTGGACTTGATCTGACGATAGCTCAAATCAAATCAAGGGTAGAGTGATAGCATGTCCACTACGGAGATACTATCCTGCTTCAACATGAGGAGAACTAGACATCCCTTAACAGAGGATCAAGTTAGGCAGAGCTTTTGCCTTTCAACTCTCCAAGTTGTTGTTTAAGCTCAACCAACTAGTCCAGGATATCCAGCAGAGTTCCTTGGAGGAAGGAGTAGTTCAAAGTACCCCTTGTTTAGACATCACGGTCAGGTGACAAACCTGGTGATACTTCTAGAAAGACAACCAGAATATCACAACCTACCGGTATGTCTTCGAGTTAGAAAGGAATCTTGCTTTTCAAAGCAACCGATATGATCTTTAGAGCTTCGGCATGAACCTAACTCTTTGACCAAGAATATGCACCAGAATGAACGGATTTGGTAACACGATCAACTTTAAGTAGAGGCTGGGTGACCGATAGTGCTAAGAAGGATACAGATGTTTTCTTAGATTTTTCGAAGCAATAAGAATTGCTAGGAATAGCAGATACACACATCAATGCACAACCCATCATACTCCAGCATTCAAACTTGGAGGAAAGGGGAGTGAAGACGGTAAGAGCATCACTTCATCAATAAGGCCATGAAACTTAACACGACCTCTTGATATAAAGGAGTGTGATACTCGAAGGTAGAACAGAACAGAAGCTAATGAAACTTCTTTATTCTATGGATTACAAAACTTTGACCTGGTTCTTAAGATGAACGAGGTACTGGAGTTTGTTTCTCCTAACATCCCAAGGTGGAATGTTCTGACGGAACTCAAGAACAAATGCATTGGAAATCCAACACCATATGTAACTTGGTTTCCAAACAACGGACGAAATTCGGAAAGCAACTAGAGAGTAGGAACGTGCTCTGGAAAGTCCCGAGATCATGTTGGATGCACATGGTAATACTCATGTGTAGAACCCATGCCAAAAGGTTGGTATAGCTGAACCAAGAAGAAAGATATGAGAATCATAAAGAACACTCTTGTCGTGATCCTTTTGATTCCTAGAGAAAACATATGGCTATTGGAGCTGGAATTGCCTAGCCATCCCGGGGTAGAATAGATTCATCAGGATCCAAAAGAAACGGAACTTGGGTTAAAGGTCAGCATCCTGTACTGATAGCGTGGGCATTACATGGTTAAGAAACCACATGGTTCAACCCACCACAATTCAGCACATTCCGGGACCTTCGGTTCAAGTCCAAGGTAAAAACACAACGAAAGGAGTAACTACTATAGGAGTGCAACAAAGGACACCACAGTTAGCAATCACGAGGTATCTTTCAAAAGACAACGATAGCTCCGGAAGAACTTGAGCAGAGGATAATAGATACATTCGAGATGGAAAGTAGATCTCGAGGTTCAGGATTTAGAACTTTGAAACATGTAGGAATGTGGATTCCATACAACTTCGAGAGATTAGGATTGGAAGGAAATCTCCCAATTTAAGAGGTAACGGAGGATGGAACACACGCGACTCTAGAAACTTTAACACTAGGTCAACTTGGGTAAAAACGTCCTTGCCAGAGGAGGCACCTGAGTTTTGAATGACTAGAAGAGATAGCATAACCTTTTCAAATCAAAACAGGTAAGGAGACCCAGAGTTAGAGCGATACCAGATAAGAAGTAAAAAGAATCCTAAGAAGGTTTTTCACAATCCATTTTGGAGTTTCAAAGTAGTTTTCACAAACACTAGACTCAACATCGACCAAGCAGTAAGGTTTTCCTACAGGCAGTCCTGCTCTGATACCAAGACTTGTCACGACCCCGGACCCAGAGATATACATACTGTTATGTGCTCCTAGCCATGGACTCACAAGGGCTTCAGGGTTACCAGCCCCGGCCGCAACAAACAACGGCAGGCAGACTGGATTCATCGGCACGTAGTCCGGATCCCCAGTCTACTACTCCTTGTATCCATGCTAGTCATAACCAACTATGCATATCAAAGCGTCCACGAATCGACTGAAACTGAAGGAAACGGGACCAAAGCTATACAGAGATGCTATGTGTCCAGAAAGTGCAACAACAATCGAGGGTTACTGGGGTTACCTCGCCCCAGGACGATCAAATCGACAGGCGGGCTCGGACATGGATCATCGGCTCCACAACCCCTCGACTGCGACAACTATGCAGGCATAGCCAAAACTGTATAACAATGAGCTCGAAACCAACAACCGATCAAAGCAGTACTCTAAACATGAAGCTTTATTAAACAAGTGTTACTAGAGTATAGCTTACAAACAGAGGTCACACGACCCAACATTACATCAGACAACGGAAGGCAAATTATGTTGCTAATCAACAAGAACCAAAAAGGCCTAAGAGGCCGCAACATAAGGCGACGTCCCAGCCCATATATTCCAGGCTGCTACCTGGGAACCCCAAACTACTCGTCGATGTCCACGTTGAATCACCACCGATGTGAGATCTTCTCCTGAACCAAAATTAAGCAAACCTGAGTACGGGAGGTACTCAACAAGGCTTAGTTAACCTATTATATATCTGCTATCTTTTAGAAAGAGTTATGAAGGTTATTTTGCGTAAAGCCATTTTTGTTTTCCAAGTTGAGGAAGAATAGCACGTCTCATAGAATATTTTCAAAATAGATGAGAAAGCTACTCAACTACTGAGATCATCATCTTCTTGTATTCCACCAAGTCCTTCTCATTCCCACACTATCTCATGCTACAAGGATCACCCCTCCCGGCATCTCCGGGGAGGCACCCTTCAATCATGGTTAACAAGTTTTAGTCATTCCGTTGAAGTTATCTATGATCACAGAATCCGTTGCCAAGTCGTCCGTAACCGCAGACACGGCTTTTCGAAAAGATTTAACCCTGCAGGGGTGTACAACTTTACCCACACGTACCAACTGACTCTTAGTGCCACCAGGGTTAGCACTAGTCCGGGAAGTGCCGGCAGAGGGTAGTCGATTCCCAGCCTTTACCTTGTCGAACCATATCCATGAGTCAACCCAAACAGGGCCACCCCGTCAACAGGGAGTTGGCCACCTCCTAACGGCACCTGTTCTGTGAGTCGGGATCAAGATCCGTGTACGTCCATCACTTGTCCCGGTCACGACCTAATTTTCTCCAAAACATTTTCCAACACACACGCAGATGGAAAGCTCAAACTACGTGGCTCATGGATAAGGTTAAACAAGTTAGTTAGCTGGGCGGGGTTCATCGGCCCACGTGTGGCTGTACGCTCAGTCTTGGCTCGAAGGCGAGAACTCGCTCCTAGGGGCATGAACAGGACAAAACGCCACAACCCATTGTGGCCTCACATCCATGCCGTGATTAGTCAAGTTATCAAAGGTAACTCAAATCATAAACACCTGACATGGTAGATTCACGCATTGACCAGAATCATCAACTAGGCATGGCTAAGCAAGACTCACAAGGTTTAGCGGAGCGCGCACAAACAAACCTATAGCTGCTAGGTGAAGTGGATCAGGATATCTAGGTTATGCAGTATATAGGAGAACTCTATCTACTGACATCAAATAGTTTGGAACCGAATGCAAAGTACGAGATTCAAATCACTTTGAAATCATATATGAGCAGATAAGAGGTTATGCTTGCCTTGGTTATAAGAAAACCAATAGAAATGACTTCTGGAATAAGTGCTTGACTTGTCGGTTAAGATCAAGTATTCACCATTGGACTGTTGGCCTTCTCTTCGGAGTCGCGTTCTACCGAGGGGGAAACAACACCGAAACAAGAAGAATAACAATCAACACATGGCATCGATGCAATGCGCAGTATGTATGCATGAGCAAGTTAATGCACTGAAATAAAGCCCTAGACATGTTCGATATGGGTTGCTAGGGTTCGGATGTTAGATATACAGTTTTACTGAAATTAGCCCGAAATAGACCCCGGAGGGCAATTCGGGTGATTATGGAAGTGAGTACAATTTAAAGTGCTCAAATGGATTTGTAAACATCATAAATAGATTGCATTTGTCATTTTGAGCATTTTGGTATATAGCTTTTATTTTCTCTAATTTTATATGAACTACTTATGATTTTCGCAGGTTCATTTTATTTTCTAGAAGACAGGAAACATCACAATACGAAAATCAGTCTGCTAAACTCTCTAAATTGGTCTCACTATAAATTTCTAGGCTGCGCCTAATTATACCTTAAGTGGTGTAGCCACTGCACTAAAAATATGGACAACGCAATTGAATTGAACACTGAGCTAAGCTGTAGTATGGACGTTAGCTATTTTCCTAAAACTTGAACATGGGTGCAGACGTACAGTTAGCATTTTTAGCACCATCATCTTTCTCCTGATGGTTTAATTCGAATTTAAATGGTTTAGTTTGACTAGGAACAAATGCATTCACGAAGTACTTATATTAAATCTCTAGTAGGAGTAGCAGGTCCAAGAGCTTTTGTGTGGCTCAGCTCCAGCTATATGTCCGTACATGGATTAAACTTGGCACACTATTCAGTTTATCAAACTACCAAGAACTAATGTTCCCCTGCTCTCTCTCTCAAATAGAACTGAATTCTGTACTGTATCTCTCACTCTCTCTTGCTGAAAGTTACAAGATTGGTTGTTTATTTGGTCCAGTTAAGTATTCCTGTAAAAAACATCTTCAGAGAACAAGTTAACTAAGTAGCTGAAATCTGAGAAGATTAGATACTACACAATTGTTGTCCAAAAGCCAGCGCTACCATTAGACAATCTGAAAGTTCTCATCTCCCATCTTAAATATTCTTTTCTCTTCTAGGAATCGGTACAGCACACAAGAGAAACAAGGAACTGATATTAAATAAGAAATTCAATGGTGATGGCCTCACATGTGGACTGTACCTGAACTCAAAGAGACACGAAACAAGATCTGAAATGGCTCGGTCTTCTCTTCCTTCCCTGACGCCCTCCTTGGTGTGCTCCTCCTCTATCCTAGCAACTACTACTACTGCTCCTCGCACAAGCCTTGCCTAGGTGGTCACTATGAATCTGAAGCTGTATCTTTGAGAGGTTGCTGTTTTGGTTGGGTGCCGTGTGAAGGGGAGAAGGATCCGTGAGGGTGTTCAGCTGCTTGCTCAAACAAGTATTGATAAGGCGGCCACTTTGGTGTGGATGAGCTTGGCTGACGGTCAAAGAAAACGACGACGAATACGTGGCTTCGGCGTAGCTTTTCTGGTCTTGACAGCGAGCCACTCACTGAGGACGAGGAAGCAGAGGTTTCTTCTGGTCTGTATAGGCTGGTCTGGCCTAGTTGGACCGGCTTTAGGCCATTACGGGTAAAAATGGTTTAAATATTATTCCTTTTTTTATTTTCTCTCCTTTCAAAGCTGATGTGCTATTTTGGAATTGTTTGGAGATCCAAAAATTGTTTGAAACAATATGGGATAATTATGTCCTTCTTAACTTACTAGAAAGACTCTAGTTGTTTAGAACTTTTAACAAACATTTAAACTAGAGATATGTTTTTTTTACATTTCCTTCTTAATTAATTAAATTTTTTTAGGCGGAGACATGATGCATGCCATGCTCATGAATGCACATATCAACTCTTTATTATCAAAAGTTGGGATGTTACAAATCTACCCCCCTTAGAAGAATCTCGTCCCGAGATTCCCGAAGGAGAAGAAAGATGGAACACCGGTTTGGATGATCTTCTCGGACCTTACAGTTCTCTTATCGAAGAGGTTGATCCGTAGCATCGTGAAGTATTGAACGGATACACCTTAGGTAAGAGGGGAAACTCTTAGGAACTGATCTTCACGAAGATCGAGTATCTCATGGGTAACTCATGACAGAATTTTCACAAAGAACTTTTTGAGTTAACGTGCATGAAAGACATCAAGGTAACGGACGGAATAAGAGAAGGTTTCAAGTTTACGGACGATGGTTCTTGAAAGGATTTAGAATATGAGCTTTGCACAAGACTTTAAATCCTTTGGGAAAAGATAGGTTGAACAACTTGTGACATCGAGGTTTCCTAAAACAAATAACCAAGATGGAAAGGATGGTCTTGGATATCACAACGTAATATCCGTAGGCAAGGGAAAACACGAGAAAACACTGTAATCGTGAATCGGAGAGAAATTTTGATACATGATCATGTTCACTCTTCGGAGTGGACACGAAAGATGAGGGAACTTTCATTCCGTTAAAGGTTGTCGAAAACTTTGTCAAAGATCGGGATGTTACTTCACGACAGAATATGAGTAACCACGGAATGTTGGAACACCGTAATTAGGGAGGAATTCTTGATCACACCATAAGGATGGGTAACCAACGAGGGTTGGAACACCGAGAGAAAATAGGGAATCTTTTCCTATGGTGGATTTGATGTAACAATACATATACCACATAGTTAAGATTCCACAGCTGAAGTGACTGACAAATTCACACAATGTGTGAGATGAGCAGAACTTCAAGTATAAACAACTTGAAAAAAGGAACTAATCATTGGTGGTTAAAAAAAACACCTAGAGATGTTCTTCTGATGAACTTGTTTACGCTGAAACAAAGGTTTGGAGGTTTTACAGAGAGATATTGGAAGAATCAACTTCCAAAATATCATTGATGTTCTAGATACCCGACAGTAGGCTCCTGAAAAGCCTTCTATAGGTCATCAATCGAATGTAAAACTCCGGTTTGGAAGAACAGAGAGGGAAACTTGTTAGGATTAACCACACAAGAATTCTCACGGAGAGTGGCTGTTCTTACGGATACAAGGAGATATGAAATTAGGCCTTCCGGCTAGTTGTATCAACCACCACATCAACCATGCCGGATTCTCAAATGGACCTAACTCAATACTCCTAAGGAAACACCAACCACCGCTGCTGCTTGAGATTCAGCTCTGGTTAGTGGAAGGATGATTCAGAATCAGCACATCTGATCATAGAGGTTACACCGATTACCAACGGAATACACTTGTTGGATTCTCAAGATATGGACTACGATGCCGCGCTCAAAAAGGTAAGCGAGGTTGTAGAACTCATGTATTAGCAACTTGCGAAAGACGGTTGCACCTACATGGACTACTTGCAAAAGAATACATCGGACTCCTGGTTGGGAAGATGATAACAAAGATAACGAAGTTCATAGACTTCCTCTCTTTCACGGATAGTCAGTCAGTGGCTTGGTGCGGATGGAAATTTCTTCAGGTAATTGGAGGTAACAACCAACCATCTCAAGAATACTCCACACATGCATGACCGACTTGGAGTTATTCCCGAAGGAACAAGAAAACTCTACTCGGATCCACGGCGATAACTTCACCATAAGCACATGAACCAGAGTAGGTTACTTCGAACATCTAGAACTCAAACTTCGTGATGACACAAAGATGGTTCTCGAGAGTTTCCAACATGAGGGCCGATTTTTCAACATGAACTTCTTGCAACTTGGAGAATATAGGAATGTTATCGATGGGATCAATAACACCCTTACCAGAACACTCCAAGAAGAGGGGTTCATATGGTACATGAACGAGGCAAGGTATTGGTCAGACTGGAGGACATGAAGGTGTACTCGGGGAAACACCATGAGTAAAAGCACCATCAAGGTAAACCTTGAATCTGGACTTGATCTGACGATAGCTCAAATCAAATCAAGGGTAGAGTGATAGCATGTCCACTACGGAGATACTATCCTGCTTCAACATGAGGAGAACTAGACATCCCTTAACAGAGGATCAAGTTAGGCAGAGCTTTTGCCTTTCAACTCTCCAAGTTGTTGTTTAAGCTCAACCAACTAGTCCAGGATATCCAGCAGAGTTCCTTGGAGGAAGGAGTAGTTCAAAGTACCCCTTGTTTAGACATCACGGTCAGGTGACAAACCTGGTGATACTTCTAGAAAGACAACCAGAATATCACAACCTACCGGTATGTCTTCGAGTTAGAAAGGAATCTTGCTTTTCAAAGCAACCGATATGATCTTTAGAGCTTCGGCATGAACCTAACTCTTTGACCAAGAATATGCACCAGAATGAACGGATTTGGTAACACGATCAACTTTAAGTAGAGGCTGGGTGACCGATAGTGCTAAGAAGGATACAGATGTTTTCTTAGATTTTTCGAAGCAATAAGAATTGCTAGGAATAGCAGATACACACATCAATGCACAACCCATCATACTCCAGCATTCAAACTTGGAGGAAAGGGGAGTGAAGACGGTAAGAGCATCACTTCATCAATAAGGCCATGAAACTTAACACGACCTCTTGATATAAAGGAGTGTGATACTCGAAGGTAGAACAGAACAGAAGCTAATGAAACTTCTTTATTCTATGGATTACAAAACTTTGACCTGGTTCTTAAGATGAACGAGGTACTGGAGTTTGTTTCTCCTAACATCCCAAGGTGGAATGTTCTGACGGAACTCAAGAACAAATGCATTGGAAATCCAACACCATATGTAACTTGGTTTCCAAACAACGGACGAAATTCGGAAAGCAACTAGAGAGTAGGAACGTGCTCTGGAAAGTCCCGAGATCATGTTGGATGCACATGGTAATACTCATGTGTAGAACCCATGCCAAAAGGTTGGTATAGCTGAACCAAGAAGAAAGATATGAGAATCATAAAGAACACTCTTGTCGTGATCCTTTTGATTCCTAGAGAAAACATATGGCTATTGGAGCTGGAATTGCCTAGCCATCCCGGGGTAGAATAGATTCATCAGGATCCAAAAGAAACGGAACTTGGGTTAAAGGTCAGCATCCTGTACTGATAGCGTGGGCATTACATGGTTAAGAAACCACATGGTTCAACCCACCACAATTCAGCACATTCCGGGACCTTCGGTTCAAGTCCAAGGTAAAAACACAACGAAAGGAGTAACTACTATAGGAGTGCAACAAAGGACACCACAGTTAGCAATCACGAGGTATCTTTCAAAAGACAACGATAGCTCCGGAAGAACTTGAGCAGAGGATAATAGATACATTCGAGATGGAAAGCAGATCTCGAGGTTCAGGATTTAGAACTTTGAAACATGTAGGAATGTGGATTCCATACAACTTCGAGAGATTAGGATTGGAAGGAAATCTCCCAATTTAAGAGGTAACGGAGGATGGAACACACGCGACTCTAGAAACTTTAACACTAGGTCAACTTGGGTAAAAACGTCCTTGCCAGAGGAGGCACCTGAGTTTTGAATGACTAGAAGAGATAGCATAACCTTTTCAAATCAAAACAGGTAAGGAGACCCAGAGTTAGAGCGATACCAGATAAGAAGTAAAAAGAATCCTAAGAAGGTTTTTCACAATCCATTTTGGAGTTTCAAAGTAGTTTTCACAAACACTAGACTCAACATCGACCAAGCAGTAAGGTTTTCCTACAGGCAGTCCTGCTCTGATACCAAGACTTGTCACGACCCCGGACCCAGAGATATACATACTGTTATGTGCTCCTAGCCATGGACTCACAAGGGCTTCAGGGTTACCAGCCCCGGCCGCAACAAACAACGGCAGGCAGACTGGATTCATCGGCACGTAGTCCGGATCCCCAGTCTACTACTCCTTGTATCCATGCTAGTCATAACCAACTATGCATATCAAAGCGTCCACGAATCGACTGAAACTGAAGGAAACGGGACCAAAGCTATACAGAGATGCTATGTGTCCAGAAAGTGCAACAACAATCGAGGGTTACTGGGGTTACCTCGCCCCAGGCCGATCAAATCGACAGGCGGGCTCGGACATGGATCATCGGCTCCACAACCCCTCGACTGCGACAACTATGCAGGCATAGCCAAAACTGTATAACAATGAGCTCGAAACCAACAACCGATCAAAGCAGTACTCTAAACATGAAGCTTTATTAAACAAGTGTTACTAGAGTATAGCTTACAAACAGAGGTCACACGACCCAACATTACATCAGACAACGGAAGGCAAATTATGTTGCTAATCAACAAGAACCAAAAAGGCCTAAGAGGCTGCAACATAAGGCGACGTCCCAGCCCATAGATTCCAGGCTGCTACCTGGGAACCCCAAACTACTCGTCGATGTCCACGTTGAATCACCACCGATGTGAGATCTTCTCCTGAACCAAAATTAAGCAAACCTGAGTACGGGAGGTACTCAACAAGGCTTAGTTAACCTATTATATATCTGCTATCTTTTAGAAAGAGTTATGAAGGTTATTTTGCGTAAAGCCATTTTTGTTTTCCAAGTTGAGGAAGAATAGCACGTCTCATAGAATATTTTCAAAATAGATGAGAAAGCTACTCAACTACTGAGATCATCATCTTCTTGTATTCCACCAAGTCCTTCTCATTCCCACACTATCTCATGCTACAAGGATCACCCCTCCCGGCATCTCCGGGGAGGCACCCTTCAATCATGGTTAACAAGTTTTAGTCATTCCGTTGAAGTTATCTATGATCACAGAATCCGTTGCCAAGTCGTCCGTAACCGCAGACACGGCTTTTCGAAAAGATTTAACCCTGCAGGGGTGTACAACTTTACCCACACGTACCAACTGACTCTTAGTGCCACCAGGGTTAGCACTAGTCCGGGAAGTGCCGGCAGAGGGTAGTCGATTCCCAGCCTTTACCTTGTCGAACCATATCCATGAGTCAACCCAAACAGGGCCACCCCGTCAACAGGGAGTTGGCCACCTCCTAACGGCACCTGTTCTGTGAGTCGGGATCAAGATCCGTGTACGTCCATCACTTGTCCCGGTCACGACCTAATTTTCTCCAAAACATTTTCCAACACACACGCAGATGGAAAGCTCAAACTACGTGGCTCATGGATAAGGTTAAACAAGTTAGTTAGCTGGGCGGGGTTCATCGGCCCACGTGTGGCTGTACGCTCAGTCTTGGCTCGAAGGCGAGAACTCGCTCCTAGGGGCATGAATAGGACAAAACGCCACAACCCATTGTGGCCTCACATCCATGCCGTGATTAGTCAAGTTATCAAAGGTAACTCAAATCATAAACACCTGACATGGTAGATTCACGCATTGACCAGAATCATCAACTAGGCATGGCTAAGCAAGACTCACAAGGTTTAGCGGAGCGCGCACAAACAAACCTATAGCTGCTAGGTGAAGTGGATCAGGATATCTAGGTTATGCAGTATATAGGAGAACTCTATCTACTGACATCAAATAGTTTGGAACCGAATGCAAAGTACGAGATTCAAATCACTTTGAAATCATATATGAGCAGATAAGAGGTTATGCTTGCCTTGGTTATAAGAAAACCAATAGAAATGACTTCTGGAATAAGTGCTTGACTTGTCGGTTAAGATCAAGTATTCACCATTGGACTGTTGGCCTTCTCTTCGGAGTCGCGTTCTACCGAGGGGGAAACAACACCGAAACAAGAAGAATAACAATCAACACATGGCATCGATGCAATGCGCAGTATGTATGCATGAGCAAGTTAATGCACTGAAATAAAGCCCTAGACATGTTCGATATGGGTTGCTAGGGTTCGGATGTTAGATATACAGTTTTACTGAAATTAGCCCGAAATAGACCCCGGAGGGCAATTCGGGTGATTATGGAAGTGAGTACAATTTAAAGTGCTAAAATGGATTTGTAAACATCATAAATAGATTGCATTTGTCATTTTGAGCATTTTGGTATATAGCTTTTATTTTCTCTAATTTTATATGAACTACTTATGATTTTCGCAGGTTCATTTTATTTTCTAGAAGACAGGAAACATCACAATACGAAAATCAGTCTGCTAAACTCTCTAAATTGGTCTCACTATAAATTTCTAGGCTGCGCCTAATTATACCTTAAGTGGTGTAGCCACTGCACTAAAAATATGGACAACGCAATTGAATTGAACACTGAGCTAAGCTGTAGTATGGACGTTAGCTATTTTCCTAAAACTTGAACATGGGTGCAGACGTACAGTTAGCATTTTTAGCACCATCATCTTTCTCCTGATGGTTTAATTCGAATTTAAATGGTTTAGTTTGACTAGGAACAAATGCATTCACGAAGTACTTATATTAAATCTCTAGTAGGAGTAGCAGGTCCAAGAGCTTTTGTGTGGCTCAGCTCCAGCTATATGTCCGTACATGGATTAAACTTGGCACACTATTCAGTTTATCAAACTACCAAGAACTAATGTTCCCCTGCTCTCTCTCTCAAATAGAACTGAATTCTGTACTGTATCTCTCACTCTCTCTTGCTGAAAGTTACAAGATTGGTTGTTTATTTGGTCCAGTTAAGTATTCCTGTAAAAAACATCTTCAGAGAACAAGTTAACTAAGTAGCTGAAATCTGAGAAGATTAGATACTACACAATTGTTGTCCAAAAGCCAGCGCTACCATTAGACAATCTGAAAGTTCTCATCTCCCATCTTAAATATTCTTTTCTCTTCTAGGAATCGGTACAGCACACAAGAGAAACAAGGAACTGATATTAAATAAGAAATTCAATGGTGATGGCCTCACATGTGGACTGTACCTGAACTCAAAGAGACACGAAACAAGATCTGAAATGGCTCGGTCTTCTCTTCCTTCCCTGACGCCCTCCTTGGTGTGCTCCTCCTCTATCCTAGCAACTACTACTACTGCTCCTCGCACAAGCCTTGCCTAGGTGGTCACTATGAATCTGAAGCTGTATCTTTGAGAGGTTGCTGTTTTGGTTGGGTGCCGTGTGAAGGGGAGAAGGATCCGTGAGGGTGTTCAGCTGCTTGCTCAAACAAGTATTGATAAGGCGGCCACTTTGGTGTGGATGAGCTTGGCTGACGGTCAAAGAAAACGACGACGAATACGTGGCTTCGGCGTAGCTTTTCTGGTCTTGACAGCGAGCCACTCACTGAGGACGAGGAAGCAGAGGTTTCTTCTGGTCTGTATAGGCTGGTCTGGCCTAGTTGGACCGGCTTTAGGCCATTACGGGTAAAAATGGTTTAAATATTATTCCTTTTTTTATTTTCTCTCGTTTCAAAGCTGATGTGCTATTTTGGAATTGTTTGGAGATCCAAAAATTGTTTGAAACAATATGGGATAATTATGTCCTTCTTAACTTACTAGAAAGACTCTAGTTGTTTAGAACTTTTAACAAACATTTAAACTAGAGATATGTTTTTTTTACATTTCCTTCTTAATTAATTAAATTTTTTTAGGCGGAGACATGATGCATGCCATGCTCATGAATGCACATATCAACTCTTTATTATCAAAAGTTGGGATGTTACAATTATAGAACTGGTTATAAAAATCCCATGGGCATGTCTCCATATAAAATGGTTTATGGAAAAGTTTGTCATTTACCCCTTGAGCTAGAACACAAAGCTTATTGGGTTGTTAGAGAACTTAATTATGATTTCAAATTAGCTGGTGAGAAAAGATTGTTAGATATGAGTTCTTTGGATGAATGGAGAAGTGAAACTTACAAAATGCCAAGTTATTTGAAGAAAAAAAGTGAAAATATGGAATGACAATAGGATTCTCAAAAGAGAATTTAACATAGGTGATGAAGTATTATTGTATAGGTCTCGTCTAAGATTTTTTGCAAAAAAATTACTCTCTAATGGAGGGACCATTTGTTGTGGAAGAAGTTTACTGGTCAGGTGCTATCAGGATTAATAATTTCCAAGTCATCAATCCACAAGTTGTGGATGGCCAGAGACTCAAGCATTATTTATATGGTGACCCATACAACGTGGAAGATGATATTGTCGGGTGCTCACTCCGGAAGATCATATTAGAGCCAAATATCAGGGCATACCAGAGTCAGAATTGGAGTAGGTATCCGTTTTGGTAAGAAAACCTTCGAGAAACGCCATAGAAATTTTATATTCACTATTTTTGGAAAATAAGAAAAATTTAGGCACGACAAAGAGTCGGAGCCAGGGCCAGAGGCTACCAGGTGGTCCCAGGCACATGCTCCTTCTTGGCCACACCTGGTGGTCCCCTGGAGGCCCCAGAGGTTGACTCTGACTCTGTTATGACTTTTTACCTTCCTTCCGTTCCGTAACTTTTTGCTATATAATCTCCCGGATCGTCCCAGGATCGTGTCTTTTGTTTTCGCCGAGATTTGTTTTCGAGCTGTTTCTGCCAGGGAACCGAGACTTTTCATAGCAAGATGTCCTCTTTTAACTCAAGTGTGGAGGATTATGCTGCTCGTCGCCTTCGCTGGATTCAACAAGACATCAATCAAGGGACTTTCACGGAGTGGGCTACAGAGAAAGAGATAGCTGCGAGGAGAGAAGATATGAATCACAACTTAAAGGAGGGGATCGTGAGAGCTGCACCATGCCAACCTGGAGGATCATCGTCAAGCAACACCACCTTTGTGGTTTCAATTAACCTTCAACTTAGTTACTCTCTTGATGTGTAGGGAACTGTTCCTCAAGGCCGAGACCCATACATATCACCCGTGATATCTAAACTTGTTTGCCGACCAATTCTACGAGCAATATCGAGTTCTTAAGGCCAAGGTGGCAATACTGGAAGCAGAAAACATTGAACTTCACCTCATAATCAAAGACTTCCTGACTCCTATTAAAGCCATCGAGGGATCATCAAAGAATCAAGCTTAATCACTACGGGTAACATGCACTCCCTTGGCTTGTTCCAAGCTTGGGGGAGTTGCCCCGGTATCATATGTCTTATCATGGTTAGGGAGGTTATCATATAGTATGGTTGTTTTCAACTTGGGCTATCATTCCTTTATAAGTGAAGCTTTATATCCGTTGGTGTGAGTTTACCTATGATGAAATACTGGTATGAAGTCTTCTTCTTACTTAGTTGCACTATATGTTCTATTCATGGAAATTATTCTCGCATGCTTGTGTTGTGAAAAGTAGTGATCTCATGTTGGGTATAGTAGAAGAAATTTATTTAGTATTGGCAAACATAGCATTGGTCATGGTGATCGCTTTGCATGTTGGGAACCCCAAGAGGAAGGTGTGAAGAGAACAACGGTAGGAAATTCCCCATAGTTAAGAACCAAGGTTATCAATCTAGTAGGAGAAAGAGGACCTTCGGAAGGTTGATGCCACTGACGGTGGTGATGGCGCTTCACCGGTGTCAGCAACAACGTGGAACCTGCACACAACACAACCAAAATACCTTTTCCCAACGGTACAGTGAGGTTGTCAATCTCGCCGGTCTTGCTGAAAACAAAGATTAGACGTATAGTGTGGAAAATGGTGTATGCTTGCAGTAAGTAAAGAAAGCAGGAAATAGAGTGGTTTTTTTTAACAATGTAGGAAAATGGACCGGGGTTCATAGGTTCACTAGTGGTGTCTCTCCATAAAAGATATAATGTTTGGTGAACAAATTACAGCTCGGCAATTGACAAATAAAAGGTTGCACCGTAGTGCACATCATGACATGAAGACTACTATAATATTTAGTGCGGGCATTACAACAATATACATAGACCATAATCCAACTGCATCTATGACTAATAATACACCCTCAGTTTATCATCCGAACCCACTTAGGTACTAAGTTGCAAGCAACTGATAATTGCATTAAACAATGTGTGTAAAGTAAGCAATGATCGTACACGCGGGCACTCACACCGCTGTTTTCTCCCTAGTGGCAACATCACATCATCCCCTGTCACGTTTCTGTCAGTCGAGCACAGGCGAAAAGGAGGCATGAACCCACTATCTAGCATAAATACTCCCTCTTGGAGTCACTAGCAACTATTTGGCCAGAGCAACCACTAGCAACAGAAAGCGTGCAAGATCACAAATAACATATGCAATAAATACAATAATCAACTTGGCATAAGTTCAATATTCACCGGATCCCAACAAACAAATCACATATAATTACATAAGATAAATCTCGATCATGATAGGCAGCTCACGAGATCTAAACATGGAGGCATATGAGGAGAAGACAACCATCTAGCTACAACTATGAACCCGTAGTCCAAGGATGAACTACTCACGCATCACTCCGAGGCAGGCATGGTGATGTAGAAGCCTCCGGTGATGATTTCCTCTCCGGCAGGGTGCCGGAGACAGCTTCATAACCCCCATGATCTAGGGTTGACGGTGACGGCGGCTGCGGAACTTTTCGGGGATTTTTTATCAGATGTTTAGGGTTTTCCATCCGGGGGGATTAAATAGGCGAAAGGGCAAAGGCGGTGGCGCTCCGGGGGGCCCACACCCATAGCTGGCATGGCCAGGGGCGCGCCACCCTATGGTGTGGGCCCCCTGGTGCCCGTCTTTGACTCTTCTTCGTTCTTCTGGATGCTTCCGGGGAAAATAGGAACTTCGGGCTTTGTGGGGTCCAATTCCGAGAATATTTCCAGAACAAGTTTTCTGAAATAGAAAACAGCAGAAAACAGGGAACTGGCACTTGACATCTTGTTAATAGGTTAGTCTCGGAAAACGTGTAAAAATGCTATAAAGAAGGGAGAAAACATGTAGCAATTGGCATAATATCATCATGGAGCATCAGAAATTATAGATACGTTGGAGACGTATCAAGTAACCCCAAGCTTAGTTCCTAATCGTCCTCGAGTAGGTAAACGATAAAACACAATAATTTCTGAGGTGACATGGTACTAACATAATCTAAATCATTCTAATATTAAAGCATATGCACGCTGAGATCATAGAACTTCAAACACAAACATGATAAATAGAACTTTAATAATAAAGCATAGCAATTACTTTGCATCCCGAAGAGTATCTTAAATAAAGGATCATGAATAATAATGCAAAGAAAGATAAACGTTTGTTTCAGGTATAGAGAAAGCATGGCAAAGTGGTATTTCGCTAGTCCTTAAGAGTGAGACAAAACATAAATGCCAGGACACCTTCAAAGTTCATGAGTAAGACTAGAGCAAATAATTTAAGAACAAACAATATCACATCATGAATCAATTATTGATATTTATGGTACAAATGCACATAGAACTCATAATGGAAAAATTCTATCTCAACTTGTGCATAAAGTTAGAAGATGGAGACTCAACATAAAAGTAAAAGAAAGTCCCTTCGCGGAGGGAAGAAGAGATTAACTCATGTGCTAGAGATTTTTATTTTATTAAACATAGGTATTAAAAGTTTGACACTCCTCCCATCCATCTTTCACAAACCATGGCTAACCGAATCCTCGGGTGCCTGTCAATAATCACATACCATGGATGAGTGTCTATATTTTAGGAGAGGTGTATGTTAATGTCAACGAATGGTAAACAGAAAATACAGTACGTCACAAGCCAACTGGATTCACAAGAGCGGCTCCCATATGAAGGACGCATCTGGGTAGAAGGTCGCCCCTCTTTCTCTTTTGTTTACACAATTATGCTTTGACTGATAAATCAGGGGCAAAAATAGTGAAGAGAATTTGTTTGTATTAATTTGGGTCTGGGCACCCCGTTGCCAGCTCTTCTATCATTTGGATAAGCGGATGAAGCCACTAGTCCAGGGTGTGAAAACCATTCAACAAGTGAGATAAAGATTCTCCATTGACGTCCTCATGACAAAAAAACAAGGCCACAAAACAGGAGCAATTTTGAAAGTTTTAAAGGTAGCACATGAGCAATTTACTTGGAGTGGAAGTAAAATACCACATGTAGGTAGGTATGGTGTACACAATGGTAAAACTTTGGTTTAAGGGAGTTGGATGCACGAGTAGAACTCATACTCAGTACAGGTGGATTCTAGGAAAAGACTGGGAGCGACAAATAAAGAGAGCATAATAGCCATAATCATGCATAGCGACATAAACATCATTAATTAAAGCATAAGAAGTATCACAAGTTCAAAAACTAAGTGGTCATGGAGGATATTCGTGACTGGTTAATAGTCATAAACATGGTGTGAGCATGCACCAAGTCAACCAAATAAAACATTCGAAAGAGAATACCATATATTAATGCTTTACTATGACAAGAACAACTCATGAATCTTTCAATGGAGTATTAAACACAATCAGCTATTTGAGGCTATTCATGATACTCAATAGCCACAAGGCTTTAAAACTAAAATAACATTTAGCATGGCATGAAAATTTTCTAGCTACAGTCTATACAAGCTTCTACTTGCACTATTATAAATTCTACTTCAAGTAGCAGTTTTATTCTCCCAACAAGCACCATACAAGACATGCTTTAACAAAAATACTCTTTATGATACATCAAGAAAACATGAGAGTACTCACATAACACTACTAAAACTAACAGCTCTGATAAGAGATGAATGCCAAACAGGAGCTAAATAAATGCCGCAGCTAGACAAAGATTAAGAATATAAAGTATTCCCATGAAAAAGCAGAGCGTGTCACTCTCCAATAAAAGAATGCTGGGGTCCAACCAAACTTATTTCAAAAATAAAAACAAACTGAAAGAAAAAATGAAAGACGCTCCAAGTAAAGCACATAAGATGTGACTGAATAAAAATATAGTTTCACTAGAAGTGACCTGATAATTTGTTGATGAACAAGGGGATGCCTTGGGCATTCCCAAGCTTATACACTTGAGTATTATTGGAATTTGCTGGGATGTACCACCGATGCATCCCCAAGCTTAGTATTTTCACTCTTCTTGATCACATCATATCATCCTCTTCTCTTGACCCTTGAAAACTTCATTTACACCAAAATTCTCACAATCTTCATTAGCAACGTTAGTGCAATCGAAATAATAAATTCACATGATCCAGTTTAAACACAATTCTAAACTCAAAAACACATTAGATATTGTCACAACTTATTTTAAAACTCTTTTTCTCAAAAGAACACCAAAAGAAAGAGATTAAGATGCAAATGCAATAAATGGCAGAAATGTGTCAAAACAGAACAACAGTTAAAGATCCATTTTTTCCAAAAATCTTATGTTTCTAAAATCAAAAGGGGTCAACGAAGGAAAGTTGCGTATATAGCTCAGGATTACGCAGAAAAAAGCTCAGGTAATTATGAATTTTCTGTGATTTTATACGTAATTAACAGCGGACAGTAGAAATCTGTTTCCTGCGCAGAAATCCGAAATATAGTCTCGACTTTCCACTAGAGGCTTTACTTGGCTCAACAAAAACTCAAAAGAAAAGATACATATGTGTTGCTAAGGAAATAGAAAACACCCAGGTGCAAAGCACACAAAATAAAACAAAGAAAAATCGGTTGAAATAGAGAAATAAAACGGGTTGTCTCCCGGTAGCGCTTTTGTTTAACGCCTTTCAGCTAGGCATAGAAAGCAACTGAAGTATTTTCAGGTGATTAAGCATCATCATTATAATTTTATCTAATAATAGAGTCAAAAGGTAGCTCCATCCTCTTTCTAGGAAAGTGTTCCAAACCTTTATTGAGGGGGAATTGATATTTAATACTCCCCTCTTTCATATCAATAACAACACCAACAGTTCTAAGAAAAGGTCTTCCAAAACAATAGGACAAGAAGCATTGGATTCAATGTTCATAACAACAAAATCAACAGGGACAAGTTTATTGTTAACCATAATAAGAATATCTGGGCGTAAGGCATGCCGGCGGCCCTAGGGCACTTCCTCGCGTTGTATAGGTTTGGAGGAGTTATGCAACCAATTAGCTAGATGTAATATTGAAGGGGTACCCAGAACAACTTACGGAGGGTATTGGTGGGTAATTTCTTCAAACTTGTATGTCGGTAGATTACTTCTATATAATCCATCGGTTGAAATCAGCTTAATAGTTAAATTGATGGCCGGATGTTTCTGATTTTTGTGGGATTTTCTAGACTATTTCTCTTTTTTCTGGTAGCCCGTCATATACTTTTAATATATAATAGATAAGAACATCATCAATTCTACCAAGAGGTTTCTTCTTAGCATTATAAGCAAGATGAACATCCAAATAACGGTGTTCCAATGGTGTTAGATCAAGCATATCATAAATCTTCCGAGGCATAACAGAGATACTAGCACCAAGATCACACAAAGAATTGCAATCAAAATCATTTAATTTTATCTTAATGATAGGCTCCCAACCATCATCTAATTTCCTAGGGATAGATGTCTTAAGTTTTAGCTTTTCTTCCCTAACTTTCATGGGAGCATTGGTGATATGTTTAGTAAAGGCCATATTCATGGAACTAGCATTGGGACTTCTAGCAAACTTTTGTAGAAACATAAAAACTTCAGAGATATTGCAATCATCAAAATCAATATTATTATCATCAAAAGTAATGGTACCATTATCTCCCACATCTCTAAAAACTTCAACACTTTTATTAGAAGCAGTTTCAGCAATTTGAGGCAATTTAGCACGTTTCACCAAAGGGGTGGAGACTTTGTTAACACCAACTACTTTACCATTGATATTAGGAGGTTTACTAGCACTTGGAGCTTTCAGTTTTACTAGTGGTGGTAATAGTGTAAACTCTAGCAATATTATTCTTTCTAGCCAATTCATCTTCTCTTTCCCACCTAGAACGTAATTCAACCATCAACCTAATATTATCATCAATTCAAACTTGGATGGCATTAGTTGCAGCAAAAGGATTATCTTTAATGATTTCAGTTTTAGTAGCCATTTTATTGATCAAAGAAAATTGTGCCTGTGACAGGGCTGATATACTAACCTCAACACTTGAAATTTTACCTTGCAAACCAGAGATTTCTCTATTTAAATTCCCAATTTGTTGGCTAATAGTTCTCAACATAGAAGATTGCTATTCCATAGTTTTAGGAAACAACTTATTTTGTTCGTATTGCATTTGCATAAAATTCTTAGTTGCTTTTTCAACTTCTACAATCCTTTCCTCACTAGGCATTCCAGATCTACCATAAGAATAACCACTACCACTATTAGGAGGATAGGGCTTATAATTGTTTCCACCAAAATTATTTCTATAAGCATTGTTGTTAAAATTATTATTTCTAATAAAGTTTACATCAACATGCTCTTCTTGTGCAACCAAAGAGGCTAAAGGAACATTATTTGGATCAACTTGAGATTTACCATTAACAAGCATAGACATAATAGCATCAAGCCTTTCACTCAAAGAGGAGGTTTCCTCGATAGAATTTACCTTCTTACCTTGTGGAGCTCTCTCAATGTGCCACTCTGAATAATTTATCATCATATCATCAAGAAGCTTTGTTACATTGCCCAAAGTGATGGACATAAGGTACCTCTAGCAGCTGAATCCAATAGGTTCCTTGAGGAGAAATTCAGTCCTGCATAAAAAGTTTGTATAATCATCCAAGTAGTCAGTCCATGAGTGGGACAATTCTTCACCATAGTTTTCATTCTTTCCCAAGCTTTAGCAATATGTTCTTTATCAAATTTTTAAAATTCATTATGTCACTTCTCAGAGATATAATCTTAGCTAGAGGATAATATTTTCCAATGAAAACATCTTTACACTTAGTCCATGAATCAATACTATTTCTAGGCAAAGATAACAACCATTCTTTAGCTCTTCCTCTCAAAGAGAAAGGGAACAATTTCAGTTTAATAATATCTCCATCCACATCTTTATATTTTTGCATCTCACATAGTTCAACAAAATTATTAAGGTGGGCAGCAGCAGCATCAGTACTAACACCAGAAAATTGCTCTTTCATAACAATATTTAATAAAGCAGGTTTAATTTCATAGAAAGCAGCAGTAGGTGCAGGTGGAGCAAGAGGTGTACAAATAAAATCATTGTTGTTTGTGCTAGTGAAGTCACACAACTTAGTATTCTCAGAGGAACTCATTTTAGCAAAATAACAGCAAGAAAATAAATAACAGCTATAAAGTAAACTATTTTTTTGTGTGTGTTTTTATATAGAGAAGCAAAACAAGACAAAAATAAAAACAAAAGAATAAACAAAATAAAGAGGTTGAGAGTGAGAGACTCCCCTTTCCAGAAGACTTCCTTCTCCCCTGCAACGGCGCCATAAAAATCCTTGATCGCTTTGCGTGTTGGGAACCCCAGGAGGAGGGTGTGATGAGCACATTGGTAGGAAATTCCCCTTTGTTAAGAACCAAGGTTATCAATCCAGTAGGAGAAAGAGGACCTTCGGAAGGTTGATGCCACTGACGATGGTGATGGCGCTTCACCGGTGTCAGCAACAACGTGGAACCTGCACACAAAACAACTAAAATACTTTGTCCCAACGGTAAAGTGAGGCTGTCAATCTCACCAGTCTTGCTGAAAACAAAGATTAGACGTATAGTGTGGAAATGGTGTATTCTTGCAGTAAGTAAAGAAAGCGGGAAATAGCAGTGGTTTGTTTAACAATGTAGGAAAATGGACCGGGGTTCATAGGTTCACTATTGGTGTCTCACCATAAAAGATAGCATGTTGGGTGAACAAATTAATGCTGGACAATTGCCAAATAAAGGTTGCACCGTATTGCACATCATGACAGGAAGACTACTATAATATTTAGTGCGGGCATTACAACAATATACATAGACCGCAATCCAACTGCATCTATGACTAATAATCCACCCTCAGGTTATCATCCGAACCCCCCTTAGGTATTAAGTTGCAAGCAACAGATAACTGCATCAAACAATGTGTGTAAAGTAAGCAATGATCGTACACGCGGGCACTCACACCGCTGTTTTTGCCCTAGTGGCAATAGCACATCCTCCCCCGTCACGTTTCTGTCACTCGAGCACAGGCGAAAAGGAGGCATGAACCCACTATCTAGCATAAATACTCCCTCTTGGAGTCACTAGCAACTACTTGGCCAGAGCAACAACTAGCAACGGAATGGATGCAAGATCACAAATAACATATGAAATAAAGACTATAATCAACTTGGCATAAGTTCAATATTCATCCGATCCCAACAAACACAACATATAGAATTACATAAGATCAATCTCGATCATGATAGGCAGCTCACGAGATCTAAACATGAGGGCATATGAGGAGAAGACAACCATCTAGCTACAACTATGAACCCGTAGTCCAAGGATGAACTACTCACGCATCACTCCGGAGGCAGGCATGGTGATTTAGAAGCCTCCGATGATGATTTCCTCTCCGGCAGGGTGCCGGAGACAGCTTCATAACCCCCCTGATCTAGGGTTGACGGTGACGGCGGCTGCGGAACTTTTCGGGGATTTTTGATCAGGTGTTTAGTGTTTTCCATCCGGGGGGATTAAATAGGCGAAAGGGCAAAGGAGGTTGAGCTCCTAGGGCCCCACACCCGTAGCTGGCGCGTCCAGGGGGCACGCCACCCCATGGTGTGGGCCCCCTAGTGCCCGTCTTTGACTCTTCTTCGGTCTTCTGGATGCTTCCAGGGAAAATAGGCACTTCGGGCTTCATGGGGTCCAATTCCGAGAATATTTCGAGAGCAACTTTTATGAAATAAAAAACAACAGAAAACAAGGAACTGGCACTTGGCATCTTGTTAATAGGTTAGTCCCGGAAAATGTGTAAAAATGCTATAAAGAAGGAAGAAAAAACATTTAGCAATTGGCATAATATCATCACGGAGCATCAGAAATTATAGATACGTTGGAGCCGTATCACATGGCAACAACACTTAGAGACTTAGAACAAAGAAGAGATATTTCACATGCATAAATATTACCATATAGATCTTTTATGCCTGCAAAACCCTTCATGTTTATGTTCTTATGATTGATGTGTTATGCTGACAAGTAAGAAAATTGTAATACTTCATGTTTTATGGCATTGCATGGTTTTATATCTGTTTTCATCTCTCAACATCGTGTGTTTTCTACAATCCTTTGCTAGAAAAAAAAACCTATATTGAGTATGACCACTACTCGTGCATCCAAACCTAAACCAAAAACCTTGCACAAGTGTCCACCATATCTTCCTATACGTGGTATTTCACCTCCACTCCAAATAAATTTCTCGCGTGCTACCTTTAAAACCTTGAAAATATCAAACATGTTTTGTGTCCCTGTTTGTAACATCCCAAGTATGAAAATCTCCCTTTAGAATGTTTGTTTCTTGTTTTATTAGTGCTTTGCATCATGTCATCATATTCATTGCTTTTTGTTTGCATTTGTTTTGTATTTGATTTCATTTGTTTCCATTTGTTTCTATATGAATTCCAAACAAAAATTCAAACCTTTATTCATACTTGTTATGTTACATGTTTCAAATAAAAACTACAAAACAAACAAATAAGTTGTTCCATTAAAACTTGAAATTAAACACTTTACATTGATTAAGTTTCAATTATTCATTAATATCAAAATTCACTTAAAATCATTTAATTTTCCAAACAACATCATCAATTAAATTTATTTGGAAAACAAAAGTTTGTTTTAAGGTGCTGTTACAAAACAATACAAAATTTCCCTAAAATTTTCCTAACCACTAAAACCATCTCTTCTTTCTCCTTTTCCAAATCTGCAAAAAAAAAAAAAGAAGAAAAAGATAAAAGAGAGAGAGGGGGGAAAGGGCATCCAACCCATTTGGGCCAGCCCAACTGCCCCGAAGGCCTGGTACCCCTCACGGTTTCTTCTACCTTCGTACGGCAGGAAATCTAGCCTGCCCACGTCGACAGTTGCAGAGAAGGACGGCCAGGAGCTCGCCCTCCTCTCTTTTTAGCTGAGCTCGACCCCTCCTCGTTGCCCTAATCTCTCCACCCCTCTCTACCTCGCACCGCCGCCATCTCTTTCCTCTCTCTCTGCACGCTGCTCCCTCTCGCTGTACTCTGAACCTCACCGAGGTCCTCCACCGCCGCCTCCCTCTCCGGCTCATCGCCGCCGCCACGGTGCCCTCCCGGCCGTGCTAGGGCCGGGAACGGAAAGGCCCA
The DNA here is from genome assembly GCA_028641055.1 of Alopecurus myosuroides. Lineage (NCBI taxonomy): Eukaryota > Viridiplantae > Streptophyta > Magnoliopsida > Poales > Poaceae > Alopecurus > Alopecurus myosuroides. The sequence goes on along the minus strand of CM054063.1, from coordinate 104,211,745 downwards.
GCCTCCCTCTACCTCGTCGTGTCCTCGGGTTCCCCCGGGAGCACCGGGAGCGCCGCCGCCGTCCCCGTTTTTCCGCCACCGTCGCCATCACCGAGCGCCTCCGACCTCCTCCTCCGTTTTCTCCTCGGTGAGCCGCCTCCCGCCTCCTCGTTCCCTTCCCCTCTCTGCCCTCGCACAACCGCACGCACATCGGCCCGCAAGCACACGCACGTCCACTCGCACAGCGGCAGCGAGCAGCGTCCGCCGGCGTTCGCTGTCCCTCCGTCGAAGTTTCAGTTCCGCACCTGAACCTGCACCCAAAAAAAAATTCAGTTAACCGCGTACAGAAGCATATCCACCCACCTGCACCTGTTCTGTCACGAGTTCAGCAACAGCCCAACTGGCACAACCCCTTGCGCGCTCGCCCAGGATCGCGGGTTCGAGCCCCGCGGGAGGCATTTTGCCTCCCAATTTTTCCCTCACCTGCACCCGCGCTGGGCCCCGCGCGTCAGTGGCCCTGGGGGCCACGTAGACCCCCAGCCCTGCCACCTAGACGCCACAGTGGCGCTGGCCCCACTGGCAGTGGCCTGTGTAGGTCGTTGCGCGGTGCAGTAGTTTTTCTGCCCCTGTTTTCTTTAATTTAAGTCCAGTCTTTTTACAGAATAGTCCCTAAACTCAAAACCCCAATAACTTTTAAATGCCAACTCCAAATAATACAAATAAAATATGATTTCTGAACCAAATTTAATTCTCTATCTAATTAAGTCATTTGTTTTCTGTTTTGAGCATTTCAAATGTTTTCAAATTTCAAATTCAAACTATTCCTTTCACATTTGCTTAATTCCATAACTAATTCAATATTAATCCAAATGTCACAAATAAAATATGTTTTCCATGTCAAATTAAACCACCTAACCAAATATAAATTTTGTTTTATGATTTGAATAATTAAAATTGCTTAAATAATTTAAACCTTGTTTAATTCATTTAAAATTGCTAAATTCATAACTTGCTCAAATTAAATTATTTCTGAACATATAAAATATGTTTTCAAACCAGAAAAACATAAGCTTTTCAAATATGAATTTGGATTTATGTTTTGAACAAATAAAATTCAAATAATATTCATACTTGTTTTAAATTCAGTTAAATCTTGTCTAAACTTGTTTAATTCATAATTAAATCATTGTAATTCCTTTTTCAATAATTGAAACATGTATTCCACCTAAATTTTGTGTTCTTTCCAAATATGAACTTTGTTATCTGTTTCGAACAATTAAAATTGGTGAAAACAACAAATGCTTGTGTAACACCTTTAAGGAACCAAAATTCCATAACTTAATAAATAAATTTCCAAAATTGGTAAACCTTATTTCCAATTGATTCTATTGTTGTTATTTTTCTGTTTTCCTCATCCATGCATCATGCTAATTCACTTACACATGTTGGTTAGTTGTAAAACAATTATTTCAACCTTAAATCATGGGCTTTCCATATGCAATCCAATTGCATATGGGTCCATTTAATTATGTTATGTTACCATGTCAACTAGTTCATTCTGATGCATCAATTAAATGGTCATGCATCATCCCATGTTTGCGCATTATGCCATGTTATTGATTGTTTGTCTCTCTGTGTTGTTTGTTTGCTTCTTCTCGAATAGACGACGACGTTGAGACAGACGAAACTTACGACACCCCTTCTGAGGATCAGCTCAGTACCAGGCTGCTGAGCTTGCAGGCAAGTATTCACTCACATGAACCATCGTGTTCCTTTCAACATTGGATACCGATACTTTCCGTTGTCTATTCTGCTAGCCCTATGACTCGTTGCTTCTGTTCGATCCTATCATATGTCATCCTTTAAACCTGATATTGCCTCACCTCCACTCCTATAACCCCGTTGCTTGTGCCCGTGTCTTACTAGCATGCTTAGGGTTGTTTTGCTCGAGCCTGTTGTCAGTTACTTGATATTACCATGTTACTTATGTTCTGGAGCTCGATGTTTAAACAATCAACCTGTTAATTTTGTGGATAATAATAATTTGATGATAAGACACCGGCAGGAGGCCCGGCGTGGTTTTGAGGCCTGCTAGTGTCGACCCTAATTAGGAAAAGGGTCTTGTCTACTGATCCATGATGAGCGTGCTCACCGCATCCGGGTGGTGGTATGGAACCCCCCTCGACTTGATCTGATCCGCAGTTTGTCCGAAGAGCCACACTTAGTTCGGGTGTTCCATTTGGCTCATACGCATAAATGGGTCGCTCCCATGGTTACTGATGATGATGATGACGCACACATATAGGGCGAGGCCTGTATTGCCGGGGTGTTGCGTCCTGCGGGAGTTTTGCACACTTGCGCTGAGTATTCGGCTGCGTGGCTGGGACCTTATAGCTCCGTGGCTCCTAGGACAGGCTGTAGAGATGGTTCGAGTCGTGTCAAGCCAACCTGAGTTTTAGTTGGTGGCTTGAGTGTGTACGGGTACTGGAGCACACCCTGCAGGGATGAATCTTCTCAAGAAGCCGTGTTGTCCGCGGTTATGTGACGACTTGGTGAAAGTACTGGCTAAGAAGTACTCAGACAACTTACACCTAACTATAATAACTTGACTAGTAATAGGTTTATTGACACAATAACCTGAACCATCATTAATCCAACTGTGTGAGTTATCCTCGGATTGCTTCTTTGGATAAGGGGCGAGATCCAGGATGGGTTTTGTTTGGAGTTAGTTGTAGTTGGTTACGATACGCTATCTTATCCCCTTTCTGATAGCCGGAAGTTGTAGCATGTATCTGTAGTTGGTTAGTGCAGCCCGCTGCCGCATCCTTTGTATCACCCCTTTCTTCCGTTGAACCCAAAGCATCTGTGCTTGGTGTTGACGGGTTACACTTTGGTGAACTGTGAGTCTTACTTGCCAGTACGTTTATGTACTGACCCCTTTGGGGCTGTGGTTTCCGCAGACTACGATTCCGAGAATCCCCATGGTGGCTACTACGTGGAGTACGACGAGGCTGCTGACGAGTAGATAGCGGACCCGGGCAGGATCCGAGACTTCGTGGATGGGCTCCGTTTTCCTTTCATTCCCTGCCTCTTAGGCCTATCTGGTTTTGTCTGTACTCAGACCTTTTGAATGTTTCCGCTGTGATGTAATGATGAATTGTTGGGACATGTGTCCTCTGGATGATTGTATTTGCTATCTCTGCTCTAGTGAGAGCCATTTGCAACTTATTTCCATCTTTTGTGTCTTAGAGATATGTTGTGCTATCATTCTGTTCAACGCCGTTGATGTACCATGTGTGTATGGTATGAAGTACGTCAATGGTAGTATCCTGATTTCTATGGGATGGTTTACGTAGACGATGAACAGTAGGGGTTGGTTGTCACACATACGTGTGTTGGCCTACTCGTAAGAGATGCGGGTGCCGGTAAGCCCCGTAATCTAATCATCTACTGTTCAACGGAACTGCGAGTATCCTCTAGAAGTCCGGGTGCGACAAATGGTATCAGAGCCTGTCTGCCTGCAGGATCCCTTTTACTGGTCGCAGTTGAGTCTAGAAACTATTTTGTAGCTATATAGGAAAAATGAAACGTGAGAGTAGGAATTCTGCCATTTTATTTCTTTCCCCACCCACCCTCCCTTTTCTGGTAAGGAAGTGCAACGTTGTTTTTCTCTTCTCATCTAAACTTTCAAGTTAGGATTTCACGTATCATGGTTTCTCGAGGATGGTTATATCTACTAGACCATAGGAATGGAGGTGGTTGTGACATGATTTATCATGTTGCCTACTTGTCGTGGGATAATCACGGCAGACGTTACCGGGGGTAACTGATCTTGGGGCAAGACGACACAGGCGTTTGGGAGAGGGTTTAGCTCAGAGGAAAACATGATGGTAATCGATCTGGTAGCCGGCAATCAAAGTCGCCGAGTCTCCGATCTTAATATAATAACTCAACTCTCGGGTTACACGGGATGATCGATATCAAGCGGTATTGCTAGGGTTCCTGGATCTCTCGCAACTAATCCTAGGGGGTCGGTTTATAAAGCACCCGTACCCCCTGGTTTATTCTCCAAGGCGCACCCTGGATCCTACCCGGACACGGCATACGAACCCTAACCTTCCTTTACCGTAACCCACAATCCGGGTTAATGGGCCTACAAACTTGGGCCTTCCGCAAGTTCTTTATCCTTAGCCGGATCCCGCGCAGCATCCTTTGGGCTGGGTTATACCTTGGAGTTGGCCTATCGGGTTATTATCCCTCCATCAGTAGTCCCCAGGATAGCTTGGGCTTCACGGATCCTTCCTTGAAGCGCTCGCTATTCCCTGTAAGAATATCAAACACACAAGTATATGGAGGCCGGGTTAAGGTGCTTTGATAGATAGCTAGGCCTTACTCCATGGTGGCCATATAATAACCCGGCTTTCTCCCAAATACCTGGCTTAACTTTCTAGGTCTAAGCCCTAATAAAAAATGTCAAGATTCTATACTCGATAATTGACCCTGATATCACGGGGTGGATCTCCTTCTGTTTTTCGTCCAGATACCTTGCTTAATACTTGGAGCATTTCTCGGAGGATCCGCGCGGATAACCATTCCCCCTAACTTCTGGCTTCCGGCCGTTGAGATAAGCTCGCCCTCGCCTTATAAATAGCATTCAGGGGATGACCTAACGCCCAACGCCTCACTCCATCCTCTCCTTTCCTTCTTCACTCCTTGCGCCCTCGTAACACCTCCGCAGGAATCTCGTGCTCGCCGCCGGTGCAAAGCCACCGCCGGCCGCATCCGCTTTCGAGCCATCCCGCGCCGCTGCCAAACTTCACCGTTGCGCGCTCGCCCCGCTCGCCAAGAATCGAAAAGGGGCGCTCGAGCCACGCCGTCTGTCGTCGCCGCAATAAACTCCAAGATCTCCCAGTAAGTTCCTTGTATTTGTTTAATTTAGCCTCGCAATTTCTCGATTCATCCCGGATCGGATCTAGGTCAACCTGCGAGCCGTTTTCTTCGTCACACCAAATTTAGACGGCTTAGATGCTTGCTAGCTTTTCCAACAACCTGTTTGATGATCACACATCGCCCTCCTACCATTATTAATCACCAATCTCTTCGAAAAATCGTTCGCAAGTTTTCCAATCTAGATCTATTTCACCTCAATCTTCCGCTCATAATATTGACACCCGGAAAATCCTCCTTTTCCGGTTATTTTGCTTGCAGTAGATACATGGGCAACCATCCGTCTTCCCAAAACACTTTTCCATACGTAAGTGACCAATAATCTTCATGGTTATACTTAATACCCGGATACCTCGCAATCTCCACTTCATGGTGTGATACCCGGATAGTTCTTAGTTTTCACGCGTTCCTGATACCTCAATACTTCCGAGTCTTATTTCCTGTACCTCTTTTTCTTGTGTTTTGCAGGTCGATCCCATGGCTCCCAAAAGGCAAGGGAAGCAGCCGGCCCAGGCGAAGACAACCCAATCCATATCCGCCAATTGGGGGCGATCTACCGTCACCAAGGCCAAACTGGAAGAATTGGCCGAGTTAGGGGTTCTTCCCCCTCAGAAGGACATTCACTGGAGAGCGCCGGGTGACGAGACCCGGCCTACTCCCACCGACGGCGAGGTAATCTGCTTTGTAGAGCACGTGACCCGGGGATTCCGCCCTCCGGGTCACCCTTTCTTTCGCGAAGTCCTGAGCCACTACGGCCTCCGGGTATTCGACATAGGGCCTAACTCTATGTTGAATATTACCCACTTCATTGTCCTATCCGAGTCATACTTGTGCACTCCGCCGAGTTTGACTCTCTTCATTGAACTGTTCCAGTGCAAGCCGTGCCGCGAAAGCGGCGACGGAGCACTTCTCACATGCGGCGGGGTATCCATCCAACGCCGTAAAAACTCCCCAATGCCAACCCTCAATCTGAATTCCCATGTCAAGCACTGGCAATTATCCTTCTTCTACTGCCATGACACTTCTCCACCCGGTGAGAAGAGACTGCCGGGTTACTCGGAGGGCCTCCTCGAGCCTTCCGAGTCTTTCAATGCCTTTGCCCCCGACTCAGACAGGGAGGTGATCCTTCCCTTGTTAGCCAAAATAGCCATCCTCTCAGCCCAAGGCCTCCTTGGGCTCAATTTAGTGAAAACATGGGTTGATTTTCGAATCCAACCCAATTCCATCCGCACCAAATTAATGTGCGAGTACTCGGGGCATACCACGGATGCACTCCGATATTCCACCAAGAGCTTCGCGGCCGGCGACACCAACAAGACCATCAAGGGCTTCTTGACAGAGAAGCTAGAGGTGATAAAGAACATCGCCGGGTTGCCCCCATTTACCCGGGAAAACCCGGCTCCAGCGGTAATATCCGATATTCATAACTTTTGTTCACACTTTGACTTGATACAACTTCTAACCCTTAATTCCGTCCTTTTTGTCTTAGGCTGATGAGCCCTTCTGGAGAGTGGAACCCTCCCCCCTTCCAGAAACCCGGAAGAGGAGGACGAGTCGGCCGACGATAGTGAAGGTACTTACCCGGAACTTGCATTATTTTCACTTGCATCATTTTCCTCCCATTTAACTTTTTCCCACGGACGCACCCTCGTTTCGCAGGGGTGGAGGACGAAGGTGAGAACAATGAGGATGACGCGGAGGCTACCGAATCTGACCCAGAGGCAACAGTTGGAGCCAAGAGGAAGACCAGAGGGGCAGTGTCCAAGGTTCCTTTCTCCTCGTTATCCTCTGAACCTTACTCCTTTGACGCCATGCGACGACTTAACCATCAATTATCGAACTCGTCGTACTTGAAGGATTCTCTTCCAGCCAAGCGCAGAGTAACTCGGAGCTCCCCGGGTGAAGATCCCCTTAACCCGGGCATCTCTATCTCCTCCGTCCATCGTGCCAGTGCTCCTCCGTCTCGTCCTTCCGACTCTCCTCGACGCCACCCTTCTCCTAACCATCCACGTGCCGGGCAATTCCGGGTTCCGTTAGTGGTCCCTGTGGCGACTTCGTCTGCTTCCAGCGGCGAGCTCCCGCCAGACTACACCGTGAATGCCGGGTAAGTTTTTTGCTATATGACTTCTTTTGATGCCTGACAATTTTCAATCACCACTGCTAACCGCCTCCTCTCATCTTTCTTTTAGCACTCAAGTCACCGTCAGTGACCCGGAGAATGTAGAGACGGATAACCAAGGGACAGAGGGGCTGACTGAAAACGTAGATGCCGCGACTGGTGATGACACTGAGAATAACCAGGAACAAGGTCCCTTGGGCGATCCACTTCTCCGAGCCACCGGGTCTCCTTCCTCGTCGGAACCAGTGGATGAGGAGATCGAGGTTCTGGATACGAGGATGGGTTCTCCCAACCCGGATACTCAAACCATCCGGGTCTCGACCCCACGGGCGGGGAGAGCTCCCCCACCAGGCGATCAGGCTACCGGTTCTTCCGGTGCCCAGCCCGAGGACCTGACGTTTACCCAGATGCTCGAAACCCTGCGCACCTTGAGGGCTAATGAAGAAAACATCTTGGGGGCTTTAATAGCCAAACACGAGGTAAATCCGACTAATGCTGCTTGTGTCCTTATCCAGTCCCCAAGTTCCGAGTGAATTGATTCATAATTTGCTTGGGACTTTATGATACAAGCGACTGATAACTTGCCCCTTTATTCGGCTAATCCTTCGTTGCGTCCATGCAGTCCTTCGTGACTCGATCTGAGGAGAAACTGGCAGATGCCACCAATCTCATTGAAAAGGAGGTGGTTCTGTGTGAAGCAGCCGAGGCTGAGGCCAGGAGGAATAGGATGATAATGAGGAAGTACAGGAAAAGGGCTCACAAAGCAGAAGATGATTTAACAAGCCTTTCTGTCCAAATTGCTGACACGTATCGTGCTTTGCTTGGTACGTTTCTTCCTCCGGGTTATCCTTTTGATAAATAGCCAGAATTTCCCGACTCATGTTTTCATTCCTTCAGGCCCGGACGAATTGATGCCGGATGAGGATGACATTGCCAGGCTGAAAACTATCAAGAGCGTTATCCGACAGCTATGCGCCGGAACCAAATGGATCCTTGAGGAATTACGGTGGCCGGGTAAGGGGCATGTCGATCTGAAGAGAATGCTGGATGCCTTCTCCACTATCCCCGAGTGGATTTGGCACTGGAAACGCTCGTCTTGCCGGGTTGGAGTAACCCGGGGGCTCGCGCTTGCTAAGGCTTATTTCCCTAAGCTCGAGCTAGTGAAGCTTATGGGCGGCTTTCCAGAGTTCAAGCTTGATGGATCCAAGTTCTAAGTGAAGGATTTTCAGGCCGTCCAGAAGGAGGTCCGTTACCCGGCCAGCGTGATTGCTGACGACCTGGATGTTGATTCCCTCGTTCCTGCATATGACGCTGCTGGTGAAGCGGTTAAGTCGGATCTTCCTGAGCCGTATGATATGCTGGCTCGGTGGAAGGAGGAAGCTGCTAAGTTGAGGGCGGAGGCTGCCAAAAAGCAAGCTGAAGCCGGTTCTGCACCCGCTACCTCAACACCAGTCGTTCCACCTCCTGCGCGGGCTGGTACTACTGATCCGGGTGCTGCTGCTACCACCAGTGATGGCAAGGGCAAGGCCAAGATGGACGCCGAGTGATATCTGATATTTAATGCCTCTTCTTATGCGTCGGTCGGCCAATGTGCTGTTTAAACAATTATATTTTGGGTGGTGCGCCTGTGCACCTTTGATATCTTTTCACCGGGATTTTGTAATGTACGCTAAGGTCTTGATATACTCTATGCCTCTTCTGGCCTTTTTAAATTTATCCATTTTTGAACTCATCTGCTCTCGATATCCGGCTTTCTTTATTGTTCCTTTTATGAAACTCGGTTTCCGGGTCTCATGGGTGTTGACAAGCGGACTTGCTGCTAAGTCCCCAAGCCCCCAAGACTCGGATTTCTGGATTTTTGAGTTTTAACAATCAAACAATTTTTCTCGTTTTCGAGATCCCGAGCCCCCAAGACCCGGATTCCGAGTCTAGGAAACGTGATCTTTCAAGGAGAACGAATTTGTTTGCTGCTAGGTCCAAAAAGCCCAGAGCCGTTTCACATAGGTTTTGAAGTTATGCTTAATAATCGTTGAGTTTCCGGCTATCAGCCCTGTACTCTGCATAACTTGTGGTTTAGATGACCCTTTTGACTCTCTGATACTATAAGCCGGCTTTCGCATGGATATCATGTTGTTACATCTGTACGAAACAGGGTCAACCAAGTCCCATTGGGCTTCATGGCTGATTGTAATCGTAAGCGAGCAAATCATGCCATTTTAGCGCGAGTCACATCGAGCTTAAGTAAGAAAAGTCAAGAAAATTTGGCTCCTTTGTCCGGTTATAAGATTGTAGCCGTACTCGTTTGCGAGTAACCGGCCCTTATAACTCATAGGCATCAAGGCCGGGTCTTTGAGTTTTCAACTGTGCTATTCAAGCAATTCAGCCCCCAAGACCTATATATGTACGCGACGTGCTGAGAGTGAAGAACATGATAATAACCACCTCTTTACTTGATATGAAAAAGTTAGGTCAGCAAGCCGCCTCATTAAAAACCCATCCAGTCCCCAAGGGTACCCTGGATAGGAAAAGAGTACGTCTGAAACCTGCTGCCTGTTACACCGTGCAATTCCACTTGCCAATATAATCTTTACTAAGTATAATACGGGCGTAGCTGCGCCACGTTCCATGGTCTGTCTCTTTCTTGCATAGATGAAGTGGTATGAGCGGTGTCATTAACTGTAGTCGACTCTTCCCTTGCATCTACCAAGTAATATGATCCGTTATGCAGATTCCGGCTTATGATAAACGGTCCTTCCCATGGTGGTGATAACTTGTGTTTTCCTTCGTTTGACTGTACCAGGCGCAGAACCAGGTCTCCTTCCTGGAAGAACCGGGTTTTCACGCGCCGGCTATGATACCTTCGTAGATCTTGCTGATATATGGCTGATCTTTCCAGGGCGTGTTCCCTTTGTTCTTCTAACATATCTACGGCGTCCTGCCGGGTTTTTTCATTCTCCACTTCGACGTAAGCTGATATTCGTGGTGAGTCGTGAATAATGTCACTCGGTAACACTGCTTCCGCCCCATAGACCATGAAGAAGGGTGTCATGTGAGTGGATCTGTTGGGTGTAGTGTTGATACCCCAAACCACGGAAGGAAGTTCTTCGACCCACGCGCCAGCAGCCCTGATACAGGGGACTCGCAATCGTGGTTTCAACCCGTGGAGCAATTCTTGGTTTGCCCTCTCCACTTGTCCGTTGGCCTGTGGATGAGCCACTGATGCTACATCAAGCCGGATTCCATTGTTGCCGCAGAACTTTTCCATCTCACCAAGGGACATGTTGGTTCCATTGTCGGTAATTATGCTGTGAGGATACCCAAACCGGTAGATAATTCTTTTCAGGAACTTGACTGCTGTAGCTGCTTCACAATTAGTAACTGGCATAACCTCGACCCACTTGGTAAATTTATCAATAGCCACTAAAAGATGTGTCTTCTTGCAAGGTGACATATGAAAGGGGCCAACCATATCCATCCCCCAGACAGCGAACGGCCAAGTTAACGGGATGGTCCGTAATTCCATAGCCGGCACATGGGTTTGGCGAGCGTACCTTTGACATCCGTCACACCTTGCTACTAATCTTTCTGCATCTGCTAGAGCCGTCAGCCAGAAAAATCCGTGTCGATAAGCCTTGGCCACAAGGGATCTTGTGGATGCATGATGCCCGCAATCGCCTTCATGGATTTCCTTGAGAATCTGTCGGCCTTCTTCTGGTGCTACGCAGCGTAAAAAGACTCCTGCTGCACTTCTCTTGTACAACTCCCTATTAATGATAGAATATCCCTTTGCTCTCCGCAAAATTTGCCTTGCTAACACCTCCTGTTGTGGTAACTCGCCTCGTGATAGGTAGGCCAAAAACGGCTCTGTCCACTCGGGAATAGCGCGTATAGTGGCCACGAGCTCCGTATCCGGGTCTTTACTTGCCAGTTCCTCCTCAGACTCGATTTTAACCGATGGTCGCCATAACTAGTCCAGGAACACGTTAGGTGGAACCGGCTCTCTGCGCGAGCCGAGTCTAGCAAGGGCGTCTGCTGCTTCATTCTTTCTTCTGTCTATATGCTCCACCTCATACCCGGAAAAGCATCCTGCAACCCTATCAACCTCCCTGCGGTATGCCGCCATGGTTGCATCCTTTCTATCCCAAGTTCCTGACACCTGCTGTACCACGAGGTCCGAATCTCCAAAGCATCGTATCCTCTTAATGTTCATCTCCTTGGCTGCCTTTAAGCCATGCAGTAGGGCTTCATACTCGGCCACGTTGTTGGAACAGTCAAAGTGAATTTGTAGTACGTAACTTAATTTATCTCCCTTGGGTGACGTTAGCACCACTCCAGCTCCTGATCCCTCGTATTGCTTAGATCCATCGAAGTGCATGATCCATGACTCGGAGTTTGGAACCGTTGTAGTCATGCCTGTATGTGTCCAGTCGTTAACGAAATCAATTAAAGCCTGAGATTTGATTGCTGACCTGGGCTCGTAACTGATGTGATAATCCCCCATTTCTATCGCCCATTTTGCTATTCTTCCAGTCGCATCCGAGTTCCTGATGATATCCGACATCGGTATTGAGCTAACCACCGTTATGGGGTGTTCCTGGAAATACGGCTTCAATTTCCGGCTGGCCATAAAGACCCCGAAAACCAGCTTTTGCCAATGCGGATAGCGCTGCTTTGCTTCCGACAATACCTCGCTGACATAATAGACCGGCCTCTGAACTGGATAACCTTTCCCATCCTCTTTACGCTCCACGACCACTACTGCACTGACGGCTCGGGGGCCTGCTGCCACATACAGCAACATAGGCTCTTTAGGACCCGGAGCCGCTAGCACTGGTGCTTCAGATAACTGCTTTTTTAGTGCCTCGAACGCCTCATCCGCCTCCTGATCCCATACGAATTTGTCTGACTTTCTCAAGAGCCGGTACAAGGGTATTGCCTTTTCTCCGAGTCTTGATATGAATCGGCTCAAGGCTGCCACGCAGCCCGTGAGTTTTTGAACGTGCTTCAAATTTTCCGGCTTTTTCAGACTCTGGATAGCTTTGATCTTGTCCGGGTTTGCCTCAATTCCTCTCTCGGATACGATAAAGCCGAGTAATTTCCCGGCTGGAACTCCGAACACGCACTTTGTCGGGTTAAGCTTCATCTGATACCTCCTCAAATTTTTGAACGTCTCCTTTAGATCATTAATAAACGTCTCCGCCTTCCTAGTTTTGATAACCACATCATCCATGTAGGCATGGACGTTGCGTCCAATTTGGTCCTCGAAGCACTTTTGAATACACCGTTGATAAGTTGCGCCAGCGTTCTTCAATCCAAACGTCATGGTTTTATAACAGAAGGCCCCAAAAGGGGTTATAAATGATGTTTTCTCCCAATCCTCCCTCTTGAGCTTAATCTGATGATACCTGGAATATGCGTCCAGAAAGCATAATAGGTCACTTCCAGCTACTGCGTCTATAATCTGATCTATCCTTGGTAGTGCGAACGGATCCTTTGGGCAATGTTTGTTGAGACTCGTAAAATCAATGCACATCCTCCACTCATTGGTCTTTTTCATCACTAGAACTGGGTTTGCTAACCAATCCGGGTGAAATACTTCCATGATAAAGCCGGCTGCCAATAGCCGAGCGATCTCTTCGCCTATAGCCTTCCTTCTTTCCTCATTCATTTTCCTCAAGCCCTGCTTCACGGGCCTGGACTTGGGATCTACATGCAAACTGTGCTCGGCCAGCTCTGTAGGGATACCCGGCATGTCGCTAGGTGTCCAGGCGAACACGTCTGCATTTGAACGAATAAACTCCACAAGTGCCTTCTCCTGCTCTTTTCCCAAATTAGACCCTATGGTAAATTGCTTAGTGGAATCACCTTCGACAAAATCTATCTTCTTGGTGTCTTGCGCTGCCTTGAATTTTGCTCTCTCGTCCTCAGTATTCGGCTTTTTCAGGGCTGTTCTATCATCCGGATTTACTTGAGACCGGTAATATTCGAGTTCTTCCTTTCTGCACGCTTTCTCGGCCATTACTGAATCTCCTTCGTCACACTCAGCCGCTATATCCCGGTTCCCATGTATGGTGATGGTCTGTTTAGGACCCGGGATCCTTAGCTGCAAATACACATAACACGGCCTAGCCATGAATTTAGCATAAGCCGGTCTTCCGAACAGCGCGTGATAAGGACTACGCAATTTGACCACCTCGAACGTGAGCCACTCAACTCGATAATTATCCGTCGATTCTCCGAAAGCAACCTCCAAGGTGATCTTTCCCTCGGGGCTCGCCGAGTGACCCGTCACGATCCCATGAAAGACTGTCGAACTTTTCTGTAGCTGGGACTCTTTGAGACTCATGCGTAAGAAGGTTTCCCAATAAAGGATGTTGATGCTACTTCCACCGTCCATCAGGACCCTTTTCAGTTCGTAACCATTAACCTGTGGCGCAACCACCAATGCCAAGACTCCTGGGCGCTCTATTCTTTCCGGTTTATACCTTGGAGTTGGCCTACCGGGTTATTATCCCTCCATCACTACTCACGATTGAGAACGGAGGCGTGTAAGCCCCGGAAGCAGATCCTTTATTCCTTAAGCAGTAGATATTGATCCTTTAGAAGCCCGGATGGGTTTTCTCCGTAGTACCTCAGGTGTTTGTGGTCTCCTGTTTCCCAGTTGTTGCTTCGATATCGTCCTTCACAAATCTTCTCTTCCGTTGTAACAACTTATCTGTTGATCCGTTGTTAACCTCCACCCGTTTTGTTCCGGAGATTTTTCTTCTTCAACACCGCACCCGTGTGGTACTCGAACCATTTATGGTGAACATTGAGGGTAGTATATGTTTGCTCCATGCTACCTTCTTACCGTCTGAAGTAATCCTGTTAAGCACTTATATTGGATTTTGTTATCCGGTTAGTGTGTTAATCTTGGTATCCTCTTCAGGATGGAAAGTGGTGACGAAGAACACACACTGCCACCCGAGGTGGGAAAAGTGCTGTCTCAGATGACACAAGTTATAAAGCAGATGCAGCAGAACCAAGACCTTGGGAGTAATGGCAACGCCCGTGTGTCTATTCGGGAGTTCCTTGAGCTCAACCTGCGCACGTTTGGTACCTCCTCCGAGCCATTGGATGCTGATGACTGGCTCCGTGAAATGAATCGTACTCTTGTGGTAGCTCATGTGGCTGACGAGGACCGTGTTCCTTACGTGACCTACCTTCTCCGTGGGCAATCCATGTCTTGGTGGGAGAATTTCCAAGAAATGAGAGGTCCTAGTGTGGCAATCACATGGGAGGATTTCAAGCAAGCCTTCGTGCGCCATCACATTCCCGATGGGCTCATGGAGAGAATGCGTGAGGAATTCTATTCTTTCACACAAGGCAGTTTGGACGTTCTCGAATACCAAAGAGAGTTCAATCGTCTGGCTCGCTACGCCGGAGATGAAATCTCCACGGAAGCAAGAAAGATGGCAAAGTTCCGCAGGGGTCTCAACCTGGAACTCAAGTATGCTCTCACCAACATCAAGGCCAAGAATTTTGAGGACCTCATCAACATCGCTCTAAATGAAGAGCATGGGCGCAAGTTGGTTGAGGAATCTCGTAAGCACTCTCGTGAACAGGCTAATCTCTCAAAAGCTATCATGCCTCCACAAAAACGAAGAGTTTGGGTTCCATATACCACTCCAACACCGCCCATCTGCTTGCCAAGCCCGGCAGGATTTCTTGCCCTCCCTCCCACCCCAGTGGTATCTTTAGGAGGTGCTCCATCTCAGCCAGGTCCAACAGCTCCTCGTTCTGCTAGTACATGCTTCAAGTGCGGTCTACCAGGCCACTACTCCTACAAGTGTCCGCAGAACAAGCTACCATCACTACCTATCTCTAATGTCAATCATGTGATGGTACACACTTCTTCGCCTAGGCCCCGCAACAAGAACAAGTCTGTCTTGAGAAATGTGAGGGTGAACCATGTCAAGGCCCAGTGAGCAGAAGAATCTCCAGAGGTTGTAATGGGCACACTTCTTGTGAACTCGTGTCGTGCTAAAGTCTTGTTCGATTCTGGTGCTTCACACTCTTTCATCTCTCAATGCTTTGCAAACAACAGTGAAATCAACTTCGAACAGTTGTCTATCCCTCTCCTAGTGAAATCACCGGGATCTAGCTGGCAATGCAATAAAGTTAGCCAGAACATCGAGATCACAATTGGAAACCTTCCATTCCAGGCATCTCTGATAGCTCTCCACTCTTCAGATATTGATGTCATTCTTAGGATGGATTGGCTGGTAGCCAACAAAGCAGTCATTGATTGTCCTGCTAAGTCTGTCAAAATCACACACCCTTCTGGCCAGATAGTCTACTTCCATGCTGAAAATCCAGTTGTTCAACTCTACACTCTCAATGCAAATCCTCTACCATCTATTGAAACTATTCCGGTGGTTTGCGAATTCCCTGATGTCTTCCCAGAAGAATTGCCAGGAATGCCTCCTGACAGAGCAGTTGAGTTCGTGATCGAACTTGAAGAAGGTACTGCTCCAATCTCTAAACATCCATACAAGATAGCTCCTCCTGAACTGAAGTTGTTGAAGGAGCAAATCGATATGTACATGGAGAAAGGTTATATTCAACCTAGTTCCTCGGCTTGGGGTTGCCCAACTCTGTTCGTTGCGAAGAAGTATCAAACAAAGAGACTCGTTGTTGACTATCGTCCTCTTAACGAGAAAACCATCAAAAACAAGTATCCAATTCCTCGTATCGATGATCTTTTTGATCAACTTGCTGGAGCCTCAATATTCTCCAAGCTGGACTTGAGAATGGGTTACCATCAAATAAAGATCAGAAAGGAAGATATTCCAAAGACAGCCTTCACCACTCGCTATGGTCTATATGAATACACCGTCATGTCCTTTGGTCTCACCAATGCACCGGCGACCTTCTCTCGACTCATGAATTCTGTCTTCCATGAATACCTCGACAAGTTCGTTGTGGTATATCTTGATGATATTCTTGTCTACTCAAAATCCGAGGAAGAGCATGGAGAACATCTTCGTCTCACTCTCATGAAACTTCGCGAGCATCGTCTTTATGCCAAGTTCTCCAAATGTGAGTTCTGGATTTCAGAAGTTGCTTATCTTGGTCATGTCATCTCTGCCAAGGGCATAGCTATTGATCTAGAAAAGGTTAGAGCAATTGTTGATTGGAAACCTCCAAAGACGGTGAAGCAAGTCAGAAGTTTTCTTGGCTTAGCTAGCTATTGCCGTCGTTTCGTCCAAAACTTCTCCAAGATTGCCAAACCTCTCACTGATCTCACAAAGAAGGACAAGAAGTTCGTTTGGTCTCCACAGTGTGATGAAAGTTTCAATCTCCTGAAGACTAAACTCGCTTCTACACCAGTTCTGGTTGGCCCAGATACTACCAAACCTTTCCAGATATTCTGTGATGCTTCTCTCCAAGGTCTAGGAGCAGTTCTTATGCAAGAACGTCAAGTTGTGGCTTATGCTTCACGTCAGTTGAACGCACATGAGCTCAATTATCCCACACATGACCTTGAACTTGCATCAGTTGTGTTTGCCCTCAAGAAATGGAGGCAATACTTGTTGGGTAATCGCACTGAAATCTTTTCCGATCATAAGAGTCTGAAATACATCTTCACTCAGCCAGATCTAAACCTCAGGCAAAGGAGATGGATTGAAAAGATCAAAGACTTCGATCTTAACATTTCTTACACTCCAGGCAAGGCTAATGTTATGGCCGATGCTCTCAGTCGCAAGTCGTATTGCAATAATCTCATGATCATGGAAAGCCAACCTCCTCTTCATGAAGAATTCCAGAAGCTGAACCTTGGTCTTGTTCCTCAAGGTTATCTTGCAAACTTGACAGCCAGTCCAACTCTCGAGGATAAGATTCGTTCTGAACAACTTCGTGATGCTGAGATCAAGAAGATCGCAAATAACATCAAAGCAGGCAATGTGAAGTATGAGTGCTTCTCAATTGATGACAAGGGAACTGTGTTCTTCGAAGGACGCATTGCAGTTCCTCAAATTCAAAGTATCAAAGATGTTATTCTCAAGGAGGCTCATGAAACTCCTCTCTCCATACACCCTGGAAGTACAAAGATGTACCAGGATCTAAAGACACTGTATTGGTGGTCTGGCATGAAACGTGAAATTGCTCAATACGTTTCTGAATGCGACGTTTGTCAACGTGTTAAGGCAGTCCATCAGAAAACAGCCGGTCTTCTCCAACCTCTGAAAATCCCTGAGTGGAAGTGGGACATGATTGAAATGGACTTCGTCACTGGTTTTCCAAAGTCCAAGAAGGGCAACGATGCAATCTTCGTTGTTATTGATCGTCTCACTAAGGTAGCTCACTTCTTTGCTGTCAAAGAAACAATCTCAGCTAGCCAGTTAGCAGAACTCTACACAGCAAAGATTGTTCCTCTTCATGGTGTTCCATTGGAAATAAGCTCAGACCGTGGAAGCATATTCACTTCTCATTTCTGGAAGAGTTTTCAAGAAGCATTGGGCACCAAACTTCTGTTCAGCACAGCTTATCACCCTCAGTCTCAAGGGCAAGTCGAAAGAGTCAATCAGATTCTCGAGGATATGCTCAGAGCATGTGGTCTCTCCTTTGGAATGAAATGGGAGGAATGCCTTCCATATGCTGAATTCTCCTACAACAACAGCTTCCAGGCAATCCTAGGCATGGCACCATTTGAAGCTCTCTATGGCCGCAGATGCAGGAGTCCAATCAATTGGTCTGGAGCTGGTGAACGTTCACTCTTAGGCCCTGACTTTGTTAAGGAAACCGAAGATAAAGTTCGCATCATTCGTGACAATCTCAATATTGCTCAGTCTCGTCAGAAAAGCTACTATGACAGCAAGCACAGGGATATGATCTATGCACCTGGTGACAAAGCATATCTCCGTGTAACTCCCCTCAGAGGCACTCATCGTTTTGGTGTGAAAGGAAAGCTTGCACCAAGATACATTGGTCCTTTCAACATTCTCTCAAGGCGTGCGGAAAATGCCTATCGTCTTGAACTTCCAGAAAAACTATCCAAGGTGCACGATGTGTTTCACGTGTCACAGCTCAAGAGGTGTTTCAAAGATCCCGATCGTGCAGTTGATCATGATTCCATTGAACTGCAAGAAGATCTCTCTTATGAGGAGCACCCTGTTCGAATTCTCGATGAGACCGTTCGTAAGACTCGCAACAAGAGCACCAAGTTCTTGAAAGTGCAATGGTCGCATCATTCCGATAAAGAGGCAACGTGGGAGACCGAAGAGGATCTTCGCAAGAAGTATCCGGACCTTTTCTCTTCTCAGTAGGAATCTCGGGGCACGATTCCTTCAAGGGGGGCGTTTTGTAACATCCCAAGTATGAAAATCTCCCTTTAGAATGTTTGTTTCTTGTTTTATTAGTGCTTTGCATCATGTCATCATATTCATTGCTTTTTGTTTGCATTTGTTTTGTATTTGATTTCATTTGTTTCCATTTGTTTCTATATGAATTCCAAACAAAAATTCAAACCTTTATTCATACTTGTTATGTTACATGTTTCAAATAAAAACTACAAAACAAACAAATAAGTTGTTCCATTAAAACTTGAAATTAAACACTTTACATTGATTAAGTTTCAATTATTCATTAATATCAAAATTCACTTAAAATCATTTAATTTTCCAAACAACATCATCAATTAAATTTATTTGGAAAACAAAAGTTTGTTTTAAGGTGCTGTTACAAAACAAAACAATACAAAATTTCCCTAAAATTTTCCTAACCACTAAAACCATCTCTTCTTTCTCCTTTTCCAAATCTGCAAAAAAAAAGAAGAAAAAGATAAAAGAGAGAGAGGGGGGAAAGGGCATCCAGCCCAACTGCCCCGAAGGCCTGGTACCCCTCACGGTTTCTTCTACCTTCGTACGGCAGGCAATCTAGCCTGCCCACGTCGACAGTTGCAGAGAAGGACGGCCAGGAGCTCGCCCTCCTCTCTTTTTAGCTGAGCTCGACCCCTCCTCGTTGCCCTAATCTCTCCACCCCTCTCTACCTCGCACCGCCGCCATCTCTTTCCTCTCTGTCTGCACGCTGCTCCCTCTCGCTATACTCTGAACCTCACCGAGGTCCTCCACCGCCGCCTCCCTCTCCGGCTCGTCGCCGCCGCCATGGTGCCCTCCCGGCCGTGCTAGGGCCGGGAACGGAAAGGCCCAGCCTCCCTCTACCTCGTCGTGTCCTCGGGTTCCCCCGGGAGCACCGAGAGCGCCACCGCCGTCCTCGTTTTTCCGCCACCGTCGCCATCACCGAGCGCCTCCGACCTCCTCCTCCGTTTTCTCCTCGGTGAGCCGCCTCCCGCCTCCTCGTTCCCTTCCCCTCTCTGCCCTCGCACAACCGCACGCACACCGGCCCGCAAACACACGCAAGTCCACTCACGCAGCGGCAGCGAGCAGCGTCCGCCGGCGTTCGCTGTCCCTCCGTCGAAGTTTCAGTTCCGCACCTGAACCTGCACCCAAAAAAAAATTCAGTTAACCGCGTACAGAAGCATATCCACCCACCTGCACCTGTTCTGTCACGAGTTCAGCAACAGCCGAACTGGCACAGCCCCTTGCGCGCTCGCCCAGGATCGCGGGTTCGAGCCCCGCGGGAGGCATTTTGCCTCCCAATTTTTCCCTCACCCGCACCCGCGCTGGGCCCCGCGCGTCAGTGGCCCTGGGGGGCACGTAGACCCCCAGCCCTGCCACCTAGACGCCACAGTGGCGCTGGCCCCACTGGCAGTGGCCTGTGTAGGTCGCTGCGCGGTGCAGTAGTTTTTCTGCCCCTGTTTTCTTTAATTTAAGTCCAGTCTTTTTACAGAATAGTCCCTAAACTCAAAACCCCAATAACTTTTAAATGCCAACTCCAAATAATACAAATAAAAAATATGATTTCTGAACCAAATTTAATTTTCTATCTAATTAAGTCATTTGTTTTCTGTTTTGAGCATTTCAAATGTTTTCAAATTTCAAATTCAAACTATTCCTTTCACATTTGCTTAATTCCATAACTAATTCAATATTAATCCAAATGTCACAAATAAAATATGTTTTCCATGTCAAATTAAACCACCTAACCAAATATAAATTTTGTTTTATGATTTGAATAATTAAAATTGCTTAAATAATTTAAACCTTGTTTAATTCATTTAAAATTGCTAAATTCATAACTTGCTCAAATTAAATTATTTCTGAACATATAAAATATGTTTTCAAACCAGAAAAACATAAGCTTTTCAAATATGAATTTGGATTTATGTTTTGAACAAATAAAATTCAAATAATATTCATACTTGTTTTAAATTCATTTAAATCTTGTCTAAACTTGTTTAATTCAGTTTTGAACAATTAAAATTGGTGAAAACAACAAATGCTTGTGTAACACCTTTAAGGAACCAAAATTCCATAACTTAATAAATAAATTTCCAAAATTGGTAAACCTTATTTCCAATTGATTCTATTGTTGTTATTTTTCTGTTTTCCTTATCCATGCATCATGCTAATTCACTTACACATGTTGGTTAGTTGTAAAACAATTATTTCAACCTTAAATCATGGGCTTTCCATATGCAATCCAATTGCATATGGGTCCATTTAATTATGTTATGTTACCATGTCAACTAGTTCATTCCGATGCATCAATTAAATGGTCATGCATCATCCCATGTTTGTGCATTATGCCATGTTATTGATTGTTTGTCTCTCTGCGTTGTTTGTTTGCTTCTTCTCGAATAGACGACGACGTTGAGACAGACGGAACTTACGACACCCCTTCTGAGGATCAGCTCAGTACCAGGCTGCTGAGCTTGCAGGCAAGTATTCACTCACATGAACCATCGTGTTCCTTTCAACATTGGATACCGATACTTTCCGTTGTCTATTCTTCTAGCCCTATGACTCGTTGCTTCTGTTTGATCCTATCATATGTCATCCTTTAAACCTGATATTGCCTCACCTCCACTCCTATAACCCCGTTGCTTGTGCCCGTGTCTTACTAGCATGCTTAGGGTTGTTTTGCTCGAGCCTGTTGTCAGTTACTTGCTATTACCATGTTACTTATGTTCTGGGGCTCGATGTTTAAACAATCAACCTGTTAATTTTGTGGATAATAATAATTTGATGATAAGACACCGGCAGGAGGCCCGGCGTGGTTTTGAGGCCTGCTAGTGTCGACCCTAATTAGGAAAAGGGTCTTGTCTACTGATCCATGATGAGCGTGCTCACCGCATCCGGGTGGTGGTATGGAACCCCCCTCGATTTGATCTGATCCGCAGTTTGTCCGAAGAGTCACACTTAGTTCGGGTGTTCCATTTGGCTCATACGCATAAATGGGTCGCTCCCATGTTTACTGATGATGATGATGATGCACACATATAGGGCGAGGCCTGTATTGCCGGGGTGTTGCGTCCTGCGGGAGTTTTGCACACTTGCGCTGAGTATTCGGCTGCGTGGCTGGGACCTTATAGCTCCGTGGCTCCTAGGACAGGCTGTAGAGATGGTTCGAGTCGTGTCAAGACAACCTGAGTTTTAGTTGGTGGCTTGAGTGTGTACGGGTACTGGAGCACACCCTGCAAGGATGAATCTTCTCGAGAAGCCGTGTTGTCCGCGGTTATGTGACGACTTGGTGAAAGTACTGGCTAACAAGTACTCAGACAACTTACACCTAACTATAATAACTTGACTAGTAATAGGTTTATTGACACAATAACCTGAACCATCATTAATCCAACTGTGTGAGTTATCCTCGGATTGCTTCTTTGGATAAGGGGCGAGATCCAGGATGGGTTTTGTTTGGAGTTAGTTGTAGTTGGTTACGATACGCTATCTTATCCCCTTTCTGATAGCCGGAAGTTGTAGCATGTATCTGTAGTTGGTTAGTGCAGCCCGCTGCCGCATCCTTTGTATCACCCCTTTCTTCCGTTGAACCCAAAGCATCTGTGCTTGGTGTTGACGGGTTACACTTTGGCGAACTGTGAGTCTTGCTTGCTAGTACGTTTATGTACTGACCCCTTTGGGGCTGTGGTTTCCGCAGACTACGATTCCGAGGATCCCCATGGTGGCTACTACGTGGAGTACGACGAGGCTGCTGACGAGTAGATAGCGGACCCGGGCAGGATCCGAGACTTCGTGGATGGGCTCCGTTTTCCTTTCATTCCCGGCCTCTTAGGCCTATCTGGTTTTGTCTGTACTCAGACCTTTTGAATGTTTCCACTGTGATGTAATGATGAATTGTTGGGACATGTGTCCTCTGGATGATTGTATTTGCTATCTCTGCTCTAGTGAGATCCATTTGCAACTTATTTCCATCTTTTGTGTCTTAGAGATATGTTGTGCTATCATTCTGTTCAACGTCGTTGACGTACCATGTGTGTATGGTATGAAGTACGTCAATGGTAGTATCCTGATTTCTATGGGATGGTTTACGTAGACGATGAACAGTAGGGGTTGGTTGTCACACATACGTGTGTTGGCCTACTCGTAAGAGATGCGGGTGCCGGTAAGCCCCGTAATCCAATCATCTACTGTTCAACGGAACTGCGAGTATCCTCTAGAAGTCCGGGTGCGACACTGTTTTAGCTCACGAGGAAGTAGTTTAAAGTGTATCATGTCTTAGTCAAGAAAGATTCTTCTCCCTTATTTCACCCGATGAGTATGGAATATGTGCTCCGATACGTCCAAAACGTATCTCCTTGTCTGAACACTTTTCTTATTGTTTTCCTCTAAACTTGTGAGTTTTGGATACCACTAACACGGACTAACGCTATTTTTAGCAGAATTACCTTGGTGTCTCATTTTTGTGTAGAAAAATCAACTTTCAGGAAATTGCCTAGAAAAGATCCCATTGAGCTTAAAACACCAGACGACCCCGGGAGCCAGAAGGAGGCCCGGAGAGGGGCCAAGAGGGGGCCACACCACCCCCTGGCGCGCCCCCTTGACCGCGCCGCCTGGTGGTGTGGGCCACCATTGCACCCCATCGGGCTCCCCTTTCTACTACATGTACCCCGTAACCTAAAACCGAGGGGGGTTCTTCATATTACAGAGAAACACAACATAGCGCCGCCGCCACCTCGAAACTCGATTCGAGGATTAGAAGTTCCTGCTCTGGCGCCCTGCTGGGATGGGGATTCGAAGGAGATCATCGACACCGCCACCTCTTCTCCATCAACCATCCATGATTCCCCCGTCCATATGTGAGTAAACACCGCTGTAGGTTGAGAGGGATGGAAGGGATTGTATGAGATCGATCAAGTAATAATGCAAGATTGTTAGGGCATAGTGCCTAGTATCCATTGTTAGTGTTTTCTACCGTTGTTGCAACTTGTTATGCTTAATGCTTGTCACTAGGGCCCGAGTGTCGTGATCTCATATCTGAACATGTTATTGTTTCATCAGTATAATTATGTTTCTTGATCATATCTGCAAGTTGTTTACACATGTCATTGTCCGGAACCCGAGGCCCGAAAGTGACAGAAATTGGGACAACCGGAGGGGATGGTTGTGATGTGAGTATCACATGTGTTCACAGAGTGTTAATGCTTTTCTCCAATGCTTTATTAAAAGGAGCACCTCTAATTACCAGTAGTTTCCCTAGAGGCCCCACTGCCACGGGCTGGTAGGACAAAAGATGTTGTGCCAGTTTATCATTGCGAGCACGTATGACTATATTAGAACACATGCCTATGGTTTGCCTAGAAGTCGGATGCTTTATTATTATTATCTGCAATGCCCATGTTAGATTATTACATGACCTTTGTTATCCATGCAACGCCTGTCCATCCATTCCCTCTATGCGAACGGTACTTCCCATCCTGTTGTTTTCCGCGATTGCTACTACAATAACTATTTTACTACTGTTGTTATTTTATTTCTACTGCTGTTATAAAACTGTTACGACTGATAAATTGTTGCGAGCAAGTATACTTTCAGGTGCAGCTGAATTGACAACTCAGTTGTTAAAGCTAATAAATATTCTTTGGCTCCCCTTGTGTCGAATCAATAAATTTTGGTTTTACGTCCCCTGAAAAATGTTGCGATCCCCTATACTTGTGGGTCATCAAGACTATTTTTTGGCGCCATTGCTGGGGAGCATAGCTTTATTTATTTGCTCACTTGATCGTGATATTGTTTGCGGCAAGCCATTCATCATGGGAAAGACTCGTGATGGAAAATTCTCTCTATTACCATCCACTACAAGAAGAGGTACAACTCTCAACAACTCTGTTGCTCTTGATTCACCGTATGTTATTGAAAGTGCAAATGCGCTTAAATCATCTTGTTTTGGTGTTTGTTAACAACGCATGTATCCTTAAGTGTGTTGATGCTTTTCAGGGCCTAAACAACATATTTTATATGGTGGTAGTGAGTTACAAAAAGATGCAAAGTTCCAGGAATTGATTCTGCTGGAATATATTCCAGGCCGGAGTCTTCGGTCTACCAGACCGGAGTCTCCGGTGTGAATATATTCATGGGACTTTGTTCTGTGGATTTCTGGTTTCGCCTGCTGTACCCAGACCGGAGACTTACCAGAGATGCACCAGAGTCTCCGGTATGGGAATTACTTTGAAGAATCTGGCTGGGGTTCATCTAGTGTCTCCCGCTGTATCGACACCGGAGACTTACCGCAGTTTGTCCGGAGTCTCCGGACTGGTTGTTATCGACGACCCCAGACTCACTATGAACACTGGCGACAAGACGCGTGCTGGACAAGACTGGAGTCTCCGGTCCCTCACACCGGAGTCTCCGTACTGATGAATTCCTGGAGAATATGGAGGTGGAGAAAGTGGTGTCGCCCGCTGCATCGACATCGGAGACTTACCGGAGACTGTCCGGAGTCTCCGGACTGGTGCTCTGCGAAAAAGTTCAGACCGAAGTCTCCGGCCTTTACACCCGACTCTTCGGTGTGAGTTTGCAAGAAATGCCTCCAACGACTCCAAACTTTATGAGGGGTATAAATACCCCCTCCCCTCCACCTACCTCCAGGTAGCTCGTCCAAAATAGATCTCACCATTGCTAGAGCTCACCCACCTTGCTAGATCTCCAAATCCCTCCACCCAAAAGCCTTGATCTTTTGAGGATTGAAGGAGAAGAACCCGATCTACGTCTTCACCAACCGGATTTCATTTCCCCCTCATAAGCTTGAGGGATCGTTGCCTAGGGTTTCCTCTTGTGGAGAACCTAGGCTTCTTGCTACTCTTGGTGATTTGTGATTGTTGGGATCCCCCAATTTGGTTGTGGGTGTGTTCCCCCAAACTTGTTTGTAAGGGATTTGATTCCCGACTCAAAGGGGATCAATAGTGGAAGGTGGACTAGGCCTTTGTGGCGGGGTTCATCGGTGAATAGGGTGAGGCCTTTGTGGCGATGAGTAGGCCTGCATGGCATGATCACACCCCTCCAACGAGACGTACTCCCTTAACAAGGAGGAACTCGGGAATACATCGTGTCTTCGCGTGCTTCCTATCGGTTATCTCGTCCCCTTATCCTGTACTCACTTGTGTTTTATTTATTGTTTGTACTAGTTGCATTTATTGTTGTATTAGTTGCATTAATTTTTATCCTTGTCATATAGGTAAATTCACCTTAGTTGCACTATCTAGAGAATTTACCTTTGTGTCAATCCTAATCTTAAATAAAAACTAAAATTGGTCGTAGCACCTATTCACCCCCTCTAGGTGCCCATACTATACTTTCAATTGGTATTAGAGCCTCGGCTCGTCTATCGGGCTTAACCGCCTAAGAGTTTAAGTATGGTCGATGAGACGGAGACCGCCTGTTCCGAGGTGCATGTCTCTATCAATGATCTCAATGAGTTGAAAAATTCATTGACCTCATCCATGGAGAACAAAATCGATGAATTGCGTCAAGTCTTGATGCAATTCATGAAAGCCAAGGGACTAGAGGCCACCGAATCATCTCCTCCGGACGAAGTCCCGTAGGGCGCCAAGAAAGGGGTAGGTGGTGATCTACCTAAATATGCTTCCGCTGAAAACGCCACCGATAATGGTACGAGTGGTGATGGAGAATATCACTCTGTTAAAGGACGTTATTCTCCGGATCCTCCCGTCCCACATACTCATATAATCCCTAGAGGAGATCCACCTAAAATTGATGCATACTCTTTTAGAGAATGGCAATATTACATGGAAACTCACTGGAACTCTTCTTGTATAGAACTTTGGAGAGTCACTCGTGATGGATACAAGCCTCATGACCCCAAGAACTTGACAAGAAGAGAATACATAGATTGTCAACTCAACTACACCGCGTTGTCTATTCTTCAACAAGCCATGGGTCCTAACCACATGCCTCATCTTCAACAATATTCCACCGCCAAGGAAACATGGGACTCTCTTGTCGTCATGTTTGTGGGCAATGAAAGCATGCAAGGGAATAGGTATGATGCCTTGAGCAATGAGGCTGAAGGTTTCTATATGCATGATGGAGAGAGCCATGAAGACATGTACCGAAGGCTCAAGACTCTTGCCGCCGCATTCAACAATGTTGGTGCCAAGTACATTGATGATGCTTGGATCAAGAGGAAGTACATGATTGCTCTCATGCCATTTGAGACCGCTGACTTGAAGAGAATTCAAGGAAGACATGACTTTGCTTCATTGACCTCAACTCAAGTAATGTAAGAAGTGTTCTCCTATCAAGTGAAAACCAAGAATGATCTTGACAACTGTGCTAGGGCCATAGGAATGCACAAAGGAGCATCGGTTTCTTTTAAGGCCAAGGTTGTGTCAAGGCAGTTTGAGTATGAAGAAGAGTTCCATGAGGAGTTGGCTCCATTGAAGGATCAAGAATATGATCTTGTGCTCAAAGTCATCATTGCTCTCATCGTGCAAAAGTTTTGGAGGAATCCTCCCAAGGCAAAGGCATATGATGAGGAGAAGACCACGTCTCGCTATGGCAATGATGGGACTCAAAGAGTGAGGGCTTGCTTCAATTGTCAAGATAAGAACCATTTCATTGTGGAGTGTCCCTATGAAAATAGAGAACTCATGGTGGCAAGCTCATTCGCAAGGACAAGTCCAAGGTTGATAACAAGAAATCTCACTTCAAGAAGAAACCATTCAACAAGAAGTCTCCCACCAAGTTTGTGCTAGTGACTCAAGAGGAATATGATTCCGGGAGTGATGAAGAAGAAGAAACCACAAGTGAAGTGGCCGATCTTTCTATTGCTTCTACTCCATCATCTTCATCTCTCTTTGAATCCCCCAATGAGAATCATCCTCACCAAAATTCCAAGTGCTTCATGGCTAAGGCCTCGGAGGTATCATCTTCTCCCAACTCTAAGACCCCAAGTGAACTAGAAAATGATGCTAGTCTTAGAGTAGAAGATGAAATTATCTCTTTGGAACGTTTTATGTCTAACATACAAGGGGAGACCAAGAAATACTTCGATCATCTCATGAGCCAATTGGTAGAGGCCCATAAAGCTCTTGAGAAGAAAGGTGATATTGAGAGAAGGGATGCAGATGAGATAGCATCCCTCTCTATGACTCTTGAGGAAGAGCATGATGGTAAAGTTCTCTTGAGGAGGAACTTGAATCTATTGAAGAATCACATAATGAACTTGTTTTTAATATCACTAAGGAATGTGACCTTGCAATTGCTAAATATAAAATGGCTAAAAAAGGATAAGGTTGAGTTTGGTGTCGGTCATGGTAAACTAACCGAGGAGTTGAAAAACTAACCAAGGCTCACAAAGCTTTGGAGAGTAAACACTCTTCCCTCAAAGAGTTGCATGAACAACTTCAAACTCAACTTAATCAACTTAACAACCCTAGCACTTCTACTTCTTCTTGTGATCATGAAAATATTATTGAGGAAAATTCCAGGTTGAAGGATGAGCTAGCAAGGCTCAAGGGCAAAGGCCCTCAAGCCGAGAAGGTTGTGATCTCTACCCCACAAGTGGTTTCCCCTAGCCCTCATGTGGTTGTTGATAGACCACAATTGAGTGCTCCAAGGCCACAAGTGGACAAGCAAGGTCTTGTCTATGTTGCCAAGACGAAGAACAAGAAGAAGGACAACAATGGTGCCTCGGGTGGTATTGTTATTAGGGACAACACTACTCGTAGCACTCCCGCACAAGCTAACAATGTTGCTTCGAGTAGTAGTGTCATGAGGGACAATACTACTCGTAGCATCTCCGCGGGAACTAACAATCCACACAATTTCTTATATGTTGATTATTATGGTGTTGTGCAAGATAAATATGTTGGTCCAATTGAGGGTTACATTGACTATACCATTTGGGTTCCTAAGACCCTTGTTGCTAACATGAAGAGACCCTCCTCGGGTCCTTACTCTATTCAATGATCTCTTGCATGACTATGCTTCCGGTGGGTCTAAATGGATAATTGATAGTGGATGCACTAGTCATATGACCGGAAGCAAAGAACTTGTGACTGAGTTGCGCCCAAATGACATTCAAGCAACCGTCACTTATGGATACTCGTCCTCGTCTAAGGTATCGGGGTTCGGAAAGGTTGTGACTGCTCCCGATATTAATATCGTGAACGTCATGCTTGTTGAATCCCTTGGTTTCAATTTACTTTCGGTTCGTTCTCTTGGAAAGATGGGTTTCTCCGTCTTTTTTTATGAAGATATTGTGGTCCTTTTGAGGAGTAAGACTCTTGACGTCGCATACGTGGGACATGTTGAAAATGAGTTGTTCGTGGTGGACTTTTCGAAGTCAACCAACTCTCAATCAATGTGTCTTTTCGGAAAGGCGGACGTGGGGTGGTTGTGGCATCGCCGCTTATCCCATGTCAACATGAGAACTTTGCGAAGTCTTCACAAAGGTGGCCTTATTCTCAGACTAAAAGAAAATGTTTCCTTTTCCAAAGATCGCGTTTGTAGGTCGTGTGTTGAAGGGAAGATGCATGATATTTCGCACAAGGCCAAGACTATTATCTCATCAAATAGGATCTTGGAGCTTCTTCATGTTGATCTCTTTGGTGCCATGCCCGAGGCAAGTCTTGGTGGGAAGAAGTATTTCTTGGTGATTGTCGATGATTATTCAAGATACACTTGGGTTTCTTTCTTCAAGTGCAAGAGTGAGACTCAACAAACCATCATCGACTTCTTCAACCAAGTGCAACATCAACACAATGTGCAAATCATGGCTATTATGAGTGATAATGGTTAGGAGTTCAAGAACTACACTTTGAATGAATTCCTTAGTGATGACGGCATTCATCATCAATACTCTGCCACTTACACTCCTCAACAAAATGGTGTTGCCGAAAGTAAGAATCACACTCTCTTGGATATGGCAAGGACCATGTTGGTGGAGTATTCTTCTCCCCAATATTTATGGGACGAGGCCATATCCACCGCATGCCACTCCTCAAACCGCCTCTACATCCACAAGGGCTTGGACAAAACTCCTTATGAGATCCTCACCGGCAACAAGCCAAACGTCTCCTACTTTGTGTATTCGGTTGTAAGTGCTTCTATTTTATCAAGGGTGTTAGGTGGTCTAAATTCCAATCCAAAACTATTGAGGGTATATTTGTTGGTTACAGTGCCAAATCCCACACTTATAGAGTCTTTGACAAAGCCTCACATATTGTCATAGAATCTTGTAGTGTGGTTTTCGAGAAAAATGATGGCTCCCAAGTGGCCCAATTTCATGTTTCTAATGTAGATGTTGAAATGCCTCAAGAAGCCATAGGAAGGATGGTGTGGGATTTTTCCGCCCCATTGAGAGACACCTTATGGCGACTCGAGAAGGACTATGCTCTAGTCAAGTGGAGCCCTCCTCTACAATATAAGAACAAGCCAAGGATCCAAGTAATGCACCTAACCAAGAACATGTTTAAGACCCTCCTCTCATTGACCAAGTTACTACGCAAGGTGCAACCACTCCTATCGTTCATGCTAGTCAAGGTCAAGGCCAAGATCAACCATCCCCATCCTCTTCTCCTCAAGTTGAAGCAAATGTTGAAGTTGATGATGATGATGATCAAGGCCAAATTGGTCAAGATAGGGACCCAAATGATCAAGATGATCAAGTGATTCCTCCTCGCAATAATGAGGAGATCGAAGCCCGTCGTGCTAGAAGGATAAGAAGAGATTTGAGCATATTTATGCCCAAGACAACAAGGTCTTGGAAGATATTCAAGCTAGAAGAACCACAAGAAGGAAATTGGCACATTTTAGTGAGCATCAAGCTCACATATCTATGGTGGAACCAAAGAAAGTGTTTGAAGCTCTTGAGGACTCTGATTGGGTTGAAGCTATGCATGATGAGCTCAATAACTTGGAGCGCAACAAGGTTTGGAGATTAGTTGAGAAGACCAAAGATTTCCACAATGTTATTGTCACTAAGTGGATATTCAAGAACAAGCAATATGAGCATGGCATTGTTATAAGGAACAAGGCAAGATTGGTGTCTCAAGGTTACACTCAAGTTGAAGGCATTGACTTTGATGAAACCTATGCTCCCGTGGCTTGCCTTGTGTCCATCCGTATCCTTCTTGCATATGCATCTTCGCATAATTTCAAATTGCAACAAAAGGATGTCAAAAGTGCTTTCTTGAATGGTCCACTCAAAGAGGAGGTATATGTTAAGCAACCTCCGGGGTTCGAGAGCCTCAACTTCCCTAAACATTTCTACAAGCTCGATAAGGCGCTCTATGGACTTAAACAAGCACCACGTGTGTCGTATGAGCACCTTAGAGAGTTATTAGATGACCGTGGTTTTGAAGTTGGGAAGATCGACCCCACTCTCTTCACAAAGAGGGTAAAGGGAGAGATTTTCATATGCCAACTCTATGTGGACGATATTATCTTTGGCTCACCAAGCTTTCAGTAATGAGTTCTCAAAGCTTATGACTGACATGTTTGAGATGTCCATGATGGGAGAGCTTAAATTCTTCCTTGGCTTTGAGATCAAGCAATTGGCTCGTGGAACTTTCATTTCTCAAGCCAAGTATACCCAATACATGATCAAGAGGTTTAATTTCCAAAATGCAAAGATCAAGCCATCTCCTATGCAAGTCAAGTGCCACCTCAAGCGCAACCCGGATGGTAAAGATGTGGACCAAAAGTTGTATCGTTCTATGATTGGTTTTTTGCTTTACCTTTGTGCATCTAGGCCCGATATCATTTTGAGTGTAGGTGTGTGTGCAAGGTATCAAGCGGCTCCTAAGAAAAGCAACTTAGTGGCGGTCCATAGGATTTTTCGGTATTTGGTTCATACCTCAAGGTTTGGTTTGTGGTACCCAAAGGGGTCACAATTCTCTCTCAAGGGCTACACGGATTCCGATTGGGCCGGTGATCAATATGATAGGAAATCTACTTCTGGGGCTTGCCAATTCCTTGGTAGGTCTTTGGTGAGTTGGTCTTCCAAGAAGCAAAATTGCATATCTCTTTCCACCGCCGAAGCCGAGTACGTGATTTCCGCAAGTGCTTGCACCCAATTGCTATGGATGAGGCAAACTCTCAAGGAGTATGACGTTCATTTGGATAAGGTGCCTCTCATGTGTGACAATGAAATTTCCATCAATATCGCCTACAACCCCGTGCAACACACAAGAACGAAGCATATTGAGATTCATCATCATTTCATCCGTGACCATGTGGCAAGAGGTGATAGTGCTCTAGCTTATGTTCCCACCAAGGACAATCTCGCGGATATCTTCACGAAGCCACTTGACGATGCAAGATTCATGTTCTTGAGGAATGAACTAAACATCATTGATTCTAGGAGTTTTACTAGAGGATCTTGCACACACCCCTATAGATGAAACGTGTTTGAGTTTAGGTGTAGGCATGGACATAGGGGGGTGTTATCCTAACACATTGGGTTCTCCCTCCCCCCCATTATGCCCATAGGAAAAATTCATTGTTATCTCTTTTTTTCTAATGTTGAATTGTGAGCTTCAATGTCGAGAATTGACAATGTACCCAAGATATATCTTCGCGGTGACATACCATGTTCTCTTACATGGTGGCTTAGGCCACCAACCTCTTCCTTTGAAGAGTTTGTTCTTATTTGGTCGTAATTTGACTTGTTGAGAGTTGTTTGCCTTTCTGCAATAACATACTCAAAAATTTGGTGTTCTAATGATTTCTTGCATTCCTTGAGTATGTAGTTCCCTCCATGCTGTTGTTTTTCCTATCCCAAGCCAAAACTTTACAAAGAATTGAGTCTTATTTGCCTCATACATGTCATGTCCTTTCCTTGGGAGTTTTTGGTGTGTGGTCTGGAGACTCCGGTCTGCCACACCGGAATCTCCGGCCAATCCGGAGACTCTGGTGTTAAGACCGGAGACTCCGGTGTGGGGTGCGGCAGTATAATAGGGGGGCTCAGAGAAGTTATGGTTTTCATCCCCACTTCCCCCACGCCCCCAACACTGTTGCTGCGCCGCCTCCGCCACCAAGAACGTCTCCGACCGGTTTCGACCGCCGGAATCCTTCTCCCTCGACCCCCCCTCACTTCTCCCCTCCATGGGAGCCTCCATGGAAGACTTGGGTGGCAAGGGTACCTCTCTCCCCTCTCTTTTTCCATGTTTTCATCTAGATCTTGTTCTAGTTGCCTTTTGGGGAGAGTTGGTACTATCTGCATACTGTTAGATCCACCCTAGGATGTTTCCCCATGCAGAAATCATGTAGAAAATGACTTAGAGCAAATTGTAGTGGATTCACATGTCAGATCTGCGAGCAGTCCGGAGACTCTGGTCTGCCAGACGGATATTCTGGTGTGAATCTTCCAGAACTTGTTCTGTCTTTTTCTGTTTGATTTCTTATTTCACTCTTGGACATGTATGCTCACTCTTTGTGTTTCCTCTCTCGTTTTGTGCTTGGCTGCGTGTGTTTTCAGGGAAAAGGACTAAGTCATCATCATCAAACCTCAACATCAAGCTAAGAAAGTACCGTACCCACTCTCGCAACTATGACGTCACCGATGAGGCTACTGGCAGGGTTGGTCGGAGAAAGACATTTGAGTCTGAGCAACGTCAAGAAGCAGCTGCTCAAGCACTGCTAAGGAGTGAACTGGCAAAGAAGGCCAAGTATGATAGGATCACTTCTGTGGTGTCTTTGAGTAAGAAGGAGTACGTGACCATGAGGGCCAGGCCATTCTTTTCCATGGACCGCACTGCTGAGACTTCTCATTACTGGAGGAGGGAGTCCGAGCCAATTCAAAGGCAGATCTACTCCAAGTTCAGGCGCCTGTTTGTCTGCAGAAGGTTCTCGACTTGGAGGCTCTGGGCAGTTCTAAGTATTTTGAGGAAGCTGTATACATCACAAAGAAGCTAGGACTTGAGCATCTCCTGGGCATTCAGCAAAATTACAATGTCTCGGTCGTTCAGAAGTTCTTCGCCACTGTCACTTTTGGTGAAGATGGTGATATTACCTTGATGTGGATGTTCGGGTCTGTTCAGTGTGAGTCCTCTATCAGACGTTTGGCTGAGCTTCTCGGTTACCCTTGGGGTGGCCACAATGGTCACCGTATGCATGTTCATGGTGTGGCCTATGACAAGAGGAGAATGGCTCCCATGTATGAGAAGCTATCAAGCACTGGAACCGCTAAGGACATCAAGAGGGTTTACAACATTGTTCTCCGCCTCTTCCGTAACAACATTGCTCCCAAGGCCGGGAATGTGGGTGCTATTCGTGGTGGTCTTGTGAACTTGCTCTACCATGCCTTCCAGTGTCACTTAGGTGGTCAGGATGGTGAGGGATATGAGATTGATGTCATGCATTTCATCAAAGAGGAGATCTATTCTACTATGATTGAGATCAAGAAGGTCCCCGTGTATGCCCCTTCTGTGATGAAGCTCATTCTCGATCAGTTCCCGGGCATGGCGTGTGAGGTTGAGCACACGGTTGGTACTCTCCAGGTTCTGACTTCTCACCGTCCTGACACTGACATCCCCATGGGTGATGTTGAGGTTGCTACTAGGTCCAGGAGGAAGAATGTAGACCCTCCCTCTCGTCGTTCTAGCGGGGAAGAGACTCAGGATGAGATGAACAAGCTGTCATGGTTTCAGTGCAACATTCTTTGCATGACGATTGCTGTCTGATGGTGCAGATCGTGCACTCGTTGGGAGACCCCAAGAGGAGGTTGTGATGAGCACATCGGTAGGAGTTTTCCCCTTATTTAAGAACCAAGGTTATCAATCCAGTAGGAGAAGGAGGACCTTCGGAAGGTTGATTCCACTGACGGTGGTGCTGGCGCTTCACCGGTGTCAGCAACAACGTGTAACCTGCACACAACACAAGAAAAATACTTTGCCCCAATGGTACAGTGAGGTTGTCAATGTCACCGGTCTTGCTGAAAACAAAGATTAGATGTATAGTGTGGAAAACAGTGTATGCTTGCAGAAAGTAAAGAGAGCAGGAAATTGTTGTGGTTTGTTTAACAATGTGGAAAATGGACCGGGGTTCATGGGTTCACTAGTGGTGTCTCTCCATAAAGATAACATGCTGGGTGAACAAATTACAGCTTGGCAATTGACAAATAAAGGTTGCACCATAGTGCACATTATAACATTATGACTACTATGATATTTAGTGCGGGCACTACAACAAAATACATAGACCGAAATCCATCTGCATCTATGACTAATAATCCACCCTCGGGTTATCATCCGAGCCCCTTAGGTGTTAAGTTGCAAGCAATAGATAATCACATTAAGCAATGTGTGTAATGTAAGCAATGATTATACACGCGGGTAATCCCACCGTTGTTTTCTCCCTAATGGCAACAACACATCCTCCCCCTTCACGTTTCTGTCACTCGAGCAAGGCAACGAGGAGGCATGAACCCACTATCAAGCATAAATACTCCCTCTTGGAGTCACTAGCAACTACTTGGCGAGAGCAACCACTAGCAACGGAAAGCATGCATGATCACAAATAGCATATGCAATAAAGACTATAATCAACTTGGCATAAGGTCAATATTCATCGGATCCCAACATACACAGCATATAGAATTACATAAGATCAATCTCGATCATGATAGGCAGCTCACGAGATCTAAACATGGAGGCATATGTGGAGGAGGCAACCATCTAGCTACTTCTATGGACCCATAGTCCAGGGATGAACTACTCACACATCACTCCGGCGGTAGGCATGGTGATGTAGAAGCCTCCAGTGATGATTTCCTCTCCTGCAGGGTGCCGGCAAACTGCTCCAGAACCCTCCTGATCTAGGGTTGACGACGACGGCGGCTGCATAACTTTTTTGGGATTTTTGATCAGGTACCTAGGGTTTTCCATCCTGGGGAAGAAATAGGCGAAAGGGCAAAGGCGGTGGAGGCCAGGGGGCCCCATACCCATAGCTGGCGCCGCCAGGGGGACCTGCGCCAGCCTATGGTGTGCCCCCCTGTTGCCCCTGTTCGACTCCTCTTCGGTGTTCTGGATGTTTCCGGGGAAAATAGGCACTTCGGGCTTTGTTGGTCCAATTCCGAGAATGTTTCCAGAACAACTTTTCTGAAACCAAAAAACAGCAGAAAACAGGGAACTGGCGCTTGGCATCTTGTTAATAGGTTAGTCCCGGAAAATCGATACAAATAACATAAAGAAGGGAGAAAACATGTAGCAATTGGCACAATATCATCATGGAGCATCAGAAATTAGGGATACGTTTATGACGTATCAAGCATCCCCAAGCTTAGTTCCTACTCATCCCCGAGTAGGTAAACGATAAAACAATAATTTCTGAGGTGAAATGCTACTATCATAAACTTGATCAATCTAATGTAAAAGCATATGCACGCTGAGATCATAAAACTTCAAACATAAACATGATAAATAGAATTTTAATAATAAAGCATAGCAATTACTTTGCATCACGAAGAGTATCTTAAATAAAGGATCATGAACAATAATGCAAAGAAAGGTAAACGTTTATTTCAGGTATAGAGAAAGCATAGCAAAGTGGTATTTCACTAGTCCTTAAGAGTTGGACAAAACATAAATGCCAGGTCACTTTCAAAGTTCAAGAGGAAGACCAGAACAAATAATTTAAGACCAAATAATATCACATCATGAAGTAATTATTGATGTTTATGGGACAAATGCACATAGAACTCATAATGGCAAAAATGCTCGCTCAACTGTGCATAAAGTTAGAAGATGGAGAGTCAACATAAAAGTAAAAGAAAGGCCCTTCGCAGAGGGATCACTCATGTGCTAGAGATTTTTATTTTATTAAACATAGGTATTAAAAGTTTGACATTTGTGGAGGAATGTATATATTTTAGGAGAGGTGTATGCTAGTGTCAACGAATGGAAAACAGACAATATAGTACGTCACAAACCAACTGGATTCACAAGAGCGACTCCCATGGTGAAGGACGCAACTGGTGTAGAAGGTCATCCCTCTTTCTCTTTTGTTTACACAATTATGCTTTGACTGATATGATCAGGGGCGAAAATAGTGAAGAGAATTTGTTTATATTAATTTGGGCCTGTGAACCCCGCTGCCAGCTCTTCTATCATTTCGATAAGAGGATGATCCCACTAGTTCAGGGTGTGAAATCCAATCAAAAAGTGAGATAAAGATTCTATATTGACGTCCTCATGAGCAAAAACAAGAACACAAAGCAGGGGTAATTTTGAAGGTTTTAAAGGTAACACATGAGCAATTTACTTGGAGTGGCAGTTAAATACCACATATAGGTAGGTATGGTGTACACAATGGGAAAACTTTGGTTTAAGGAGCTTGGATGCACGAGTAGAATTCCATACACAATATAGGTGGAGGCTAGCAAAAGACTAGGAGCGACAAATCAAGAGAGCATAAGAGACATAATCATGCATAGCGACATAAGCATCATTAATTAAAGCATAAGAGGTATTACAAGTTCAAAAACTAAGTGGTCATGGAGGCTATTCGTGACTGGTTTGCAGTCATAAACATGGTGTGAGCATGCGCCAAGTCAACCAAATAAAACTTTCGAAAGAGAATACCATATATTGATGCTTTACTATGACAAGAACAACTCATTAATCTTTCAAAGCATATTAAACAGTCTCAGCTATTCAAGGATATTCATGCTACTCAATAATCACAAGGCTTTAAAACTAAAATAACATTTAGCATGGCATGAAAATTTTCTTGCCACAATCTATAAAAGCTTCTACTAGTATTGTTATAAATTCTACATCAAGCAGCAGTTTTTTCCCAACAAGCACCATACAAGGTATGTTTTAACAAAAATACTATTTATGATACAGCAAGCAAACATGAGAGTACTCATATAATACTACTAAAACTAACAGCTCTGATAAGAGATGCATGCAAAACAGGAGCTAAATAAATGCAACATCCAAACAAAGATTAAGAATACAACATATTCTCATGAAAAAGCGGAGCGTGTCACTCTCCAATAAAAGAATGCTGGGTCCAACCAAGCTTATTATGAAAGTAAAAAAAACTGAAAACAAAAATAAAAGACGCTCCAAGTAAAGCACATAAGGTGTGACCGAATAAAAATATAGTTTCACTAGAAGTGACCTGATAATTTGTTGATGAAGAAGGGGGTGCCTTGGGCATACCCAATCTTAGACGCTTGAGTATTCTTCGAATTTGCTGGGATGCACCACCGGGGCATCCGCACGCTTAGGCTTTTCACTCTTCTTGATCACATCATATCATCCTCTTCTCTTGACCCTTGAAAACTTCCTTCACACCAATCTCACAATCTTCATTAGCAACATTAGTGCAATCGAAATAATAAACTCACATGGTTCAGTTTCAACACAGGACTAACACTCAAAAACACATTAGCTACTGTCACAACTTCTTTTAAACCCTTTTTTCTCAGAAGAACACCAAAAGAAAGAGATTAAGATGCGAATGCAATAATTGGCAGAAATATGTCAAAAAAGAACAGCAGGCAAAGATTGATTTTTTCGAAAATCTTCTGTTGCTCAAATCAAAAAGTGGTCAGATAATAAAAGTTGTGTATATAGCCCAGGATTAAGCACCAAAAAACTCAGGTCATTTTTAATTTCTGTGATTTTATACGTAATTAACAGTGGACAACAGAAATCTGTTTTCTGCGCAGAAATCCGAAATATAGTATCAACTTTCCATTAGAGGCTTTACTTGGCTCAACAAAAACACAAAATAAAATATAAAGAGGGGTTGCTCAGGAAATAGACAACACCTAGGTGCAAAGCACACCAAAGAAAAGAAAGAAAAACAGAATGAAAACATAGAAATAAAACGGGTTGTCTCCCGGTAGCGCTTTTCTTTAACCATTTTCAGCTAGGCCTAAAAGATCAACTCAAGTATTTTAAAGTGAAGAAGCATCAACTATAACTTCCTCTAAACCATTATTTGCAGCAATAGGCACTCCATATGTTTCTAAAGATTCAACATGGAGGTCACTCTTAGTTTCATTAATTGTTTTAGCAATTTTCAGCACAAATTGAGATTTGGGTTTAATTATCTTGGGAGCATACATGAATATTTGCTCCTTTCCCACAAGGCTTTATCCTTCTTGAAATTAAGAGATGAAAAAGTTGAGTTTAAAGTTCCCATAGCATCTTCTAGTTTACCAATCCTAAAATTTTGATTATCATATGTGTTGCCAGCCTCTAAAGTAGTGATTCTTTTATCAATAGTAGTTATTGATTCATTAATTTTGCTAGCATTATCCAGGAAAATTGGTAAGTTCATTTCCAAAGAGTTTAGTTTATTGATAACATCCTCCAAAGTGATATGTTTTAACAGTTGTAATGGGGGGGGGGGGTGATCCTACTAAACTTTCAATCAAATTGCAGGCTTCTAATGCAGGAGTTCCTACAAAATTACCACCTGTAAGAGTATCTAACACTTACCTATACCAACCAGAAATACCAACATAAAAATTCCTCAGGAGTATGAGGGTAGAATATTTTTTTTGTACATTTATTATGAGCATCATTTATTCTATACCAAGCATCTTTTAAACTCTCTCCCCCTGTTGCCTAAAAGAACGAACCTCAACCTCAGGGATACTCATTCTAGTGAAATAAAAGAAAGCAAATAAATAACATCTATAAAGTAAACTAATTTTTGTGTGTGTTTTTAGTATAGAGAATAAAAACAAGACAAAAATAAAAACAAGACAATAAACAAAATAAAGGGGTTGAGAGTGAGAGACTCCACTTGCCAGAAGACTTACTTCTCCCCAGCAACGGCGCTAGAAAAATTCCTTGATGGTGCAGATCGTGCACTCGTTGGGAGACCCCAAGAGGAGGGTGTGATGAGCACACCGGTAGGAGTTTTCCCCTTAGTTAAGAACCAAGGTTATCAATCCATTAGGAGAAGGAGGACCTTAGGAAGGTTGATCCACTAACGGTGGTGATGGCGCTTCACCGGTATCAGCAACAACGTGGAACCTGCAGACAACACAACCAAAATACTTTGCCCCAACTGTACAGTGAGGCTGTAAATCTCACGGGTCTTGCTGAAAACAAAGATTAGACGTATAGTGTGGAAAACAATGTATTCTTGCAGAAAGCAAAGAGAGCAGAAAATTGTTGTGGTTTCTTTAACAGTGTGGAAAATGGACCGGGGTTCATAGGTTCACTAGTGGTGTCTCTCCATAAAAATAACATGCTGGGTGAACAAATTACAGCTGGGTAATTGACAAATAAAGGTTGAACCGTAGTGCACATTATAACATGACGACTACTATGATATTTAGTGCGGGCATTACAAGAAAATACATAGACCAAAATCCATCTGCATCTATGACTAATAATCCACCCTCGGGTTATCATCCAAACCCCCTTAGGTATTAAATTGCAAGCAATAGATAATCGCATTAAGCAATGTGTGTAATGTAAGCAATGATTATACACGCGGGTACTCTCACTGCCGTTTTCTCCCTAATGACAATATACATCCTCCCCCTTCACGTTTCTGTCACTCGTGCAAGGCAACGACGAGGCATGAACCCACTATCAAGCATAAATACTCCCCCTTGGAGTCACTAGCAACTACTTGGCCAGAGCAACCACTAGCAACGGAAAACATGCAAGATCACAAATAACATATGAAATAAAGACTATAATCAACTTGGCATAAGGTCAATATTCACCGGATCCCAGAAAACACAGCATATAGAATTACATAAGATCAATCTCGATGATGATAGGAAGCTCGCAAGATCTAAACATGGAGGCATATGAGGAGGAGACAACCATCTAGCTACTGATTTGGACCCGTAGTCCAGGGATGAACTAATCACGCATCACTCTGGAGGCAGGCATAGTGATGTAGAAGCCTCCGGTGATGATTTCCTGTCCAGCAGGG
This sequence comes from Alopecurus myosuroides, assembly GCA_028641055.1. Taxonomy (NCBI): domain Eukaryota; kingdom Viridiplantae; phylum Streptophyta; class Magnoliopsida; order Poales; family Poaceae; genus Alopecurus; species Alopecurus myosuroides. The sequence continues at coordinate 104,171,413 of CM054063.1, read as the reverse complement.
GTGCCAAAAAACAGCTCCAGAACCCTCCTGGTCTAGGGTTGATGACGACGGCGGCTGCGGAACTTTTTCAGGAGGATTTTTATCACGTACTTAGGGTTTTCCATCCGGGGAGAATAAATAGGCGGAAGGGCAAAGGCGGTGGAGGCCAGGGACCCCACACCCATAGCTGGCACGACCAGGTGGGACCCGCGCCAGCCTATGGTGTGCCCCCCTGTTGCCCCTCTTCGACTCCTCTTCGGTGTTCTGGATGCTTCCGGGGAAATAGGCACTTTGGGCTTTGTGGGGTCCGATTCCGAGAATGTTTCCAGAACAACTTTTCTGAAAAAAAACAGTAGAAAACAGGGAACTGGCGCTTGGCATCTTGCTAATACCGGAAAATCAATAGAAATGACATAAAGAAGGGAGAAAACATGTAGCAATTGGCATAATATCATCATGGAGCATCAGAAATTAGGGATACATTTATGATGTATCACTGTCCACAAGGAGAACCATGAGGCTTATAAGGATATGCGTAAGCTGAAGAATATGGTCACCAAGCTCCAGGACCATGCATGTATTGGGGCTATTCCTCCTATTGGAAGCCCTCCCACCGAGTCCGTGACCGCCTTCTATGAGAACTGGAATACTGAACTCTTCCCATGGGGTGACTTTGAGGAGGTCACCTCAGCTTCTACCTCTTCGACCAACCGTGGCAAGGCCCCTATGACTGAGGAAGAGGAGGATGATGAGGAGAATACTAAGGTTGAGGATGAGGATCTTGAGTTCTTCAACATTGGTTATGAAGAGGAATATAAAGATGAATATGATGTTGGAGAAGAAACGGACCGAGTTGATGACGATGAGGATGATGACTATGAGGATGATGACTGATTCCTTGGGTTCGTGTAGTACTCTTTGCCCTTTTTGGTGTCTCGAAGCCAAAGGGGGAGAAGAAGCTATAGTCTTCTCCGGGCTTTGCAAGGGTTGCTTTGATTTGATTTGCTTCGGAACACAAGTCTTCGAACTTGATTTGCTTTTATGACTTGTGTTCCCTTTATCTTAGTTGCTTTGATTTCCTAGTGAACTATGGATGTTATGTGTGTGGTGAGACTACGTGGTGAAGCTATCTATCATATAGTGCTTACTATTGCTTTATCTATCATATCCATGCAGGTATGTTTTTTGTTCACTAGTAGTTGATCTAGAGGGATTTGCTTGTAAAACATAGGGGGAGCTCACGACTTGAGTGTTCGAAAGCCCGTCTATCTTTTACAAACATAGCCTAGCTGTGATTTTATTGCAAATATGTGTGTTGTCATCAAACACCAAAAAGGGGGAGATTAAAAGTGCAAACACGCTTAAATCATCTTGTTTTGGTGTTTGTTAACAACACATGTATCCTTAAGTGTGTTGATGCTTTTCGGGGCCTAAAAAACATATTTGATATGGTGGTAGTGAGTTACAAAAAGATGCAAAGTTCCAGGAATTGATTCTGCTAGAATTTATTCCAGGCCAGAGTCTCCGGTCTACCAGAACGTAGTCTCCGGTGTGAATATATTCGTGGGACTTTGTTCTCTGGATTTTTGGTATCGCCTGCTGTACCTAGACCAGAGACTTACCGGAGATGCACCGGAGTCTCCGGTGCGGGCATTACTTTGGAGAATCTGGTTGGGGTTCATCTGGTGTCTCCCGCTGTATCGACACCGGAGACTTACTAGAGTTTGTCCGGAGTCTCCGGACTGGCTGTTATCGACGACCCCAGACTAACTCTGAACACCGGCGACAAGACGCGTGCTGGACAAGACCGGAGTCTCCGGTCCCTCACACCGGAGTCTCCGGACTTATGAATTCCTAAAGAATATGGAGGTGGAGAAAGTGGTGTCGCCCGCTGCATCGACATCGGAGACTTACCGGAGACTGTCCAGAGTCTCCGGACTGGTGCTCTGCGAAAAAGTTCAGACCGAAGTCTCCGGTGTGAGTTTGGCAGAAATGCCTCCAAGGGCTCCAAACTGTATGAGGGGTATAAATACCCCTCCCCTCCACCTACCTCCAGCTAGCTCGTCCAGAATAGATCTCACCATTTCTAGAGCTCACCCACCTTGCTAGATCTCTAAATCCCTCCACCCAAAAGCCTTGATCTTTGGAGGATTTAAGTAGAAGGCCCCGATATACGTCTTCACCAACAGGATTTCATTTCCCCCCTCATTAGCTTGAGGGATCTTTTCCTAGGGTTTCCTCTTGTGGAGAACCTAGGCTTCTTGATACTCTTGGTGATTTGTGATTGTTGGGAGCCCCCAATTTGGTTGTGGGTGTGTGCCCCAAACTTGTTTGTAAAGGATTCGATTCCCACCTCAAAGGGGATCAATAGTGGAAGGTGGACTAGGCATTTGTGGCGGGGTTCATCGGAGAATAGGGTGAGTCCTTTGTGGCGTTGAGTAGGCCTTCGTGGCAAGCTCACATCCCTCCAACGATACGTACTCCCTTAACAAGGAGGAACTCGGGAATACATCGTGTCTCCGCGTGCTTCCTATCGGTTATCTCATTACCTTATCCTTTACTCATTTATGTTGCATTTATTGTTGTACTTGTTGCATTTATTGTTGTACTAGTTGCATTAATTGCTATCCTTGTCATATAGGTAAATTCACCTTAGTTGCACTATTTAGATAATTTACCCTTGTGTCAAGCCTAATCTTAAATTAAAATTAAAATTTATCGTAGCACCTATTCACTCCCTCTAGGTGCCCATACTATACTTTCAGTTATGAGTAAGCTTCTTACTCCTCCGCATGCTACACGTACTGTTACTTCTGCTGAGTCTGAAAATGTTTTTGATACTTTTGATAACGCTTCTACTGTGCTTGATGATACTAGTTCTCTAGGTCCTTTCCTAGATGCTACTATTGCTAAATCCAAACAAATTAAAAATGCTGAAAATATTGGTACACCTGTTAATTCTCCTGAGCCTATTGATGATGTTGATCAAACCTATATTGAACTTAATGATGATTTTATTGAAGAAGTTCGTTCTACTACTGGTGCAAGTGCTCTTAAGAGTCTTCTTGCAAGACATGATGTGAAATATAAATCTTCTCTTGATGCTAAGTTGCCACATCTCCCATACACATTAGAGAGAAGGATTATGATTTCTCTTTAGATTTATATTATATATCTATTGTTGAGAAGGAACCTTTTTGTGGAACTGAAAGTAAAAGTTCTATGGAACACATGAATGAGCTTTCATCTTTGAGTAGTTTATTTTCTTATGATACTAAGTTGCGTACTTATTTTGTTACCAAGTTCTTCCATTTCTTATTGAAAGGTGAAGCTAAAATTTGGTTTAACAATCTTTCACCTTGATATATTACTAATCCTATGGATTTGGTTAATGCTTTCTTCCAAAAATATTTTCCTGCTAGTGCCCAACATGCTGCTGTGCAGGACATCTTTAACTTTGAGCAAAATGAAGGAGAAAAATTTCCTGAATCTTGGACAAGGTTTTGTTCTTTAATAAGAGCTAGCCCTGGATATCCATTACCTAAAAATGAGCTCCTAGATATATTTTATAATGGACTAACTTTTGAATCTAGGACATACCTTGATAGTTGTGCTGGTTGTGTTTTCAAGAAAGAAACACGAGAAGAAGTTGAGAAATTAATGGCTAAAATAGCCAAAAATAATGGTGATTGGAAATATACCTGAGCCTACACCTACACCAGAGCCAACACCAATACCAACACCCAAGAAGAGAGGGATGATTGAATTAAATGATGAAGTGATGAAGGAAGCCAAGAAATCTCAAAAAGAGAGGGGTATTAAATCTGAAGATGTGAAGAATTTACCTCCTATAGAAGAATTATGTAAGCCTATTACTCATCCATATCTTGTTGAGGTACACTCTCTCCAATACTTTGATAATAGAGATATTCCTTATTTGGAACCACCTGATCAATGCTTAGATGAATTTGATAACTATGTTGTTAAGCAAGACAACTTTAATATGAGAGTAAAAAATCACCTTATGGAAAACTCTAGAGCTATTCATAATTTGCATGGTATTATTGAGAGAACATTTATGATGTTAAAATGCTTGTTAAACATTTTCAAATGGTTCAAACTCAAATTGGTCAACTTAGTAAAGTGCAAAAAGATATGCTAGCTAATTCTTCTAGAGATAAACATGTTTGTGAACTAATTACTAGAAGCGGTGTTTCTACTCAGGACCCCTTGTATCCTGAAGGACATCCTACAAGAATTGAACAAGATTCTCAGCAACCTAAAAACAATAGTTCTCCTTCTAAGAAAACGAAGAAGAGACATAAAAATGTTATAGAATCTCCTGAACCTTCTAAAGATCCTAATAATATATCTATTTCTGATGCTGAAAATGAAAGTGGTAATGATAAAAGTGATGCTTCTGATAAAGAAGAAACTGTAGCCGAACATGAAAAGCAAACTAAAACTGTAAAGTGTACTAAGGAGGATTTCATTGCTAATAAACATGGTAATGAAAGAGAGCCTTGGGTACAAAAAGCAATGCCTTTTCCTGATAAGAAACACAAATAAAAGGAAGAAGAACATTATAAAAAGTTATGTGAGTGGATAAAACCTATGTTTTTGCAAATACCTTTGACTGCTGCTATTAAATTTCCTCCTTATTCTAAATATATGAAAGGTATTGTCTCTAACAAAAGAAAGATTCCTAATGAGGAAATTTCCACTATGCTTGCTATTTATTCTTTCAATGGCAAGGTTCCAAAGAAGCTTGGAGATCCTGGTATTCCTACTATCCCTTGTTCTATTAAAGATAATTATGTTAGAACTGCTTTATGTGACTTGGGAGCTAGAGTTAGTGTTATGCCTTTCTCTCTTTATAAGAGACTCTCTCTTGAAAAATTGATAACACTGATATATCTTTGCAAATGGCTGATAAATCTACTGATATTCATGTTGGTATAGGTGAGAATGTTCTTGTTCAAGTTGCTACTAATTGTTTGATATAAACTAACATTTTCTTGTGTTGGAAATGTCTGAAGATGATAATATGTCTATTATTCTTGGGAGACTTTTTCTTAACACTGCAGGGGCTGTTATTGATTGCAATCAAGGAAAAGTAACTTTTAATGTTAATGATAAAGAGCATACTGTTTATTTTTCCAAGAAGATTGATAGAAGATATGGTTTAAATTCAATTGAAAATATTGAGACCATCAAGATTGGAGAATTTTATAGTCCCATTTGTTGGGACGCGTATAGATAAACGAAAAACTTTTCCTACGCGGTACTCCCAAGATCTAGCCGAGGTAGAAGGCCACGAGTATTACCACTAGACGCGCAGGTGCGGATTATCGATGTAGCGCGTCTGGTCGGGGCAGTGCAGTCCCACGATCCGGTCCGGCCGATCCAATCCCTCGAACGTCGAAGTGCTGAACGTACAGCACCTCTGCCGGTATCCACACGTACGAGGAGGAGCTCCGACGGCGGACTGCTAGGTCCGGTGCGGCGGCTGGACTGAGTGGGGCTAGGGTTCCCAACGCATGGGAGAGTGGACTAACGTGCCCGCTGGGCAACCTTGGCCCCTCTTTATATAGCGTACGGTAATGGGCTGCACAACACTTGTGGCCCATTCCCTCCGTGAGTCCGACTCACTTACTCAGTCCATTTTCGGTTCGGGTCCAACCCAACCAATGTTTGCTCCCGCTCTTAAGTGTGCGACCCTGCAGGCTCATGGCGACTTGGACACGATTAGAGTCCAACTCTCAATCGATCAATCGGTAGCGGCTCCTAGCAGAACGTGCCGACTCCCAAGTCCCATTGAGTCATGACGACATACCTTTCAATGTGATATTCATCTTAGTCCTTTTTGCCTCACGATATACCTTGTCGAGCTATAGGCGATTTATCGTCATCCCTTAAATAGCTCAACTCTCTTCTCGATCCGTGATATGTGATTCATCTGACTAACTCTTTAGTCAATAGACACAGTTAACACTTAACTGAGTCGCGCATGGCCATGCTTCCTGAATCATATCACTCGAGAGGGCCCAGAGAATATCTCTCCAATCGGAGGGGCAAAATCCCATCTTGATTATCCACATCACGCAGCTTGCTTCTCATTCGACCCGAACTCTGCCTTTATAGTTGCCTTGTCACAGAACAACGTTTGACAGAACCTAAGTCGGTGATCCACAACTTGGATTGTGCGACAACCTCAGGTCTAAGGATTACATTGATTGAGACATGCAAATGACGACTTGATCGTTGCATCTCAATGTGGGTCAGTCCGACTTGCTAAACTCTTTAGCCAAGTCCGTGAACGTTGGAATGGCATCACCATGCCCATGACAAGTGGAACCGTGTCATCAGCCAACACTCACATTAGTCTAGGGTGTGTGTCCAGCACAACCTTAACGACCAAGGACAATTAGTATGAACAACATGAATACATAGTTCCACAATCGAATCACATATTCAATGACATATATCAGATGTTCAAACCAAAGGACAACTTAATAACTTTATGAATACATTGGGAATTACATCATCTATGATTGCCTCTAGGGCATATTCCCAACACCATTCAAATGCCACCAAAATAATATAAAATTATAATGATTGGGACTATGTATATCAAGGTTGAGGTGACATAATTATTTAGTGATTAACAAAGTTTTGCTTCATATGAAAATTGTTCGGGTAACAAGACTTGATCACCCTTGTTAACAACATGATTTTGAACGAAGAGGACAATGTTTTCACTATGTTTTCACCTTACCCATTATGTTTTCACCATGTTTACTTCTGTTATCACCTTTCTACTTTGGTAAAATCATGTTTTCCATCATCCATATTCATGTTTTCCTCATGTTTTCACCCTGATTATTGTGGTTATGCATGTTTTCACCACCCATAATTTTTTTTCACCACTTCCACCTTTGTTTTCTTTGGTTATTTACCTTTTGGAATGTATTACCACCTCTGTAGTTCTGGTTTTGGTTTTGTTTTCCATATTTCCATAATTGTTTCTAGCGAAAGTTGGAGTTGGTTTTGGATTTCTGCGCAGAAAACAAATTTCTTCTGTCCACCTAAAAAAACCGTATAATTCACAGAAAGATCAAAATTACCTGAAATTTTTTGTGCTTCTTCCTCAGCCAATTCTGAAACTTTTTCGTTCTTTATGTTTTTCAATCTGAGAAACTTAAGTGCTCGAAAAAATTCGTCATTACATAATGTTCTGGTTTTGGTAGATTCTGCCTTTTTTTGCATTTGCACCTTTACTATGTCGAGTGAATTTCTTTGCTTCACAAAACATTAGTGTCTGTAGCTAATGTTTAAAAGTATAAGTAGCACTTGTTCCCTTGCACAACCCATGAATTTTTGATTGTGCACTAACCCTCTAATGCGAATTACTTTGGGTGTGGTGTGAAGGAAGTTTTTAAGTGTCAAGAGGAGAGGGTGATATAATGTAATCAAGAAGTGGCCAAAAGCCTAAGATTGGAAGGGGGAGGTATACCTACATCAACACTCATTTATATATTATGTTCGGTCAGTTCTTTGAATATCCATATTTTCGTTTCCTATGTTTGTTTTGGTTTTCTTTCGCTTGTTTCGTTTCTCTTTGTTTTATTGTTTTGTTCTTACTTTCCAAAACACAAAAAGACCAAAAATATTTCTGTTGTTTAACTTTGTTTTCTTATTTAGTTTCTTTTGTTGGTTTTATTTCTTTTCTCGTTTTGGTTTAATATTCAAAAATCCAAAAATATTTTGCTTTGTTTGCTTGTTTCTTTCTGTTCTTGTTTTAATTCGAAAACCCAAAAATATTTGTTGTTCTTAGTTGGTTTTGTAAAGTTTGTTGTAGAGTTCACCGGACTTCCATGTCTCCATTGGAGCTTGATTATCATTCTATATTATTCGATCCACAAGTGAAGAGCAGTAATGACGATTTCAATAATCCAAGTTGTGGTGAGAGGCTGGTATGAACTCTATTTGTTTTATTATTATACACATACTCATCCGTGTGAACATGCTTAGTTCGTTCATGTAAGGTGTATGTTATTTAATTGATTATTAGTAGTTCATGCTCTCACGTGTTTAGTTCCAACTCATTAATATAAGATAGCATATCGTATGAATGTTTGCTTGCTTTTATTCATAGAACGGTATGACATTGTGGTATCTCCCTCTGATTGTTTCGCTTGAATCGACTTGGCACATGCTCACGCATGCTATGACTGAAAAAAGTCAATTAAGCCTCGATGATTTATTTTGTCTCAGAGTATTTATATCATTTTCATGCCCCTATTAATTTTGCTTTATCGCAAGCATGATTATGATAGTTGTTGCTCTCTTGATTGTCGCTCCCCGTCTATTGCTAGCCTTCACCTGTACTTAGTATGAGCTCTACTCGTGCATCCAACTCCCAAAAACCAAAGTTTGCCAAATGTATCCACCATACCTACCTACATATATGTGGGATTTAACCGCCACTCCAAGTAAATTTCTCGTGTGCTACCTTTAAAACCTTCGAAAAATTATTCCTGTTTTGTGCCCCTGTTTTAGCTCATGAGGATGTAAATAGAGAATATTTACCTCACTTGTTGATTGTATTTCACACCCTAGACTAGTGGCTTCATCCGCTTATCCAAATGATAGAAGAGCCGGCAGTGGGGTGCCCAGACCCAAATTAATACAACAAATTATGTTCACTCCTTTTGCCCCTGATTTATCAGTCAAAGCATAATTGTGTAAACAAAAGAGAAAGAGGGATGAACTTCTACCCAGATGCGTCCTTCTATGGGAGCCGCTCTTGTGAAGTCTAGTTGACTTGTGACGTACTGTATTGTCTTTTTACTATTTGTTGACATAAGCATACACCTCTCTTAAAAATGTTTTCAATACCTCTATTTAATAAAATAAAAAGCTCTAGCACATAAGTTAATCCCTGCTTCCCTCTGCGAAGGGTCTTTCTTTTATTTTTATGTTGAGTCTCCACCTTCTCTCTTTATGAACTTTCTTGAGAGCATGGCTGTTATTCTTAGTGTAATGTGCTTGTCCCAAAACACGGTTGATTGTGGTATAACTTTGATGCTTGTATCTTTGATATCTTTATTTCTAGTCTTCATTTGAAATTCAGAGGTGTCCTAGCATTTATGTTTTGCTCCATTATTAAGGGCAAGAGAGTACACTTTATCATACCCTATTATGAGCATTGCAATCCTGCAGATTGATATACTTCATGTTGTTTATTATTAGTTTCTTGGCATCTCTTCATGATTTGCATAACTGCTAGGTGACTTTTATCTTGCATGTATCTTATTATGAATTGCCTCAACACTTGATCATATAGTGAATATATTTACATCATATGAAACAAATGTGTTCGTAAAAGTCTTTTATTGCACTCAGTTGTCACTGAATTGCTTGAGGACAAGCAATAAGTTAAGTTTGGGGGGAGTTGATACGTCCAAAACGTATCTCCTTTTCCGAACACTTTTCTTATTGTTTTCCTCTAAACTTGTGAGTTTTGGATACCACTAACATGGACTAACACTTTTTTTAGCAGAACGACCTTGGTGTCTCGTTTGTGAGTGTTAATGCTTTGCTCCAGTGCTTTATTAAAAGGAGAACCTTAATTACCAGTAGTTTCCCTAGAGGCCCCGCTGCCACGGGCTGGTAGGACAAAAGATGTTGTGTAAGTTTCTCATTGCGAGCACGTATGACTATATTGGAACACATGCCTATGGTTTGCCTAGAAGTCGGATGCTTTATTATTATTATCTGCAATACCCATGTTAGATTATTACATGACCTTTGTTATCCATGCAATGCCCGTCCATCCATTCCCTCTATGCCTACGGTACTTCCCATCCTGCTGTTTTCCGCGATTACTACTGATGTTACTATTTTACTGCTGTTGTTATTTTATTTCTACTGCCGCTATAAAACTGTTACCACTGATAAATTGTTGCGAACAAGTCTACTTTCAGGTGCAGCTAAATTGATAACTCAGTTGTTAAGGCTAATAAATATTCTTTTCCTCCCCTTGTGCCGAATCAATAAATTTGGGTTTTACTTCCCTCGAAGACTGTTACGATCCTCTATACTTGTGGGTCATCATGCTCATCTAAATTTGCAAGAGAGTTGGTGCGAAATAATATAATATAAAAAGGTATTTCCCCATGGTTTTATGAATGTTGGTGGGTACCCGTGGATACGGCTAGCCCTGGTTTGTGAAAGGAAAGGTGGAGGAAAGTGCCAACCTTAAGAAAGAAATGGAAACCGCTCTCAAAAGTCTAAACACTTTGCTTGACATAGGTTATGATAAGTTTTTCACTACCATTCGTTGATATAGACATACAAACTCTCAAATTACATTTTTAATACCTCTGTTTTATTTAAATAAAAAGCTCTAGCACATGAGTAATCTCTGCTTCCCTATGTGAATGGCCTTTCTTTACTAACAGAGTCATTTTCACCTATTCCCTCTACTCTCTACTAGCAAACTTATGATGTTTAACTGAGATGCATTCTTTTACATGTCCACGATGATATTTAACCATGTTTTATTGGAGTTGATGCTTCATTGTTAGTGTTAATTGAGTAACTGTTGATGCTTCATGTCCGTATTCTTTATTATCGACACTTCACATCATAAAACATCCGGTCATGTTTTTTGAGTTCAGTTTTCACTTGGGCAAGCAGAGTCTAAGCTTGGAGGAGTTGATACGTCCATTTTGCATCAGTGTTTTATATGTTAATTTTTCTTATTCATTGATATTTTCCATATTAGAGCACTATATTTATGTTATTTCATTGTTTTATTTGTGTTTTACAGTCTTACGAAATTATCTATCAGAGTCAGAATTCAGTTAAAAAAAGCACCTGTTAGAGGGGATATTTTCCGGACGTCAGAAAAATTGAGCAACAAAAAAAATCAGAAAACAATGTTTCGTTAGAAATCATCGGGGCAGCCCGAAGGGCTGCCAGAGGGGAGCCAGGGGGTAGCCAAGTGACCCCATGCACGCCCCCCCTTGGTCGCGCCTGGTGCCCTCCAGATCTCCTCCAGGGTACTTAACCCCCCATGACCTAAAATTATCAGGGAGCCACTTCGTTGAATTTTTCCACCGGCTCTTCGCGAGAGAAACGACGGAGAGAATAAACACCTTCCTGGTGGGGAGATTCCGTCGGGGAAATTGCCTCCCGGAGGGGGAATCATCACCACCGTCACCGCATCACACCGGGCATCATCAAGATCATCATCGTCATCATCATCACCATCATCCTCATCATCCACCTATGTCCTGTTATAACAATTAGGGTTCTATATCGTTCTTTTCCACTAGATCTCTCTACCGGTGTGAATTACTCGTTTATAGTTCATGCTTGTGAGATTTATCGGTGCTTGCACTTTATGACCAGATTCTTATTCATCCATTCATCACCTCTGATCATGTTCCATATGATGTGTTGTGAGTAGATCGTTTAGTTCTTGAGAGCATGAGAGAAGTCTAGCTACTAATAGTCATGTTTCGTTGAGTAATATTTACTGGTTTGATATTTAAGTTATGTTGTTGTTTCTCTAGTGGTGTTATGTGAACGTTGACTACATAGAACTTCACTTTTTATGGGCCTATAGGAATGCAGTGTGTCTGAAATTGCTTATGGTGGGTTGCTGGAGTCACAGAAACCTAAACCATGGTTTGCAACACTTCACATAAGGGAGTAGTAGATACCACGAGTTTATTGCTACGATTAGATTTATATCTTAATTAGTTTCTTGTATTTGCGGAAGCTTGCAAGTAGTGTAATCGTAAGTGTGCATTAGTCTTGGATAGGAAGGTGCACTAGCATAGGTCTACCCACATAGCACTTACCAAAACGATAAAGATTAATCAGCGGCGTGTGATGAAAATAACTAGACAAACCTCCCATGTGTCCTTAGGAACGTTTTAGCCATTATAAGAAACACCACCGGTTTGTCCTTTGTGCCAAAAAAGGATTAGGCCACTTGCAGCAACTATTTACCTTCATTGTTATTTACTTGTTATCGCTTTATTACTATTACAAAAATCACTAAACATTTGTTCTCTAGTGTTTATAGTGAAACCTTGCTCGAAACTATTTATCAATACCTTCTGCTTCTCGTTGGATTCGACACTCTTATTTATCGAAAAAACTACGATCGATCCCTACACTTGTGGGTCATCAATTCCAACACGATTTCAAAACACAGAAATTTTGTAATTGGTGTCATTGGATGAGCCTACGAATTTTAAGACCGAGTAGAGATATAGAGTGTAAGTGCACTTGGACTTTTCAAAGAAAAAATAAAATAAAGTTTGAGGTCATGTTGAGATTACTATGTGATGGAGAGGATAGTAATGGATTCCACAGGAATTTAATGGCCCCAATTCTACGATCCATAGGAAAAAAATCCTATGGATTAGAGCAACCCTTGCAGTGAATGAGAAAATCGAGCCCGTAAAATACTTTTCAGTTCCTATTTCGTTTTTTTTTTCTGCGGATGCATGGCTCAGACCAAAACCCGTAATCTAACGCGTAAATTCCTAATTTTTGATTTTCGCACGACTGAAAACGGACGAACACTGTGATTTATTGCAAATTACGAACACGAACTAGCTATTACATTAATGGCGATGAACTAGGGTTCATCGTCGCATCCTAAACGTAGATCCCAAAAATGCCCGTCAGTAACTACACAGAGGCTCCTTCTTCGGTGGCGGCGCCGTCTTCACTCCATAGGATGCGGCGATGGCGTCCCAGTGGCGGTGCTTCGCCTGCAGCTCGGCGCCTGCGCGGAAGCCGCGTTCGATCTGGTCGGCGTTGTACACCTCCAGCGCCTCCTCGAAGCGGCGGCGGTGCTTCTCCTTGCGGGTGAAGTCCCGGAGGGACTTCATCTTCACAAGCTTGAGTATCTCGTCGTCGCTGGCGACGTAGTCGAAGTCGTCTTCCGACGACCCGGACTCCTCCGCAAGCACGCGAAGCATCGTTGATGGCGAGCGTGGGAGCCGCCAGTCTCGTGGTCGTTGGCGGCGGGACGAGGCCACCCCAGCCATGAAATGGCACACGACTGTCGTCGTCCGCCATCTCTCCGTGCATGCAAGGCAGCGCGCGGCCCGCTCATCTTTTGATGGGGTCGCCTGGGGGGGTAGGCGCAACGCTAATCCGGGCCCGTGTGGTGCCGACGTGGTTGCTGACCGGACACATGGCAGCCGGAGCAAAGACGGCGAGGATGATTCGTCGCAGATCTACTTTTAAACGCTCGCCGGAGCGGGGTGGATGAGGGTTCGACCCAGAAACTCGTCGACGCCCCCTTCATATAGCGGTCAGTGGGGGAAAACCTTCGGGGCCCCGAGAACGCTTTTCAGGCCGGACGGTACTTATGGGCTCTGTTCTGGCCCAAAACTAGCGTGGAGCCCGTAAACTCGCCGGAAATTCTCAGTTCCGGGCTTTTCTCGGTCGCTGCTAGATTTGCTCTTAGAAGCCTAAACAACTTCCATGAAGAACTCTTTAAATCTAAAGAGGCCTATAACATGTGTCTTCGGATGATGCACAAAAAGAAAATACAAAAATTTCACAATACTGAAAAGTAGAGTAGATAGATAGAGTGCAGGTGCATTAGACTTCTCAAAGGAAATGTGATAAAATGAGGTTTGATCTCATGCTGAGATTCCTAGGAAATGCAAGGCATAAGAATAGGAATTTGGTGACCGACTTCCATAGGAAAATTTTCTATGGATCAAAGTCCTCCAAAATTCCTTTGATCCAAAGAGGCCCCGAACCAAACGGACTCTATAGGACAAATTTCTATTGATATGAACCCTTCATTTTTTTTTCGAAAATCCTTTGAAACAAAGATGCCAGATGATAACATGAGGTAGTACCTCTTTACCTCATGTTTGTTCTCCTCCAAAGTTCTTGTTGATGGTTCATGTCATAGGAATTTCAAAGGACTCTAATTCCTATTCCTTTGTCCTGAACGGTACCATAGGATTTTTTCCCTACATCATTCATATCCTCCAAATTCCTATGTTCTTATTTTGTTTCAAAGGAGGTATAAAGTGCCTATTTTAGCGGATGAGTTGCAAACACACAGACATGACCAAAGTCTCGTGTGTCGCTTAGACACTTGAGGATGAATGATTGCAAGGGACTAGTAGTATCAATCTATGGACATGTACATGGAGATGATGGTGGCAACGGCCAAACATCTGTTTCACGTCCCTTCTTTCTTCACGAGTTCTTCCTCGTGACTGCTATTGTTCAAACTGGATGGTGATCAAGATTTCCTTTTCAGGTTTTGTCTATTCCCTAGTGCAGCCTATCCATAAAAGTATCACAGACAATCGATACTGCAATCTATCTTGTCAAGACATACAATTTACAATTAACCCAAGGATTTTTGAAACTCATTTACCCACTGATAAATTTGGCTCCTTTCACAGTAGACATTTGGAACTACCGCTCCTACATCTTTGTCCGCTCTGTAAAAGAAAATTCTAGAACAACAGAGGTATATAGAGACCATAATGGCGTAATCCTGTGCGCAGTACATGGTCAGCAACTCAGGATAGTTTCTATGAAAGAACTAAACATTGATTCATATATTTGATCTGTACAAACTGTGATGTTATGTACTTCATCTAGTTAATAAAAACAGTATGACTGCCAGCAAGACAGCGTTCGTACTCAAAGCAGGATAGTATTGAGTTAAGATTCACTTTTAGATAATTTCACGATCTGTTGAGAAGCACCGAGCAGACAACGGAAATTATGAACCATGCCAGCAAGAAGTAGCCGACAAGCTTCGTTGGCAACTCATCCTCGGGTTCCTGTTGCATAAATCAAGCACACCTCTGAATAGCTATACATGACCGAAAACGAAACTGACATAAATTTAACTTGGATCATGTTGATGAGTTTGTTCATCATTACGACTAGTCAAGCTCTAAGTGACGAACGTTCATCTAGAAACCATTTATTCTGCTACGGGCTGATGCAAACCTTTGGAGGATCTGGTGCCAATTCCAAGGGGTCAACTTCGAAAGGCCAGACATATCGCTCGGGCTGCCCATTTCTTGACAAGCTCCAGTCATATAATCTTCTCTCTTCCTCGGTTGATAGTATGGTAAAAGATTCCTACAGTGGTGCGAATATGACAAAGAAGTACTGGAAAATGAAATGGTGAATAGAACCATTCTGACTCTTAATATTGGCTGAAAACCTTTAATAGGTCATGTTCCTTGCTGATTTCCTCTTCTTCCAGTCCTTGGCTGTTTAGTTGTTCACATCTTCTCTCATATGCAGTTTTAACCTGATTTCAAGGTTAAAATCAGCGATACTAGGTTGGCAAAACTTCAGAAACTGCACCTACAATCTCATTCACAGTTAGCGGGCACATAGGGAAGCCAATATATATATTAGTCCATACTTGAATTTTTGAAGATCGTAATTTCTAGCAACTTCAGAAAAATCCCAAGTTAAATAACATACTGAGAATATGACATGCGATGAACCAGTTAGGAAAACAGATGAGCCTAGGCTATCATCCAACTTTAGCATGGTTGCGGTATGCTGGTCGCAGTGGAGCCAGCCAGTGTTCCGTCTAGTTCGGTACCATGCAATATATTGGAGGGAAAAGGTTGTCATACTCTTTGCAAGACTGCATCTACCAGGTACATTCCACAATCCACATGTCATGTTAATGAGATGCATGCTATGAGAAACTTCACTGTACCTCATCTGTTGATGCTAACTTGGTGATTCCAAGCCTCCCATAGTGATCAGCATTTGTAATTGCTGCAAGCATGGAAAGTTGCCATTCAATACGAATAGTTTTTCGGTAACTATTATGTATAGTGGGCTGAACTATTCCAGTATAAACAGAGTAATTGGAATGCATAGATCACAAAAAAATAATTAATGTCCTGCCAGAATTAGCAAATCCTGCCATCTCAAATGAAAAGCACAATTACATGGGTACAACTATAACATCCCAAGACTTGAGGAAAAATGATACTCTGATATGCTAAAAGGGAGTCAACAGAAATTCCAGCAAATGTTCTACAACTAGTATTAGTTACTACCGTTTCTCATGCTTTTCTTATTGTTAAACATCTAAAATATTCAAGTTAGCAAAAAAGAAAGAAAGATGCGATGTCCAAGATTTGTTGCTTGCTAGAGATTAGCAACAAACAATGGCATCAGCAGGCGTGGTATAAAACAAACACGCACCAAGGCCGCGCATCGCCTTCTGCACGTTGGCTGTGGAGATGATCGAGTAGGGAGGCCGCGTCGAGGTGGCTGCTCCGCCGGCGACTTCTGTTCCCGCGTCGGGATCCCCCTCCGCTGCCGCAGCCAGGTCCTCCGAGGCCGCGGCCCCGCCGTCGGCCGCGGCGGCGGCGCATCGCGCGCGGAACGACGCTGCAGCAAACAATCGGGCGGGCTGAAGGTTGACGCGGCGGCGGGTGGACGATAAGGATAAGGTGGCCGGCGCCGCCGGGGAGATGACCCCAACGGCAGCCATGGGGAGTGGAGGGGGAAGAGCGCGGGAGATAAGGGAAGTGGGGATGGAAATAGAAGTTTTTTGCCCTTTTGTTTTTCATTTTATAATGGAGTAAAATATGACTACGTTTCGTTGTTTCTTTTTTTCTTCCAAATCTGGCCCTTTGCCAAGCTAATACCATATCTGGCCTTCAATGAAACAGTATACAAGTCTGGTCCCGGAGACTGGAGTCAAAATGGATGGAGCAAAACTTTGCATGTAGGCATAAAGACATCTCTATACTTTGACGTTTCGAGAGGTCGGCTCTAAAGAGTTTGGAACCGACCTACCTTTGGTGTTTGAATTAATTAGACTCGACATGCACAAGTATGACTTCATCCTTGTTAGAGCCGATCTCGCGGGGTTGATTTGCACATAGTGAACCAATGGGCCGTACAAGGGATTGGTTTCACTAAATGTGCATATTTGGCAAAAAAAAAAAGGAAAAAAAAACTTCGTTTGGATTCACAAGCTTGGAAATCAACTTTGTCCCTCGGATGTTTGTACAATTGAATCTTCCCACACCTCTCCCTCTATATTTACAAATTTGAAAATCCATTTGCTTAGTAAGAAAGACCACCCGGTATTTTGTTGGCAAATGGTAATCCATTTAGTTAACGGGTATTTTCGCTTATGTTCATTGTTTTTACCACATGAATTGGAATTTGTAATGTTCATACTTTTTCATACCCCTTTAGGTACTAACAAGAAAAGCAACAAAAAAAAAGGTAAACTAGCAAGGACAAAGTTTATCACAACAAGACATATACCATAGGACAATAACTTGCCCTTCCAACTAAGCTTCTTTTCATACCTATGCTCGGCCATCTTCCACACCCTGTTAACAAATTGACATAATGCATCCATTTGACAAGGTAACGAAATGGCATGCCTAGCCTCACATCCAAAAAGATGTTTATGTTGATCCTAAATCTCTTTTAGCTTGCCCAAAAAAGAGTCACCTTTATGTGAAGTCAATTTTGATACAACCGCTCAAATATAAACAAACTTAGCTTCATATTGAATGCCTTTTTATGCGCATGTTTCAAAAATATGATCGATTGAACACCATGTACCAGATGAGGAATGAGTCGGCTAACTTACTCATCATCTTTTTCTCTTTCAATAAGGATGACAGTTATATCCACAAAATTATTTAAAAGAATTGGGGACATAGCATCACCTTTTCTAAGACCCTTTCTTGTTTGGAAGTAATAGGACACATTGTCATTAAACTTGATGCTCACACTTCCACTCTCAACAAATTTAGCAACCCAATGATACCACTATGATTCATGTACTGTTTCATGCAGGACAACAACCTCTCCACGATGTTTCGGACGGGCATTAAACTTTCTGAGTTGGCCGTACAATGTTGTTAACCATCTTCAATATTCGATTCAAACCTACTTTTATGAAAATATTAAAAATTCCATTCAAAAGACAAATGCACCAGTATAGCCGTATCTTTCATAAAATAAAAACCATTGAATCCTTATTAATCACCTCTCGAAACTTTTTATAAAATTGGCGGCGGGAATAGCTTTCTGAATTTTCTTCTACGTAGAGGGAGCTACCAGGATATGGTTCTCTTGAGGTGAAAGTTGCGGCACATCGATTCATACCTATTTTTATGGAAACCTTAAAACTGACATTCAAAAGACAAATGCACCAGTACAGCCGTATCTTTCATAAAACAAAGCCATTGAATTCTTATTAATCACCTCTCAAATCTTTTTATAAAATTTGGCGGTAGGATAGCTTTCTGAGCTTTCTTCTGCGTAGAGGGAGCTATTAGCTATCAGGATATGGTTCTCTTGACGTGAAAGTTGCGGCACATTGATGCGTACCTACTTTTATGAAAATCTTAAAACTGACATTCAGAAGACAAATGCGCTAGTACAACAATATCTTTCATAAAACAAAGCCATCAAATCCCTATTAATCACCTCTCGATTTTTTTTATAAAATCTGGCGTTGGGATATCTTTCTGAACTTTCTTCTATGTAGAGGGAGCTATCAGGATATGGTTCTCTTGAGGTGAAAGTTACGGCACATCTTTCAGCATGGGACTCATTCATGGAAAAGAAGCTGGATCGTGAAAATTCCCATAGTAAACAAGATATGGGAATTCACCTCAGATCGAACACTATTTCATTATTACACAGAGATTGCCAAGTAAAGAAGCGCAATTACAGGTTTACTGCTTTATAGGCAAAGGACCTTCATAGTTTACTAGACGGACCAAGATACTTGGAATAGCGGGCTTGCGCGATGATTTTGCCAGATTTCTTCTTCAGTTCCACAGTAGCCACTCCTACTGCTTTTCCAGCACGCAGAACCTTGGCCTCAATATCAATCTCTTCCTGCAAATGGCAACATATGTTGTCATCATTTATTCCAAAATATACACGAGAACTTAGGAAAGGAAGCAATGATATTCAAACAGCTCAGCTTCCGTATCAAGATGGTCGTCCATGCACTTTGGAATAAAACAACTGCAACTTGGCTAGCCTTAGGTATTTTTAACAATAATTTTAAACTATAGAAATCTTGATACAACAAAACTAATAAAGTATACAGAATTTGCCGCGTATACAATGATTTATCATGTTTAGTGTCATCTCAATCTGGCACTCGCAGAGTGCAGTACAATTGTTGAATAACAATAATTGGTTCTATGTTTGATTATATACAGAACGCCGGGCTCACCGTCAGTCGTCAAATATCAAGAGCTTTAAAAAACACAAGGGGCATTACATAATGTAACCGAGTTCATTTACTCTATTATCTATATCAGTACCACTTTTAACCCATATGTGCCTTATTAATAGCATGCTCCATAGCAAGAGATTTCAAATCAATGATTAAATTGTCATGCAGATAGTGAGCTCAGCGATCTGAGGTGCACCTGAGAATAACGGATATTTGGAAAGTGCTAAAAATGCATTACTTCACACTCTTTGTTGTCACGAATCGTCTATGTGTTCACCTACTGCCAAACTGACCTGCTTATTATTCATCCATTTCGCTGGAGAATTTTACTAGTTCAATACATGAAGAGTTCAGTGAACATGCTCAGCTTGATTGAAGCATAATTTAGCGCCTGGTGTTGTTATCTAATTTTTGTGCAACTTCATTTGTATCGCCAGGAAATATGTAATACTGTAGCAGCATATCATACACATTAGTTGGAATTTGGATAGCCATATTGTGGAAGTTTTTTGTCTGCACCCAGAATCTGGGTGGCCATGCTTGTTGGGACCTGATCCAAGTTACCGCCTAACAAGGTTATCTTTCAGGCCGTAAGCCCATAAGAATTGAGTCATGGCTTCTGTATTCCCACTTATGTGGGTGAAACATAACAGATAACTGTGAGCAAAATGACCACATATCATCCACCTATAGTGATGTTGGATTAATGTCCCATTCCTTATTGTTAGATCACTTATTTGTTTGACTAGTTTTTTTATCTTTGGAACCATTCGTACATGTGCATAGTGCTAAAAATATGAGTCGTTTAAGAGGCGTTGCTTTGGCAACTTGGTCGTCAGGTCATGTTTGGTTTTAGAACGCAATTTCTGTTTTCTTTGTTATCACTGAAGTTATATTGAGATCGTAAATCACCTGGGTTACATACAGATAATGGCCACACCCATACTTGAGCACTGTTGCTACGTTCATGAAAGTATTTAAGCGTTCCCTAATTAACAGTCGTGTAATTTTGCAACGAAGGGGGTAAATGAGAGTTTAAAAAATGTCTGCATAGAACAAAAACAAACAGTTAACACTCTGGACACACTAATAATTATGCCCTCACACTTGTGAGGGCCACCTAGTAGTAGTTTCTCTGTAATAATAAACTGTGCTGAAATTACGCTTAGAGTTCGCTAATAAACATACGGTTATGATGAAATAGTTGGGTCATGCAAACTGATCACCCAACATGCATTCCAAGTCAATTCGTTAAGAAAGCCACTCACATCGGAAAAAGCAGCATCCAGGTAGGAGATGTTCATCTCTAGTGGTGAGCCCCTGGTCAGTGCCCCAGCCGTGTAGAAGACAGCAGAGCCCACCAAGTCAACCAGCGACGCGGTTGCACCACCGTGCAGGAAGCCGCCCGAGTTCTGTGATAGCTCGACAACAGCACAACCATCAGCGA
This sequence comes from Alopecurus myosuroides, assembly GCA_028641055.1. Taxonomy (NCBI): domain Eukaryota; kingdom Viridiplantae; phylum Streptophyta; class Magnoliopsida; order Poales; family Poaceae; genus Alopecurus; species Alopecurus myosuroides. Next base: position 104,150,705 of record CM054063.1, on the reverse strand, counting down.
AAGGCACTAATAACATGCTGCTCCATGCACGATGGCAGAACTCAACTTGTGTTTTAGTATGCAACTGCACAGGTTTGAGTGAATATACTAGCTAGAGTACAGTAGGAAGGCAAATTTGTGAAGAAACGCCAATGAAATTGCGGTAGATGGGGAAACCATGCTTGTTGTGGTACTGAAATAATTAGCGAGCATCGAGCATGAATTGAGCGGGGAAGAGGCTAGATCTGCAGGAGGCTCACGAGGAGGCGGGAGGGGACGGTGAAATGGCATAGGAGGCGACCGGGCTCGACGGCGTGGACGCGGATGCCGCAGAGCACGAAGGCGTCGTAGAAACCGGAGGGCAGTGCGTCCACCTGCTCCGTCGGCAGCGACTCGGCTGCCGCCTCCTCCAGTAGCCGGCGAGCCTTGTCCAACGCCGCAGGCGTCGACGCCATCGGCCAGTCCGATACCACCGATTTGGGAAAGATGAACTGATACGGACTCCCCTTCAGTTGCTGTCAGCGACCCTCGGACTCGGTGCTGCTGGGCTGGAGGACACTATTGGACGGACCGAACTGAAGGGTTCAGTTGGACCGAATGCCCAGGCCTCGCTCCTGTGGCAGAGAAGAAGCGCCGCCCCGCGACCCTCCCGTCGAGCTCGCCTCGCCATCGGACTCGCTCGCCACGCAGCCTCACAATCAGTAACCCACCAACGACCCCGCTAACCTCGCCGGCGCCTCGCTCTCTCTCACGGCTCCTCTCCGCCATCCGATCCATGGCGCCGCCGCTAGCCGACGTCATACGGCTCGCCACCGTCTCCCGCGCCCTGGTCCTTGCCCTCTCCCTGCTCGCTCGCCTGCTCTTCCGCCCCTACGACACCTCGGCCTCCCTCCACCCGCCCTGCCTCTCCTCCCCATCCTCCCCCTCTCCCGCCTCCTATTATAATTCCACCGCCATCTCCTCCTTAGCAGTATGGGACGGGGTCCACTTCGCCCGCTCCGCCGAGTGCGGCTACGAGTACGAGCAGTCATTCGCCTTCCTCCCACTCCTCCCCGCCTCAATGGCTCTCCTCTCCCGAACCCGTAAGTCACCTCACATCATCTTCTCTTTTCTTGAGGTGCCCGCTTGATCTGATCCGGTGTTCCGTGTGTCTGGCTTGCCTTCCTCTGCAGTGTTCCTGCCGCTGGTGCCGATGCTGGGGTACAGGGCCGTGCTCGTGATCTCCGGGCATGTTCTGAACAATGTGGCGTTCGTTGCCGCCGCGGCCTACTTCTACAGGTGACTGACGCTCTTCAGCAACGCATGTTTGGTTTCAATTTATTTCAGTGTAATTTAGTATTTCCAAATTTAAGTCCGTCATTTTATAGCCTTTAAGTTCTGTTTTAGGTGCTTGGTACAGTCCGACTCTGTTTGACAGTTAGGAAGAATACAGGTCAAGGGTGCACCAAAAAAAATCTATGCTGTGTCTCATTCATTTTATCGGACCTGTGCCCGTAGTTAGAGCGTATATGTGTTGTTTGTTCAGTGCGCATAATGGTCTAGTAATGTTGGTGGATTTGGGCATCGAGATGCTTGGTGTTTCAGACTGCTTGGTATCCACCACAGTGACTGGGTGTCATTGTTTATATTGCTGGAGTAGCTACAATGGAAAATCTGCCCTCAACTTCTAGTTGCAGCGCACTCATTTCAAGTTCAGGGCGACCTTTGCCCTTTGCACAACCACTGCCGATTTTTCTACAAAACTATAGACTCACTCTGTGTAGCGTTTCCAATATGGTTAATGTGATCGTCTGTTCTTCTTCTTGCAGATTGTCTGTGCTGATCTTGAAGGACTCAGGAGCGGCCTACCGGGCGTCTGTTCTTTTTTGCTTCAATCCTGCTTCTGTGTTCTACTCATCACTGTAATTTTCTTTCCCTTTATGTCACAACTAGAAAAACGAATCATGTACTCATAATCATGAATTAACATCAAAATGTTCCTTTTTTGTCGTTTTGGCAGATATACAGAAAGCCTTTATGCGCTATTTTCGCTTGGGGGGCTGTTCTACCTGTTTTCCGGTGCCAATACCGTTGCAATGATAATGTTCGCTCTCTCTGGTTCTGCTAGGTCAAATGGAGCACTTAATGCTGGTTATTTCTGTTTTCAGGCTTTGCTACAATCATATGATGCTGTTATCCAGAAAAAAAGGCCCATAGTAAGTTTTATTTTAGTCTTTATGAACTTGTGTATTGTTTTGCGTGGTGCTTATTATAACTAGCTGAAAAAAAAGACTACATGATTGAAGAGGATGTGGTGCAACCACACTCATAGTCCTATGCACCCCTTTGGGGATTTTCACCAGGAAGTTTGAAGAGATTCTCGAAAAGTTCAATTGTAGCTGTAGGTGTGAAATTTTGTGTACATGTGAAAAATTGTGCAAAAATATGATTATATGTGCATTGTACAGTAGGACAAAAGATTGTACTCATATTACAAATGATAATGCAATCTTTTTCCTTTGTTTTGTAAATGCACGTATGATCAAAATTGTTCACGAAATTTGCATGTACATGTCTTTCACATGTTTTACCAATATTTTTTTTTTCTGAAATCCTGAGTTCAAAGCGACCAAAATGCATACAAATGTGTATGCATAAGTCATATCTTCTACATGGCCTTTTATGTTGCTTTGTTCTATGCAAATGTTTTGCTGGGCTACATAAGATGCTGTTAGGGAAAATATGTGTATCTAACGACATTACATTTTTGTTTGGCCCAAGTTGGCAGTGCAGGCCCTTATCACTGGTTTTGTGCGCTCCACTTTTATATTCCTACCGTTCTTTGCTTTCCAAGCTTATGGATATTTGAACATATGCCTACACGGGAACACAGATGAGCTGAGACCATGGTGCAAAGCAAAATTGCCCCTTCTGTATAGTTTTATTCAGAGCCACTACTGGTAATTATTTCTATCTCAGCTTTACCAGCATTAGCTTCATCATTTATCAAATCTGACCATTGTTTTGCACTAGTATTATTGAATTTTCTATCTTCTGCAGATAGTATTTTGTTTTGTGTCACAAACTCATTTATAAATGCCATTGTGTCCTTAACAAGAGTTTTGTTTTTGCGTGAGGTACTCTTGCGAGTATAAGGACCACCATTTCTCTGAAAATCCTACATTTATCTTTGTGGACTGTGATTTACCTGTTCCTTCATCCTTGTGTTCTGTTTTACCAATAGTGTGTGATGTTTGGCCGTTAGGATGCCATGCTTGGGCTCTGTGCCCCACATATAGGAACCGGGCCAAATTCCGTTGTGCCCCACGGGATCTGAAATGTTGTGCCCCAGGATTTGAAATAGAGTGCGGTTCTGAACCACTGATTAAGATTGTCCATGCCCATAATATTGTACATAGCTTATACTACTAAGCTTTGCTATTTGATTAATGACTACTATCTTTTAACCACTTACGTGACTCGTGTTTTCAGTCAAAAATCTTGTGAGACTCATTATGCATGAGCTTTACGCTATTTTTTGTTTGTTCAGGGGAGTTGGTTTCTTGAGATACTTTCAAGTGAAGCAGCTGCCCAACTTTCTTTTAGCTTCACCAGCACTATCTCTTGCGGTTTATTCTATAGTTCGTTACACAAAAATACTTCACCAACTCTTCCAGTCAAATAGCATACACGAGCAGATTATCGCCACTGTTGAGGGGAGGTCAGTTGAAGCATGTGAAAGCTCAGATGTAGACATGGTGTTGAAGACTGAATTTTCTACTGGACTAAATAACAAAAAACAAGGTACTATTACATTCTAAGCTTTCAACATATTTCCCCTATCCTAAAAGATTATTGGACACATCATCAAATTGATATTATTCAACTTTTTAAAGATGCTATTTTCTCTGACGGGCTAATATATAAATCTATAATAAAGTCGAGTACTGTGAAGATGGCCTAGGCGGAAAGTTTGAATTAAGCTGAGAAATAGAGAACTAATCCTACCAACCAAATGTATTTGAATAAAGCTTTTATATGTACGTAAACGCTGCACTGTTTGAACAGCACACACTGAGGTTAAGAAGAGAAGATCTGCTGTGGCCGAGGCTGCGTCGGCATCTTCAGATGGCAATAGGTCAACCGGTCGAATTCTCAAAGTTGATAAGGATGAGTGCTCCATACTAGTTCTTCCTTTCATTTTACATCTGACGTTCATGACATTTACCGCCTTCTTCGTGATGCATGTCCAGGTCAGTGTACTGCTTGTGACATAGAAAGAAATTTATTTGTAGGCCCCGCAGAGTCCATTACTCAAGTCTCATCTATTCTTTCCTTGGTCCAGGTGTCGACACGATTTCTGTCTGCTAGTCCTCCAATCTACTGGGCTGCTTCACGCATTTTGGTTTCTCCAAAGGGCTCTTCTAAGAGATGGGGATACTTCATCGTCGTTTACTTCATTGCTTATATTCTTCTAGGCAGTTTGCTCTTCCCCAACTTCTACCCGTTCACATGAGAACAGCTTCACCGTTACACGCAAATTGTATGAACTAGGTTCTCCTATAAGCAGAGGGTTGATGTATTTTTTGTTCCCGACAGACTTTCATCTTAAAAGGAAAACCCTGGTTGAGCTGCTGCAGTTGCTATCAGCTGACAGCAGTCATGTTAGAGTGCAGCGGGTTGCTCACCGCTCCCTGAATGAAGTCCAGCCTACTGAACTTTGCTTCTCACTGAAGTTCTCTAAACAAATGATACTTTCAGAGTTTCAGTATTGAAACGCTCTTCAATACGAATTTCTTACTATTTATTTTTGTATGAATATGCTAGCACAACAGTAATGACAAACCTAGCGTTACCATTTATACAAAATCAATTTCGGTATAGCAATTTTGGAAATATACAAGATGCTTTCTGAAACAGCACTCTATTTTTCTGAAGGAAGGGAGTAACTTTCGTTCTTTTTCTTTCCTAAATGACTGGAAAAACAGATAAGCTCTTCAGCATTGGGGGCATTTTTCTCAGTAAGATGTGTGATGCAAAGGACTATGGGTAAGCATGTCAGTGCTAACATCAAGTTTCTGGACATAGCACCAAGGGGTTCTGCCCCTGATCAAAGCAGGAAGTCTGATGCAAAGGACTATGGATAAGTATGTAAAACTATAGGAAGCTCCTGCACATAACAATATGGTGTCCTGCCAAGTTAAGGCAACACATTTAATACATACTCCCTCCGTTCCAAAATTATATTTGGACAATTGGAAGTCATCTATTTTGGAACGGAGAGAGTAGTAGCGGAGAAAAAAGAACCCCATATACTCCTGGAATGATTCAAGACATGGTGGTCATCCTCCTAGCTTTTCATTACCACCACCACAGGCATCTGTGGTAAGTGCTCAAAGAGAAGTGTGTGTGTGCATACGTAGAGGAGTGATGGCTAACTGTCTTTACTCGTGCATATCCGTATGTGTGCATCGTTGGAATGGGTGTTTACGAGCTAGTACGCGTCCAGTCCAGAGTATCCGTTAGGAAAAGACGGGAAAGTGTGATATATGTCCACATGAGCTCAATGAACCCACCCGTGCACCCTCTATTTCGATAATCTAGAATTACTAGACAGGCATGCACGCTCCGCTGCGCCGGCTGCCGGTCGTTGTCACGGCTCGTTCTTTGCGACGTTTCACTGTGTTGTCATAGCTGCATCTCGTCTACGCATGTGCTGTGAGCCTAGTAGGTCAGAAATAGATTTTTTTCGTTGTTGTTGTTCTTTTGCTGCGAAAAAAGGCTAGGATTGTAAAGAAGGTACTTGTATAACCAATTCGGCCGTATCTAAACGCAAACGTGTAATCAGGCATATTCTCGCTTCTATACAGGGGTCACCAGATTTAAGACGCACAAAAGTAGCTCACATCAACAAGTGTTTTAACGTCAAAGTGCATCATCAGGCAAAGTTAGCTATCAAAATTAAAAATAGGCATGCAGCTATGTGATATCTCTCTCAGATACATGTCCTTATACTGCGACAGATGTTCTTGCCAGGTCAAGTGTTAGCCCTTTCACACTACTCTGTGTAAAATGTTGCTAATGGAATAAAATATTTTGTTGTTAAAAAAACTCATCTAAGCAACCAAAAAGCGGCAACACATAACCAGAGGAGCCTCTCTAATGGCACACGATTTTGAAGGACGGTCTGCTCATCTATCTGAAAGACGCATCACAAAACAAAACACAAATCCTAGTTGAAGTTACGCCACAAACAACACGGAATCGTACATAATGCATATCCTACTTTAAAAGTTTTCTACTTACACGCTGCCGTAAACAGCACAGCAGGTTCGTCTACTGCAGAGATAACAAACGACCGCACATAAACGGAACGTGAGAGCATACGCCATTCAGACAGCGCAACACAAGCCTGCCAGCCGTAGCTTAGCCAATCCTAAATGCAGCTTCCCGCTCTTCCTCAGTCTGAAAATACGATTAAGACCAAGCTAGTTACCCCACGACTGAATTAAAAAGAACATAAATATGTCGTGCAAATATGCATCATAATACCTTCTTCCCCGTCTTGTCAAACAAATTTTGGGAATAACCTTTTGACGGTACCCTCTCTTTAAAAAACCGAGATTGCTCTGCGTCCAACCTTTTTGGTCTGATCCTTGTACAATATAGGGATATTACATTGCTAGTTGAAGAGCTACGGCAAAGTAACGAACAGATCGACCCGTTGTACACACGTCGCACAAAAAACGACGTACCCATAGCAGTGCTCCTAGAAAAAACATCTAAAAAACTTGTTTATCATCTAATAAATACTGACACAAAAGCAAAGTAAATAGACATCCCATTTTTTTTTCCAGAATTATCCCCCGAAGGTGATTCCAGATTAGCAGCACACATATTCAGACCGATAAATGCTAAACAAAGTTTTTTCAACTGGGTTTCCATGGAACAGTAAAAAGTTTTATCAAATTTTCTCTATAAATCGTGCAAAAGTACATCAGTAGACAAACCAGCAAGCATCGTTTGATTCCTAGCACACTTAGAACCTTCAATACCAACACCGATCCATAAGAAATATAGCAAAAAAAAAAGTTCCTACACACCGGAGCTTGTAGCAGAGCAATCGAAATCCTCATATGCTTTGCTAGCACCTGTAAGCGAAGCCTGTAGCCCAACAAAAAAAACCTGGAAGTGAATTTATTTACTACAAAATGAGTACCGAGACACGCTGACATCAACAACGTAGCTACTGCTTGTTAAAGCCGTTATTTCAGGAGGCAAACTGAAGAAAACGCGCAATTTTCCGCAACCAGCCGGCTTGCCTACCAAAGCCTGAGCCACATCACCAAAAAAACTATCTCCTCAGAGGTTCCCTCTCCAGACACCGGGACGAAAAGGCGGAACCTGAAACAACAACGAAAAAACAATAAGCATCGACGACACACAACCTAAAATATAACGTAAATCAGCATGATGCAACTCACAACAATGTCAGCCTTGCACCCCTACCACCACCACATTTCTCGTTGGTAGACCTATAGGCCGATCCTTCTTTGACTGACTTCCAGTTGCAATCATCTCAAGAAAGGAACCACCAGTCTTGGTTAAGGTTGTAGGGCGTTGATAACAATACTGCTCCTAGATTTCTTTCCTTGCAAAACTGAGTTAGCACCCTGCACAATGAAAACCGGCGATCAAGAAAGAAGAATCAACCTATCTTTGTCAAGGCTATTTTTTGAAAACTTCCGAAGAATTTTTCCTACATGAGTTTTACTGAATTCCGTTGTTGGCTGCAGCTTATACGTAGACGTGACAGTATCATGTCGTTGTCCTTCTAGAACAGGTTTTGGAGCATGCTATGGTCGGCACCAGCTTGGCGAACTTTCCGTAGGAAGCCACCACATCGCATGGCTGACAACAGCTTTGCACGCAAACCTCACAGTTATCCCATTGTCGACAAGGGTTTCCGAGTCACATATGATGACATCCGTATATCAACTACACCCATCCAAGTCTTAGAATAGAACTATGTTGTAGATGAACAAAATAAGCATCCTCACTCAAATATGTCCACTTATCTCTTTGATGTTTCAGTTCAGAGCTGCAAACTGCAATGGCAAGCAGAGTCTTCTATTAAAAAAATTGCGACATACACATACAACTAAAGGGCAAGCCTTTTGATAAAAAAAAATAGAAGACACGTAGGCGTGGAAGCAAGCACAACAAATCAAATGGAAGTATCTAATATTAAAGTTCAGATCACTCTGCGATGTTTGGTAGTTCGGTCTCATGTATCATTAAACATATCCATAAAGAGAAAACATAAATCACGGTTTAAACATGTGGTGTTGCATCAGGTACGTTTATTCCGCACCATGGAAGCCAGGACCATACGGCTACGAAATTCCCTATGTGCAACTATAATATCAGTATTTGATAATGCGGATCAATGTTAGCGCTGACTTATGGCAATCATTCTACTTTTGCACACCAATTTAGGTAAGATATCTTTATCTAAAAGATAAATATGATTAGGACTGAGATCAAGAAATGAAGGAATTTAAGAGACAAATACATATATAATTTTTCCAGGTAATAATATAGTGGTGTTTTCTTTTCTTTTTGTTTGGAGTTGGGGTGGTAATACCTCGTGCATTTTAGGTTGGGTGAAGGAGGGCTCATCAATCTCGTTATGCCCAAACGGACGGTAGCATACAATATCCACCACTACATCAAAATGAAATGTTTGACTCCACTCCGCAACAAGCTCACACGCACGAACCACTGCCTCCAAGTCATCACTGTTCACATGGAAAATTGGAATTTCCAATGATTTGGTTACATATGTGCAATACTGTAAAGACCCCCTGACATCGGGTCGGTAGTGAATGCAACCTGATTATTTACGACAAGATGAATTGTTCCGCCGGTGGTGTAGTTTGCAAGGGCACTCAGATGCAAGGTTCATACACAACGCCCTGCCCTGAGAAGCTTCCATCATCACAACAGCACCCGAGATTCTTGGTCCTGTCAAGATCATTAGAATAGTACGGTTTGCAATCAACGACAAATGGATATGTTTTCCACCCCTGGGAGGCCTATCATATGAAGTTCCTAGATGGTACTTGACATCACCGGTCCATGTATACAACCCTCCCCCCTCATTGACATCACCGGTCCCTGTATACAACCCTCCCCCTCACTGACAGGCTTGGTACCACCGCTAAACGCACTGAAGATCTGCCGCATTGGCTTGCATACGACGTTTCCCAAAACATTCAGCCTACCTATGTGTGGCATCCCAATGATAATGCTCTCTACACCGAGATCAGCCGCCCTGTCAAACATCTCCTTCATACCAGGAATCAATGTCTTCGCACCTTCGTGGTGGTCCACTTCTGTGCCAGGAAATTCTCAAACTGTGTGCTCCAGATGAGCCTATTGAGCATGACCCGACAACGATCATAGGTGTACTCCCTAGGGTTAACTGTCTCGATCCTCTATCTCCGAGCCAGTTGCACTTTTTGCGGTCAGCTATGTGCATGTTGTCATAACTGATGGTGCCACAATCTGAGCTAATTCTAGTTGTTGTCTTAACAAATGGTGCGCATCATATGGATGATTCATTACTGAAGGTTTTTTTATACATTACTCTTGGTACTTTATCATTCCCATATCTTCATCACCATTATCTCTAGTTCTCCAGCCTATGGATTATCTTCATGTCTACTTACTTTATGTCGAAATTGATTAGAGTGTTTTAGTCGAATGCAGAAAGTGAAACTGCACACAACAACGCTTTGTTTCTCTGTCCAACCATGCACAAATGTAATAGGATAACATATTAACTGTCTTGACAACCTGTTCTCTCAAATGGAGGGGGAAACTCTTAGTACACTTCCCATGCCAGTCTATATGAATCACCTCTGGTGATAAGAAAACATTTTCACATCTGAAAAATAAATCACACAATATAGTTTCTGTCCTTAGTAGCAGTCAGATTACAAAAAGATAAATTCCAATTCATTTGGCATCTAAGCACCACGAACTATACGAATTATCTAGTCAGATTTGTCAAACACTAAGCTATTGAATAAGATTTCGAAGCCTCAATAAATTATATAAGTAAGACAACCAGTTTATTTTTCATATGTAAAAGAAAGTACTCGCATGGAGGATGCATACCTGGCAGCCTCGACGTCGAGTATCGTCGTCGAGCAGGGGAAGATCTAGTCGGCATGCACCTGATCCGCCGCCAGGGGCATACACCGCCAGACCGTGTGCTTGTGTATGCCGTCCTTGACGGAATCATCAGCCCCCTCTTCCCGGTCTCCGCCTCCAGGCCTGACCCAAAGCACGGGAAGCAGCTCGTCCGAGCGGTACCCCACTGTTCTCCCTCCCTCAGATGAACCAAGAAACGCGGGGCACAGACTGGGAGGTCGCCTCGCCGGGCGAGACGGAGATCCCTCACCGGGAAGATGGGCGGCAGGGAAATACAGACTATAGAGGGGGCAGGAGCTACGTCGGGAAGGCTGTGACGGACCTGCAGGAGAAAGGGCACAATGGGAGGCCGGGAACCCTATCTGGCTACACGGGCTCTCGCCTCTCAAGATTGAGAGGGTGCACAGTTGGGTTCGTGTGTGGGGTTGGGTTCAGCAATTGCGCACCCAGTGGCTAAGTAATTTTTTTCTTAGAAAAGAAAGTAAAACGACCAGCTGTATGGCTGACCGTTCGGCCCAGCACTTGGTGGCGCCCATCGTCAGTCAGAGAAGGAAGATCGCACAGTAGAAATTTTATTACCATGATAAGTGCCAAGGCCCACATGCCAGTGGCAGAGCAATGGTAGATGGCCTGAAAACCACACGAAAGCTTCGAGGAATATGAGATCAGCGCTAGCAAAATAAGTTGGGTTAATAGGAAGAGTATCATACCTTCATTTGGATTCTGATGGATAGAATTCATAACTACTACTCTCTCTCTCCGTACCAAAATGTAAAGCGCCCTTGACATTCACTGATTAGAAAAAACTCGCAACTTTGTATGGTATGCGTCATTGCATGGGATATTTACCCATTGCTATCCCACTTTACAACTGCATGGCATAATTTGGTGAAAATGATACCAATTCGTCATGAATAATCTACTCCCTCTGTATCAGAATATAAGATGTTTTACTGTTTTCTAGACAAAATATACCTAGACATGTTTTAGTGCACACATGAATCTACACATGTCTACATACGTTTTGTCTAGAAATATTAAAACATTTTATATTTTGATACGGAGGGAGTATTTAGGCAAACAACCAAAGGATCAAAGTTTTGCATTTGGCCCTTTGAGGGCTTTCAAGAACGTGCTGATCATCCTTATCGCTTTTGTTTCAGCATTTAGATATACATATTTCTTACCTTTTGCAATTCATTCGTAATGTATGTATTAACTATTAACCGCTACTTTCTCCAGTCAACATTTGCTACAAATTTGGTTTCATAAAGCAGAATGAAGCACTTTTCACAAGTATGATTTTCACAAATATGTACACGTTTGCCTTTTATTTACACATAGAACTGTAACCGCAAAAAAAGTTTGCCTTTTATTTACACAATAGAACTGTAACCGCAAAAAAAAGTAAACGATCAACTTTTATGGGGTTATATGGGGTCATGTGTCAGTGAATATGATTAGTGTGTTATATGGGGTTATAAATGGTTTTAGTAGCTGTGAGGGTAATTTAGGTATTTCACCTATGATGTCACCCTTTAGCCTCCTTGTATCCTATTGCAATCAATCAAGAAATGAAAAACTAGTTTTATCCAATTTATCTTCAATTTACACTCTGATCCAACGGGATCCTGATGGCACGACCAATTCAGAAGGCAGTTTATGTACTTACGTTGAAAAAAAACCAGATCAGTGGACAAAAATACATTCATTTCAATTCAAAATCTGAGACAACAGTAGCAAAGTAAGCATATGACAGTATATCAACATCTCATTTAGCCCGAAGGCATTGTGCCTCGAAAAGAAGCTTTAACCATGCACATAGCTCAGAGGCGATATCTAGTTATTCATCAACTGTAAGCTTCAAGTTAGATCACCGGAGATCTAAGGCAACCATCGCCACTTCATGTTCTTTAAAACCAGGCCAGCTGGACCATAGTTGGCTGGCCTGGTTTTTTTACTGTGTAGCAGGAACTGGAGGTTTTTAACCTTCTAGCGGGAACTGCAACTTCTCAAAAACAAGGATCGCAACAACTGGTCCTGCGAAATCTCCAAGGGTACAACCTGCAAGCCAGGAGGATATAATGTTATAACTTAGTTTCAGTTGGAAATATACTCAAATGCTGGATCTGACAGTGATTCAAGGCTGTGGTGTGCTAAATTCCTTCAAAGCAAACTAACGGACAGAGCTATAGAACCTTGCATATCTTAAGGGTGACAAATCCAAACTGGAAAACAAAATTCTGTGATTGAAATAATTCCACAATAAACACCTAGAGGACACGTCTTTACTCTTGGCAACACAAAAAGACAAATGCAGATAGGGCATCACACGCAGCAAAATTCTGTGAGTTATGATGAATTTTGAGGAACCAAAAGATATGTTTATCGCCAACCTAATGTAAACTTGAAACTCTCCAACAAACATTTTTAAGCCCATAAAATTAGATGCTTTGGCAAAGTCTTTACTCTTGGCAACACAAAAAGACAAATGCAGATAGGGCATCACACGCAGCAAAATTCTGTGAGTTATGATGAATTTTGAGGAACCAAAAGATATGTTTATCGCCAACCTAATGTAAACTTGAAACTCTCCAACAAACATTTTTAAGCCCATAAAATTAGATGCTTTGGCAAAAGTTGGTCTAGTAATTGAATTGACAGAAGAAAGGAAGTCATAACTCACCAATCCACTGGCCATGAACTGGATGCAGGAGGCAACCAAGGCCTGCTCCAATTGAGGCAAAAACCAAAGAGAAACCACATTTGATTGTTACACTATAGATCTTTCTCCCAAGCAATCTGAATTTCTCCTTCTCGTCAAGCAATTCCTCATCATTATCAGGTCGACGAATGAAACATGTGTACACTTGGACTAGAGATTGTACAACCCAAGCAGCAGCTACTCCCAATGCATGCGCTGTTTGAAAAAAAGGAGAATTAAAATAATAGCCTACAAAAGGAAACGTGACACAGCAGGAAAATCTTACCTCGGAAAGTTGTTCTGGCAACACAGTATGAGTATTCTGGAACTGACATCAACCTGTTAGCTTTCCTCTTTGATGATTTTGCAGCATCTTTAGAAAATGAAGTAAATGTTAGTAACTGTATTATTAATCGGTCAGATACAAACAGACAACTGAACAGGACGTAATAACATACGACAGAAAATATAGCTAGCATATCTAACTTAAGTTTGGAGGCATATCCTGCAAAGAATAAATAATGTTGGGCCAGCTTAGGAAGTCAAACTAAACAATCCATTCGACAGTCAGGAGTGCTCAACCCGACCATAAAGAGCTAGGATTGACTCAAGACCAACCAACTCGGCATTGAGGGCATAAGACATACAAAATAAATCTCTGTTAACAGATAAACTCTAATGGGCATAAACAAACTGTGTTAGGTTTTACTTTTGTGGAACCCTAAGTCAGGGTCAGGTGTCCAAGCTTAAAATGCTCATGTACAAGCTACTGCTGAGTCCTAATATTGCCATGTTATGAATTAACTAGCTCTTTACATGCATCAGGACAAAGATTGTGAAAAGGAAATTCTTGACAACTTGTGTAGTCCTAATGTGCTTTTAGCTGCCTATAAATTTTTGAAACACAAGTTAAACCAACAAGCAATTTGCAAGGTGAACAGAGCATCCAATTGTTATTATGGAGAATAGCAGCAATAAGATGCATACCAATGAATTGGTGAACAAGTTTCTCGAAAAATAACTAAGGACAGGAAAATATGATAGTATGGTTATTAATCAAAGAATACATTAATTCCATAATTTGTGCGGCTTTAGTCGATTGGACTAACTATCTTTCACATCTAGATTTTACAGTTATCCAAACAGGTTAATCCTCTGATATTAATCTGGACTAAGAAATTTGCGGTCCTGGATTTCTACTAATATCATTGGTAATGGGTTTGGTAGGGGGGAGTAATCCATTCAAATGATGCACTAGTTTGTTACATTCCGGCTAGAATGCTGGCAGAAGGACATAGGAAAACATAGAAACATTTTACCTTTCAGAAGCTTCCATGCTGTTCTTTCCGAAACATGACGAACCACGATCCTTTCCAATACTCTTCTAGTTGTTACAACGGAAGTCTGCAATGCAGAAGAGAAATAAGCACAGGCTTTTACTTTAAATAGGAGAAACAGTACTGGTCTTCCGGGCCAATCTTAAAAATATACTATAAGCAAGATTAAGTTCAAGCTAAAGAGCAGCTTCAGCTAATTTGGGATTTCTAGCACAAAGCGGAATCAGGCTTACAAGGATAGGGCCAGGAAGCCCCACCTATTTGGCCTACGTTCGTCCTCTAGGCCCTAAACAACATGAATACTAGGAAGTACATTTATATACTTGACATAAACAGAGAAGAAATTTATGTTCACTGGTCTAGCTAGAAAGTGATACGGAAATCACAAGGCAACTAGGGAGGTCAGTTAAGATGTACACAGAGGGAGCAACGGGCATCAAGATACTGACATGCTGCATCTGATCACGCACTCAAACTAACCATGTGCATGGCTACCCACTCTGACTAAAAAAATCTGTAAGAGAAAAGTTGTACTTTTTTCCAAACAATAATACCATTTTGGAGGCATGATAGCCAGTTTATGTAAGACAGTTAGAACAGATAGGGCAGTGAGTAAATATGTACCTCACGGGCAATCTGCTTCAACGAATTGTGGAAGGGAGTAACCAGGTCAACAGGCGGCCTCTCTGAATCATCTTGAAAAAAATCATCATCGTCCTCGTCATCAGTGGGCGGACGAGGCTCAAGAAGCGGCAAATAGTACAATAAAAAGGCCCTCAGGGTTGTCAAACTGAAATGCTTCAAGCCAAATGCATAACTAAGCGGCTTCAGATCCACATGGTATTCTTTTGGTGGCAATCCGAGATCATGGATGGAATCATATATCTTATGGTTAAGATCACTGACAAGATCAGGGATATCGTTTGATCCATAAGTTGCACCAGCGTCACAATAAGCAACTTTCCTGCACCGATAAACAGCGTGATTACTAATAGGTAAATGTGCATCCACATAAATACCAAGCTTGTAGAACTGCGTTACTTGTACTAGCTAGTGAATAATTACTTGCGGATTACTACGCTCAGATACCGGTGAGCGGGCGCAACCAAATACCCTGGCGTGCAATGCGTCGAACACCTCGACTGCGACACAGGCACGCGCCCACAAACAAAAAAACTAGCACGGGACAAGGCAGCAACAAAATCCCAAGTAGTACGTGATTAAGGAGTCGAGGGGGTGGAACTAACCCGAAGAAGTGTCGCGCGGAGAGGGGAACGCCGGAGGCGGTGAGTGCTGCCGCGGCCGTGGCAGCGACGGTGGCGGCGGAGAGGGTGCCGTAGGAGTGAACTGAGCCGCGGGGCACGCGGGCGGCGAGGTCGAGCAGGAGCGCGATGCCGACCGCCATGGGCTCGGGATCTCGCGGCGAGCGAGGAGAGGAGAGGTCGGGGGTTTGTCGGATTCGCCGGGTCGTGCAACGCGTCAGTAGCGACAACGACAGAAGGTGGCCGGCGATATGGGCTTGCTTGGGCTTTGGTCGGGCGCTCTGCGCGGGTTGGGCTGTCGGTTATATTGGACACGCAAGTCGGTCTCCTAGTCGAACTAGGGGAAAAAAAACTGGAGTAGAAACACTTTCCGTATTGGAAAAGAAGCTGAATTGACCCTTCACTACGAAATAACCTGAATCGCAAAACCTTCCGTGTTGAAAAAGAAGCTGAACTGCAACGACTCCGTAATAAAGAAAACTGAATCGTATTGAAAAGTCGCGACACTCCGGCAGCTACTACACTTCCACTATATTCTTCCAATACCAAAACGAGCGGAAATTGATGGGCTCTGCATAAGCCCCACCCCCACCCCCACACACCATGCTGGCGTTTGCTTGGTGCATCGGTTCCATCTTTTTATGTGTGACACATGCTGGCCGCATGTCGTATTCAGGTAAGGTTGACTTTCTGATGCGGCTACCAATCGAGAGAGATTTGTTGGGCTTAGATCGGCCATCCCACGCGCACATCGCCGAACGCCTCTGTCGCGCCTTGGGCAGCCGCGCCGTGGGAGTTCCGCGCTGCAGGGCGCCGTCGCATGACGAGCCGAACGTTGGCCACCGTTCGGGAGAAGACACGTCACCCGCCGACGGGCGTGAAGACAGTGGCGGAGGCACCAATGACCATGATATACTCGCGCAACGATGGATACCACACAACGTCGGCGAATGCGGCCAGGAGACATGTGCACCGCGACTGTGGCCATCAGTCTCGGCGTGTCTCCCTTTGGCGCAAGGCGGAGGGCACGACTTCACCTCACTTCGCCCCGCGCCCGACGAGAGCGGCATCCACTGCACCTCGGGTCGGACTTGCCTACGCTCGCCCCAGCCCCTGCTGGAACCAAGGTACATGACTGCGTCCGGTCTTGGGCTTCTATCGCCCCGGGCTGCAGCGCTAGGAGCAACCAGACTAAAGACTGCAGCCGCCGGTCCCCCGCTCCGCAAGGAGCCTGGCCGAGGGCCATGAGCGGGGTCGCGTCGAAGAGATGCAAGTTGAGGGCGTTGGCTTCCGCCGTCCAAACCGCCAGTTGTAAGGAAATCGGCCTTAGTCGGGGCTTCTCCCGCCTCAATATTTGAAGTCTCTAGCACCATTTCGTCGATGATTTGTGTCGGAGCCATGTCACGCTGCTTGTTCTAGAGTTCCAACTTCCAACAGAAGAAAATAAATTAAGACGGTACTTCTTTCTTCTCATGTGCATGTTTTGGTGCATTGGGCCCAAAAAGCTTAATTCAAGTTGTTAGCGCTGCGCCAATATGAGTCGTCCGTTTTGTCCGTCCGACGGACGAGATTCATCGTTGACTGACGGAACAAACGAGATCGGTCAACGGCGAATCTCGACCATCGAATGGACGAAACGGACGGCCCATGATTGGTGTTGCGCGCTAACACCTGCGCAAAATCCGCGTTGGCATTGGGCAGCGAATAGTGTTGGAATTTATGGGCTGCAGTGTGGCCCAACTAAGCCCAATAAATTCTGAAATTGTCATGGCCCATTCATGAATAATGAGTGGAGTGAGTGGGACTAAAGTTTAGTCCCATACTGCTAGTTTGGAGAGAATGGAACCACCTTATAAGGTGAGCCATTCTAGCTCATGTATGAGTTGGCAAGGCAAGAGGAGAGGTGTGCCACACGCGCGCTCCTCCTCCGCCGCCCGCCTCGCCACGACACGTCACGTCACGTCACGACGCGCCGCGGGTTGCGGGAATGAGCCGAGCCGTCTCTTGGGAAAACTTATTGAGTCATTAATTTGGTAATTAACGGACGCGTTAATTCCTAAATCGTTTCCGTTTCCTTTCTGGATCGTGAAACCGAACCGACTCAGACGTGGAGTTACGTCCACGTCTCTCCCAGCCGCATATAAATACGCGCATACGGTAAACCCTAGCATACACTTCAACATATGGTTTCGCACCGTTCCAAAGCACTGCGCCGCCAATCAAGTCTTCTCCGTCCCTCCTTTCGGCGTGCACCGCTAGTGGCGACAGCAGGCCTCCGGAACCCCGCCTCTTGTGATCCTGTACGGGAGAGGGACGATCAGGTTTTTGGGGAGCGCACTCGCGCGACTGCTGACGGCGATTACTTCCCCAACGACGATTTCTTCCCTGACCTCGGCAACCTCTTCATCGACGACATGGCCGACGTGGACAACAACAACGGCGGTGCCGCTACCGCTGCATCGTACGTATCTCTATTTCATCTGTATGAGATATTACTGGAATTCTTATGTCTAGTTCTTGCAATAGATTGTTTCAGTCTGTCTACTGTATTAGATCTAGATATTTGCATGGTTACTGTATTTGCTACGGTCATAATTTATCTGATTGTATTTCGAATTAAATCATGTGCTAAATTGCTAATATATTCAACAATCCAAAAACCTGATTATAGACAATTTCTTGCACCTGCACCGTCTGTCATTGCAGCGACAAGGCCAATCCCTTTCAAGGGTGTGGACTATAAGAGGTGGCGCACGAGAGTAGTGCTATGGTTTCAAACCTTGCGCTGCTATGCGGCCACTAAGGGCAAGCCTGAGGGCGATCTCAATCCAGCACAGCTGGAGGACTTTGAGAATATGGACACTATGTTTAAAAGTGCCCTCCTCGGTATAATTGATGATTCCATTGTGGATCCGTATATGTCATTTGATAACGGCAAGGATATGTGGGCTGCACTCGAGGCCAAATTTGGGGCCTCGGATGCTGGCAGCGAGCTGTATGTCATGGAGCAATTCTATGACTACAGGATGACTGATGAGCGCTCTGTTGTTCAACAAGCTCATGAGATACATTCACTCGCTAAAGAATTTGAGCACTTTAAGTGTATGTTACCGGACAAGTTTGTGGCCGGAGGCATTATTGCCAAGCTCCCATCTTCATGGAGCGCCTTTGCTACTTCTCTGAAACACAAGAGACAGGAGTTTTTCGTTACGGACCTCATCGGATCTCTTGATGTGGAAGAGAAGACGAGAGCAAAGGATACACGTGCTCGGGTTGCTGAGGTAGGTTCTTCTGCCCATGTGGTACAGAAGAAACACTACCCGCCCAACAAGTCTAAATATAACAAGAAGAAATCCGAGGGTAAAGGAAAACCCGATGGCAGGTATAAGCCATCGCACTCTACCAACTTCAAGAAGAGGAAGGGGTCATGTCACGTTTGCAGTGAACTGACCCATTGGGCTCCAAAATGCCCTAAGCGATATGAGTTGCAGCAGCAAGAAAACAGCGGCAAGACCGCTAACATTGTCATTGGTGACACTGAGATGAAGGATTTTGGGTACGGTATAGTTCCCACTATTCTTTCAGTTTGTCATTCACCTGAATGGTTAATTGACACAGGTGCCAATGTACATGTTTGTGCTGATGCTTCCATGTTCTCTTCTTATCAGATACAGGGACTTCCCCCGTGCTGATGGGGAACGGGTCACATGCTACTGTTCGTGGTGTTGGTACGGTCGATCTGAAGTTTACTTCGGGGAAGATCGTGCGACTGAAGAACGTTCATCATGTGCCCTCCATCAATAAAAATCTCGTCAGCGGCTCACGTTTATGTCGAGATGGTTTTAAGTTGGTTTTCGAGTCCAATAAAGTTGTAATTTCCAAGTATGGACAATTTATTGGTAAAGGCTATGAGTGTGGAGGCTTGTTCCGCTTATCCTTGTCAGATATATGCACCAAAGTTATTAATAATGTTTGTCACGATAATGATTGTGATGTTTGGCATTCACGACTTTGTCATATTAATTTTGGTTGCATGACGCGGTTAGCAAATATGAGTTTAATTCCGAAATTCAGTACTATTAAAGGTTCTAAATGTCAAGTGTGTGTTCAAGCTAAGCAACCTCGCAAGTCTCATAAGACTGCGGAGGCGAGAGACTTGGCACCACTAGAACTTATACATTCTGATCTTTGTGAGATGAATGGCGTATTGACAAAAGGTGGAAAGAAATATTTCATGACACTTATTGATGACTCCACTAGATATTGTTATGTGTATCTTCTGAAATCTAAAGATGAAGCTTTAACTTATTTTAAGAATTACAAGGCTGAAGCTAAGAACCAACTTGATCGTAAAATTAAACGGCTTAGGTCTGATCGTGGTGGAGAGTATTTTTCCAACGAGTTTAATTCTTTTTGTGCTGAACACGGTATTATTCATGAGAGGACGTCTCCCTACTCACCTCAGTCAAATGGGGTGGCTGAAAGAAAGAACCGAACGTTGTATGATTTGGTTAACGCCATGGTAGACACTTCGGGTCTCTCCAAGGCATGGTGGGGGGAGGCGCTAATGACTGCGTGTCATGTCCTAAACCGAGTTCCCACAAAGAATAAAACCATTACTCCATTTGAGGAATGGGAAAGGAAAAGGTTGAAACTCTCCTACCTACGTACTTGGGGTTGTTTGGCGAAAGTCAATATACCAATTCCCAAGAAGCGCAAGCTTGGACCAAAGACTGTTGATTATGTTCTTTTGGGCAATGCTTTTAATAGCATTGGTTATAGATTCTTGATAATAAAATCTGAGGTATCCGACATGCATGTTGGTACGATTATGGAGTCGAATGATGCGACTTTCTTTGAAAACATATTTCCTATGAAGGATATGTCTAGCTCATCAAATCAGGAGAAACCTGTTTCATCTAGTCAGGAATTAGCTGAGATTCCTGAATCCACCATTCCGATAGAACATGTTGAGAATCCCGAGGAGGATGACAATGAAGTTCCTGTAAGGAGCAAGAGACAGAGGACTACAAAGTCCTTTGGTAATGATTTCATTGTGTACCTCGTGGATGACACACCCAGGACTATTTCAGAAGCCTATGCGTATCTTGATGCTGACTACTGGAAGGAGGCTGTCCGTTGCGAGATGGATTCCATCTTAGCTAACGGAACCTGGGAAATCACTGATCGTCCTTATGGGTGTAAACCTGTGGGATGTAAGTGGGTGTTCAAGAAAAAGCTTAGGCCTGATGGTACAATTGAAAAGTACAAGGCACGGCTTGTGGCCAAGGGTTATACCCAAAAAGAAGGTGAAGACTTCTTTGATACTTACTCACCTGTGGCTAGACTGACCACTATTCGTGTGCTACTCTCACTGGCTGCCTCGCACGGTCTTCTCGTTCATCAAATGGACGTTAAGACGGCTTTCCTTAACGGAGAGTTGGACGAGGAAATTTATATGGAGCAGCCAGATGGTTTCGTAGTACCCGGTCAGGAAGGCAAGGTTTGCAAGTTATTGAAGTCATTATACGGCCTCAAGCAAGCACCTAAGCATTGGCATGAAAAGTTCGAAAGGACTTTGACTGCTGAAGGCTTTGTTATAAACGAAGCTGATAAATGTGTGTACTATCGCCATGGTGGGGGCGAGGGAGTTATTCTATGTCTATACGTTGATGACATATTGATCTTTGGGACCAATCTTGATTTAATCAAGAAATTTAAGGATTTCTTATCTCGTTGTTTTGAGATGAAGGATCTAGGAGTAGCTGATGTTATCTTGAACGTCAAGCTGTTGAGAGATGATAATGGTGGGATCACACTGCTTCAATCTCACTATGTGGAAAAGGTCTTGAGTCGCTTCGGGTATAGTGACTGCAAGCCTTCTTCAACTCCATATGATGCTAGTTTGTTGCTTCGAAAGAAACAACGGATTACTAGAGATCAACTGAGATATTCTCAGATTATAGGCTCGCTTATGTATTTGGCGAGTGCCACGAGGCCTGACATCTCTTTTGCTGTGAGCAAATTGAGCCGGTTTGTTTCCAATCCGGGAGATGATCATTGGCGTGCGCTTGAGAGAGTTATGCGCTATTTAAAAGGCACTGCGAGCTATGGAATTCACTATACCAGAAACCCGAGGGTTCTGGAAGGATATAGTGACTCTAATTGGATATCTGATGCTGATGAGTTTAAGGCCACTAGTGGTTATGTTTTTACACTTGGTGGTGGCGCTGTTTCCTGGAAGTCTTGCAAGCAGACCATCTTAACGAGGTCAAATATGGAAGCAGAACTCGCAGCATTAGACACAGCCACTGTTGAAGCAGAGTGGCTTCGTGAGCTCTTGATTGACTTGCCTATGGTTGAAAAACCAATACCCGCAATCCTAATGAACTGTGATAATCAAACTGTGATAATCAAAGTGAAACAGTTCTAAGGATAATGCAAAGTCATCAAGACATGTGAAGAGGAGATTGAAATCTGTCAGGAAATTGAAAAACTCCGGAGTTATTACGTTGGATTATATCCAAACATCTATGAACTTGGCAGATCCCTTCACAAAGGGTTTATCACGGAATGTGATAGATAATGCATCGAGGGAGATGGGCTTGAGACCCACGTTATAAGTTGCCCACAGTGGTAACCCACTCTATGTGATCGGAGATCCCGTGAATTAGAAGTGGAAGACAAGCTGTTGGTCGACTGAGAGGAGAGTATCCTTATATTTTATTCCACTCCATAAAAGATGCAATACTCTCCTAATCTGTATGGTAGGTTGACTTTTGTCTTAATGTGTTCCAAGTGGCTTGTTTATATAAGCAGAGATGTGTCCTACAGAACATCTCCTGAGGAACTCGCCTATATGAGTCTGACTGTTAAACGTCGCAGTCTATGAGAATCGGGTGCTCTCTAATAAACTCATGAAAGGCCTTCGGAGTATGACGCATACGCTCCAAACCGCGGGGAAGCCTTGCGGCAGCCTAGTATCGGTTCATACGTTGTGTGATACTGGTATCACATCAAACTTGTAGTTCAAGACGTAGTCCACTATTCAAGTTGTGAACTAGTGTAGCATGATGTTCTAAGTGGAAGTTCAACTTAACAGTCTTCACTAACACCGGTATATAAACAATGTTTTGGAACAGAGTTTGTGAAATATGCTAATGATACTTTGTGGGGGATTGTTGGAATTTATGGGCTGCAGTGTGGCCCAACTAAGGCCAATAAATTCTGAAATTGTCATGGCCCATTCATGAATAATGAGTGGAGTGAGTGGGACTAAAGTTTAGTCCCATACTGCTAGTTTGGAGAGAATGGAACCACCTTATAAGGTGAGTCATTCTAGCTCATGTATGAGTTGGCAATGCAAGAGGAGAGGTGTGCCACACGCGCGCTCCTCCTCCGCCGCCCGCCTCGCCACGCCTCGTCACGTCACGTCACGTCACGTCACGACGCGCCGCGGGTTGCGGGAATGAGCCGAGAGCGTTTATTTTGTCGCTTGGGAAAACTTATTGAGTCATTAATTTGGTAATTAACGGACGCGTTAATTCCTAAATCGTTTCCGTTTTCTTTCTGGATCGTGAAACCGAACCGACTCAGACGTGGAGTTACGTCCACGTCTCTCCCAGCCGCATATAAATACGCGCATACGGTAAACCCTAGCATACACTTCAACATATGGTTTCACACCGTTCCAAAGCACTGTGCCGCCAATCAAGTCTTCTCCATCCCTCCTTCCGGCGTGCACCGCTAGTGGGGACAGCAGGCCTCCGGAACCCCGCCTCTTGTGATCCTGTACGGGAGAGGGGCGATCAGCTTTTTAGGGAGCGCACTCGCGCGACTGCTGACGGCGATTACTTCCCCAACGACGATTTCTTCCCCGACCTCGGCAACCTCTTCATCGACGACATGGCCGACGTGGACAACAACAACGGCGGTGCCGCTACCGCTGCATCGTACGTATCTCTATTTCATCTGTATGAGATATTACTGGAATTCTTATGTCTAGTTCTTGCAATAGATTGTTTCAGTCTGTCTACTGTATTAGATCTAGATATTTGCATGGTTACTGTATTTGCTACGGTCACAATTTATCTGATAGTATTTCGAATTAAATCATGTGCTAAATTGCTAATATATTCAATAAATAGATTGTGGTATTCATCTCTTGTTCTTGATGTCAATTCCTCTGTTCTTATGTTCTTCCGTTCCTTCGTGTCGTGATTTTTCTTGGTATGCAAAAAGTGCTCATAATCCTCGTGTTGTAAGTGAGATTGTAGAGAGCAAGAGAACAAGCAAATGAATCGAAACTTGTTCTCTGCATTGATGAGTGTGGTATATATATATATGGTGAAGAGATGGAAACAGGAGATGCCACTGGTTCTACTAATTCTAACATCCCTTCTGAAAACTATGGAGCAGTTTACAGTATTCCATCCCCGTAAATTTTGATTCTTGCCATAATGGGTTAATATGTTTATCTCCTCTATGTGAACTAGATAACACCCCACGTGTTGCAGCGATATATGTATATATAAACTAGAGCGCTAGTAAGAAATAACATGAAAATCAATAGAAGAAAACATACAAATGAAAAGGAAAAAGATGGATACAATGAAATTGAGGGATATTTCCATATGCTTCACCAATTTACATTGTGAAGTATTGTTTAAACATATATTGGAAAATAAAATAGAGATGTAAATTCAAAATAGAATATTGATTGGCATGACATCAGCTGTCGCTCCTGTAAAGACCGGACCTAGCCTGGGAGGAAGCTCATAACAGCTTTTAGAACGTCGTTCATATGTATAGAAAGTAATCAGTTCTAATAGCATATGTAAATGTGCAAGTATCAATAAAGTACTGTTTAAAACTCAAGATAAAAAGTAGCAAAAAACTTATGTACGGGAGTAACTTACTAATGCCACACTGGCAAAAATGTTCTTTCCTCTCTGTCCCTAATCAGGGGAATGTCCAGGGTACTGAAACCTCGTAAAATTTATGTAGTCTGTTAAGGAAAGTTGGGGCAACAACTTGGAACTTACTTTTCAAGAGAAGGCCAGAATTGGTTTATGTATAGATGCGTTGTTACATAGCCAAGACCTAATTGATATCTACATATGCTTGCAGCAAACCGACGGGCCATGGACGGAATGAATGGAAAAAATCCTAAAATAATTGCATGTAAATAAATAAAAGTAGCTAGCAAATCAAAGGTAGCTATTGTCAATATGCATCAAGTTCAGTTTGCATATCTTAGAACAATGCATTTTGTCGGACTCAAGCAAACGGAAGTACATCAGTGTTGATCCCTCTTTCCGCTGGATCATCTATAAATAGATTCAGACAAATTATCGTTGATTCCGTAGTTGCAAAAATTCTGCAGTATAGCATCTGGATGGAAAAGAAACTATGCAGAGCTAAAATTAGGCTTGAGTTGATACATGGAAAACCAAAAGCTATGAGAATCCTCTATAACTAAATCGATACATAGCGGGACTAAATAAGCATAAAATTGTATATACAACATCACTATAATCTTTAGACGATTGTGGAAAATAAATAAAAAGAAGTTCTGACTTTTATGGAAGTTTGTTCATATATGACCATGCTTGGATAGTTGAGAAGTTGGCCCAAATAGGGGCATGAGGTTAGCATCAATAGTGCTATGAAACAATACAAAATAAAGCCATGACCACTGATCCAATGTTACAGTATCAATGATAACAGTACACAGGCCAAAACGAACTTGACAGTTAAGCCTCATATAAAAATAAACTCTAGTTGTACCAAGTACATGAATGGAGCTAAGTAGAAACATGAACACGAAGAAAACTCCTCCTACACGATGGTCCAGCCGTCCAGGCAGCTTGAGGGTTGTGTTGCTTTCTTTTTTTTCTTCTCTTGAATGTAATCTGCAACATAAAAAAAATGAAAGAAAGAACACAGACCAAGTCAGCAATGCGTTTTTGCTAGATTTGCAAAGAGAATCAGCGCTCAGGAGAACCTTTATCTTACCGAATATTACCAAGTACCTGCTAAGAGCATCTCCAACGGTGGATGTAAACTAGCGCGGCACTGGAAAAACCGTCAGTTTAGCGTGTGTGGCCTGAACCGTGGTGCTCTAGTAGTCGCGCTAAACCTAGGCATGCTGTAAAATTTAGCTAGCTCGCGGATAAAAGCTCAATCTGGCGCTCGGGAAATTGAGCGTCTAGTCACAAGTGCGCAACGGTCAAACGAACGCGTGATTTGCCAACCGCCAGTGCAATTTCCCCGCGCGCGTCCGCGGCAACTGCACTCCACTTCCCTTCTCCTCCTCCAGCCGCCTGAATCCGCCCGCCGCCGCGCCACCATGTTGCCGCTCGTAGCTCCCACACGACGCGTGCAGCTCCCACCGCCGGCGCCGCTCACATGGCCGCCCATGAGGCGCCGCCACGCTAGAACTTGGTCGACTTCCACTTCCGTGAGCTCTCCTCGACCTCTCTTCCGCCGCCGGTTCAACCGGCGCTCGGCTGCGCCTAAGCTCCCGTGTCGGCGGAGTGCAGCGACCCACCGCGCGCAAGGTGTTCGACGCAATACCTCAAATGTATGAGAGACACCGATGTGTTCATTTATAATCGATATCTTTCTAGTTTGAAGAATAATCGCCAATACATATTTATAGATGAGTTGGTCTTATGATTATGATTCGTCTGGCAAAGAATGGGATCTCCAAGAGGAAGAGGACATTTCTATTCTTTTGGCTTTGCACGCCAATAAGAAATCGAAGCATTGTGGGTTTGTTCGGGGTAGAGAGAAGTTGTGGAGGGAAAAGATTGATGGGAACAACAAGTTGATGCAGAACTATTTTGCGGAGGATCCCATATATTCTGAGAAATATTTGTGCCGCCGTTTTAGGATGAACACCGAGTTGTTCAAGAAGATTGTGGAGGAGGTGATGAAGCATGACCGTTTTTTCATGCAAAGGAGGAATGCTGTCGGAGAACTTGGACATGGCACCTATCAGAAGGTGACTGCCGTCTTGCGTATGTTGGCATATGGTATTCCGACAGATCTACTTGATGAAAATTTGGCAATAGGTGAGAGTCAAACTATCAAGTGTGTCAAGCGCTTTATTCGGATTTATTATGACATAAAGGTTAGGTGCCTAACGGACATTGTTTATCATGAAAAAAAAATCCCGACGTAAGAAAAAAAAAATTGAAATTTAAGAAACTGGTGTATTTTTTTTTGAAGGTGTAGACATGGTGGAAGTGTTCGGTGATGAATACTTGAGATCCCCCAATGCTCAAGACACGGCTAGACTGTTGGAGTTCAACAAAGCTCGGGGATTTCCAGGCATGCTTGGCTCCATTGATTGTATGCATTGGAGCTGGAAAAATTGTCTGGCGGCTTGGCACGGACAATTCTAGGGGAACAAAAAGGATGTTGATGCAGCGTGACCCATCCCACTGGGCATGTCTAACACTCCATCATATGTCAAGTCACCATGGATTCAAAAGGTGAACTCATTCCTCTTCTAAAATCCACTTCGTACCCCTTTGGATGGTATACTACTTGACCATCTACCCATGTGCATTGCTAGGTATGAGTCGACGAGTACGGAGACGAGGGGAGATGCCGAGAAGCCCCAAGACTCAAGCTCGTCCAAGGTGTACGCATGGAAGAGGACGAAGAAGCGAGAATACGAAGAGGAAGATGTCCAGGAACGGCGACCTGAAGACCCGGCCTAGCCGGCTCCCCATGCCGACGCTCTCGGGTACCTGTCCGGCCTGGCAGCCCGACCTAGGCCGGCTCCCTTGTGCTCCTTAGGCCAGCGCCCCTACAAACCGGCCTACCCCGGTCGGCCTCCCAGGCCGGCTCCCCCTGCGCCTTACCTGCCTGCACGCAGAGACATGGAATATTCCTTGTATCCCTCTACCTCCCTCCTACTAGTATATATAGGACCCCTTCCCCTCCTTCCTAGAAAGAGCTGATGTAAGATAGAATTGGGCATTTGCTCCCCTCCCATGTGGAGAACCTCCTCCATGGGATTCATGGCTACTCCATAGATTCATCTATTGATTGTATCAAGATCTCTCCAAGTAGTTCTTGCCAACCTTTCCCTTGCGGCTATTGTTGGATCGGTGAACCGGTCGGTGAGAGGAATTGGTTTCAATTAGCGTGTTGTTGACTTGGGTTTGTGATCCCTCCTAGGCTCCACGAGTTATCTCCCCTTTTGTGTGTGTGAGTTCATCGTGTTCTTCGTGTTCTTACCAATCTCCCCACCTCTCGTGCGTCAGTCCGTGAAGATCGGGCCAACCTAGAGGCCTAGCCTATATCAGATGCCACTATAATCCTTGAAGCCGTGACTGATTATGAGACTTGAATTTGGCATGCTTTTTTTTGGAATGCCTAGATCTGACATCAATGTTCTTCACCGGTCACCAGTGATGAACCAGATTGCTAATGGTAAGCGGCCACGGGTGGAGTTTGAAGCAAACGGGCATACATAGAACTATGTCTACTATCTCGTAGACGACATCTATTCAAGGTGGCGGACATTTATGAAGCCGGTGAAGAAACCGCAAGGTAAGAAACAATGTGCTTTTCATAGTGCACAAACGGCAACAAGGAAAGATGTGGAGAGAGCATTTGGTATTTTGCAAGCCCAGTTTGCTATTGTGAGAGGGTCGGCTAGATTTTGGTATCAAGAGATCATTTGGTACATTATGACCGCTTGTGTGATCATGCATAATATGATCATCGAGAACGAGCGTGGGCAAGATGTAGACTATTATATCTACGATTTGATGGGATAACCCGTACGAGTGAGAAGAAGAGAAGAGAGAGTTTCCCTCTTTATTGTATCCTACCAGTCCATTCGCCAGAACGAGGCTCGTGATGATCTTTAAGAAGATGTGATGGTGTGCTAACACACGTTCGTTGGGAGACCCAAAGAGGAAGGTATGAAGAGTACAACGACAAAATTTTCCCTTAGAAATAAAACAAGGTTTAATCGGACCAGTAGGAGAGAGAAATCACTTCTGAAGGTTGTTGACGACTGATGTTGGCAGGACGCACTACCAAGCTCAGCAGCAACATGGAATCTGCACACAACACAACCAAGATACTTTGCCCCAACAAAACAGTGAGTTTTTCAATCTCACCGGTTTGCTGAAAACAAATGAATGTTTGTTTGCAGTGAATGAAATGAGAACAATGTTTGCAGTAGGTTGTATTATCAACGTAAAAGAATGGACCGGGGTCCACAATTTACTAGTGGTGTCTCTCCATAACAGATAAATAACATGTTGAGTGAATAAATTACAGCTGGGCAATTGACAAAATAGAGGTTGCACCGTAGTGCACATACATGACATGATGATTACTATGAGATTCATTTGGGCATTACAACATGACACATAGACCATAATCCAACTGCATCTATGACTAATAATACACCCTCAGGACGTCATCCGAGCAAACATTGGGTATTAAGTTGCAAGCAAAAAATTATTGCATTAAGTAAAGTGTGTAATCTAAACAAAAGAATTATCCTTAGACAAGGCATTGATGTTTACCCCTAGTGGCAACAACAAATCTACAATCTTAAAAGTTACTTTCACTCTCCCAGATTACTGGAGGCATGAACCCACTATCGAGCATAAATACTCCCTCTTGGAGTCACAAGTATCAACTTGGCCAGAGCATCTACTAGCAACGGACATCATGCAAGATCACAAATAACATATATATGATAGATCTATAATCAACTTGACATAGTATTCAATATTCATTGAATCCCAGCAAACACAACATGTAGCACAATAAGATAATCATCATATTAGGCAACTCACAAGATCTAAACATGATGACACAAAAGAGGAGAAGACAACCATCTAGCTATTGCTATGGACCCGTAGTCCAAGGATGAGCTACTCACGCATCACTCTGGAGGCAGGTATGGTGATGAAGATCCCTCCGGTGATGATTCCCGCTCCGACAGGGTGTAGGGAAGAGCTTCAGAACCCTCCCGAACTAGGGTTGACGACAACGGCGGCTACAAAACTTTTCCTGGATGGAGGCTCGGGTGTTTAGCGTTTTCCCGAGGAAGACTTTATATAAGAAAAAGGGAGATGTCGGTGGGAGTCCAAGGGGCCCACACCACGTGGTGGCGCGGCCAAGGGGGTGCGCCACCCTATGGTGTGGCCTCCTCGGTGCCCCCCTACAGGTCTCCTCCGGACTCCGTGTACGTGACAGCAAAATAGGGACTTTGGCTTTTGTTTCGTCCAACCCTGAGAATATTTTCAGAACAACTTTTCCGAAACAAAAAACAACAGAAAACAGGAAAGCGTTGTGGCATCTCGTCAATAGGTTAGTCCTAGAAAATGCATAAAAATGATATGAAGTGTATAGAAAACATGTAGCAATTGACACAATATCAACATGGAACATCAGAAATTATCAATATGTTGGAGACGTATCAAGATGTCATGCAGAAGTGGTGGAAATGGTATGGTAAACAAAACCAATAGTTGTGTGTATTCGACAACTATATGACGACTATTGTTTGTATTGTTGTGTACAATTTATTCGTTGTAATAAATAATTAAACTATTTAATTATTTTTGTCTTTATGTCTTTGTTTGATCTGCTATGATCTATATGTTTGTTTTTATAAGGTTTCTGGCACACGCGCTGATTTTTGGTGCGCCTCGTGAAGCTCCGCAATGCACGCGCTGCAGTTTTAGGCTACTGGAATCTCTGATGCTGGCGCGCTGCTGCAAAGCTTCTAAACGCGTGCTGGGAACGCGTTTTAGCGCGTGGCGGTATTAGACGCATGTTGGAGATGCTCTAAGCAAAGAGAGATAGAAAGAGAGGCAGATGGGATCATCAGAGATAAGTAACATAGATCGAATCAAGGAGAAGCTTTAATAATCTTAGTGCAAAGGCATTACCGAACAAAGCCGAGTGATGATGGCCGGGGTGATTCAGGAGCCTCGGCGACATGGGAATGACACTGCCAATTCATCCAGTAGTGATTATTGATGGCATGCAGAAGGGTGAGAAGATGAACGTGCCCTCCACGATAATCTCGTCTATCACCGCCACAAAAGCAAGATGGTGAGATTGGGGGTATATATAATGGTTAGTAGAAATGTACATTGCAGATAGACATGGTGGAAGGGCAGCGGAGGAGACACACGGCTTGAGAAACGTTGAAATAGACGCAGATCAAAGGGCCAAGGCTCGTCGGCCGATCTAGATTCTGTGTGTTTGAGAAGAGCGTCTGATCCCTGGAGAAGATCAACAAAATTGGTCTGTTTGGAATGGGCCAGAATATTGTATCGGCTCGCTGCTTTACATATTGCACAAACCACAGAAAAATAGAGTGAACATGCAGAGGAAAGAAACGAAAATAAAAGGAAAAAAAATGAAAATTGCTGATGTGGTAGTTTGCTGAGGTGGATAGGCTGCATGTTAAGAGAAATAGTTAGTGAGGATGATCTATTTAGTTATTATTATAGATCAGGAGATGATTCACGTGTGGAGTAGACCCTGAGTATTTTTTTATTGGCATGCAGTCTATAATTGGGTCGAAGAATCCGTTGCTTCGCAAATTTATCCTCACTCGTGTGAATACAAGCAAACACTATTTCCCCTATCTATTCTTTCTGTGTGTTCCTATAATAATATTATATATGTGGTTATGTTTAGATTCAGTTTTTTCACCTTTCACAAGTAAAAAATTCAGCTTGTTCCTATAATCGGCAATCAGGAAGAGAACCAAATATTGTGTTGGTTAATTATGTACACACACAAAATTGCTCGCATATTTTTTTTTAATTTGGATTTACCGAGCTATGTTCGTGTGACATATTTTCTTGTGAAGTTGTGTCAGGGGATTGAGATGCGAGTTCTTTGTCTAACGTTGAGGATGAGCACCAAAAGTATACCCAAAATATGGACCCTCCAAGGTGCCACCAATTTCTAACACCTCACCGTCAAATTAGTCCAAGTGCTAACAAACAGTCTGATTACTTGATTCGCTGAGAGATTTTTTGTCGAACGATTTAGGTTGATAGTCCAAGACCAATAAGGAACAAGGGAAGGGAAGGCTCAAATGAGAATAAGGAAATGACTTGCTTCAGTTGAGGTGATAGCTCTCACTTCGTTGTGAATTGCCCTTTCAAGAATAGAGTTGAGAATGGTGGAAGGCTCATCAATAAATCCAACTTCATACCCAAGGCCAAGAACTTCATGAAGAAAGTGCCTCCAAAGGCAATAGTCGCAAATGAACAAGAGTATGAATCCGGTGGTCATGGTAGCAATGATGATGACGGACAAGAGTTCACAAAAGGGAACATCTCCACACCAATAATCATGCCAGAAAATTGTATCCCTTCCACCATTGACAACCATTTTCCTATACTTGAAATATAATTGTCTCACTTTGATCAAGTCCTTCCAAACTGGTGAATCTTCTTGCCCGTGCTTAATCCTCCAAATCCCATGTTGAACTTTGTATTTAGCTTTCAGTAGATCTTGCCATATACCTTCTTCAAACTCCAATGTTCACCACCACTTACACAACAAACTGATATTAAACAGCTTCATGTGTTTGATTCCTAGGCCACCTTTCTTCCTTTGGCTTATTTATCAGCACCCACTTCACCATATGATATTTTTCCTTGGTAGAAGAGCTCTGCCAGAAAAATATCCTCATAGTTTTAGTCAAATCCACAATGCAGGTAGTTCGCAGCCAATACATTGGCATGTTATATATGGCCACACTACTCCGTGAAGATTGAATCAATACATATCTTCCACCTAGAGATGAGTTGTTGCCCTTCCAACCTTCCAAATTTCCCCCCAAATTTTTCCTTAAGAGGGTCAAAGTCAGACACATGCAACCTGAATCCATACACAGGCACTCCAAGGTACTTAAGTGGCCATTCACCTAGTTAATAATTCAACATATCAGCATAAAATATCCCTTTCTCATCATCATCCAACACGATCATCACTTCACTTTTCATGAAGTTAATCTTGATTCCACACATAGCTTCAAACATGTAAAGGATTAGCTTCAAATGCCTGACTTGGTCAATGTTATCTTGGACAAAAATAATTGTGTCATCGGCAAATTGGAAGATGGATATTCCCTTATTTAAGAAGTGAGGTACCAAGCCCACAATTATACCAACATCTAGAGCTTGGTGGATGAGCTTTGCAATCCCATCAGCAGCCAAGTTGAACAGGAAGAATGAGAAAGGATCTCCTTGTCTTACCCCTCTATGACTATCGAAGTCCTTGCCCTTAGTGTTGTTGATATTACCACACGGAGTACCCTTACTGACTACCTCATTTATCAACCTACACCACAAAGAATTGAAGCCTTTTTGGCTGACACAATTCAACATATAGTCCCAATCCACCTTGTCACATGCCTTCTCAAAATCAAGCTTCAAAACCACTCCATGTTGCTTCTTCCTTTTGGCCCCATGAAAATTCTCATGCAAGGACATGATACCATCCATGATGTTCCTACCCTTTATAAAAGAAGTTTGGAATTTAGAGATCAATTTGTCCATTGCTGGTTCAACCCTCATTGTCACCACCTTGGTGATTATTTTATAGATTACCTATAGAATACTAATGAGTCTGTACTTCTAAATACAATCGACATGATTAGATTTCTACAGCAGAATAATCATCCCAAAGTTTATCCTGAACAAGCCTAGTCGGCCATGAAACCAATCCTCGCCATCACTTCATGCTTAATTACAAGCCAACAGGTTTGATAGAGCTCAACATGGATTCCATCAGGACCTGGTGCCTTGTTTTTAACCATCACATCTATTGCTTGTTTTATTTCATTCTCATCAAATATTCTGTCCAACGCAATATTATCCTCAACAAATAGCTTTTCCTCCATAGGCCAAATATCAGCTGAGAAGTGCATTCGATTTGCGTCCTCTCAGCCAAACAACCACTTCTAGTACTCCGTGGCATGATTATAAGTTCTCCAGTCGCCTAAATCTGCATATCTCCATTCTATAGGACATATGATACATCTCAAACGTATCTATAATTTCTGATGTTCCATGTTGTTTTCATGCCATATGATACATGTTTTCTATACACTTTATGTCATTCGTAGGGATTTCCTGGGACTAACCTATTAACAAGATGACACACAGCCAGTTCCTATTTTGTGCTGTTTTTGGTTTCAGAAAATTTGTTCTGGAAATATGCTCGGAATTGGACGAAACAAAATCCCAGGGTCTTAAAAATATGTCACGTACATGGAGTCCAGAGGGGACCCGGAGGGGGCCCTGGAGCCACCACACCATAGGGTGGTGCCCCCCTTGGTCGCGCTACGAGGTGGTGTGGCCCCCTGGCCGCCCACCGACATCTCCCTTTCGCCTATTTAAGCTCCTACTCGGGTTAACCCTAAATACCCGAGCCTCCATCCACGAAAAGTTCCATAGTCGCCGTCATCGTCAACCCTAGTTCGGGAGAGTTTTGAATCTCTCCCCGGCACCCTGCCGGGAGGGGGAATAAGCACGAGAGGGCTCTACATCACCATGCCTGCCTCCGGAATGATGCATGAGTAGTTCATTCTTGGACTATGGGTCCATAGCAGTAGCTAGACGGTTGTCTTCTCCTCTTTATGCCACCATGTCTAGATCTTGTGAGCTGCCTAACATGATCGAGATCATCTATCTGTAATCCTATATGTTGTGTTTGCTAGGATCCGATGAATATTAAATGCTATGTCAAGTGATTATCAATCTATCATGTTTATGTTATTTATGATCTTGCATGCTCTCTGTTACTAGTAGATGCTCTGGCCAAGTTCATGCTTGTAACTCCAAGAGGGACTATTTATGCTCGATAGTGGGTTCATGCCTCATTTTCATCTGTGCTCGAGTGACAGAAACATGGCGAATGGGGTGTGTGTTGTTGCCATTAGGGAGAAAACAACAATATTTTCATTGTTTACATTACACACTTTACTTAAGGCAATAATCTGTTTCTTGCAACTTAATACCCTAAGTTTGATTGGATGATGCTCTGAGGGTGGATTATTAGTCATAGATGCAGTTGGATAACGGTCTATGAATTATGTTGTAATGCCCGTATGAATCACATAGTAATCATCATGTCATGCATATGCACTACGGTGCAGCCTTTATATTTGTCAATTGCCCAACTGTAATTTGTTTACCCAACATGTTATCTATCTTTTATGGAGAGACACCATTAGTGAACTATGGACCTCGGTCCATTCTTTTACACTTATAATACAACCACTTCAAACACTGTTTTCTTTACTGCAATCATTACTTTCCTCTGACTCACTGCCATAATTGTTCTCTTTTCATTTGCTGCAAACAAGTACTGTTTTCCACACTATACATCTAATCCTTTGTGTTAGTAAAATTGGTGAGGTTGACAACCTCACTGTTTCGGTGGGGAAAAGTATCTTGGTTGTGTTGTGCAGATTCCACGTTGTTGTTAAGCCTGGTAGTGCGCCCTGCTGCTACGCCTTGATGGTGCCTTGACGGGGAGACTTCTTGATGATGATGAATTTTAAGTCCCCGGCAACGGCGCCAGAAATTCTTGATGCTTGTGATGGCGTGTTGGGAACACCAAGAGGAGGGTGTGATGATTACAGCGGTAAGAATTTCCCTCAGTCAAGAACCAAGGTTATCAATCCAGTAGGAGAAAGAGGATCTCAGGAAGTTGATGCCACTGACGGTGGTGATGACGCCTCACCGGTGTCAGCAACAACGCGGAACCTGCACACAACAAAACCAAAATACTTTGTCCCAACGGCACAGTGAGGTTGTAAATCTCACCGGTCTTGCTGAAAACAAAGATTAGACGTATAGTGTGGAAAATGGTGTATGCTTGCAGTAAGTAAAGAAAGCAGGGAATTGTAGTGGTTTGTTTAAGAGTGTAGGAAAATGGACCGGGGTTCATAGGTTCACTAGTGGTGCCTCTACATAAAAGATAGCATGCTGGGTGAACAAATTATAGCTGGGCAATTGACAAATAGAGGTTGCACCGTAGTGCACATTCATGACATGATGACTACTATGATATTTAGTGCGGGCATTACAACAATATACATAGACCGTAATCCAACTGCATCTATGACTAATAATCCACCCTCAGGTTATTATCCGAACCCCCTTAGGTATTAAGTTGCAAGCAACAAATAATCGCATTAAGCAATGTGTGTAATGCAAGAAATAATTGTGCACACGAGCACTCACACCGTTGTTTTATCCGTAGTGGCAACAACACATCCTCCCCCGTCATGTTTCTGTCACTCGAGCACCGGCGAAAAGGAGGCATGAACCCAACTATCGAGCATAAATACTCCCTCTTGGAGTCACTAGCAACTACTTGGCCAGAGAAACCACTAGAAACGGAAAGCATGCAATATCAAAAATAACATATGAAATAAAGACTATAATCACCTTGGCATAAGTTCAATATTCATCGGATCCCAGCAAACACAACACATATAATTACATAAGAACAATCTCGATCATGTTAGGCAGCTCACGAGATCTAAATATTGAGGCATTGGAGGAGAAGATAACCATCTAGCTAGTGCTATGGACCCGTAGTCCAAGGATGAACTACTCACGCATCACTCCGGAGGCATGCATGGTGATGAAGAGGCCTCCCGTGATGATCTCCTCTCTGGCAGGGTGCCAGGAGACAGCTTGAGAACCCCCCCTGATCTAGGGTTGACGATGACGGCTGCTGCGGAACTTTTCGAGGATTTTTTATTAGGTACCTAGGGTTTTCCTTCGGAGGGGAATAAATAGGCGAAAGGGCGACGTTGGTGGGCCACCAGGGTGGCCTCACCACCCCCAGTCACGGCCAAGGGGGGCCGCGCCTGGCTATGGTGAGGGCCCCCTGGTGCCCATCTTCGACTCCTCTCGGACTTGTGGATGCTTCCGGGGAAAATAGGAACTTCGGGATTCGTGGGGTCCGATTCCGAGAATATTTCCAGAACAACTTTTCTGAAAAACAGCAGAAAACAGGGAACTGACACTTGGCATCTTGTTAATAGGTTAGTCCCGAAAAACGTGCAAAAATGCTATAAAGAAGGGAGAAAACATGTAGCAATTGGCATAATATCAACATGGAACATCAGAAATTATAGATACGTTGGAGACGTATCAAGCATCCCCAAGCTTAGTTTTTACTCGTCCTCGAGTAGGTAAACGATAAAACAAAATAATTTCTGAGGTGACATGCTACCACACAATCTTGATCATAATATGTAAAGCATAGCATGTAAACTAGGATCAAATGAACTAAAGCTGTGATCTATATTTGATATCAACAAGTAATTCATAAACAAATAAGAAGAAAGAAGCAAAACTTTTAATGAATCAATACTAAAATACTATCAACCGTGCAAAGTTTATTAGAGATGATTTAAGCTTTCAAGAACAACAATATCATGCACGTCAAACGATCTTCACAACCCCTGTTAGGATCAAGTCAAGCTTTTCACACGATGCAATGCTTGAATCTTAAACTATTTGCGCACTAAAAATGAGCAAGTATTCTGCGTTGGTCCCTGGCACCGGGATGTTATGGCAAAGAGAACATTATGGGGGTTTGGAAGAAAGGCTCACAAAGCTGAAAGTGGTCGTTAGACAAGAGAAAGTCTTATAACCGAAGTTATGCAAGGAGTAGGGATTGGCACACAACGGATGCAAATAGAGCTATAAGTGTATGAAAGCTCTCCAATGGAACTAGTGGGGGTGCATCCAACTTGCTTGCTCACTAAGACCTAGAGCTCATTTGAGGAGGCTCATCATTGGAATATACAAGCCAAGTTCTATAATGTAAAATTCCCCACATAGTTATGAATGAATGATAATATGAAAACTTTCTCCGAAATGAAGAGTTGGTGCTAAACATGAAGCACAAGTGTGGTATAAAGGATAGTGATGCACCCCCTCTCTCTTTATTCTCTCTTTGGCCCTTTTTTGGGGGCTTTTTCATTTTTTTATATATCCTCACCGGTAGGGGCAACATCCTATAATACAACGAATCATCACACTTTTAGTACTCAGAACTCATAATGGAATATCTCTGATGTATCCAACTGCATGCTCCTGCCAGTGTAGCAGTATGCATAAATAACCATGAAGCTCATCATCAAGTAACATAATGGAGGTGGATGTTGTGCAACAATATATCTCGGAATGGCTATGGAAATGCCATGATAGGTAGGTACGGTGGCTGTTTTGAGGAAGAATATATGGGCTTATGTTTAGGAGAACAAAGTCCTCCCACGGGATTTGGATGCACTAGCGAAGTTTGCACCAACTCTCAATGTGAGAAAGGGCAATGCACAGTACCGAAGAGGCTAGCAAATATGGATGGTGGAAGTGCCAGGAACCGCAACATAGACTCACGAGTTAAAAGGTTGCAGCAAGAAAATCATATTTACAAGGCACAATGCAAATCACTCCAAGAGGGTTCGTGGCAGTGACAAGTCACTGTTAGCTACCCCGACCGTAGTGCGTAACAAAGGGCCGATCAGAAATGTATCACTCGTAGCAATCATATACCATTCGTTTCTATCAGCTGGTAATTTTAAGTGTGGCATAGTTTCAAGTTTCTTAGACCAACCATTAAAAGTTTATACTTACTAGTCCTTCCTGTTTATCCATTAAGCAAATTAATATCTCAAAACAACATCAGTGATTCAAGTGAAGCAGTTTAGTGATCTACAAGACCATGCGAATTTTTCTACTATACCAACTACCACATAAGCATTTCTATTCTCAACCAAGGACATATATATGACAACAAAACTATCTCTAAGCATATAGCAATGAAAACTAGAGAGTACTAACAGCTCTAAATAAGAGATGAATGCAAAACAGGAGCTAAATAAATGCAGCAGCCAGACAAAGATTAAGAATACAAAGTATTCCCATGAAAAAGTGGAGCGTGTCACTCTCCAATCAAAGAATGCTAGGGTCCAACCGAGATTATTGCAAAAATAAAAACAAACTGAAATCAAAAATAAAAGACGCTCCAAATAAAGCATATAAGATGTGACCGAATAAAAATATAGTTTCACTAGATGTGACCTGATAATTTCTCGATGAAGAAGGGGATGCCTTGGGCATCCCCAAGCTTAGATGCTTGAGTCTTCTTGGAATTTGCTGGGATGTATCGCCGGGGAATCCCCAAGCTTAGGCTCTTCACTCTTCTTGATCACGTCATATCATCCTCTTCTCTTGACGCTTGAAAACTTCCTTCACACCAAACTTGTCACAATCTTCATTAGCAACGTTAGTGCAATCGAAATAATAAAATTCACATGGTTCAGTTTCAACACAATCCTAACACTCACAAACACATTAGCTACTGTCACAACTTCTTTTAAAACTCTTTTTCTCAAAAGAACACCAAAAGAAAGAGATTAAGATGCAAATGCAATTATTGGTAGAAATCTGTCAAAACAGGACAACAAGTAAAGATGATTTTTTTAGAAAACCTTCTGTTGCTCAAATTAAAAAGTGTTAAACTAAGAAAGGTTGCGTATATATCCCAGGATTACGCACAAAAAAACTCAGGTCATTTTGAATTTTCTGTGATTTTATACGAATTTAGCCGTGGACAGCAGAAATCTGTTTCCTGCGCAGAAATCCGAAATATAGTCTCAACTTTCCACTAGAGGCTTTACTTGGATCAACAAAGACACAAAAGAAAAGATAAAGCGGGGTTTCTAAGGAAATAGAAAACACCCAGGTGCAAAGCACATAGAAATAAACGACGGAAAACAGGTTGAAAACGGAGAAATAAAACGGGTTATCTCCCACTAGCGCTTTTCTTTAACGCCTTTCAGCTAGGCATAGAAAGCAACTCAAGTATTTTCAAGTGAAGAAGCATCAAAATTAAGCTTAGAAATCTCCTCAACAATGAATTGTATTTCATCTATAGAAGTTTTAGATGTCCCTTTATCAGCACTTTTAGGCACACTACTTTCATCAAATGGGTTTGCAGGAACAATCCAATCAAAATTCTTTTCTAGAGCTTCATGCATTCCTACCAATTTAAAGGGTATTGGTATTTTAATTTCCTTATCATTGGGTTTACCCGGTGTGCTATTAACATTTACACTTGAGCCTGACATCTCAAATCGATTAAAAACTTTTCTAGCCTCAATGGCAACATCACCAAATTCTTTAAACAAAGTTTCTAGAATAAACTCTCTTTTTTCGCTATCCTTAATGTTCTCAATGTTGAGTAACATTTGTCGTATTATGGGATTAAGGTTAACAAACCTAGCTTCCAGCATACGAACTAGAGATGCTACAGAGGTTTCATAATCTGGAGCAAGTTCAGCTAAGGATATATCCTCAAATTCTTTGTGCTTACTAACATAATTAAAGAACTCTCCAATATTATCTTTCCCAATTATATCACCGCTACCTATTGGTACGTATTTCAAGGTAAACTTGGGTAGAATCATGATTAGAGATTAAACCAAGAAGAAGAAAAGCAAAAATAACAACTATGAAGTAAACTATTTTTTGTGTGTTTTTGATACAAAGAAGCAAAACAAGACAATAAACAAAATAAAGAGATTGAGAGTGAGAGACTCCCCTTGCCAGAAGACTTCTTTCTCCCCGGCAACGGCGCCAGAAATTCTTTGCTACGCCTTGATGGTGCCTTGACAGGGAGACTTCTTGATGATGATGAATTTTAAGTCCTCGGCAACGGCGCCAGAAATTCTTGATGCTTGTGATGGCATGTTGGGAACCCCAAGAGGAGGGTGTGATGAGTACAGGGGTAATAATTTCCCTTAGTTAAGAACCAAGGTTATCAATCCAGTAGGAGAAAGAGGATCTTCGGAAAGTTGAAGCCACTGACGGTGGTGATGGCGCCTCACCGGTGTCAGCAACAACACAGAACCTGCACATAACACAACCAAAATACTTCGTCCCAACGGTATAGTGAGGTTGTCAATCTCACCGGTCTTGCTGAAAACAAAGATTAGACGTATAGTGTGGAAAATGGTGTATGCTTGCAGTAAGTAAAGAAAGCAGGGAATTGTAGTGGTTTGTTTAACAGTGTAGGAAAATGGACCGGGGTTCATAGGTTCACTAGTGGTGTCTCTCCATAAAAGATAGCATGCTGGGTGAACAAATTACAGCTGGGCAATTGACAAATAGAGGTTGCACCGTAGTGCACATTCATGACATGATGTCTAATATGATATTTAGTGTGGGCATTACAACAATATACATAGACCGTAATCCAACTGCATCTATGACTAATAATCCACCCTCGGGTTATCATCCGAACCCCCTTAGGTATTTAATTGCAAGAAACAGATAATCGCATTAAGCAATGTGTGTAATGTAAGCAATGATTGTGCACACGGGCACTCACACCGATGTTTTCTCCCTAGTGGCAACAACACATCCTCCCCCGTCACGTTTCTGTCACTCGAGCACAGGCGAAAAGGAGGCATGAACCCAACTATCGAGCATAAATACCCCCTCTTGGAGTCACTAGAAACTACTTGGCCAGAGAAACCACTAACAACGGAAAGCATGCAAGATCACAAATAACATATGCAATAAATACTATAATCAACTTGGCATAAGTTTAATATTCATCGGATCCCAGCAAACACAGCACATAGAATTACATAAGAACAATCTCGATCATGTTAGGCATCCCACGAGATCTAAACATTGAGGCATAGGAGGAGAACACAACCATCTAGCTACTGCTATGGACCCGTAGTCCAAGGATGAAATACTCACTCATCACTCCGGAGGCAGGCATGGTGATGAAGAGGCCTCCGGTGATGATCTCCTCTCCGGCAGGGTGCCGGGAGACAGCTTCAGATCCCCCGATCTAGGTTTGACGACGACGACGGCTATGGAACTTTTCGAGGATTTTTTATCAGGTACCTAGGGTTTTCCTTCGAAGGGGAATAAATAGGCGAAAGGGCGACATCGGTGGGCCACCAGGGTGGCCTCACCACCCCAGGCACGACCAAGGGGACGCGCCTCGATATGGTGAGCCCCCTGGTTCTCGTCTTCGACTCCTCTTCGGACTTCTGGATGCTTCCGGGGAAAATAGGAACTTCGGGATTCGTGGGGTCCAATTTCGAGAATATTTCCAGAACAACTTTTCTGAAATAAAAAACAGCAGAAAACAGGGAACTGGCACTCGGCACTTGTTAATAGGTTAGTCCCGAAAAACGTGTAAAAATGCTATAAAGAAGGGAGAAAACATGTAGCAATTGGCATAATATCAACATGGAACATCAGAAATTATAGATACGTTGGAGACGTATCAAGCATCCCCAAGCTTAGTTCGTACTCGTCCTCGAGTAGGTAAACGATAAAACAAAATAGTTTCTGAGGTGTCATGCTACCACACAGTCTTGATCATAATATGTAAAGCAGAGCATGTAAACTAGGATCAAATGAACTAAAGTTGTGATCTATATTTGATATCAACAAGTAATGCATAAACAAATCAGAAGAAAGAAGCAAAACTTTTAATGAATCAATACTAAAATACTATCAACCGTGCAAAGTTTATTAGAGGTGATTTTAATTCTATGCTTAGTAGTTATTGATGTAGCAAGACTTGTCTCAAATATCTGAGCGTGCTTAATGTCCATTGAAAGAATCATGAGTTGTTTTTATCATATCGAAGCATAATATTGTGGCATTCTCCTTCGAATGCTTTATTTGGTTGACTTGGCGCATGCTTACACCATGTTATGACTACAAACCAGTCACTTCTAGCCTCTATGACCATTTAGTTTTTGACTTGTAATACCATTTATGCTTTGATGAATAATGTTTTTGTCGCTATGCATGATTATGGCCATTATTGCTCTCTTAATTTGTCGCTCCCAGTTTCTTGCTAGCCTTCACCTGTACTGAGTATTTGCTCTACTCGTGCATCCAACTACCAAAACCAAAGTTTTCCAAATGTGTCCACCATACCTAACTATATGTGGTATTTAACCTCCACTCCAAAGTAAATTTCTCATGTGCTACCTTTAAAACCTTCAAAATTATACCTGTTTTGTGTTCTTGTTTTAGCTCATGAGGAAGTAGTTTAAAGTTTATTGTGGTTCATGTCAAGCAAAGGTCTTCTCCCTCTTTCACCCGATGAGTAGGGAATCTGTTTTCATTTAAATTTGTAGAGAGATGGTGCCAATTAATATAACCAAAAAGGTACTTCCCCATGGATTGATGAAAGTTGGTGGGTACCCGTGGATATGGTTAGCCCTGGTTTGTGAATAGCATGGTGGGAGGAAGTGCCAAACTAAATAAACAATGGAAACCGCTCTCAAAAGTCTAAAAACCTTGCTTGGCATGAGTTATGATAAGTTTTTCATTACCATTCATTGACATAAACATACACCTCTCTTAAAAAAATTGTTTTCAGTACCTCTATTTTAATAAAATAAAAAGC
The DNA here is from genome assembly GCA_028641055.1 of Alopecurus myosuroides. Taxonomy (NCBI): domain Eukaryota; kingdom Viridiplantae; phylum Streptophyta; class Magnoliopsida; order Poales; family Poaceae; genus Alopecurus; species Alopecurus myosuroides. The sequence goes on along the minus strand of CM054063.1, from coordinate 104,107,725 downwards.
TCTAGCACATGAGTTAATCCCTGCTTCCCTGTGCGAAGGGCCTTTCTTTTACTTTTATGTTGATTCTTCATCTTCTAACTTCATGCACAATTAAGAGACCGTAGTTGTCATTCTGAGTATAGTGTGCATCAATCCCAAAGATTATTATTGATTGATTCATGATATGTTATTACTTGCTCTCAAATTATTTATTTCTAGTAACCACTTGAACTTTGAAGGTGTCCTGGAATTTATGTTTTGGTCCCACTTTTAAGGACAAGCGGAATACCACTTTGCTATGTTTTCTTTATGCTCGAAACAAACATATAACTTTCAAGTGCATTATTATTCATGATCTTTTATTTTCGTTAGTTTTCATATTGCAAAATGGTTGCTAAGTTCATTGTTAGAATTATATATATCATGTTTGTGTTTAGAGTACTATGATATCAGCTTACAAATGCTTTTACAAATATGATAATCAAGATTATGTTGGCAGCATGTCACCTCAGAAATTATTTTGTTTTTATCGTTTTACCTACTCGAGGACGAGTAGAACTAAGCTTGGGGATGCTTGATACGTCTCAAACGTATCTATAATTTCTGATGTTCCACGTTGTTTTCATGCCATATGCTACATGTTTTCTATACACTTTATGTCATTTTTATGGATTTCCTGGGACTAACCTATTAACAATATGCCACAGAGCCAGTTCCTGTTTTTTGTTGTTTTTAGTTTAAGAAAAGTTGTTCTTGAAATATTCTCAGAATTGGATGAAACAAAATCCCAGGGTCTTAGAAATATGTCACGTACACGGAGTCCGGAGGGGACCCGGAGGGGGCCCTGGAGCCACCACACGATAGGGTGGCGCGACCCCCTGATGCGCGTGTAACACACGTTCGTTGGGAGACCCCAAGAGGAAGGTTTGATGAGCACAACAACAAGTTTCCCTCAGAAAGAAAACAAGGTTGAATTGACTAGTAGGAGGAAGGAGTAACTTCAGAAGGTTGATGCAATTGAGATGGTAGGGCGCACTACCGATTCAGCAGCAACGTGGAACCTACACAACACAATCAAATCACTTTGCCCCAACGAAGCAATGAGGTTGTCAATCTCACCGGTTTTGCTGAACACAAAGAGGTTAAACATATGGTGTGGAAAACAATATGAGAACACTATGAAAACAGTAGTAGCAGTGTGAAAACAATAATTGAAGTGGTTGTATTATCAGTATGAGAAAATGGACCGTGGTCCACAGTTCACTGGAGGTGTCTCTCCATAAAAGGTAGCTAACATGCGTGGAGAACAAATTACAGCTGGGCAATTGACAAATAAAGAAACATGCATGACGTAAAGATTACTACGAGATTCGTGCGGGCATTACAACAAAATACATAGATCGTCATCCAACTACATCTATGACTAATAATCCACCCTTCAAATATCATCCGAACAAATGTGGGGTATTAAGTTTCAAGCAACAGATAATCACAGTAAGCAAAGTTTATAATGTAAACAATGTAAACAAAGTAAACATCGTTGTTTTCTCCCTAATGGCAACAACACATCCTCCATCCGTCATGTTTCCGTCACTCGAGCACAGATGCAAAGGAGGCATGAACCCACTATCGAGCATAAATACTCCCTCTTGGAGTCACTAGCATCTAGTTGGCCGGATAAGCTAGTAACAACGGAGAGCATGCAAGATCACAAATAACATACACATGAAGATAACATGATAGATTGATAATCAAAATACATAACATTCAATAATCATCGGATCCCCGCAAACACAACATGTAGAATTACAAATAGATGATGTCGATTATGTGAGGCATCTTACGAGATCTAAACATGAGGCATAAAGTGGAGAGGACAACCATCTAGCTTCTGCTATGGACCCGTAGTCCAGGGATGAACTACTCACGCATCACTCCGGAGGCGGGCATGGTGGTGTAGACCCCTATGGTGATGATTTCCCCTCCCGGCAGGGTGCCGGGCAGAGCTCAGAACCCTCCTGATCTCGGGTTGACGATGACGGCGGCCTCGTGTGTTTCTCAAGGAAAAGTGGTATATATTTAGGGTTGACGTATCGGGGGAATAAATAGGCGAAAGGCGGTGGATGCCCGAGGGGCCCACACCACCCCCAAGCGTGGCTAGGGGGCGCACCGCCCTATGGTGTGGACCCCTGTGGCCCCCTCCGGGCCTCTTCGGGGCTCCGTGGATCCTTCGCGAATTCTGAGACTTTCGGGCTTCAAATTTTCCGATTCCGAGAATATTTCTAGAACAAATTTTCTGAAACTAAAAACAGCAGAAAACAGGGAACTGGCTCTAGGGCATCTTGTCAATAGGTTAGTCCTGGGAAATCGATAAAAATGACATAAAGTGTCAGGAAAACATTTAGCATAAGGCATGAAAACAACATGGAACATCCGAAATTATAGATACGTTTATGACGTATCACCCCCTAGCCACACCACCAGGTGGTGTGGCCCCCTGGCCGCCCACCGACATCGCACTTTCACCTATTTAAGATCCTCCTCGGGTTAACCCTAAATACCCGAGCCTCCATCCACGAAAAGTTCCATAGCCTCCGTCATCGTCAAACCTAGTTCGGGAGGGTTTTGAAGCTCTCACAGGCACCCTGCCGGGAAGGGGAATCATCACCGGAGGGCTCTACATCACCATGCTTGCCTCCGGAGTGATGCATGAGTAGTTCATCCTTGGACTACGGGTCCATCCAGTAGCTAGATGGTTGTCTTATCCTCTTTATGCCACCATGTTTAGATCTTGTGAGCTGCCTAACATGATCAATATCATCTATCTATAATGCTACATGTTGTGTTTGCTGGGATCCGATGAATATTGAATGCTATGTCAAGTGATTATCAATCTATCATGTTTATGTGATTTATGATCTTGCATGCTCTTCGTTACTAGTAGATGTTCTGGCCAAGCTGATGCTTGTAACTCCAAGAAGGAGTATTTATGCTCGATAGTGAGTTCATGCCTCCCTTTCATCTATGCTCGAGTGACAGAAACGTGAAGGATGCGGGATGTGTTGTTTCCATTAGGGAGAAAACAACAATGTTTTCATTGTTTACATTACACACTTTACTTAAGGCAATAATCTGTTGCTTGCAACTTAATACCCGAAGTTTGATTGGATGACGCTCTGAGGGTGGATTATTAGTCATAGATGCAGTTGGATAACGGTCTATTAATTATGTTGTAATGTCTGCATGAATCACATACTCCCTCCGTATCAAAATAGAAGATGTTTTAGCATTTTGTACATATCATGTATCTAGACATGTTTTAGTGTGTAGATTCATATGCATCTTACACTAAAACATGTCTAGATACATATTGTCTAGAAAATGCTAAAACATCTAATATTTTGATACGGAGGGAGTAGTTATCATCATGTCATGCATATGCACTACGGTGCAGCCTTTATATCTGTCAATTGCCCAACTGTAATTTGTTTACCCAACATGTTATCTATCTTTTATGGAGAGAAACCACTAGTGAACTGTGGACCCCGGTCCATTCTTTTACACTGATAATACAACCACTGGAAACACTATTTTATTTACTGCAATCATTGATTTCCTCTCATTCACTGCAATCATTGTTCTCTTTTCATTTACTGCAAACAAGTACTATTTTCCACACTATACATCTAACCCTTTGTGTTAGAAAAACCGGTGAGATTGACAACCTCACTGTTTCGTTGGGAAAAATATCTTGGTTGTGTTGTGTAGATTCCACATTGATGTTGAGCCTGGTAGTGCGCCCTGCTGATGGTGCAGATATTGCACTCGTTGGGATACCCCAAGAGGAGGATTTGATGAGCACAGTGGTAGGAGTTTTCCCCTTAGTTAAGAACCAAGGTTACCAATCCAGTAGGAGAAGGAGGACCTTCGGTAGGTTGATGCCACTGATGGTGGTGCTAGCGCTTCACTGGTGTCAGCAACAACGTGAAACCTGCACACAACACAACCAAAATACTTTGCCCCAATGGTACAGTGAGGTTGTCAATCTCACCGGTCTTGCTGAAAACAAAGATTAGACGTATAGTGTGGAAAAACTGTGTATGCTTGCAGTAAGTAAAGAAAGCAGGAAATTGTTGTGGTTTGTTTAACAGTGTGGAAAAATAAACCGGGGTTCGTATTTTCACTAGTGGCGTCTCTCCATAAAAGATAGCATGCTAGGTGAACAAATTACAGCTGGGCAATTGACAAATAGAGGTTGCACCATAGTGCACAATATGACATGAAGATTACTATGGTATTTAGTGCGGGCATTACAACAATATACATAGACCGACATCCATCTGCATCTATGACTAATAATCCACCCTGAGGTTATCATCCGAACCCCCTTAGGTATTAAGTTGCAAGCAACAGATAATTGCATTAAAAAAGTGTGTAATGTAAGCAAAGATTATGCACGCGGGCACTCTCACCGCTGTTTTCTACCTAATGGCAACAACACATCCTCCCCCTTCACGTTTCTGTCACTCGAGCAAGGCAACAAGGAGGCATGAAACCACTATCAAGCATAAATACTCCCTCTTGGAGTCACTAGCAACTACTTGGCCAGAATAACCACTAGCAACGGAGAGCATGCAACATCACAAATAACGTATGCAAATAAAGACTATAATCAACTTGGCATAAGGTCAATATTCATCGGATCCCAGCAAACGCAGCATCGAGAATTACATAAGATCAATCTCGATCATGATAGGCAGCTCACGAGATCTAAACATGCAGGCATATGAGGAGAAGACAACCATATAGCTACATCTACGAACCTGTAGTCCAAAGATGAACTACTCACGCATCACTCCGGAGGCAGGCATGGTGATGTAGAAGCCTCTGGTGATGATCTCCTCTCCGGTAGGGTGCCGGAAACAGCTTCAGAACCCCCCTGATCTGGGGTTGACGGTGACGGTGGTTGCAGAACTTTTTCGGGGATTTTGATCACGTGCCTAGGGTTTTCCATCCGGGGGGCTTAAATAGTCGAAAGGGCAAAGGCGGTGGAGCTCCAGGGCCCCACACCTATAGGCGGCGTGGCCAAGGGGGGCCGAGCCACCCTATGGTGTGCCCCCCTGTTGCCCCTCTTCGACTCCTCTTCGGTCTTCTGGATGCTCGGGGAAAATAGGACTTCCGGGCTTCGAACTTTCCAATTCCGAGAATATTTCCAGAACAACTTTTCTAAAACTAAAAACAACAGAAAACAGGGAACTGGCTCTGTTGCATCTTGTCAATAAGTTAGTCCGGAAAATCAATAAAAATGACATAAAGAAGGGAGAAAACAAGTAGCAATTGGAAAAATATGATCATGGAGCATCAGAAATTATGGATATGTTGGAGACGTATCACCTGCCAACAACCTTCAGAAGTGATTCCTTTCTCATACTGGTCGATTAAACCTTGGTTTCTTTCCGAGGGAAAACTTGCTACTATGCTCTTCATACCTTCCTCTTGAGGTCTGCCAACAAGCGTACATCTACGCGCATCAGTATACATGTTTTTTTTCTACCATTTGCAATCCGATGAAAAAAGGTTGTGTTTGCATCCCCTTGCAGAAGCCATTTCTTACTAGACCTGCTATGTCAATAGCTTTGTCATACACTTTCAATAACTCAAATTGGACCTTACCTTTCTTAATGCATTGTTCTCCTGACAAGGTTCCATGATCCTCTAGAATTTCTAGCTCATTAGTCAACTCCTTATTAATTTCGTCACCTCTTAAGTTGGAACCCCAACCTTTCAGATTCTTCTTACATTTTTCAATTTCATTTAAAAAATCCGAATACCGCCAGTGTTGTAACAGTCTTATTCCAAGCTAACTCAACCCTACTCATGAAATCAGGGTGCCTTACCTAACTTTTCTCTAACCTGAATTCCTTGCTCTTATGAGTACGAGACTCACCAGTATCCATAATCAAAGGATTATGACCGGAGACAATTCTAGTAATTTTTGTAACCATAGTCAAAGGGAACAAAGCCTCCCACTCATTACTGATTAAGATCCTATCCAACTTCTCCAAAGTTTGATTTTTATGATTGTTAGACCGGGTAAAATACCCCCAACCAACCTTTCCTAAGGCATTTGAGTTTATGATAACATTAAACATAATTGAGAAAAGCACCCCTCTCCCTTTATTTTTTTCATGAGAAACCTAAAATATTAAAATTCTCCAACCAGAGTAGGCAAGGTAAAATGAGACACATATTAGCCAAGTCTGTGAGAAAAGTAGTTTTATCCTTATCATGCCAACATTAATTCCTTATAAAGTTTCTTATCAAACACATGAGCTTTGATCAAGAATCTCCTAGTAGTGGAATTACTCACATCAATCTGCAGGACTTGATGCCACAAAATACCACCAGATCTCCCTAAAGAAGGTGACTAGTGCCATGATGGTGGAGGACTTGCACTCGTTGCGAGAACCCAAGAGGAAGGTTTGATGAGCACAATAGCAAGTTTCCCTTAGTACAGAAACCAAGGTTGAATCGACCAGTAGGAGGAAGGAGTAACTTCAAAAGGTTGATGCAGCTGAGACGGCAGGGCGCACTACCGGTTCAGCAGCAATGTGGAACCTACACAACACAAACAATTCACTTTGCCCCAACGAAGCTGTGAGGTTGTCAATCTCACCGATTTTTCTTATAAAAAAGAGGTTAAATATATGGTGTGGAAAACAGTATGAGAACATTATGAAAAACATTAGAAGCAGTGTGAAAACAATGGAAGCTGTGTGAAAACAATGGAAGCAGTGTGTGTATTATCAGAATGAAAAAATGGACCGGGGTCCACTGTTCACTAGAGGTGTCTCTTCGTAAAAGATAGCTAACATGCGTGGTGAACACCTTACAGCTGGCTAATTGACAAATAAAGAACATGCATGACATAAAGATTACTATGAGATTCATGCAGACATTACAACAAAATATATAGATCGTCATCCAACTTCATCTATGACTAATAATCCACCCTTCGAATATCACCCAAACAAACGTAGGGTATTAAGTTGCAAGCAACATATTATCGCAGTAATCAAAGTGTGTAATGTAAACAAAGTAAACATCGTTGTTTTCCCCCTAATGGCAACAACACATCCTCCATCCGCCACGTGTATGTCACTCGAGCACAAATGCAAAGGAGGCGTGAACCCCCTATCGAGCATAAATACTCCCTCTTAGAGTCACTAGCATCTACTTGGCTAGAGCATCTACTAACAATGGAGAGCATGCAAGATCATAAATAACATACACATGAAGATAACATGATAGATTGATAATCAACAGACATAGCATTCAATAATCATCGGATCTGAGCAAACACAACATGTAGCATTACAAATAGATGATCTCGATCATGTAAGGCAGCTCACGATATCTAACATGAGGCATAAGGTGGAGAGTACAACCATCTAGCTACTGCTATGGACCCGTAGTCAAAGGATGAACTACTCACGCATCACTCCGGAGGCGGGCATGGTGGTGTAGACCCCACCGGTGATGAATTCCCCTCCCGTCAGGGTGCCGGGTGATACGTCTCCAACGTATCTATAATTTCTGATGTTCCATGTTGATATTATGCCAATTGCTACATGTTTTCTCCCTTCTTTATGTCATTTTTATCGATTTTCCGGACTAACCTATTGACAAGATGCCATAGAGCCAGTTCCCTGTTTTCAGCTGTTTTTAGTTTCAGAAAAGTTGTTCTGGAAATATTCTCGGAATTGGACGATTCGAAAGCCAGAAGTCTTAGAAGTCCCGGAAGCATCCAGAAGTCCCGAAGAGCCCCGGAGGGGGGCCACAGGGTGGCCACACCATGGGGTGGCGCGAGTCCCCCTGACCGTGCCACCTAGGGGCGTGGGCCCCTGGCCACCCCCTGGCATCGCCCTTTCGCCTATATATACTCCCCGATGCATAACCCTAGGAGAATCGACCTTTTCTGCAAAATACATCCGTAGCTCCGCCGCCGCCGCCGACAAGTTTCAGGGGACATATCTCTGTTCTGGCACCCTGTCGGGACGGAGAAGTGCCCCCGGAAGCCATCTCCTTCGACTCCACCGCCATCTCCATCGCCGTTGCTGTCTCCTATGATGAGGAGGGAGTAGTTCTCCCCCGGGGCTGAGGGATCTACCGGTAGCTATGTGGTTCATCTCTCTCTCCCATGGTGTGATATTTATGTGATCATGAGCTTTGTAATCTAGTTGAATATGTAGATTGATCTTCATCTGTTATGCTACTCAAGTGGTTTTGTTATTTCCGTAAACACTTTGATCACGAGGTAAAGGTGACAGTGTGTGCTCCGTGTGGTTTAGCACGATATTTATATCTTGTGTTGGAAGGTGAACCTATGAAATTGTGGCGTTTGTTTACTAATTTATGGCGCTCGTAGTGACATCAAGTGTCACACCCCAGTTTTTGGATTCTTGTACTGTGCTTAAGAAGACAAAAATTAGGGCCAACAATTTTTTTTACAACATGATTGTTCGAACTAACATGTGTTTATGATCTCAATCATATTTGCAATACAAGTTTTGTTTCTTTATAAAACCAATACCAAATTTTTCTGAAAAACAATTCTATTACTTTTCCTGATATTTTCCTCATGTTTTTCCTAATATTACTTGAGTGGATTTTTATTCCAAGACTTGGATTATTCTTGGTTGCATCTTAAAACAAATTTTTTTCTACCTTTGTTGGATCCAAGAAAACAAAGTTTCAAAATGATTTATGAAAGTTTTCTTTGAAGATTTCTATAGAAAACAATCCCTGAAAATATAGCCAAGTACCTGTTTTCAACCTTTGTTTTCACTAGGCTATAAAATGTTATTTTATGTTTTCTTGAATTTTATTTGTTCCTTGATATATGTACTAAAAATACATAAGCTTAGTTTTATTTTTGTATTAATAAAAGTTATCTTTTCCTTGTTGTTTTTGTAGTATAAAATTAAGGCAGAAAAAGACATTTTTGGAAAACAGAGAAAAACAGAAAGTACACCTTTTTCCACAATGTTTTCATGGCCTTAAACTATATCAAATTTGTTTTCAAAAGATGTTTCTGAAAGTTTATAACATGGTTAACAAATTCCTACTTTGAAAAAAAAATTGGGAATCATTTGAACCTTGAAAACAACCCCAACTTTTTGAACTTTTCATCTGTTTCGAACACTTAGAAAATTTTCCAAGTCTAAACTGAATTTTCTGAATTCTGTGAACAGTAAGAGATACACTTTTTATCAGTTGATTTCTTTGTGTTTCCTTGCAAGGCTTCTAGAAGGCTTGTAGGTGAAGATAACATGAGAGAGAAGAGGTGAGGTGGAATGGTATAGGGAGCCCATCCCTTTGACCCAATTGACTAGCCCTTGCCCTCCCCTTGCCTCCAAGAGCCAGGATTGGACTTGCCCTTTCGTGGTCATGGCCTTGGACACCTAGAGAACAAAGGGAAGTGACCAAAAAAACCCTGGGCGCCCTCATGCCACCCATTGGCATTGCCCCAAGCCCACACATGGCCATTTTTGCCCTTGCCCCGGAATACAAGTCTCCAGAGCCAAGCCCCTTGCTCCACACCACGCCTCACACTCCCCCACACATCCCCAAGTCGAAAGGAAGCAGAGCCTAGCCCCTAGGAGCCCTACGAGCCGAGAGCTCGCCACCGGTGACCACCACGGCCTCGAGGTGGTATCACAAGATCCAGCCCCTCCCTCATGTTTCTTTCGCCTCCGTTGAGTTCCCCGTAGCTCATAGCGCCGCGCTGACACCGTCCCGTGGCCATTCGTTTGCAGGACGCTCGCCGCCGTCACCGTCGCCGCCGTGGACGCTCTGCGTCGCGCGCTGCCTGCAGCCACGCCCGCGTCCAAGCTCCGCGCCCCGCGACGCTGCTTGACACCAGAAACTCCCCCGAGCCCGCGCCAGCCCTTCCCGAGCCCCCACAATGAGCTACCGGCCGTCGTCGTTTTCCCGTACGCGCGGGAGAGAGAGAGAGAGAGAGAGAGAGAGAGAGAGAGAGAGAGAGAGAGGAGAAGAGAGGTGAGGAAGACGACCGCGCGTCGTTGGATCCTTGATCCACGGCCGCACTTAAACCCGCATTTTCCCGCGCCCTCCCGTGCACGCGTTGAGCGCCGCTGGGCCGCCTGGCCGCCTAGCTGGGCCGCGCCGCAGTGAACCAGCCCGCGCTGCTGTTTTCTTTTCTTTTAAGTTTTTAACAGAAACATGAATGTTTACTTTGGACGTATAAAAAATACTAACCGTGCAAAATAAAATCTACTAAAAATCATGGACCTAACTATATGAGTTCCTAACCACATAAAAATTGCAGATCTAAGTTTCAGACCATATTCTTCTCACCATGACTGTTTTGCCTCAGAGAGTCCATGAGCATGTTTTGAACATAACTTTTTGAATCTTTAACTAAAATGGACAAACTAAAATGTTTTGGATATCTCTTGAACATATCTATCCATGGGACTTGGCCTCACATCAAGGTGGGCTACCAAATAGAACTGACATCCATTTTGGTAAAAGTCCAGTAGGCTCTTCTGTGATTTTTAGAGTGAGCTTAAAAATGATTTTTGAAGTAAATCCAACTGTATGAGTTTGATATTGACTAGATCTATCTAATCCTAGCTTATATTAATTTTTGGATCTCTAGATTATTTTTGGTGAGCAAAACTTGATACAACAGCTTTTCTGTTTTTGTTTGTATGTGTGTATTTGCTTGAAATGAATTGTGTGATTGTTTAAATCTTGTTTCCTAGCATGTATAGAGTTGTTATCACTTGTTATTAGGTTGTTATCCTGCAGTACATCTACCTTAGAAAGTGTGTGCATGTTTGGAAAGTCTATTGAAAATAGGAATAACATTTGGTTATTTCTCTAGTTTTATTTTTAGATTATTGTGTGAGATAGATCTTTGTGTGCTTGATTGACTAAGTTTAGGCTATGCTATAAATGGATCCAGTACCATTTTGGTACTGTTATTTTGAAGTTATTGCCTCTGTTAGCTTTCATGTTATTTTTATAGCAAAGCATGTGTAGGTCTTGTTATTTATTTGCACTAGTATTGTTTTCACTGGAATGGATAGCCTTGTGTTATTTATTTTTGTCATCCTAATTTTTTCATGAGTAACCAGAGTCTTAGTACCTCTTTTGCCTTGGTATTAGTGGGCCCATAACCCACTGGTCCCATTGCATCTTGGTTGAGGATGAAAATCCCCAACCATACATGTGTGTGAAAATAACATGTTTTATTATATGATTGATTGTTATTTTCCACCAAGGAAAATAAATTGTTTGTTTCACTTATGCAAGTGTAATGTTTATTTCTTATTTGTAAATACTAGTATGTTTAGATGTTATCTATTTTTTAGCATAATATTCCTTAAGAGTATCATGTTAGGAAGTGCTTCACTTTTGTGTGCTAAATTAAATTGTTTGCTAATAGAATATTTTCCTTGTGATTGATAGATTGTTTGTGAATGATTTCTAATTGAGTGTTTGGATTTTTGAAAAGATTTAGTTAACTTTTCATTGTGTGCATAGCTACTGGTTGTGTAGTTTATACTTGTTTTGCTTGCTAGCTACTTGTTTAGAAAAGCAGGTATTACTAGAATTGGTTTATGCCTGCTTAATAGATGTTTTCATAGAATTATTTTATGGTATTGCTTACTAGCATGAGTATGGTTTGGGTACTGTTAGTAGGTATATTTATGTTCATGACTTGCTTGTTTAGAGTTAAGCACCCTTGTAGCATTGTTTGCTTCTTTAGTGTTGAACTAGTCTCACCACTAGAAATTGTGGTTTTGCTCTAGTATTGTTATCTTTTATTTTATGAGTGTATGATTTTATTCTAGCATATTTAGGAAATGATTGCTTCTGTTATGATGCCATGAATTCTTTAGTTGCTTGTTCTATAGTTGTAGGATACAATTATTTCTTATAGCATGCTTGGTTAGACTTTTCCATACTAGTATGCTAAATGCAGTCCTGTTTTTATGATTATTTGATAGGAATATTATCTTGTGTGATGGATGTGTTTTAGATTATTTTTAGGAATTGAGATCATTGATTTTAGCTACTGGTTGTTTGTTGTATTTTCATGATTGATTGATTCCATAACTTCAAGTAGGCATAAGCATAATCTATACCTAGTCTATTCATCTGTGATGTGATTGGTTGCTGTTTGGAAATTGTCTAAGTGGTGGCCTTAGCATGAGTATTATACTTATGTTATTTGTTGTGCTAGTGTTTTTATTGTACTTATTAGCATCTTTCCATCTAGGCCTTATTTTATTAGTGAACTTGTTTGGTGATGATTTGCTTGTGTGTTGTTAATACCGACTGCCATGGGTATTGCTTTGATAGATTGTTATTATTAAGTAACCTCACCTTTTGCACCCACAAGCTATACTTTTAGATTCTTAAATATCTTATTATGAGAGTGGTACACCCACTCCATATATGATATGTAAGATGTGGGATATGGTTCTCAACCATATGTTTGTCTGACGATAGTTTTGGACCGTGAGAGTTTGTGAGATAGTTTTTCTCGATAACGTTTGAGTGATTACGGTAGTGTAAGTTTGCTTGTTGTATGTGTTGTTTAGTTTAGTTTTTTGGTCTTTAGATCTGAGAGTGTGTCTTTTATTCTTTTACGACGCTAGAAAACGAAGAAGAAGAAGCAGTTGTGGAGCTGTGCGTCAAGTTCAAACTACTTCAAGGCCAGGGACATTAAGAGTTTTAAGGCAAGCCATCCTGATGCTTCCTGTTATAATATACTTATCATTATCTATCATGCATGTTTTACTTCTGATTTTTTTTACAAAACCTTGATTTCCAAAAACTATTTTTGAGTGAATACTACTACTACTATTATATATATACTATTACTATGCCAGTAATTAATACTTGGTGTTACCAAGCCCATAGCCACCATATGGTATTTATTACCATCACAAATATTAGTCCCTAAGTGGACACCCTAAAAATTTGTTTTTGCAAAACAAAGGCTTTTATGGAAAACCCGGAGAAAAGGCTGAGCCTTATTCACCGGAGGAATGTGGAAGTAGTCATTTTTGGGAAAATGGTGTTTTTACAAAAATTACACATAACCTAGTCTTCGCCGGACAACCTTTACCGTACTGCCACTTTACCCCCAACATGGGCACGGGGCTTAACTTGAAGTTTGTTCTTGTTGGTGTGTGTTCTATCTCAATTTGCTATAAGGGTCGTCGAGCCCTCGAACCGATTGTCGCTAGGTGGAAGATACGTGACATACCTAGTGAGGGATTAAGTTCTCCTCCGGGTGCGACAGTTGAGTCTCCTGTCTAGGCAGGGTGGGACTTGGTGCCGGGGAGATTATACTCAACTGAAGAGATAGACACATTCTAGCTTGAACATAGTGGATGGTTAGGATCAGTTATCTGATGTTTACATACTGTTGTTACAGTCCGTGGTTGTTCATGGTGGATGTACTGGATCTGGTGGATGTGTACACCTCTGCAGAGTACAACTATTTTGAAGTAGCCGCGTCCTCGGATATGGACAGTTGACTGGCCATGTAGCTAGCATTGTGTCAATGTTTTCAAAAAGGAGTTTCCGAAAAGGTGTTGGACTTGCGAAGTTCGGAAAGGAGGAAATCTTGTACCGTGGAGGTACCGTTGATGAAAAGCCAGAAGTTGTTTTACAAGAAGTTTTGCAAAGAGAAAACCTTCTTTTACAAAATGAGTTTATAAAACCTCTTGTGCATGTGATATCTACAAGAGAAAGAAAACTATTTTATTTTCTTTTGAAGTATCTTCTTCAACGAAGATACATAGATTTTGAAAATCAACTGTGATATGTCTTACATATATCATTGCTAGTGAACCCTTTGTATAGCCTACCAATTATAACATATAAGCATACTTGCATTTTGGTGAGCTACATGATGGATGTCTTGCTGAGTACATTCAAATGTACTCATATTGGTTTTGTCCCTGGTATCAACTTGCCAGATATCGAGAAGGAGTCTCGGAAGGAGATATGCGAGAAGGAGTACGGAGCTGATGGCTTTGCGAACTAGGATCGTCTCCCGGTCAGCAGCCTGTAGGTTAAGGCGTGACTTGGGCTCTACTACATTTTGCGTGTGTTTAGTCTTCCGTTGTGTGTTGTGTGTTTGCCCTGCGTGGCAGTTGTGTTGGACTTGGTCATGTGACCATGTCTCTTTGTAAGTGTTTATGCAACCGTGTAATGGATATTGTATCTGTGTACCAACTTGATATGTTGTTCACGACTGGTGTGATCTGGGATCGTGAATGTATGCATATCGAAGGTGTCCTTGAACAGTGGTTCTGGGGCGGACCTTACATCAAGCTCTTTTCTGGCGCCGTTTCTGGGGAGGTAAGGTAAAAGGTACTCACATCCTCGGGTGTGAGTGCTCGAAGTTATTTCCTTTAGATTCTGCAATTATATCTTTTTGTTTCTTGTTTTCACTAGTTAGGCTTATTTTTACTTGTTGCTTTTTTTTTACCAGTTAGTCTTAATGGAAAAAAACAAAAATATGAGAGAGCTTTATAATATTTATGCTGAGTTAGGACATGAAGTGTTTGAAGAGAAAATTAAAAAACCTATGGAGCTTTATTTGCATGCTAGTGGATATGTTATTAGTATGAACTCTTTAAATACCATTATTGCTAATGCTATGGAAAATTCTAAGCTTGCGGAAGCTAGTTTTGATGAACATGATATTTTTAGTCCCCCAAGTTTTGAGGAGGAAATTTTCTTTGATGATACCTTGCCTCCAATATATGATGATTATAATGATTGTGGTATTCTAGGTCTACCTGTTTACAATGATGAATATGATATTTTCAGTCCACCTACTATTGAGCAAAAAATCAATTATGATTACAATATGCCTCCTATATTTAATGATGGTGATGATAATAATAATGATAGATATTTTGTTGAATTTTCTCCCACTACTATTAATAATAATCTGTTAAAAATCATTGTGCCTAGCTAAAAGGCTTTAAAGAAAAGAGATACCGGGAGACAACCCGTTTTATTTCGCTGTTTCCAACCTGTTTTATTTTGTTTTCTTTGGTGTGCTTTGCACCTGGGTGTTGTCTACTTCCTTAGAAGCCCCTTTGTATCTTTTCTTTTGAGTTTTTGTTGAGCCAAGTAAAGCCTCTGGTGGAAAGTTGAGCCTATATTTCGGATTTCTGCTATCCACTATTAATTCCGTTAAAAATCACAGAAAATTCAAAATACCTGAGCTTTTTGTGATTAATACTGAGTTGTATACTCAACTTTTCTTAGAAGACCACGTTTTGATTTGAGCAACATAAGATTTTTAGAAAAAACGATCTTTACGTGCTGTTCTGTTTTGACATATTTCTGCGTCTTAATCTCTTTCTTTTGGTGTTGTTTTGAGAAAAAGAGTTCTGAAAGAAGTTGTGATAGTAGATAATGTGTTTTTGAGTGTTAGACTTGTGTTTAAACTGAACCATGTGAATTTATTATTTCAATTGCACTAACGTTGCTAATGAAGATTGTGAGAATTTTGATGTGAAGGAAGTTTTCAAGGGTCAAGAGAAGAGGATGATATGATGTGATCAAGAAGAGTGAAAATCCTAAGCTTGGGTATGCCCCGGTGGTACATCCAAGAAAATTCCAAGAAGACTCAAGCGTCTAAGCTTGGGGATTCCCAAGGCATCCCCTTCTTCATCAACAAATTATCAGGTCACTTCTAGTGAAACTATATTTTTATTCGGCCACATCTTATGTGCTTTACTTGGAGCGTCTTTTATTTTTGTTTTCAGATTGTTTGGTTTTCTTTGCTGTAATAAATTCTTGGATCTTATCATACTTGTGTGGGAGAGAGACATGCTTCGTTTTCATTGCTTAGAACACTCCAGTTTTCATTCTTATTGTTCTGTGAGTGTTCACAGTTTGCTAGTACTGCGTTTAGCCTTTGTTTTCATGCATCTTTTATTCAGAGCTGTTAGCTTTTGTAGTTAGGTGGTTCTTATATATGTGCTTGGTCGATAATAGAAATGCTTATGTGGTAGTTGGTATAGTGGAAAATATTGCATGGTCTTTTAGATCACTAAACTGCTTCACTTGAATCACTGCTGTTGTTTTGAGATATTAATTTGCTTAATGGATAAACGGGAAGGACTAGTAAGTATAAAAATTTAATGGTTGGTCTAAGAAACTTGAAGCTGTGCCACACTTAAATTACCAGCTGATAGAAACAATGGTATATGATTGCAACGAGTGATACATTTCTGATCGGCCTTTTGTTAGGCGCTACGGTCGGGGCAGCTAGCAGTGACTTGTCACTGCCATGGACCCTCTTGGAGTGATTTGCATTGTGCCTTGTAAGATAATTTGCTTGCTGTAATCTTTTAACTCATGAGTCCATGTTGCGGTTGTCACACCCCACTTTTTGAAAACCAATGAAATACAGTTGTTGGAGAGTCAAAATTTAGGGCCAACAAAAACTTTTCGAAATGCTTGACTATTAATCTTGTTTCACCTCTCTTTTCCTTGTTTGACCTTGAGTGTTTGTGTTTGAACAAAACCAAAATAAAATGGTTACATAAATAACAAGATTTGAGCTGAACCTCTTTTACAAAATCCTCCTGTCATGGTTTGGCTTGACCACTAACTTTCTTAACACTTGAGGAAAACCCCCAAGATGCAGAACTCTCTTGCTTGTGTGAACTTGTTAAGTCTTGTTATTATCTGATTATGAGGTGACCTTATATTTTTCTTTGCCTCAAAGTGTTTATAACAGTTCTGGATGTTTGTGAGTTGTTTCAAATGAATGAGATCTGCAAATAACAAGCCTTGACATCATTAGCATGTTATATCCTAGTTCCACCTCATCTTATGTCTCTTTAACTTCTCTATTTTGGCCTCGTGCCATAATGGAGAGATCCAAATATTTTACCAATTTACCATCATGGATAATAATGGTGCATTTCTATGAGGCCTATCCTAATGTTTGGATTGAATATAAACCCATTCTCATTTTCTTCCAAAGCCCACTTGAGGTCATCCCAGAAAATTGGATCATGTCCTTGTTATCATGATGCCTTTTGTTAGTCTTCCTAAAAATCACTCCTATATATTTTGAGCTACATCAACCTTCCCTTGCCATCTTCATGACTTATACATCATATCCATGTGGTCCATTTATCTTCCCATGACCATGTGATTATTCTTCTCTCAGGGTTTTGGCCTATTAAATAAACCCCTGTTATCATCCTTTTACACTTGGCATCTCAAATATTTTCCAAAGGAGTTGCTTATTAAAAATCACCTTTGTGACATATATTATATACCCTCGCACCCCAACTAAAAAATACTTGATTTATAAACTTTTTCCGATTTATTAAATGTTATTTTCCAAAAGGCCAGAAATGGACTTTTAATGTTTTTGTTAATAAAAGTATTTCTAAAAAATTTGGGGAAGCTCCCCAACATTCCTAGGGTCATATGTGACCTAGTTATCCAAAAACATTTGCTTTTCATTTTCAAATTTATGAAGAAAACATCCAAAAACAGTTTCAACACTTTTTGAATTTTCAAAATTTTGTGAAACAAGTATTTTCAGAAAATTTGGGGACCACCACCCCTAGACTCAATTTTTGATTATATATCCATTAAACATGTTTTAAAACATATTTTCTATTCAAAATTTTGGAGAAAACATCCAAAAATGGAAACAGCAGTTTTTGGAAATTTGAAAGTTTTCAAAGAAAACAATTTAAGAAAAATGGGAGACCACCACTACCTTACTCCAATTTTCATTTCCTACCTCCTAAACATATTTTATTGCTTGTGTTGTGTTGAATATTTGGAGAAAACAATCACAAACACCTTCTGGCCAAAATCTAAAGAGACCCTTAGGTGGATGTTTTTCACTCCTTTTCACCCATGTTGGATTCCTTGGATGCCTAGTCACCTGGTCCCACCACTTTGACTTCATTGGACATGCTTGCACCGCTCCCATACTTTTCCACATCACCCACATGGCTTGGACATCAAGCATGGCATGGGATGACATGCCACACCCCCTCCCCCATACCTTGTTTCCCCCAATCATTATCTTCTATAATCATTGACTCCCCGCGAGCTCACAAAGCCATCCATCCCTCCATGGTCCCTCTCCTACCCCTCTTTTTCTTATCAAACACCTGCGGGAGCAGAGGGAGAGCGCACACATCCCCCACCTCCCTGGACCTCCTTTACTTCAACCCCTCTGGCCTTAGCACCTCCTCCCCACCGCAAACGCCCCTGACAATGTCCCTCCCGGCCTCTCCTCCCCGAGCCTCCCCGCCATGATCACCATGGGCGCCGGGCACCGAGCTTGGAGGCTAGGCCATCCCAAGCCTTCCCCTTGCACGCCATCTTGCCAATCCACCTCCTCTACGCCCTAATAGACCCACTGCATCAAGAACACCCTCCTTTTTTCGTCCTATCACCGGAATCGACTCGGCAACTCCGCCGGCCACCTCACCGTCATGCGGGAGGTACGGTGGCCCTCCGCCCTCGATGACTGCTCCCCTGACCTCCCCTCTCCTCTCTTACACCCGTGCCTCCCCAAAATCCCTCTTCCGTCCCTCGCAGGTACGCCGGCGACTGCGGCCATGTTCCACCGCCGCAGGTCCTCGGCGACCACCATGTTCCAGCCCTTTTCGTCTTGAACCAGTGGGAGCATTGGCTCCGCCTCGTCTCCTCGAAGCCCCTGGAGTTTTCTGCGTATCCAGGAGGCCACGGTAGACCCCGTCGGCGAGATCTCCGGCGAACTGCGGCGACCGGGGCGGACACCATCGGGCTTTTGCGTCGCCGCCGGCGTAAAACGGTGCGGACGACCCCTGGCCATCGGATCTCCATCGTGTGGTCGCGGGCATCGTTCTTCTGGCTAGGCCGCGGACCACCTCCATTGTTTTGAAACCTCCTCCGCGCGGGAAGCCTTGTGGGCCGGCCCAGCTCCTCGAATTCGGCCCCTGGAATGCCTCCCACAACAGATCTGGCCCATTCCGATTTTTCTAAAGGTTGTTTATTTTTATTCCTGCGGATCTGTTTCTATAGGTTTACTTTAAATAGAAATGAAAATGTAAACAAGTAAATATTGCCTCACCAAAAATCACAGAGATGGATCTACTATTTCTTAACCACCTCCAACTTAAAGAAATGTATTTTGTGCTATATTTTAGGAGAACTAAGAAATATGGTAGAAGCACTTTTTTTCACCTTTTTTTATCATAACTTGTGTTTTAAGTGGCCAAATCTTGCAAACCAAATTGTTTTTAGTAGACCTTGGATAGATCTATCAGTGAGACTTGACCTTGCATCAAGGGGAGCTACCATTTGGAAATGCCATCCATTTTGGTAAAATACCAGTAGGCATTTCTATGATTTTTAGAGAGGGTTTAAAAATGATTTTTGATTTTGATCCAATTGGATTAGCTTGTGTGTGACTATATCTATGTAATACTATCTTGGCATAATTTTTAGAGCTCTATATTATTTTTGGTGTGCATTTCTAAAAACAACACATTTTCTGTTTATTTTATATCTTGTGTGTTTGTTTGTAAATAAATGAGTGTTTGTTAGAAACTTGTTTCCAAGCATGAGTAGATGTGTTGATATCTGTCATTAGGTTGTTTTCTTTCATTACTAGTATGTTAGGAAGTTTGTGCATGATTGGAAAACAAATGGAAATAGAAATACTCTCTTATTGTTTTCTAGTATTTTTGTGGAATAGATTTTGTGAGCTAGTCTAGTTATGTTTAGTAACTAGTTTTTTGTTGTGGTTATGTTGAGTCCAGTACCATTTCGGTACTGTTTTGGTGATGGTATCACCTCTGTTAGCTTGCACATTAGTTTATAGGAGAGCATGGGTAACATTGATTGATTTATTTAACTATGTCGTTTTCACTAGTATGAGTAGTTCATAGAATTATTTTAGTATATTTGCTTACTAGCATGTGTAAGGTGTATGTGTTGTTAGTGGGTGTTTTTATTCATGTATTTATGGTTTACGAAAAATGCATCCTTATAGTGTTGTTTGCTCCTCTAGTGTTGCATCAGTGTCCCACTAGCTTTTGAGTTCGCTCCATTATTGTTGTCCTTCAAGTTTTATGAGTATATGATTGTCCTAGCATGTTTAGGATGTTTTCACTTCTGTTATTATGGCATAGATATTGTAGTTGTTGTGTGTTGATGGGTTGTAGAATGCAATTATGTCTTATGGCCTACTTGTGTAGAATTTCCATACTAGTATGCTAATAGTTGGCTCCTGTTAGTATGTTATTTTGCTAGGGGTAATGTCTCTTGTTGTGATTATGTTTTAGAGTGTGTTTTATTGACTTGTTATGATGAGGATATCCCTAGCTCTTCACCTATTGTTACACATGAGGATGTTCCTATACAAGCTAATGAAGTAAGGATTGGTCCAATGACAAGATCAAGAACCAAGCTATTACAACAACAGGTGAATTCACTCCTACTTGAGTATAATGTTTATAATTATGAGAACTTTATACTACCTAAATCATTGCATTTATGTATTCTCAGGTTTATTGATAACACAAGCATGAATGGAGATCATGGAGAGGAGATACAAATGGATGAAGATGGATTACAAGGGGAGATGGAAAACAAGTGCTAGCATGGTGAAAACAACAAGTTATAAGTGTTATGATGACAAGGGGATGGTGCCTCCACAAGGTCAAATGCACTAAGTGTGGAAAACAATGCCATATTGTTATTTCACACTCATGGATGGACAAGGCAAGAGGAGGGCGCCCACAAGGAAGCATCTATGCGCCATGATGAGTTCTAGTACTAGTAGGATTGGTTTGTATACCAATATGGCCGCACCCTTTGTGTGTGGGGTCGGTTTGTATCTATTTGTGATAGGTATAGGAGTCCTAGTCCAATTAGGTTATGTGCTTGCGCAAGGAACCCCCTTGTGGCCGCACCCCCTCTCTTATATCCCCCCTTGGGCGCATAGGAGAGGTTAGACTACGTTAAAACATTAAACCCTAGACCTCTAGATTGAATCAGCTTGTAAGCCTTCATCTGGAAGTTCATCTGCAAACTTTACGTGTTACCTGTTGTTCCACTGGGAATAAGACGGTACAGGACCACTTGTAGTCGGTGGATTACTTGTGCAAGAGTGTGGAGTTGAGAATATCCTTGGGGTTGCTATATTTTGCATTGGCATCAGGGATCAGCCGGGAGAGTTCTTAGTGGCGCACTAGTTATCATTCAGAAGTTATCTGTGAGTTCACTGAGAAGATTGGGCCACCCTTTATCATCTTGGTATCAGATTTACAGGTTGCCTCGGTGAGCTATCAAATTTCCCTTTAGATTTGAGTGTTTTCATACCTATCCAGAAAATTGCCTCACAAAAATAGTTTTAGTTCTTGCCATCACTCTAGATATCACCTTAGTTTTAATTACTAGTGCTGTTTTTGTGTTTGATTTTGTGTTCTTTTTTATCTTTTTAGTTTTCATACTTTCGGCTAGATCTAGGTTTCTTTGTTCATTGCCTATTTTCCACCAATCCGAGCCGAGCTAGGTTTTCCTACCGTGGCACAAAAATTTCCAATTCCCTGCCGCGCCCTATCCCTAGTCGATCTCGGATTCCCACCCACCGCACACCACCCCACCGCTGCCGTGCCCTAGCCGCGTTCGGATCCCACCGTTCCATCGCTTACAAAACGCCCACCCGCCCCTGTTGCGCGCTTACCATCGCTCACACCCGCGCGCTGCCGCGACACCAATTTGGCGCAAATCGCTGCCGCGCCCGCGTAACCAGCCGCAGTTGACCGTTTCCCCGCAACACGCTTACCAACAATCGTATCGCGAGCGCACGCGCTGCCGCGGCACAAAAATTGCCCGTTTCGCTGCCGTGCTGCCTGCTAGCTGCTGTGAGCCTACCGCGGCACAGTTTTTCACTGTTTTTGCTGCCGTACGCCTGCCGTGGTGCGTTTTTGCTGTTTTTCTCTGCCGTGAGGTGCTGTTTGCTGCCGTGAGCTGCTGTTTTTCCTTGTTATTTCCTGTTTTCTCACTAGGACCAATACATCCAATCTTTGTGAACCATAGCCACAGCCTTTCTACAACATATTAATAGGAACTTTCCCACAAGTATAGCTATTTTGTGCTCTGACAGGTTGCTCATTTTTCATCACCACCATTGTGTTCACTTGTTTATTGGTTCATATTGCTCCTAGTTGTGTTTAAGGCCATTGGAAAAATACAAAAAAATAGAAAAAGCAAAAGTATAATAAAAAAAAGAGAAAAGAGAAAAAGAGAAAAGTGCAAAGAGGCCACATCATTGCTATTGTTTACTAGTTGAGCTTGCCATTGTGACACTTGGTTTTCATTGAGCAATCTTGTGCCTGTCAATTAAGAGCCTAGCTAGTGACTTTCTAGTGTATTGCAAAACTTCATCCATATATTTGCTTCGCCATATTTGTCTCCATTATTGTGTGAGTTTCCTTGAGTATTTTTATATCTTCACAAAGACAGCAAATAGGATTGTTACTTTGGTGATTGTTAGGTATCCATACCAAGCCCCACTAAATAACCTTGTTTGCTATTGTGAGAGTTAAAAACCTGGGTATTCTCTTCTTCACACCAAAGTACTTTAATTGCCTCTACTTGTGGTAAGTATCTCTATTCACTTTGGAGTGGTAAGATATCCTATTGTCTTGCTAGATTTTTGAGTGAGTTGTTAGAGAGCACCACAACCTATACTTGTTTCTATTACACTAACCTACTAATGGATCTTTCTAGTGGTGATCTTGTGTAGCAAAAGAAGGACCATAAGGAGGGAGTTAATTGGAGGGAGTATGAGGCTCTTAGGGATGTTTTGGCAAAGGAGATATTGGACAACCATAATGGACTCAAGCAATTTGTACAAGATGCATGTGGTCCCTTATATGAGGCTCTCCAAGCTATGGAGACCAAGATGGAGGCCACTCACAAATTGGCCGAGACTAATAGAGGGGAAGTGAGATCAATCAATGACTCAATTGCTCAAATGACTACTACCCTTGCTGGACTTCAAACCATGATTCAAGAAAGATTGCCTCTTGTGGATGATGACAATGCTAGTGTCCATAGTGATGCTAATAATGGTTTGGAAGCTTTTGGTGCAAGGAATAATAATCATGGCCGTGCTAGAGGAGAAAGAGGCCATGAAGGCCATCAAGGCCGAGCTCATAATTTTGCTCCAAGGAGAGTGACCAATAATTTGGTTCAAGACAATCCGAGAGAGGATGGTTTGAGTAAGCCAAAATTCTCAATTCCTTCTTTCAGCTTTGATACTATGGATGTAGAAGAAGACTTGCTATGGGAATTAAAGATTGAGAAGCTATGGAGAATGCATGAGTACAATGAGGATAGAAAAATCAAGTTGGCATCTTCTGAGTTTGATGGATATGCTCTTAGATGGTGGGATAATATTGTGAGAAAGAGGCAAGAAGATGGAGAATTACCCATTGTCACTTGGAACACCATGAAGAGAGTCATGAGGGATAGATTTGTTCCACCAAATTACATAAGGCAACAATTTGATCAATTGCAACAATTGAGGCAAGGTACTATGAGTGTTGATGCTTATTATCATGAGATGGAACTAATTATGCAAAGGGCACGTGTGAGAGAGCAATTGGAGCAAACAATGAAAAGGTTCTTTTCGGGTTTGAACTAAAAAATCAAGGGAATTGTTAGGCATCACCAATACAATGATATACATGAGTTGCTACATCATGCAAGGGAGGCCGAAGCACATCTTATGGAGGAAGCAAAAATTACTACAAGGACAAGGGCTAGATTTCCCATGAGATCATCATCTATGCCTAGTGCACCTCCTCCACCACCCCCATCATATAGTTTTAGAGGTGCTACATCCTCTAAACCCGAGCCTAGTGATTCTATTTCCAAGAAATCACCACAAGCGACAACAAGTGCTCGGGTTCTAGTGCTCCTACTACAAGGAATAGAGATATTACATGTCACACATGTGGAGGAAAAGGGCACTTCAAGAGGGATTGTCCAAATACAAAGGTGATGATTATCAATGAGAACAATGAGTATGAGACAGGTGATGATGTTGATCCTAATGATATTGATGATGATGATGGATATTTGAGTGATACTCCATTGGATGCATATGCTACTACAATGCCCACTATTATTTGCACCCAAAATTCATTGAGTGTGGTGCCTAGTCCTGAAAATCAAAGGTGCAATTTGTTTCAAACTAAGGCTATCATTGGTCCTAATATGGCTTGCAAAGTCATTATTGATGGAGGGAGTTGCAGGAATTTGGCTAGCAAAGATCTATGTGCAAAACTCAATTTGAAATATTTGCCACACCCTTCTCCTTATCATATACAATGGTTGAGTAGCACGGGACAAATGAAGGTATCTCATATGGTGAGAGTGGAGTTTCAAATTGGACCTTAGAAGGATACTATTGAGTTTGATGTGGTGCCCATGACAGTTTGCCACTTATTATTGGGAAGACCTTGGCAATTTGATAGAAGTGTGAAGCATGAAGGAAGAGCAAACACTTATGAGTTACATCATCATGGGAAGACTATTATTTTGAGACCTATGACTCCACAACAAATTGTAAATGAGTCCCAATCCAAAATTAATATGAGAGTGGAAAAAGAGAGAGAGAGGGATGAGGGATCAAAAAATTCACAAGCCTTGGGGAGTGATAGTACAACCAATTCGAGTGGTAAAAAGAGAGAGAACCTACTATGCATGTTAGCCACTAAAGAGGATTTGAGGGAATTTAGGGATGATACTACACTAGTCCCTATTGTGCTTATTCACAAGGGAGAGATTTTGGTTTCTAATGACATGACCCCTATTCCTCTTGGTGTTTCTCATGTTTTGCAGGATTTTGAGGATGTTTTTCTAGAAGATATTCCCTCGGGATTGCCACCATTGAGAGGGATAGAACATCAAATTGATTTAATTCCTGGAGCATCTCTCCCAAACCGAGCTCCTTATATAACTAACCCACAAGAAACAAAGGAGATCCAAAGGCAAGTACAAGAGCTACTAGATAAAGGTTATATTCGAGTTAGTCTTTCTCCTTGTGTTGTTCCCGTTATTTTGGTTCCTAAGAAAGATGGTACTTGGCGCATGTGTGTAGATTGTAGAGCAATTAATAACATCACTATTCGTTATCGTCATCCTATACCACGTTTAGATGACATGTTAGATGAATTAAGTGGTGCTACTCTTTTCTCTAAAATTGATTTGCGTAGTGGATACCATCAAATAAGAATGAAAGAGGGAGATGAATGGAAAACTGCTTTTAAGACAAAATTTGGTTTATATGAGTGGTTAGTAATGCCTTTTGTTTTAACTAATGCACCTAGTACTTTCATGAGATTAATGAACCATATTTTGAGATACTTTATTGGTAGATTTGTGGTAGTTTATTTTGATGATATTCTCATATATAGCCACAATGAACATGAATACATTGATCATATTAGACAAGTTTTGCAAGTGCTAAGAGATAATAAATTGTATGGTAATCTTGAGAAGTGCACTTTTTGCAAAGATAAGGTCATATTTCTTGGTTATGTTGTCTCTAAGCATGGAATTGAAGTTGATACATCTAAAATTGAAGCTATTCAAAATTGGCCAATTCCAACTAATGTGAGTCAAGTTAGAAGTTTTAATGGGCTTGCTAGTTTCTATAGAATATTTGTGCCTAATTTTAGTACAATTGCTGCCCCTTTAAATGATCTAACTAAAAAGGGTGTTAATTTCGAGTGGGGTGTTGCTCAAGATATTGCTTTTGATACTTTGAAAGAGAAGTTGATTTCGGCCCCACTACTTATGCTTCCAAATTTTGAAAAACAATTTGAGATTGAGTGTGATGCTAGTGGCATAGGTATTGGAGGTGTTCTCATGCAAAATAAACAACCTATTTCTTATTTTTCTGAAAAATTGCATGGTGCACAATTGAATTATTCTGTTTATGATAAAGAATTATATGCACGTGTGAGAGTTTTAGAGGTGTGGAAACATTATTTGTGGCCTAAAGAATTTATTATACATAGTGATCATGAAGCATTAAAATTCTTAAAGTGCCAATCCAATTTGAATAATAGACATGCTAAATGGGTTGAGTTTATTGAATCTTTTCCATACATCATAAAACATAAAAAGGGATTGGATAATTTAGTTGCTGATGCTTTGTCAAGAAAGAACATGTTACTCTCAAATTTAGAAATTAAGGTTTTGGGTTTGGAGGGTATTAGAGATTTATATGATGAAGATAATGAGTTTTCTATGCCATTTAATAAATGTACTAATGTTAAGGCATGGGAGAAATTTCATATACATGATGGGTACTTGTTTAGAGCTAACAAATTATGTATTCCCGAGTGTTCTTTGCGTTTGTTTTTGATACAGGAATCTCATAGTGGAGGTTTGATGGGACACTTTGGAAGAGAGAAGAGATTGCTTATGTTGGCTGAAAATTTCTATTGGGCACATATGAGGAGAGATGTGTATAGATTGGTGCAAAGATGCATTACTTGCAACAAGTCCAAATCCAAGCTCAAACCCCACAGATTGTACACCCCATTGCCATCACCTAGTACACCATGGGAGGACATAAGTATGGATTTTGTTTTGGGCTTGCCAAGGACAAAAAGAGGACATGATTCTATCTTTGTGGTTGTGGACAGATTTTCAAAGATGGCTCACTTTATTGCTTGCCACAAAAGTGATGATGCTTCTCACATTGCAAACTTATTCTTTAGAGAAATTGTGAGATTACATGGAGTGCCAAGAACTATTGTTTCAGATAGAGATGTCAAGTTCATGAGTTACTTTTGGAAGACACTTTGGGGTAAGCTTGGCACTAAGCTATTATATTCTACTACTTGCCACCCCCAAACTGATGAACAAACCGAGGTGGTCAATAGAACATTGTCCATATTGCTAAGAGGTATGATCAAGAAGAATTTGAAGGAGTGGGAGGAGTGTTTGCCCCATGTGGAATTTGCATATAATAGAGTTGTGCATTCAACTACTCAACTATGTCCTTTTGAGGTGGTTTATGGTTTCAAGCCTATTACTCCTCTTGATTTATTACCACTTCCTTTACATGAGAGAATTAATATGGAGGCATCAAAAAGGGCTGATTTTGTTAAGAGGATACATGAGAAAACAAAAGAGGCTATTGAGAAGAGAGGAAAGCATGTGGCTGAAAGAGTAAACAAGAAGAGGAAGGAGATTATATTTCGGCCAGGAGATATGGTGTGGGTGCACTTTAGAAAAGATAGATTTCCCACATTGAGAAAATCCAAATTGATGCCTAGAGGTGCTGGTCCTTACAAACTTATTTCAAGAATTAATGATAATGCATACAAGATTGACCTCCCAATTGATGAGTTTGGTGTTAGTAATTCTTTTAATGTGGCTGATTTGACACCTTACCGTGGAGATGATTTAGCATCGAGGTCGATGCCTTTTCAAGAGGGGGAGGATGATGAGGACATCCCTAGCTCTTCACCTATTGTTACACATGAGGATGTTCCTACACAAGATAATGAAGTAAGGATTGGTCCAATGACAAGATCAAGAACCAAGCTATTACAACAACAGGTGAATTCACTCCTACTTGAGTATAATGTTTATAATTATGAGAACTTTATACTACCTAAATCATTGCATTTATGTATTCTCAGGTTTATTGATAACACAAGCATGAATGGAGATCATGGAGAGGAGATACAAATGGATGAAGATGGATTACAAGGGGAGATGGAAAACAAGTGCTAGCATGGTGAAAACAACAAGTAATAAGTGTTATGATGACAAGGGGATGGTGCCTCCACAAGGTCAAATGCAGTAAGTGTGGGAAACAATGCCATGTTGTTATTTCACACTCATGGATGGACAAGGCAAGAGGAGGGCGCCCACAAGGAAGCATCTATGCGCCATGATGAGTTCTAGTACTAGTAGGATTGGTTTTTATACCAATATGGCCGCACCCCTTGTGTGTGGGGTCGGTTTGTATCTATTTGTGATAGGTATAGGAGTCCTAGTCCAATTAGGTTAGGTGCTTGCGTGTCGAGACATCGTAGTAGTTTTCATAGACGGGGGTGCCATGAGACTACGGTAGACATGTGGGGTAACGGGATCGCGTGGTAGACAGTAAACACAGGATTTACCCAGGTTCGGTACGTCGCGACAGTACGACGTGCCTACTCCTGCACTTCTCACTAATCAGGACTAAAGCCTGGAAACAGGATTACACTGTGAGGTTTTAGATCTAGCTACTCGCAGAGGATCAACTTCTCGGCGAGTTGGTCTATATCTTCTCTGTTATTCGTTGGTTTGTTTATCTCCCGTCCGGCTTTATATAACAGCCGGATTAGGGCTTACAGAATAGGAAACCTAGAAGACTACGGTAACAATAACTTGGAAAGTAAGGAATCCGTCTTCTCCTCCAAGCCAGATCACATGGGCCGTGATCCGGGTTCTTCTAGAATCCGGCTTCTATGCGTCAGGTTACTGGGCCGCCCAATGGACCACAGCCCACTACCACTTGGGCCACCCTGGTAACCAGGCACTTTCACTACCATATTATATACCCCTATACGGTATATATCCGACAGTAGCCCCCAAGAAGGATTAAAACTCTGATTTGCCGTCTTCCGCCAAATGTGCTTTGTCCGAGAAATTTCAATCAGCAGTCTTGATTCTTCTTATTCTTATTCTTTTGAAAGAGATGGTAACGTGAAACTCGGAATCCTGAAAATCCGGCTTTTCTCTCACGATCCTTCGCGGAGAAGGAACTTCTTACGTCAGCGCACTTAATCATGCTGACGTAAGGGACGTTTGGGTTTTACTCGGAAAACCCAGAAACATATCTCTGACAGATTCTCGCGGGAAACGAGGAGATAACCATCATTACCCTGTCGTTTCATTTCCCGGATTTTCCGGCGAGTGACACGCGTTGATCATCCAACGGTCAAAATAGCCGTTGGCACGTATCTTGACGGATTTCTGGCTATAAATAGCCGTCTTCGTCCTCGTCAAAAACCTTCCGCACTCTCACTGTCACGCCATTGCTGCGCACAAGCCCCCGAGCGAAGAACCTTCCCGAGCACGAGAACGCACCCAGAGCACACGAACGCAATCGCGCCGCCACCAAATGGCAACCTCACCGTCGTCTCCCACTCGCTCCGCCGCGCTCACCGTCGACGACATAATCAACGATCTGGATCCGCAGCTCGGGTCTCCAAAGCACGCCGGCGACGAGCCGGAAAAGACCGCGGCCTCTGCGGTGGGCGGAGAGGATCTTTCCGCCGCCGCGAACGCTGCGGGCTCAAGCTCCGCTCCCTCCCCGCCGTTTGCTCCCGAAACGACGGAGGACAAGATCCATCTCCTCAGCGACGAGCTTGCCGCTGCGGAAGCCGCCGCGTCCGCCGCCGCCGGAGCGGAGGAAGAGGTGGAAACTGCAGGCAATTGGATTGCCTGCAGCATTCTGCCAGCTCTCCTTCCGAACCTGGAAAAGGAGGGCCTGATCCTCAAAGGGAAATGGCGGCTCCCTGAAGACGAGAACGAGCCAATGCCGAGAGACGGCGAAAGGGTTCTTCTTTCTTCCCACCTCCTGAGAGGTATGGGACTTCCGCCTTCCGCTTTCTTCCTCCAAGTCCTTTCCCACTACAACATCCAACCCCATAACCTGCCACCCAACTCCATTCTTTATATGGCCGGGTTCCAGGCCCTATTCGAGGGTTACTTAGGTTTAGAGCCGAGGTTAGATTTCTGGATGTATTGTTTCGGGGTTAAGCGGAACTCCTCGGAGGGCGCACTCCCGACTTGCGGGACCATCTCCTTTACTCTTCGGAGGTTTAGGGAAGATTGGTTCCCCAAGATCAAGACATCAGAATCCGTCAAATTTTGGATGGGTTCTTTCTTCTACCATCCCGATGTGCGTTTCCCAAAAAAGGCCATCGGGGTTCCACCTTTCTCCAACACTGCTGCCATTCCCCAAGATAATTGGGGAACGGAAGCCGTCCAGGTTCTGCCGCCTGATCTTCTGAGGATCAAGCGGCGCATCGCCAAGCTCACCTCCTCTGATCCACCTCTAACTGGCATGGACACGGTCCTTTGCTGGTTAAATAGGCGGATCCAGCCGTTGGCCAACCACGGTGGCCGCCTCCTGTGCGAATACACGGGAGCCAACGACCCAATGCGGACATCCATCAGGGATTTGTCTCCAAGGGATCTTCGACGGCGCGCAAACCAGTTGGTCGCATCCCGTGACCAATATGAAGCGAGTCGGCCGATGTACACGGCCGACAATCCGGCTCCCAAGGTATTTTTTCCGTCATTTGAGTACAGTTTTAACATTCTTTCTCGGATTTTCTTGCTTCTGACTCTGATTTGTTTTTTCGACAGTTCGCTGAACTTCCAGACTCGGAGTTAGCCTCCGAAGCTGAGCTGGATGCCTTGCGTACTGCCACTACTGGTGGGCGCAAGCGCAAGAAGATTTCTTCCTCTGAGGAAGTTATCGACCTTGACGGGATCCTCGTCGCCACTTCCAGGTTCTTTTCTTTTGGGTTCTTTTCTTATATGGAAATTTTTCTTCCATCTTCGGAGTTTTAACTTTTCCGGGTTTTTTGTTTTCAGCCTGCCCCCCTCCAACCTAAAGCCGAAGAAGCTGAAGAAACACAAAGTTGTTTCCAGCCGAGGCAGCCAACCTTCTCCCGTCATCGCCCCAGATACACCATCCACAATGGCGGAAGAGCACGCTGCAGCCCCCACCACCAAGCCACTAGAGCCCAGCCAGCCTGTTGTGTCGAACACGGACACGAGGGAAAGGGCGGCTCCAGAGGTGGGAAAACCTTCTCGGACATTTGACGAGTAGATTCCCACCTTTGACAAGGAATTCAAGATTATCAATGACGGCCTAAGCGCGGCCGGAACCCTTTTTGCGGAATACGCAAAAGGGTTCAATGAAAACTTGGCGGGTTTGCAACGAATGAGCCAGGTATGTAACTCTAGCCCCCAAGCATTAAACAAAATGTATTCTTTTTTGCTTTGATGTTTTTAGTAACCATTCTTTTCCTTGCTATGTTTCAGCAAACCGCCGAAGCCATTAACATGGAAGTTTTCAACAAACTCTCCATCAAGAATAAAGAGGTTAGAAATCTTCTTTCTATTCTTGAGGAGAGAGAGGCGGAGCTGGCATCGTCTCAGCTCGCTTTGTCGGAAACAGCAGGTAAACATTTTTCCTCTGAAGTTTTCGATTCAATTTTTTGTCTAAGTACTTATTCCGGAAATTTTCTAAACTCGGAATTTTCCTTGCTTTCCAGCTGCTTTGGCTAAGGCCAAGTAGATAGCTGAAGATGCCGGGAATGCCGAGAATCTCCGAAAGGAGAATTTGGATCTTCACAAGAATCTTGTGAAGGCTCAAAAGGATCTGGAGGCCAGCAATTTGGCCCTTGGAGTTGCCAATTCCAAGGCTTCCGAGCAGGCGGAGAAGGATAAATCCACCATTCAGGATTTAGAAAATGCTCTGAACCTTCGCCTGGAGGAAGTCTCCGAGATCGACAAGCTTATCGGTAATTTTCTGATACCTTTACCGTTTTTCCATATCTTGCTTTTCTTCTCTGTTTTTCACCTAACCCTTTTTGGTTGTTTTGTTGGAAAAACAGGAGATACCCCAGATGGCACTCGGCTTGAAGGAATCCAAGCCTTTGGGAAGACATGGACTTCGATCCGGCTGCTGGAATGCAGCTGGTCAATAAGTTCCTTCCCGCAGGGACTGGGGAGTTCTCGGAGGTTGAAAAACTTCCGGGAGCCATCATGGAGGTGGCGGAATCCAGGGATTCCATCCTGCGTTCCGCTGCACGGGGTGGTGTGCGCATGGCACTCGGCCTTATGCGCATGCACTACCCTGGTGCTAAATCTTGGCGCGTGGCGTCCGGTGTCCCTCAAGGATACACGGATACTCAGCGAAATACCATCTTTGATGAAATCAAAGGCCACGCCACCCAGATTGCCTCCATGGTAAATATCTCCGTCAATTATCCAGAAGAGGAGATCCCTCCAATCCCCGAGGACGACAGCAGCGAGGAGGATTCGGATGCTTGAAGGGCTACCTTGAACCTGGATAGCGGAAGTAGACAATAGGAGCATTACTGTTCTTACAATGTAATCCAAAATGTAATGTTTCTATTTGTATGAATGAAAACTCCGCCTTTTGCAATCTTAATTATGAAATTCTTTGCAAAGTGTTCGGATTTTATTATTCCTTTAACTTCTAAGTTCTCTGGCATATGTGTTTTGACTGTCCTTAGTGTTTGAAATGGCTCGATAGCATTATGAATCGTCATGTCGAGTAACTGGGTATAACCAATCAGTTAAAACTCGGAAACATGGATCATACTAAAGGCATTTTTACTAACTAGCTCCAGTGACCCAACATATAAGCAATCAGAAAATGCTTAGAAAAGCAAGGAATTTTAAATGAAACTTGGGCACGCAGGCAATTCAAGTTTCCTTTAGCCATTAGCAGGCTGAAAAATCATTCAGTTTCTTAATGCCGAGTACACAGGCACAATTCGGGTTAACATTGAGTATTTTGTAAGATCATTGGGAAATAGATAAGGTGGAATCATGCTTTGTACTGAAAAAACATGGATACCAAAATTCCGACAACTTTATTTCATGATCTCAAAAGATGTTTACATAGAAATTGAACTAAGTACGGAAGAGACATAACTGCTAGATATTCCAATGCTTTTGCTATCCACTTGATTTTGTCGGATTTCTTCAACAACTTGTAGAGTGGTAGGGCTTTATCCCCCAGCCTACTAATAAATCTGCTGACGGCAGCGGCGGAACCCGTCAATCTTTGGACATCTTTTACGCACGTAGGCTTCGAGATGTTCAAGATGGCTTTTATCTTTTCCGGGTTAACTTCTATTCCTCTATGAGAAACGATAAAACCCAGAAGTTTTCCTGAGGGAACCCTAAATACACACTTAGATGGATTTAACTTCATCTTGTAAGTGCGCAAGTTTTCGAAAGTTTCTCGCAGATCTTCAAGGAGTGTATCTTTTTCCTTGGTTACGACAGCAATGTCGTCCACATAAACATGGACATTTTTGCCAATCTGACTATGCAAGCAACGTTGCATGCAACGCTGGTAGGTTGCACCTGCGTTCTTCAGGCCAAATGGCATGGTTACGTAATAATACGTCCCGTACGGGGTTATAAAAGAAGTCTTAATTTGATCTTCCTTTTTCATGCGTATTTGGTGGTACCCGGAGTATGCATCCAAAAAGCACAAAAGCTCAGAGCCTGCAGTGGCATCTATTATTTGATCGATTCGCGGTAACGCAAACCTATCTTTTGGACACAATTTGTTCAAGCCTGTGTAATCTAGACACATTCTAAGAGCAGTAGTGTCTTTCTTCGGTACTAATACCGGATTTGCGGACCATTCAGTGTGGATTACTTCCTGGATGAAATCCGCTGCTAAAAGCCGGATAATTTCCTTGCCAATAGCCTTCCGTCTTCTTCCGTCAAATCGACGGAGACCTTGTTTAACCGGTTTTGATCCTGGAATCACCTTGAGTTGGTGCTCAGCAAGTTCCCTGGGTACGCCTGGCATGTCAGCTGGACACCAGGCAAAAAATATCCCAGTTCTCACGGAGGAACTTGATGAGCTCGCCTTCCTATTTGTCGGTCATCCCAGTCCCTACAACGACGAATTTTGTCGGATCTTTGGGATCTAGGATTACCTGTCTTGTATTCTCGGATGCCTTGAAGCTGTCTGTTTGCTTCCGGGTTTGTTTTCCTGCCGGCATTTCTGTCGGCGATACCTCCTTGGCCAACTCCTTCAGTTCTTCCTTTGCTATGACTCTTTGAGCGCAAAGGGCGTTTTCTTTCTCCAACTCATTTGCTAGCTTAAAATCACCAACTATGGTGATTACCCCTCCTTTGGGTCCTGGCATCTTCAGCTTGTTATAAATATAACAGGATCTTGCCATGAATTTGGCGAAAGCTGGACGTCCGAGTATTGCGTGATACACGCTTTCGAACGGCACTACTTCGAAGGATACGTTTTCCTGCCGGAAATGATCTTTATCTCCGAAGGTGACATCTAGGGAAATTTCTCCTAGGGATCGTGCTTGTCTGCCAGGAACAATACCGTGGAAGCGTATGTTGTTGTGATTGAGCTGGGACTCGGAAATCTTCAGATGCTTCAGTGTATCCAAGTACATTATGTTAATGCTGGATCCTCCATCCATCAGCACTCTTCTTAGCCTAGTGTTCTGTACAATAGGGCTTACGACAAGAGCTTGTGTGCCGGGTTCAGGGATATTCCCGGGATGATCAGACTGATCCCAGGTAATTGGTGTGTTAGAGTACTTCAAGAATTTCGGGGTTGCCGGAACAACCGCGTTTATTTCTCGAAGTGTTCTTTTGGCCACCTTTGCTGACGGAGTTGCTAGAAATGTCAGTATTGCTTCTCCATCAACTCTCGAAAATTTGGGTTCGCCTTTTCGCTGTTGTTCGTGTATTTTTTCATCAGTGTCCGATTCACTGTCTTCTTTGTCAGCTTCTGGCTTTTGTTTGGCGGGTTTTCTTTTGGAACCCTTCCCCTTATTTCCGGATCCTGCACTGCCTTTCATGTGTTTATTCATCCGGCATTGTGCGTTTGTATGGGTGGGCTTCCCAAATTGGGAATAGTGGACACAAGGTTCCGACTTAATCCTCTCCCACTCCTCTGGAGTATAATTGATTGGATCTGGGTTGCGTCCTTTCCACTTATTCCCTTTTTCGCTTCCAAAGGCTATGTTGACTTCCTTGGGTTTTGTCGTTGTTTCTGGAGTTCCTTTTTTGTCAGAACGAGGAGTTTTCTTAGCAAGTATCAGTGTATCGATATTGCCTCCTCTTGCTCTGATGTCGTCTTCGGCTGCAGCGTGCTCGTTGGCGGTTGTAAGCATAGATCCGAGATCTTTGTGCTGCTTGGAACCAACCATGAACGGTACAAGTCCGGGTTTTAGGCCATTGACGAAAGCATGCATTGCTTGTACGTAAGTTACTCCAGAACAACTATTCTTCATTGCTGTCCATCTGGAGATGAAATCCACGTATGGTTCATCTTCGAATTGGGTGCAACGGTTCAGCTGGTTGATGCTGTTCGGGCGTTTGTATGTTCCCCGGAAATGCTGAGTAAATACTCTAGCCATATCATCCCAGCTGTCGACAGTCCTTGATGGTAATCCATTGATCCAATCTTTGGCTCCATCCAGTAACATTAGGGGAAGAAACTTGACAGCTTCCAGGTCTGTCCCATTGTTGATTTGGACGGCTGTATAATAGTCTGAGAGCCAGGTGTCCGGGTTTGTGCTACCGGTATATTTTTGGTAGGTTGGACCAACTTTGGCGAAGCCAGAATGCAGGGTTATCCTTCGGATCCTGTCAGTGAAACACTTAGGACCAAAGTATAGATCATCCTTTTCCGCTCTATCAATGTGTGCGGAATATCTTCCGGCTGAATGGACAGAAGGGGATCTACTCCTTTCTTTTCCATTGTTGTGCGGGCGCGCTTTTCCGGGATTGTACCTATCTCTTCCATGATCACGTCCTTTTGGATTAGGCGGAGTCCTGCTCCTGTGCCTTTCTTTATCCTTAGGGGGTGTCCGGGATCTCTCACGCCTGTGAGGTGTATCGTATCTTCCGGCTTTCTCAGCTGGGTTTCTCGGAGGTGGCATTATTTTGCCGTCATTCCGGTATTTTTCTTCCCGATCGTGGGGTTTAAGTCCACCTTTCGAGGGATGGGATCCGGTTCGGGACGCTTCATCCCTATTGTCGGGGTTTTTCTTGTCTTTTCTCGGATCCTCTTTTTTATCCTTTGAATTGTCTGAATCTCCAGGTTCTTCTGGTCCAGGTGCTCCAGCGGCGCAAGTAGCTGTTTTGCATAGGGCGGAGTTATCCTGCAGTCTTCCTGATCGCTCTTGGGCCCGCTGTTGTTGTTGCAATGCTTTTCCTAGGAAAGCATACACCCCTTGAAGTTTTTCACCATTGGAGTACAGATCATTGTTCAGGATGGCGAATGCTGCTTCCGCGTTTTCTGCTGCGGTTTTATAAATTGGTTCGCCTCTGGCATCTTTTCCGTTTACCTGCTTTTGCCAAGATGGGTTGTGAAACCTTTCTTTTGGCGGCAGTACTTCCGGTCTTACGATTCCGGGTAACCTTGTAGGTTTAATGCCAGATCTATTCTTTCTCTCGTACTCCTCTATTTCTTCCTTCATGAGCTTAATGTCATCCTGGGTTTTTTGGAGGTGTTGCCGAGATCTGAGTAGATGTTGTTGTTGCCTTTGGAAAGCTTGCCTCCTGGCTTCCAGCATCTCAGGGGGTTCGTTTGCTCCCACTGGAGTTTGCAGCAGCTCTTGCTCTTCCTGTTCCGTCATTGGCGGAACAAGGATTTCTTTGATTTTCTTCTCCACAGTTTTTGTTCCGCTAGCATCTCCTTCTTCGAGGTTTTCATCAGCTTGATCAGCTGATTTTTTCTTCCGGATTTTGTATTGGAGTTTCTTAGCAGCACGATGCTTTTTCTTGGAAGAGGGAGGTTTTTTGACAGGCTCATCCTCTGTCAATTCCTTAACATTGGGAAACACCGGAGAAGTTTCTCCGTCTTCTCTCTCTTCCTCTGGCGGAGGGGTTTTAGGGCTTTCCTGGCTGCCGGCATCCGTGGTATCAGCTGGTTTTCCCATTAGCACTTCATGGAATCCCTCTTGAAAAGATTTAACTTTCCTTTCGAAGGCGTCCGCGTCTTCGTCTTCGGAATCAAAATCCTCTGATCCGGTTTTCGACTCTAATCTCGCCTCAATGGCGGCTAGCACGGATTCTACTTCCGAGTTCATCGTCTCGTTAACGGATGTCGGATCTTCCGCCGGTATGACAGGTATCGGGTCTTCCGTTGCTGTGACGGGTGTCTTTTTGTCTGCCTCTTGCACGGGGTTTACATCATCCGTGTTTTCGGCGACTTCGGACTGCACCATGCCGATAAAGTGTGTGTCACTTTTTTGTCGGTGATCCGAGCAGAATCCGGCATCATAGTCATCCTCGACTGGGTATAGGACGGGTGGGATAAATTTGCTTCCACCGCAAAACCCCATTGCTTCTGCAGTTAGTCCGATAAAGATGTTAGCAGATCCTATCGGTAACACGCAGGCACTTACCAGGTGGTTTTGCGCCGGTATGTAGGATCCGTTGTCGAGGAAGCGTCCGACATCATCGTTGAATTCCAAGCTTCCGACAGTGATTGATCTTCCAATTCCGCCAAGTATCCCAGATCGAAACTTCACGCCTGACGTCGTTTGCCCCACGGTGGGTGCCAACTGTCGAGACATCGTAGTAGTTTTCATAGACGGGGGTGCCATGAGACTACGGTAGAGACGTGGGTTAACGGGATCGCGTGGTAGACAGTAAACACAGGATTTACCCAGGTTCGGTACGTCGCGACAGTACGACGTGCCTACTCCTGCACTTCTCACTAATCAGGACTAAAGCCTGGAAACAGGATTACAATGTGAGGTTTTAGATCTAGCTACTCACAGAGGATCAACTTCTCGGCGAGTTGGTCTATATCTTCTCAGTTATTCGTTGGTTTGTTTATCTCCCGTCCGGCTTTGTATAACAGCCGGATTAGGGCTTACAGAATAGGAAACCTAGAAGACTACGGTAACAATAACTTGGAAAGTAAGGAATCCGTCTTCTCCTCCAAGCCAGATCACATGGGCCGTGATCCGGGTTCTTCTAGAATCCGGCTTCTATGCGTCAGGTTACTGGGCCGCCCAATGGACCACAGCCCACTACCACTTGGGCCACCCTGGTAACCAGGCACTTTCACTACCATCTTATATACCCCTATACGGTATATATCCGACATTGCGCAAGGAACCCCCTTGTGGCCGCACCCCCTCTCTTATATCCCCCCTTGGGCGCATAGGAGAGGTTAGACTATGTTAAAACATTAAACCCTAGACCTCTAGATTGAATCAACTTGTAAGCCTTCATCTGGAAGTTCATCTGCAAACTTTACGTGTTACCTGTTGTTCCACTGGGAATAAGACGGTACATGACCACATGTAGTCGGTGGATTACTTGTGCAAGAGAGTGGAGTTGAGAATATCCTTGGGGTTGCTATCTTTTGCATTGGCATTAGGGATCAGCCGGGAGAGTTCTTAGTGGCGCACTAGTTATCATTCAGAAGTTATCTGTGAGTTCACTGAGAAGATTGGGCCATCCCTTATCATGTTACAATTGATTGAGCCACTAGTTTTTTTGGTTACTTTCATGATTGAGTGACTCCTTAGCCTTGGTGTTGCTTTGATGATTGGTATTACATTGATTGTTTATGAGCACCTTAGTAGCCTCACCCTTGTAACCACAAGCTATATTTTTAGCTTCTTTAATATCTTGGTATGATAGTGGTACACCCACTCAACCTATGATATTGGGATGTGGAATATGGTTTTTCAACCATATGTTTTACTGACGATAGCTTTGTACCCTGAGAGTTTGTGAGATAGTTCGCTCGATAACCTTTTTGAATGATTGCATTAGTATAAGTTTGCTTGCTGTATGTATTGTTTTTATTACTTGATTGTCCTTCTGGTTCTGAGTGTGTGTCTTTTATTCTTTTACGGCGTTAGGAAAACAAAGAAGAATAAGAAGGAGTTGTAGAGTTGTGTGTCGAGTTCAAGCTACTTCAAGGCTAGGGACACTAACAGACTTAAGGCAAGCCATCCTGATGCTTGTTGTTATACTACACTTATCATTATCTATCATGCATGTTTTACCTCTGGAAGTTTTACAAAAACTTTGATTTCCAAAAACCTATTTTTTTGAGTGACTACTACTACTATTATACTATTATGCCAGTAGTTGAATCTTGGTGTTACCAAGCCCATAGCCACCATATGGTATTTATTACCATCACAAGTATTAGTCCCTAAGTGGACACCCTAAAAACATGTTTTTTTCAAAACAAAGGCTTTATGGAAAACCCGGTGGAAAGGTGAAGCCTTATCCACCGGAGGATTGTCGAAGGGGTCATTTTTGAGAAAAAGGTGTTTTTACAAAAATGACACATAACCTAGTCTTTGCCGGACAACCCTTACAGTACTGCCACTCTACCCCAACATGGGTACGAGGCCTATATAGATACTTGAGTTTGTTAGTATGTGTCTTATCCCAAGTTGCTATAGAGAGGATGATTCTCTGAACCGACGTGTCGTCGGGAGTGAGAAACGGGACATACATAGTGAGGGATTAAGTTCTCATACGGGTGCGACAATTGGGTCCCCTGTTTGGCGATGTGTGACATGGTGCCAGGGGGAATAAACCTAATTGAAGGGCTAGCCATATACTAGCTTGTTCAAAGTGGACGGTTAGGATCATTCTTCTGATGCTTGCATATCGCTGTGTCGATCCATGGGTAGTTCATGGCAGATGATTGGATCTTGTGGAATGTGTACACCTCTGCAGAGTAAAACTATTCGGAATAGTCGTGTCCTTGGATATGGACAGTTGAATGGCCATGTAGCTAGCATTGTGTCAATGTTTTCAAAAAGGTGCTGGACTCGTGAAGTACTGAAAGGAGGAAATCTTGTACCGTGGAGGTACCATTGATGAAAAGCCAGAAGTTGTTTTACAAGGAGTTTTGCAAAGAAAATCTTTCTTTTCTAAACAAAAACTGGAAGTTGATTCCTGTAACATCCCAAGTATGAAAATCTACCCCCTAGAATGTTTTGTTTCATGTTTAATTCAAGTATTGCATCATGTCATCATCTTTGCACTTGTTTTCTATTTGGTTCCATTTGTTTTCTATATGAAATTCCAAACAAAACATTCAAATCATTTGACATACTTGTTATGTTACCTGTTTCAAATAAAAAAACTACAAAACAAACCAACAATTGTTTCCACCAAAATCGTTATCAAAAACTTAATTTTGGCTAAACTTTCAATTATTTCTTTTGATACCAAATTGCTCAACTCATTTTAATTTCCAAACAATAACATCAATTGAGTTTATTTGGAAAAACAAAAGTTTATTTTAATGTGTGGTTACAAAAATGAATCATTAAAAAATTTGTCCAAAAAAATTTGCTAACCCTAAAACCATCTCTTCTTTCTCCTTTTCCAAAGCTGCCAAAAAAAAAAAGGTAAGAAACAAAAGGAAT
The DNA here is from genome assembly GCA_028641055.1 of Alopecurus myosuroides. Lineage (NCBI taxonomy): Eukaryota > Viridiplantae > Streptophyta > Magnoliopsida > Poales > Poaceae > Alopecurus > Alopecurus myosuroides. The sequence goes on along the minus strand of CM054063.1, from coordinate 104,067,433 downwards.
AAAAAGAAAGGAGGGGAAGAGAGCAGCCAGCCCACTTTGGGTCCAGCCCAACCTGCCCCTAAAGGCCCGTACCCCCCTTTCCCTAACCTCCGTACGGTACGAACTCCATCCATGGAGTCCACGTACGCATCGGAGGAGGGAACGGCGATCCGAGCCTCCACCTCCCCTATAACCCTAGCCCTAGGGCTCCCCCGTGCCCTAGTCTTCTTCCTCCCTCTTTTTCCCTCGAGCGCCGCAGCTCCTTCTCTCTCTGGCTGCTTCTCTCTGTACCGAACACCACCGAAGGCAACCACTGCAGGCTCCCTCTCCGGCTCGCCGCCGGCGCCCTGGTGCCCGCCCGGCCGCGCTAGGGCCGGGAACGGAACCAGCGCTGCGTCCTCTTCCTCGCCGTGGTCTCCGTTTCCCCCGAAGACCACCGGACCACCGCCGCCAACCTCGTCTCCGCCACCGTTCGCCACCGACCGCTCCTCTGCTCGACCGCGAGGTGAGCCGCCCTCATCGGCCTCTCCCTTCACCCGCCTCACCCCTCGCCTCCTGCCCTCGTGGCCGTCCGCCGCATCCACCGCGCACCGGCCCGCCCGAGCGCCGCACGCCCCCCAGCGATCGCCGGCCGGCCGCATCTCTGTACGCTGTCTGGTTTCGGTACCTGCACGCACGGAAGAGATTCAGTAAGTTCAGTTAAGTTCAGTTAGGTGCGCGAACAGAAGAATATCCTCCTTCGCACTGCATACCTGACAAGAAATTGCATCCAGCCCAACTGGCACAGTGCGCGCCCGCTAGCCCCAGAGCACCCGGGATCGAATCCCAGGGGAGGCATTTGCCTCCCCAATTTTTTGCCTCTGCGCGCACCCCCCCCCCCCGCGGGACCCGCATGTCATTGACTGCCGCGGCCAACTCACCTCCTATCCCACGCCACGCAGCGCCACCGTGGCAGCTGACCCCACTGTCAGCCCGCGTGGGTAGCTGATTCGTGGTGGAAAAAGTTGCTGCCCTGTTTTTCTTTTTCCAGAAATTGTCTATTAACCTCAAAACTTCTAAAATTCATATCTTTTGCATATTTGCTTAAAACAGAAAACTTAAAACATGAAATCCATTCAATTTTAAATGTTCTACCCAAATATGAATTTTGTTTCCTGTTTTGAATTTTCAAAATGCAATTCAAATTGGAATTCAAATAATTCAATTGCAATTTGCTAAAATCCATAACTAATTCATTATTAATCCAAATCATACAAATAAAATATGTTTTCCATACCATTTTGAACCACCAATTCAAATATAAATTTTGTTTCATGGTTTGAATAATTTAAATTGCCTAAATAATTTAAACCTTGTTTAATTCAATTAAAATTGCTAAAATCATAACTTGCTCAAATTTAATTATTCTTGAACATGTAAAATATGTTTTCCAACCAGAAAAACATAACCTTTTCAAATATTAACTTTGTCATTTGTTATGAGCAACTTAACTTGATGAAAACAACAACTATTTGTGTAACACTATTAAGTAACCAAAATTTCCAAACTTAATAATAAATTCCCTAACTTGTTAACTATCATTCCAATTGCATCTAACTTTGTTTACTTCTTATTATCATCATGCATGCATCATGTTTAACTACTTACACTTGTTAATCAAATGTAGATCATTGCTTCAACCTAAACCATTTGCATCCATATGCAATTCACATTGCATATGGGTCCAATTAAATTGTGTTACCTTGTCAAGTAGTTTACTTTGATGCATCTATTAACATGACATGCATCATCCCATGATTGTGCATCCTATGCCATGTATTGATTGTTCGTCTCTTTCGATTGTGTGTTTGCTTCTTCTCGCTTTAGACGACGATGTTGAGACCGAAGAGACGTACGGTACCCCTTCTAAGGATTTTTGCTCAGTACCAGGCTACTGGGTTTGCAGGCAAGTTATCACTCACATGAACCACTGTGTTCCTTTCAACATTGGTTACCGATACTTTCCGTTGTTCTTTTCTGCTAGCCTTAGTAGTAGTTGTTTCTGTTACGAACCTATCACATGAATCCCTTAACCTTGATATTGCCTCACCTTCACTCCTATCACCCCTTTGGTTGAGCCAGTGTCTTACTAGCATGCTTAGGTTGCTTTGCTCGAGTCTGTTACCCGTTACTTTCTGTTGTTACTACTATTATGTTCTGGGGGCTCGATGTTAATCAATCAACCTGTTATTAATAATATGTTGATAAGGCACCGGCAGGAGGCCCTTTGTGGTTTTGAGGCCTGCTAGTGTCGACCCTAATAGGAAAAGGGTCTTGTCTACTGATCCATGATGAGCGTGCTCACCGCATCCGGGTGGTGGTATGGAACCCCCCTCGACTTGACCTGATCCGCAGTTTGTCCGAAGAGCCACACTTAGTTCGGGAGTTCCATTTGCGCATAAGCATGAATGGGTCGCTCCCATGGTTACTGTTGATGATGATGATGCATATAGGGCGAGGCCTGTGGTGCCGGGGGGTGTGGTTTTCACCCCTGCGCTTAGGTTAGGTCGGACTGGCCGGGACCTTATAGCTCCGTGGCTCCTAGGACAGGTTGTAGAGATGGTTCGAGTCGTGTCGAGTCCACCTGAGTTTTAGTTGGTGGCTTGAGTGTGTACGGGTACTGGAGCACACCCTGCAGGGATAAATCTTCTCGAGAAGCCGTGTTGTCCGCGGTTATGTGACGACTTGGTGAAAGTACTGGCTAACAAGTACTCAGAACAACTTACACCTAACTATAATAACTTGACTAGTAATAGACTTATTGACACAACAACTTGATCCATTATTCATTAATCCAACTGTGTGAGTTATCCTCGGATTGCTTCTTTGGATAAGGGGCGAGATCCAGGATGGGTTTGTTTGATGGTCAACAACAGTTGGACACATTACGCTATCTTATCTCCTCTCTGTTAGCTGGAAGTGGTAGTGTTTCTGTAGTTGGTTAGCGCAGCCAGTTGCAGCATCTTTTATAACCCCTTTCTTCCGTTGAACCCAAAGCATCTGTGCTTGTGTTGACGGGTAACTCTTTGATGAAGTGTGAGTCTTGCTTGCCAGTACTTGGATGTACTGACCCCGTTGGGGCTGTGGTTTACGCAGACTACGACTACGGCTACGATGATCACCAGGATGGCTACTTCGTGGAGTTCGACGAGACTGCAGACGAGTAGATAGTGGACCCGGGCAGGATCCAAGACCTTCGTGGATGGGCTCCGTCTTCCTTTCATTGCCGGCCTCTTAGGCCTATTTGGATTTGTCTGTACTCAGACCCTTTGTTTGCTTCCGCTGATGTAATGAATGTTATGTTGGGACATGTGTCCTCTGGATGATTGTATTTGCTATTCTCTGCCTTAGTGAAGGCTATTTGCAACCTTATTTCAATCTTTTGTGTCTTAGAGATATGTTGTGGTATCATTCCGTTTAACACTGTTGACGTACCATGTGTGATTGGTATGAAGTACGTCGACAGTAGTGCCTATGGTCTCTAGTGGATAGTTTACATCGACGGTGGAATAGCAGGGCTTGTGTTGTCGCGCATAAGCGCAGGCCTACCAGGAAGCTGGGACGTGGGAGCAGTTATGCCCCATAATCCAAGCATCTGCTATCCAGTTCGGCCCGATGAGTATCCCCTAGAAACCAGGGTGCGACAAATGGTATCAGAGCCTGTCTGCCTGTAGGATCCCTTTTACTGGTCGCAGTTTGAGTCTAGAAACTATTTTGTAGCTATATAGGAAAAATGAAACGCGAGAGTAGGAATTCTGCCATTTTATTTCTTTCCCCACCCACCCTCCCTTTTCTGGTAAGGAAGTGCAACGTTGTTTTTCTCTTCTCATCTAAACTTTCAAGTTAGGATTTCACGTGTTCTGGGTTCTTCCGTAGTACCTTACGAGTTTTGGTCGCGAGTTTCCCGATGTTGCTTCAATATCATGTTTCTCTCAAGAACCTTTCGTCCATTGATGTATCCATTCCTAGCTATGTTTAGTTATCCTTTCGTACTCAAACCATTTATGGTGAACGTTGAGGGTAGTATATGTTTGATCCATGCTACCTTCTTACCGTCTGAAGTAATCCTTTTAAGCACTTATATGGATTTTGTTATCCGGTTAGTGTGTTAATCTTGGTATCCTCTTCAGGATGGAAAGTGGTGACGAAGAACCCACACTGCCACCTGAGATGGGGAAAGTGCTGTCTCAGATGACACAAGTTATAAAGCAGATGCAGCAGAACCAAGACCATGGGAGTAATGGCAACACCCGGGTGTCTATTCGGGAGTTCCTTGAGCTCAATCCGCGCACGTTTGATACCGCCTCCGAGCCATTGGATGCTGATGACTGGCTCCGTGAAATGAACCGTACTCTTGTGGTAGCTCATGTGGCTGACGAGGACCGTGTTCCTTACGTGACCTACCTTTTCCGTGGACAATCCATGTCTTGGTGGGAGAATTTCCAAGAAATGAGAGGTCCTAGTGTGGCAATCACATGGGAGGATTTCAAGCAAGCCTTCGTGCGCCATCACATCCCCGATGGGCTCATGGAGAAAATGCGTGAGGAATTCTATTCTTTCACACAAGGCAATCTGGACGTTCTGGAATACCAAAGAGAGTTCAATCGTCTAGCTCGCTATGCCGGAGATGAAATCTCAACGGAAGCGAGAAAGATGGCAAAGTTCCGTAGGGGTCTCAACCCGGAACTCAAGTATGCTCTCACCAACGTCAAGGCCAAGAATTTTGAGGACCTCGTCAACATCGCTCTAAATGAAGAGCATGGGCGCAAGTTGGTTGAGGAATCTCGTAAGCACTCTCGTGAACAGGCTAATCTTTCGAAAGCTATCATGCCTCCACAAAAACGGAGAGTTTGGGTTCCATATACCACTCCAACACCGCCCATCTGCTTGCCAAGCCCGGCAGGAATTCTTCCCCGCCCTCCCACCCCAGTGGTATCTTCAGGAGGTGCTCCATCTCAGTCAGGCCCAACAACTCCTCGTTCTGTTGTTACATGCTACAAGTGTGGACAGTCGGGCCACTATTCCGATAAGTGTCCGCAAAGGCACCTCTTTCCACCTCCACCTCGCCACAGGTCGACCCCGACAAGAAAACGTGGTCCTCCGTTGGGTTGCTACAACAGCAACGACCTTGGCGTGAGAACAGTTAAGGTGAACCATGTCAAGGCCCAGGGAGCAGAAGAATCTCCAGACGTTGTAATGGGCACACTTCTTGTGAACTCGTTTCGTGCTAAAGTCTTGTTCGATTCTGGTGCTTCACACTCTTTCATCTCTCAATGCTTTGCAAACAACAGTGGAATCAACTTCGAACAGTTGTCTATCCCTCTCCTAGTGAAATCACCGGGGTCTAGCTGGCAAAGCAATAAAGTTAGCCAGAACATCGAGATCACAATTGGAAACCTTCCATTCCAGGCATCTCTGATAGCTCTCCACTCTTCAGATATCGATGTCATTCTTGGGATGGATTGGCTGGTAGCCAACAAAGCAGTCATTGATTGTCCTGCTAAGTCTGTCAAAATCACACACCCTTCTGGCCAGATAGTCTACTTCCATGCTGAAAATCCAGTTGCTCAACTCTACACTCTCAATGCAAATCCTCTTCCATCTATTGAAACTATTCCGGTGGTTTGTGAATTCCCCGATGTCTTTCCAGAAGAGTTGCCAGGAATGCCTCCGGACAGAGCAGTTGAGTTCGTGATCGAACTTGAACCAGGCACTGCTCCAATCTCTAAGCATCCATACAAGATAGCTCCTCCTGAACTGAAGTTGTTGAAGGAGCAAATCGATATGTACATGGAGAAAGGTTACATTCAACCTAGCTCCTCGGCTTGGGGATGCCCAACTCTGTTTGTTGCCAAGAAGGATCAAACAAAGAGACTCGTGGTTGACTATCGTCCTCTCAACGAGAAAACCATCAAAAACAAGTATCCAATTCCTCGTATCGATGATCTTTTTGATCAACTTGCTGGAGCCTCAATATTCTCCAAGCTGGACTTGAGAATGGGTTACCATCAAATAAAGATCAGAAAGGAAGATATTCCTAAGACAGCTTTCACCACTCGCTACGGTCTATATGAATACACCGTCATGTCCTTTGGTCTCACCAATGCACCGGCGACATTCTCTAGACTCATGAATTCTGTCTTCCATGAATACCTCGACAAGTTCGTTGTGGTATATATTGATGATATTCTTGTCTACTCAAAATCCGAGGAAGAGCATGGAGAACACCTTCGTCTCACTCTCATGAAACTTCGCGAGCATCGTCTATATGCCAAGTTCTCCAAATGTGAGTTCTGGATTCCAGAAGTTGCTTACCTTGGTCATGTCATCTCTGCCAAGGGCATAGCCATTGATCCAGAAAAGGTTAAGGCAATTGTTGATTGGAAACCTCCTAAGACGGTGAAGCAAGTCAGAAGTTTTCTTGGTTTGGCTAGCTATTGCCGTCGTTTCGTCCAAAACTTCTCCAAGATTGCCAAACCTCTCACTGATCTCACAAAGAAGGACAAGAAGTTCGTTTGGTCTCCACAATGTGATGAAAGTTTCAATCTCCTGAAGACTAAACTCACTTCTACACCAGTTCTGGTTGGCCCGGATACTACCAAACCTTTCCAGATATTCTGTGATGCTTCTCGCCAAGGTCTAGGAGCAGTTCTTATGCAAGAACGTCAAGTTGTGGCTTATGCTTCACGTCAGTTGAACCCACATGAGCAAAACTATCCCACTCATGATCTTGAACTTGCAGCAGTTGTGTTTGCCCTCAAGAAATGGAGGCAATACTTGTTGGGTAATCGCACTGAAATCTTTTCCGATCATAAGAGTCTGAAATACATCTTCACTCAGCCAGATCTAAACCTCAGGCAAAGGAGATGGATTGAAAAGATCAAAGACTTCGATCTTACCATTTCTTACACTCCAGGAAAGGCTAATGTTTTGGCCGATGCTCTCAGTCGCAAGTCGTATTGCAATAATCTCATGATCATGGAAAGCCAACCTCCACTTCATGAAGAATTCCAGAAGCTGAACCTTGGTCTTGTTCCTCAAGGTTATCTTGCGAACTTGACAGCTAGTCCAACTCTCGAGGACAAGATTCGTTCTGAACAACTTCGTGATGCTGAGATCAAGAAGATCGCAAATAACATCAAAGCAGGCAATGTGAAGTATGAGTGCTTCTCAATTGATGACAAGGGAACGGTGTTCTTCGAAGGACGCATTGCAGTTCCTCAAATTCAAAATCTCAAAGATGTTATTCTCAAGGAGGCTCATGAAACTCCTCTCTCCATCCACCCTGGAAGTACAAAGATGTACCAGGATCTTAAGACACTGTATTGGTGGTCTGGCATGAAACGTGAAATTGCTAAATACGTTTCTGAATACGACGTTTGTCAACGTGTTAAGGCAGTGCATCAGAAAACAGCCGGTCTTCTCCAACCGCTAAAAATTCCTGAGTGGAAGTGGGACATGATTGAAATGGACTTCGTCACTGGGTTTCCAAAGTCCAAGAGGGGCAACGATGCAATCTTCGTTGTTATTGATCGTCTCACTAAGGTAGCTCACTTCTTTGCTGTCAAAGAAACAATATCAGCTAGCCAGTTAGCAGAGCTCTACACAACAAAGATTGTTCCTCTTCATGGTGTTCCATTGGAAATAATCTCAGACCGTGGAAGCATATTCACTTCTCATTTCTGGAAGAGTTTTCAAGAAGCATTGGGCACCAAACTTCTGTTCAGCACAGCTTATCACCCTCAGTCTCAAGGGCAAGTCGAAAGACTCAATCAGATTCTCGAGGATATGCTCAGAGCATGTGGTCTCTCCTTTGGCATGAAATGGGAGGATTGCCTTCCATATGCTGAATTCTCCTACAACAACAGCTTCCAGGCAAGCCTAGGCATGGCACCGTTTGAAGCACTCTATGGCGGCAGATGCAGGAGTCCAATCAATTGGTCTGGAGCTGGTGAACGTTCACTCTTAGGCCCTGACATTGTTAAGGAAGCCGAAGAGAAAGTTCGAATCATTCGTGACAATCTCAAGATTGCTCAGTCTCGTCAGAAAAGCTACTATGACAGCAAACACAGGGATATGATCTATGCACCTGGTGACAAGGCATATCTCCGTGTAACTCCTCTCAGAGGCACTCATCGTTTTGGTGTGAAAGGAAAGCTAGCACCGAGATACATTGGTCCGTTCAACATTCTCTCAAGGCGTGCGGAAAATGCCTATCGTCTTGAACTTCCAGAAAAACTATCCAAGGTGCACGATGTGTTTCACGTGTCACAGCTCAAGAGGTGTTTCAAAGATCCAGATCGTGCAGTTGATCATGATTCCATTGAACTGCAAGATGATCTTTCTTATGAGGAGCACCCTGTTCGTATTCTCGATGAGACCGAGCGTAAGACTCGCAACAAGAGCACCAAGTTCTTGAAAGTGCAATGGTCGCATCATTCCGATAAAGAGGCAACGTGGGAGACCGAAGAGGATCTTCGCAAGAAGTATCCGGACCTTTTCACTTCTCAGTAAGGAATCTCGGGGCGCGATTCCTTCAAGGGGGGGCGTTTTGTAACATCCCAAGTATGAAAATCTACCCCCTAGAATGTTTTGTTTCATGTTTAATTCAAGTATTGCATCATGTCATCATCTTTGCACTTGTTTTCTATTTGGTTCCATTTGTTTTCTATATGAAATTCCAAACAAAACATTCAAATCATTTGTCATACTTGTTATGTTACCTGTTTCAAATAAAAAAACTACAAAACAAACCAACAATTGTTTCCACCAAAATCGTTATCAAAAACTTAATTTTGGCTAAACTTTCAATTATTTCTTTTGATACCAAATTGCTCAACTCATTTTAATTTCCAAACAATAACATCAATTGAGTTTATTTGGAAAAAAAAAGTTTATTTTAATGTGTGGTTACAAAAATGAATCATTAAAAAATTTGTCCAAAAAAATTTGCTAACCCTAAAACCATCTCTTCTTTCTCCTTTTCCAAAGCTGCCAAAAAAAAAAGGTAAGAAACAAAAGGAATAAAAAGAAAGGAGGGGAAGAGAGCAGCCAGCCCACTTTGGGTCCAGCCCAACCTGCCCCTAAAGGCCCGTACCCCCTTTCCCTAACCTCCGTACGGTACGAACTCCATCCATGGAGTCCACGTACGCATCGGAGGAGGGAACGGCGATCCGAGCCTCCACCTCCCCTATAACCCTAGCCCTAGGGCTCCCCCGTGCCCTAGTCTTCTTCCTCCCTCTTTTTCCCTCGAGCGCCGCAGCTCCTTCTCTCTCTGGCTGCTTCTCTCTGTACCGAACACCACCGAAGGCAACCACTGCAGGCTCCCTCTCCGGCTCGCCGCCGGCGCCCTGGTGCCCGCCCGGCCGCGCTAGGGCCGGGAACGGAACCGGCGCTGCGTCCTCTTCCTCGCCGTGGTCTCCGTTTCCCCCGAAGACCACCGGACCACCGCCGCCAACCTCGTCTCCGCCACCGTTCGCCACCGACCGCTCCTCTGCTCGACCGCGAGGTGAGCCGCCCTCATCGGCCTCTCCCTTCACCCGCCTCACCCCTCGCCTCCTGCCCTCGTGGCCCTCCGCCGCATCCACCGCGCACCGGCCCGCCCGAGCGCCGCACGCCCCCCAGCGATCGCCGGCCGGCCGCATCTCTGTACGCTGTCTGGTTTCGGTACCTGCACGCACGGAAGAGATTCAGTAAGTTCAGTTAAGTTCAGTTAGGTGCGCGAACAGAAGAATATCCTCCTTCGCACTGCATACCTGACAAGCAATTGCATCCAGCCCAACTGGCACAGTGCGCGCCCGCTAGCCCCAGAGCACCCGGGATCGAATCCCAGGGGAGGCATTTGCCTCCCCAATTTTTTGCCTCTGCGCGCACCCCCCCCGCGGGACCCGCATGTCATTGACTGCCGCGGCCAACTCACCTCCTAGCCCACGCCACGCAGCGCCACCGTGGCAGCTGACCCCACTGTCAGCCCGCGTGGGTAGCTGATTCGTGGTGGAAAAAGTTGCTGCCCTGTTTTTCTTTTTCCAGAAATTGTCTATTAACCTCAAAACTTCTAAAATTCATATCTTTTGCATATTTGCTTAAAACAGAAAACTTAAAACATGAAATCCATTCAATTTTAAATGTTCTACCCAAATATGAATTTTGTTTCCTGTTTTGAATTTTCAAAATGCAATTCAAATTGGAATTCAAATAATTCAATTGCAATTTGCTAAAATCCATAACTAATTCATTATTAATCCAAATCATACAAATAAAATATGTTTTCCATACCATTTTGAACCACCAATTCAAATATAAATTTTGTTTCATGGTTTGAATAATTTAAATTGCCTAAATAATTTAAACCTTGTTTAATTCAATTAAAATTGCTAAAATCATAACTTGCTCAAATTTAATTATTCTTGAACATGTAAAATATGTTTTCCAACCAGAAAAACATAACCTTTTGAAATATCAACTTTGTCATTTGTTATGAGCAACTTAACTTGATGAAAACAACAACTATTTGTGTAACACTATTAAGTAACCAAAATTTCCAAACTTAATAATAAATTCCCTAACTTGTTAACTATCATTCCAATTGCATCTAACTTTGTTTACTTCTTATTATCATCATGCATGCATCATGTTTAACTACTTACACTTGTTAATCAAATGTAGATCATTGCTTCAACCTAAACCATTTGCATCCATATGCAATTCACATTGCATATGGGTCCAATTAAATTGTGTTACCTTGTCAAGTAGTTTACTTTGATGCATCTATTAACATGACATGCATCATCCCATGATTGTGCATCCTATGCCATGTATTGATTGTTCGTCTCTTTCGATTGTGTGTTTGCTTCTTCTCGCTTTAGACGACGACGTTGAGACCGAAGAGACGTACGGTACCCCTTCTAAGGATTTTTGCTCAGTACCAGGCTACTGGGTTTGCAGGCAAGTTATCACTCACATGAACCACTGTGTTCCTTTCAACATTGGTTACCGATACTTTCCGTTGTTCTTTTCTGCTAGCCTTAGTAGTAGTTGTTTCTGTTACGAACCTATCACATGAATCCCTTAACCTTGATATTGCCTCACCTTCACTCCTATCACCCCTTTGGTTGAGCCAGTGTCTTACTAGCATGCTTAGGTTGCTCTGCTCGAGTCTGTTACCCGTTACTTTCTGTTGTTACTACTATTATGTTCTGGGGGCTCGATGTTAATCAATCAACCTGTTATTAATAATATGTTGATAAGGCACCGGCAGGAGGCCCTTTGTGGTTTTGAGGCCTGCTAGTGTCGACCCTAATAGGAAAAGGGTCTTGTCTACTGATCCATGATGAGCGTGCTCACCGCATCCGGGTGGTGGTATGGAACCCCCCTCGACTTGACCTGATCCGCAGTTTGTCCGAAGAGCCACACTTAGTTCGGGAGTTCCATTTGCGCATAAGCATGAATGGGTCGCTCCCATGGTTACTGTTGATGATGATGATGCATATAGGGCGAGGCATGTGGTGCCGGGGGGTGTGGTTTTCACCCCTGCGCTTAGGTTAGGTCGGACTGGCCGGGACCTTATAGCTCCGTGGCTCCTAGGACAGGTTGTAGAGATGGTTCGAGTCGTGTCGAGTCCACCTGAGGTTTAGTTGGTGGCTTGAGTGTGTACGGGTACTGGAGCACACCCTGCAGGGATAAATCTTCTCGAGAAGCCGTGTTGTCCGCGGTTATGTGACGACTTGGTGAAAGTACTGGCTAACAAGTACTCAGAACAACTTACACCTAACTATAATAACTTGACTAGTAATAGACTTATTGACACAACAACTTGATCCATTATTCATTAATCCAACTGTGTGAGTTATCCTCGGATTGCTTCTTTGGATAAGGGGCGAGATCCAGGATGGGTTTGTTTGATGGTCAACAACAGTTGGACACGTTACGCTATCTTATCTCCTCTCTGTTAGCTGGAAGTGGTAGTGTTTCTGTAGTTGGTTAGCGCAGCCAGTTGCAGCATCTTTTATAACCCCTTTCTTCCGTTGAACCCAAAGCATCTGTGCTTGTGTTGACGGGTAACTCTTTGATGAAGTGTGAGTCTTGCTTGCCAGTACTTGGATGTACTGACCCCGTTGGGGCTGTGGTTTACGCAGACTACGACTACGGCTACGATGATCACCAGGATGGCTACTTCGTGGAGTTCGACGAGACTGCAGACGAGTAGATAGTGGACCCGGGCAGGATCCAAGACCTTCGTGGATGGGCTCCGTCTTCCTTTCATTGCCGGCCTCTTAGGCCTATTTGGATTTGTCTGTACTCAGACCCTTTGTTTGCTTCCGCTGATGTAATGAATGTTATGTTGGGACATGTGTCCTCTGGATGATTGTATTTGCTATTCTCTGCCTTAGTGAAGGCTATTTGCAACCTTATTTCAATCTTTTGTGTCTTAGAGATATGTTGTGGTATCATTCCGTTTAACACTGTTGACGTACCATGTGTGATTGGTATGAAGTACGTCGACAGTAGTGCCTATGGTCTCTAGTGGATAGTTTACATCGACGGTGGAATAGCAGGGCTTGTGTTGTCGCGCATAAGCGCAGGCCTACCAGGAAGCTGGGACGTGGGAGCAGTTATGCCCCATAATCCAAGCATCTGCTATCCATTTCGGCCCGATGAGTATCCCCTAGAAACCAGGGTGCGACAATTCCAAGAAGTTTTGCAAAGAGAAAACTTTCTTTTAACAAAGTTTTACAAAACCTCTTGTGCATGTGATATCTACAAGAGAAATAAAACTATATTATTTTCTTTTGAAGTATCTTCTTCAACAAAGATACATAGTTTTTTTATATCTTTCATATATCATGGATAGTGAACCCTATGTATAGCCTACCTACTATACCATATAAGCATACTTGCATTATGTAAGCTACATGATGGGTGTCTTGCTGAGTACATTCAAATGTACTCATATTGGTTTCGTCCCTGGTATTTACTTGCCAGACATCGAGAAGGAATCTCAGGTGGAGATCTACGAGGAGGAGTACTGCGCTGATGGACTTGCGAACTAGGATCGTCTCCCAGTCAGCAGCCTATAGGTTAAGGTGTGACTTGGGTTCCACTACGTTGGTTGTGTTTTGCCTTCCGTTGTGTGTGTTGTGTGCTTGCCCTGCGTGGCAGTTGTGTTAGACTTGGTTATGTTACCAGGTCTCTTTTGTAAGACCTTTGTGTAAACATGTAATGGATGTTGTATCTGAACGCCAACTTGATATGTTGTTCACGACTGGTGTGATCTGGGATCGTGAATGTATGCATATCGGAGGTCCTTGAACAGTTGTTCGGGGGTCCTTACAGCGGTTTCTGGCACTTCCACCATCCATATTTGCTAGCCTCTTTGGTACTGTGCATTGCCCTTTCTCACATTGAGAGTTGGTGCAAACTTCGCCAGTGCATCCAAATCCTATGGGAGGACTTTGTTCTCCTACACATAAGCCCATATATTCTTCCTCAAAACAGCCACCATACCTACCTATCATGGCATTTCCATAGCCATTCCGAGATATATTGATGCACGACATCCACCTCCATTATGTTACTTGATGATGAGCATCATGGTTATTTATGCATACTGCTACACTGGCAGGAGCATGGAGTTAGAGACATCAGAGATATTTCTTTATGAGTTATGAGTACTAAAAGTGTGGTGATTCATTGTAATATAGGATGTTTCCCCTACAGGTGAGGATATATAAAATAAAAAAAATGAAAAAGCCCAAAAAGAAAAGAAAAAAATAAAGGGACAAAGAGAGAATAAAGAGATAGGGGCGCATCACTATCCTTTATACCACACTTGTGCTTCATGTTTGGCACCAATACTTCAGTTTGAAGAGAGTTTTCATATTATCATTCATTCATAACAATGTGGGGAACTTTACATTATAGAACTTGGCTTGTAAATTCCAATGATGAGCCTCCTCAAATGAGCTCTAGGTCTTCGTGAGCAAGCAAGTTGGATGCACCCCCACTAGTTCCATTGGAGAGCTTTCATACACTTATAGCTCTATGTGCATCCGTTGTGTGGCAATCCCTACTCCATGCATAACTTCGGTTGTAAGACTTTCTCTTGTCTAATGACCACTTTCAGCTTTGTGAGCCTTTCTTCCATTGACCTTCAAAACCCCCCATAATGTTCTTTTAGCCATAACATCCCTATTCCAGGGACCAACGCAGAACACTTGCTTGTTTTTAGTGCGCAAATAGTTTAAGATTCAAGCATTGCATCGTGTGGAAAGCTTGACTTGATCCTAACAGGGGTTGTGAAGATAGTTTGACGTGCATGATATTGTTGTTCTTGAAATCTTAAATCATCTCTAATAAACTTTGCACGGTTGATAGTCTTTTAGTATTGATTCATTCAAAGTGTTACTTCTTTCTTCTTTGTTTATGCATTACTTACTGATATCAAATATAGATCACAACTTTAGTTCATTTGATCCTAGTTTACATGCTCTACTTTACATATTATGATCAAGATTGTGTGGTAGCATGTCACCTCAGAAATTATTTTGTTTTATCGTTTACCTACTCGGGGACGAGTAGGAACTAATCTTGGGGATGCTTGATACGTCTCCAACGTATCTATAATTTGTGATGTTCCATGTTGATATTATGCCAATTGCTACATGTTTTCTCCCTTCTTTATGTCATTTTTATCGATTTTCCGGACTAACCTATTGACAAGATGCCACAGAGCCAGTTTCCTGTTTTTTGTTGTTTTTAGTTTCAGAAAATTTGTTCTTGAAATATTCTCGGAATTGGATGATTCGAAAGCCATAAGTCTTAGAAGTACCGAAAGCATCCAGAAGTCCCAAAGAGCCCCAGAGGGGGCCCACAGGGTGGCCACACCATGGGGTGGCGCGGGTCCCCCTGGCCGCGCCACCTAGGGGTGTGGGCCCCCTGGCCACCCACGGCATCGCCCTTTCGCCTATATATACTCCCCGATGCATAAACCCTAGGAGAATCGACCTTTTTCGCAAAATACATCTGTAGCTCCGCCGCCGCCGCCAACAAGTTTCGGGGGACAGATCTCTGTTCTGGCACCCTGCCGGGACGGGGAAGTGCCCCCGGAAGCCATCTCCTTCGACTCCACCGCCATATCCATCGCCGTTGTTGACTCCTATGATGAGGATGGAGTAGTTCTCCCTCGGGGCTGAGGGCTCTATCGGTAGCTATGTGGTTCATCTCTCTCCCATGGTGTGATATTTATGTGATCATGAACTTTGTAATCTAGTTGAATATGTAGATTGATCTTCATCTGTTACGCTACTCAATTGGTTTTGTTATCTCCGTAAACACTTTGATCATGGGGCAAAGGTGACAGTGTGTGCTCCGTGTGGTTTAGCATGATATTTATATCTTGTGTTGGGAGGTGAACCTTTGAAATTGTGGTGTTTGTTTACTAATTTAGGCCGCTCGTAGTGACATCACCGGGGAGAGCTCCCGAACCCTCCCAATCTCGGGTTGATGATGACAACGGCCTTGGGTGTTTCTTGGGACAAAGTGGTATCTTTTTAGGGTTGACGTATCGGGGGGAATAAATAGGCGAAAGGGCGACGACGGTGGACGCCCGAGGGGCCCACACCAGCCCTAGGCGCGGCCAGGGGGCGCCGCCCTATGGTGTGGCCCCCCTCCGGGACTCTTTGGGACTTCCTAGAACCTTCTGGAATTCTAAGACTTCCGGACTTTGAATTTTCCAATTCCGAGAAATTTCCAGAACAACTTTTCTAAAACAAAAAACAGCAGAAAACAGGGAACTGGCTTTGTTGAGGGGACCCCGGACTAGATGTCCGAGACCGCCAATATGCATACACTCATGATCCCATATCGACAGTCACGAGCAACATATTTAGAGAAGGTACAACAGAATTCACATCCATTACACGAATCACATAGTCTTACACAAATGGTCTGTTGACCAAGTCTGAGACAACTGCCGCGCAGGACAGCGGCAAACACACATTACAACTACTTTATTCAGCGGAAGCAAACACAACGAGTAGAACCCATGTCAACGCCTTAACACCACAGGCTGCTAACCGGGAGACGTGCCTAGTACGCGGGATCGTCATAGTATTCCTCCTCAAAGGTATCCTCCTGAGGAAGCTCCTCACAGTCTGACCTAGACAATAGCCAGGGACGAAACCAAATGAGTACATTGGAATGTACTCGCAAGACACCCTAAATGAAAGCTTAACAAAAAGCAAGGATGCAATATAGGTGGTAGGAAGGTTATTACTTAGGGCTGGTCTATCCATGATGAGTAGAAGACCCAACATGGTTGAGCAAGTTTTAGTTGTTTTTGTTGAAGATACTTCAAAAGGTAATTTGTTTCTCTTGTAGATATCGCATGTCCACAAGGTTTTTATAAAGCATTAATATAAAAAGAAAGAAAAGTTTTTCCTTTTAATAACTTCTTGGACGATCACAACTCCAAGACCAACATTCCTCATGTACCTCAAAGGTACGATCAATCCCTTTCCAGTACCTCCCAGGTACAACAACATAAACACTTTCCAGCTTTTTGAAAACATTGACACAATGCTAGCTACATAGCCATTCAACTGTCCATATCCGAGGATGCGGCTATTCTGAATAGTTTTTACTATGCAGAGGTGTACACATTCCACAAGATCTAGTACATCCGCTGTGAACAACCACAGACTGTCCAAGATAGTATGCAGACATCAGATAACTGGTCCTAACTATCCACTATGCAAGCGCTAGTAAATGGCTACCTCTTCAATTGGGTTTGTGCTCCCCGGCACCGAGTGAGTCAGACGTATCGATCCGGTTTCCCCTGACAACACACCGCCATGGCAGGAGACCCAACTGTTGCAACCAGTGGCAAACTTAATCCCACACTCTGAATGTCCCGTTACTCCCTCCTGGCGACAATTCGGTTCAGGGGACTCTAACCCCTATAGCACATTGAGGTATACACAGACTAACACTGTCAAGCTTTTAGCTAGACACCGTTCCCCTATTGAGGTAATGTGGCAGTACGTCTTGGTTGTCCGGCGAAGACTAGGTTATGTGTCATTTTTGGAAAACAAGTTGAAAACACTTCCTCCTTCACAAACCTCCCTCGGACAAGGTCCCACCTTTCCTCGGGGTTTTTCCAAAGCTTTGTTTTTTCCAAAAACACCAAATTAAGCTGTCCACAAAGAGACTTAAGTTAATTAAGGGATGGCGCCAAAATAACTAAAGGGCTTGGTAACACCAAGATTATGTAGTGGCTACAACAACTAGATAAAAGTGATAGTGGTATATTCCACTTAAAATAAACAAGTCGTCAACCCGTGCCACAACACGGGGTAGTAGTAAAAGACTCATGGTTCAAAAATAGTAGTTTGATACTAAACTTATTAACTTACTGATGTACTACTTAGAAATTTCCTTTTACATATAAGTTCAAAAGAAAGATTTTTTTTTGGTTTAGATATAGACTTATTATTTTTAGTTAATATCCTATAGTTAGCACCTAAATACATGTGGTTTTCCTAGATTAATGAAATCATAACATAATACTAATTCATTTTTGAAGTTAAAAAGTTGACAATTAATAAAATAATAATAATGTTTTATCAGGTATTACCTAACACCTGCATTGAATTGTAATAGGAATATACAATTATTGTACGCAGCCATCTAGTACATTATTTCCCTTGGTTTCTTGCAACTTCTCTTGTGACACCTTCGTTGTGTTCGAGTACATGAGCGTTTACAACTCAAAATTCTGCAACATTTAAAAATAAATTCCAAATACATTGATTACATAAATTTTAGATCCACTGTTGTTTCTTCTGGTAGATGTAATATGTAATTTCAACCTCCTAGAGAGGTGAGAGAACATTTAAACTTCACATTTTTCAAGACACAAAATGCACTATCGCAAAAACATATACTCCATAGTTTTATCAATACATAGAGAAACATCATTTCCCGTGCAATATCAGTGATTTCCCATTATGCATTGTAAGTTTCTCCTATTGTCTTGATTGGCACGACTATAGTCATTGTGATAGACATCCATTTTAGAGTCAAATAATATGGGACGGAGGGAGTACATTATTCATTTGGGATTTTGCATCCAAAAATAAATTAAAAGGGAAGATATACAACCATATATATATAGATGGAAATTATTGCATACATGGATGCTTGAAAAATAATCACAACTAATATAATAAAATCCATGCCAAAATAATAGACCGTTACAGAAGTGACCGCGGTGGAAAATACTTCAAGTTTGCATGCCACAATATTTGTACCTACCTGGTGGAATATTACCGCAACCCTGAAGCATTCTTGATGCCCTGCTCTAATTCACCATGAGCAAAACATGAACAAAGTGAAGCAAACAATACATCCCGAGAGCCAGAATTGTAGACTTCAATGTCCGATTTCAACAACATATTGTTTTTTCTAGAAAGCAGTAAGACTACTCCAGTAAAGAAAAAAACACTAACATATTACTCACTCCGTAAAACAACCCGTAGTAAAAGGAATCACTCAATATATCAAATAAGCAAATATAGTATTAGTAAAACATTAATATGTTTGTTTAGTTTTTTTTCACCCCGGGCAGTTTCGATTTTTATGCATCCATTGAGGGTTGGGGAACTCTTTGCTTGAGATGATCCAAGTTTGATCAGCTTAGAAAGAAGTTTCTACTAAATGACGTAACTTGAGTCAATATTTCATAACGTTGAACCACACATCTATGCAAAAAAATAACTGACTTTGGAATATTCTAGCATTCAGATAACATATTAAAAAAATTCGTGACCATTTGTTAGATAACATATTTCCAACGTCAGGCACTTAAAATTACCTAGAAAGAAAATGCCTGATTTGCTATAAGATTGGTCAAAGCTGCAACAATTCATATGTGGTTAGAAATGAGATACCTTTGCAAATAATAAATGGTAGAGTCATGCAAAAGCTAACCTCGGTACTTCAAATTAAATTGCATTGGTCTTAACTCTGGTCCCGAGGTGCCTCTTTCAGTTCTTATCTTTGTAACTTTGATATAACTCCTCTCTATAGCTTCGGTACATCAAAAAGTTAAAATGAACATTATATAAACCGTAAATTAATTGACCTAAATCCTGATGCAATGAGCTGGTACTTTTGATTTCCTACATGCTTGCGGGGAAAACTAAAAATACCAATCAGATATTTGGTCGAATAGTTTAGTGTATACTTCTCCTTTAGTTTTTCATTAAAAATTATTCATAGGAGACAAATCAAAAAAGGATAATATATACCTAAGATTTTTTAAGAAAACAAATTTTCACGCCGAAATGTCTGTTATCATGCTAGGCATAATACTCATTTTATCAAATCTACATTGGAAATTCCGTTTTAAAAAATCTACATGCGAAAGTGAGAACTCACAGTGGAGGACGTTACCAACTAACCAACTAAGCAGGAAACTACAAAACAGAGTCTAAGTTAACAGGCTATATTATTCAGAATGTCATAGAAAAGGGAGGATTAGAATATTGAACGTGAGCTAGCACCTGTCATATTTTCGAGCAAACTAACCTAATCTTTGCTTCTCTCCCTAGGTTAGCTTGCACTCATATGAAAACAAAATTAATTTTCCTATGTGATTCAGTGACACGTATAGAAAAAGTACTAAGAGCTGGACAAATAAACAGATCTGAGATCTCCTGTTCGCCGTGTAGCACCTCTTCTATGGTCGCGGACGTGCCTTTTCCATGCTCGTGGGAGGCACATGGCAATTTGCATCTGGCGGTGGCAGGTAAACAGAGATCGTGGCTGAGCGGATATTTTTTTGCGTCGTGTGTAGACTGTTGATGGAAACATGAAAAGACCAGAGACATTACAACTCGCGTGTGTACACGAGGAGCCTCGGTTAATCTGATGGCCAGAAATAATGATATTATTAATCCGATGGACTCAATTTATTAATTCTTAGGATTAACGTGGTGTCTTCTAAGGTGCCTCCAATTAGTAAATATAAGATAGTTTAGAAACAACTTAAGTAAAAACTTCAGAAGTAAACCATGCATCATAGATAATGATAAGTAAACAACAAGCAAGCATATAGAGTGGCTTGCCTTGTCCCTGGTCTTGATCACACTCTTGAAATAAACAAGAGTTACAGAAAACCACTTCGGGATTAACAACTTCTTCGTTATCTAACGTCGTAAAAAATAAAAATAAAAACACTCAATCAGTACAATACAAAGGCAAGAACAAACTAATACATCACACATACATCAAGCATTCAATTAAAAGGAAACACCCAAAAATAATAGCACTAAAACATGCTACAACACTCAAACATGCATAAATAACATACACAACATGGTATAGTTTCATACAAAGCATGCATAAAACATATGTCATTAGTCCAGTGGGTGTACCACTCTCATACAAGGCAGGCCATAAAGAGTGGAATGACTCTCTGGTCATTCACAAAGATGAGTAAAACATCTAGGAAATAATCTAGGAAACAACTACACAAGCATATAAGAGTAAAATAGGCATTTCTATGAACATGCAATACTTAATACACTTGTATACATGAAAGGAGCACGCAACCAGAGCCTAAACATGAACATAACAGAGGCATAACACAACATACAAAGCATGGAAACAAACATGGCATGAAGATAAGCATGGTAGACAAATCTAATAGGCATATAAACTAGAAAACAAGCATGAATCATAACATGCATGCCAATCCATAATGTTTTCATGAACAAGATCTATTCTAACATGGTAGATCTGTAAGATAACAATAATATGATAGTGAAACAAACACCTACACATGCTAGTAGGATCACACAATGCATCTCAACACTTAACAAACATCAAAAACATGATATCTAGATATGGCAAAATACTACTAGATCTTGCAAAGCATGCCAAAAATTAATCTACAGCTCAAATCAATACACCAAGATAGGATATGATATATCTACTCATACAAAAGCACATCCAAAAGGATTCACCTAAAAAATAATTTTAGAAAAAATCATAAAAATCATATAGTGGCTCTCTAGTCATTTACCAATCTGCATGTCATTTTTTATACGAAACTCAAGTGCATGTGAGGCCAACTTATCTGGTTAGGTATCAACAATATCTATCCAGAGAGCTAAACCTCACATACATTGGATACTTAGATCAAAAGTTATCTCATGTTTAATATTTCAGATAGGTTGTCTTTAGGAATTTTTCCAGGATGACACAGAGGTGCAAATCAAGATCTACTACTTTCATGTGGTTAAGAAAACATGCATGTATCCTAGACAAATAGGGGGTGGCCAGATCTGTTGATTTAGCATTTTAATTTCTATTAAAGTGATTGGCTAGTTTCTGGAAAAACAGAAAATGGATTTTAATTCCACAGCGCAGGCTCAATGGGCCGTTTTCATCGCGCGACAGAGCGCGAGGCGCTTGGCCGGACCAGCTCGCATGCGCGCGCAAACGAACCGGTACACGGCCGTAGGATCAAGATCTGACGGCGCACGATAGTTCACAAGGGGTTCAAAGGTGGCCGTGGATCTGGAGATGAATGGCGTGCGTTTCATCTCCTTCCTTGCGACCAGATCACGCCACCGGTGAGCTCAAGCACAACACACACGGGCAGGGGCTCACCTAGGGCTCGATAAGAAGCAATGGTTGAGGTCGAGGATGCAGTACAAGGTTGATGGGGTCGAGTGGAGGCAGCAGCAGCAGCAGTATCACCTTGCAGATCCCACGCGCATCAAGGCGTTCCCGGCGGCGTCGAGCTCAACGACGAGGTCTCTGCATGCAATCCGAAACGACAAGATGTGAGGAAAATGTGCCTTGGCAAGGGGTGCATGATGGTGAAGAAAGGAGACAGAGTGAGAGAGAGATGAGTGCGGGCGAGGCGTGCTCTTTCTGCTCGGGCAGAATGCGAGAGCGGGCTCCCTCGCTCTCACAGAGAGAATGGTGGCCTGGGCATTGCTGCGGGGTGGATGCGGAGTGAGTGGTGAGCTGCGTGGCGAGGCAGGAGGGGTGGAGGTTCTCTTATACTCGAGGTTCACGGGAGTGGCGAGCTCGGGCGCTCGACAGCAAGACAGGGAAGGCTCCGGGCGCGTGTGCTCTTCCCAGATGGTAAGCAGCACGTGGAGTCGAGAGAGGAGCTTTGTGGCACCACGATCATGTCTCCTATAGCTCAAAGCCGCGAATGGAGGAGCAAGGGCACGGGCGTGCTCTGCCTGCACGATGTCAACCGGGCCCTCGAGCCACAATCCTTGGCCCGATACTGTTCTCCCTCTTTGTGAGGTTCAAAAGAAACCAGCACACGGTTTTGAGAGATGGGGGTTTGCGGGTACTGGAATGGCACGGTTGGACAAGGTTTGGTTGAAAGGAAACTCGAATTTGAGCAAGATTTGAATCGGGTGCAAACTGACAGAAAGTTCAGTTCAGTTCAGACAGTTTCAGTTAAGACTTAGGAATTTTTCTAAGTCATGTTTCTGTTAAAAGATAGGAAAAGTTTGGATGTGTTTGATGCGGAAAAGAAATTTCAAATGGAAAAGTGAGAGGATGGATTTGAAGAGTGTAATGTCTAGTTTTAGAAAAACATCTTTGTTCGAATTTACAAAATGTTTTGGTTGCTGAAAATAAGACAGAAACAGGTGATGTTTCTGTTTTCTTTGTTTTTCATTTTCCTGTTTCATCAACTAGGCAGAAAAACATCCTAGAAAACAATGGTTTCACTTTACCAAAAATGTTTCTTTGGGCATGGTGAGCAAGTCCATACCTCAAGGATGGATTACATCCAAAGAAAACAGAAATTTGAGTTGAGATTCATAGATAGAAGAGGTGCTTAAAAGAGAAAGTAATAGCCAGAAACAGAAAAGAAAAACACATGGTTTTCCTTATGGTTTCAAGGGAATTTTGTTTTCTCTCATTTGGCGATCAATAACCAAGATTAAAAAGGATGATAGAGATGACAAGGAATCAAGATAACAACATTCCACTTTTATTTCTCATTGAAAACATAAGGGTTCACAATAGGAGTTATAACATCAGGGAATAATAGGATCAACTAAAAAGTTTTTTGTTGGTCCTAAATTTTGAGTTCTCCTCCTTACAACATTGTTCTCAAATGAGGATGTGATAGACCTCCCCTCCTTAAAAGAATCTTGTCCCGAGATTCGGGGTTTAGTCATAGTGGAAGTCAGGAAACTCCTTGTTAATATAATCTTCGCGTTCCCAGGTAGCTTCTTCCTTAGAGTGGTTAGTCCACTGAATTCTAAGGAATTTGATTGCACGTCTCCTGGTTACACAAACATTTTTCTCTAGAACACGGAGTGGTCGATCACGATAAGTCAAATCATGATTGATGTCAATGGTCCGGTAGTCGATGTCCTTATAAGAATGGTTCTTATCTGGCACTTGGAGACATTTCCGGAGTAGTGACACATGAAAGACATCATGGAATTCTGAGAGATCAGCAGGCAGTTCAAGTTGATAAGATACTTCACCGCGACGGGCTAGGATCTTCAAAGGTCCAATGTATCAGGGTGCAAGTTTTCCCTTGACATGAAAACTCTGCATCCCTTTGAGAGGTGTGACTCTAAGATACACGAAATCTCCCACACGGAAAGAGACTTCGCGTCGCTTGGAGTCAGCATAACTCTTCTGACGAGATTGAGCAGCCTTGAGACGGTCACGGATAAGTTGGACTTGTTCCTCCACAGTGCAATGTTTCCACACGAAATATCTGACTGTCACCAGATTTAGACCAGTTTAGGGGTGTGCGACATTTGCGTCCATACAAGGCTTCAAACAGAGCCATTTGCAGACTAGCTTGATAGCTATTGTTGTAAGAGAACTCCGCAAATGGTAGACAATCTTCCCACTTTGCACCGTAAGACAATACACAAGCACGGAGCATGGCTTCCAGGATTTGGTTAACACGCTCAGTTTGTCCTCCGGTTTGTGGGTGATAAGCTGTGCTGAAAGACAATTTGGTTCCAAGAGCTTCATGCAATTTCCTCCAGAATCGAGATGTGAATTGAGTCCCTCGACCAGAAACAATCTTCTCTGGTACTCCATGCAAACTCACAATCTGAGATATATAGAGATCATCCAATTGGTCTCCACGATGAGTTGTGCAAACAGGAATAAAGTGAGCCACTTTTGTAAGCCTGTCCACAATGAGCCATATGGCATAATGCCCTCGGTTTGACTTGGAAAGTCCAGTAATGAAATCCATTCCAACTTCATCCCATTTCCACTTGGGTACTTGGAGTGGTTGCAATAGACGAGCTGGACGTTGGTGTTCTGCCTTCACACGCTGACATATATCACACTTGGCTATGTAAGAAGCAATCTCTCGCTTCATACCATGCCACCAAAACCTCTCTTTAAGGTCTTGATACATTTTTGTCCCTCTGGGGTGGATGGAATAAGGAGTGTCATGATCCTCGGCGGGTATAACTTGCTTTAGCTCTGACTCGGAAGGAACACAAATGCGACCTTTATACCAGAGTATTCCTTCGGAATCGACAGAGAAACCAGGCACTAGTTCCTTTTTCATTCGGCCCTTAATTCCTTCAATACTTTTCTGGCTCTTCTGAGATTGTTTCACTTGATCAACCAGGGTAGGTTTGATTTCAATAGTATTCAACATTCCATGGCTGACTACTTCAATACCCAGTTGGTCAAGTTCTTTCCACAACTTAGGTTGTCTGACTTTAATGATAGCATTCAAAGAGGCGAGTTCTCGACTAAGTGCATCAGCGACAACATTCGCCTTTCCAGGATGATAGTGGATACCCAGATCATAATCTTTGATGAGTTCAATCCACCTGCGTTGCCTCATATTGAGTTCACGCTGAGAGAAGATATACTTCAAGCTCTTGTGGTCAGTAAAAATCTCACATCTATCACCCATAAGGAAGGGTCGCCATGCCTTGAGAGCATGAACAATAGCCGCAAGTTCCAAGTCATGCGTGGGGTAATTTTTCTCATGAGGTTTCAACTGACGAGAAATATAAGAGATGACCTTCCCGTCTTGCATGAGAACACTGCCGAGTCCAAGCTTTGAGGCATCACAATACACATCAAAACTTTTTGTGACATCCGGCATAGTAAGAACATGAGCGGTCACCAATCTTCTCTTCAATTATTGGAAATTTTCTTCACATTTGTCAGTCCACTCAAACTTCTTGTCTTTCTTGAGCAATTGAGTGAGTGGTCTGGTGATACTGGAGAATACTTGAACAAATTTGCGGTAATAACCAGCCAAACCAAGAAATGATCTCACTTCAGTTGGGTTGGTTGGAGCATTACGCTTCATGACGGACTGAATCAAAGCAGGATCAACATAGATTCCACCTTCAGATACCACATGTCCAAGAAAACCCACTTCTCGAAGCCAAAATTGGCATTTGCTGAACTTAGCATACAACTAATGCTTCCGACGTGTTCCGAGTACCAACCTCAGATGTTCTTCATGTTCTGCTTCATCTTTGGAATAGATAAGAATATCGTCGATGAACACCACGACGAATTTATCCAGAAAATCCATGAATACCTTATTCATGAGATTCGTGAAATAGGCAGGAGCATTTGTGAGACCAAAGGACATTACGGTGTATTCATACAACCCGTAACGAGTAGTGAAATAAGTCTTCGGAATATCCAATTCCCGCACCTTCAATTGGTGATAACCAGTGCAGAGATATATCTTGGAGAAGACACGAGCTCCACTCATCTGGTCGAAGAGATCTTCAATCTTAGGCAACGGGTATTTGTTCTTGATGGTAACATCATTCAGCTTCCGGTAATCCACACATAGACGTGAGGTACCATCCCGTTTGACCACAAAGATGACAGGTGATCCCCAAGGAGAAGCACTTGGGTGAATCAATCCCTTTTTAAGCATACCATCCAGTTGCTTCTTCAACTCCTCTAATTCCTCCGGCTTAATCCGGTAAGGTTTTTGAGCTATGGGTCCAGTTCCAGGAACTAACTCAATGATGAACTCGATATCCCTGTCAGGGGGCATACCAGGTAGTTCTTCTGGAAAGACATCCGGATACTCACATACCACAGGAATCTGCTCAAGTGAGGGGATGGATATACTCTTATGGCAGTGACTTTTGGAGGTGGGTTTGACTGCCTTATACTTAATCTCTTCACCAGTACTACTGGTCAAGGATATGGTTTTTGTGGTGCAGTCAATGACTCCCTTGTACCTGGTCATCCAATTCATACCAAGTACAACCTCAATTCCTTGTGCGCCTAGCACTACCAGATCAGCATGAAATGTTTTCTCATTGATTTTAATGGGCACATTGTTGCAGGAGTGAGTGGCTTTGGTTGTCTCACCTGGTATTTGCACTAGAATAGTTCTAGACATAGGGCTGACTTTTAAACCACTTTTCTTCACACAAGGTTTTGTGACAAAAGAATGCGATGCACCAGAATCAAACAAAACGGGGACTAGTACGGAGTGGATAGAGAACGTACCAATCACCATTTCTGGGGTGTCCTGAGCTTCTTCTTCGATGACGCAATTCAGATGTCGCTTAACAACATTCCCCAGCTTCTTATGAGATGGTCCATGTGTCATCTTGGCCGCATTAGGGCGGGCAGGTGCAGGATTCTTACTGGGACACTCCCGAGAGAAATTCCCTCCTTTGCCGCATGAGAAACATGTCCCTGATGTCTTGGGTGCAGTTGGGGCAGCA
This sequence comes from Alopecurus myosuroides, assembly GCA_028641055.1. Lineage (NCBI taxonomy): Eukaryota > Viridiplantae > Streptophyta > Magnoliopsida > Poales > Poaceae > Alopecurus > Alopecurus myosuroides. Next base: position 104,040,665 of record CM054063.1, on the reverse strand, counting down.
CGGGTGAAGGTATTCCCAGTATTCCCTCCTCTAGGACGAGGCACATAAGGAGCATTTCCGGAAGTCGGAGGCTTCGGGAAGGATGGAAAGCTTGGGCGAGGAGCATAAACAAGTGTCCTATTGAAGGGTGGCCTCGCAGGTGGGGTGCTGTGAGTCCTAAGGACACTCAGTACTCCTTGCTGCATCATTTTCCTCTTGCGATTGTCATAGGCTGACTGACGCTTGTGTTCCGTAAGGATAGCAGCATTGGCAAGAGACTCGAGATCTTGAAAAGGAATTACCACGAGGGTACACTGCAACTCGTCGTGTAATCCATTGAAGAACCTCTCCTTCTTCTTTTCCTCAGTGTCCACATCACGGGGAGCATACCTAGCCAGGGTAGTAAACTCCTCCCAGTACTTGGACACATTCATGCCACCTTGCTTGAGCTTCAGAAATTTATCTCGCATGATACCCATCACACCTTCAGGAATATGATACTTGCGGAACTTGATGACGAATTCCTCCCAAGTAGTGACATGATCAGCTGCCACTGTAGCACGGGTGGTTTCCCACCAAGTCCTCGCCGGTCCAGCGAGAAAATGAGAAGCATACAGGACTTTGTCTTTGTCTTCGACACCAGCAACTTCCAGGTTGTTAGCAATGGTGCGAAGCCAATCATCAGCATCCAATGGCTCCACAATCTGAGAGAAGATGGGTGGGTTGGTATTCTGAAACTCCTTGATCTTGGAGCGAGTACCATTTCCACTATTGGTTCCAAGAGTTGCCAAGTGCGCGAGAGTCACAAGAGTTGCGGTGCGCTCGGCACGGGCAACCTCTCGGTCTTCCATGTACAAAGCCAGGACTTGAGCCGCAGTCGGCTCGGGTGGTGGTGATGGATCACGCGGCATGCTGAATGAAAGAAGATATAAGATAAAGAGACAGAAGGATTGTTTGTCTTACAACGACAAACGAGAACCAAAGAAGATGAAAACATGAAACTTTAGACATGCTTCGTAATTTATTTAGAGAAGCCAAAGCACATACACATCATACATAAAGCAGGCAAGTTCAAGCATACACACCACATCATACAACAACAACTAGCAAACAAGTGGTTTCCTAAGAACCACAGTACAAAAGCAGCGATTCAGGGTCATCGTAGCTAACTAGTACTAGGTGCTTACACAGCACATGCTACTAACACGACCTACCGTCTAGGCGTCTCCATCATCGCCGTCGAAAAGGATCTCCTCAGGGTCCTCCTCATCTCCGGCGAGATCTTCGTCTTCCTGGTCGCTCTGCACACTCATATCCATGCCATCGGAAGGGATATCATCATCAGGAAGAAGATCCTCGTTCTCCTTGAGGAGCTCGGCAATCTCCTCCTCCAACTCCTCGATGGTCGAATCCCTCGCGGCAAGGTCCTCCCTAGAGGTCTTCAGCCGGCCACGGAGTATGGAGTTGGCGTTCTCGAGCGACTCGGAGTTCTTGAAGAGGCGAGTATGGGTCAAACGTGTGGTCCGCAGATGGCCCTCCAAGGCTCTCTTCTTGGCGGCGAGGTTGGCGTGAACGATCCTCACATAATCCAGGTTGTTTTGAGTGTAGTGCAGGTAGTACTCCAGGTCCTCCATGTGGGAGCACACAATGTCACGGGGACACGGACAAGGGAGTGGATGGCCCTCATCATCGCGCCTCCTGTGGCGCTGGAAAGGAGTCCCAACAAGGTGGGTCTCGTAGATCTGATCCAAGCGTGCAACAGCCAGCTCGATCACAGGAATAACCGCGTCTTTCCACGAGCGGTCAATCGCGTGGAAGACGTGCACAAGTTTGGACGGCGAGGTCAATGGAGAACGGAGGGTGCACTCCGCCAGCCAAGACAACTCTGCAACAGAGCCGGTGATCTCCCCTCCTCTAAGCTCAGGTAGTGGAAGCCCAAGTATGTTGGTTATATCCACAATCTCCCTCTCGAAACGGAACGCAATGTCCCGAGCAAGTCCCAACTGTAGAGACTCGGTGAAGACGACGTCCATATACACAAGTTTTGAGTTAATGACCAGTGTGCAAAATTTTAGGTTTATGGAAAAGGAAATTTAATGTAAATAACCATGTAAAAAAACAAGCAGAGGGGGTTATAAGACATAGATTTGGTATATAGTCATACTTAAGAATTGTATAGAAACTAAGGTAGATGTCGGAGTACGAACTAACGCCCATGCTAACTAAGGTCTCCTATGGTCAGGATGGCTCTGATACCAACTCTGTGGGGACCCCGGACTAGATGTCCGAGACCGCCAATATGCATACACTCATGATCCCAGATCGACAGTCATGAGCAACATATTTAGAGAAGGTACAACAGAGTTCACATCCATTTCACGAATCACATAGTCTTACACAAATGGTCTGTCGACCAAGTCTGAGACAACTGCCGCGCAGGACAGCGGTAAACACACATTACAAGTACTTTATTCAGCAGAAGCAAACACAACGAGTAGAACCCATGTCAACGCCTTAGCACCACAGGCTGCTGACCGGGAGACGTTCCTAGTACGCGGGATCGGCATAGTACTCCTCCTCAAAGGTATCCTCCCGAGGCAGCTCCTCACATTCTGATCAAGACAATAGCCAGGGACGAAACCATATGAGTACATTGGAATGTACTCGCAAGACACCCTAAAAAAAGCTTAACAAAAAGCAAGGATGCAATATAGGTGGTAGGAAGGTTATTACTTAGGGCTGGTCTATCCATGATGAGTAGAAGACCCAACATGGTTGAGCAAGTTTTAGTTGATTTTCTTAAAGAAGATACTTCAAAAGATAATTTGTTTCTCTTGTAGATATCGCATGTCCACAAGGTTTTGATAAACCATTAATATAAAAAGAAAGAAAAGTTTTTCCTTTTAAAAACTTCTTGGAAGATCACAACTCCAAGACCAACATTCCTCATGTACCTCAAAGGTACGATCAATCCCTTTCCAGTACCTCTCGGGTACAACAACATAAACACTTTCCAGCTTTTTGAAAACATTGACACAATGCTAGCTACATGGCCATTCAACTGTTCATATCCGAGGACGCGGCTATTCTGAATAGTTTTTACTCTGTAGAGGTGTACACATTCCCCAAGATCCAATACATCCGCCATGAACAACCACGGACTGTCCAAGACAGTATGCAGACATCAGATAACTTGTCCTAACTATCCACTATGAAAGCGCTAGTAAATGGCTACCTCTTCAACTGGGTTTGTTCTCCCCGGCACCGAGTGAGTCGGCCGTATCGATCCGGTTTCCCCTGACAACACACCGCCATGGTAGGAGACCCAACTGTTGCAACCGGTGGCGAACTTAATCCCACACTCTGAATGTCCCGTTACTCCCTCCAGGCGACAATTCGGTTCAGGGTACTCTAACACCTATAGCACATTGAGGTAGACACAGACTAACACCGACAAGCTTTTAGCTAGACCCCGTTCCCATATTGAGGTAATGTGGCAGTACGGCTTGGTTGTCCGGCGAAGACTAGGTTATGTGTCATTTTTGGAAAACAAGTTGAAAACACTTCCTCCTTAACAAACCTCACTCGGACAAGGTCCCACCTTTTCTCGGGGTTTTTCCAAAGCTTTGTTTTTCCAAAAACACCATATTAAGCTGTCCACAAAGGTACTTAAGTTAATTAAGTGATGGCTCCAAAATAACTAAAGGGCTTGGTAACACCAAGATTATGTAGTGGCTACAACAGCTAGATAAAAGTGATAGTGGTATATTCCACATAAAAGAAATAGTTTGGAAACAACTTAAGTAAAAACTTCAGAAGTAAACCATGCATGATAGATAATTATAAGTAAAACAAAAGCAATCATTTATAGTGGCTTGCCTTGGCCCTGGTCTTGATCACACTCTTGAAATAAACAAGAGTTACAGAAAACCACTTCAGGATTAACAACTTCTTCGTTATCTAACGTCGTAAAAAGTAAAAAGAAAACACTCAATCAGTACAAGACAAAGGCAAGCACAAACTAATATAGCACACATAAAGCAATCATTCACTTAAAAGGAAACACCCAAAAATAATAGCACTAAAACATGCTACAACACTCAAACATGCATAAATAGCATACATAACATGGTATAGTTTCATACAAAGCATGCATAAAACATATGGCACGAGTCCAGTGGGTGTACCACTCTCATATAAGGACATACGGAGTGGAATGACTCTCTGGTCATTCACAAAGATGAGTAAAACATCTAGGAAATAATCTAGGAAACAACTACACAAGCATATAAGAGTAAAATAGGCATTTCTATGAACATGCAATACTTAATACACTTGTATACATGAAAGGATCATGCAACCAGAGGCTAAACATGCACATAACAGAGGTCATAACACAACATACAAAGCATGGAAATAAACATGGCATGAAGATAAGCATGGTAGACAAATCTAATAGGCATAAAAACTAGAAAACAAGCATGAATCATAACATGCATGCCAATCCATAATGATTTCATGAACAAGATCTATTCTAACATGGTAGATCTGCAAGATAACAATCATATGACAGTGAAAACAACACCTACACATGCTAGTAGTATCACACAATGCATCTCAACACTTAACAAGCATCAAAAACATGATATCTAGAAATGGAAGAATACTACTAGATCTTGGAAAGCATGCCAAAATTAATATACAGCTCAAATCAACACACCAAGCTAGGATATGATAGATCTACTCTTACAAAAACATATCCAAATGGATTCACGTCAAAAATCATTTTAGAAAAATTCTTAAAAATCATATAGTGGTCTCTGGTCATTTACCAATCTGCATGTCATTTTTTATAGGAAACTCAAGTGCATGTGAGGCCAAATGCTCTAGTTAGGTATCAAAAATATCTATCCAGGGAGCTAAACCTCACTTCCATTGGATCCCTAGATCAAAATTTATCTCATGTTTAATATTTCAGATAGGTTGTCTTTAGGAATTTTTCCAGGATGATACAGAGGTGAAAATCCAGATCTACCACTTGCATGTGGTTAATAAAACATGCATGTATCCTAGATAAGTAGGGGGTGGACAAATCTGTTGATTTGGCATTTTAATTTCGATTAAAGTGATTGGCTAGTTTCTGGAAAAACAGAAAATGGATTTTAATTCCACAACGCAGGCTCAATGGGTCGTTTTCATCGCGCGCGGCGCTGGGCCGGCCCAGCTCGCATGCATGCGCAAACGAACCGGTACATGGCCGTAGGATCAAGAACTGACGGCGCACAATAGATCACAAGGGGTTCAAAGGTGGTCGTGGATCTGGAGATGAACAACGCGCATTTCATCTCCTTCCTCGCGACCAGAACCCGCCGCCAGTGAGCTCAAGCACAACACGCACAGGCAGGGGATCGCCTAGGGCTTGATAGGAAGCGATGGTTGAGGTCGAGGATACAGTACGAGGTCAATGGGGTCCAGTGGAGGCAGCAGTAGCAGTATCACCTCGCAGATCCCTCGCACACCGAGGCATTCCCGGCGGCGTCGAGCTCAACAGTGAGGTCTTTGCATGCAATCCAAAACGAAAAGATATCAGGCAAATGCGCCTTGGAAAGGGGTGCATGATGGTGAAGGAAGGAGACAGAGTGAGAGAGATACGAGTGCGGGCGAGGCGTGCTCTTTCTGCTTGGGCAGAACGCGAGAGCGGGCTCCCTCGCTCTCAGAGATAGAATGGTAGCATGGGCATTGCTGTGGGGTGGATGCGGAGTGAGTGGTGAGATGGGTGGCGAGGCAGGAGGGGTGGAGGTTCTCTTATACTCGAGGTTCACGGGAGTGGCAAGCTCGGGCGCTCGACAGCAAGACTGGGAAGGCTCCGGGCACGTGTGCTCTTCCCAGATGGTGAGCTGCACATGGAGTCGAGAGAGGAGCTTGGTGGCACCACGATCATGTCTCCTCTGGCTCAAAGACGCGAATGGAGGAGCAATGGCACGGGCGTGCTCTGCCTGCACGGTGACAACCGGGCCCTCGAGCCACAATCCTTGGCCCGATGTTGTTCTCCCTCTCTGTGAGGTTCCAGAAGAAACCAGCACACGGTTTTGAGAGATGGGGGTTTGGGGGTACTGGAATGGAACGGTTGGACAAGGTTTGGTTGAAAGGAAACTCGAATTTGAGCAAGATTTTAATCGTTGCAAACTGACAGAAAGTTCAGTTCAGTTCAGACAGTTTCAGTTAAGACTTAGGAATTTTTCTAAGTCATGTTTCTGTTAAAAGATAGGAAAAGTTTGGATGTGTTTGATGCAGTAAACAAATTTCAAATGGAAAAGTGAGAGTATGGATTTGAATAGGGTAATGTCTAGTTTCAGAAACACATCTTTGTTTGAATTTACAAAAAAAAATTGGTTGCTGAAAACAAGATAGAAACAAGTGATGTTTCTGTTTTCTCTGTTTTTCATTTTCCTATTTTATCAACTAGGCAGAAAAACATCCTAGAAAACAGTGGTTTCACTTTACCAAAAATGTTTCTTTGGGCATGGTGAGCAAGTCCATACCTCAAGGATGGATGACATCCAAAGAAAGAAAAAATTTGAGTTGAGATTCATAGATAGAAGAGGTGCTCAAAAGAGAAAGTAATAGCCATAAACAGAAAAGAAAACACATGTTTTTCCTTAAATTTTCAAGGGAATTTTGTTTTCTCTCATTTCGTGATCAATAACCAAGATTAAAAAGGATGATAGAGATGAAAATGAATCAAGATAACAACATTCCACTTTTATTTCTCATTGAAAACATAAGGGTTCATAACATGAGTTATAACATCAAGGAATAATAGAATCAACTAAAAAGTTTTTTGTTGGTCCTAAATTTTGAGTTCTCCTCCTCACAACATTGTTCTCAAATGAGGATGTGACATTTGTGGCATCTTGTAAATATTTTAGTCCGGGAAATCGATTAAAATGACATAAAGTGTAAGGAAAACATATAGCATATGGCATGAAAACAACATGGAACATCAGAAATTAAGGATACATTTATGACGTATCAACATCCCCAAGCTTAGTTCCTACTCGTCCTCGAGTAGGTAAACAATAAAAACACATAATTTCTGAAGTGACATGCTACCAACATAAACTTGATCATCTAAATTGTGAAAGCATAAGCATAGCTGAGATCATAGAACTTAAACACAAGCATGATAAATAAAATTCTAACAATAAGGCATACAATCACCTTGTAGTATGAGAAGTAACACAAATAAAAGATCATGAATAATAATGCACTCGAAAGTTATACATTTGTTTTAAGCATAGAGATAACAAGGCAAAGTGATATTTCGCTTGTCCTTATGGGTGGGGAAAACATAAATGTGAGGACACCTTCAAAGTTCATGAGGAAGACTAGAACAAATAATTTGAGAACAAACAATATCACATCATGAATAAGTTAATAATGTTTCTGGAAAAAATGCACATTAAACTTAGAATGGCAACCATGCTCTCTCAACTGTGCATAAAGTTAGAAGATGGAGACTCAACATAAAATTAAAAGAAAGGCCCTTCGAAGAGGAAAGGAGGGATCACTCATGTGCTAGAGATTTTATTTTGTTAAACAGAGGTATTGAAAACATTTTTAAGAGAGGTGTATTCTTATGTCAACAAATGGTAAACAGAAAATATAATACGTCACAAGCCAACTCGACTTTACAAGAGCGGATCCCATAGAAGGACGCATCTTGGTAGAAGGTCATCCCTCTTTCTCTCTTGTTTACACAATTATGCTTTCACTAATAAATCGGGGGCAAAAATAGTGAAGATAATTTGTTGTATTACTTTGGGGCTGGGCACCCCGCCGCCAGCTCTTCTAACAATTGGATAAGCGGATGAAGCCACTAGTCCATGGTGTGAAAGTCCAATCAAAAAGTGAGATACAGATTCTCTATTTACGCCCTCATGAGCTAGAACAGGAGCACAAACCAGGAGTAATTTTGAAGGTTTTAAAGGTAACACATGAGTAGTTTACTTTGGAGTGGAATTTAAATACCACATGTAGGTAGGTATGGTGGACACATTTGGCAAACTTCGGTTTTTGGGAGTTGGATGCACGAGTAGAGCTCATACTCAGTACAGGTGGAGGCTAGCAAAAGACTAGGAGCGACAAATCAAGAGAGCAATAATAGCCATAATCATGCATAGCGACAAAAACATCATTTGTCAAAGAATAAGTGGTACCACAAGTTCAAAAACTAAATGATCATAGAGGCTATAAGTGACTGGTTGGTATTCATAAACATGGTGTGAGCATGCGCCAAGTCAACCAAATAAAACATTCAAAGGAGAACACCACAAAGTTATGCTTGAAAATGACAAGAACAACTCATGATTCTTCCTAAGGAACATTAAACACTCTCAGCTATTTGAGACAAATCATGCTACAAAAGTAATAACTAGGATTTAGAATTAAAATAACATCTAGCATGACATGAAACAAGAGATATACAAGCTTCTAATTGCACCGTTATAAGCACGAAAACTGTACTACTGCTTTCCAACACCAAGCATTGCATAATAAACAAAAACTCTCCAAGATATACAACAATAAAACAAGAGATTACTAACACAACTCTACTAAAACTAACAGCTCTAAATAAGAGATGCAAGAAAAACATGAGCTAAACAGGAAATTTTGCAGCAGCTAGAAGAAAAACTAAGAATACGAGCATAGCAAGTATTCAAACAAAAAAGCGGTGCGTGTCTCTCTCCAACACAAAGAATGCTAAGGTCCAACTATATTATTGCAGCAAGGAAAACAAAATAAAACAAAGAAAAAAACAGACGCTCCAAGTAAATTTAATATGATGTGACCGAATAAAAATATAGTTTCACTAGAAGTGACCTGATAAATTGTTGATGAAGAAGGGGATGCCTTGGGAATCCCCGAGCTTAGATGCTTGTGTCTTATTAGAATTTTCTGGGATGAACCACGGGGTCATCCCCAAGCTTTGACCTTGCACTCTTCTTGATTACATTATATCACCCTCTTCTCTTAACCCTTGAAAACTTCCTTCACACTATACTCAAAGAGTAATTCGCATTAGAGGGTTAGTGCAACAATCAAAAAGTCATGGGTTCTGCATGGGAACAAGTTCTATTGATAATTTTAAACATTAGCTACATCGACTTATGTTTCTTGAAGCAAAGAAGTCCACTTGACATCGTAAAAGAGCAAATGCAAGAAAAATGACAGAATCTACCAAAACTAGAATAGTCTGTAAAGACGAATTTGTTCGGGGAACTTACGTTACTCAGATAAAAAAATTAAAGAACGAGAAAATTTTGGAATTAGATGAGGAATAAGCACAAAAAAATTCAGATAATTCTGATCTTTCTGCATTTTATACGATTTTTTACGGTGGACAGCGGAAATCTGTTTCCAACGCAGAAATCCAAAACCAACTCCAACTTTCGTCAGAAACTTTACTTGGAACAACTAAAATATAAAAATAAAGATACAAATGAGTTTCTACATAAGTATACAACCCCTTTACTCAAAGAAAACATAGAAAAACAAAGCAAAAATAAAACCATGGGTTATCTCCCAAGAAGTGCTTTTCTTTAACGCCTTTTAGCTAGGCCCAGAAAAGAGGATTCACGTGTTTTCAAGTGAAGAAGATGCTCAAATAAGAAATATTAATTAAGAAAAGGAGAGCATCAAGAATCAAGTATTAAATTTTTTTAAAGTCTAACCCACTTCCTATGCATAGGAATCTTTTAAAGAAATAAATTAAAGAAGCTCAAACTAGAAATCATGGGAAGGTAGAACAAGAGCAATTTCAAAACTTTCAACAAAAAGAGGGGTGTTTTAGTAACATGAAAATTCCTACAACCATATTTTCCTATCTCATAATAATTTTCAGTAGCATCATGAACAAACTCAACAAAATAGTTATCACATAAAGCATGTTTGTCAGGGCCTAAAAGCACACAATTCGTATCAAGCTAAAAAATTGTGGGATCAAAATTAAAAATTAGCTCTCCCACTTTTAGCAATAACAAAACAAGATGATTGGTCACTCTTAAAAGGTATAGGACACATTATAGCAAATCTATTTTTAGTAGCATTATAATTTATAACATCAAGTAACATAGGACCATCATCTTGAGCCTTATCGTATAAATTTTCTAAACAAACTTCCTCATTATCATGCATATCAATAATTGGAATAAATAGATGATTCTCATAGGATTTATCAAAGTAGAATGGATTATCATAAAAACTGTAGCAATATTATTCTCACAAGTTTCATTCATAGTATTATCAAGGTCACAAGTATAGAAAGTATCAATTTCATCAAAAAGGAATATTTCAAGAGAATCAATCGGATCATCGATATAACACTCATCCTCCTTTGGTGAGCATGGAGGGCAATCAAATAAGGTATGATTTAAAGATTTACCCTCATTGGGAGGTAGACATGGTTAGTTACTCCATTCTTCCTCCTCTTGATCATCACTCTCCTCCTCTTTTTCATCCAATGAGCTTCCAGATTCAGCAGTTTCTTCTTCCATAGGTTCCTGCAAGGCACTAGTCTCTTCCTTCAGGGGAGAAAATTGATTAAGATATTGAACTATGTAGTAATTACAATCCTTGTAATTATCAAAGCAATATTCAAGTATATCATAAATCTCATATTTATAACGTGCATCATCAATACTTTCAAGCAAATAGGTAATTTCAAATGAACCCTTCCAAGCAATAAATTCCTCAATTTGTTACACATCATCGAAGTCATAATTTCTCTTAACATAAGAAGATATGGTAACGTTACCATTATACTCACATTGACAAGGGGAGGTGTTTATACCTCCTACAGCAACAAGATTTATCAAAGCAATAAGTAACATTATAAGTAGAGCACAAGTTTTTAGCATAGTCATGCAATTTATTAATTTGCTCCCATAAGTGTATCCCTTTTTGTGAAAAGCGGTGTTCCTTATAATATTTTTGTTGTTAATCCATGAACCCACCTTGCCTAAAAGATCTAGTTTTAGAGACATCAAATATTGCTAGCAAGCATGATAAAGCAAGTAACAAGCAAAACAATAACGAAGTAAAAATGATTGGAGGTGAGAGACTCCCCTTGCAGAAATTCTCTTCCTCCCCGGCAACGGCGCCAGAAAATTCTTTGATGGTGTAGGACTTGCACTCGTTGGGAGACCCCAAGAGGAAGGTTTGATGAGCACTGCATCAAGTTTCCCTCAGTAAAGAAACCAAGATTGAATCGACCAGTAGGAGGAAGGAGTAACTTCATAAGGTTGATGCAACAGAGATGGCATGGCGCACTATAGGTTCAGAAGCAACGTGGAACCTACAAAACACAAACAATTCACTTTGACCCAACGAAGCATTGAGGTTGTCAATCTCAGCGGTTTTGATGATAACAAAGAGGTTAAATGTATGGTGTGGAAAAAAGCATGAGAACAGTATGAAAACAGTAGCAGCAGTGTGAAAACAATGGAAGCAGTGTGATAACAATGGAAGCAGTGTGTGTACTATCAGAATGATAAAATGGACCGGGGTCCACAGTTCACAAGAGGCGTCTCTCCATAAAACATAGCTAACATGCGTGGTGAAAAAATTACAGCTGGGCAATTGACAGATAAAGAACATGCATGACATAAAGATTACTATGCGATTCATGCGGGCATTACAACAAAATACATAGATCGTCATCCAACTGCATCTATGACTAATAATCCATCCTTCGAATATCATCCGAACAAACGTTGGGTATTAAGTTGGAAGGAACAGATTATCGCAGTAAGCAAAGTGTGTAATGTCAACAATGTAAACGAAGTAAACATCGTTGTTTTCACCTAATGGCAACAACACATCCTCCATCCATCACGTTTCAGTCACTCGAGCACAGATGCAAAGGAGGCGTGAACCCACTATCGAGCATAAATACTCCCTCTTAGAGTCACTAGCATCTACTTGGCCAGAGCATCTACTAACAACGTAGAGCATGCAAGATCATAATAACATACACATGAAGATAACATGATAGATTGATAATCAACAGACATAGCATTCAATAATCATCGGATCCCAGCAAACACAACATGTAGCATTACAAATAGATGTTATCGATCATGTAAGGCGGCTCACGAGATCTAAACATGAGCCATAAGGTGGAGAGTTCAACCATCTAGCTACTCCTATGGACCCGTAGTCCAAGGATGAACTACTCACGCATCACTCTGGAGGCGGGCATGGTGGCGTAGACCCCTCCGGTGATGAATTCCCCTCCCGGTAGGGTGCCAGGGAGAGCTCCAGAACCCTCCCAAATTGGGTTGACGATGACGGTGGCCTCGGGTGTTTCTCGGGACGAAGTGGTATCTTTTTAGGGTTGACGTATTGGGGGAATAAATAGGCGAAAGGGCGATGACAATGGACGCCCGAGGGGCCCACACCACCCCGAGGCGCGGCCAGGGGGCGCGCCACCCTATGGTATGCCCCCTGTGGCCCCCCTCCGGGCCTCTTCGGGACTCCGTGGAACCTTCGGGAATTCTACGACTTCCGGACTTCGAATTTTCCGATTTCGAGAATATTTCCAGAACAACTTTTCTGAAACTAAAAACAGCAGAAAACAGGGAACTGGCTCTGTGGCATCTTGTTAATATGTTAGTCGGGGAAATTGATAAAAATGACATAAAGTGTAAGGAAAACATGTAGCATATGGCATGAAAATAACATGGAACATCAGAAATTAAGAATACGTTTATGACGTATCATGCCACAAGTAAGAATTGGAAATGTCAGATTTTCTCCACACAGAAACAAACAACTCTTTCTTCATTGTCTCCCGAAGACCAGTGAAAAAAAAATCATACTAACTGATTATATCTTTCATCTACAAAGAAAAACCCTTCTTCCCCACACCTTTATAATTCATGATTAGACCTAACATCTATATCTTTCAGGCTTGCATCTAACTCGAGGACCAGAAACAATTGCACTTTGAGGGTGAATTGTTTGTATTCTACAAAAGGCTATTGTACCACTGAGGGGTACTCTGTGAACTGAAACCTTTTTTGAAGCATACAACTTTTTCACCATTTTTTGAGTTTTTTTTTTGAAATAACAGGAGTAAAGTCCATATCGTCATATTGCTCACTATCCAGATCGGCCTTTTTGCTCGATCAGAATCATACGTAGGATGATTCTGAATAGACTCTGAAGATTCATGATGATTGCCATTCCTCCTAGTAGATTCCTCCTCATTATTTTCAACAATGGAAGTAGATAACACCAAAACTTTCTTATTATGCAACACTCCCTAGCTTTTTCTAAATGTTTAAGCATATATATAATTGGCAGAGGTAAAGACGTAACATCAATACCTAATTCAAGAGCTTTATCCATGGTATCATTACCAGGATGACTGAATTGTACCTTCCTCATTGCGACGAGAACCCACATAAGAGACCCTTTGTAATCTATGGGTGTAAGCTTGGCCAGTGGCTTGACTCCTCATACTTGCTCGAACAGGAGACTGTTGAACTAGAGTTACATGCAATGCATTATTAGACACAGAGAGTCTCACCAGGTCACTTACATCCCCACGCCTCGGGCTAGGAGACAACTCAGTGATTCGAACTGCTGATGAGTTCACATCATGAGCTACCTCATTCTCCACAGAAACCTCAGCACTTAAAGATTTGGACTCAAGTGAAACAGAATGATCAGGAGATTCAATTACAAGATCAAGAGCTTCCCCTAGAATTTTGTACAACATGCCCCTCCACTCAAACACCTTGTCACTCCTATACATAATCAATTGCTTCAAAAATTCTTCATATGTCACCTCATTCTAAAGAGGCTCATCTAGATGCTCAACAACCCCATCCTCCAACAATTTAGGCTTAGCCAGGTATTCAATATACATTTTATAGCAATTAATTGTTGGAGCCATGAGAACATTGGACCTACTTCAGCCAGTTCCATGCATAGGGACCATCTCAGTTTGACTCTGATGAGAATTGTAAGCTAACTTCCCAATCTGAGCTCTAAAGGACAAATCATCATCACTATCAGAGGAGTGATCAGGTTCAGGAGCCTTCCTCTTGCCTTGGACTTTATCATCACCAGCTTCTCTAGCCTTTTGCAACAATTGATCAACAAGACCTACCAAATAGGATGTCCTCGCATCTCTCATAAAACCCCCTTGCATAGGATTTGGTCTGGATGATTCATTAGGATCGGATCTTGGCTTGTTAGGTGTCTGATGTGATGTCCTAGAACCATTAGGATTGACCTCTCCTCCTTTGCTAGTTTTAGCATCATCATCACTAAACCCCTTACCTTGCTTGCTTCTTGGGATCTCCCTAGTGAATTCAATATCATAGAAGCAATTCCCAAAGTTCACATTGGACACAACTGGAGGGACAAAAGAGACATCATGGTTCCCTATGGAAATCCTTATGTAGTCCATATTGTTTAGACTATGCCTGTCCACCAGAAGAGTCCTTCCAACCATACTTGATACAAAGCAACCATTGGGGCAAGTTTTATTGTCACGAGGAATTCCTTTCACTTGAAACAAAGCAACATGCAACTCACCAGCTCTAGAATCCAGTGGTAGACCTCAATTACAGGTTGCACTGTCCTCAGAAAAGTTCTATCGAAATGAACCCAAGCATCAATGTCCCTAGATCTTGGAAATCTTATCAAAAATCTGTTTGGACACATAGACTTAACATACCATCTCCAAGTGCACTTATACCCTACCCACTGAGTGAATTCTTCTTCAGTCTACCTTGCAGTAGGATTCCCTTCTACGACCTCCACTACAGCTTGGTAAATCTCCCTGGCCAGAGCAGAATTCATGATGTCATGTATGACACATAAGTCACTACCAGGGACGGCTGCGCCCACAAAGGGAGATGAAAACTCCCAAGGCTTCATTTCAGTAAATATGAAACAATCAGTATGATTATATCCACACAAACCACAAGAAATGGTGAGGTCAAATACTTGATTTATGTTCTCCTCGGATTGCACATTACGAGCGAGATCTCTAGCCTTAGGCAGCCCTTCATCATCAGTGGATTCATCACAGATGTTACCAAGCCTAATTGGTCTAGAAGCAACCACATATCCCACTTCCACTATGAGGAATCGTGGACCTAGTAGCCGCAGAGGAGTTACTGGTTGCCACGACCACAATTAAAGTTCTTAGTCTCCTCCCCCCGCATCCCAGCTCTATGAGACCACCTATCTCTATCTCGAGCTAACTGATTTTTTCGCTCCAAATTTGCTACGGGTAATGGCACCTAGGCGATTGGAATTTTTACCTCTTCTAGAGTCGCAGCTTCTAGATCTCTTCTCTGCACTCTCCCTTCCTTGCTAATGAACATGCCTACACGCCTCACTCACCCGGAGATCCGAGAAACCACCGTGTTGCCCCCCTTGACAAAGATCCGGAGCAGCGAACGCCCCCAGAGAAAAGCCTCCAAAGTTGAACAACATCGAAGGTGATGGCACCGTAACAACCGACACAAAGCTTCGTTGGTCTCCCTGCTTGTTGCCGCTCCGGGCACGAGCAGTGGACGTGGGCTTGACGGAGGCGCGCTCACCGTGGCAAGCACCACCCTTGGCTTCCCCGCCGCACGCCCCTGTTGCAGATGTGCTGGTATCTAGAAAACCTAGGAAGCGAATCTGAAATGGGAACAGATGGGGTGGGAGGGAAAATAATTATACGAGACCTGGTCTAAAAATTTAGCCCCGTAGACCAACTCCACCGTCTACGGGGCTAAATTTGTAGACCAGGTCTCGTATAATTATTTTTCGGGTGGGAGGCACCATATGGCCCCTGTCTGGACTTCTCCGCGCAAGGAGTGGGACCCCATCGTCAGAGAGGTCATTAGACGCCGTCAGCGGAGACACGCCAACGTGCCTGCTGTCGTCTCCTCTACTTTGACGGTACCATCCATGGTGGGCTGGTGGCTTTCTTCTGCTTTCGATCGATGACATCGACGGCGAGGTCAATGGCCGCCGCGCTGTGACCGGGGTCTTTGTCAAGGAGGAGAGCCCACATGTTGGCGCCAACCTATCGCGACGCCTTGTGCTCCCATCTTGCGATCTATACGGTATGATCAACAAAATTACAAAAGCGATAGAGCTGAAGTTGCTGCAGCCACCGTCGCTGCGAAATTTCTTTCGATCAAGTATGTAGGTGACCGTGGTTCGTGTATAAGCGGAGCGGGAGGTGCTGTTCGAGATGATTAGAGTGGTTTTCATTCCAGAGTCGGACACCTAGTTTTTTATCTGGTTTGAGTAATCTTGACTCTGAAGATTCATGATGATTGCCATTCCTCCTAGTAGATTCCTCCTCATTATTTTCAACAATGGAAGTAGATAACACCAAAACTTTCTTATTATGCAAACACTCCCTAGCTTTTTCTAAATGTTTAAGCATATATATAATTGGCAGAGGTAAAGACGTAACATCAATACCTAATTCAAGAGCATTAACCATGGTATCATTACCAGGATGACTGGATTGTACCTTCCTCATTGCGACGAGAACCCACATAAGAGACCCTTTGTAATATATGGGTGTAAGCTTGGCCAGTGGCTTGACTCCTCATACTTGCTCGAACAGGAGACTGTTGAACTGGAGTTACATGCAATGCATTATTAGACACAGAGAGTCTCACCAGGTCACTTACATCCCCATGCGTCGGGCTAGGAGACAACTCAGTGATTCGAACTGCTGATGAGTTCACATCATGAGCTACCTCATTCTCCACAGAAACCTCAGCACTTAACGATTTGGACTCAAGGGAAACAGAATGATCAGGAGATTCAATTACAAGATCAAGAGCTGCCCCTAGAATTTTGTACAACATGCCCCTCCACTCAAACACCTTGTCACTCCTATACATAATAAATTGCTTCAAAAATTCTTCATATGTCACCTCATTCTAAAGAGGCTCATCTGGATGCTCAATAACCCCATCCTCCAACAATTTAGGCTTAGCCAGGTATTCAATATACATTTTATAGCAATTAATTGTTGGATCCATGAGAACATTGGACCTACTTCAGCCAGTTCCATGCATAGGGACCATCTCAGTTTGACTCTGATGAGAATTGTAAGCTAACTTCCCAATCTGAGCTCTAAAGGACTAATCATCATCACTATCAGAGGAGTGATCAGGTTCAGGAGCCTTCCTCTTGCCTTGGACTTTATCATCACCAGCTTCTCTAGCCTTTTGCAACATTTGACCAACAGTACCTACCAAATAGGATGTCCTCGCATCTCTCATAAAACCCCCTTGCATAGGATTTGGTCTGGATGATTCATTAGGATCGGATCTTGGCTTGTTAGGTGTCTGATGTGATGTCCTAGAACCATTAGGATTGACCTCTCCTCCTTTGCTAGTTTTAGCATCATCATCACTAAACCCCTTACCTTGCTTGCTTCTTGGGATCTCCCTAGTGAATTCAATATCATAGAAGCAATTCCCAAAGTTCACATTGGACACAACTGGAGGGACTAAAGAGACATCATGGTTCCCTATGGAAATCCTTATGTAGTCCATATTGTTTAGACTATGCCTGTCCACCAGAAGAGTCCTTCCAACCATACTGGATACAAAGCAAGCATTGGGGCAAGTTTTATTGTCAGGAGGAATTCCTTTCACTTGAAACCAAGCAACATCCAACTCACCATCTCTGGAATCCAGTGGTAGACCTCAATTACAGGTTGCACTGTCCTCAGAAAAGTTCTACCGAAATGAACCCAAGCATCAATGTCCCTAGATCTTGGAAATCTTATCAAAAATCTGTTTGGACACATAGACTTAGCATACCATCTCCAAGTGCACCTGTACCCTACCCACTGAGTGAATTCTTCTTCAATCTTCCTTGCAGTAGGATTCCCTTCTACGACCTCCACTACAGCTTGGTAAATCTCCCTGGCTGGAGCAGAATTCATGATGTCATGTATGACACAGAAGTCACTACCAGGGACGGCTGCGCCCACAAAGGGAGATGAAAACTACCAAGGCTTCATTTCAGTAAATATGAAACAATCAGTATGATTATATCCACACAAACCACAAGAAATGGCAAGGTCAAATACTTGATTTATGTTCTCCTCGGATTGCACATTACGAGCGAGATCTCTAGCCTTAGGCAGCCCTTCATCATCAGTGGATTCATCACAGATGTTACCATGCCTAATTGGTCTAGAAGCAACCACATATCCCACTTCCACTACGAGGAATCGTGGACCTAGTAGCCGCAGAGGAGTTACTGGTTGCCACGACCACAATTGAAGTTCTTAGACTCCTCCCAGCTCTATGAGACCACCTATCTCTATCTCGAGCTAACTGATTTTTTGCTCCAAATTTGCTACGGCTAATGGCACCTAGGCGATTGGAATTGTTACCTCTTCTAGAGTCGCAGCTTCTAGATCTCTTCTCTGCACTCTCCCTTCCTTGCTAATGAACATGCCTACACGCCTCACTCACCCGGCGATCCGAGAAACCACCGTGTTGCCCCCCTCGACAAAGATCCGGAGCAGCGAACGCCCCCAGAGAAAAGCCTCCACAGTTGAACAACATCGAAGGTGATGGCACCGTAACAACCGACACAAAGCTTCGTTGGTCTCCTTGCTTGTTGCCGCTCCGGGCACGAGCAGTGGACGTGGGCTTGACGGAGGCGCGCTCACCGTGGCAAGCACCACCCTTGGCTTCCCCGCCGCACGCCCCTGTTGCAGATGTGCTGGTATCTAGAAAACCTAGGAAGCGAATCTGAAATGGGAACGGATGGGGTGGGAGGGAAAATAATTATACGAGACCTGGTCTAAAAATTTTAGCCCCGTAGACCAACTCCACCGTCTACGGGGCTAAATTTGTAGACCAGGTCTCGTATAATTATTTTTCGGGTGGGAGGCACCATATGGCCCCTGTCTGGACTTCTCCGCGCAAGGAGTGGGACCCCATCGTCAGAGAGCTCATTAGACGCCGTCAGCGGAGACACGTGTAACATCCCAAGTATGAAAAATAGCCATTAGAATGTTTGCTCTCTGTTATTTTATGTTTTGCATCATGGCATCATGTTGATTGCATTTGTTTTGTTTGTTTTCCATTTGTTATTCTCTGTTCTGCTTTGTTTTCCAACTGTTTTCATTTGTTTTCCTTTGTTTTCTATTTGAAATTCAAACCAAATTTTAAACCTTTTGTTTCATCCTTGTGATGATACAATTTCCAAAATCATATTTCAAATAAAACAATCAATTGTTTCCATTGAAGTGTGATTCCAAAACTATTGTTTTGTTCTATCAAAAATTCATTTAATATCAAACCCTTTTCAATTTCAATTTGTTTTCCATTTGAACCTCCAAACCAACATCCAAGTAATTGTTCATACTTGTTATGTTATCTTTTCCAAATAAAAGTTTCAATTAAAACAACTAGTTGTTTCTATTTAAATAGAACCATTAACTTGTTATTTCTATTTAATAACTCATTTGAATCAATTCACATTCAAATCCAAATCACATTGTCCAAAACAGCAACCATGTTGATCTTATAAAAATTGCAACACAATTATTAATCATTTGTTTCCAAATAAAAATCATTTGTTCACCCTATTTAAATTATTGTTTTCAATAACCCACTTAAACTCAAATGCATTCAAATTGGAATCAAACCAATAACAGCAATTTAATTTTGGACTTTTGAAAAAGAAAAACTTGCAATTTGTTGCTATCACTTAAATAAGCATTATCAAATTTTTGCCCTAAAATTCCTAACCCTAAAACTCCTTCCTTTCTTCCTATTTCTATTCCTGCAAAAAAAAAAAACTAGAACAAAAAAAAATAAAAGCTAGAGGGAGAGAGAGAGCAACCAGCAGGCCTTTTTCCCTTTTCCTCAGCCCATCTTTTCCCCCAAGCCCACTTCCCTATCTCAGCCCGATACCTTTTCCCCACCTTTCTTCCTCCTTGGTACGGTCTCCATCTGCTGTGTCCACGTATCAGAGCAGATGCAGGCAACGGCTGTGCCTCCTCTCCCCCTCCTTAAGAACCATCCCGGTGCCTAGGGTTTCCCCCATATTTCCTTCTCCCTCCTCCTCTCTCTCCCCCGCCTCCACCTCTTCTTCCACCTCCATCCCTCTTCTCTCTGTCCCCTTCCTTCTGTTACTGAACTCAACCGAAAATAGCCCTTTTGGCTCCGGCGATCACCGGCGAGGGAGCCCCCTCCGGCCGCGGTAAGGGCGGGAATGGAACCCCCCGGCCGTGGGCTCCCTCTCCACCCCCTCGGCTCGGGCCGGGAGGCCCCCCGTCGCCGGCGCCATCCCCTCCGTCGCCAGCGAACTCCTCTGCTCGACCTGCACCCGATCGACCTCCTACTACTCCTGTCCGCTCGCCAAGGTGAGGCCGCCCCTCGACCCCATCTCCCCCTCGCTCGCCTCCCTCTACTCCCTCTATCTCCCCCCACCTCGCAGCAGCACCCCCACGGCGCCCCCTCCGGCCGGCGAGCAGCAGCGATGGTTTTTCTGTCCGCCATGGTTCCCATGTACGTGCAGGAATTTCAGTTACACAACCCGACACCTACACCTTATCCACCCCCGATTCCCTTCCTATCCACAAGCCAGCGCACCACCCCAGTGGTCAACACCCCTTGCGCCTAACCCACAGGTGCTGGGTTTGATCCCCCCTCCCCACACCTTTTATTCTCTGTTTTTTTCTTTTTCTGCCCGCATTTCAGAAAGACAGATCTGGTCAATTACTTCTAAATTCCATATAAAATTGAATATCACTCCAATTTGAATGATTCAAAATCCTATGGTTTCATAATTTTGTGCTCCGTCCAGTAATGTCAAATTTGCAATATGTTTCTGTAACATTTTTTGCACTAAATAATTAATTACTGAAAATGCAATAAAATTTGGAAACTTTGGAATTTCATAACTTTAATTCTACTCATCCAATTTTAACAAACTTGGACTCTAAAAATTTGTCTTAACAAACTCTACACATTGGTATTTTATTTGGGCACAATTGAATTAATTTTGAGCATGTTTTCCTCTGTTTACTAAAGAGGGCAGAATAAGAATGATTATGGAAAATTGCTTAATAAATTCAATAATCACCCTAAAATTATGTTTGATAGCCCAAAATGTTCAATGAAACCTTTGCTACATGTTTTCAACCTTTTCAATGCAATTTGTTACCGTTTTGAATATTTTAAATTGGTGAAATATTTAAAAACTTGTTTAATTCACTTAAAATTGCAAAATTCATAACTTGGGCATAAAAAATCCAAATTCCACAAACTAAATATGTTTTCCAATCAACTTTTCATGTACTTTCCAAATATAAATTTTGTTTTCTGTTTTGAATAATTTAAATTGCTGAAAACAATTGTTTCTTATTTATTGCATTTAAAATTGCCAAAATAATAACTTGCTCATTTTAAATCCAATTTCAACAAATGAAATATGTTTTCCATGCAAAATTAAACCATCTTTCCAAATATAAATTTTGTTTCATGTTTTGAATAATTAAAACTGGTTAACTGATTTAAACCTTGTTTAAATCATTTAATATTGTTGAATTCATAACTTGATCAAAACAAATTCTTTTGGGACATATAAAATATGTTTTCAAACCATCAAAGTATAAAATTTTCCAATATGAGTTTGGTTTAATGTTTTGAATAAATAAAAATTCAAATAAGTTCATGTTTGAATTAAATTCATTTAATTCTTGCTTAAACTTGTTTAATTCATAAATAATTTATTTGAAATCCTTTTTCAACAAGTGAAACATGTAATCCACCCAAAATTGTGTGTTCTTATCAAATATGAACTTTGTTATCTATTTTGAACAACTAAAATTGGTGAAAACAACAAATGCTTGTGTGACACCTTTAAGAAACCAAATTCCATAACTTAACAACCAAATTTCCAAACTTGTTAAACCTTATTTCCAATTGCTTCTATTGTTGTTATTTTTTCTGTTTTCCTCATCCATGCATCATGATAATTCACTTACACAATTTGATTAGTTGTAAAACAATTAATTCAACCATAATTCATGGGCTTTTCAGGTGCAACTCAAATTGCATGTGGGTCCATTTAATCCTATTTCTATCTTGTCAACTAGTTTATTTCTATGCATCAATTAAATGGTCATGCATCATCCCATGTTTGTGCACTATGCCATGTTATTGATTGTTTATCTTTCTGCATTGTTTGTTTGCTTCTTCTCAGATACACGACGACGTTGAGACCGACGATACTTACGACACCCCTTCTAAGGAGTTAGCTCAGTACCAGGCTACTGGGTGTGCAGGCAAGTTATCACTCACATGAACCATTGTGTTCCTTTCAACATTGGTTACCGATACTTTCCGTTGTCTATTTCTGCTAGCCCTAGTAGTAGCTGTTTCTGTTACGAACCTATCACATGAATCCTTTAACCCTGATATTGCCTCACCCCCATACCTATAACCTTTTGCTTGTTGCCCGTGTCTTACTAGCATGCTTAGGTTGTTTTGCTCGAGTCTGTTACCCGTTACTTTCTGTTACTATATTCCATTATGTTCTGGGGGGGCTCGATGTTTAATCAATCAATCATGCTAATGTTATTGTTAATAATAATTTGATGATAAGGCACCGGCAGGAGGCCCTTGTGGTTTTGAGGCCTGCTAGTGTCGACCCTAATAGGAAAAGGGTCTTGTCTACTGATCCATGATGAGCGCACTAACCGCATGTGGGAAGCGAGTATGGGCGCCCCCCTCAATTTGATTCGATTCGCATCTCGTCCAAATCGCCTCATTTAGTTCGGGTTTTCCATTTGCTGCATGCATGATCTTGCGAGCCCTTGGTACCCGGGTGGAACTTTCGTAGTCGGCATATAGGGGGACACGTTCTTAGAGTGCTATGAGGGTCCATTTTCTTCTGGGCTCGATTAGCCGTGCGCCCAAGGTGCTTTGGGCTTGATGCGAAGAAGAGTTGAGTTGTGTTGAGTGCCCCGCTTGGTGGAAGGGCCTTTCCATCTGGCGGGTTATTCATGCGTGTACGGCCAAATTGGTGCAACCCTGCAGGGATAATCTTCTCGAGAAGCCGTGTTTTCCGCGGTTATGGATTACTTGGTGAAAGTACTGGCTAACAAGTACTCAGGAAAACTTAAACCTAATGATTAACAACCTTACACCCAATGATTAACAACTTGACTAGTAATAGGCTTATTGACACAATAATCTGAACCATCAGTAATTCAACTGTGTGAGTTATCCTCGGATTGCTTCTTGGGATAAGGGGCGAGATCCAGGATGGGTTTGTTTGAGGTTAGTTGATAGGGTTGGTTATGATACTCGATCTTATCTCCTTTCTGTTAGTCGGAAGTGGTAGTAACTCTGTAGTTGTTTAGAGCAGCCTGTTGCAGCATCTTCATATCCCCTTTCTTCCGTTGAACCCAAAGCATCTATGCTTGGTGTTGACGGGTTACATTTTGGTGAACTGTGAGTCTTGCTTGCCAGTACGTTTATGTACTGACCCCTTTGGGGCTGTGGTTTCCGCAGACCTACATTTCCGAGGATCTACATGGTGGCAACTACGTGGATTATGACGAGACTGCTGACGAGTAGATAGCGGACCCGGGCAGGATCCGAGACTTCGTGGATGGGCTCCGTCTTTTCGTTTCCGGCCTCTTAGGCCCATTTGGTTCTTGTCTGTACTCAGACATTTTGGATGCTTCCGCTGTGATGTAATGATGATATGTTGGGACATGTGTCCTCTGAATGATTGTATTTGCTATCTCTGCTCTAATGAGAGCTATTTGCAACTTATTTCAATATTTTGTGTCGTAGAGATCTGTTGTGATATCACTTGTTCCAATGTCGTTGACGTACCATGTGTGTATGTTTTGAAGTACGTCAATGGAAGTATCCTGATTTCTATGGGATAGTTTACGTCGACGCTGAACAGATAGGGGTTGGTTGTCACACATACGTGTGTTGGCCTACTCGTAAGAGGATGCGGGTGCCGGTAAGCCCCGTAATCCAATCTACTACTGTTCAACGGAACGGCGAGTATCCTTTAGAAGTCCGGGTGCGACAAATGGTATCAGAGCCTGTCTGCCTGTAGGATCCCTTTTTACTGGTCGCAGTTGAGTCTAGAAACTATTTTGTAGCTATGTAGGAAAAATGAAACGGGAGAGTAGGAATTCTGTTCTTTTATTTCTTTCCCCACCCACCCACCCTTTTCTGGTAAGGAAGTGCAACGTTGTTTTTCCCTTCTCATCTAAACTTTCAAGTTAGGATTTCACGAATTCTGGTTTCTCTAGGATGGTTGTATCTACTAGACCATAGGAATGGAGGTGGTTGTGACATGATTTATCATATTGCCTACTCATGATTGAGAACGGAGGCGTGTAAGCCCCGGAAGCAGATCCTCTATTCCTTAAGCAGTAGATATTGATCCTTTAGAAGCCCGGATGGGTTTTTCCGTAGTACCTCAGGAGTTTTGATCTCGTTTTCCCGGAGTTGCTTCATTATCCTGTTCTTCTCAACATCCTTTTCGTCCGTTGAAATCTTGTTGTTGTTTTCCATTCCAGTTCTCCTACCGGCGTCTAATCAAAACTTCCCAAATATCAAGTCTATCTGGCCAGAAAGGTTGTTGTTGTTGTTGTTGTTCCTGAATCACCACATTCCAGATAGTCTATTCTCCAAATGAATCAAATTCTATCCAGCTATACACCCTCCATACAAAACCTCTACCTTTACTCAAAAATGTATAGGTGGTTCGCAAATTCCCTGACATCTTTCCAGAAGAGTTGCCAGGAATTCCTATCGTTTTGAAATTCCAGAAACTATCCAAGGTGCACGATGTGTTTCACGTGTCACAGCTCACGAGGATCTTCGCAAGAAGTATCCGGACCTTTTCTTTTCTCAGTAGGAATCTCGGGACGCGATTCCTTCAAGGGGGGCGTTTTGTAACATCCCAAGTATGAAAAATAGCCATTAGAATGTTTGCTCTCTGTTATTTTATGTTTTGCATCATGGCATCATGTTGATTGCATTTGTTTTGTTTGTTTTCCATTTGTTATTCTCTGTTCTGCTTTGTTTTCCAACTGTTTTCATTTGTTTTCCTTTGTTTTCTATTTGAAATTCAAACCAAATTTTAAACCTTTTGTTTCATCCTTGTGATGTTACAATTTCCAAAATCATATTTCAAATAAAACAATCAATTGTTTCCATTGAAGTGTGATTCCAAAACTATTGTTTTGTTCTATCAAAAATTCATTTAATATCAAACCCTTTTCAAATTCAATTTGTTTTCCATTTGAACCTCCAAACCAACATCCAAGTAATTGTTCATACTTGTTATGTTATCTTTTCCAAATAAAAGTTTCAATTAAAACAACTAGTTGTTTCTATTTAAATAGAACCATTAACTTGTTATTTCTATTTAATAACTCATTTGAATCAATTCACATTCAAATCCAAATCACATTGTCCAAAACAGCAACCATGTTGATCTTATAAAAATTGCAACACAATTATTAATCATTTGTTTCCAAATAAAAATCATCTGTTCACCCTATTTAAATTATTGTTTTCAATAACCCACTTAAACTCAAATGCATTCAAATTGGAATCAAACCAATAACAACAATTTAATTTTGGACTTTTGAAAAAGCAAAACTTGCAATTTGTTGCTATCACTTAAATAAGCATTATCAAATTTCTTCCCTAAAATTCCTAACCCTAAAACTCCTTCCTTTCTTCCTATTTCTATTCCTGCAAAAAAAATAATAACTAGAACAAAAAAAATAAAAGCTAGAGGGAGAGAGAGAGCAACCAGCAGGCCTTTTTCCCTTTTCCTCAGCCCATCTTTTCCCCCAAGCCCACTTCCCTATCTCAGCCCGATACCTTTTCCCCACCTTTCTTCCTCCTTGGTACCGTCTCCATCTGCTGTGTCGACGTATCAGAGCAGATGCAGGCAACGGCTGTGCCTCCTCTCCCCCCTCCTTAAGAACCATCCCGGTGCCCTAGGGTTTCCCCCATCTTTCCTTCTCCCTCCTCCTCTCTCTCCACCGCCTCCACCTCTTCTTCCACCTCCATCCCTCTTCTCTCTGTCCCCTTCCTTCTGTTACTGAACTCAACCGAAAATAGCCCTTTTGGCTCCGGCGATCACCGGCGAGGGAGCCCCCTCCGGCCGCGGTAAGGGCGGGAATGGAACCCCCCGGCCGTGGGCTCCCTCTCCACCCCCTCGGCTCGGGCCGGGAGGCCCCCCGTCGCCGGCGCCATCCCCTTCGTCGTCGGCGAACTCCTCTGCTCGACCTGCACCCGATCGACCTCCTACTGCTCCTGTCCGCTCGCCAAGGTGAGGCCGCCACTCGACCCCATCTCCCCCTCGCTCGCCTCCCTCTACTCCCTCTATCTCCCCCCACCTCGCAGCAGCACCCCCACGGCGCCCCCTCCGGCCGGCGAGCAGCAGTGATGGTTTTTCTGTCCGCCATGGTTCCCATGTACGTGCAGGAATTTCAGTTACACAACCCGACACCTACACCTTATCCACCCCCGATTCCCTTCCTATCCACAAGCCAGCGCACCACCCCAGTGGTCAACACCCCTTGCGCCTAACCTACAGGTGCTGGGTTCGATCCCCCCTCCCCACACCTTTTATTCTCTGTTTTTTTCTTTTTCTGCCCGCATTTCAGAAAGACAGATCTGGTCAATTACTTCTAAATTCCATATAAAATTGAATATCACTCCAATTTGAATGATTCAAAATCCTGTGGTTTCATAATTTTGTGCTCCTTCCAGTAATGTCAAATTTGCAATATGTTTCTGTAACATTTTTTGCACTAAATAATTAATTACTGAAAATGCAATAAAATTTGGAAACTTTGGAATTTCATAACTTTAATTCTACTCATCCAATTTTAACAAACTTGGACTCTAAAAATTTGTCTTAACAAACTATACACATTGGTATTTTATTTGGGCACAATTGAATTAATTTTGAGCATGTTTTCCTCTGTTTACTAAAAAGGGCAGAATAAGAATGATTATGGAAAATTGCTTAATAAATTCAATAATCACCCTAAAATTATGTTTGATAGCCCAAAATGTTCAATGAAACCTTTGCTACATGTTTTCAACCTTTTCAATGCAATTTGTTACCGTTTTGAATATTTTAAATTGGTGAAATATTTAAAAACTTGTTTAATTCACTTAAAATTGCAAAATTCATAACTTGGGCATAAAAATTCCAAATTCCACAAACTAAATATGTTTTCCAATCAAATTTTCATGTACTTTCCAAATATAAATTTTGTTTGCTGTTTTGAATAATTTAAATTGCTGAAAACAACTGTTTCTTATTTATTGCATTTAAAATTGCCAAAATAATAACTTGCTCATTTTAAATCCAATTTCAACAAATGAAATATGTTTTCCATGCAAAATTAAACCATCTTTCCAAATATAAATTTTGTTTCATGTTTTGAATAATTAAAATTGGTTAAATGATTTAAACCTTGTTTAAATCATTTAATATTGTTGAATTCATAACTTGATCAAAACAAATTCTTTTGGGATATAGAATATGTTTTCAAACCATCAAAGTATACAATTTTCCAATATGAGTTTGGTTTAATGTTTTGAATAAATAAAAATTCAAATAAGTTCATGTTTGAATTAAATTCATTTAATTCTTGCTTAAACTTGTTTAATTCATAAATAATTTATTTGAAATCCTTTTTCAACAAGTGAAACATGTAATCCACCCAAAATTGTGTGTTCTTATCAAATATGAACTTTGTTATCTATTTTGAACAACTAAAATTGGTGAAAACAACAAATGCTTGTGTGACACCTTTAAGAAACCAAATTCCATAACTTAACAACCAAATTTCCAAACTTGTTAAACCTTATTTCCAATTGCTTCTATTGTTGTTATTTTTTCTGTTTTCCTCATCCATGCATCATGATAATTAACTTACACAATTTGATTAGTTGTAAAACAATTAATTCAACCATAATTCATGGGCTTTTCAGGTGCAACTCAAATTGCATGTGGGTCCATTTAATCCTATTTCTATCTTGTCAACTAGTTTATTTCTATGCATCAATTAAATGGTCATGCATCATCCCATGTTTGTGCACTATGCCATGTTATTGATTGTTTATCTTTCTGCATTGTTTGTTTGCTTCTTCTCGGATACACGACGACGTTGAGACCGACGATACTTACGACACCCCTTCTAAGGAGTTAGCTCAGTACCAGGCTACTGGGTGTGCAGGCAAGTTATCACTCACATGAACCATTGTGTTCCTTTCAACATTGGTTACCGATACTTTCCGTTGTCTATTTCTGCTAGCCCTAGTAGTAGTTGTTTCTGTTACGAACCTATCACATGAATCCTTTAACCCTGATATTGCCTCACCCCCATACCTATAACCTTTTGCTTGTTGCCCGTGTCTTACTAGCATGCTTAGGTTGTTTTGCTCGAGTCTGTTACCCGTTACTTTCTGTTACTATATTCCATTATGTTCTGGGGGGCTCGATGTTTAATCAATCAATCATGCTAATGTTATTGTTAATAATAATTTGATGATAAGGCACCGGCAGGAGGCCCTTGTGGTTTTGAGGCCTGCTAGTGTCGACCCTAATAGGAAAAGGGTCTTGTCTACTGATCCATGATGAGCGCACTAACCGCATGTGGGAAGCGAGTATGGGCGCCCCCCTCAATTTGATTCGATTCGCATCTCGTCCAAATCGCCTCATTTAGTTCGGGTTTTCCATTTGCTGCATGCATGATCTTGCGAGCCCTTGGTACCCGGGTGGAACTTTCGTAGTCGGCATATAGGGGGACACGTTCTTAGAGTGCTATGAGGGTCCATTTTCTTCTGGGCTCGATTAGCCGTGCGCCCAAGGTGCTTTGGGCTTGATGCGAAGAAGAGTTGAGTTGTGTTGAGTGCCCCGCTTGGTGGAAGGGCCTTTCCATCTGGCGGGTTATTCATGCGTGTACGGCCAAATTGGTGCAACCCTGCAGGGATAATCTTCTCGAGAAGCCGTGTTTTCCGCGGTTATGGATTACTTGGTGAAAGTACTGGCTAACAAGTACTCAGGACAACTTAAACCTAATGATTAACAACCTTACACCCAATGATTAACAACTTGACTAGTAATAGGCTTATTGACACAATAATCTGAACCATCAGTAATTCAACTGTGTGAGTTATCCTCGGATTGCTTCTTTGGATAAGGGGCGAGATCCAGGATGGGTTTGTTTGAGGTTAGTTGATAGGGTTGGTTATGATACTCGATCTTATCTCCTTTCTGTTAGTCGGAAGTGGTAGTAACTCTGTAGTTGTTTAGAGCAGCCTGTTGCAGCATCTTCATATCCCCTTTCTTCCGTTGAACCCAAAGCATCTGTGCTTGGTGTTGACGGGTTACATTTTGGTGAACTGTGAGTCTTGCTTGCCAGTACGTTTATGTACTGACCCCTTTGGGGCTGTGGTTTCCGCAGACCTACGTTTCCGAGGATCTACATGGTGGCAACTACGTGGATTATGACGAGACTGCTGACGAGTAGATAGCGGACCCGGGCAGGATCCGAGACTTCGTGGATGGGCTCCGTCTTTTCGTTTCCGGCCTCTTAGGCCCATTTGGTTCTTGTCTGTACTCAGACATTTTGGATGCTTCCGCTGTGATGTAATGATGATATGTTGGGACATGTGTCCTCTGAATGATTGTATTTGCTATCTCTGCTCTAATGAGAGCTATTTGCAACTTATTTCAATCTTTTGTGTCGTAGAGATCTGTTGTGATATCACTTGTTCCAATGCCGTTGACGTACCATGTGTGTATGTTTTGAAGTACGTCAATGGAAGTATCCTGATTTCTATGGGATAGTTTACGTCGACGCTGAACAGATAGGGGTTGGTTGTCACACATACGTGTGTTGGCCTACTCGTAAGAGGATGCGGGTGCCGGTAAGCCCCGTAATCCAATCTACTACTGTTCAACGGAACGGCGAGTATCCTTTAGAAGTCCGGGTGCGACAACACGCCAACGTGCCTGCTGTCGTCTCCTCTACTTTGACGGTACCATCCATGGTGGGCTGGTGGCTTTCTTATGCTTTCGATCGATGACATCGACGGCGAGGTCAATGGCCGCCGCGCTGTGACCGGGGTCTTTGTCGAGGAGGAGAGCCCACATGTTGGCGCCAACCTATCGCGACGCCTTGCGCTCCCATCTTGCGATCTATACGGTATGATCAACAAAATTACAAAATCGATAGAGCTGAAGTTGCTGCAGCCACCGTCGCTGCGAAATTTCTATCGATCAAGTATGTAGGTGGCCGTGGTTCGTGCATAAGCGGAGCGGGAGGTGTTGTTCGAGATGATTAGAGTGGTTTTCGTTCCAGAGTCCGACACCTAGTTTTTTATCTGGTTCGAGATGTTGTTGTCTTCTTGTTGACGATGGGGACGATCATGGTGTCGCTCATGGGGTTCTTCATCATAGACGGGGGGTGAATCATCATAGGGGTCATCCTAATTGTCTTGGCGGTGGCGATCATGATGGGGAGGATGACGCCGGTGGTCATTAGGCGGTGGTTGTTGATGGTGACGGAGTCTTGCTTCACGGTGTTCACTATCATCATTGTCATGGTGTTGGTGTCGAGGATGTTCTTGTTGTTGGCGTTGCAGAAACACTTGTTCATCACGCGGGTATTGAGGACGATCATGTTCTTGGCGGTCATTGTTGTTGAGACGCGCATTACGCCTTGGTGGCCTTCGATGTTGATGAGCACCTTCCACGAAGTCATTGTGGCCATAGTCTTGAGTGTGGCCTTGTGGAGGTGGATGATGACGTTGTCGAAGGTTCGGGCGTTGCGGTTGTTGAAGAGGGTCACCACGGCCTTGGCGATGTCGAGGTGGTGGTGATGGCGAGCTATCCTCATACCAATTTCGTCGCGGAGCTTGTTGAGGTTGTTGAGGAGGTGGTTGTGGGTGTTGATGTTGTCCACCCTCCTCCATGTTGTTGTTGCGATCAGGGCGGTCATGGCGACGAGGTTGGTGAAGATCTTGATTGTGGTGGCTTGAGCGACGAGACCTTGAGGACGATGATGAATGACGGCGATTGGCAAGATTAGCCAAGTTGATGTTGATGCGCGTCATTTGATCATTCAATCGAGCCTCTTGCTCTTGGAGTCGATGCTCATAGCGTTGCAATCCGTCCTTCACGATTTCACGGAGTTGGAAATGGTCATTGTGGGTGATGTAGTTGGCGTTAGCATTGTCGTTGTAGAATGTATTTCCTTCATCCTCCGAGCTCGGACTTGTGAATATTCCTTCCCTAGCCATCTCAAAAACACACGAGTGTGATATAGAAGAAATTGATGTCTCACTTACCCAACGTTACCTTTTTTGGTCGTATTGAGCCTAGTGGACGAGCCTAGGTGTAGGGCGGTATGTCAAGAGCGAATCCAAAAATATCGAAAGAAACCGCAAACAACAACACACACGCTTTATGTGAAAGGCAAATGGGTTAGGAAAGTGGCGAGGAAAAATCGACAAAACCGAAAAAAAGTGTATTGTTAAACGTGGAGAAACGCCAAAGAAAATTTAGCACAAAAACCAAACCTAGTGGATGGAAAATATGGTGGAACACACACACGCAAGGGATAAATGGGGTTAGTGCGGCCAATGGACGAGCAAAGACGAAATGTACCTAACGAAGACTAATGCTCAATGCCACACTAACGCAAGGAGGACGCTAGCTCAAACCGCAAATTTGAACATGCAACAAGATTCGCACCGTGGCAACCGGTCACTCTTTCTCTTTTGCGACGCAATGCTACACGTTCCTACAATGGAAAGCAATTGGCATCGATCCTTTGCTTCTTTTTCTATTTTCTCTTTTTCTCTTTTTTATTTATTTTCTCTTTTGATGGATTCCAAAATGCCAATGCCTACTCATAGCTAATCTCTCACAAGCGCCAAACTCGCACTCTCGGTGCCACAAATGCGATGCCAAGCGGTGTAAAAGAACTAGTCCAAATAGGTAAGGTACACAATGGGGTGGGGTGGTTCAAGCGGAAGCAAGTTATACCTCTCTTATTGATGATCACGGACTTGCGGCCAGTGGATGTCGATGTCATGGCGATCCGTTGATGTGGAAGCGTAGGTGATGTCGTGGGCGTCGCGTGGCAACTCATTGCACTCAATTTGGATCACAAACGACAAAGAAAAACAAGTTTCAAAATCTGTCTGGAAATCGAAGAGCTGAGATTTCCTGTGTTTTTGGCTCAAATTCGAAATTCCTTCAAAATCAGGAAAACATTTGGGCGAAATTGGAAAAATTGGCTGAATGGAAAGGTGTGGAATGGTGTTTGGTAACAAATCTATGAAGCAAAACCACGAAAAACTCAACAAAACCACAGATCGGTCGAAATCCCTTTTGGCTATTTTTGTGATGATTTTCGAAATTTATGGTGGAAAAAGAAAAATTGGTGGAAGAGGGGTGGTGTGGGGGTCAGATTCGTGTCAACCTAGCTCTGGATACCAGATGATATGGTAGGTTACTCATAGATTGGCCCGATCTTCACGAATCGACAAGAACGAACGAAGAACGCACGTAGAACAAAGAAAACGAGATGGAGAATCGAGGGGGAAATGTGGCAAACGAGGGGAGATAAATAACGCGAACTGAAGGACCCCAAATCTCCCGTCAACTAAACCCCGAGGGCCGCCTACGGGACGATCGATGCAACTGAACTCACCTTGATTCAAACCGCTTCACACCCGTAGCCGGTCCACTACGCCAATAGAACCTCAAGGGTTTACGAGAGGAAGATTGGACAACTCTTGATTGAAACCCAAAGTGAGAGACCAAGTAGTTGGATGAATCTTTCTACGATCCTCGACGAAGTCGGAGGAGTAGCCTTGATACGGTCCTAGGTACACATCATAGGAGTAGTTCCTCAAAGAGGGATACAAGAGAGCCAGGCTCAATGTTCTAAATTCGACTCTAAACCCTAGATCTAGCTCGGGGCGTTCTTATATAGCCGGGGGTCGAAGTAGGTGAAAACGGGGGCGAAATTCGGGAGTTTCCGTGCATTTTAGGCCACGCCGGCCTGGGAGCCCGGCCTGGCTGGCCCTTGAGGCCGGGTGGGAGCAGGGGGAGCTCCAGGGTGCGCCGGCCTAGGGCTGACGTGGCGGCCGGACCGAGGCTAAGGCGGGAGAGGGGGCGCCGGCCTGGGGCTGGGGTGGAGGCCGGCCCTCTCGGGTGGGTGCCCGGCCTGAGGAGGGAGGAGGCCGGCCTGGAGAGGGTGGGGGCCAGGCTCCTCGGGTTGGTGGCCGGCCTGGAGAGGGAGGGGGCCGGCCTGGCCGGGTCTTGAGGCCGGGGGGGGGGCTGTTTTCCCCCTATCTTCTCCGCCGGGACTCCGAACTCGATGACGTCTTCTCCGCCCTCTTTGGTATCTTCTCGCGCATCGTCTTGGGTGCTTTCGGGGGCCTCCGTGGTGGGTTCGAACCTGAGCACACAAAGGGTTGAACCATGAGGTAGCGCACCATCGGCTAAGTCACGGAAAGTACGGAGCGAGAGGAGCGAATTCACCTTATCATGAATGGCCTTTACTCGTGATCTTGTCATTGGTTCACTTGGTGGAGTTGGGTGGCCTACATCACTATATATGGTGTGGTGTGTCTCCGGATTGCATCCGGGAAACATTGTGTAATGACTATTTTTGTTGATCAATAAAGCTCACAAGTTCTCTCTCAAAAAAAAATTAGGATTTCTGATTTCAGGGTGACATGGGGTCCAACCAGCGAGGGGAGCGACAAGATCTGAAGGTATGGGACCCACTTGTCGGTGGGTCTAGAGTTCTCCGCCCCCTCCGTCCGCAATTGCGGTGAAGCCCAGGGGGCCAAGCGTGAAAAGGGTATGGAGTAGTAGGTAGCCAACCGCACCAGAGGAGATCGCCGGCGACGATGGCGCAGAGGGATAAATCCGCCATCTCTGTCGCCTCATCGGCAACCCTTTCCTCCTTCGCGCCTCCTTCTGCACCCTCTGGTGAGCGGTGGGGCTCCGCCATCGGGAACCTGGGGGAGCTGGGCTCCAACGTCGAGTCGCTGCAGAAGCTGCTCGCCCGGAAGGCCGTCTTCGTCGACGACGACGTCTTCTCCAAGGCTTCCCTCGCCGCCGACCAGGCCCGTTCCATAAAGGTACCTACCTAATTCCGATTCCCAGACCCGAATCATCTTGTGTTTGCCATCCTGCCGTGGTTCGTGGCAAAGCGCGCGGCTCTCCCGATCGATCCTCTGTCCCCCGAATCCGAAATGAACTTCCTCCGGTCCAACTCCGAGTTCGACAAGAAATTGGTCCTCTTCCTTTATATATACACCGGCGAACTCGTACGCTACGGCCTACCATATCGCGCGCACGCGTACATACGAGAAGTCAAGAAGTAAGCCGAACCGAATTAAGCAAGCCAACAATGGAGACGTTGCCGCCGCAGCTCGACATGCGAACCCCCGATGCCCACATGAAGATCTCGTTCGGCATCCCTGCGTCCGCCGGATTCGGCGTCGGCCACCGCTGGGACCCCATGGACTGCGACGAGGAGGCGCCGCTGCGCGCGCGGCCGGCACTGAGGATGGACTGCGACTTCTCCTGCCTGGCGAACCACGACGAAGACGCGTTCTTCTGCCACTCCCGGGCCAGTGTCGTCGGCGTGGCGGACGGGGTCGGGGGCTGCCGCGGTGACGGCGTGGACGCCGCCGAGTTCTCGCACGAGCTCATGTCCAACGCCTCCGACGAGGTGGCAGCGTCCTCCCCGGGCACGCGCGGCATCTGCCCTTACACGGTGCTCGAGAGGGCGTACCAGAAGACGGTCGCATCCGTGCGCACGCGGGCGGCGTCCACCGCGCTCATCCTGTCGCTGGCCGGCAATGCCCTCAGATGGGCCTACGTCGGCGATAGCGCCTTCGCCGTGTTCCGCGGCGGCAAGCTCCTGCTTCGCTCGGCGCCACAGCAGCACTACTTCAACTGCCCGTACCAGCTCAGCGCGGTCGGCGGCAGCAGGGTGAGCGACGCGGCGGCGGGCGAGTTCCCGGTGAAGGAAGGCGACGTGCTGGTGGCCGGGACGGACGGCCTGTTCGACAACGTGTTCGACTCCGCCCTCGAGGAGATGGTGCGGAAGGGCACGGAGTTGAGATTCACGCCAGGCCAGATGGCCGAGGCCATGGCAGAATTCGCCAACGACATGGCGGGGAGTAGTAGGGAGTCGCCGTTCAGTGCCGCCAGCCGGGAACAGCTAGGTACCAAATACACGGGCGGCAAAATGGACGACATTACCGTCATCGTCGCCTTCATTGTATCGTAGCCTCCTAGGTTAATTTTGATCTTCCCACAACGATATAACATGTGTACTGCTCCCTCATTTCCACAATGTAAGATGTTTAGTGTATATGTGTGAATGTGAAAAAGGTCTACAACATCTTATATTGTGAAATCGAGAGAGTACAATTTTTTTTTTTTTTTGACATTTCTTTACAACAGTAGATTTGTTTGTTATTTCCTAGGAAAGAGGTGCACGTTTATTAGGCTGGTGCCAATGCACCACACCTTCTCACGGGCTATAGCCCCGCCACGTCACCTTTTTGCCTCACTCTCACGCCACTCTCACGGCACGGTGCCAGTGCACGGGCTATAGCCTGGGCTATAGCTTCTCTCTCTGCCACATCAGATTTTCTCTCTCCTCCACGTCAACATATATTTTTGAAACGAAAATATTCAATATAATGCAACGAAATTACTTTATTAAGCCACTTTAATGATTATTAGTTTTTCTATTTTAAAAAAAAGACATTAGCTACTATTAATAAATCACTTATGTCTTACAAGTATAAAATATGAAAATAAGTGGTAATGACCTTTAAAAATAATATTCCACTAATAGAATGTCACTAAAATTTAAATTGAATAAGTTTTACATTTTTATTATTTTATATTTTGGAAATAACAATAAACCACTATTAAGAAATTATTCAAACTTCAAAAATATAAATATGTGGAAAAGTTTACAAAATGGTACTGTTGGAAAGTATGTGAAAATTCAAGAATATAGAATTTTATTTCAAATCATTTGTGGTCATAAAACAAAAGTTATGAATTAATCAATTAAACAGAAATGAAAAAAAACAAAAAATGACGTCAACGCTTACGTCGCCCCTCACTCTCGCCCGTCGCGGGCGCTATCGCCTCGCTAGCGCGAGCGGCAGGCCACGTTACAGCGCCATCTCGCCGGGCGAGCCGGCTGGCGCCCGGCCGGCCCCTCTCGCCTCCCTCCTCGCCCGCTGCCGCCCCGCCACGGGCGACAAGGCCCCCTCCCGCCCGCGCTGTCGCCTCCAATGGCACCAGCCTTAGGGAAACGCTGTTATTCCTCCGGAGGGTCCCGGGTACTTCATCCTCCGCCTTATCAATGCGACATGCGTCCCTTTCTAGCGAAGGAAAACGACCCGCATCTCTATCCACACCAGCCGCGCACTTCTATCTTCTCAGCCCCCGGTCGCTACCCATCGCTCGCCGCCGTCGGGGGGCGGATCCCCTGCACGCCGCCGTGCCCCGCCAGGACGGCTTCCCTTGCTCTGCCGCCGCCGGGGGCCACTCCCCTGCGCGCAGCCGCCGCCGGGGCTGCGAGTGACCTTCCTCCCATTTTCCCTCCGCCCTAGCTGCACCGTCCTCCGGCGTGCTCGGGCGCCGCTCGCCATGGTCAGCGCGTTACCTTTTCTCCTTCGCCTTTGCTGCGTGCTCGGAGCGCCGCCCCGCCATGGCGAGGAGGTCGGCAGCGAGGCACGGGGCCGTGCGCGGTGAGCGCATCGAGCGAGCTTGCCCCGCAGCCGGCCTCGACGTCGAGCACACGTCGACCCTACTGGGACCTCCCCGCCATGGCCTCCGCAGCGCGCGGTGCTACCAGATGTGGCTCGAGCTGCTACAGAGGACTTCACCTCCCCCTCCTCCGCCCCGGGCGCCACCGCCGCCGCGCAGCGAGACCGCCGCTGCTCCGGGGGACGCCAACGCCTCTGCTCATGTGGATTAGGAGGCTGCGACGCCGCTAATTTTTTTTGTACAAATTTTTGCTACAATAGGTTTTTTCTTTTGCTTTTTTTGTACAATTTTTTTGCTACCATAACTCCGGCGAGGTCCAGTTTTTTGCTCTAATAGAATAATTTTTTTGCTACAATAACGTTATGTTTTTGCTTTTTTAGAATAAATTTTTTGCTCTGCTATTCCTCCGGCGAGCAAAAGTCTCCGGTGATGGCTCCGGTGAAATTTGACTTTTTGCTACTGTAGCAAAAAAAATATTGCTACAGTAACTCCGGCGAATCTCCGGCGATATTTGTCTTTTCGTGTTCTTTTTTGGGCGAAACGTTTTTTGCTACATAGGAGCAAAAGGGGGTGTTTTTTTTGCTACGCAGAGCAAATACGAGATTTAGGCAAAAAAATGGACACGTGTCGGTCAGGGGACCCGGGGGATGAAAATTTTCTATCCCCCGGGGGACGCCCAGCGTTGTCCCGTTTATTCTCCATTCAATTCAACAAAGTGTTTATATATTAAAAAAAATCATGTTTCCATTTGTTGGTTGAATACTACTCCCTTGGTCTCAAAGTAATTGTTTTAGAAACTTTTCATTCTCAGAGCTAGTTGGAAGAACGGCCACTTGACTTTATCGTAGGCCTTTTCGAAATCTATTTTGAATATTACACCATTTTCTTTTTACAATGCATTCCATGTACGATTTCCTGGAGAATAACGAAATCGTCCTACCTTGCATAAATGCACTTTGTGTCGCTTTAACCACATTATGAGCCACTGAATTTAACCTAATGATTGCAACTTTCCTAAAGATCTTGAAACCAAAATTAAGGAGACAAATGGATCGATAATGTTGTATTTTGTAT
Organism: Alopecurus myosuroides; assembly: GCA_028641055.1. Classification (NCBI taxonomy): domain Eukaryota; kingdom Viridiplantae; phylum Streptophyta; class Magnoliopsida; order Poales; family Poaceae; genus Alopecurus; species Alopecurus myosuroides. Next base: position 104,002,694 of record CM054063.1, on the reverse strand, counting down.
GATTCCTAAATCTTAGGTAACAAGATGATTTCCATAAAATTAAGACGAAATAAATCTAGTTGTCCAACATGTACGCATCCGAATAAATCTAAAGATCGTCCTTATGGTAGAACTCAGCAAGACAGCTATCCGGTCTAGTATTTTAATATGTTCTTCAGTAAGGGAGCTGTTAGAAACGCATTATTCTGGGCGGAAACTAGGGGAATATCTATCGGAGATATACGCTAGAGACAATAATATTCAGTTATTATTTTATCTTCAAGTTCATAATTAAGTTTATGTCATCATGTTACAACCGCTATAACACTTGAAAAATGAGTTCTCAATTTTTTTCCTGCGAGTGTGAAGACATAAACAAACAAGAGTTCCTAATATTTTGTCTCTAAGATTACCTTATGGTTTCTGAGATGATCACGTTTTCCTAATCATGTACTTATTAGTTAAAGTCTAGCAAAACATAAAATTTTATTGTTAGGGTAATAGTAATACTGAATCAACTCAAATATATGATCGTGCTAAAAGAGACTAAACAATTCTAATTCATTTAGAAAAGTACATATATAGTTTTCATTAACTATAATTTCTATACTATGAGAATATGCAGTGACCGCACGGTGGAAAGTTATATTTTGGATGTCATCAACCATCTAACCGTAACTGGGGATCATAACGCTGACATCTGAGTATAATTTAGAAAGTGTAATTGAACCGAGACCGTTCAAGAATAATACTTAACTTCTCTAGACGATAGAGAGATAGATATTTTGGACCCTCTCAGTATCACCAATGTCAACCAATCGTCTGGCCAGACACAGTGTGATTTATCACAACGACATCGGGTATATGGAGGAGAAAATCGGACGATATCGGAACGAGTTTTTATGTGCTATAAGCAAAGAGTTTTGATCAGACTAGATCACATAGTCTCACCTCGTGGTAACGTTGGTATCATGAAGTTGAGGAAATAAGTGTAATGAGTAAATTGTAATGTTCCCTCAATCTTCGTTAACACACAGGAGCCGCCATGGGCGTCCATGCCTCCGATATTGGTTATTGTTCGGTAAGTTCCCAAACATGTATGTGTGTTATCAAGTCTTTATGGATCACATGTTTAACATGTGCCAACCTCTAATTCAGAGGATAAAGTTGTTTCTATTAGTTTTATGAATATTAGATGTCGATACCATGTCACAGAGACAAGTCCGGTGCCAATCGGAGAGGTTCGGGAAAGTTACTATAACGTAGAAATGATGCGAGTGTTAGGCAGACTTTTATATGAGAGAAAACGGTGGACATTAGATGTCCGAGGATGTTAGAAATATGTTTCTAACATCAGTAGATAAGGTCGATGATTTTATCTATAGGTTTCTGATACGTCTCAAACGTATCTATAATTTCTAATGTTCCATGTTGTTTTCATACCATATGCTACATGTTTCCTATACACTTTATGTCATTTTTATGGTTTTTTCTGTGACTAACCTATTGACAAGATGCCACAGAGCTAGTTCCTGTTTTTTTTTGCTGTTTTTGGTTTCAGAAAAGTTGTTCTGGAAATATTCTCGGAATTGGACGAAACAAAATCCTAGAGTCTGAACAAGTCGGCACGTACACGGAATCCGGAGGAGACCGCGAGGGGGGCCTAGGGGCCCCACACCATAGGGCGGCGTGCCCCCCTGGGCGGGCCGGCTGGTGGTGTGGCCCCCTGTCCACCAACTGACATTGCCCTCTCGCCTATTTAAACTCCTCCACGGGTTAACCCTAAACACCCGAGCCTTTTCCACCAAAAAGATCCATAGCTTCCGCCATCGTCAACTCTAGTTCGGGAGGGTTATGGAGCTCTCCCCGGTGCCGGGATTGGGGAATCATCACCGGACTCTTCATCACCATGCCTACCTCCGGAGTGATGCGTGAGTAGTTCATCCCTGGACTACAGGTCCATAGCAGTAACTAGATGCCTGTTCTCTCCTCTTTATGCCTCATGTTTAGATCTTCTGAGCTGCCTAACATGATCAATATCATCTGATTGTAATGCTTTTTGTTGTGTTTGCTGGGATCCGATGAATATTGAATATTATGTCCAATTATTATCAATCTATCATGTTCTTTCATGTGTATGTTATTTATGATCTTGCATGCTCTCCGTTACTTGATAAGGGGTGGCCCAATCTTCTCATTGAACTCACAGATAACTTCTGAATTGATAACTAGTGCGCCACTAAGAACTCTCCCGGCTGATCCCTGATGGCAATGCAAAAGATAGCAACCCCAAGGATATTCTCAACTCCACACTCCTGCACAAGTAATCCACCGACTACAAGTGGTCCTGTACCGTCTTATTCCCAGTGGAACAGCAGGTAACACGTAAAGTTTGCAGATGAACTTCCAGATGAAGGCTTACAAGCTGATTCAATCTAGAGGTCTAAGGTTTAATGTTTTAACCCTATACATCTAGATGAAGGCTTACAACGTGTTCGACTCCGCCCTCGAGGAGATGGTGCGGAAGGGCACGGAGTTGAGATTCACGCCCGGCCAGATGGCCGAGGCCATGGCAGAATTCACCAACGACATGGCGGGGAGTAGTAGGGAGTCGCCGTTCAGTGCCGCCAGCCGGGAACAGCTAGGTACCAACTTCACAGGCGGCAAAATGGACGACATTACCGTCATCGTCGCCTTCATTGTATCGTAGCCTCCTAGGTTAATTTTGATCTTCCCACAACGATATAACATGTGTACTGCTCCCTTATTTCCACAATGTAAGATTTTTAGTGTATATGTGTGAATGTGGAAAAGTTCTAAAACATTTTATATTGCGAAATAGAGAGAGTACAAGTTTTTTTTTTGACATTTCTTTATAGCAGTAGATTTGTTTGTTAATTCCTAGGAAAGAGGTACACGTTTATTATCCATTCAATTCAACAAAGTGTTTATGTATATTTTTAAAAATCATGTTTCCATTTGTTAGTTGAAGCGAGTTAATCAAGGACGATATTACTCCCTTCGTCTCAAAATAATTGATTTAGAAACTTTTCATTCTCAGAGCTAGTTGGAGGAACGACCACTTGACTTTATCATTGGCCTTTTTAAAATCTATTTTAAATATTACACCATTTTGTTTTACAATGCTTCCATGTACGATTTCCTGCAGAATGACGAAATCGCCCTACCTTGCATAAATGCACTTTTTGTCGCTTTAAGCATATTATGAGCCATTGAATTAACCTAATGATTACAATTTTCGTAAAGATCTTGAAACCAACATTAAGGAGACAGATGAGTCGATAATGTTGTATCTTTTCTGCTTCCTAAATGTTAGGTAACAAGATGATTTCCATAAAATTAAGACGAAATAAATCTAGTTGTCCAACATGTAAGCATCCGAATAAAGCTAAAGATCGTCCTTATGACATCTGATAAGTGCTGGTAGAACTCAGCAGGACAGCCATCCGGTCTAGTATTTTAATACGTTCTTCAGTAACGGGAGGTGTTAGAAAGGTATTATCCTGCATGGAAACTAGGGGAATATATGTCGGAGATATGCCCTAGAGACAATAATATTCAGTTATTATTTTAGCTCCAAGTTCATAATTAAGTTTATGTCATCATGTTACAACCGCTATAACACTTGAAAAGTGAGTTCTAAGAAAACAACTTTCTGCGGGCGTGAAGAGATAAACAAACAAGAGTTCATAATATTTTGTCTCTAAGATTACCTTATGATTTGTGAGATGATCACGTTTTCCTAACCATGTACTATTAGTTAAAGTCTAGCAAAATATAAGAGTTTATTGTTAGGGTAACAATAATACTGAACCGAGTCAAGTATATGATCTTGCTAAAAGAGACTAAACAATTGTAATTTATTTAGCAAAGTACATATGAAGTTGTCACTGTCTATAAATTCTATACTATGAGAATATCCACTGACCGCATGGTGGAAACTTATACTTTGGATGTCATCAACCATCTAGCCGTAACTGGGGATCATAACGTTGACATCTGAGTATAATCTAGAAAGTGTCATGGAACTGAGATCGTTTAAGACTAATACTTAACTCCTCTAGACGATAGAGAGATAGATGCTTTGGACCCTCTCAGTATCACTGATGTCAACCAATCGTCTGACCACACACAGTGTGATTTATCACAAGGACATCGAGATATGGATGAGAAAAGCAGACGATATCAGAACGAGTTTTTATGTGTTATGATCAAAGAGTTTTATCAGACTAGATCACATAGTCTCACATCATGGTAACGTTGGTATCGTGAAGTTAAGAAAATAAGTGCAATGAGTAACTTGTAATGTTCCATTGATCTTCGTGAACACACAAGAGCCGCCATGGGCGTCCATGGCTCCGCTGTTTTTTATTGTTCGGTAAGTTCCCAAACATGTATATGTGTTATCGAGTCTTTATAGATCACATGGTTAAGACGTGCCAACCTCTAATTGAGATGATACAGTTGTTTCTATTAGTTTTATCAATATTAGATGTCGATACCATATCACAGAGACAAGTCCGGTGCCAATCGGAGAGGTTTTGGGGAAGTTATTATAAAATAGAAATGATGTGGGTGTTAGGCAGAATTTTATATGAGAGAAAACGGACGACATGGGATGTCCTAGGATGTCAGAAATATGTTTCAAACATCAGTAGATAAGTCGATGGTTTTATATATAGGTTTCTGACATGTCTCAAACGTATCTATAATTTCTGATGTTCCATGTTGTTTTCATGTCATATGCTACATATTTCCTATACACTTTATGTCATTTTTATGGATTTTATAAGACTAACCTATTGACAAGATGCCACAGAGCCAGTTCCAGTTTTTTTTTGCTGTTTTTGGTTTCAGAAAAGTTGTTCTGGAAATATTCTCGGAATTGAACGAAACGAAATCCTAGAGTCTTAGAAAGACGTCACGTACACGGAGTCCGGAGGAGACATAGAGGGGGGCCTCACGGGCTCACACCATAGGGCGGCGCGCCCCCTGTCCGCGCCAGCTGGTGGTGTCCCCCTGGCCACACACCGACGTTGCCCTCTCGCCTATTTAAGCTCCTCCACGGGTTAACCCTAAATACTCGAGCATTTTCCACCAAAAAGATATGTAGCTTCCATCATCATCAACCCTAGTTCAGGAGGGTTCTAAAGCTCTCCCCAGCATCCTGCCGGGAGGGGGAATCATCACCGGAGGACTCTTCATCACCATGCGTGCCTCCCGAGTGATGCGTGAGTAGTCCATCCCTGGACTACGGGTCCATAGCAGTAGCTAGATGGTTGTTCCCTCCTCTTTATGCCTCATGTTTAGATCTTGTGAGTTGCCAAACATGATCAAGATCATCTTATTGTAATGCTACATGTTGTGTTTGCTGGGATCCGATGAATATTGAATACTATGTCTAATGATTATAAATCTATCATGTTCTTTCATGTGTATGTTATTTATGATATGCATGCTCTCCGTTACTAGTAGATGCTCTGGCCAAGTTGATGCTTGTAACTCCAAGAGGGAGTATTTATACTCGATAGTGGGTTCATGCCTCCCTTTCACTCACACTCGAGTGACAGAAACGTAACGGTGGGGGATGTGCTGTTGACATTAGGGAGAAAACATTAATGCTTTGTCTAAGGATAATTTTATTGTTTACATTACACACTTTGCTTAATGCAATTATCTGTTGCTTACAACTTAATACCCAAGGTTTGCTCGGATGACACTCCGAGGGTGGATTATCTAAAGATAACATCCTTGGGGGAACCATGAGCCTTCACAGCGATTTGGATTCTTGGCTGTTTGATTGACCGAACAAAGAAATCTTGTCCGTTCATCTCTAGCTATCCCTGTTCGTCGCCTCATTTTTACCCGCTTGGACACCCTCTCCATCGCTGCTGGTGGCCCCATTTTTTATGGACCCGCGTGGCAGTGCCTAGGGTGGGTCATCTCAATGTGCGTGTGGGGTGGGCGAGTCTCAGGATGTGGGGGCGAAGCTAGCGTTCCCCGATTGGCTGTTGCTATTTTACCCGCTCAGAAACCCTTTGTTCGACTGCAAGTGGGACCAAGACATCGCGGGCCCGTTACACAGCGTATGTGTATTTTGCCGAGCCGATCTCGCAGGAAATTCTCACCCTGTCGGATAAAAGAGCCCCGCAGCGAAACCCTAGCCGCCACCTGCACTCGATCGCCTCCCATACGCGCGCTCTTCATCCACCTCGCCTTCTTGAGCGCCGCCTCTTCCACCCATCCGCCCCGTCCCGAGCGTGCCAGCATCGCCGTCCTTGGGATACATCAGTGGAAAGGAGAAGCTTTCAGGCCAATCTCGAGATGCTGCATCATCCCCTTGGGCGAGATCGACGCTCTTCTCGGCCATACTTCTCTGCATCTCAATCCAGCTAGGTTCTCTCTCTCTCTCTCTCTCTCTCTCTCTCTCTCTCTCTCTCTCTCTCTCATGAACCTCTATTCTTATATATGGTGGCTTGGTGGGTCAGAGGTCGGAGCTCCGCCGCCGGGTCCGCTTCCCCTACATAGATCGCCTCCAGAGTTGCTGCCCTCTTCGCCACCCCCATCACCGATTCGGTAGCAACCAGCTTCGTCGCCAGGCCAGACGTAACGCTTCTCCTGCCCGTACCGGTCCGGAGCAATGGCGCCACAGGGATTCAACGCTGCATGAGGTATGTTGCGCCTGGATCCTCCCCTTTCCCTCTGCTTTCTTTTCCCGTGATTTCCTACATGTTCTTATGTTGGATCTAGCTGTTGTGTATATTTGCCTGAGAATGTCTTTTGACAGGAAGAAATCTTTAGATAGTTCTTTGTATTTGGTTGCTTGCCATCGTCCTCGGCTTCAATAAAGCGTTACCCATGAAGTCCCAAGATTTCAGGTAGTTGATAATGTTAAACTTTAGGGTTTGGGAAACTGCTCAACACCCAACGTGGGTGTGGCTATCTCATATATAAAGGGGTACCAAGAGGTACAATACAGATATGTTACAGAAGTCTACGTATATACAGTCTAACACCCTCCCTCAATCTTAACTGTGGCCTGAAGTACAAAGCAAGTTAAGATTGCGCCTACAACCTACAAACTGCGGCTGTGGTAGAGGCTTCGTGAAGATGTCAGCAAGTTGATCCTTGGAGGGGATGAACTTGATGAGGAGTAGTTTCTGTGCGACACGTTCCCGTACAAAGTGATATTCAACCTCGATGTGTTTCGTTCGGGCATGAAATACTGGATTAGTAGACAAGTATGTTGCGCCGATGTTGTCACACCAAAGGACAGGTGGCTGATCTTGAGAGACTCCCAGTTCCCTCAATAAAGACTGAATCCATATGAGCTCAGTTGTGGCATTGGCAACTGCCTTGTACTCAGCTTCAGTACTGCTGCGAGATACTGTAGCCTGCTTGCGAGCATTCCAGGCGATCAAGTTAGGACCAAAGAATACTGCATAGCCCCCCGTGGATCGCCGATCATCAGGACTGCCAGCCCAGTCTGCATCATAAAAGGCTGAAAGATCAGAACACGGTGCAGGCTGGAGAAGCAAACCGTACGAGGCAGTGAGACAGATGTAGCGTAGAATACGCTTCACAGCTGACCAATGAGACGTCCTGGGTGCATGAAGATACTGACACACACGATTCACTGCATAGGACACATCTGGTCTGGTGACAGTGAGGTATTGCAGACCACCAACGAGGCTGCGGTACTCGGTAGCATCATCAGGTGAAAGAAGATCTCCATCAAGGGCAGATAATCGATCAGTGGCAGACATAGGAGTGGCAGCATGTTTGCACTTCAACATACCAGCACGACGTAGCAAGTCCAGAGAGTACTTGTGCTGAGTGAGAGTCAACCCAGCAGAAGACCGTGAGACCTCCAGACCAAGGAAATAGTGCAGAGCACCCAGATCCTTAACAGCAAAGTCTCCACTCAGGGCAGACACGAGGCGAGCAGCAGCAACATCAGAGGAACTGATGAGGATGATATCATCAACATAAACCAACAAATACATAGTGACCTCAGGACGCTGAAGAAGAAACAGGGATGTGTCCGCAGTGGATGGAACAAACCCATGAGCCCAAAGAACAGCACCAAGACGTGCATGCCATGCACGAGGAGCCTGCTTGAGTCCATAGAGAGCCTTAACCAGGCGACAGAGATGCTGAGGACGAGCAGGATCAACAAAACCTGGGGGCTGGCGCATATAAACCTCCTCTTCTAGGACACCATGGAGGAAGGCATTCTGAACGTCTAGCTGACGAAGAGACCATCCTCGTGTAACAGCCAAAGAGAGCAGCAACCGGATGGTAGTGGGTTTAACAACTGGGCTGAAAGTATCCTCATAATCAAGACCATACCTCTGTTTGAAGCCCTTAGCAACCAGACGTGCCTTGTAGCGTTCAATAGAACCATCAACATGTTTCTTGACTTTGAAGACCCATTTGGAATCAATGATATTAACACCAGAAACAGGGGGAACCAGCTGCCAGGTGTCATTTTTGAGGAGCGTCTGAAACTCCTGTTCCATTGCACTGCGCCAGTGAGGGATATCCAGGGCAGCCTGGAAGTGCCTAGGCTCAGCAGTGGGATCATCCTTAGCTTGAGCCACACAGGCTGCAATCCAAGCAACAGTTCCATCGGTGCGTACTTTGGGGCGGAAGACACCAGCCTGGCTGCGCGTCCGAGGACGCGAGACAACAGGTACAGGGGGCGCGGACGACCCCGTCGTCGACGCGTCAGAGGACGCTGGCGAGGGAGCAGCCGACGGGGGCGACTCAGGCATCGCATGCAGCCCAGGCGAGGAAGGTGTGGCCGGCCTGGTGGATGGGCCGGGCGACGATGGCGCGGAGGCCGGCCCAGGCGACGGAACCGGCGAAGCAGACGTGGCCGGCCCAGGGGAGCCAGCCGCAGACGTGGCCGGCCCAGGAGAGCCAGCCGGTGATGTGGCCGGCCCAGGCGGAGCCGGTCCAGGCGGGGCGACCGACGAGGTGGAGGAGGCCGGCCCAGGGACAGACCACGCGCGCAACACGGACTGGTCGGGCGTGCATGGGGCATGCAGCCGATCGACGTCCGTCGAAGGAGCGACAGCGGGGTCCTGGTCGTCTAGAAGTTGAAGTCGAGCTCCGCGACCAATACCTGCAGCATGATTAGGAAGCAAAGCAGGAGAGTATGCAGCATCAACAAACTGGTCAGGCGACGGTGTAGTGGACGACACAGGTGGTGTGGGAGTGGTGGTGGTGGTCGGAAGTGCGGCAAAAGGGAACACGTTCTCATCAAACACGACATCACGAGAGATGTCGTGGTGGTGTCACGGCAGATGCCATAGGATGGCTAAAGTTGTGGGGACGATGGACGCTGGAGGCGCTCGGGGAGGGATCACGCGACGAGTAGCCGCGTGAAGTATGGAACAAGCACTGCGAACAACACGATCTACCCAGGTTCAGGGCCCTCGTGAGGAGGTAAAACCCCTACTCCTGCCTTTCTTTCTGTATATTAGTGTCTCTCCGAGTAGCCACAGTACAAATGTTCTTGCTACCGAGTAGCCACCCTTCTCTCTACGTGCAGGCGACGGAACCGGCCCAGGCGACGGAACCGGCGAAGCAGACGTGGCCGGCCCAGGGGAGCCAGCCGCAGACGTGGCCGGCCCAGGAGAGCCAGCCGGTGATGTGGCCGGCCCAGGCGGAGCCGGTCCAGGCGGGGCGACCGACGAGGTGGAGGAGGCCGGCCCAGGGACAGACCACGCGCGCAACACGGACTGGTCGGGCGTGCATGGGGCATGCAGCCGATCGACGTCCGTCGAAGGAGCGACAGCGGGGTCCTGGTCGTCCAGAAGTTGAAGTCGAGCTCCGCGACCAATACCTGCAGCATGATTAGGAAGCAAAGCAGGAGAGTATGCAGCATCAACAAACTGGTCAGGCGACGGTGTAGTGGACGACACAGGTGGTGTGGGAGTGGTGGTGGTGGTCGGAAGTGCGGCAAAAGGGAACACGTTCTCATCAAACACGACATCACGAGAGATGTCGTGGTGGTGTCACGGCAGATGCCATAGGATGGCTAAAGTTGTGGGGACGATGGACGCTGGAGGCGCTCGGGGAGGGATCACGCGACGAGTAGCCGCGTGAAGTATGGAACAAACACTGCGAACAACACGATCTACCCAGGTTCAGGGCCCTCGTGAGGAGGTAAAACCCCTACTCCTGCCTTTCTTTCTGTATATTAGTGTCTCTCCGAGTAGCCACAGTACAAATGTTCTTGCTACCGAGTAGCCACCCTTCTCTCTACGTGATGAACTAGGTCAAGAATCTGAACCCAGTGCGTGATCCCTCGCGCAGGAGGGGGCAGGGCACCTTATATACTCGGTGCCCAGCCGGATACAGCCAAATACAAACAGATGTCGACATTGTGTGCACACCGTCCTTCTTCGGAGCTCCCGCTGACAGCTTTGGCTTCTAAGTTTGTCCGGTGCGGAAAAGTCGTTGGGCAAAACCAAGTAATCATTATGTTATCACTGCCACGAACACAGAGTAGGTCCCCCCTATCCTGCGACGCCCTGCTGCCACACTGTCGCTGTCAGGCACGCCGTCCTCAGATGAACAGTGCCGTGAACAGTGCCAAAGTACGGACCCGGGATACGCGGGATTCTGTGTCAGAACGGCTCCTTTGACTTCTGGCCCGAGTAGGATCCCGCCATTTCTACTCGAGCCAACTCTTGTATTCGGAGGAACATAACTCTCTTGATTCGTCCTTCTGGCCGTCTATGTGTAGGACCGAGTAGCAGTCGACCGGGTAGCAAGTACCGGGTAGCCGGCTACTCGGTCAAACATCCCTTCTGATATTGCCTTTAGCACTTGCCTTTACCCTACTCGGGGGTAACCCCCCGACAGCAGTCCCCGAAGCTGGTAGAGTCCTGCGAACTCGTTCACTGGGCCCTGCCAGCTTAAAAACCAACCTTGACAGTCTTGCCCTTGAACCTTGGGATACAAAGTAAAACCTCCGAGTAGCCCTTGATTTTGTCTTAAGCTCCTTCCGAATAGAACCACTTCTCTTCTCTGTGGCCGAGTAAAAGGACTTGGTGAAATCTCGAATCGAAATCTCTGCGTGGCAGAGCACAATCTGGCTTTCCGCACTGCAACTGGGCACGTGTCACGCGGACACGACCCCGACGCCTCGGTGCCCGGGAACTGACAGGCCACGCGCCCAGTTTTCGCGGAGTGGGCCCACCAGCCCGTTGCGTCCCATCAAAGGCAGTGATTACCCACGATCACGTCGCGGGATTGATTGTGGCCGTTACGCGCGCGTTCCGCGCTGTGTGCGTTTCTAACCGGTCCACACGGCCCACGCCGCACGATCTCTGCCACGGTCGATCCCACTACCTCAACTCGTAACGGAAACCCGAGGGGCGGTATAAATACCCCCTCGGTAACTCCTTCTTCCTCTTCTACTCTCACTTTCCCCTTGCCTCCTCGTTTCTCCGCCGCCGCAGAGCTCCTCGCCGCCGCGCATCTCATCGCGCCGCCGCGAGTTTCTCCACCCAATTCCTTTGATTCCTCACCAAACCTTTTCTCCAAGCTGATGGCTCGTGACGATGATGCTCGCGCCGGCTGGGCCGGATCTGAGGTCACCGCCGAGGAGTGCCAATGGCTGGTGAACACCCGGCGAGTTCCTCCCGGTGTTCGCTGCCGGCATCCTGGCGGCGATCTCGTCCCCACTCCGCAGGAGGGCGAGCACGTCGTCTTCCTCGCGCACTTTGCGCGAGGATTCGGGCTCCCGGCCTCAGATTTCCTCCGCGCCTTTCTCAACCACTACGGCCTCCAGCCGCACCACCTCCCGCCAAACGCCATCGTCATGCTCTCATACCATGCCGTGGTATGCGAGGCATTCCTGGGCGTACGGCCTACCCCGACGACCTGGTCCCGGTACTTCTTCTTTAGGAAGCAAAGCAAGGCCAGGAAAGATGGCGCGGAGAGCAACCGCGGGATGACGGAGACTGGCAGCGCCATGATGGTGCAGCGCGGCGGAACCAACCACCCGCGGATCAAAGGTCTGGATTCTGTCCGCAAGTGGCAGAGGACCTTCCTCTACGTGAAGAACATCCCCGTCGAGAAGGGAGCTGCCGTGGTGGATCAGATCAATCTGCCCAGGTGGGCCAACACTGCTCCCACCGGGCAGAACTGGAGGTCCAAGCCGCCAGTGAACTCCGACATCAAGCAGATGGACGAGCGCCTTGCCGAGCTGATCGAGGAGGGACTCAAGAGTGACGACCCCATCGCCTGCTGGATCTCCAGGCGGGTGCTCCCGCTGCAGCGTCGCGCACATCTCATGTGCTACATGGACGGCCACCGAGATTGCACTCGGACGACCACGTTCGAGCTCAGCAACGCGGACGTGGCCGTCTGGGCGCGCTCCATCATGAGCACCGGGCTCAGGGACAGCTGGCAGTACGGCTTCGTGCCGTACAGCCGCACGAAGCCAATCCAGCGGGTTAGTGTCTCTCTTCTCGTTTCCTGTGTATTGTTCCCGAGTAGATAGCCTTCTTAGCTCAACATGCCTAGTATCCTCACTCTGTGTCGACTAGGACTTTTAGCAATATTCCTTAGGCTTCGTGTGCTTTGTGGTTGCACGCCCTGCCGAGTAGCACACTCAGCAGTATTCCTTAGGCTTTATGTGCTTTGTGTTTGCACGCCTTGCCGAGTAGCACACTTAGCAGTTTTGCCTAGGCTTCATGTGCTTTGTGTTTGCACGCCCTGCCGAGTAGCACACTTAGCAGTTTTGTTTAGGCTCTGTGTGCTTTATGTCTGCACGCCCTGCTACGTATGATGCCGTTTATGCTACTCGACTGATTTGTGGTGCTGGCCTATTTTCCAGATCCTTGCTCGCTAGATCGCTGAAAGCCAGGAGCTCTTCGAGGCTAACTGGGAAGAGGACCGAAAGGAGGACGACGAGGTCTCCTTCGACACGGCGGATAGCCTCTGCATCCCTCATGCCGTCCAGCCGGGTAAGCACCACGTCGACACGTCCATTCGGGACTGGTCCGAAGACGACGACGAAGGTGATTAAGTTCACCTCTTTTGGTCGCGAGTAGCGCAACCCACTTTCCTCCTGTTTCCTAACTGTTTTCTTCTTCTCAACTTTACAGACGATGCTGATGCTGACGCTGGTGCTGAAGAGGAGGGCGAGGACGAGGGTGAGGACGAGGACGCCCTTACCGTCGATCCGCTCGCGGTTGCTGCTCCCGCTACTCGCAAGAGAGCGGATAGCGGTGCTCAAGAGCCCCCCAGCAAGAAGTCCAAGCAAGCCGCGACGAAAGTCAAGCGGGGGAGACGGCTACTCCCTTCCCGTGCAGGGTAAGTAACTTTCTCCCGAGTTGTGCATCGCTGTTGCTGCTTTTTCTGAATTTCTTGCTATTGCTTCTCGGTTTCTCCTGTCCTTCTTTCTTTTCTGAATTCTCTCTTCTTTTCAGCGCCCCCTTGGATGCTAACGCTGCTGCCGCGCCCACCAAATCCAAGTCCAAGAAGAGATCCGCCATCGACGTAGATGCGCTCATCGATCTCTCTGAGGAGGACGAGGACACTGCACGGGACAGGGTGCGCTCGCCCTCTCCTGTGAAAGGAGAAGCCGAGGACGAGTTCCAGTACATGTACACCGATATCCATGACGCCGAGCAGGAGCAGCAGGCCCGCGCAGAACAGGAAGCGCAGGATGCTGCTCGCAACGAGAGACCACTTTCTCCCCCCAGCTGCCACAGCCGGGGAGAACACAGAACAAGACTCCGAGCAGCACGACCAGGCGCCCTTGAGCGGCAGGAGGAGAACCAAGAGCAGCCAGCAACAGGGGCTGCTGACCGAACTGACACCGCGGCCCGGCCGCGGGTAGAGAAACCAGAAGAGACACAGCAAGGTCCCGCTGCCGAGCAGTGGGTTGAGATAGTTGACGAGATGGTGCAAGACCTGCAGAGCCACGCGCAGCCGGACGCTGCACAGGGTAGCGCGCCCTTGGTGCCGCCTACCCAGCAGGGCACTTCATCCACTGCACCGAGCTCCCCGCCGGTGAAAAAGACCAAGATTACAACGAGCCATCCAATCAAGAAGGAGGCTGTCGAGAAGAAGGCCAAGATTGCCGCGAGCCCTCCAGCCAAGAAAGAGGCCACCGAGAAGAAGGCCGCCGACAAGAAAACCGTCGAGAAGAAGGCTTCCGAGAAGCAGGCCTCTGAGAAGCAAACTGGCCAGCCTGATGCCAACGTACGCAGGAATCCTCCTCGTGGCGCTGCGCAAGACTCTGCCACGATGCCGCCGCCCCAACCAACTGTAAAACCTGTTGCCAAGGCTGGGCAGCTCATCATTGGTGATTCCGGCGCGGCCGCTGACGCAGCCGCTGGATCAAGTTTGCCAGACCCGCCTTCCTATCCACCTTACTTGGTGAAGATGAGCAAGCAGCACAACATCCCGATAACTGCTGCCGAGAAGAAACTTGCCATTAGGAAGGGCAAGCAGGCCACGGCTGTGGACTCCAAACCGCCAGCCAGGAACAAGGACAGATCCCTCTCAATCTACTCGCGCGAGGTCCAGGAGACCGAGGTGACGTCCAGGGGGCTCGAGGAGATGATTGACCGAGTGGGCTTCATCGACGCCGAATGGAACAGCGACATCCTCGGCAACAGGACCTGGCACGGCTTGGCTTTGGGCGATTTGGACCATATGCGCATCGACTGGAACAAGGCGGACATGGGCTACAACCCCATGACCATCTCGTCCAAGACCAGCACGCTCGCCGCCAAGCTGTTCGTCCACCGCAAGGCCGCAGAAGACATCGAACAAGCTTATGCAGTAAGTTTCGCTCACCCAATTCGAGTTGCATTTTTCTTTTTTTCTACTCTTCTCCTTCTTCTTATCCATCACCCAGTCCCCGAGATTCTGGCCGAGTAGACGGATACTCAACCGAGTTGCCGTCTTCTCGGGTTGAATCTCCCCGATTTGTGTCTGATTCGTTCTCTTTCTGCTTCTCAGAATAGCCTCTTGAAGAGAACAAACTTGTTCTGGCGATTGCTCTGGAACCACAGCATCGCTAGAAGGTGCCTTGAGGCCCTCGAAATGGAACGCAAGACCGATGAAGCGACGGAGAAGGAGGTCATGGATCGCACCCTCCAGATCTCCGAGATCGAGAGTAAGCTTTTAGCTATGCGGTTCCTGCGTTTTGTGTTTACGCCCGCTTCTGCTTTCTGCTGTAATTGATTCCTTTCTGCAGGCAAGTTTAAGACCTTGGTAGAGGAGCATGCGAACTGCCGCGTCTTTGTTGAGAGCGGTCAAACTACGATCAAGAGGCTGGAAGGTGAGTTCGTGTTTTTTCTTGGCTTGTTTTCCTTCCTCCCATCTTTGCTACTCTGCTGATCGTGTTTTGCTCTTCACAGAAGACCATAAGAAGTTTGTCGAGGAGCATCTCGACTGCCTCAAACCCGCCGAGGTGCAGCAGCAGTTGGCTAGCCAGGCTGTGGAGCTGAAGAAGGAATACACCACCGAGTTGGAACCTCTCCAACTCCAACTGCGAACCGCTCTCCAAAAAGCCGTTGATCTAGCTGCCGAGAAGAATAAAATAGTGGCCGAGAAGAAAAAGTTTGAAGCAACTGCCAAGGCCGAGAAGCGGGCTCTCGAGCTGGAGTGCGACACGCTGAGGAAGAGCAACTCGGATCTCATGCTCCAGCTGGCCCAGTTCCGGAGGGTGGAAGAAAGGCATGTTGCCGACGAGGAGTCATGGGAGAAGACGCTGCAGTCGCTACTCTGCGAGCTGAACAGTAAGTACCTGCTTCCTTGCGCTTCGCTGTTCCTTTTGCTTCTCTGCTGCCTGATTCGCTTCTCCTCTCTATCTATATTTCTAATCTTTTTGATAGCTTTTTCAGAAATCTTCCCCGACCTAAGCTCGGCCTGCAAACCTGCTCTTTCAAAGGCCCAAGCAGCTCGCACCGAGAAGGGGCATCCCATGGATACAAAAGCTTCAATTGAAGACTGCTTCACCAACATGCAGGGGCAGCTCCAGCGTCTGAGGGGCGTGGGCACCGATCTGGTGCGCACTGCCTTCAAGCTCCATGACCTGTTGTGGCCTCGGGACACTGCGCCAAAAACCATTCGCGGACTTGCCGAGAAGCTGAATGGCGTCTAGGCCGAGCTGAAGAAGTGGCGGGCTCCGGAGCTCGGGCAGGCGCGGACATGCTGCTCCTCTTCGTCTGCAGCTGGTACGACAATCTTGATCTCAACCTCATCCTTGAGATGCGCCGGGATTCGAGGTGGGAGAAGGATACCGACTGCGTGGCTCGCCGCCTGTTGGTTGCGTACGAGATTGCATCCTACGCGGATACCGCGGGCTACATCGACGGCGTCACCGAGCCCGACACGGAGGTGGAGGGCGAGGATGACGACGAGGATGACGATGACGACGAGGAAGCCACTGAGTCCGAGGGCCTGAGCTGCTTCAACAGTGCTAACGAGAAGACCGGGAAGGGGAAGGCTGCAGTTGTCGCGGATAGCGAAGATGAGGCCGAGAGCGAGAAGATGGTTATCGACACCGCGGCGCTCGAATTCGGCACTTCATCAGGTGCTGCCCTCGACGACACGGCGCTTCTCCGCACCCAAG
This sequence comes from Alopecurus myosuroides, assembly GCA_028641055.1. NCBI lineage: Eukaryota > Viridiplantae > Streptophyta > Magnoliopsida > Poales > Poaceae > Alopecurus > Alopecurus myosuroides. The sequence continues at coordinate 103,986,079 of CM054063.1, read as the reverse complement.
CTGCTGCCTCCACCTCGGCAACGGACGTCATCTCGGTGGCCACGGCCACCTCTGATCAGGCTGCCACCAATCCAGAAGCTGATGCGGCGAAGACTGACGCCACCAACTCGGAAGCTGACACTTCCAAGGCTACCTCCGAGACTGATGCCGCCAGGACCAACACTGAAGCTGATGTCGCCAAGGCCAACATCCAGGATGCTGCTACCTCCACCTGATCACCTCCTGCAACTTTTATCCTTAAAACTTTTATCAGATCCCCGGGATGCCGGGTGCAGATGTATCAAAACAATTACGTTTGTCGCTTGCTACTCAGTTTTATTCACGTTTGATATTTAACTTAGTCAATTTGAGCAGCCTTGGCTCGATGCCGGGTTGCGTTATTATGCAAGTCCCCGAGTTGCATTTCTTATTTGCTCTTCCTTTTTATCTCAGCTCTTACCCGCAACTTGTTGCTTTTTTGGTACTCGAGTCACAAGAATTCAAAGTTGGAGTTGCAAATACTTAGCCACTTAGAAACACTCATAGTAACGCAGCCCACCACTTAGCCGAAAAGGAGTTAACAAAAAACGACAGTAAAAGACTCCCTACTCGGTTCCTGCACTTTTTCTTTCCTTAGTAATTTTTCTTGTGCTCATTGACCTTTTGCTTGTTCTCTTGCTTGCCATGAAGCCGGGTTTCGGACAGCAGCAGAGTCGAAGAGTTGGCATGTAGGTTTAAACACAATACTAAATGTACTCATGAAATTTTAAGCAGAGCAACCGAGTGGACAAAAGTGAAGCCGGGTAGAAACACACAGAGCAACTTTGGACGAGGGCAGTCCCCGAGTTCAATTTCAGATTGCAGAGTAGAATTTTAACTCGGATAAGAGAGTACATACACATCTTTGCTCACGAATGAAAGCGACGAAGTAGGGCTACATTCCAAGGGCGCTTAGATTTCTCTCCAGCTTTATCTGCCCTGTTCTCCTGTGATGGACGCACGTCCACGAGATAATAGGCATCATTGTGCAGCGCTTTGCTCACAATGAAGGGCCCTTCCCATGGAGGAGACAACTTGTGCATCTCGGCTGTGCGTTGCACAAGCCTAAGGACCATGTCTCCTTCTCGGAAAACCCTTGGGTTCACCTTTCGGCTATGATAATGCCGCAGGTTTTGCTGGTAGATAGCTGAACGTGACAGAGTAAGCTCTCTTGCTTCTTCGAGCAGGTCAACGTCATCTTCTCGAGCTTCTCTCGCCTCCACCTCAGTGTAGAGGGTTACTCGGGGGGAGTCATGCTCTAAGTCTATTGGCAACACGGCCTCAGCCCCGTATACCAAGAAGAATGGCGTGTAGCCGGTTGACCGGTTAGGGGTAGTCCTTAGACTCCACAACACCGCTGGCAACTCGTCTATCCAACACCCAGGTGTTTTCAGCAATGGCTCAATCAGCCTTGGCTTTATGCCTGCCAGCACTATGCTGTTTGCTCTTTCCACTTGCCCATTTGAGGCGGGATGCGCAACAGATGCAACATCTAGTCGGATGTGCTTATCTCTGCAGAACCGCACCATTGCCCCCTCAGCAAATTTGTACCGTTATCCGTGATGATGCTGTGCGGATAGCCGTATCTCAGGATCACATCCTTTAAGAATTTCACGGCTGTAGCTCCATCGCACTTCCGAATAGGCTTCACTTCAATCCATTTGGTGAACTTGTCCACCATGACCAAGATGTGCGTCATGTTGCCTTTAGCTGGCTTGAAGGGGCCAACCATATCCAAACACCATATAGCAAACGGCTAAGTGATGGGAATGGTTTTCAACTCGGAAGCCGACATATGGATCTTAATCGCGAACATCTGGCAGCCGTTGCACTTCCTCACGATGTCTTCAGCTTGCTGTAGAGCTGTGAGCCAGTAGAAGCCATACCGAAAAGCTTTCTTGACCAATGCCCGAGAAGAGGCGTGGTGCCCGCATTCTCCTTGGTGTATCTCCAACAGAATTTCCCCTCCTTCTGGGTCCACACAGCGTTGCAGCACGCCGGTGGCACTTCTCTTGTGCAGGACATCTCTGAATATGGTGTAGCCCTTGGATCTTCTCTGAATGTGCCTTGCGATCACCTCATCTTCTGGCAGAGTGCCGTCCTTTAGAAAGGATAATATGGGCATGGCCCAACTCGGTGTCTCTCGTATAGAAAACACTGGTTCGTCCACTTCCATCGGGATAGGCACCTCTGGCTGCTCTTTAGGGTTGGGAGCACTTCTCTGGAGCCCTGAGCGAATGGCAAGGACCTCCTCAATAAATGCGACAGTCCCCGGGTTGAGGACAGCAGTCCCCGAGTATGGAGTGGCAGTCCCCGAGTAGGGAGTGGCAGTCCCCGAGTAAGGAGTGGCAGTCCCCGAGTATGGAGTGGCAGTCCCCTTGTAAGGAGTGGCAGTCCCCGGGTTCTCTGTTGCATTCTCCCAGTCAATCTCCATGGGAACGGATTCTTCACTTGGCAGAGGAGGAACAAATATGGATTCCGAGTTGGGATATGGCTTGATGGATGGCTTCCTCAAGTGCTCCAAGGCAATCCCCGCCGGGATGGACTGCCGAGAAGATCCCAACTTGGACAGCTCATCTGCTGCTTCATTCTCTGCTCGGTGAATATGCTGGAACTCGCAGCCTTCGAAGAATCCAGTCATAGACTGTACCAGGAAGCAGTATGATGCCATGTTGGCATCCAGAGCATCCCAAGTGCCAAAGACTTGCTGCACCACCAGATCTGAATCGCCATAGCATATAATGCGCTGCACGCCAACCTCCTTGGCTACTCGCAAGCCGTGCACCACGGCCTCGTACTCTGCAACATTGTTGGACGCCTTGAAATGAATCTGCAGCACGTACTTGAGCTGATCTCGTTTGGGTGACGTAAGCACTACGCCAGCACCAAGGCCTTCCTTCACCTTCGAGCCATCAAAGTGCATCTTCCAGTAATTGGAAACTGGAGCAGGAGGTTCGTACTGCACCTCAGCCCAGTCCACCAGAAATTCTGCCAGGATTTGAGACTTGATGGCTTCTCTTCTCGCATACGCGGGAGCGTACGCGGCCAGCTCAATTGCCCACTTGGCTACTCTGCCACTCGCTTCCTTGTTGCCCATGATATCCGAGATGGGAGCAGAGCTCACAACAGTGATTGGATGCTCTTGGAAATAATGCTTCAGCTTCTTGGTGCCCAGGTACACGCCGTAGGTCATCTTCTGGTAATGCGGGTAGTTCTGCTTGGAACTGGACAACACTTCACTGAGGTAGTATACTGGGCGCTGCACACTTTTGCCTTCTTCTTCTCGCTCTACCACAATCACCACACTGACCACTCGGTTGGTAGCAGCAATGTACAGCAGCATTGGCTCCTTGGGTAGCGGACTAGCCAAGATGGGAGCGCTACCTAGCATTGCCTTCAGCTCATTGAATGCCACATCCTCTTGCGGAGTCCAGACAAACTTGTCACTTTTCTTCATCAGCTGGTACAGAGGCAGGGCCTTCTCGCCCATTCGGCCCAGGAAACGGCTCAGAGATGCCAAGCAACCAGTGAATTTTTGCACATCCTTCAGGGATCTCGGCAAAGACATGCTCTCAATAGCTTTTATCTTTGAAGGATTGGCTTCAATGCCCCGACTAGACACCAGGAAGCCGAGTAGCTTGCCAGCCGGGACGCCAAAGGTGCATTTACTCGGGTTCAGCTTCATTTTATACTTGCGCAAGTTAGCGAAGGTTTCCTCAAGATCAGCAAGCAGAGTTTGTGTTTTATTCGTTTTGATGACAATGTCATCTACGTACACCTGCACATTCTTGCCGAGCTGGTTGTGCAAACATTTCTGCATGCACCGCTGATAAGTAGCACCCGCATTCCGCAACCCGAAACACATGACACGATAGCAATAAGCCCCGTACGGGGTAATGAAGGCAGTCTTTATTTGATCAGCAGGATTGAGAGCTATCTGGTGAAAACCAGAGTAGGCATCTATGAAAGATAGCAGTTCACAACCAGCAGTGGAATCGATCACCTGATCGATGCGAGGTAGCGGGAAAGGATCCTTGGGACATGCTTTGTTCAAGTCGGTGTAGTCGACACACATGCGCCATGCAGTAGCAGCCTTGGGATCCTCCTTCTTCTTCTCGACCATGACCGGGTTGGCTAGCCAATCCGGGTGCAGCACCTCCATGATGAAATTGCTTATCAGCAGCTTGGTGATCTGGTCACCAATGGCCTTCCTTCTCTCATCTCCGAAACGATGCATAGCCTGCTTCACTGGTTTGGCGTCAGGACGCACATGTAACGAGTGCTCAACCAACTCCCTCGGGACTCCTGGTAGATCTTCATTGGACCAGGCGAACACGTCCCGATTCTCACGGAGGAAGTGGATGAGCTCGCTTTCCTATTTCTCCGCCAACCCGGAGCCAATGATGGCTACGCGGTCGGGGAACTCAGGGTCGACCTGGACCTTCTTTGTCTCTTGAGATGCCTGGAACGCGGTCCCGTGCTGGGTACTCGGCACGCCCTGCGCACCAGCTTGCGCGGATTGCGCCATAGCCACCACCTCATACATCTTTTTCTTCTCGGCAGCAATCACCATGGACTCCGCCAACTGAGAACCAGCAGAGGCACACTCCATGGACTTCTTGTAATCACCAGAGATGGTAATCACGCCATTGGTAATCTCCGGTTGCCGTTCGCGATATGAACCGCGGTGACATAGTCATTGAGCCAATCCTCCGGCTTGGTGCTACCATTGTAGCTCTTGGTGCCCCTTGCGAGCTGGAAGTTCTTCACGGAAGGCTCGTTCATGATGCGCGGGCCAAAGCACTCAGGACCAGGAGGCCCCATGTTCTCGAGCCGTGCCGACAAGCTGATTCGGTCCAGCTGGTGCCTTGCATCTCCAGGCGCTAGCACGCGCTCGCCCACACGATCCAGGATGTCATAGCCAGCCAATCCCGTGGCCGAGTAGCCATCATCATATCTGTCCACCTGCATAGCTGCAGGCTGCTCCACCGGGTTGGCGGCTGGCGCCACCGCACGCGGCTGCTGCCTCTGCCGAGTAGGCTGAGCAACTGGATGCTGAGAAGGGCCTGGGCGCTCTCCATCTCGGGCCTGGCTTTGAGCTTTATGGGCTTGAAAGCCTGCTCCTGCAGCGTTGTGTTTCTGACCGGACTGTCGCGGCACAACGAGCTGTTTCGCCGCGACAGCCGGGTCGTACACCTGCATCTGCCTACCCTTGCCGGAATGCCCACTCCGGCTTCTCTCATGGCAAGGATGCGGTGATGAAGCCTGATCGTTAGATCTAGCCACGTGCGAGTGCACCACCTGAGAAGCTCCAGCACCTGGGTTGGCTTTCCGGAACTCTTCATTCTGCCTAACAGCCTCTAGCACCAGCTCGTTTAGCCTCTCCTGCTGCCTAACGCGCGCGTCGCCAGCTAGATGCGGCAACTCGGCAGCTACGGCCTCAGCAGCTCTAAGTGTTTTGGCGGGTGTGCTGTATCTGGGTCTAGTGGAGGTGTTTGCGGTGGCGGACTGACTGGGAGCCTCTACAACCGTTGCCATTTTGGCGCCTAGGTTACGACGCGTAGCACCTACTTTGCTAGCTCTCCTAACAACCGGTGTAAAACCGTGAGCCTTGTTGTACTCAAGCTGATCTAGGCTAAGCTCTAGCCTAATCTTCTCCAACTCCGCCTGCTCAGCGAGCAACTCCTGGCGCTGCCGGTCGAGCTGCGCCTTCATGGTCAGGAGCTCGAGATCAGTGGGAGGCGGCATACCCGTCCGCGCAGCAGACGCAGGGATTGTCGGAGTAGTGGAGAGCGGAAGGTTGCACTCCTTCTCGTAAGGCTTGTGCGTCTTCCCGCCAGCACTCGGGCCAGCGAGATCCTCGATGACGGCCGCAGCGGTAGCAGCCGCGCCCTTCCCGGCGTCAGCAGGAGGGCCGGTCATCATCACCTCTGCAATGTCCGCGGAGCGGCCCAACGGCCTCCCGCGTGTGGCGATGACAGCAGGTGGATCTTCCGCGACATGCACCAGCTCAGGGTACTCGCGGTCGATGACGGTGGCGACGTAGACGAGGTGCGCGCCGAAAGAGAGCACCGAGCCGCCCTCCGGCATGGCCCTGCCGCCGAAATCGCCGGCGTTGTCGGTGACGAAGTCGAAGGAGCCGAATCTGTGGACAAGGCCACAGACCACGCGCTCTCCGGTAGCAGAAATCGATCTCGTCCGAATGGAAACTCCAGCCAGCGCCGCTGGTTTCCCCACGGTGGGCGCCAACTGTCGTGGTGGTGTCACGGCAGATGCCATAGGATGGCTAAAGTTGTGGGGACGATGGACGCTGGAGGCACTCGTCGCGTGATCCCTCCCGGAGCGCCTCCAGCGTCCATCGTCCCCACAACTTTAGCCATCCTATGGCATCTGCCGTGACACCACCACGACAAGAGATATAGACACGATTAGTGGGAACTTGAAGGCACTTGTACCCTTTGTGAAGGGAACTATACCCGAGGAAAACACACTTTTTAGACCGAAACTCTAGCTTACGCTTGTTATACGGACGAAGATGAGGCCAACATGCGCAGCCAAAGACCTTGAGAAACGTGTAATCTGGAAGTTCATTAAGCAAGAGTTCAAGAGGTGTTTTCATCTGAAGAAGTCGCGTAGGGAGCCTATTTATAAGAAAACAGGCTGTAGCAAAAGCATCACTCTAGAACCTAAAAGGAACAGAGGCATGAGCAAGTAAAGTTAGGTCAGTTTCTACAAGATGACGATGCTTACGTTCGGCGGCGCCATTCTGCTGATGCGTATGTGGGCAAGACACACGATGCAAAATCCCAAGCTTATTAAAGAACGTATTGAGGTTGTGATATTCACCCCCCAGTCCGACTGGACATGAATGATTTTGTGCTGTAGGAGACGCTCAACATGCGCTTGAAACTGAAGAAAGACATCAAACACATCAGATTTGCGCTTAATAAGATAAATCCAAGTAAACCGACTATAAGCATCAATAAAACTGACATAATAATTGTGGCCACTAACAGACGTTTGGGCATGACCCCATACATCAGAAAACACAAGCTCAAGAGGTTGTTTGACTACACGATTCGACTCTGAAAACGGAAGTTGATGACTCTTGCCTTGCTGACAGGCATCACAGATAGTTTCAACAATTTTATTGGACACAACTGGAAGATCATGACGATGCAGAACATGACGAACTATAGGAGTAGCAGGATGACCCAGACGTGCATGCCAATGAGTGGGCGGCACATGAACTCCACTGAACACCTGGGGAACAGGCGGCACAGCTGGCGCAGGTGGCATGTCAAGCGCATAGAGCCCATGGCGCAGGCGACCTCTAAGAAGAACGGCCCTCGTGTCCCGGTCCTTAATGAAAAAATGAAAACGGTGAAATTCGGAAAAGACATTATTATCACGAGTAAGTTGAGGAATAGACAACAAACTGCGTGTAGCAGAAGGGACTCGAAGGACATTGAGGAGATGTAAATGTTTGGAATTATGTGTAAGAAGTGCAGCCTGACCAATGTGCGAGATGTGCATACCTGCTCCGTTGGCGGTGCGAACCTGATCATGACCGCGATATGGCTCCTGGGTGTGGAGCTTGCCCATCTCACTCGTCAAGTGGTGGGTAGCGCCAGTGTCCATGTACCATGTCGGATCAATGGGGTACGACGGAGTGTGCCCGGACTCATGACTCGCAAGCGAAGCCTGCTTGTCATTACCCTTGCCGTTATTACCGATGCCAAGGAATTCCTGCTTGAACCGGCGATGGCAGCAAGAGGCGATGTGGCCTGCCAAGCCACACAGCTGGCACGCGAGCCCAGTGCCGCAGCAGGGGCAGGTGGCGCGCGGACGGCCGCCACCAGTCGTCGGTGTGGGGGCAGCGGCTAGGGCCCGCGCGGCCTGCTGTGGTGGTGGCACCGGCGATTTGCCACCCGCCGGTGGCTGCTTCTGCGGTTTGCCGCGCATGGCGGCATTGGCGGAGGAGAAGGCTGGGGAAGCACGTTTCGCCTTGACACGCTGTTCACGACCGAGGAGGCGAGAGTAGAGCTCGCGAGGCGGAATCGGGGTTTCGCGAGCAGTGATGTTCTCCACGATATTGTCATAGTCATCGTCTAACCCGTTCAGAACATAGGTGGTGAAATCCTCGGGGCGGAGCGACTGGCCGATCGCCGCCAGTGTGTCGGCGAGGCCAGTCACCTTGTTGAAGTAGTCTGTGATGCTGAGGTCATGGAGTTTGGCCTCGCCCAGCTCGGTGCGGATGGCATGGGCACGCGCCTGAGACTGAGAGGCGAAGCTGGAGTGCAGAGCCGTCCACGCGTCCCGCGACGTAGAGGCGAAGATGACCAGCGACGACACACTCGGAGTGAGCGACGACTGGATAGCAGAGAGGATGGCCTGATCCTGGGCCACCCACGTGTGGTACGCCGGATGGTACGGCGACGGGCACGGCAGAGTTCCATCGACATACCCCTCCAGATAACGACTGCGCAGTAGAGGCAGCACCTGCGCACGCCACGACAAATAATTATCGGGCGTGAGTTTCACCGGGATGAGATGCGCGAAGTAGAAGGGCGAAGAAGCACCACCGGTTTGCTCCATGGGCGCAGGTGGAGGCGGCGCGACGTAGGGCGGTACAGGTGCACCGTAGGGCTGCACGTAGTAGCCCGAGGGCGGCGCACCACCGGTGGACGTGGGATCAGCGGGGGCCGCGAGATGCGCGGCATACGGCGTTGGAGACGCCGCGTATGACGGCACAGATGGACCGTGGCTGCTGGTAGGCACCATAGCGAACAGGTGCAGGGGCGCTGTAACTTGCATGAGCGCCTGCACCATACGCCTGGAATGCGGGCATGTACGCAGCAGCTTGCAGGGCACGTACGCAACCTGGGATGGCACAGGCTGGTGCGATGGGATCTGGAGACCACCAGGTTGTGGTGGCGCGGGTCCACCATAGGGCCCGGCAGGTGGAGGCGGCGCGATGGGATCTGAAGTCCCGATCGGCGGCCAGGACGGAGGCATCGAGGCACTCGGCGGACCGGAGGAACCAGCAGGAACGATCAATGATGACGGCGCGAACGAAGACTCGGCGGTTGCAGCGACGACCGGCCCGACCACGGGCGACGGCGGCCGGGAACGGATCCACGCGATAGGCTGAGACGCCGTGAACGGCGAGGCGGGAGCGGCGGGGAAGGATGACGGCGCGGCGGCACGGGCGGCAGCGCCGGCGGGGACCGACCCGTTGGCGGCAGCGGAAGACATGTGGTCGATCGACCTAATCTGATACCATGTTAAACTTTAGGGTTTGGGAAACTGCTCAACACCCAACGTGGGTGTGGCTATCTCATATATAAAGGGGTACCAAGAGGTACAATACAGATATGTTTCCCCCTTTTGATTTTTTTGCCATGGTCTTACGGGTACCCAGATCTGGTCCTAAGCCCAAGTTGAACAACTTCTCATTTGTATTAATTCGTTTCTAGGACAACAATCGTCTCCCAATTATTCATGTTTTCATTTCCTTCCTACAAGCATTAGTTTAATTTTTCATTTATTCATGTTTTATTATTTCCTCCTACAGACCATGAATGCAGTCTTCCTATTTCATTTAGTTTGTTGTCCCTGCCAATTGTTTGATTAAATAATTAATTGACTTCCCCGGTTTTAATTCTGGATGTTCTTTTCAGTTTACTCACATGCTAGAGCAACTTAATTTGGGAGCAGATGAAATGGATGGATTAATGGGACAATAATTTCTTAATTGTGCTCCACGTTTTTTTTGGCACATCTGCGTGTTGAAGCATTTTTAGCGACGGGATTATGTGCTTTGAGTATCAACAATGAATCACGATGGACCTCCACTTTATATTCTTAATTAAGTTTAATGTTCAGAAATTCAGATCAGACTAAGTATGAGTGCATCATTTTTCTTATATATACATGCAGTTCTAAATACCCCGCAAATGCTTAACTCATCAGCCATTTATTTTCTAGATGAATGCCTACTCATGTGCTCAATATATTACTCCTTCTGTGTACACACAGAGCTTTCGGTCCTAATGTTTTATTGATTGAAAAAAATGGGCAATAAGTTCTTAATTATGATTGGAAAGTACTCTTGCAGTGCTTCCATTACTATTATACCTGCTCCATTCTAGCTAATGATTGTGCATATTATACACTTCTAGGAATTTGAGTAACAGAGAAGGCTGGCTTTTTGACATAAAAACGACCATAATAAACAGACTTCTCTGTGACTACTTGCAATGCAGCAGCCATTTTCAGCATAGAGATGTCACTTCTCATATGGATGCTTTTTTTGATTCATTGTTTCCAAATTACATAATTCCAGGACTACGATTCCTACAAATGTCAGCTTTAGTTGTTTCCTAAATGCTGCTATGTATCTGCTGGAAAAAATACCATGTAACATGGTGCACCATAATATATTTTTATATCCGCTGAAATTATATGCTTTCCTGATTATTTTTCTCTTTCATACAAAACTGCAGGAGTATATATGTGTAACACCCGGGGGATTTTCCCCAACTAGAATTGTTTGCTTTTCCTTTCTCATGGCATTGCATCATGCATTTTGCATTGCACCCTTGTTTCCAAATCAAATTCCTATTAAAAATCAAACAATGCACCTTAGTTTCAAACTCAAATTGTTTCAATAAAATTGAATTGGAATTAATATTTGCTTGGTTAAATAAATCACCTTTTATTAAAACCCTAATTTGAATTTCAAATTCAAATTCAAACAACCAATAAATATTTGAAATTTTGAAAAACAAAACTTGGAGCACTTGGGCATTCAATATGCTCAATGCAATAAAATTGTTTTCAAATTTTTTATAAAACCCTAAAACCCTTTCTTTCTCTCTTACCCCTTTGCTACAAAAAAAAAGAAAGAAAAAGAAATAAAAACACCAGTGGGGAGGCAGGCCACAAAGGCCCACCTACAACCCACAGAGCAGCCCAGCCCACCTCCACTACCTTCTTCTCCGTACGGCATGACGCACGCACGGGAGAAAAGGCACATCGCACCACCACAGCCACCACCTGCTCCCCCACGGCATAAAGCCCCCTCTCCTTCCCCCAAACCCTAGGTCCTCCTCTCTTCCTCCTGCCGCCGCCATCTCTTCCTCCCCATCTCCTTTTTCCGGTTTCCCTCTCCAAATCACTCCCTGAATTTTTACTTACGGTGGAGAGCACCTCCATGGCCGCGACTTGGAGCTCATGGCGCCGTCGCCTCGGTCACCGTCGAGCTTTCCTCGCGGCGGGAATGGAACAAGGGCGGATCCCTCTCCGTCATCGATGTCTCGGCCAGCCCGGGGAGGCTCCAGGACCATCGCGCCATGCTCGCCAAGTTGCCGTCCTCGTCGCCGTGCCTGTACAGCAGCACGTACATCGTCGTCATCCTCGACGTCTATGGTCGCCTTCGAGCCGTACGACTCCTCCGCGCCAACCAGGGTGAGCCTCCCCATCCCGAGACCTCTCCCCTTCCCCCCTCGTGCTCTGAGTGCCGCCGTCGAGCGCACCATCTGCAGGCCGCCGTTCCTGTCCGCCGTGCTCGACCTGCAGAGAACGAACACGAACCTCCGTCAGTTTCGTCAGAAACTGTCCGCGCAGAGTAACCTCATATAGGCCCGAAGCCCATCTAGATCACAACCACGAGCTCAGCCCAGTTGGTCCGTTCCATCCGCGCCGCGCTGGAGCCCCGGGTTAGAATCCCACCCGTGGCAAAGCCACCTCTTTTTTCGGCCTTTTTCTTTTATTCTCGAAATCCAGAAAAAGCAGAACTAAATCTTTATTTGTAAAATCAATAACAAATTGAAAAATGCTCCAATTTCAATGATTCAAATTTCTATGGATTCAGCATCTTGTGCTCTTTCTGTTAGTAACAAAGTTGCAACATGTTTCTGTAATAAATTTTGCACTAAATAATTAAATACAGAAAAGGCTATTAAAATTTGAAACTTTGGAAATTCATAACTTGAGTTCTGTTCACCCAAATTGAGCAAACTTGGGCTCTAAAATTCTGTCTTAACAAACTCTACACAGTGGTATTTTATTTGGTCACAATTGAATTAAATTTGAACATGTTTCCCTCTGTTTACTAAAAGGGGCAGAATAAAAATGCTTATGGAAAAATGCATAATAAATTCAACAATGATCCAAAAATTAGGTTTAATAGCTCAAAATGTTCGGTGAAACATTTTATACATGTTTTCAACCTTTTCAATACATTTTGTTTACTGTTTTTCCTAATTAAAATTGCTGCAATAATTCAATGCTTTAATTAAACCTTTTAAATTGCAAAATTCATAACTTGGGCAATTCAAATCCAATTCCAACATGTAAAATATGTTTTCCATGAAAAATTGAATAAAATTTCCAAATATAAACTTTGTTTTCTATTTTGAATAAATTAAATTGCTGAAAACAACTATTTCTTAATTAATGCATTTAAAATTGTCAATTTAATAACTTGCTCATCTAAAATCCAAATTCAACAAATGAAATATGTATTCCATCTAAAATTTTGTGTTCTTTCCAGATATAAATTTTGTTATCTGTTTTGAACATTTAAAATTGGTGAAAACAACAAATGTTTGTATAAATCATTTAAAATGCCAAAGTTCATAACTTAACAAATAAAATTCCAAACTTGGTAAACAACATATCAAACTGAAGCTATTGTTGTTTTCTTATTGTTTTCATCATCCATGCATCATTCTAATCAACTTTCACATGATGGTTATTTGTAGATTATTTAATTCAACATTAATTCATGGGCTTTTCCATATGCAATCCAAATTGCATATGGGCCCATTTAAATATGTTTACCATGTCAACTGGTTTGCTTTGATGCATCAATTAATTGTCATACATATAAAATAGGATCATGCTGGGTCTTTTTCCGTAGAAGTAATTGTTGCATCCGGTGTTTGTTCTAGTTCGTTGCTTCTTCGCGGATAGGACGTTGAGATGATGTGAGCAACGACAAGTTCTGCGGATGTACCTCTACTTGCTGGATCTCAGGCAAGTATACTCACTTGCTACCTACGTTGCCTTTCCTCACTTGTTACCGATTCTTTCCGTTGTCTTTATGCTAGCCTAGTATTTTCGGTGCTTGTGTTCCGATCCCATCACATGTTTACCCTGCTGCCACGATATTGCCTTACCTCCACACCTATAACCCTGTTGTTTGTTGGCCTGTGTCGTACTAGCATGCTTAGGTTTGTTTGCGCTTTAGTCCTGTTGTCCTTTGTCCTATCACCTGTTTAGTTTGATAGTTGGGTTTCAAATTAATCAACAACATGTTAATGTTTTGGGTAATAATAATTTGATGATAAGGCACCGGCAGGAGGCCCGGCGTGGTTTTGAGGCCTGCTAGTGTCGACCTTAATTAGGAAAAGGGTCTTGTCCTCTGATCCATGATGAGCGCACTAACCGCATGTGGGAAGCGAGTATGGGCGCCCCCCGCAATTCTGATTCGATTCGCATCTCGTCCAAATCGCCACACTTAGTTCGGGCTTTCCATTTGATGCATGCATATGCAGGTGCGAGCCCTTGGCGCTAGGGTGGAACTTTTGTAGTCGGCATTTAGGGCGGCGTGGTCTTCCAGTGCTATGAGGGTCCCCCTTTTCTTCGTGGGGGCTCGATTAGCCGCGCACGCACAACACGTGGTTCTTTGGGCTTGATGCGAAGAAGAGTTGGGTTGTGTTGGGTGCCTCGCTTGGTGGAAGGGACTTTCCATCTGGCGGGTCATTCTTACGTGTACGGCCAAATTGGTGCATCCCTGCAGGGTTAATCTTCTCGAGAAGCCGTGTTGTCCGCGGTTATGGATGACTTGGTGAAAGTGCTGGCTAACAAGTACTCAGACAACTTACACTTAACGATGATAACTTGACTAGTAATATAGATTACCTCCACCATAAAAATGAATGTCACCTTAATCAACAGTGTGAGTTTCCTTGGGTTGCTTCCTTAGTAGGGGTAACACTGGATGGGTATTGTTTGGTGAGTAGTTGTAGTTGGTTCTGATACGCTCTCTTATCCCTTTCTATTAGCCGGAAGTTGTAGCGCGTCTCTTTAGTTGTTAGTGCTGCCCGCTGCCGCTTCTTTGCAATAATCCCTTCCTTCCGTTGTACCCAACGTATTTGTATCTTGTGATGATTGGTTACGCTGGTATCTTGTGAGTATGGTTTATCCACTTGCCAGTACTTAATAGTACTGACCCACGAATCCATTTCGTGGCTGCATATTCCACATTGCAGTCAACAGGTTTGAAGTCTGACGACGTTAGCTTGGGAATCCCTCCGGCTTGGCCTGGGCAGGGATTGGACGCCATCGGTTATCTTCAGGACTCTTAGTCCAATTTGTATCTTGTCCGTAGTCGGACACTATGTTGTTTCTTCCGCTGTCATTTGGATCTTTGTATTGTATCAGTTGTATCCTTGACTCGTTTGAGTCGTCTTGTATATACCTCCTATGTTGTTGTTGTGGATTATTCGTGAACTGTTGTAATGTTATCACCAGTGGCAACCTGAAATCGGTTATTATGCGGATTTGGGTGGAAATGCCGAAATCTGCATAGTGCCCGATCCCGGGGCGTCACAATATGAAACCTGGTTGGTTATATTCAGTTTATTCCTGAATATTTTTCCCGTCATACAAAACAGAAGGGCACAGTATCTTCCATTTTCATTTATTTGAGAATAGTTCTTCCGCAGGCCAATCTGAGCTTGGCTTCCTCCTCTCTAATGTCGGCAACTATGGTAAAGTCTTGGAGCCTATTTCCGCTCCTTGATGTTTCTTTCTATTTAATCTTACACCACAAATCTCTTATGGGCTATTGATATTTTAGTACCTACTATAATTATCTAAGTGCTTAGATATTCAATTCTTAGCATTATTAGTATATGCTAATTCACTTCTGCACTTTCAGTTCTCTACTTGCATTTGTAAGTTGGAAGCATCAATGTTCTCGAATGCGTACATTTCTAGACTGCAATCATTTGGTTACTCAATGGGGCGATGAACCTTGCTTATGGTGAATTTTGGAAGCTACATTGAAGAAATTTGGTATGACTGTCGTTGGGTTCAGAAACAAGAAACATGAGTCAATCCTCTTCTGATGTTAAATATGCATGCACTACCTTCTTGTAGGAAATTTTAAATTAAACTTATATTCTTGCAATTATAGAAAGGACAATCTGCGACATCATATTTTTTGGGTATGATAAGTAGTGAGTAGGTCTCATTCTATGGATAAGATCAAAATATAGTCATCCAATTTATCATATATATTGGAATCAGAGAAGATGATAAAAATATCCATGCATATGCTCAGACTTGGTCACATTTTCTGTTAATTGTGTAGTTAGAGTTAAAGTACCGGTTGTTTTGCATCATGTACTTTTGAGGGTTTTGTGCATCACTTGAGATCAACTTAATGCTGACTCAATGTTATTATTTGTGGCTTCAGTCTGAGACCAAATTGCATACTGCATGAACTAACAAGGGATTCCGATTACTTCACTGGATATTGCAGGATGGGTAATCAAAGGCCAATTTTCAATATTGGTGTTCTAAGATGCATTTCAGCCTTTCAGATTGCCAAGAGAGCTGGTTTTCATAGTGCACCCGTGCTCGACATTGGCATATAGTGGAAATTTGATATGTGGCAAACTCAGACATTGGTACATAATGTGGCTTACTCAGAGGTATTCCATACAACCCGCTCACTTCTATATCCCTTCGTAAAATAGTTTTCCATTTTTACCATGCTATAAATTTAGAGTACCATCCTCTGTTTTTATATGCTTATAAATATCATGACTCTTGGATTGAGTTCTTGTGGTTGTGTAGGATGCAGGTGTCATATTTGATAAAATATTTTACAAACAGTTCTCGAAACATGGGTACAGACTCCTTTCTTTCTTATGATCATGTATCTGACAAACAGTTTTCGAAACATGAACACATGAGAGGGAGCCACTTTACCTATACCTAGCCGCAACAAACCAGGTCATCAGCATGGCCATCGTGGTCGAACGACCTAAGGAGGGCAAGGCATATGGAGTCCAAAGACCGATATATTACATCAGCGAGGTGCTCTCGCCGTGCAAACAACGATATCCTCACTACCATAAGCTCGCATATGGAGTTGTTCTCACGGCTCGAAAGCTCAAGCATTACTTCCAGGAACATACCATAACAGTGGTTAATGATGCATCACTCGGTACAATCATGAACAACCCAATGGCATCCGGAAGAATAACAAAATGGAGCATCGAGCTGGGCGCTTGGGACATCATCTATGCAGGGCGCAATTCCGTGAAGTCCCAGGTACTCGTAGAGTTTCTGAGCGAGTGGACAGAACTACAAACACCCGGGCCGCCGGAATACACGAGTAACTGGATCATGTACTTCGACGGATCCAAGAGAAACGAAGGAGCAGGAGCTGGGATCGTCCTAATATCACCCAGAGGAGACAAGCTGCAGTACGTCCTACGACTGGACTTCCCTCCCGACGATCCAGCATCAAACAACGACGCAGAGTACGAGGCCCTGTTGCATGGGATGAAGATGGCAGTTGCTTGCGGAGCCACCCGACTGATGATCTACGGCGATTCCAATCTCATCGTGCAACAGACAATGAAGGGATGCTATCGTAGAGAACATGGTCGCCTATCGTGACATGTACAACCTACTCGAAGGAAGCTTCAAAGGATGCGAGCTGAAGCACATTGCGAGATCCAGCAACGAAGAAGCGACAGGCTGGCGAACATGGGTTCCACAAACACACCCATACCGCCAGGGATATATTTCGAGCGGATGACCAAATGATCAGTCAAAGTCAAGAAAACTGCAGGAGCACCCGCAACATTGGAAACAGAGGTCAGCCCGCAAATTGCTATCATCGAGCTCAGTCATAATATTTCGCGACAAGTTTTTCTGGTCGAGCCAGTCTGGACGCAGAAATACCTCGACTACTTGTCCGCCAAACAGCCCCCAGCAGATCCTCGCGAGGCTCGACAAATAATCAGACGCATCAAATCCTTTCGGGTGCTCAATGTCGAGTTGTACAAGCAGAGCATCTCAGGCATACTGCAACGATGCATAGCACCCGAAGATGGCAAGGAATTGCTGCGAGACATCCACCAAGGAGATTGTGAACATCATGCTAGCTGGAAAGCAATCATGGGAAAAGCTTTCCGAGCAGGATTCTACTGGCTTACAGCAGCCAGAGACGCAAAGGAACTGGTCGACAGGTGCAACGCTTGCCAGCGATTCGCACCCAAACCACACGCCCCCGCTACGGAATTATATATGATACCCATCGCCTGGCCCTTTGCACAATGGGGGCTGGACATGGTAGGACCATTACGCAAGTCCACACCAGGTGGATACACATACTTGCTGGTCGCAGTTGACAAATTTACAAAGTGGATCGAAGCTATGCCAGTAACCTCGGCTAGCTCCCAATGCGCCGTCAAATTCCTCGACTCCATCGTATGCAGATTTGGAGTACCACACAACGTCATTACTGACAATGGTAGCAACTTCACGTCAAAGGAAACACGGCAGTTCTGCGAAGAAAAGGGAATCATCTTCAAATTCGCTTCAGTCGCTCATCCGCAAACCAACGGCCAAGTCGAACGATCCAATGGATTAGTTTCGGCTGGCATCAATAAACGTCTACTCGATCGCCTACACCCAGAAGCGGGACATTGGGAAGAAGAACTACCCTCCGTGCTATGGAGCCTCCGCACAACTCCAAATCGATCCACAAACTACACACCATTTTTCATGGTATACGGGGCTGAAGCAGTCCTTCCCAAGAATGTCAGGTTCAGCGCCCCACAGGTTGTTGCTTACAGCGAAGAAACCTCCAACAGGGCACTCGCAGATGATATGGACGCACTCGACGAAGTACGCGATATTGCACTCGCAAGATCCGCCGTATACCAGCAGTCGCTGCGAAACTATCACAATCGCCGCATACGCCATAGAGCCTTCGCAGTAGGAGATCTGGTGCTACGGCTCAAGCATAAGGAAGGGAACAAGCTTGAGCGACCATGGGAAGGACCCTTCATAATACATGAAGTTATCCCAGGTGGCGCCTATCGATTGAAGAACCCGACGACTGGAGGCATCTACTCCAACCCTTGGAATGTTGCGCAACTTCGCAAATTCTATCCCTAGATTTACTTTATTCATACAAATAAGGCTATATTAGCCATCTTGTAG
Organism: Alopecurus myosuroides; assembly: GCA_028641055.1. Taxonomy (NCBI): domain Eukaryota; kingdom Viridiplantae; phylum Streptophyta; class Magnoliopsida; order Poales; family Poaceae; genus Alopecurus; species Alopecurus myosuroides. The sequence goes on along the minus strand of CM054063.1, from coordinate 103,967,800 downwards.
CTCGAAAGAAAAACACATGACGTCTTAGTCATTGCAATGACATACATGGTTTTTCAACCATAGTTACTCGCGTTCTCCATCCTTACATGCTAAAAAGTAACAGTTATACACCCCACAAACACACGGGGGCTACGCCTAACTTAGCATCACAGGAAGAATTTTATACATACAAGGTAGACACCTTACAACAGTTTTAAACAACTGCACAAAGCAACAGGATACATACATCCTACAATTACACATGGTGATGAGTATTTTCAGCCGTCAAAACCCGATCCACCTCTTCCGAGGTCAATCGAATGATTTCCTCTGCTGCAGGTCGAACAACCCTATAATGAGGAGCAATGTTGATTGGACCATCAGGGAGCCTAGCAACAGAGTTGAAATTCACCTCAGGATGCCACAACCGGACGAAGGAAAAAGCCACTACCAAGCCGCAGGTCATTTTATTGCGGACACACTCGCGAATTTCTCCTTCTCGCCCGAAAATCCTGAGAAGATGGCTCCAATCTTCGGGACCCCTCTCCAACGGATGGAAAGCAGAATTCATAGCAATCAAAATCTCGTGAAAGGAACTCACGAGCATCTTCGCCTGGATAACTCGAGACTTCAAAGTAGCAAGCACAAAACCACGGCTCCGATCGGACCCAAAGTTATTCGCATGGGGCTTTGAACTGCCAGCTTTCTGACGGATGTGGTTCTTCCCCCACTGTTTCTCACTCCTATCATCCGGCTGAACAACTGAAAACAAAGGTACACGTCAAAGGAATATAGAAGACACAGAAAGCTAGGGGGCTGAATTACTTACAGAGCAAATCCCTGGCGACAACTGCCAATTCATCCATCACAAACTGCTCACGTTCAACCGCAAGTTTCTGTTTGGACTTGGCTACATCCGCTACCCCACGCAGAGCTTTTAGCTTACGCTCACCATCCGCAACACGGACACGGAGGCCCGCAAAGGTACCAACAGCGGCAACAAGAGGATTCACTTGGGAAGCAAGTCCACCCGAAAACTCCGCAGCACCTCCGGTTACCTGGAAGAATACAAGGGAAGTCAAGGAATAAGATGCCCTATTCGAGATATAACAAACACCTGTTCGACAGGTGCTCGGGGGCTACTCCCATCGGATATCAGAAGAACATTTCGATTAAACGATGAAAATTCGGGAATACATCCCAAGGTTCATTACAACCGAAAGAACGAACTACGAGGAAAATATACTAAGGAGCTGCCGTGGTGCTGCCACTCGCGGCAGTGCTTCCCCTACGACTAGCACGGACAATCAACTCAGATAACTTCCGGGCGAGGACTCCAGCTGGATCGCCAAAACAACGAAGCGCTACCTTTTTGCCCGTAGAAGGATCGACGGGAAGGTCCGAGTACGCCTCCTCCAAGCCCGTGACTCCGTGCGCCAGTGCAAACTGGATGGCAATCTTCGCCCCAGACTCTGACTGAGCAACCGCGTAGGCGTCAAGGAGATTGCCCTCCAAGAAAATCTTTAGAAGATCACCCAGCGCAGGCGGAGACACATCGTCGACCAGAAGACGATCGTGAAGCTGCGTCAGCACTCGAATGGCATCGCCGATCAGGGTGCAAATCCCCTCAGCGTGCTTCTTGAGCTGAGCGCAGGAATCGGTCAAAGCATCCACCCGTTGGACCCCAGGCAACTCCAGCGGGACGCCTAGAAGACCTGTAGAGAGAAATATTAAAATCCAAGGACCTACCAGACAATCGGAAGACAACAAAGGACAAAATGCAACTTACCCGAAAAACGCTGGGCCAAAGGGCGAAGGAAGTCGACAAGCCTCCTCCAGCTTTTTCAGAGCATCCTGCGCGCCCGCAAGCCTTCCTTCGAGGTCAGTCGACAGCTTGCGAGAGGACTCGAGCTCCTGTCGAGCAGCCGCCAACTGATCCTCCTGAGCGCTTGCCTAAGTGAAGGCGTCCGCCTTCTCGGCCTTCATAATTTCAACTTGAGCTGCATAACAATGGGCCTCGGAATCGAAGAAATTGGCGTAACTGAAAAGATGAGATAAAAGAAGTCGATAAACTTACTTCGAAGGAGCTCGTTTTCGGCGGCAAGTCGATCGCGATCCGATTGAAGAGTCCCGCATTCTGTTTCGGCCAGGATAACGCGGCGGCCAACAGCCACAAGGGAGTCAAGGAGTGACTGCAAAAACATGAACATGGAAGAATCAGAGAAGAGAAGATTGAGCCTATACACGATTGCAAACATTCGAGTATAGCCTCGGGGGCTACTCCCATCGGGAGCACTGTTGTGCACCCGATAAAGCAAAGAGAAGGGATAAAGTTTAAATCTTTGAGCCTGTAGCCAATCGCACGCGATCGACTACAGCCTCGGTGGCTACTCCCATCGAGAGCACTGCCGTGCACCCGATAAGAAATCCAAATAAACGAAGTACAGTTTGAAGAAGAAAACAACGAGATTTACCTGGCCTTGAGCTAGGGAGAGAGGATCCGCTGAGCTACCCGACACTTCCTTCGGAGTCGAGGCCCCAATAGCAAAACTAGGAATTCTGTATTCCGTAGTCGCCGCTGTGGGGGCTGCACTCGGTGAATTCTGGACGGTGTCGACGGTCGGGGTCCTACCCGCAGCTGTAGCTCTTTTCCTCTTTTCGTGAGGAAGGGAAGAGACGAATCGACCAGGGCTGATAGATTGCAGACTACCATGAATATAATACGTCAAAAGGCACAAAAAGAGAATGTTTGACTAAGAACAAGAAAAATGGCTTACTCGTCGTCATCTTCGTCATCCAACATGTCCCCATTCCAGGCGGTTTGGATATTTGGAAATGAAGGAGAAGGGGCGCGCATACTTAGGGGAGTCACGATGAGAGGCCCCTTCCCGGGCGATTCCTTATCCAAAGAGTTATCCTTGGAGGTGGCCTCATCGTTTTCCACTCGGCGGCGTTTGCGGTGGAGGAGATAGCTGCCCGATTCCTCCGCGTCATCCAAGGAGTCATGCTCGGAACTCGACGAGGCATTAGCAACGCTGGTGTCGGCTGGACCATCCAGGTTACTCGCCAACAAGTCCGAGGCTTCCTCCCCAGAGATTGGCGGGTAGCAGGTGACCACCGCTAAGCTCTACAAAAAGAAGACAGAAGAAAAGGAAGAAAAATTTCAGTCGACAAAACTTTCGAGCAAGAAAGAAACGAAGACAAAGGAAAACGCAAACTTACGTCGGGTGGTGGAGGCCTTGACGCCTCAAAGGCTGCGATAGTGCAGTCGGGGAAGGCTTCAGCCACCTTCAAACTGGTGATGGCCGCGATCTTCTTCTTGAATTCGACATTCGAGAGTTCTTCACGGCTCACGCGACTGGGGTCTTCAGCACCCTGGTACTCCCACATCATGGAAGGCCTGTCCTGTAGGGGCTAAATCCTGCGCTTGAGGAAAATGCTCGCCAGGTGCAGCCCGTTCAGCACAACTCCAGCGGCTTGGTCCCGAAGGGAGACCACCTTGGCGAGTAGCAGGGTGACAACCTGGTTCTCTTCAGCCGACAGCTTATGCACCCAGGAATTCCGCCTCTTCAGGACAGCGAATGGGTGGAACTCGTGAACTCCACACGTGCTGTTGTCGATGACATAGAACCACTTCTTTCTCCACCCTTGGGCGGAGTCGATGAAGTGCATCCTGAAGTAGCTGCTGTCCGACTTCGCCTGGATTCCGAAGCCGCCGGTGCGCAGCGGCTCGTCAAGCTCAGTCTCTACCCGCGATTTCTCGCTTAAGACACGCACCTTGAAGAGGGCCTTCCAAATGCCCCAATGTGGGCGAATGCCTAAGAAGCACTCACAGAATACAATGAAGCACGAGATGTGATGCACTGCATTCGGAGGAAGATCGTGGAGCTGTATGCCATAGACATACAGCAACGCCACGAGAAAGGGATGAAGAGGAAAGGAGAGCCCGCGCGATACGTGATCCGTGAAAACCACGCGTTCATTCGAGCTGGGATTGGGTACCTCCTATTTTTTGCCGAGGCGCACCCGCTTGTCGGCTTCCGGAGGCAGCAACCCCTCACTCTGCATCTCCTTGATGCTCTTGTTCGTGGTGTTGGGCGAACGTCAGTCGCCTGAGTGCGGTGCGGGTGGCGTGAGAACTTCCTCCGTCGCCCTCGACGAAGAAACAACGGCGCCGCGCTTCTTGCCTCCTGCCATGGACGCTGGTGCGAGCTCGCGGAGAAGAAGGGTAAAGAACGAGGAAGACGAAGACTGAGGAAGACGAAGGCTGGGGAAAATTTCACCGTTTCACCTAAGGCACGTACTTATACACGGAGCCGCCCGATCCTGACCATTTGTTAAGCCACGTGGCATCCATCGCAGCTGCTGCGTGCGAAGGCGAAACGAAAGGGCGGCGGATGTTGTTTCGTGCCACGATCCTAACAGTGGATCGTGCGCATTTACTGCGCGCAGTTCGCGTAAAAACCGGGAACGACGTCTCTTTTCCGGTCAAAAAGCTGACAGGGTGGGCCAGCACTTCTGTTCTCGCTCCGTCACGTCCCATCGGGAGGATAAAGTGCGCCATGACGTCATAGTGTACATCATGAAGCTGGCGAATCTTTCGAATGAAAGCTCCAAACACGAAATAACTTCGTATGGACAAATTGTGACGTGAAATTTCTTTCACAAGAAAAACAAGACCCTAAACACGAAAACTCTTTCGTATGGGCACAAAAATCCAAACACGATAACTCTTTCGTATGGAAAAAAATAGCTTGTTTTTCCTACTCGGGAAACCACAGACCTAAAACTCTGCGGGTGTGCAGATCCTGCCACCCCATCACATGATGTCTACACATCACGGACCTGGATTGTTCAGCCGACTAGGCACATCCGGATGCCATATTCTTTCGAATATGAAGGTAAGACCCAAAAGATCTCTCTTGAGGGCCTGGAATCGCACTCAAGCTGCGTCCTCCGGTAAAATTCCGTGTCAACAACACGAAGAATAATCCTAGCGGACGCGCCGGGTACCCCCATAGGTTAAGTTCGATTCGGTAAGACCTCCACGGTCCAGTCGCAATGATCACCTCATCGGGTTCGAGTCGGAGGTCTCGAATCTGTGTAGGCCAGAACTGTTTTTTCCCTAGTTGCAATTAATTGGCCCTGATCTTTCGGGAGAGCAAGCTACTGCGCCACATCCTTCTGCGAAAAACAGCCATAAAACATAGGCACTTTCATCACTCGATACTCGGGTATAAAAAACTCATCGCACAGGGTATACACCCTTCGAACGGAAAACGACCATAATGGTTATCCGAAGGAAAGCAAGACAAAAAATCTGACCGTCTACCCGATTGGAAAAATCCCAATCGAGCAAACGCTCGGGGGCTACTGACGAAGGGATGGACCTTGGACCCTGCGAGTAAGGACACCCCGGTCCTAGGCCCAAGGCTAAAGCCCATGAAGGGAAGCCTTTGGAGTATTCGGGAAGGCCCACTTGAAGCCCATCCGCAATGCCTTGTGGTCTAAGGTAGGAAACTTGTAACCGACATAGGGTTAGAGTTAGAGTCCTCCCCGGGTAGGGTTTGAGACCTAGCCATCTATATAAGGCCAGGAGAACCACCGGGAGAGGACCAAGAAATACCGCACCACCAAAGCCTTGAGCTCGAGATCGTACTCTCGACTTAAGCAACCACCATTGTAACCGATCTATTCGATAATACAGATCGACAGAGGCAGGAGTAAGGGTTTTACCTCTACGAGGGCCCTGAACCTGGGTAAATCATGCCCCCTGTATAGCCGACGATTGTCACTAGCGCTCATGGGTTCTCCTATTCGAAACCAAGAAGCTAGGGAAGAAGATCGAGAAGACGACATCGAGGAAGAAGACGAGAAGGAGAAGAAGAGAGAAGGCCAGGAAACCCGACCTGAAACCTCGGCCAGGCCGGCCTCTAGGCCGGGGCCCTCACAGAAGCCTCTGGTCTCCACCCCAGCCTTAGGCCGGGCCGCCTGCGCCTAAGGCCGGCCAGCCATCCGAGCGCCCCGGCCTCCATCCCGGCCTCGGGCCAGCCCACCTGCGCGCCAGGCCGGGCACCCAACCAAAGGACCCGACCTCCACCCTGGCCTCGGGCCAGATCCCCTGCGCTCCCAGGCCGGCTGGCCAGATGTTGCTCCCGCCTTGGCCTCAAGGGCCGGCTAGGCCGGCTGCCCTGAAGACTGCGCAAATGAAGGGAAAACCCCCATTTTCGCTTGATCCAGGGTTAGAGATGAATTTAGACATTTGAGCTTTTCTCTTGTACCTCTCTTCTGAGGCTACTCCTATGATTTGTATCCAGGATCGTATCAAGATTCATCGGGTTTCCTATCCTTTCCCCTTGCGATTCAGTTAGGGACTTTCCAATCTTCCTCAACTAACCCTTGAGGTTCTATTGGCGTGGTGGACCGGCCACGGGTGTGAAGCGGTTTCCGATAAGCTGAGTTTGGTTGGATCGATTGTTCCATAGGCGGCCGTTGCGGCTTAGTTGACGGGAGATCAGGTCTTTCAGTTCTTGCTAGTTATCTTCTCTCCCGGATCCCCCTCTCATTCCGTGTGTGTTCTTCGTGTTCGTCGTTCGTTCTTCGTGTTCTTGGTCAATTCGTGAAGATTGGGCCACTCAAGAGGTTAACCCCTCCATAAACGAGGAGGTAAGTTGGGATGCGGATGGTAGACCCCTCCACGGCCCTCCCCCTCCCCTCGCGCTCGAAGTTGAACAACATCGAAGGTGATGGCGCCGTAACAACCGACACAAAGCTTCGGTGGTCTCCTTGCTTGTTGCCGCTCCGGGCACGAGCAGTGGACGTGGGCTTGAGGATTGACGGAGGCGTGCTCACCGTTACGAGAACCACCCTTGGCTTCCCCGCCGCACGCCCTTGTCCCAGATGTGTTGGTATCTAGAAAACTTAGGAAGCGAATCTGAAATGGAAACGGACGGGCTGCGAGGCACCATATGGCCTCTGTCTGGACTTCTCCGCGCATGGAGTGGGACCCCGTCCCCAGAGAGTGCATTAGACGCCGTCAGCGGAGACACGCGAACGTGCCTGCCGCCGTCTCCTCTACTTTGACGGTGGCTTTCTTCTGCTTTCGATCGATGACATCGACGACGAGGTCAATGGCCGCCGCGCTGTGGCCGGGGTCTTTGTCAAGGAGGAGAGCCCACATTTTGGCGCCAACCTATCGCGACGCCTTGCGCTCCCATCTTGCGATACATACGGTATGATCAACAAAATTACAAAAGCGATAGAGCTGAAGTTGCTGCAGCCACCGTCGCTGCGAATTTCTATCGATCAAGTATGTAGGTGACCGGTATATAAGAGCGGGAGGTGCTGTTCGAGATGATTTCGAGTGGTTTTCGTTCCGGAGTCGGGCACCTAGTTTTGGGTATGCCTAGAGCTCAGCTGACTGAGAATTAACTTAATTCTCAGTCAGCTGACGTCACCAGGTTTTGAGCGATTCTAATCTATTTTCTATTTTTTTTTTTGAATTTTCCATATATAAATAACAGCAAACAAGCCGCCTCGTTAAAAACCTTCCAGTCCCCTCAGGTACCCTGGTAAGGAAAAGAGTGCGAGCTTGCTGCCAAAACAATTAAGTGTTTACAAAAAGACTGATATCATCTACGAGGGCTCCTTTGATGCAATCAGGAGGATCCTCAAACCAAACCTGCAAGTCATGACCACTAGCCTGAGCCGCTAAGGTGTGAGCCACAACATTGCTCTCTCTAGGCGCAAAAGCGAAAACAATTCTATTAAAGCCTCTAGCCAAGAAAGCACACTCCTCGTAGATAGCAGCATAGGGTCCGATAGAATTTCCCTCTTCCTCTATCGTTTCGATCACTTCCAGGCAGTCACTATTAACCACAACATTAGAGCATCCCATTTGTCCCGCCAAGATGAGCCCGTCTTTCAGGGCCCTAGCTTCAGCCATGGCTGCATCAGGAACATAGGGAAGAACACAACGACTTCCAGCAATGAACGATCCACGGGCGTCACGGATGACGGCTCCCGTTGCTCCTCTTCCCTCCTGTAAGCAAAAAGAAGCATCAACATTAAGTTTAGTAAAGTCCTCAGGTGGTCTTATCCAGCCCCCTCGTTTAACTCCCGTAGTTTTCTTCTGAGCACGGAAGTAATTCGTAGCACATGCCACGATGGACTGAGCAGAAAACGCCGGTTTGGACACATCTTCAGCATGAGCGATCTTTCTGCGTTCCCACCAAGCGTACCGGCATGTTGTGGCGATGAGCTCTCGAAAATTGACACCATATCCTGGAGCTAGTGATGCCGGTTGCTTCATCAGGAAATCGAACACCCGTGTACCCTCTTGAAACTGATTGAGGGCTCTTCAGATGGTAGGTAATAAGCCTAAATTTTCCCATATCTCGCGCACTCGAGAACATGAGAAGAATACGTGAGCAGTATCCTCACAATGAATCTTGCAGATCGGACATAAGCATGATTGGACAACGTGTCGATTAGCAAGGAGACAGTTGCACGGTATTGTGTTGTGAATGAACCTCCAGGCAAAAAATTTCACCTTCGACGGCACCTTGAGGCTCCATATATTTTTTCAAATAACGTCACCATCCGAACTGCCCTGGCCCGACGTTCTAGCCAGCTTTGAACCATGTTGGTGATCCCACTCTTTGTGATAAGCGGATCTCACCGAAAACACACCCGTCTTTGTATAATTCCATGATACGAAGTCTTCCATCATACCAACTGCCAAAGGAATATTAAGAATACTAACCGCGTCAAAGGGACAGAACAGATTGCGAATCATCTCCTCATCCCATTGCCCCGATTCAGCATCAATCAATTCCGAAACCTTGGTAACCAGGATATTACATCTTTGAGTGATTATTTTCCTAGTGGGGCTGTTAGGAATCCAAGCATCATCCCAAATATTTATTTTGGAACCATCTCCCACTCTCCAAATATCCCTTTTTGAACGTTTGGATCCCTGCGAATAAACTCTGCCATGTATAAGAGGATCCCTTTTTCAGAGTTGCATTGAGAATATCCCCCGAAGGAAAGTACTTAGCTCTTAGCACTTGAGAACAAAGAGAATCAGGCTCAGAGAGGAGCCTCCAAATCTGTTTAGCAAGCATAGCCAAATTAAAGCAAGGTAAGTCTCTAAAACCCATACCTCCACGATTCTTTGGTATACACATCTTCCACCACGCAAACCAATGCATATGTTTCTTATCATCTTCATCTCCCCACCAGTAACGGGTCATAGCATCTGTGATCCCTTTTGTTATCTGTTTGGGAAGCCTGAAAACTGACATCGCATACGCCGGGATTGCCTGAGCCACTGCCTTGAGAAGTATCTCCTTCCCCCCGTAGGAGAGAAGTTTTTCTTTAAAACCCGCCAAACGTGTGCACACTCTATCAATCAAATGTTGGAAGCAGTCATACCTATGAACACCTACCAATGGCGGGAGTCCCAAATATTTGTCCGTGATTGCTTTCGTTAAAATATTGAGAGTGGTACATACCTCGTCCCGGGTCCCAGGGAGGGTACAAGGACTGAAAAACACGCTCGACTTTGCCTCACTCACCAATTGTCCTGAGGCCGAGCAATACGCTTGCAAAATATGTTTCAGAGTCATAGCATTATTAATATCCGCTCTCATAAGGATCAGAGAGTCGTCAGCAAATAGAAGGTGTGCGATCATCGGTGCATTGCGACACACCTTAACCCCCACGAGATCACCTTTCTCTTCGGCCTCATTAATTAGGCTTGATAAACCTTCAGAACATAGCAGAAATAAATAGGGGGACAATGGGTCCCCCTGTCTCAGCCCTCGGGTAGGGGTGAACATATCTGTATCCCCTCCATTGAAACGGACTGAATAAGAGACACTGGTGACACAGGCCATAATCAAAGAGGTCCAACCCGTGTCAAAACCTAGCTGTATTAGGATCTTCTCAAGAAAAGACCACTCCACTCTATCATACGCCTTGTGCATGTCCAATTTTATAGCACAGGTACCGAATTTCCCCTTCTTTTTATTCTTGATTTCATGGTATGATTCATACGCCACAAGCACATTGTCAGTGATTAATCTCCCGGGAACAATTCTAATCTATTTTCTATCGATTCATAACCTCCTGGTTAAGAAAAACGCGCATGTGTCTGTCTGCAATTCTGCATGCATGTGCTCGGCCAAGCTGTCAGGTTGCACTTTATTTCCCCCTAAATAAGTGAAACGGGCATGGGCCTTCTTGTATGGGCTCGGCCAAGCTTTGCACTTTTTTTTCCTTGATACGTTCTACTTGGAATTTTCATGTACTTTGTTCTTGACAGAGCCAACAAAGGAGATCTAGAAAATGTGAGACAATTTAAAATACTAGTGAGTGAGAGGTAATAGGGTAATAGGAAAATAAGATGTTGTAGCTATTACTCATGTTGTCTAGATACATACTAATATAAGTGAACATATACACTAAAAGTGGTCTAGATACATGTAGACATGTGTGAATGTGGAAAAGAGCTAAAACATCTTAGATTTAGGAATGAAGTGAGTAGTTTTTTTTCCAGTTGCAAGTGAGTATTTTTTTTGGTTGCTCCGTTAAAGATGAACTTCTTTTTTCTGCAACTGAAATTTTTCAGTTGCGAGTAGGGTTACAAGTGAGATTTCCTAGTTTCAAGTCGAGTTTCTAGTTGCAAGTGTGTTTTCAAGTGAGTCTTTTCGGTTACAAATAAATTCTATTTAAATGATGCAACTGAGATTTCCAGTTGCAAGTTGGTTTGGAACTAAGATTTTCTTAGTTACAAGTAGGCTTGTAACTAAAATTTTCCGGTTGCGAATCCGATTGCAACTAATTTTTTCTTAGTTAGTTACAAGTGTGTTTGCAACTAAAAATTTCCAGTTACAAGTCGGATTGCAACTAAATTTTTGTCACTTACATGTGAGGTTGCAACTGAAAAATTTCAGTTACAAGTCGTGTTGCAACTAATTTTTTTTCACTTACAAGTGGGATTGCAACTGAAAATTTTCACTTACAAGTCGGGTTGCAACTAAATTTTTCTCACTTACAAGTGGGGTTGCAACTGAAAATTTTCGGTTATAAGCCGGATTGTAACTAAATTTGTTCTCACTTACAAGTGGGGTTGCAACTGAAAATCCCCACTTACAAGTCGGGTTGCAACTAAAATTTTCTCACTTACAAAGTCGGGTTGCAACTGAAAATTTCCACTTACAAGTCATATGTTGCAATTGAGGGTTTTTTCAGTTACGTGTAGGGTTGCAATTGTGTTTTTTTTGCGTATCTAGAAATTGAGTTGAAAAATTTCTATAACAAAAAGATAGAAAAACGCTGCAGGAAAATATAGGTTAGGACACGCTATGTACTGGGTCATAGTCAAAAGCATGGCCAAAAAAAATAAAAGAACGTTTGTAGAATGGCTGAAAAGAAAAAACCAAAATACGTCCGGAGGAGGAGAACCTCTCGCTGGCTCTGACATTTGGGGAGTCAGAGTTGGAGGCGGTGGTTATGAGCATGAAGTCCGATACCGCGCCGGGCCCCGATGGCTTCTCGGTTCCCTTCTTTAAGAGGTGTTGGCCGTTGGTGAAGCATGGGGTGCTTCATATCCTTAATGACTTTATCCTCGGTAGGATCGATATTGCTAGGCTTAACTTTGGGGTGCTTTCGTTGATCCCTAAAGTGCCTGGGGCCGACAAGATTTCGCAGTTCAGACCCATAGCGCTCATCAATGTGTTGTTTAAGATCATCTCCAAAGCGGTGGCGACTCGCCTTGACCCAATCGCAGACCGCATTATTAGCCCTAACCAGTCAGCCTTTATTAAGGGGCGGGGGATTCTGGACGGGGTCCTCGCGCTTCACGAGATCGTTCATGAACTCAAGACCAAGAAGCTAGGGGGCATCTTGTTGAAACTAGATTTCGAGAAAGCGTACGACCGGGTAAACTGGGACTTCCTGTTAGAAGTGTTACGCAGGAAAGGTTTCGACTCCGGCTTTGTTCACCGGATTTCCCAGCTGGTGGCTGGGGGGCAAACGGCGATTTCCATCAATGGGGAGATGGGACCGTTTTTCCGTAATAAGCGTGGAGTACGTCAAGGGGACCCTTTGTCCCCTCTTCTTTTTAACTTCGTAGCGGAGGGTTTGTCGGCCATTCTTTCCGCTGCCTGCGCTGCTGGTCACATCCAGGGGGTTGTGCCCCACCTGGTGCCGGGGGGAGTGTCTCACCTGCAGTACGCGGATGACACAATTATTCTGATCCAAAACTCCCCCTCCGGCATAGCCCATTTGAAATTCCTGCTCATGTGCTTCGAGAACATGTCGGGTTTGAAGATTAATTACCACAAGAGCGAAGTCTTTGTGTTGGGTCAGAACAGTGTGGATCAGATCAGGGTTGCCCGACAGCTGAACTGCAAGTTGGGTAAACTCCCGTTCATCTATCTGGGTCTTCCGATTGCTGATCGCAAACTCACCATCGAGCAGTGGGCGTTCCTAGTCCAGAAACTGGGCGCCAGGGTGGAACCTTGGATGGGCAGGTTTCTTTCCTCCGGCGGCCGCCTCATTTTGTCGAACTCCTGCTTAGATAACCTGCCCACTTATGCTATGGGGCTGTTTTTACTCCTGGAGGGAGTCCATGTTCAATTCGACTCCATCCGTGCTAGATTTTTCTGGGAAGGCTCGGGTCCGAAACGCAAGTATCACATGGTGAACTGGCCCTCGGTTTGCCGGCCTAAGGACTGTGGGGGGCTAGGTCTGACGAACTCGAGACACAGGAATAAGGCGCTTTTGTTAAAGTGGATTTGGAAACTTTATGAGATGGACTCTTCCATCTGGGCAACTCTGCTGAGAGCCAAGTACACCGAGACGGGAGATATCTTTTCCTCTCGAGCTCAGGGGAGCTCGGCGTTCTGGAAAAGCCTCCATCAGATTAAACATCTCTTCAAATTGGGGGCTAGACATGAGGTCGGCGACGGTAGACGCACTATGTTCTGGCTCGACTGGTGGCACGGGGAGGGCCCCCTTAAGGACTCTTTTCCCACCCTCTTTAGCATCTGCGAAGACGCGTCGGTGTCGGTGAGTTCGGTGGTAGGCGGGGGTTGCCGTTTCCGGCGCTCCCTTGACACAGAAGGGACGAGACTTTGGGGAGACGTGTTGGGGATCATCAACGCGACCACACTCTCCTCCGAACCGGATGCTATTAGGTGGACCCTCGACCCGTCTCACAAATTTACGGTGGGCTCTATGTATAAGGTGTTAGCTCAAGGGGCAACTGTGGCTTGTTTTCGTGATATCTGGAGGGCCAGGGTCCCTTTGAAGATTAAGATTTTCTCCTGGCAACTTATCCTGGACAGACTGCCCTCGGGTGCACAGTTGGTGACAAGGCGGGGGCCTTCAGACGGCAACTGTGCGCGCGCTGTGTGGCCTTCTCGAGGATGCATCTCATATGTTTTTCACGTGCTCTCTGGCTGGTTTTGCTTGGGCGGTGATGCGCCAAATCCTTGGGAGGGATTGGGGCCCACCACCTTTGCCCAGTTTTATGCCGAGCTGCAGCTAATCTCCGGGAGGGCCCGTAGATTGGTGTGGTGCCTTTTCCTTGCTCAATCGTGGGCATTATGGAATGTGCGGAATAATTTGACCATCGCTAAGAAGTGTATTAATCATCTGGCTGATGTTATCTTCAAAACCATGCTATTTCTACAGGTGTGGACTCCGCTCATGAAGCCGTTGGATCGGGAGGGCGCTAGATGGCTGTCTGACAAGTTGAAGGCGATCCACGCCACTTGCCTTCCTCCCCGTGTCTCTTCGCTGGTTACCTGATGGCGTTTGGGAGCTCGCGTTGCCTTTTATTTCTTCTTTCTAGTCGGCTAAGCTGTGATGCCCAGCTGTTGTTCTGTCGTGTGGATTCTTATTTGCTGTATCGCGGTCTGTGAACTGTTGGCTTTGTTAACTCAAAGTCGGGTAATAAAATTTACCTTTTATCTAAAAAAAAATACGTCCGGCGCTCTACTCGTACTCAGAAACCAGGCACCCCTGGACAGATCCTTGCTGCCATCTAGCCCAGACCACAACTCAAAACGCGAGGACAAAACAAGCCAGCCCCGATCAAAGAGATACGAATCACAAAGCACAAGGATCCGATGGTTTTGCATGTAGCTGAGCGCTGACTGAGCGTTAGCAAATCCGCCTAGTTTTTTAATCGTGTTTGCCATCCTGCCGTGGTTCGTGGCAAAGCGCGTGGCTCCTCTGTCCCCCGAATCCGAAATGAACTCCGAGTTCGACAAGAAATTGGTCCTCTTCCTTTATATATACACCGGCCAACTCGTACGCTACGGCCTACCATATCTCGCGCACGCACGTACGACAAGTCAAGAAGCAAAGCCGAACCGAATTAAGCAAGCCAACAATGGAGACGTTGCCGCCGCAGCTCGACATGCGAACCCCCGATGCCCACATGTTCGGCATCCCTGCGTCCGCCGGATTCGGCGTCGGCCACCGCTGGGACCCCATGGACTGCGACGAGGAGGCGCCGCCGCGCGCGCGGCCGGCACTGAGGATGGACTGCGACTTCTCCTGCCTGGCGAACCACGACGAAGACGCGTTCTTCTGCCACTCCCGGGCCAGTGTCGTCGGCGTGGCGGACGGGGTCGGGGGCTGCCGCGGTGACGGCGTGGACGCCGCCGAGTTCTCGCACGAGCTCATGTCCAACGCCTCCGACGAGGTGGCAGCGTCCTCCCCGGGCACGCGCGGCATCTACCCTTACACGGTGCTCGAGAGGGCGTACCAGAAGACGGTCGCATCCGTGCGCACGCGGGCGGCGTCCACCGCGCTCATCCTGTCGCTGGCCGGCAATGCCCTCAGATGGGCCTACGTCGGCGATAGCGCCTTCGCCGTGTTCCGCGGCGGCAAGCTCCTGCTTCGCTCGGCGCCACAGCAGCACTACTTCAACTGCCCGTACCAGCTCAGCGCGGTCGGCGGCAGCAGGGTGAGCGACGCGGCGGCGGGCGAGTTCCCGGTGAAGGAAGGCGACGTGCTGGTGGCCGGGACGGACGGCCTGTTCGACAACGTGTTCGACTCCGCCCTCGAGGAGATGGTGCGGAAGGGCACGGAGTTGAGATTCACGCCAGGCCAGATGGCCGAGGCCATGGCAGAATTCGCCAACGACATGGCGGGGAGTAGTAGGGAGTCGCCGTTCAGTGCCGCCAGCCGGGAACAGCTAGGTACCAACTACACGGGCGGCAAAATGGACGACATTACCGTCATCGTCGCCTTCATTGTATCGTAGCCTCCTAGGTTAATTTTGATCTTCCTACAACGATATAACATGTGTACTGCTCCCTCATTTCCACAATGTAAGATGTTTACTGTATATGTGTGAATGTGGAAAAGTTCTAAAACATTTTATATTGTGAAATCGAGAGAGTACAAGTTTTTTTTTTTTGGACATTTCTTTACAGCAATAGATTTGTTTGTTAATTCCTAGGAAAGAGGTGCACGTTTATTATCCATTCAATTCAACAAAGTGTTTATATATATTAAAAAATATCATGTTTCCATTTGTTGGTTGAAGGACGATACTACTTCCTTCGTCTCAAAATAATTGATTTAGAAACTTTTCATTCTCAGAGCTAGTTGGAGGAACGACCACTTGACTTTATCATAGGCCTTTTTAAAATCTAAATATTTTAAATATTACACCATTTTCTTTTTACAATGCTTCCATGTACGATTTCCTGCAGAATAACGAAATCGCCCTACCTTGCATAAATGCACTTTGTGTCGCTTTAACCATATTATGAGCCATTGAATTTAACCTAATGAGGGAGATCTCCGCCACGACCAGCCTCGACAGGAGGGCGATGTGTTTGACTGTGAGGCGCCCGGTGCGCTTGGGAGGCGACTCGCGGGGCGACGCGCGTGCGGATGGGGATAGGGTTCCCTCGCCGGCGCGCTCCGGCCGTTCGGCGCGTCGAAGGAAGGGCCGCCGCCGCTGTGCAGTCTCACCGTCCTCCACGGGGGAGGGGGCGGGAGGTGCGCGCAGCGCATGCGATTCGGAGGCGGAAGAGGACCTAGGCGCGGCAGGGTGCCATGGTGGTTCCAGCGCGGGTGCCCCGCCGTCGCTCTCGCTGGGAGACTTCCTGGAGGAGGCGCTGGGCGCGCTGTCCAGCCCCGAAGACGAGGTGGTGGTCCCTAGGGAGGGATGCTCGCCGGAGGAGGGTTCTCCTGCCATGGGGGCGGCGGACTGGTGGTCTTCGCCGCTGGTTTTCTCCCCGTTGCCGGAGCCGGGCGGTAGGCGGCTGGATGGTGCTGCGGTGGAGGTTGCGCCCGCGCAGATCTGCGTGCTGCGGGTTGGAACCATGGAGATTCCGGTGGGTAGGGCGCTGGCGAGGGCGCCGCCGCCACCACCGGGGAGGGCCGCGTCGCGGAAGCTAGGGTTGGAGGAGGCGTCTTTGGTGGAGGTGGGCCCAAGGCCTCTTGCTGGGCCGTGCCTGCCAGTTGGGCCAAGGGGACAACTTACCGGTTCGCTCACCTGTGAGAGCATGAGGGGGTTCGCCCTGCCTAGCGGGCCCGGGCCCGGGCCAGCTGCGCTGGCCCAGTTGCGGGGTCAATATAAGTGGTGGTGGCTGCTGGCTCAAACCCTAGATTTTCATTTAGGGTTTCCAGACTCGAGTGAAGACATCCGCCACCACCACTATGCGCGTTTTCGCTCCCCTCCGTCCTCCTCCCGCAAGAGACCGCATCGGAGGGAATGCCCAGGGACCGGGGCGACCGCAAAGGGAAGAGGAGCTACGACGACGGCGGCCGCAACGGTGATCGTTTCCGCGGCGGGGATCTGCGCCAACGCATCAGGCGGGAGGATCCCGGCCGCCGCCAACAACGAGAGAGGGAAGAGGAGGCGGACAGGCGCCGGGAGGAGGGCCGCCGTGAAGAAGAAAGGCTACGTGCGCAGATCCAACTCCCTCCGCCGGTGCGAGGGCGCACGGGGCATGGGGTGGGACAGTCGACGGCCAACTTCGCTCCGGTGGGGGAGGGGGCTCATGGGGGTGGCCAACTCATCAAGAATCATGTGCTATAAGTGTGGGCAACCGGGGCACGTTCAAGCAGATTGCGAGGGAGAGCCCTTCTGCGTGCGGTGCGAATCCACATGGCACTTGTCGGTGATGTGTCCGGGGGGATCCGCCAAGTTGCCGGTGTGGGTGGGCTTTGGCACTGAAGTCCAGGGCTTCTTCCATGTGTCCATTCCAGAGGACAAGATCTCTAAGCCCGCCTCCAATGCGGCTAGGGTTGTGATTGAGAAAGGCAACTTCTCGGTGGACGAGGTGGAGCAGGAGTTAAAAGAGCTCGCCGATGACGCGTGGGATTGGAAGGTGCGAAGGCTAGGCCCGACGGAATTCTCCCTAGTCTTCCCCTCCAAGGAGTTGCTGCGGATGGCCTGCCGAGGGGGCGGGCTGACGCTGCCGCTGACGGAGTTCCGTGCGGTGGTCTCTGAGATGGTGGGAGACCCGCTGGCCGACGAGGTGCTGGAGGTGCTTTGGGTTCGACTGTTCGATGTCCCAGTGCCCCTCCGCGAGGCGCGCCTACTGCTAGCCATTACCCTGGATTATTGCTACGGAAGAACTTTGAGAAGACGACATCGAGGAAGAAGACAATAAGGAGAAGAAGAGAGAAGGGCAGGAAGCCCGGCCTCAAACCCCGGCCAGGCTAGCCTGTAGGACGGGCCCCTCCCGGAAGCCTCTGGCCTCCACCCCGGCCTCAGGCCGGCCAGCCACCCGAGCGCACCGGCCTCCACCCCGGCCTCGGGCCAACCCTCCTGCGCGCCAGGACGGGCGCCCAACCGATGGACCCGGCCTCCACCCTGGCCTCGGGCCGGCTCCCCTTGCGCTCCCAGGCCGGCTGCCCCAAAGACTAAGCAAATGAAGGGAAAACCCCCCTTTTCTCCCCTCACCTACCCCCTTGGCTATATAAGGACCCCCTCGGGCTAGATCTAGGGTTAGAGATGAATTTAGACATTTGAGCTTTGCTCTTGTATCTCTCTTGTGAGGCTACTCCTATGATTTGTATCTAGTACCGTATCAAGGCTACTCCTATGATGTGTATCTAGGATCGTATCAAGATTCATCGTGTTTCCTATACTTTCCTCTTGCGATTCAGTTAGGGACTTTCCAATCTTCCTCAACTAATCCTTGAGGTTCTATTGGCGTGGTGGATCGGCCACGAGTGTGAAGCAGTTTCCGATAAGGTGAGTTCGGTTGGATTGATTGTTTCGTAGGCGGCCGGTGTGTCTTAGTTGGCGGGAGATCGGGTCTTTCAGTTCTTGCTAGTTATCTTCTCTCCCCGATCCCCCTCTCATTCCCCTTGTGTTCTTCGTGTTCGTAGTTCGTTCTTCGTGTTCTTGGTCAGTTCGTGAAGATTGAGCCACTCAAGAGGTTAACCCCTCCATCAACGAGGAGGGAAGTTGGGGCGCGGATGGTAGACCCCTCCACGGCCCTCCCCCTCCCCCCGGGCTCGAAGTTGAACAACATCGAAGGCGATGGCGCCGCAACAACCGACACAAAGCTTCGCTGGTCTCCTTGCTTGTTGCCGCTCCGGGAACTAGCAGTGGACGTGGGCTTGAGGATTGACGGAGGCGTGCTTACCGTGACGAGCACCAACCTTGGCTTCCCCGCCGCACGCCCATGTCCCAGATGTGTTGGTATCTAGAAAACCTAGGAAGCGAATCTGAAATGGGAACGGATGGGGTGGGAGGCACCATATGGCCCCTGTCTGGACTTCTCCGCGCACGGAGTGGGACCCCATCCCTAGAGAGAGCATTAGACGCCGTCAGCGGAGACACGCCAACGTGCCTGCCGCCGTCTCCTCTACTTTGACGGTGGCTTTCTTCTGCTTTCGATCCATGACATCGACGACGAGGTCAATGGCCGCCGCGCTGTGGCCGGAGTCTTTGTCGAGGAGGAGAGCCAACATGTTGGCGCCAACCTATCACGACGCCTTGTGCTCCCATCTTGCGATCCATACGGTATGATCAAGAAAATTACAAAAGCGATAGAGCTGAAGTTGCTGCAGGCACCGTCGCTGCGAAATTTCTATCGATCAAGTATGTAGGTGATCGATCAAGTATGTAGGACACCTAGTTTTTTTATCTGGCTTGAGTAATATTGTGTTTGCCATCCTGCCGTGGTTCGTGGCAAATAAGGGTGCAGGTGGGAGTGGGATACCCATGGCGCCCGCTTCCCAAGCCCACAAAATTTCATAAGCGGGCACCCGCGGGCAAGTAACAAAATTATGTGGGGTTAGTGGGCTTTCCCACAGGACCCACGAAAGAACCCACTTAGTTCCACCTCAAGTAGAATACGAGCGCCACCGGTTATGTCTGCCACGACCACGGCCAGAATCCACGCCCCCCTGTACACCACTCCGCTCAAAGCCGTCCACCCGATGATCGTCGTTGGCATCTTCGCACTGGCCTCTTCTTGAGTCTCGACTCCATGTCCCTGTACAACCGCGCCGCTCAGGGCTGACCTTCCCGTGACGGCGGCGGCACCGGCGTTGGCGAGCACCCATATACATAGAAAATAAGAGGTGCGCGAACTCGGACGCCATGAGCGACCATGGGCGACATGTCTAGCAACTGGCATCCGCTGGACGTCTCAGCCATGGTTTCGAAGCCACCATATATGAAAATATGCGGTGAAACGTGCCTTGGACTCGGCCGCCTGCATGTTTATATATTGGATCAAACCGATCTGTGATGTACATGGTTTGTTACAACTTGGACTACAAGTCGGTTTATACATACCAACTATGATACAATAGCTATACAAAAATACATCTAGAACCTTCTGTTTTACATCCTCCCTCAATCACAACTTTGGCTAAGTTGAGATTGCATCTAAAAGCTTCTAACTGTCGAACTGACAGTGGCTTAGTAAATCCATCCGCCACATGATCTCCTGTTCGCACAAATTTGATATTTAACAACTTATTAGCAACCCTCTCTCGAACAAAGTGATAATACACTTCAATATGTTTTGTCCTGGCATGAAACACAGGATTAGCTGATAAGTAAGTAGCTATGAGGTTATCACACCACAATGTTGCTGCCTTAGGCTGTTCTATGCCAAGTTCTGTCAATAGTGTCTGTACCCAGATAATCTCTGCTGTAGCATTAGCCAAAGATTTATATTCTGCCTCTGTACTTGACCTTGACACAGTAGGCTGCTTACGTGCACTCCATGTTATAAGATTACATCCAAGAAAGACAGCATATCCACCTGTAGATCTCCTATCATCTGGACATCCAGCCCAATCTGCATCTGAGAATGCACTAACCATTGTAGAATCAGACTTTACAAGCTTCAAGCCATGAAGAAGAGTATACTTCAAATATCGAAGAATTCTTTTGACTGCTGTCCAATGTTCGGAAGTGGGAGCATGAAGGAATTGGCATACTTTATTAACCGAAAAATATATATCTGGTCGGGTTAATGTGACATACTGAAGTGCACCAACTATGCTCCTGTAACGTGTAGCATCATCATCATTGAGAGGTATACCTTTAGAGATAGACAGTTTTTCTGATGTGGAAAGCGGAGTGGTAACTGGTTTACACTCCCCATACCAACACGCTTGATAATATCAGAAATATACTTTGCTTGAGATACACAAATACCATCAGGAGCCTTCTGAACTTCAATACCGAGAAAATAGTGAAGAGAGCCAAGATCCTTTAGAGCAAAATCCATGCGCAAATCTGCTAGTACGGCATCCACAGCTTGCATGGAAGAACTAGTGACAATGATGTCATCCACATATATCAGCATGAAAATTGTAACTCCATGTTTGTGATAGAAGAATAAGGAAGTATCGGCTTGAGAGGCAACAAACCCAAGAGCATGTAATTTAGAAGACAATCGAGAATACCATGCACGTGGGGCTTGTTTAAGACCATATAACGCCTTATCAAGTTTGCAAACATAGCCATGAGTAATTGAATTTTCATAGCCAGGAGGTTGCCGCATATATACCTCTTCTTCCAGAACGCCATGAAGGAACGCATTCTTCACATATAATTTACGCATATCCCACTGTTTAGATACTGCAATAGATAAGATAATGCGAATAGTGGCAGCTTTTACCACAGGACTAAATGTATCCTCATAATCAAGACCATATCGTTGCTTGAATCCCTTAGCCACAAGTCTTGCTTTATAGCGATCAACCGTTCCATCAGACTTCCTCTTGATTTTGTAAACCCATTTGCAATCAATAATGTTACTATTCGATGGGCGAGGAACCAAATGCCATGTCCTGTTATGCATTAATGCCGAGAATTCCTCATCCATTGCTTCTTTCCATCTATCATGTCCAAGAGCCTCTTCAAGACAATCAGGTTTACCAGTGGAACAAAAGTTAGACCATCGAATAAATCCAGCCGGAACAGGTGTATTTTTGATAATACCACTTTGAGAACGCGTGTGAGTACGCTGAGCTGGCACATGTTCAGGCACAGCAGTAGAATGCGCAGAAGATCCGGCTGATGCAGAGGATCTCTCGGGATTTGATGCTGCAGGCGACAGGGACCTCTCGGGATCCATCCCTGCAGGCGACAGGGACGCAGACGGGGACCGCTCGGAACCTGCGCTGGCCCCAGGCGGAGAATCATCCCGCGTAGAAGATGTGGCTGTGGAGGAGCCACGTGTCGACGACGGGGCGGACTGCGCAGAACCACGCGCGGGGGGCGTGCGCTGCGCTGGAGACTGTTCGGCTGCGGATCCCGATGTGGATGCTGTCGGTTCTGCCACCGATTCTGCAACAGAATCGTCTCCGGGATTGCTACCCTCATGATTGCCTGTAACAGAAATCTCCTGGGAACTATTTTCATCAGAAAAATTAGCAGATACAGACATATGATCATGACGTAATTCATGCTCCTCATCAAGAATAGAAGGATTTTGTAGGACTGGTGGCAAAAGAGAAATTTCAGCCCGAAGTAATGCACCGGCATTTGGTCTAAGTTGAAAAAAAGGAAATATAGACTCATCAAATATAACATCTCTAGAAATATAGATGCGACCAGTAGATATGTCTAAACATTTGTATCCTTTGTGGAGACCACTATACCCAAGGAAAGCACATTGCTTAGACCGAAATTGAAGTTTATGTTGATTGTATGGTCTAAGATTAGGCCACACGGCACACCCAAAAATTCGTAAAAACGAATAATTTGGTGGAGTTTTGAATAGAAGTTTTGTGGGTGTTTTGTGATTAATAACCTTGCTAGGTAGACGATTGATAAGATAGACAGCTGTTAGGAAAGCTTCATCCCAATATTTAAGTGGCATAGAGGCATGAGCTAAGAGACAAAGACCAACCTCCACTATGTGGCGATGTTTACGTTCAGCAGAACCGTTTTGTTGGTGGGCATGAGGACAAGAAACATGATGAGCAATACCAATGCGTGAGAAGAAAGAATTTAACTTTTGATACTCTCCACCCCAATCTGATTGAAGAGCTAGAATTTTATGATCAAAGAGACGTTCAACATGTTGTTGAAAATCACGAAATTTCTGAAAGACATCAGATTTATATTTAAGCAAATATATCCATATAAATTTGCTATAATCATCAATGAAGCTCACGTAGTATTTATAACGACCAACAGAATCACAAGCAGGACCCCAAACATCGGAGAAAATAAGCTCCAAAGGAGCACTAGAAACACTAGTAGATCTAGGATAAGGCAATTGATGACTTTTGCCCTTTTGACACGCATCACAAACTAACTCATCATGTTTATTGGACACAAAAATTTTATTTCGACTAAGAATTTGCTGAACTATCGAAGATGATGGATGACCAAGACGTGCATGCCACCGAGATGAAGATGGAGTGCTTGTACTAAGAACTTGCTTACCGGGGCATGTAGTGACACCATTTATCGGATAGAGGCCGTTCCTACTCGCGCCGTGAAGAAGAGTTTTCCCCGTAGCTTGATCCTTAACAGCAAAGAATTTAGGGTGAATCTCAATATAAGATTTGTTATCGGAAACCAACTTAGAGGCAGAAACTAGACTCTTAGTTGCTTGGGGAACATGCAAGATATGATTAAGATGAATAGGACGATCAGGAGTATGAAAAACATTATGACCAACATGTTGTATTGCCATACCTTGCCCACTTGCCGTGTGAATTTGTTCATTACCATGATAGCAATCTCGTATGGCTAGTTTTTCCAATTCTCCCGTGACATGATTAGTGGCCCCAGTGTCAATATACCATTGAGGGTCCACACCTTGAGATGTTGTTGCTATATTCACTTGTGCTTCCGGAGTAACAAAAGTCTTGTTAAATCTCTTGAAGCACTTGTAAGCAGGATGACCTGCTTTGGTACAAATCTGACAAGGAGGTCCAGAATAACGCGAACGATTGCCACCATCTTGCTGAGAATTACCACGACCTCCACCCCCATTGTTATAGGAATTGCCATAGGTGTTGTTTCCATTATAGCCATTATTTCCATTATAGCCATTACCGCGGCCTCCATCATAACCACGGCCTCCATCATAACCACGGCCGCCATAATTTCCATAATTGCCTCCTCCGCCGCCACGATTTCCTCCGTGACCACCACGGTTACCTCGACCGCCATTGTAACCGCGAGAAGCAACATTAACAGAAAAACCACCTCCTGCATCAGCGCTTTGAGCTTGCAGCCGTGCATCAACTGCCAATAACATGGCATAAACCTCTCCAAGAGTAATCCCTTGATCAATACGCGCAGAAACAGCCTCGACCAGAGGATTAAATTCCGCATCAAGACCATTAAGAACAGCATTGATGATGTCGCCATCATCCATCTTTTTCCCTGCAGTAGCTAGCTCATTTGCCAAAGCTTTGACTTTGTTGAAATAAACCACTGCCGTCGTATCCCTCCTTTTCAGGTCATTGAGAGATCGGCGTAGAAACATAACGCGAGCACGAGATTGCGACGCCTGCATGGTCTGAATTGCGTTCCAGACCTCATGAGCAGTATTGAGATCGGTGACTTGCACCAAAATTTCTCGGGAGAGGGATCCAACCAGATAGGATAGCACCTGCTGATCTTTCTCAATCCATGTGATGTAGTCAGGATTCTCTACCTCTGTAACGATCTTCTTGCCGCCAACCTCGCTTTCGACGAGGAGTTTTTCCGCTGGAGCTTTCTTCGATCCGTCAAGGTACCCGAGAAAGCGAGCACCTCTGATCGCTGGCAGAACCACTGCCTTCCATACCAGGAAGTTTTCACTTGTCAGCTTTTCGTGTACCGTGGCCGAAAGAGGATTTCCGGTGGCTGGTTCCGACGATAAAGCTTGAGAAGCCATGGCAAGATCGATTTAGGGTTTAGATGTGATTGGAAGAAGTGGGCTCTGATACCATATGAAAATATGCGGTGAAGCGTGTCTTGGACTCGGCCGCCTGCATGTTTATATATTGGATCAAACCGATCCGTGTTGTACATGGTTTGTTACAACTTGGACTACAAGTCGGTTTATACATACCAACTATGATACAATAGCTATACAACAATACATCTAGAACCTTCTGTTTTACACCATATAGTCGGTGAGCCTGGCATCCGCTCACATCGGCCATTGCAATTGAGCAAATGCCCGTAAAGGATGGCCGGCGTCATTGTGTTTTAGAGCTTGGAATTGATGGCCGGATGCCGGCAGGGAGGCGATTGCCTGCTCCATTGCTCGTTTTGGAGCTAGATCGATACAGCTGATCACACGCATACTACTAGGTAGCTTTTGATCGATCTAGTACTGTACAAACGTTGATTAGTACGTCCCTTGATGAACGTGTGGACTAGTGCGCTCAGCCTGGCGTGGAACATCCTGCTTGGCCAGCTCCGGATGGCTGCTCCACTATGGCGTCGCAGCGTACTACTCGAGCTGTCGGCGGCACGCCGCCGAGAGGAGACCTTCGCACTAGCCATCCAGTGATCCAGCTCTAGCTCGTGCATGCGTATGGCAAGCTGCCCGTCTCTTACACCCAGCCATTGGTCTAGAACAGCACACCCTGTATCGACTAACTCTAAGCAACACAATATGTGATTAAGTGGTGGGCACCAGCGTAATGGATTTTTTGCTATGCGGGCAGCCCGCATATGCCCACTTATGACATGCGGGTTATTGCGACAGTAAGTAGCGCGTGGCTCTCCCGAATCCGAAATGAACTCCGAGTTCGACAAGAAATTGGTCCTCTTCCTTTATATATACACCGGCCAACTCGTACGCTACGGCCTACCATATCTCGCGCACGCACGTACGACAAGTCAAGAAGCAAAGCCGAACCGAATTAAGCAAGCCAACAATGGAGACGTTGCCGCCGCAGCTCGACATGCGAACCCCCGATGCCCACATGTTCGGCATCCCTGCGTCCGCCGGATTCGGCGTCGGCCACCGCTGGGACCCCATGGACTGCGACGAGGAGGCGCCGCCGCACGCGCGGCCGGCACTGAGGATGGACTGCGACTTCTCCTGCCTGGCGAACCACGACGAAGACGCCTTCTTCTGCCACTCCCGGGCCAGTGTCGTCGGCGTGGCGGACGGGGTCGGAGGCTGCCGCGGTGACGGCGTGGACGCCGCCGAGTTCTCGCACGAGCTCATGTCCAACGCCTCCGACGAGGTGGCAGCGTCCTCCCCGGGCACGCGCGGCATCTGCCCTTACACGGTGCTCGAGAGGGCGTACCAGAAGACGGTCGCATCGGTGCGCACGCGGGCGGCGTCCACCGCGCTCATCCTGTCGCTGGCCGGCAATGCCCTCAGATGGGCCTACGTCGGCGATAGCGCCTTCGCCGTGTTCCGCGGCGGCAAGCTCCTGCTTCGCTCGGCGCCGCAGCAGCACTACTTCAACTGCCCGTACCAGCTCAGCGCGGTCGGCGGCAGCAGGGTGAGCGACGCGGCGGCGGGCGAGTTCCCGGTGAAGGAAGGCGACGTGCTGGTGGCCGGGACGGACGGCCTGTTCGACAACGTGTTCGACTCCGCCCTCGAGGAGATGGTGCGGAAGGGCACGGAGTTGAGATTCACGCCCGGCCAGATGGCCGAGGCCATGGCAGAATTCGCCAACGACATGGCGGGGAGTAGTAGGGAGTCGCCGTTCAGTGCCGCCAGCCGGGAACAGCTAGGCACCAACTTCACGGGCGGCAAAATGGACGACATTACCGTCATCGTCGCCTTCATTGTATCGTAGCCTCCTAGGTTAATTTTGATTTTCCCACAAGGATATAACATGTGTACTGCTCCCTCATTTCCACGATGTAAGATGTTTAGTGTATACGTGTGAATGTGAAAAATTATATTGTGAAATCGAGAGAGTACAAGTTTTCTTCTTTTTTGACATTTCTTTACAGCAGTAGATTTGTTTGTTGATTCGTAGGAAAGAGGTGCACGTTTATTATCCATTCAATTCAACAAAGTGTTTATATATATTTAGAAAAAGCATGCTTCCATTTGTTGGTTGAAGCGAGTTAATCAAGGACGATACTACTCCCTTCGTCTCAAAATAATTGATTTAGAAACTTTTCATTCTCAGAGCTAGTTGGAGGAACGACCACTTAACTTTATCATAGGCCTTTTTAAAATCTATTTTAAATATTACACCATTTTCTTTTTACAATGCTTCCATGTACGATTTCCTGCAGAATAACGAAATCGCCCTACCTTGCATAAATGCACTTTTTGTCGCTTTAACCACATTATGAGCCATTGAATTTAACCTAATAATTACAATTTTCGTAAAGATCTTGAAACCAACATTAAGGAGACAGATGAGTCGATAATCTTTTGTCTCTAAGATTACCTTATGGTTTGTGAGATGATCACGTTTTCCTAATCATGTACTTATTAGTTAAAGTCTAGCAAAACATAAGAGTTTATTGTTAGGGTAACAGTAATAGTGAACCGACTCAAGTATATGATCTTGCTAAAAGAGACTAAACAATTGTAGTTTATTTAGCAAAGTACATATGAAGTTTTCATTGACTATAATTTTATACTATGAGAATATGCAGTGACCGCACGGTGGAAAGTTATACTTTGGATGTCATCAACCATCTAGCCGTAACTGGGGAACATAACGTTGACATCTGAGTATAATTTAGAAAGTGTAATGGAACTGAGACCGTTCAAGAATAATACTTAACTTCTCTAGACGATAGAGAGATAGATGTTTTGGACCCTCTCAGTATCACCAATGTCAACCAATCGTCTAACCACACACAGTGTGATTTATCACAAGGACATCGGGTATATGGAGGAGAAAATCGTACGATATCGGAACGAGTTTTTATGTGTTATGATCAAAGAGTTTGATCAGACTAGATCACATAGTCTCACCTCGTGGTAACGTTTGTATCATGAAGTTCAGGAAATAAGTGTAATGAGTAACTTGTAATGTTCCCTCAATCTTCGTGAACACACAAGAGACGCCATGGGCGTCCATGCCTCCGATATTGGTTATTGTTCGGTAAGTTCCCAAACATGTATGTGTGTTATAGAGTCTTTACGGATCACATGCTTAACATGTGCCAACCTCTAATTCAGAGGATAAAGTTGTTTCTATTAGTTTTATGAATATTAGATGTCGATACCATGTCAAAGAGACAAGTCCGGTGCCAATCGGAGAGGTTTCGGGGAAGTTACTGTAAGATAGAAATGGCGGGTGTTAGGCAGAATTTTAGATGAGAGAAAACGGTGGACATGAGATGTCCGAGGATGTTAGAAATATGTTTCTAACATCAGTAGATAAGGTCAATGATTTTATCTATAGGTTTCTGATACGTCTCAAACGTATCTATAATTTATGATGTTCCATGTTGTTTTCATGCCATGTGCTACATGTTTCCTATACACTTTATGTCATTTTTATGGATTTTCTGGGACTAACCCATTGACAGGATGCCACAGAGCCAATTCATGTTTTTTGCTGTTTTTGGTTTCAGAAAAGTTGTTCTGAAAGTATTATCGGAATTGGACGAAACAAAATCCCAGAGTCTTAACAAGTCGGCACGTACACGGAGTCTAGAGGAGACCCCGAGGGGGGCCTCAGGAGCCCCACACCATAGGGCGGCGCGCCCCCTGGGCGTGCCAGCTGGTGGTGTGGCCCCCTGGCCACCCACTGACATTTCCCTCTCGCCTATTTAAACTCCTCCACGGGTTAACCCTAAACACCCGAGCCTTTTCCACCAAAAATATCCATAACTTCCGTCATCGTCAACCCTAGTTCGGGAGGGTTCTGGAGCTCTCCCCGGTGCCAGGTTTGGGGAATCATCACCGGACTCTTCATCACCATGCCTACCTCCAGAGTGATGCGTGAGTACTTCATCCCTGGATTACAGATCCATAGCAGTAACTAGATGTTTGTTCTCTCCTCTTTATGCCTCTTGTTTAGATCTTGTGAGCTGCCTAACATGATCAATATCATCTTATTGTAATGCTACTTGTTGTGTTTGCTGGGATCCGATGAATATTGAATGCTATGTCCAATTATTATCAATCTATCATGTTCTTTCATGTGTATGTTATTTATGATCTTGCATGCTCTCCGTTACTAGTAGATGCTCTGGCTAAGAGTTCATGCCTCCCTTTCACTCACGCTCGAGTGACAGAAACGTAACGGGTGGGAGATGTGTTGTTGCCATTAGGGATAAAACAACAATTCTTTGTTTAAGGATAATTTTATTTTTTACATTACACACTTTGCTTAATGCAATTATCTGTTGCTTGCAATTTAATACCCAAGGTTTGCTCGGATGACACTCCGAGGGTGGATTATTAGTCATAGATGCAGTTGGATAACGGTCTATGTATCCTGTTGTAATGCCCACATGAATCACATAGTAATCATCATGACATGCATATGCACTACGGTACAGACTTTATATCTGTCAATTGCCCAGCTATAATTTGTTTACCCAGCATGTTATCTATCTGTTTGGAGAGACACCTCTAGTGAACTGTGGACCCCGGTCCATCTCTTTACACTAATAATATAACCACTTCAACTACTGTTTTCACTCACTGCCATTATTGTTCTCTTTTCATTTACTGCAAACAAGTACTGCATTCCACACTATACGTCTAATCCTTTGTTTCAGCAAAACCGGTGAGATTGACAACCTTACTGCTTCGTTGGGGCAAAGTAATTTGATTTTATTGTGTAGATTCCACGTTGTTGCTGAACCGGTAGTGCGTCCTGCCAACATCACCTGCATCAACCTTCATAAGTGATTTCTTTCTTCTACTGGTCGATTCAACCTTGGTTTCTCTCTAAGGGAAACTTGCTACTGTGCTCTTCATACCTTTCTCTTGGGGTCTCCCAACGAACGTGTGTTACACGCCATCAAGCTCTTTTTTTGGCGCCGTTGCCGGGGAGGAAGAGGATTTCTGCAAGGACAGTCTCTCACCTCCAACCTCTTTACTTTGTTTTTGTTTTTCTTAGATTATTTTATTTTTTCTTGGTTACTTCTCTATATCCAAAACACAAAAAATAGTTCTTATTCTAGTTGTTACTTTTATCCTGTTCTTAATCTTGCTAAAATGAGTACTCCTGAGAACACTATGTGTGACTTCACTAGCACAAACAACAATGATTTTATTAGTACAACTATTTCCCCACCTGCTCCTACTGCTGATTTTTATGAGATTAAGCGTGCCCTGTTAAATCTTGTTATGAGAGAGCAATTTTCTGGTGTTAGTACTGATGCTGCTGCTGCCCATTTAATAATTTAGTTGAACTCTGTGAGATGCAAAAAATATAAGGATGTAGATGAAGATATTATTAAACTGAAATTGTTTCCTTTCTCTTTGAGAGGAAGATCTAGAGAATGGTTGCTATCTTTGCCTGAAAATAGTATTGATTCATGGACTAAATGTAAAGATGCTTTCATTGGAAAATATTATCTTCCTGCTAAGATTATATCCTTAAGAAGTAGCATTATGAATTTTAAGCAACTTGATAATTATCATGTTTCTAAAGCTTGGGAAAGAATGAAATCTTTGTTAAAGAATTGTCCCACTCATGTAATGACTACTTGGATGATCATCCAAACCTTTTATGCAGGTCTGAATTTTTCTTCAAGAAACCTTCTGGTTTCAGCTGCTGGGGGAACCTTTATGTCCATCACTTTGGGCTCTGCAACAAAACTTCTTAATGATATGATGGTAAATTATGAATGGTACACTGAGAGAGATCCACCAGGTAAGAAGGTAAATTATGTTGGAGAAACCTCTTCCTTGAGTGATAGGTTTGATGCTATTATGTCTATGCTCGTTAATGGTAAATCTTATGTTAATCCAAACAATGTTCCTTTAGCCTCTTTGGTTGCTCAAGAAGAGCATGTTAATGTGAACTTCCTTAAAAATAATAATTTCAACAACTATGCTTATAGGATAATTTTGGCAGCAACAATTATAGGCCATATCCTTCTAATAATGGTAATGGTTATGCCAACTCTTATGGTAATTCCTACAAAAACAATAGAAGTGTAGCCTATGATCTTTAAAACATGCTTAAGAATTTTATTAGTACGCAAACTGATTTTAATAAATCTATTGAGGAAAAGTTTGGCAAAATAGATGTTCTTGCTTCTAAATTTGATAGCCTTTCTCTTAATGTTGATCTTCTTAAAATAAAGGTTATGCCTCATTATGTTAAAGAAAGCAAAAGTTTGAATATGAAGTTATAATTGATGACAATGTTAGGATGTTAGGTGAACTCCATGCTAGATGGGAAAGAGAAGATAAAATAGCTAGAAAGAATAATAACTAATGTTTGCACTATTACCACCACTAGTAAAACCGAAGTTTCTCATGCTAGTAAACCATATACTATTAATGGTAAAGTAATTGGTGTTGGAAATACCTCCACTTCTTCTGTTAAACTTTTAAAATTGTCTGAAACCACTAAAACTGTTCCTGATAAAAGTGCTGAAATTTTTCGAAATATGGGAGACAATGGTCCCATTACCTTTGATAAAAACGATCTTGATTTTGATGATTGCAATATATCTGAAGTAATTAAGTTCCTACAAAATCTTCCTAGTTGTCCTAATGCTAGTGCTACGAATATGGCTCTCACAAAACATATTACAAATGCTCTCATGCAAATTAGAGAAGAACAATTAAAATGTGAAGCCTCTATCACTAGGAAGTTAGATGATGGTTGGGAACCCATAATTAAAATCAAGGTGAATGATTTTGATTATAATGATTTATGTGATTTTGGTGCTAGTATCTCTGTTATGCATAAGAAACTTTGTGATATGCTTGATTTTCCACCTTTGGAACACTGTTATTTGGATGTTCGTCTTGCTGATAATGTTAGAAAGAAACCTTTGGGAAGAGTTGATGATGTTCTTATTATGGTTAACAATAACCTTGTCCCCGTTGATTTCATTGTTATGAATATTGAATTCAATGCTTCTTGTCATATTGTTTTGGGAAGACCTTTTCTTAGAAATGTTGCTGCTGTTATTGATATGAAAGAGGGGAATATTAAATATCAATTCCCACTCAAGAAAGGTATGGAACACTTTCCTAGGAAGAGAATGAAGTTTCCTTTTTATTCTATTATTAAAACAAGTTACAATTTGGATGCTTCTTCACTTCAAAATGCTTGATTCTAGTTTTCTGGGCCTAGCTAAAAGGCATTAAAGAAAAGCACTTCTTGGGAGATAACCCATGATTTTATTTTTTGCATTTTTTTCTTCTGTTTTCTTTGAGTCAAGGTGTTGTTTACTTTTGTATCAACTCCTTTGTATCTTTATTTTCTCGCATTTGTTGTGCCAAGTAAAGTCTCTAGTGAAAGTTGAGGTTAGATTTGGATTTCTGCGCAGGAAACAGATTTCTGCTGTCCACCGATAAGTTCGTGTAAATTCACAGAAAGATCAAAATGACCTGAAATTTTTTGTTCTTATTCCTCCGCTAATTCCGAAACTTTTTCTAGCTTTGTGTTTTTTTATTTGAGCATCCCGAAAAAAATCGTCTTTACAGATTGTTCTGGTTTTGACAGATTCTGCCTTTTTTACTTGCATTCTCTCTTTTATTATGTCGAGTGGATTTCTTTGCTCCACAAAACATCAGTGGCCGTAGCTAATGTTTAAAACGTATTAATAATTCTTCTGTCCAAGGAGAACATGTGAATTTTTTATTATGCACTAACCCTGTAATGAGAATTACTTTGAGTTTGGTGCCAGGGAAGTTTTCAAGGGTCAAGAGAAGAGGATGATATAATGTGATCAAGAAGAGTGAAAATCCAAAGCATGGGGATGCCCCCGTGGTTCATCCAAGCATATTTTTAGAAGACTCAAACGTCTAAGACTGGGGATGTCCAAGGCATCCCCTTCTTCATCAACAATTTATCATGTCAAATCTAGTGAAACTATATTTTTATTCAGTCATATCATATGCACTTTACTTGGAGTGTGTCTTTGTTTTTTGTTTTGTTTTATTTTGTTTTCCTTGCTGCAATAAATATAGTTTGAACCCAGCCTTCTTGTGTGTGAGAGATACACGCTCTGCTTTTTCATATGAATACTCGTTTTCTTCCATGCTCGTATTCTTAGTTTTTCTTCTACATGCTGCAAATTCTTTTAACTCCTGTTTTTCATACATCTCTTATTAAGAGCTGTTAGTTCTAGTAGAGTAGTATTAGTACTTTCTTGTTTCATTGCTATATTAGTTGGAGAGTTTGTGTTGAAATATATATTGATTGGTGTTTGATGGAAATAGAAAATGCTACATGTGGTAGATGGTATGTTGGAAAAGACTTGCATACTCTTGTAGATCATTAAATTGTTTCACTTGATTATTTTCTGTTGTTTTGAGATATTAATATGTTTAATGGTAAATCTGATGGTTTAGTAAAGTAAAATACAATTAATGGTTGGTCTAAAAGCTTGAAACTATACCACACTCAAATATACCAGTTGATAGTATAATGGTATTTGACTTCGTTTGCTGATAGCTTAGGGATGCTTGATACGTCTCAAACGTATCTACAATTTCGGATGCTCCATGTTGTTTTCATGCTATATGCTACATGTTTCCTATACACTTTATGTCATTTTTATGGATTTTATGGGACTAACCTATCGAAAAGATGTGTAACATCCCAGTGTTTGGGAAGTTATAAGGATCTAAATTTAATATGTGCATTTGCAAAGCATGCATCTAAAAGTACGGGAAATTTTGGCGCGAAAGTTTAAACGAATCAAAGTGACCAAAGTTTCACTTGACATGATGAAATAGGTCTAGTTCATCTAGTCAAGAGTACATTTGGAATGATCTTTATAACAAGGATCTTAAGAAACCAAATCATCTGGTTACACAAACCATAGTTGGTTAAGACCAACACAAACTCTCAACAACCTTAACCTCAAGTCTATAAGTGACTTGGGATGATTCACTAGGTATCTAGAACTCGAAGAGGGGTGAGTAGCCAAATCACACAGTGGATGATCTTACTTCTATAAGTTAGTCATGTATAACTGGATGATCTCATCAGTCTTAAAGGATGAATCTGAACGAGGAAACTGACCTTCTTAAACCAATACCAAACCCTGATCACTGTCTGTGATCTTTCCAAAACTCCTGTCTATGTTTCTTCATGACCAAGGCTACAAGAGAAGCAACTCAGGAGGGAGCCAAGAGAAGAAGATATCAACCGAGGGGGTGAAATCCTGGTGTTTGGTGCCATACAAGAATAATTTGAGTACAGGACCTGATCAATCTTGTAAGCAGATTATTTCTGAGGGCATTAAACACTTGAGTTTCATTAGGTTAAGTTATATAAGAAAAAAATTGGTAATTGACTCAAAATCAATATCCTAATGAGAGTGGCAACTAGTGATATGTTTGCAAATCTTCAACCCTTGGGTAATCAGAGATTCATCGACAATCTGCCTGGGGTTTTAGAGTCGTAGAGGGAAGGTGGAAGGATATCGACATGATCTTTTCCTAACATAGGGTTTAGATTAGAAAAGTGGAGGTGGGTGAATTTGGGCATGACCCTAAGTGGTGAATCGTCGGGAGGTATGAATTCTTACGTTTAATGACATGGAATTGAATTTGAATTCAAACTAAATATTTAAAGTTATGAAATAACAGAATAAGAAAATAGATGATAGTCATCCATTAATTCAAGTCTTTATTGGATAGAACACAATCCAAGGAGTTAATAAAACAAAGATAAAGACTTTATAAATTTAAAACAATAGTACATGGTCTTTACAAACATATTTACAATAAAAGGAAATTACAAAAGAATAAGCTTTATTACTTATAAAATAATAATACAAAGTCATTATAATATCTAACACATAGAAGTACATTTCTATTACAATGACATTTACAAAATAAAATTCCTATACTAATTCTTGCTTAAAAGTCTTCAATTGATATCCTTTGGATCCTGCAAAATAAACAAGAAAAACAAAGAACAAAAAGGATAATAATAGTGAGGGTTAGTACTCTCAGCTTGGCAGTGAGGTGCACTGCTAATCGCATCATCGAGTCTAGGCTTAGACAAGTTAAGCCTCTGTTCAAATCAGAAAAATATCTCAGTGTAACCTCATGGGCAAGTATCAGGTAATACAAGTGTCAATCCCAAAATAAAGCCATACCAGGATAAGACCAAGGGCAAACCGAGCCTATCTCCCAGGAAATATCTTCTCAGCTAGTACACAAGCACACAGCACACTCACCAGCACACTTTGGTGCTGTCAAGACCTCTCTTGTGGTATAAATACCACACCAGCCGCAAGAGAGGGGAGACCAAGCTCACTTTCCCCTGTTCACTGCTCGAGCTACACAGATCCAGCAACACAGATAGAACCACAAACCAAACCACCCAAATCCCTACTGGGAATTGATCAACATGTAATACATCCAGCAAGATCACAACAAGGCCAAGCTTGGAGCTGGAGGAGCAGGCCTGGATCACAACAGCAACAAGATCACAAGCTAAGAAGGGGAAATAGCTCAAGGGGGAGTGGAACAAGAAGTCAAGGTCCATCAGGAAATCACAGCCACAACAGTAACACCAAAAGGTGATATCTAAACACATCCTAACAAGGGATCTTGCTAAGTTATGCACTGACAGTGGGCTGGGATTTGTTTCCCTCAGTCTAGCATAGAATTGCTATGCTAATCTCATCACAGGGGTTTAAACACAAGTATAATAAATGTTCTTATCTTAAGATAATTGCCCCAGAACAACATCATTGGCCTAAGGGCAATCCAACAAGCATTAATCTGTTCTTATCAGATATAATAACCAAACAATCCATAGTATAGTTGCTGGGCACCAGAACCATCAAGATTGGTACCTCAAACACAATTCACCAAGTCAAATATTCCTTAGAAACATGAGAGGGACATGGTGGCACATCCTCTGAACCCTAAGGTTCAGAGTAGCACCCACCAGTTGGCATATAGAGATGCCCAATAATTAACCAACATCTTAGATTTGCAACTAGCTCAAGCATAGTATCTGTACTTTTATGAAATTAGGGCCTCAGGCTATGCATCATTGGCTTGGGGCAAAGGAAACAAGTGCAAATATCTGATCTTAATTCATCAGTACCAAAGAAGGAAAAGATATCATGAATAGTGCTCTGTTCTTACCAGCTAATACCAAAAATTAAGATAGGGAGGTGTATAGCACAGGGAATTTGTGACTGAGTAATAACCAGAAGCACTGGTTTGTGTCACACACACACATGGTTGCTGGGCACCAGATCCAAGGATCTGATACCCCAGAACCAAGGGAAGCATGAAAGGAAAACCAATAGATAGATGCAAATATTGAGGGCATATTCTCTGAATAAAATCCAGAGTAACACCTCTCAATTACTTAGCACACCCATAGAACACTAGGAATTATATACTTAGTAATAAGAATGGTTATCCAATAACCAGTATCAGGAATCCATCACTTGGAGCAAACCCTAAGGGTATCAGTACACAGAAGCCAAACTAGAAGCAATTCCAAAATGATTTACCACTAACAGCAATATCTCCACCACAATTATCATCTCACAGCACATAGCAACAGAGGATAAGTTAGGGCATAATAAAAATTCCCCATCCATCACAGATCATAGCATGGATTTCATGCATCACACATCAAGTAAAGCATTTGGGAACCACCCAATGCTGTCAATCAAGTCCTAGGGCACAAAAAGCATCACAGGGAGGCACAGCACAAGCTAGCTCGATGGCTAGACTCCAGAGCAAGGGGGAAGGATGAATCCGTGAGAGAGAGAGAGGGATTGGAGGGCAGAGAGAGAGGAAAGCAACTTACAGGTGGTCACCATCGTGGTGACCACATCCGAATGGAGAGAGAAGCACGGCGGCGAGCCGCGGTTGCCCGACGACCATCCCGGCGGCAACGTCCTCGAAAAACGGAGCCACAGAGCACCAGCATCAGCACCACAACTCCAGGAGTCTCCAGGAGCCTCGTCGTGGAGCCACGGCCACCGGAGAGGTGGAGGAGCACCCGGGAACCTAACCCTAGGGTTAGGGTTTGAAGATCCCCACGGGAGCCACACGGGGAGAGAAGCAGATCGAAGGGGAAGGCGTGGTGGCGGACAGAGAGGAGCTAGGGTGGCGCTAGGTCACGGTGGCGGTGGTGTACGGAGGAGGCCGGAGGAAATCGCCGGAAGAGGCGATGAATCGCCTCTGCGTCGCCTCGCGCGGGGAAGGAGGAGATAAGGACGGGGGGGGGCTCGGGTGCGTGCGCATCTGGTCTGGTCCGGCCCGACCAGACCAGTGGGTTTGACTCAACCCACTGGTGGGTTGGCCCACCTGTCAGCCTAGGGGCAGTATAGTAATTGCTTAAAATCTTAAATAAAAGAATTAGAAAAAAATAATAGAAAACAATAAATAAAATTCTACAAAATTTCAAACCTTTGCAATGCAACTAATTCTTAATCTAGTAAAATGGTTGAATATTAAGATTAATAAAAATAATCCAATAATGCTTATAGTCTTAAAATTATGGGTACAAAATAATATTTTAATAATAAAACTTTGATAATAAGGTTTAGAAATATTCAAAACTATTTAATCAAATGTAAATTATTCTTTCAACATTATTTTGATATTTTGAGCATTTCAAAATACTCCCTAACAAATGCTTTCTGTGAAAACAATCAAATAAGTTATAAGAATAACAATAAATATTGGAAAAAATAATAACTAATTCATAAAATCAGAAAAATACAAGTTATATATCAAAATGCTCCAAATGATAAATGCAACTCATCTATGATGTGTACAAAGTAATTTGACCAAGTTTTTATGTGCAATGCTTTGCCTAATCATTAATTCATTTAAAATTAATAAAATAATAATTTATTCAAATATTTTCAGAAGACATTGAATGATATATCCAATTAAAGAGAAAAAAATTTCCAATTCAAATATGTCAAAGATAAAACATTTTATCCAACTTATAAACTTGTTTCCAAAGGTATTATAAAATTCTATAATGTTTCATTATAATCAGAAATAACTGCCACAACATTATTTTCTGTATTAATAAAACCCTCATGATTTCACACCAACTAAAACCTATCATCACTAGTTATTAAGGAAAGTATTATGATGATAGAGTTAGATGTATTAGTTCCTCATTTTTCAAATAAACTTGATGTCATTAGCTCTACACTTTGGAACATAAAATAAAATGTGTCTATTATCTATTCCATAATTATTTTCCATGTATTGTTGTTTTGTTATTTAATCAAGTAATAAACACTTTTACCTAAACAAGATAACAATTGTTTGCTAAATAAAAGGGAAACACACGTAAGCCTAAAAGAAATAACCATATCACCACAAGTAATGAAACAACTCTAAGTCACCTAACAATTGTGTGAATACGTTATCGTTTCAAACGTGGCTTACACTTGTAAGCTGGGGTGTTTTCCAGGGTATTTCACGATGCATCTCATTACTATGCATGAATCATGTTGCCAGTGTTTTCTGTAGTCCTTACCGGGACTACTTTGCTATCTTTCAGACGTCAGGATGTTCTACGTGACTCGTGACCCGAAGACATGGAATTTTATGGTCATTTAAATCTCAGTCAAGTTCATCACTTGCTCATATCCTTTGCAGTATCTCATAACAAACTACTTGCAAAAACCCTATTGTATTATCACCTACTCTCAAAAGAATGCATGATCCTATTTTTATAATAATATGACTAATTGAATGACTACCCGAGTGGTAGTGTTCTGTTTGGTGGGCGGATGGAACCATGGTAAGATGAATAGGTCAAAGGAAGGTTCCATCTGCATGGGAACGTATTACCTAGGAATTAACAACAACTGCCGTCAGGATTCTTGCGCCGTAAATTCGCGTTGACCATGGATCTTTTGTGGGGGGAGTAAGTCAGCCGTGATACTTTTCTCGTTCACATGTCAACGGACTGCCAGAGACGTACGCTGTAGGTCTTGCGGGACTACATGCACATGGGTGGGAGCCCTTACGTCCCACGGGCTCTGGGGTCTATGAGTGTCTGCTAGGGGCGCGTAGATCTCCATCGTGAGGGGTGGAATCAGGCGTTCAACCTGCTGGCAGAAATGGGTGGGCATGCGTTGTGCGGAGAAGCACGGTTTGGCTTGGACCAACAACCGGGCCCCATACCTAAGTGGGTGTGGACAGGAAAGATCGCCTGGTTGTGCAACATGGTCTTAGTCGTCCATGGGTAAAGTAACGCACCTCTGCAGAGTGTAAAAGGATGTGACATGTTACCCCTTGTTCCGGGAAGGAGTTGCGAACGCCGCAGGAAAGGCAACTCCATGAAAGTTCTAGTCCTGTGAAGATCTGGCGGGCATAGTTTTCAGAATTAAAAGCAACCTCTTGAAGAAAGTTTTACAAAACCTTGCATTTGCTTATGACTCTTTCGAGTCTAAAGCGGTAGTTAGTGCATCAAACCACCCACTATATATCATGAACTTGCTGAGTAACGCTCGTTACTCATTATATCCCGTTTGACCCCCTGCTTAGAGTTGAAGCCATATGGAAGTCGTCATCGTGAAGCCATCGCTACCTCATGAAGCTAGGTGGGGTGATCTACTACTTAATCAGTAAAGCATCGTCATCAACAACGCTGGTGGAGGAGAAGCTATCAAGGTGCAGGTAGAGACCATTCTTGGACTTAGCATTTACTAGCCATAGATTAGGGCTGACATCAGCAGTAGTGGATTAGTTCTGAGCTAGAGTTCTTCTCCGGCTCGGAGCTTCGAATTGCTTCTTCTGTTGTTTCATTTGCAGGAGATCTTCTTGATTCATCAAGGAGATTCTCAAGATTTTGTAATGAAGTTTGTATCCTGTAGTTTTGCCTGGACCCGCTGTGTTTCTGTTGTACTACTCTGAGGGATGTAATATTCACGGATAAGTCCTTCTGTAAGTATTATGTCATCGACTTGCGCACTACACATGCAGTGGTGTGTTGGGTCACCACAGATGGTATCAGAGCGAAGCGACCTTAGGTTTAAAACCTTTTAGGAGATCTGTAGGTTGGTAAATACTATAGGAAGCCATCTTATCTAAACCATATTTCCTACAACTATGATGATCATTCACTTGAGAATGATATAATCATACTTGTATAGAATTTTCTTACTCAACTTGAGTAAATATACTTATCTAATTTATATATACCTAGGTATGAATAGTTAAAAGTCTATCATCTATCAGTTTTGTTGAGAAAAAGAGTTCTGACATAGTCAGAGATGATTAAGTCAAAGTGATGATTACCCCATTCTATGAATGCATAGGATGGAGTAGAACATGATATAGAGTAAGTACATGAGTCATCAAGAAGGGATATTTGAGAATCATGAAGAGTCATTAAACCATGGTAACTACGGGGTATATACCATATCCTTAGTTATCAAGTCCAGAGGTGAATCACTATAGTATAGTATAATGTAGAATTAGGAGAAGGCATAAGCATTGATGGAAGCTACATTACTACTCCTAGGACATGATCAACAACATGAAGGATCAACAGATGCCATGAGAATCTTATCATAATCAAGATGAAGTAACTCAAATAACATAGTACTTAGCCTATAGGGAACTAAGTTAGACAACAACTACTATAGGTTCATTTTGTCTTGGTTTATTCCATTGCAGTATGGCATGCAATTGGAGTAATTATCTAGGCAGAGAGTGGTTGTGTAGAATAGGATTACAAGGTACTATAGACCTACTTGTAGTGTATAGCATTTAAGAGCCTTGGTACTTGAGATGTTTTACTCTAAGTACTTCTATTCC
The DNA here is from genome assembly GCA_028641055.1 of Alopecurus myosuroides. NCBI lineage: Eukaryota > Viridiplantae > Streptophyta > Magnoliopsida > Poales > Poaceae > Alopecurus > Alopecurus myosuroides. Next base: position 103,927,484 of record CM054063.1, on the reverse strand, counting down.
ACAGGCTTTTGATGCATGAGTGATAACTGCATTTGGGATTTATTGCTTCTTATTTGGATCTTTGATTGACTAGATCTATACATGAAGATTGAATTTGATGTGCAAATGCATGTGCAAACATTGAGTTCTATCTTGATGTTACTGGTCTAGAGGGTATAGGATTAGAATGAGAGCGGTCTGAAATATCAACTGATGGGAGTAACCACCAAAGATCTAGAAGGCCAGAAAGTCAAGAAGGAAGATGACAATGAAGATACTGATGGAAAATGGACCACATTTTACATCTTGTTTGGATCTGGTGAGTTACTTCATCAACACATGGTGAGCTACCACAAGTGATGCCAAGAGAATCACATGATTAGTTATATCCTATAAGGAAACATGTAGAAGTTGATAAATAAACTCTAGAGTCACCATGTAGAAGTTGAAACCCAAAGATATTGAAGAACCCTAGGAAGTAACCAGTGGGATAGGTGTAGACACCGATAAGTTAAAACTCGAGGAAACTCGAAGATATTTTTGCTAATTAGAAGAGTCTAAGTTAGTATACACTACTTTGTACAAGTTTCTTTAAAAATCTTTATCTTCAGACTATTAGACTGAACCAAATGGAGACCAAACCATAGGCAATATCCAGTGTATCGGAAGAATCTGATTAGTTATTCATCACCTGGTAGATGTACCAACAGTTCTTCAGAAAGTTGTGAGAGTTAGGAAACCATACCTATTCATCGGAGAATGAAACCTGGTATCCACTATATGGTGGAAATACCACGTGTTCTTCGTGAGACTATTAGGAAGGCCTAGTAACAAGACAGAGTTGTCCTAACAACTGTCATACTATTAGAATATCATACAAGACAGTGGAAGGTGAACAATAAAGACAAGAGGATACATATGTCAAGGTCAACACCAGAAACAGATGTGAAGATTCAACAGTCTACAGAAGTTCTCTCTACCTATCTTTACGTGAGAGAGGTTGAACTTCAGGACGAAGTTCTTGTTAAGGGGGAGATACTGTAACATCCCAGTGTTTGGGAAGTTATAAGGATCTAAATTTAATATGTGCATTTGCAAAGCATGCATCTAAAAGTACGGGAAATTTTGGCGCGAAAGTTTAAACGAATCAAAGTGACCAAAGTTTCACTTGACATGATGAAATAGGTCTAGTTCATCTAGTCAAGAGTACATTTGGAATGATCTTTATAACAAGGATCTTAAGAAACCAAATCATCTGGTTACACAAACCATAGTTGGTTAAGACCAACACAAACTCTCAACAACCTTAACCTCAAGTCTATAAGTGACTTGGGATGATTCACTAGGTATCTAGAACTCGAAGAGGGGTGAGTAGCCAAATCACACAGTGGATGATCTTACTTCTACAAGTTAGTCATGTATAACTGGATGATCTCATCAGTCTTAAAGGATGAATCTGAACGAGGAAACTGACCTTCTTAAACCCATACCAAACCCTGATCACTGTCTGTGATCTTTCCAAAACTCTTGTCTATGTTTCTTCATGACCAAGGCTACAAGAGAATCAACTCAGGAGGGAGCCAAGAGAAGAAGATATCAACCGAGGGGGTGAAATCCTGGTGTTTGGTGCCATACAAGAATAATTTGAGTACAGGACCTGATCAATCTTGTAAGCAGATTATTTCTGAGGGCATTAAACACTTGAGTTTCATTAGGTTAAGTTATATAAGAACAAAATTGGTAATTGACTCAAAATCAATATCCTAATGAGAGTGGCAACTAGTGATATGTTTACAAATCTTCAACCCTTGGGTAATCAGAGATTCATCGACAATCTTCCTGGGGTTTTAGAGTCGTAGAGGGAAGGTGGAAGGATATCGACATGATCTTTTCCTAACATAGGGTTTAGATTAGAAAAGTGGAGGTGGGTGAATTTGGGCATGACCCTAAGTGGTGAATCGTCAGGAGGTATGAATTCTTACGTTTAATGACATGGAATTGAATTTGAATTCAAACTAAATATTTAAAGTTATGAAATAACAGAATAAGAAAATAGATGATAGTCATCCATTAATTCAAGTCTTTATTGGATAGAACACAATCCAAGGAGTTAATAAAGCAAAGATAAAGACTTTATAAATTTAAAACAATAGTACATGGTCTTTACAAACATATTTACAATAAAAGGAAATTACAAAAGAATAAGCTTTATTACTTATAAAATAATAATACAAAGTCATTATAATATCTAACACATAGAAGTACATTTCTATTACAATGACATTTACAAAATAAAATTCCTATACTAATTCTTGCTTAAAAGTCTTCAATTGATATCCTTTGGATCCTGCAAAATAAACAAGAAAAACAAAGAACAAAAAGGATAATAATAGTGAGGGTTAGTACTCTCAGCTTGGCAGTGAGGTGCACTGCTAATCGCATCATCGAGTCTAGGCTTAGACAAGTTAAGCATCTGTTCAAATCAGAAAAATATCTCAGTGTAACCTCATGGGAAAGTATCAGGTAATACAAGTGTCAATCCCAAAATAAAGCCATACCAGGATAAGACCAAGGGCAAACCGAGCCTATCTCCCAGGAAATATCTTCTCAGCTAGTACACAAGCACACAACACACTCACCAGCACACTTTGGTGCTGTCAAGACCTCTGTTGTGGTATAAATACCACACCAGCCGCAAGAGAGGGGAGACCAAGCTCACTTTCCCCTGTTCACTGCTCGAGCTACACAGCTCCAGCAACACAGATAGAACCACAAACCAAACCACCCAAATCCCTACTGGGAATTGATCAACAGGTAATACATCCAGCAAGATCACAACAAGGCCAAGCTTGGAGCTGGAGGAGCAGGCCTGGATCACAACAGCAACAAGATCACAAGATGAGCAGGGGAAATAGCTCAAGGGGGAGTGGAACAAGAAGTCAAGGTCCATCAGGAAATCACAGCCACAACAGTAACACCAAAAGGTGATATCTAAACACATCCTAACAAGGGATCTTGCTAAGTTATGCACTGACAGTGGGCTGGGATTTGTTTCCCTCAGTCTAGCATAGAATTGCTATGCTAATCTCATCACAGGGGTTTAAACACAAGTATAATAAATGTTCTTATCTTAAGATAATTGCCCCAGAACAACATCATTGGCCTAAGGGCAATCCAACAAGCATTAATCTGTTCTTATCAGATATAATAACCAAACAATCCATAGTATAGTTGCTGGGCACCAGAACCATCAAGATTGGTACCTCAAACACAACTCACCAAGTCAAATATTCCTTAGAAACATGAGAGGGACATGGTGGCACATCCTCTGAACCCTAAGGTTCAGAGTAGCACCCACCAGTTGGCATATAGAGATGCCCAATAATTAACCAACATCTTACATTTGCAACTAGCTCAAGCATAGTATCTGTACTTTTATGAAATTAGGGCCTCAGGCTATGCATCATTGGCTTGGGGCAAAGGAAACAAGTGCAAATATCTGATCTTAATTCATCAGTACCAAAGAAGGAAAAGATATCATGAATAGTGCTCTGTTCTTATCAGCTAATACCAAAAATTAAGATAGGGAGGTGTATAGCACAGGGAATTTGTGACTGAGTAATAACCAGAAGCACTGGTTTGTGTCACACACACACATGGTTGCTGGGCACCAGATCCAAGGATCTGATACCCCAGAACCAAGGGAAGCATGAAAGGAAAACCAATAGATAGATGCAAATATTGAGGGCATATTCTCTGAATAAAATCCAGAGTAACACCTCTCAATTACTTAGCACACCCATAGAACACTAGGAATTATATACTTAGTAATAAGAATGGTTATCCAATAACCAGTATCAGGAATCCATCACTTGGAGCAAACCCTAAGGGTATCAGTACACAGAAGCCAAACTAGAAGCAATTCCAAAATGATTTACCACAAACAGCAATATCTCCACCACAATTATCATCTCACAGCACATAGCAACAGAGGATAAGTTAGGGCATAATAAAAATTCCCCATCCATCACAGATCATAGCATGGATTTCATGCATCACACATCAAGTAAAGCATTTGGGAACCACCCGATGCTGTCAATCAAGTCCTAGGGCACAAAAAGCATCACAGGGAGGCACAGCACAAGCTAGCTCGATGGCTAGACTCCAGAGCAAGGGGGAAGGATGAATCCGTGAGAGAGAGAGAGAGGGATTGGAGGGCAGAGAGAGAGGAAAGCAACTTACAGGTGGTCACCATCGTGGTGACCACATCCGGATGGAGAGAGAAGCACGGCGGCGAGCCGCGGTTGCCCGAAGACCATCCCGGCGGCAACGTCCTCGAAAAACGGAGCCACAGAGCACCAGCATCAGCACCACAACTCCAGGAGTCTCCAGGAGCCTCGTCGTGGAGCCACGGCCACCGGAGAGGTGGAGGAGCACCCGGGAACCTAACCCTAGGGTTAGGGTTTGAAGATCCCCACGGGAGCCACACGGGGAGAGAAGCAGATCGAAGGGGAAGGCGTGGTGGCGGACAGAGAGGAGCTAGGGTGGCGCTAGGTCACGGTGGCGGTGGTGTACGGAGGAGGCCGGAGGAAATCGCCGGAAGAGGCGATGCATCGCCTCTGCGTCGCCTCGCGTGGGGAAGGAGGAGATAAGGACGGGGGGGCTCGGGTGCGTGCGCATCTGGTCTGGTCCGGCCCGACCAGACCAGTGGGTTTGACTCAACCCACTGGTGGGTTGGCCCACCTGTCAGCCTAGGGGCAGTATAGTAATTGCTTAAAATCTTAAATGAAAGAATTAGAAAAAAAATAATAGAAAACAATAAATAAAATTCTACAAAATTTAAAACCTTTGCAATGCAACTAATTCTTAATCTAGTAAAATGGTTCAATATTAAGATTAAGAAAAATAATCCAATAATGCTTATAGTCTTAAAATTATGGGTACAAAATAATATTTTAATAATAAAACTTTGATAATAAGGTTTAGAAATATTCAAAACTATTTAATCAAATGTAAATTATTCTTTCAACATTATTTTGATATTTTGAGCATTTCAAAATACTCCCTAACAAATGTTTTCTGTGAAAACAATCAAATAAGTTATAAGAATAACAATAAATATTGGAAAAAATAATAACTAATTCATAAAATCAGAAAAATACAAGTTATATATCAAAATGCTCCAAATGATAAATGCAACTCATCTATGATGTGTACAAAGTAATTTGACCAAGTTTTTATGTGCAATGCTTTGCCTAATCATTAATTCATTTAAAATTAATAAAATAATAATTTATTCAAATATTTTCAGAAGACATTGAATGATATATCCAATTAAAGAGAAAATAATTTCCAATTCAAATATGTCAAAGATAAAACATTTTATCCAACTTATAAACTTGTTTCCAAAGGTATTATAAAATTCTATAATGTTTCATTATAATCAGAAATAACTGCCACAACATTATTTTCTGTATTAATAAAACCCTCATGATTTCACACCAACTAAAACCTATCATCACTAGTTATTAAGAAAAGTATTATGATGATAGAGTTAGATGTATTAGTTCCTCATTTTTCAAATAAACTTGATGTCATTAGCTCTACACTTTAGAACATAAAATAAAATGTGTCTATTATCTATTCCATAGTTATTTTCCATGTATTGTTGTTTTGTTATTTAATCAAGTAATAAACACTTTTACCTAAACAAGATAACAATTGTTTGCTAAATAAAAGGGAAACACACGTAAGCCTAAAAGAAATAACCATATCACCACAAGTAATGAAACAACTCTAAGTCACCTAACAATTGTGTGAATACGTTATCGTTTCAAACGTGGCTTACACTTGTAAGCTGGGGTGTTTTCTAGGGTATTTCACGATGCATCTCATTACTATGCATGAATCATGTTGCAAGTGTTTTCTGTAGTCCTTACAGGGACTACTTTGCTATCTTTCAGACGTCAGGATGTTCTACGTGACTCGTGACCCGAAGACATGGAATTTTATGGTCATTTAAATCTCAGTCAAGTTCATCACTTGCTCATATCCTTTGCAGTATCTCATAACAAACTACTTGCAAAAACCCTATTGTATTATCACCTACTCTCAAAAGAATGCATGATCCTATTTTTATAATAATATGACTAATTGAATGACTACCCGAGTGGTAGTGTTCTGTTTGGTGGGCGGATGGAACCATGGTAAGATGAATAGGTCAAAGGAAGGTTCCATCTGCATGGGAACGTATTACCTAGGAATTAACAACAACTGCCGTCAGGATTCTTGCGCCGTAAATTCGCGTTGACCATGGATCTTTTGTGGGGGGAGTAAGTCAGCCGTGATACTTTTCTCGTTCACATGTCAACGGACTGCCAGAGACGTACGCTGTAGGTCTTGCGGGACTACATGCACATGGGTGGGAGCCCTTACGTCCCACGGGCTCTGGAGTCTATGAGTGTCTGCCAGGGGCGCGTAGATCTCCATCATGAGGGGTGGAATCAGGCGTTCAACCTGCTGGCAGAAATGGGTGGGCACGCGTTGTGCGGAGAAGCACGGTTTGGCTTGGACCAACAACCGGGCCCCATACCTAAGTGGGTGTGGACAGGAACGATCGCCTGGTTGTGCAACATGGTCTTGGTCGTCCATGGGTAAAGTAACGCACCTCTGCAGAGTGTAAAAGGATGTGACATGTTACCCCTTGTTCCGGGAAGGAGCTGCGAACGCCGCAGGAAAGGCAACTCCATGAAAGTTCTAGTCCTGTGAAGATCTGGCGGGCATAGTTTTCAGAATTAAAAGCAACCTCTTGAAGAAAGTTTTACAAAACCTTGCATTTGCTTATGACTCTTTCGAGTCTAAAGCGGTAGTTAGTGCATCAAACCACCCACTATATATCATGAACTTGCTGAGTAACGTTCGTTACTCATTCTATCCCGTTTGACCCCCTGCTTAGAGTTGAAGCCATATGGAAGTCGTCATCGTGAAGCCATCGCTACCTCATGAAGCTAGGTGGGGTGATCTACTACTTAATCAGTAAAGCATCGTCATCAACAACGCTGGTGGAGGAGAAGCTATCAAGGTGTAGGTAGAGACCATTCTTGGACTTAGCATTTACTAGCCATAGATTAGGGCTGACATCAGCAGTAGTGGATTAGTTCTGAGCTAGAGTTCTTCTCCGGCTCGGAGCTTCGAATTGCTTCTTCTGTTGTTTCATTTGCAGGAGATCTTCTTGATTCATCAAGGAGATTCTCAAGATTTTGTAATGAAGTTTGTATCATGTAGTTTTGCCTGGACCCGCTGTGTTTCTGTTGTACTACTCTGAGGGATGTAATATTCACGGATAAGTCCTTCTGTAAGTATTATGTCATCGACTTGCGCACTACACATGCAGTGGTGTGTTGGGTCACCACAAGATGCCATAGAGCCAGTTTCTGTTTTCTGCTGTTTTTTCTTTCAGAAAAGTTATTATGGAAATATTCTCGGAATTGGACGAAACAAAATCGCAGAGTCTTAGAAAGTCGTCATGTACACAGAGTCCGGAGGAGACCCGGAGGGGGGCCTCAGGGTCCCTACACCATAAGGAGGCACGCCCCTGGCCGCGCTAGATGGTGGTGTGGGCCCCTGGCCACCCACCGACGTTTCCCTCTCGCCTATTTAAGCTCCTCCACGGTTAACCCTAAATACCCGCGCCTTTTTCACCAAAAAGATCCGTAGCCGCCGTCATCGTCAACCCTAGTTTGGGAGGGTTCTGGAGCTCTCCCCGGCACCCTGCCGGGAGGGGGAATCGTCACCGGAGGGCTCTTCATCACCATGCCTGCTTCCGGAGTGACGCGTGAGTAGTTCATCCTTGGACTACGAGTTCACAGCAGTAGCGAGATGATTGTTCTATCCTCTTTATGCCTCATGTTTAGATCTTGTGAGCTGCCTAACATGATCAAGATCATCTTATTGTAATGCTCCATGTTGTGTTTGCTTGGATCCGATGAATATGAAATGATATGTCCAATGATTATCAATCTATCATGTTCTTTCATGTGTATGTTATTTATGATCTTGCATGCTCTCCGTTACTTGTAGATGCTCTCGCCAAATTGATGCTTGTAACTCCAAGAGGGAGTATTTATGCTCGATAATGGGTTCATGCCTCCCTTTCACTCACGCTCGAGTGACAGAAACGTAAAGGGTGGGGGATGTGTTGTTGCCACTAGGGAGAAAACAACAATGCTTTGTCTAACGATAATTTTATTGTTTACATTACACACTTTGCTTAATGCAATTATCTGTTGCTTGCAACTTAATACGCAAGGTTTGCTCGGATGACACTCCGAGGGGGGATTATTAGTCATAGATGCAGTTGGACAACGGTCTATGTATCTTGTTGTAGTGCCCGCATGAATCACATAGTAATCCTCATGTCATGCATATGCACTACGGTGCAGGCTTTATATCTGTCAATTGCCCAGCTGTAATTTGTTTGTCCTATCTATCTGTTTTGGAGAGACACCTCTAGTGAACTGTGGACCCCGGTCCATTTCTTTACACTGATTTACAGCCACTTCAACCGTTGTTTTACTACTGCAATTACTGTTTTCTTTCATTTACTGCAAACAAGTACTATTTTCCACACTATACGTCTAATCCTTTGTTTCAGCAAAACTGGTGAGATTGAAAACCTCACTGCTTTGTTGGGGCAAAGTAATTTTGATTGTGTTGTGCAGATCCACGTTGCTGCTGAACCGGTAGTGTGCCCTACCAACATCAGCTGCATCAACCTTCAGAAGTGATTTCTTTCTCCTACTTGTCGATTCAACCTTGATTTCTTTCTGAGGGAAACTTTCTAATGTGCTCTTCATACCTTCCTCTTGGGGTCTCCAACGAACGTGTGTTACACGCCATCAATTTCATAAGGTTTCGGGCAAAAACTGAGATGGGGGAGGGGGTGCTGGAGGGGGGCATAATTGCTCCATGGCCGCACAATTTTGTGGTGGCTGGCAGGTGGACCCCAGGGCCTCCAAGCATGACGCATAGAACCTTCCGAAGGATATCATATTTTGGTTTAAAGGGAAAAAGGAAAAACAGAAAGGGAAAGGGAAAGGGAAAAGAAAAAAGGGGAGAGGTGGAGTTGGACTCCCCATGGGAGCCCAATCCGACTCCCACTAGGAGAGGGGGTGCTGCCACCTCCTTGGTGCGGCCAATCCCTCCTCCTAGATGGAGTAGGAATCCTCCCTCCCAAGGTAGGTTCCCCCTCCCCTCCAACTATAAAAATGACCCCAAGGCTTGAGGCACAACACAACATTAGAACAATTGTCTCTCAAGCTTCTCTCTATAGTAGAATTTGAAGGTATATTTAGAGCTTCTAATTAGATCCCCTCTAATTGGACTAGAGCTTATTCTAATTGGGGTTTTGAGGTGTTCTCTCCCGATTAGACCTGGCTCTAACTACTATTCTCTCTCATGTGTTGACTAACTTGTAGAATCATATAGCTCTAATCACAGTTGATTAGAGCTACCAATTAGCAATGCTAAAAGACTGTCTCTCTTCGTCGGTGTCGAGTTCTAGACGACGGAGCGCTGACGAGTTGACACGAGCGTACCTGTTCACACCATATGAGGGATTACACGCGTGATCCTTGACGAGGGAAGCTTAGCGACATCCTTGCAACTATGTCTAGTTGTGAGGATCTATGATTGTTCAGAACTCTTCTACGAATACATCGATCCCGCTGCTTGGTGAGTCGTGATCCTGATCAATGCATATATGGGAATGCATCATTATGTGCATAGTGATCTTGGAGGTTACGTAGGGATTTTTTTAAAATTCTGCAACATACACCAACAATATCATCTGTTGGCGACTCATCAAGAGTGAGGTTTCATTCCCCATGAGCCTCGAACAGATCTTTATAATACTTCATGATATACTCTTTTAATTGTTTTACCCTTCGATCAGGCCCTCATCCCGATTGAGAGAATGAATATGATTCTTCCTATGTCTTCCATTAGCAACATTATAGAAATATCTCATATTCGCATCTCCCTAAAGGATAAATTGAGTCTTTGATCTATGATACCATTTGAGCTCCCCTCTCGCAACATACATGCTACTTGCGCATTTGATTAACTTTTCGGTTCCAGCTCTCGTGCAAATAGGGCACGTACTTCTGCAAGTTGATCCAGCTCATCAATAATGGAATACATGCGTTCTTTTTCTTTCTTAAGCACACCAGTAGTGTGTCTAGCACATCCACGAATATATTTACGTAATTTGCGCATTTTATTATTCCATCTTCGTATACGTGTATTACGTGTCACAGATTTAGACCAAACCTTCTTATCCAGCTCCTCGAAACCATCCCGCAACAACCATCCCAACTCAAATTTGAATTGAGCATGAGCGGAAGGTCTCAATGTTCCGGTAGACAGAAGGATGGGGGTATGGTCTGATAGGGCCTCAATACGTTACAAAGCACGTACCGTTAGCAATGGGTATTTATCTTCCCAATCGGTGTTTATGGGTACACGATCTAATTTTCGTATTTCGCTTGTGGTAGGTTGTTTGCCCAAGTAAACTGCCTCCCTGTCATGTGACTTTGAATAACAACATTGAATAAAGAAGGCCAATGATTATCAAACCTTTCCCTACTCTTCTCGTGTTGGAACCTCAACATATTGAAATCCCCGCCTATTAGAATAGGATACGTGTGGTGACCCAGCACACCACTGCATGTGTAGTGCGCAAGTCAGTGATATAATACTCACAGAAGGACTTATCTGTGAATAATACATCCCTCAGAGTAGTACAACAGAAACACAGCGGGACCAGGCAAAACTATAGGATACAAACCTCATTACAAAATCTTGAGAATCTCCCTGATGAATCAAGAAGATGTCCTGCAAAAGAAACATCAGAAGAAGCAATTCGAAGCTCCAAGCCGGAGAAGAACTCTAGCTCAGAACTAATCCACTACGGCTGATGTCAGCCCTAAAATATGGCTTGTAATTGCTAAGTCCAAGAATAGACTCTACCTACACCTTGATAGCTTCTCCTCCATCAGCGTTGTTGGTGATGATGCTTTACTGGATAAATAGTATAAGACTCCACCTAGCTTCATAAGGTAAAGATGGCTTCACAGTGCCGACTTCCATAGGCTTCAACTCTAAGAAAGGGGTCAAACGGGATAGAATGAGTAACGAGCGTTACTCAGCAAGTTCATGATATATAGTGGGTGGTTGATGCACTAACTACAACTTTAGACTCGAAAGAGTCATAAGCTAATGCAAGGTTTTGTAAAACTTTCTTCAAGAGGTTGCTTTTAATTCTGAAAACTATGCCCGCCAGTCTTCACAGGATTAGAACTTTCATGGAGTTGCCTTTCCTGCGGCGTTCGCAGCTCCTTCCCGGAACAAGGGGTAACATGTCACATCCTTTTACACTCTGCAGAGGTGCGTTACTTTACCCATGGACGACCAAGACCATGTTGCACAACCAGGCTCGAGATCCTGTCCACTCCCACTCAGGTGTGGGGCCCGGTAGTTGGTCCAAGCCAAACCGTGCTTCTCCGCACAACGCATGCCCACCCATTTCTGCCAGCAGGTTGAACGCCTGATTCCACCCCTCACGATGGAGATCTACGCGCCCCTGGCAGACACTCATAGACCCCAGAGTCCGTGGGACGTAAGGGCTCCCACCCATGTGCATGTAGTCCCGCAAGACCTACAGCGTACGTCTCTGGCGCGTCCGTTGACATGCGAACGAGAAAAGTATCACGGCTGACTTACTCCCCCCACAAAAGATCCATGGTCAACGCGAATTTACGGCGCAAGAATCCTGACGGCAGTTGTTGTTAATTCCTAGGTAATACGTTCCCATGCAGATGGAACCTTCCTTTGACCTATTCATCTTACCATGGTTCCATCCGCCCACCAAACAGAACACTACCACTCGGGTAGTCATTCAATTAGTCATATTATTATAAAAATAGGATCATGCATTCTTTTGAGAGTAGGTGATACGACGATAGGGTTTTTTGCAATTAGTTTGTTATGAAGTACTGCAAAGGATATGAACAAGTGATGAACTTGCCTGAGATTTGAAATAACCATAATAATAATCCAGGTCTTCGGGTTCGAGGATCGCGTAGAGAAATCCAAATATCTGAAAGATAGCAAAGTAGTCCCGGTAAGGACTACAGAAAACACTGGCAACATGATACATGCATAGTAATGAGATGCATCGTGAATTACCCTGGAAAATACCCCAGCTTACAATTGTAAGCCATGTTTGAAACGATAACGCATTCACACCATTGTTAGGTGACTTAGAGTTGTTTATTACTTGTGATGATGTTGTCATTTCTTTTAGTCTTAAATGTGTTTCACTTTTATTGAACAAACACTTGTTATCATGTTTAAGTAGAAGTGTTTATTACTTGGTGAGGTAACAAGACAATAACACATGGAAAACAATTGTTGAAAAGGTAACAAACATGTTTGATTTTATTTTTCCACAAGTGTAACGCTGATGACAATGGGTTTAGTTGAAAATAATGAAATAGAACAGTAAACTCTATCATCACAACACTTGCTAATTACTTGTGATGATAGGTTTTGTAGGTGTGAAAACATGTGGATTTTATTAATAAGATGAATGATATTAAGGTATTTATTGCAGGTTATAATGGAATATTATAGAATTCCATTATACTCTAAGAAACAAGTTTATAAGTTAAACAAAATATTTTGTGTTTGACATTTTTGATTTGAAAATATTTTTCTCTTTAATTTGGTACCTCAGTTGAAGTATTCTGAAAATCTTTGACTAAGATATTAATTTATTAATTTTAAATGAATTAAATGATTAGGCACAATATTGCACACATGCAAACATGGTCAAATGACTTTGTAAACATCATAAATGAGTTGCATTTGTTATTTGGAGCATTTTGGTATATAATTTGTATTTTTCTGATTTTATAAATTTATTTATTATTTTTCTTTATTTTAAATGATTTAATTAATTAAAGAAAATATTAATTTTTAAACTTTATCAAATTTATTTGAAAATGTCATAATCAAATAGATTTTATTTTTCTGATTAATATGATATATTATTTATATTTTTCTGGTTTATGAAATTAAAGTTATTGAATTATCAATTTAATTCTATTTCTGTTTTTATTTGAATTGACATGTGGGGTCCACCTGTTAGTTTAAATTTTAAATCAAAAATGAAATGGAAAATGCCCCTGACGTCATGCTGACGTCAGGATGACATCACCACAGGAGGGGATTTCTCCTGTCCGAATCCAATCGGAGGACTAACTTCGATTCAATGCAAATTGATGCTACCATGAGCTATAGAATGACTAGTGGAATCGATTGGTAGTAGCGCCGCTAGTTATTGTCCACCGGAGATGCTCCGGCGAGCACAGCCCGCGGCGGCGGACGACGGTGATCATCGACGACCTCGGAAACGGACGCAATCGAGCAAACGGAAAGCGCCCGAAGATGCACAAGCTCACCCTGAGCACGATGGTGTGGTCGGTGAGGCATGGTGGGCTCGCTGTCGTCGGCGGCGTCGAAATCCGGCCGGCGGCCGTGGTTGAGGAAGACGGCTTGATTCGGCATCTTCGCGACCTCCCAGCAAACGATGTTTGCGGGAGAGGTAGAGCACTCCATGGCGGAGCTCGTGGTGGTCACGGCTTGATCGGGGATCGCCGGAATCGACGACGATTGACGGCGGCCGATGAACTAGGTTTTAGGGTTTCGGTTTCCTCACAGCTCCGAGGGAGAGAGAGGGCAAGATGACTATGGGGAGGAAGCGCTCGATGAGGACGTCTCCCCAGTCTTATCTCCGAAGGCAAGGAAGCACACAGGAGGTGGCACGGCGATGATTCCCGCGTCGACACGCACTGTCCTTCTGTCTCAAGGTTGAAGAAGAAAGAAAGAAAAGAAACCTTTCAATAACCCCCTCGAGTTGCAGGAATTTACAACTAAGTCCTTATGTCTTAAAAACAGAGAAGAAAACATTGTTTTCAGGGTCTTTTTGTGAAGATAAAAATTATTTAAAAATATATTTGGAAAGCTTATTAAATTTGCAATCTCACCATATTTTGTTTTGGTGAATTGGAGAAATATTTGTATTTTTTATTTAGGTTGCAAGATTAAGTGATTTTTGTTATTTCTCTCCATTTACTTTATTAAATGGCTTCAAAATTTATTTCAGGCATGAATCACATATCTATAAACACATCTGGTTCACCAAGTGTTGTGTTCTCATTGGAACATTTAGATACAAATTCTTTTAGAAAATGATTTGGTAACATTTCTTGGTTTTGTTTCTGTGTATGGAAATGAAACTCACTTAATAGAGAATTGTATCCCATGACCTACTAAATTATTTTTCTTAAGTAATAAACTTGTTTTCTCTTATGAGGCTTTGTTATTTCCTGATTGAAACTCATAGCAAGTTTGGTTGACATTTTAATTAGGTGTTTGTAAGAAAGGTTGCTGTTTTTAGTACCTGATCAGGTGGAAAACATGTATGATTTTGGGATCTTATTTTCTTGTTTTCCACATAGTTTCAATTGTGGATAATATATAATGTTGTTTTTAAAACATGTATTCATTTGTATGCTTATGTATAGATGAATTCTTGTTATTATACATTGGTCTTATGGTGGAGATTGATCTGGCAAACCAGGTGTTAAGCTTGTTTCCTTTAACCTCCACATATCACAAGACCTGTGGATGCAGTGGTTGGTTATCATTTCATACTTGGTAATTATTTCCATTAAAGATGTTATTATGAGTTCCTCATCTCTGATGAGCTTGTCAGAGGTTATTGGTTCTCTAAAATATCCTAATGATTTACTGGATATTATTTATGCTCCCTTACTGAGGCAGTGTTGCTTCCTGTGCTCTTCTGTTGCTTGATGTTCTTCTCTCTAGTTGACACTAGCCTTCTGTTTTCACCTTGTGTCAATTGCAAATAATATCATCTCTTGGATTCAATCTTCAACTATCTCACCCTTGTGGTGAGAACAACAGTTATTCCAAGCAAAGATTTTACTTAGATGATTATATTATGGTTTCTTATTTTCCTTGGTTTATTCTTTCTATTGGTTGATGATAAAAGGAATGTAGGTGTAGTTTATGACATCATTTAGCCTTATACATATAAGAAGAATCTGTTGACAAGTTTGCAAGGCTTGTCCCCAAATTACTTTTCATATACAAGAGACTGAGATGTACTAGGTTATTCAATATTCTGTTTGTTGGTGTATGACACTCAATGGTTTGAGTATACAAAAGTGGTCTGTGAACAAGGTAATTAGTCTTGTTACCAAACTACTTCTATATAACACTAACATTGGAGTATCACACAATTTCAAGAGGGTTAATATGATCATATCACTATATAAGAGTTTCCAATTACTCTTATAGTAGCTTAGAGTAGCACTTCTAGCACACTCTAAATAATCTTCTTGTAGATCTTCTGGTGGTGGTTCCTCTCTTCTTGTGGTTGCTTCACTTGTAGAATGACTTAGAGAAGATTTGGAAACAAGATAGGATGGTCTTGACAACATAACAAGATCTAGATTAAGAGTTAGTTCATGCTTTTATTATCCTTCCATATACTTCTTATTTTATTTCCCATAAGATATGTTCTTATATCATACATGATTGGTTTACTTACTTATCATTTCAATTCCTCTAATAGAGGTTATAACTTGTTGTCATTCATTACTCACATCCATAGATACTTTAGTTGTTGAATATTGATATGGATAGAAATGTGGAGTGCTTGTGAAATGGAAACATAAGATTATAAGTTAATCAAATGATTCATTAATGTGTTGAGCTTTCATATGCTCACTTGTTTGAGATGATAGAAACATTGAGCAGGAGAAAGTGATTGGACTTAATGGCTTTGATCATGGTTGTTACTTTATATTCTTCATTTGTATTCATGATGAAGACATATAGTTTTGGAAAGATCATAGGTAATAATCAAGGTTTAACAGTAGTTTAGAAGGATTTATTTCTTCTTTTTAGATACTTCCTTCATGGTTGAGGAGATATGTACATATTCGATAAATATATTATGATGATCATTAAGTTACTTCCCACTTGTGGGACTTGGGTTAACACTTGTTTGTTTCACTTGTGTTCTATTGAAACTTTGTTATTTACTTGTGATGGTTCACCTGATACTTATGGGATGGTTTATAGAGATGTTGTGGAGATGAATTGATAACTTAGGGAGTTGTTGTTTTATAGAAGATCACATCTCTGTTGATGAGATGGTTCAATTATGTATTACTTATTTGTGGAAGTATGATCATCAGATATGGAATTTGAATACTCTCCCCTCTTTGAGTTCTAAATACCTAGTGAATTATCCCAAGTCACTTATAGACTTGAGGTTTAGGTGGTTGAAAATTTGTGTTGGTCACAACCAATTATGGTTTGTGTAACCAGATGATTTGGTTTCTTAAGATACTTGTTATAAAGATCATTCCAAATGTTCTCTTAACTAGATGAACTAGACCTATTTCATCATGTCAAGTGAAACTTTGGTCACTTTGATTCGTTTAAACTTTCGCGCCAAAATTTCCCGTACTTTTAGATGCATGCTTTGCAAATGCACATATTAAATTTAGATCCTTATAACTTCCCAAACACTGGGATGTTACAGTATCTCCCCCTTAACAAGAACTTCGTCCCGAAGTTCAACCTCTCTCACGTAAAGATAGGTAGAGAGAACTTCTGTAGACTGTTGAATCTTCACATCTGTTTCTTGTGTTGACCTTGTCATGTGTATCCCCTTGTCTTGATTGTTCACCTTCCACTATATTGCACTATGATCTAATAGTATGCCAGTTGTTCGGACAACCCTGTCTTGTTACTAGACCTTCCTAATGGTCTCACGAAGAACACGTGGTATTTCCACCATATAGTGGATACCAAGTTTCATTCTCCGATGAATAGGTATGGTTTCCTACCTCTCACAACTTTCTGAAGAACATTTGGTCTATCCACCAAGTGATGAATAACCAATTAACTTCTTCCGGTATACTGGATATTGACTATGTTTAGGACTCCATTTGGTTCAGTCTAATGGTCTCAAGATAATATTTTTCAAAGGATCTTGTACACAATAGTGTAAACTGACTTAGACTCTTCTAATTAGTAAAAATATCTTCGAGTTTCCTCGAGTTTTAACTTTTTCCTACAGGTGACTATAACCTATTCCACTGGTTACTTCCTATGTTCCTTCTATATCTTTGGGTTTTAACTTCTATGGGACAATTCTATAAGTTTATTTTTCAACTTCTACATGTTTCCTTCTAAGATATAACTCAGTGGCTTTATTGATTTCTGCCTTCCTGACTTCAAGGACTTTCAGAGCTTTGATAGTTGCTTCAATCAGCTGAGATTTTAGAACGCTCTCATACTAATCCTATACCCTCTAGACCAGCAACATCAAGATAGAAATCAATGTTTGCACATGCATTTGCACATCAAGTTCAATCTTCATGTACAGATCTAGTCAATCAAAGATCCAAGTAAGATCCAATAAATCCCAAATGCAGTTATCACTCATGCATCAAAAGCCCATGGAATAAAAGTACTTAGAGTAAAACATCTCTAGTACCAAGGCTCTTAAATGCTATACACTACAAGTAGGTATATAGTACCTTGTAATCTTATTCTACACAACCA
Organism: Alopecurus myosuroides; assembly: GCA_028641055.1. Classification (NCBI taxonomy): domain Eukaryota; kingdom Viridiplantae; phylum Streptophyta; class Magnoliopsida; order Poales; family Poaceae; genus Alopecurus; species Alopecurus myosuroides. Next base: position 103,909,775 of record CM054063.1, on the reverse strand, counting down.
CTGTTTGCCCAGGTAATTACTCCAATTGCATGCCTTATTGCAATGGAATAAACCAAGACAAAATGTTCCTACAGTAGTTGTTGTCTAACTTGATTCCCTATAGGACTAAGTACCCTGCTGTTTGAAGTACTTCCTCTTGGTTATGATAAGATTCTCATAACATCTGTTGGTCCTTCATGGTGTTGATCACATCGTGGTAGTAGTAGTGTAGCTTCCATCAATGATGATGCCTTCACCTAATTTACATTATACTATACTATACTACTTCACCTCTAGACTTGATAACAAAGGACATGGTATATACCCTATAGTTACCATGGTTTATAATAACTCTTAAGGATTCTCAACATCCATTCTTGATGACTCCTATACTAACTCAATACCATATTCTACTCCATCCTATTCATTCATAGAATGGGGTAATCATCACTTTGACTTAAGCATCTCTGACTAGGTCAGAACACCCTTCCTTAATGGAACTGATACATGCTAGACTTTTAACTATTCATACCTAGGTATAAAGAAAATAGATAAGTAGATTTACTCAGGTGGAGTAAGAATAATTCTATACAAGTATGATTATATCATTCTCAAGTGAATGATCATCATAGTTGTAGGAAGTATGGTTTAGATAAGATGGCTTCCTATAGACTTTACCAACCTACAGATCTCCTAAAAGGTTTTAAAACCTAAGGTCGCTTCGCTCTGATACCACCTGTGGTGACCCAGCACACCACTGCATGTGTAGTGCGCAAGTCAGTGATATAATACTCACAGAAGGACTTATCTGTGAATAATACATCCCTCAGAGTAGTACAACAGAAACACAGCGGGACCAGGCAAAACTATAGGATACAAACCTCATTACAAAATCTTGAGAATCTCCCTGATGAATCAAGAAGATGTCCTGCAAAAGAAACATCAGAAGAAGCAATTCGAAGCTCCAAGCCGGAGAAGAACTCTAGCTCAGAACTAATCCACTACGGCTGATGTCAGCCCTAAAATATGGCTTGTAATTGCTAAGTCCAAGAATAGACTCTACCTACACCTTGATAGCTTCTCCTCCATCAGCGTTGTTGGTGATGATGCTTTACTGGATAAATAGTATAAGACTCCACCTAGCTTCATAAGGTAAAGATGGCTTCACAGTGCCGACTTCCATAGGCTTCAACTCTAAGCAAGGGGTCAAACGGGATAGAATGAGTAACGAGCGTTACTCAGCAAGTTCATGATATATAGTGGGTGGTTGATGCACTAACTACAACTTTAGACTCGAAAGAGTCATAAGCTAATGCAAGGTTTTGTAAAACTTTCTTCAAGAGGTTGCTTTTAATTCTGAAAACTATGCCCGCCAGTCTTCACAGGATTAGAACTTTCATGGAGTTGCCTTTCCTGCGGCGTTCGCAGCTCCTTCCCGGAACAAGGGGTAACATGTCACATCCTTTTACACTCTGCAGAGGTGCGTTACTTTACCCATGGACGACCAAGACCATGTTGCACAACCAGGCTCGAGATCCTGTCCACTCCCACTCAGGTGTGGGGCCCGGTAGTTGGTCCAAGCCAAACCGTGCTTCTCCGCACAACGCATGCCCACCCATTTCTGCCAGCAGGTTGAACGCCTGATTCCACCCCTCACGATGGAGATCTACGCGCCCCTGGCAGACACTCATAGACCCCAGAGTCCATGGGACGTAAGGGCTCCCACCCATGTGCATGTAGTCCCGCAAGACCTACAGCGTACGTCTCTGGCGCGTCCGTTGACATGCGAACGAGAAAAGTATCACGGCTGACTTACTCCCCCCACAAAAGATCCATGGTCAACGCGAATTTACGGCGCAAGAATCCTGACGGCAGTTGTTGTTAATTCCTAGGTAATACGTTCCCATGCAGATGGAACCTTCCTTTGACCTATTCATCTTACCATGGTTCCATCCGCCCACCAAACAGAACACTACCACTCGGGTAGTCATTCAATTAGTCATATTATTATAAAAATAGGATCATGCATTCTTTTGAGAGTAGGTGATACGACGATAGGGTTTTTTGCAATTAGTTTGTTATGAAGTACTGCAAAGGATATGAACAAGTGATGAACTTGCCTGAGATTTGAAATAACCATAATAATAATCCAGGTCTTCGGGTTCGAGGATCGCGTAGAGAAATCCAAATATCTGAAAGATAGCAAAGTAGTCCCGGTAAGGACTACAGAAAACACTGGCAACATGATACATGCATAGTAATGAGATGCATCGTGAATTACCCTGGAAAATACCCCAGCTTACAATTGTAAGCCATGTTTGAAACGATAACGCATTCACACCATTGTTAGGTGACTTAGAGTTGTTTATTACTTGTGATGATGTTGTCATTTCTTTTAGTCTTAAATGTGTTTCACTTTTATTGAACAAACACTTGTTATCATGTTTAAGTAGAAGTGTTTATTACTTGGTGAGGTAACAAGACAATAACACATGGAAAACAATTGTTGAAAAGGTAACAAACATGTTTGATTTTATTTTTCCACAAGTGTAACGCTGATGACAATGGGTTTAGTTGAAAATAATGAAATAGAACAGTAAACTCTATCATCACAACACTTGCTAATTACTTGTGATGATAGGTTTTGTAGGTGTGAAAACATGTGGATTTTATTAATAAGATGAATGATATTAAGGTATTTATTGCAGGTTATAATGGAATATTATAGAATTCCATTATACTCTAAGAAACAAGTTTATAAGTTAAACAAAATATTTTGTGTTTGACATTTTTGATTTGAAAATATTTTTCTCTTTAATTTGGTACCTCAGTTGAAGTATTCTGAAAATCTTTGACTAAGATATTAATTTATTAATTTTAAATGAATTAAATGATTAGGCACAATATTGCACACATGCAAACATGGTCAAATGACTTTGTAAACATCATAAATGAGTTGCATTTGTTATTTGGAGCATTTTGGTATATAATTTGTATTTTTCTGATTTTATAAATTTATTTATTATTTTTCTTTATTTTAAATGATTTAATTAATTAAAGAAAATATTAATTTTTAAACTTTATCAAATTTATTTGAAAATGTCATAATCAAATAGATTTTATTTTTCTGATTAATATGATATATTATTTATATTTTTCTGGTTTATGAAATTAAAGTTATTGAATTATCAATTTAATTCTATTTCTGTTTTTATTTGAATTGACATGTGGGGTCCACCTGTTAGTTTAAATTTTAAATCAAAAATGAAATGGAAAATGCCCCTGACGTCAGGATGACATCACCACAGGAGGGGATTTCTCCTGTCCGAATCCAATCGGAGGACTAACTTCGATTCAATGCAAATTGATGCTACCATGAGCTATAGAATGACTAGTGGAATCGATTGGTAGTAGCGCCGCTAGTTATTGTCCACCGGAGATGCTCCGGCGAGCACAGCCCGCGGCGGCGGACGACGGTGATCATCGACGACCTCGGAAACGGACGCAATCGAGCAAACGGAAAGCGCCCGAAGATGCACAAGCTCACCCTGAGCACGATGGTGTGGTCGGTGAGGCATGGTGGGCTCGCTGTCGTCGGCGGCGTCGAAATCCGGCCGGCGGCCGTGGTTGAGGAAGACGGCTTGATTCGGCATCTTCGCGACCTCCCAGCAAACGATGTTTGCGGGAGAGGTAGAGCACTCCATGGCGGAGCTCGTGGTGGTCACGGCTTGATCGGGGATCGCCGGAATCGACGACGATTGACGGCGGCCGATGAACTAGGTTTTAGGGTTTCGGTTTCCTCACAGCTCCGAGGGAGAGAGAGGGCAAGATGACTATGGGGAGGAAGCGCTCGATGAGGACGTCTCCCCAGTCTTATCTCCGAAGGCAAGGAAGCACACAGGAGGTGGCACGGCGATGATTCCCGCGTCGACACGCACTGTCCTTCTGTCTCAAGGTTGAAGAAGAAAGAAAGAAAAGAAACCTTTCAATAACCCCCTCGAGTTGCAGGAATTTACAACTAAGTCCTTATGTCTTAAAAACAGAGAAGAAAACATTGTTTTCAGGGTCTTTTTGTGAAGATAAAAATTATTTAAAAATATATTTGGAAAGCTTATTAAATTTGCAATCTCACCATATTTTGTTTTGGTGAATTGGAGAAATATTTGTATTTTTTATTTAGGTTGCAAGATTAAGTGATTTTTGTTATTTCTCTCCATTTACTTTATTAAATGGCTTCAAAATTTATTTCAGGCATGAATCACATATCTATTCTGGTTCACCAAGTGTTGTGTTCTCATTGGAACATTTAGATACAAATTCTTTTAGAAAATGATTTGGTAACATTTCTTGGTTTTGTTTCTGTGTATGGAAATGAAACTCACTTAATAGAGAATTGTATCCCATGACCTACTAAATTATTTTTCTTAAGTAATAAACTTGTTTTCTCTTATGAGGCTTTGTTATTTCCTGATTGAAACTCATAGCAAGTTTGGTTGACATTTTAATTAGGTGTTTGTAAGAAAGGTTGCTGTTTTTAGTACCTGATCAGGTGGAAAACATGTATGATTTTGGGATCTTATTTTCTTGTTTTCCACATAGTTTCAATTGTGGATAATATATAATGTTGTTTTTAAAACATGTATTCATTTGTATGCTTATGTATAGATGAATTCTTGTTATTATACATTGGTCTTATGGTGGAGATTGATCTGGCAAACCAGGTGTTAAGCTTGTTTCCTTTAACCTCCACATATCACAAGACCTGTGGATGCAGTGGTTGGTTATCATTTCATACTTGGTAATTATTTCCATTAAAGATGTTATTATGAGTTCCTCATCTCTGATGAGCTTGTCAGAGGTTATTGGTTCTCTAAAATATCCTAATGATTTACTGGATATTATTTATGCTCCCTTACTGAGGCAGTGTTGCTTCCTGTGCTCTTCTGTTGCTTGATGTTCTTCTCTCTAGTTGACACTAGCCTTCTGTTTTCACCTTGTGTCAATTGCAAATAATATCATCTCTTGGATTCAATCTTCAACTATCTCACCCTTGTGGTGAGAACAACAGTTATTCCAAGCAAAGATTTTACTTAGATGATTATATTATGGTTTCTTATTTTCCTTGGTTTATTCTTTCTATTGGTTGATGATAAAAGGAATGTAGGTGTAGTTTATGACATCATTTAGCCTTATACATATAAGAAGAATCTGTTGACAAGTTTGCAAGGCTTGTCCCCAAATTACTTTTCATATACAAGAGACTGAGATGTACTAGGTTATTCAATATTCTGTTTGTTGGTGTATGACACTCAATGGTTTGAGTATACAAAAGTGGTCTGTGAACAAGGTAATTAGTCTTGTTACCAAACTACTTCTATATAACACTAACATTGGAGTATCACACAATTTCAAGAGGGTTAATATGATCATATCACTATATAAGAGTTTCCAATTACTCTTATAGTAGCTTAGAGTAGCACTTCTAGCACACTCTAAATAATCTTCTTGTAGATCTTCTGGTGGTGGTTCCTCTCTTCTTGTGGTTGCTTCACTTGTAGAATGACTTAGAGAAGATTTGGAAACAAGATAGGATGGTCTTGACAACATAACAAGATCTAGATTAAGAGTTAGTTCATGCTTTTATTATCCTTCCATATACTTCTTATTTTATTTCCCATAAGATATGTTCTTATATCATACATGATTGGTTTACTTACTTATCATTTCAATTCCTCTAATAGAGGTTATAACTTGTTGTCATTCATTACTCACATCCATAGATACTTTAGTTGTTGAATATTGATATGGATAGAAATGTGGAGTGCTTGTGAAATGGAAACATAAGATTATAAGTTAATCAAATGATTCATTAATGTGTTGAGCTTTCATATGCTCACTTGTTTGAGATGATAGAAACATTGAGCAGGAGAAAGTGATTGGACTTAATGGCTTTGATCATGGTTGTTACTTTATATTCTTCATTTGTATTCATGATGAAGACATATAGTTTTGGAAAGATCATAGGTAATAATCAAGGTTTAACAGTAGTTTAGAAGGATTTATTTCTTCTTTTTAGATACTTCCTTCATGGTTGAGGAGATATGTACATATTCGATAAATATATTATGATGATCATTAAGTTACTTCCCACTTGTGGGACTTGGGTTAACACTTGTTTGTTTCACTTGTGTTCTATTGAAACTTTGTTATTTACTTGTGATGGTTCACCTGATACTTATGGGATGGTTTATAGAGATGTTGTGGAGATGAATTGATAACTTAGGGAGTTGTTGTTTTATAGAAGATCACATCTCTGTTGATGAGATGGTTCAATTATGTATTACTTATTTGTGGAAGTATGATCATCAGATATGGAATTTGAATACTCTCCCCTCTTTGAGTTCTAAATACCTAGTGAATTATCCCAAGTCACTTATAGACTTGAGGTTTAGGTGGTTGAAAATTTGTGTTGGTCACAACCAATTATGGTTTGTGTAACCAGATGATTTGGTTTCTTAAGATACTTGTTATAAAGATCATTCCAAATGTTCTCTTAACTAGATGAACTAGACCTATTTCATCATGTCAAGTGAAACTTTGGTCACTTTGATTCGTTTAAACTTTCGCGCCAAAATTTCCCGTACTTTTAGATGCATGCTTTGCAAATGCACATATTAAATTTAGATCCTTATAACTTCCCAAACACTGGGATGTTACAATACGGGTTATCATTAGCTAAATTAACCAACTCACGAAGAAAAGCAGTCTTATGCGCTCTTCTTAGGCAGCACCATACGAAAGTGAAATTTAATATGAAAGTCACCATCCATAAACGCCAACACTTCCATGGAGTTTGATCTAACGTCGAGTAAAATACCACCCGATCTACAACGAGGGGGACGCGAGTGCCATGTAAATTCAAGGCCATCTGAAAGGTGATCAAGAACACTGTCCGGGAAAGCATCAAGCGGTACATGAAACTATGAATATAGAGGAAATTTTTCATTTACCTCTACCACTCAAGCTTTTCAACAACTACATGATCTTCAAGAATACATGCACAACATTCAACTGCAAGCTATTCCAAATAAATGGACTCTTGTCGGAAACTCTGTCAAGTTCTCTTCAGTGATAGTTTACAAATTACTTAAAGCGGGTCCACAATCCCATGACATTTCCAAGAAGATGTAGACGAGTGCTGCGATTCTGAGATATAAATTTTAATTTTGGTTTCTATTAAAGGAGAGACTAAACTCCACAGAATTTCTTCAAAGAAAATCTATGCACCTCCCATCGTATTCTTGCCCTCAGTGCAATTCTGAGTGAATAGAAACTATTCTACGTCTATTTTGGGACTACCCTTTATCCATGGAATGTTGGGATTCAATTCACCTTTCTAAGAACATAAGCACATCTTTTCTCAAGAATGTGAGCTAGCAATTGAAGCACTCCCAAGAACATTTGCTTTAAACATCATTTTTGGGCTCCTAGAATATTTGGAAACAGAGGAATGATCTAATCTTTAACAGCTCAAGGACTTCCATTAGTGCTTAGAGACAACCGCTTAAGAAGGATCTTCTTATTGTTAGTCACGGGATTAAGACTAAGCATGAAGCTAGTTAAGGAATGGATAGAAGCAAATCTTCCATAGATTAATTAATTTCTATTTAATGTTAGAGAAAACTGGAATTGGTTAATTTTGTTCCCTCTTTGAGGATTTATACATATTTATATTAATGAAAATTTACCGTAGAACAATTTTTCTACAGGTATTGCCTAAAAAAGCCCGAATCTGCTAGTGATGAGCCAGTTTTGGCACCCGAGTGTCGAGTTGCCTATGTCGCCCTCCATGCAAACAAATGTAGATTGAAATGGAAGTAAATATTAGCTACAAGGTATCATGTGTAAAGGTCACTCTACCATGCTTGGTTGGTTTACAGGTAGCTTCTCTCAAAAGGTTGAGACCTGTCGTTGCCCAACTAGCCAAAGACAGCAAGAACCCCTTTTCATTTGTAAAAAAAATCCCTTTTCTTTTTTCATTCCGTGGTTTTAATGTTTAGCTTGTGTCCAGTGTTGAGTGTTCTATCTCCAAAGTTATTTTTCTATTTGAAAGACATGGATGAATTTCATGGGAAATGGTTAACTAATTTCAGTAGGAACGTGGAGAAATCAATGTGTTCCTAAACATTTTTTATTGAAACGTTCATACTATAGCAAATACAAAGGTTCTAAGCAAATTTATTTTTTCGATAAAGGATGCTTTTCGTTTAACTCTTCAATTTTCGTATACAAACAAAGATGCCACATCTGGCCTCTGCATAATCAGGATGCACACGGCCGCAAAAGATAATATTTAAGGAAGAAGAAATAAGGAAGAATACCTCATAAGGCAACTATACATGTCAAAATTGACTATGGAAAACCCCTATGGTGAAACTCTACGTCGAGGGTGGACCAGTCCGCAGACTAGGTCGCCATGACGCCACCCATGCCGGAGTAAAAATATCCTTCCCACTTGCTCAAACCGTGAGCATACCTCTGCAAACAGGCCGTAGTGTTCCTGTTTCTGAAAAAAAAGGCCACACTCGGAAAAAGTGAGTACACTGAAAAATAACCTGCACAGGAGAAGACCGTGTAGCATTAAACACCATGTCAGCAACCATAATAAGGCTTTATATAAAGGTTCTAAGAGAATTTATAAGTATTTGTACGCAATGATGCACAGTCACATAACTGTACACTAGTTCAGCGAAAATCTGATTGATCCTCAGATAAGGAGAACATACATATAACTGTTCGTTGCTCCTAAGAATTATATGGCACAGGTTCCTAATCAAGTGATTAAGCCTTGTTATACTCTTAGACTAGTTTTTCATTGCTCCTACCAACCCCCAGGTTTATTGAGTTGTGCTAATCACTTGGGATTATGCATCGTGATCTCAACATATTGGCTCCTAGAATGGGGGCATGAAACCCTAACATACACCTGCTGGGGGAGCACAAAATCCTGATGGTCAAATTGCACTACATTAAGAACATTCCTTGTGGCTCATACAACCGTGCATGTTTGGTCCCTTGCACATATAGTATGTGTCTTTCTTGAGAACATACATATAGTATGTGCCTAGGAGAGGTAAAGATATATACATAGACCTATAAGCATTGGTTGCTGGCTATCTTAGCTTCATAGACCTAGTCCTAGGCTCAGTCTGCGAGTAGCATAATGGAGAAGACAAAACAAATGCAACCGATGGAGTTGCACACATGACATAGTGTACCTTAAAGTCTTACAGTATTCAATTTTGAAATTGTCATTTGTGTAATCAAGAAGATTTACTCAAGTGCTATCAGAAGGGATGATTATCACTACCTCTTAGATGAGTGTCTTCTTAGCTATACCCTCTAAAACACTGTTGCTACTGAAAAAAACATGGTCCAACTTGGTTGCATGTAATTTTTATTAAATTATTTATCTTAAATAACATCGACCCCAATTCAATTCCATTAAAAAAAAATTGTCTGTGCTTATATAAAGTTGTGTACATGTTTATGCACTTAAGCAACAAGCCACTGAAATCAAATATATTCCAAATTAATTGAAGTTCTAAATCTGTCCTATTTAAATTTGATCAAGTCTATCGAAACATATATCAAAATTTATAACACCAAATTACTCATATTCGATTCATTAGAAAATAAATTTCGTTGATGTAGCACAATTTTTCATAGATTTGGTCAAACTTAATGAAGTTTGACTTAGGGAAAATTAGAACTTCAATCAATTGGAACAGAGGGAGTAGGTCTAAGCTGCGACCTTTTCTTCAGGGATTATTTGAATTCCAAGTACTCATGTTTTAGGTCACATGCTCATGTGGTGTTCGTAATAAAGGGGGAGCAATTCTAACTTTTGCCTTCAGAACCGAAAGGGTAAATGAAGTACTGACGCATGTGCACACTTGAATTACTTACCTTCACATGTATACTTTCCAGTAAATACGATTGAGGAAAAAAGATGTTCAGAACATGTGTTTATGCTTTTTTGAAAATCATGCATGCACTTATTTGGTACATCATGCATACTTTTTTCGGACCGTGCCACCGTCACATCATACTCCTGAAACTTGTATTAGAATTTTCCTCCTCTCATGTTGTTCCTCGAACTGAAATTCTTTTGATCATATTGAATATCTCCACGAGATTTGAAAAAGGGAAATGCAATTTGAGGGAAAAAAAGATAGTACCAAAGCTAGTAGGATGAATTAAATCTGTACAACACAATTGCGACACTAAATGACAGAACGTATAACTGAAGAATGAATCAAGTCAAGGTGACATAATATTAGCTCCAAAAGACAGATTGATAGCAAGATAACAAACAATGCAATTAAAGCACCGAAAAGACAGAACCTATGACAGTAGGATGTATCAAATCTACACAGTGTAATCTGATAACTAAAGAACAGAAACCATAGTACAAGGATAAATCAAGTCAAGGCAACATTATTAGAGCACCAAAAAGACACAATAGACAAGATACAAGGACGAACCGAATGTATACAACATCAAACATGTTTATTTCAGGAATGTGTTTGCATGGTCCATTAATTCATTCCAGGACCCACATTGTTCCAAATAAAGTAAAACAAAAAAAAACCACATATTGAAAGAATAAAACGAAGAAGATAGACATTGAAATTAGGCATCCTGTGCTTATGAACTGTAGGTATGATTTTGTCGAGATTTGTGGCTTGGTACCTTTCGCTTGATTTCATGGACCGGGAATGATTGATGCTTCCATGACATGTCCCATTCTGTTTGTGCAGAAGGTCTTGCACTAGTGAGAGAGAAGACCCTTTTCCATTTTCTGCAGAAAGATTAGTAATAATGAGAGCTTCTGTGACCATACTTTCAAGGTTGTTGGCTTTTGATGCATCATTCTCCCAGCTACACATTGTCACCTAATGCTGAAAAGAAAAGATCTTTCTGTTGATACAAATAGCAAAAAAAAGAAGCTATTTGTTATCAGACAGTCACAGAGTACCACTGTTATGCTTTAATAGATGAAAGCAACAAGTGAAAGGCAGGAATATATAAAAATTTCATGGTTATGATTATCTATTAAACAATTAACTGATGGGCATGTAGAGTATTTGACCATACTTCCACGAGTCCACTGTTGCGGACTTTGTGGCTCCTTGTCTACGGGCAAAAATAAAAGGTGGACATCAGAATCGTTAGGTGCAGTCTACTATATTGTGCAAATGGATTATCTGAAATTCAATTTTTTCTTAGCATCCTCCATTCCATGTAATAGTAGTATTGAGGTTCCATACCGGTTTGCAATTTTTGCTGTTCTGTTTAACTGTACATAGGCAAACCACTGGCGACTACAATATTTTTTTTTTTTTTTTTTTGAAAGACTGACCTCCATCTCGTTATGTGTAAGAAATTACTTCCAAATAGTCGGTATATTAGCATTGTTCATTCGTTGTATCCTGCTGCTACTAGCTTTATAAGCATCCCTAGTGACAGACTGGCCTTTGGAGTAACCTGGGGAAACTACAGGGCGTTGAGTGTTTGAATTCAAAGGTTGTTGTCGGTGAATCATGTGCACTTTCATCCTACATACTTGTCCGATCTGCTGCTGTGCAACCAAGCTCTCTAATACTACGGATATAATACTACTACTAGGGCTTGCTGAGAGATTAGATTTAGGTAACTAAGGATGAGCACTCCAAAGTAGATCTGTTTGACCCAGGTACTTGGATGGGTTGGCTAAACTTGTTTCTTTACCTTGGTTGCATGCCTAGTTACCAGGTTTGACGCAACTCAGGTAGAACTGGAGCTTTTCGTTAGGAGACACCAGAGAAGGATAGGGCAGCTCATGTGGTTCTGAAGATCTAATCCTATGACAGAATGGAGGATTGGAGCAAATCATGAGAACTGGGCAGCTTTAACTGCAGAGAAGGATAGGGCAGGAAAAAGGGGAGAAGTTCCATTACAGTTTCACATTTCATGAGAAAAGTAAAATGCTGCTTTCGATAAGGTAAAAAAGGTATGGAAGAGATGAATTATCTTGGTGAGGCCCATGTGGTAAACTTTAATTAACTCTCTGCACATGGCCATCCTCTTGTTCCTAAGCTCACTGGAGTACACAACCCTGCCTTGGATGTTGTCATCCCATAGGCAGGCGCCAGTGCCATGGATGGACCACGCCTTAAATATTTCTGTCAAGCAGCACTTAACAACTCTGACCATGATGCCAAGACAACAGTTACCTCTTAACCTAGTGCTACAAAAGGACATGGGGTGTGTGCACTCACTGCAGCGCTGGTAACAGTTCACCAGAAAGTTTTCAGTTTTCTAAGCATTAACTGTTGCAGTTACTACCTTTACATCCCATCAGTTTCGGATAGTAAAATATTTCTGCAGATGCATCCTACTACATGGTGAGTCCTGCTCCTCCTCCTCCTCCTCCTTCCTTTTCCTCTTAGTGTCAATTCACAAATCCACCTGGTAGAGAAGCTCACACACAAACCATTGCTTGCTTTTCCTGTGCAGGTTTTGTTATTGTAAAGGAAGCAGCAGCAGCAGTTCCTTCTTTCTTCCGTGCTCTGTCTCATCATGGCTTCTTTCTTCTTTAGCATCGCTGCATCATTTGGTACACTAAAGCCGTTCTCGCCCTTGTGATTTTGAGCCAATTCTTGATGCTTCCCAGCTCCCAAATGGCCATACAACTCACGCTCCTACTCATTTCATGTAGCCTTTACAGTATGTATGCCTCTTCTTCATCTTCTTCTTTCTCCACATCCTCCTCTCTTGCATTGCTGCTTCTGCTCGTTATCTCCACCTGCCTCTCCTTGCTCTTCTCAAACCTAAGACAGCTGATCAAAACCAGCAGCCACAAAACTTCCATGGAGGAGGCTGTTCATCAAGAGAAGAGTGTTGTGCCACAAGATGATGAGGTTTCCGGGGAAGACACGGCAGGAAGCCTCTCGGGGTCTTCAGATTGCACGGTGAGTGAAGAGTGGACCGATGAAGTCTCAGTCTCTGACGACGACGATGATGAGAGCCTTATCGAGATCTCCCTTGTCGATGGCCACTATGTGGGGCAAGAGGAGCAATGTCCCAGCTGGAAGAAGGAGCAGGACCTCCTCGCCGGCTTCCTGCCGGATTTGATGTTTGACAAGAAGGACTTCATGGACATCTACTCGGAGATCAGCGAAGAGGACAACATGATCGAGATCGACATTGCAAGGGGCTCCATCAAGTGCACAAACTTTGGCATCAAAGCTTGAGCTTACCAGAGGTTTGCTGAAGTTAAAATATTTCTCTGAGTTGCTCCAGAGCTTTCATCAGGAAAAGGGAGTAATAGTAGGTTGTACTGGACTACATGTGGTTTAGTGCCTTGCTTTTTTTACAAGAGCTCAGTTTTCATTTCTGATTCTTCGGTGGAAGCCTTGCTCCCTATCTTTTCTTGTGCTTTCTGAATATCATTATAGAAGAAATAACACGCGTGCACATATTATGATCAAAGAGATTTAAGGAAATAGCGTGCGTGTGCATGGCCGTTCTTTTCATATCTAGTGCGTCAGACCTGAGTAGATGCTAATAATGATGTCAGGGTTAGCATTACTTATCTCAAGGTGGGGTATAATTGGTTAACTGTGCCTGCAAAAGAAAAAGTTACTTCATAATGCAATTAAAAATCTGAAACGATTTGTAAGCTACTTGATGTGTTTTTTAGCTCTTAAGGGTAAACCTTTTATCCTTCCGAATCAAAATCTCATCATTTATCCAGTGAAAGTTAGTGACATATGGTTCAAGAATCGAGAATAATCGGGTTTTAAACTTGTGCAGCTCAGTGCTTCTAGCCGCTGATGTTTGATTTGGAGAAAAGGCTATGAGATCTTCATGATTTGCACCTCTAGCTATTATTAGCATCTAGTGCTGAATGTGTGAAGCTAATATTGTAGGTTTGGGGATCCCTTTGGTCTTTGGGAGATACTAAAAAGGTACTATAAAAAAGATTGTTGTTTCTCAGGTTGAGGTAACTGAAAAAGACACAGAGAGGGCTAGAGTGAGTTTCATAGCCAGTGGACATATAATTTCACATCCTTGGTCCAATGGTGAATACTCAGGCACGAATCACTCCATCAAACCAAATCTTTGTTTTATGTCATGTATACTCCCACCAGGAAAATTTAAAGTAAAGCAAAAGTGATCAGCGTTCAAATCCAAAATGAACTAGAGTAGTTTCAGTCTGAAATGAACTGCATCTGCTTTCGAATTTAGCCCTGTTTCGGTGTCGGTTCATTACTAATTTCTGACCTGTTAAAGGTAAGAAAGGGTGCAAACTCACAGTTCAACAATTGTACCTACCGCATGATCCATAGTACGTTTAGGTGTGTATTCATTGAAATGAAAACATAAATATACAGTCACGCAGTAAGGGATTACAAATTTAAGACGGTTCAAACAGATAGATGTGTTATACTACTGTAGTACATATCACATATTCACAATCTTTATATCTTGGGGCCCACTTCTCATGCATTTGGCATCACACAACGCTGTAGAATACTCACTATGTTTGACGTCGTTGCCTATTTGGTATAGGTGTCAAATATGGCATTTGGCACATTGTGGATGCTCTTATAGTCTCATGTGTAGTGGCAGTGTACCAAATCACAGAATGGGCTTGTTGGGGTGCATACTGAATATCCCTCCTCTGTACCCACGGCCGCCACGGCCACCGTACGTCACCACCGGCCCGTCGTGTCCGTACGCCTCCTCCCCGTCGGGCCCTCTCTGCCGGCGCCCCCCGCCGGCCGCGTAGTACCCGCAGCAGCAGCAGCAGCAGAGGACGACCAGCGCCACCACGGCCGCGGCTGGGAGGGCGACGGCAAGGGCAGACCGCCCCCGCCGCTCCATCGACGCGGCCCACTCGCGGATCTCCTCCACGAGCGCCGGGAGCGCGGATGCGAGGAAGCGGAGAAGCTCGGCGAGCTTCTCCCTGATGGCGTCCCACGGGATGGGGGGGCCGTCGTCTCCTCGGAGGATGACGCTTCTGATTCTCATGGGTGCGCACTTTCACTGTCTGCTGCTGCCGCTGCTCTTCCCGGGGTGGAAGGACGAAAAGAAGGAGAGGACTCGTGCGGCGGCCTCGCTTGATTATCGCGGCGAGCCGACGAGGCGACGACTAACTATGGTGCTAGTCGAGAGAAGCGGAGATGATGTCAACGTGGTTTCGGTCTACCACCTCAGTTATAGACCTTGATGATTTGCCTGTTTTGGAATTCAGTTGGAAACGGCAATTTTTTTTTTCCCATTTCCTTATCTTGTAGACGGAGTAGTAGCTGGTTTTGGACCGCTGACACATGAGGCAAAATCTGACTACAATGTGGCACATAGTATACATAACACCTATCGAAACCAGAAAGCTGCAAGTTTTTTATTTCACAAAGCCACTAACTGTACATAACACATGCCAAAATATAGTGCATACTAGTTTTATTAAAAATATCAAACAATGTAAAGTTTGACCAAATATATAGGAAAATACATTCCACTTTGCTTTGTTCATACAAGAAGTCATAAAATAAAGAAGTGACAATTAAGATTCATAAGACTTCCCGCTCGAAAGAATTGGCTTTTCAACTGACACTCCGAATATTTGTCCTCTTGTAATCCATGGCATGTTGGAGCAATTCTTACGGATGTGCACCGTGGCGTAGAGCTTCTGGATTGCGAAAGCATAAAAATCTTGCTTGAATTCAGAGAAGGTCACAACTGCCAAAAAGAGGAATCATTGCTTTGAGTTCATTTTTCTTTCCTACATGCTCCCAGTTCCAAATACCTTCTTGAAGTAGATTAAATGATATGTATCAGATTAAAGTTGCCTTTAGAATCTGGGATCAGAACATGATAGTTATAACTTTTCACGATCAAACCAATGAGAAAATGCAATGGATAAAAACCATGGATAAACCATTTATCTTTTCTTTCAAGTACCAACTCGCCAAGAGAGGTTTGAAGAAGAATCATCTCTATGCTCCACAGCTCATGAAGCTTATCTTGAACCAATCTCAGCTTTCTCCATCTGCTAGACCAAGAGCATCCTCCTTATCAACCAAGGAATGACAAGAGAAAGAGAGCCTCCCCAATGGCTCAAAGTGTAGAGCTGTCTGGCCTCCTAAAAGAAGAAAAAGGGAGTCATAACCAAACTTTAGGAGCCACAACCCACCATTTTCCCTTCCTTGCTTATGGTTTGATGTCCTCGGGAATGGTATCTCCTTGAACAAGGTAGTTGTTCACATATATTCTGTTAATGGGATGGATTTTATGCTTTTGGATGGTGTGATTTCAACGTCGAGTATCTACTAAGAGCTAGTTCTCGATGGAAGTGTGATCATTTCTATGCCGCTACAACATTCCATCATCGGAAATTCCGTAATTATGATGATGCAACGGAATGGTTTAAAGAAAATATAATTCCAGAAGCTACTAAACAGAAGTTTACTCCCTATTTCACTAGTAAATACTTGGCTCATACATACAAAGTAGATTTTGATTTGTTAAGAATTACGCGTGTTGCAAAAAATCCATTTCAGTTTTTAGCAGGTTGTAATGCAGCATTATCTGTGGATATATATACCATGAAACATATGCCTATAACCCAAGACACATCGGCTAGCGCCTATCAGATCTTGTGTTATTTTTTTACTTGTCCTAAACTGGCGGTTAATGCCAACCTAATTTCTTCTAGAAGGGAGAGTTCTAGAACTATCGAATTTGATATATATGATATATATGATTGCATGCATCAAGAATTAAAAGAATTCGCATGAACTCATATTAAGTGTGACTCTTACAAGAGAGAGCAAATTTGGAAGACATTTGACCGGGAAACGAACAAAAATATTTGTATGCCTATTATATATGGGAATACAAAAAAAACTATTTTAAGAGATCTAGTAGCCAAAATGAATCATACGTGGGGTTATTTATTCACCCATGACATAGTCGAGATATGTTTTGACCTTTGGGGGGGAGAGTATAAGAGGGTTAACAATTTGATGAATTTGATCAAATCAGTCTACTGGCTGGTGTCTAAATTGGACCATAACCTTATATATGGTAATAATTATTACAAAACAATACAAAACTATTGTATGACTACTGATCAAACCCTAACGGTTTACTATGACCGTACAAGAAAAAACAAACCAACACTTATTGTCAAAGAAAAACATCGATAAAAGACGCGAGAAAATCTATGATCTCTACCTTTGCAAACTTCATCCATCAAAGGGATGTCGTGTTGGTCCATAATGTCATTACACAAGTACGAGTGTATGAATACCTTGGGAATAGACATATTCCTATATATACTATTCATGATACCTTTCCAACTACGATAGAGAATGTTAACCTAATTCCTGAATATTATAGGAATGCTATAATGAAGTGTGGACATAAATTACTTATAATTAATAAGTTTATTTATGACAATCTAATTAATCGGGCTATTACTCTTGGCATGACAGATGATTCGGTCAATAATGTCTCTGATAAGAGATTATTAGCCCTATTACAGACACATTACGATGATGAAGACGAAGTAGGCATCATTGCAAGGAATGGAGAGTTTGAGACTCAAGAGACATTTAATTTCCTTTCATACAGAGAGAATTTAAAAAACTTGATGATTGAAGCCGAAACCGATAATATTGGACTGGATGAGGCGATGTATAATCGAGTGGTAAAAGGTGATACAACGCAATGGCTTTACCTTATATCCCCAAAGCTTATTGAAGCTTGTGTTTTATTTTGCTGTGAGAATAAGATTGAGCAGAAAGAGATGCAGACCTTCCAAAAGACCTGTTTGTCTCTCTAGCTGGGTTCGGGTCTGTTCCCATGCCTATCGTGGACAGCTAGATATCTTATACTCCCTCTATATCGAAATGTAAAATATTTTAGCATTTTCTAGACAACACGCCTCTAAACATATTTTAGTGTAGGATATATATGAATCTACACACTAAATCATGTCTAAATATGTTTTATCTAGAAAATGCAAAATACGGAGGAAGTATGACATTGACCATTGCTGATGCTTACGCAGTTACGCTCAACGGTTGTAGAGGCACAATACAACGACGCATATGCCAGATGTGCAAGTGCTTGAGAGATCCATGACGTCTCACCGTTAGTGAAGTCAGCTGGCAGTGACTATCCGGGTCATCAAGTTATGAGAGAGTGGTGGCAGCTGGACCGAGCAGTGAGGCGTCCAAAATATGACAGTACTTGAGCATTGCAAAGAACAAACCATTATGAATGAGTACTTGAGGACACCCTGATGAAGAGAAAGTGTGCGGCTACTCTGATAGTTGAGAGGTGGTTAGCTCACACCATAAGATGAGAGCTTGATATGGGGTCAGTTAAGTTATTTTTTCTAGTTCTCAATGGTTGAACTTAGCCTTGAATCACGTGTGCAAGCATGGCGCTGAATATTGAGATCTCAAATTCATGAGACTTAACTTCTAAGTAATTTTTTTTTGCTGTAAACCTAAGTGGTACACCTATGCAAGTTTAAGAATCTAGAATATATCTAGAATACTTCAAGACACTTCGGGCCAACCTTAAGAACAGAAAATCTGAAAATTACTTGTAAGCTACCCAGCATGTAGACAGATGATGTGCACGCTCAAAAAAGTAAACCTTGAAAGTTCAAAGCAATGTTTAAGGTGATTAATTTTCGAGGAATGTTATTATGATTCCCGGTCTAAATTTTAGTGTTGTTGAAGTTGTTGGACATGCAATTTATCCCTTTGCTGTTATTCTCTACTTGTCTCTGTTGCAACAGTTCAGCCAAATCTATGGTGAAGGTATAATAATCCAGATGTATTCTCACACTGTTTATCCACATTTTTGCTATCAGATATGGGCAAAAGAAAGAGCCGCAACTGGAGCATAGTTGATGGAGTACAACCAACTAGCCATATCGAAGTGCACTATATGTCGCTTATAGGCAAGGAAATCATAGATGTTCTCTACAATTTGATTTCATGTGTCTACAACCTGATTGCATGACAGTATTTGGTCAGGGTATTCAGATCTTCTAATGTCCTCATGCTGCTAGTAGTACTAACAACAGTGTAGCAAAGTCATGCAAAATCTGAAAAGACTTGGGTAACATAAACAATCACAGATGTTTAGATGCAAATGCGATTAACATGTATAAACGGAAAGGACACAAGTATGCTATGGATACTAGATTTGGCTACTATTTGATCCATCGTTATTGCTACTTTGTGTGTTGACTGAATTTAGATTTGAAACACGGTACTTTTGTCCCGGCTAACTATATAATTTCATCCTGACAACTGATAGAGAATGGTTGAGCTATGGCAAAAAGGGTTCTTCAAATATTGGATTACTTCATCGAGATTCTTTTGGCAAGTAGGGTGAATGGGTGATATAAAAATATCGAGTTGTTAGATGGAATTGTGGGTTGTGTCCGAAAGATTAGGATGCTTTAGCTAGTATGTTGGTTCAAAACCCTTCTTACCGACTATGGGGGTATGGCAAAGCTAGTATGTTGGTTCAAAGCCGTTATCCTAGGTTATTTGGAATCTGGGGGATTCCAATTTCGCGTCGGCCTAATGGTGACGAACATTGCCCAGTTTTTCATCACCTAACTGGGCAATTATCTTCTCTTTAGTTAATTGATGAGGCAAATATTTTGCCTCGTTTGGAAAAAAAAAGTCTCAAACCAAAATGAACTGAACATAACTGAACATTAGGCTGATACGCCATTACGATTAATTAGAGTCTCACAACAAAATATCAAGTCCACACCAGGCACAACCATCATTTGCTACTAAGCTACACCACAATCACCTACTGCAACTAAATGAGACTTTCGAGCTTACACACCACAAACCTTAGTCCAGTAAAAGGTAATGTCATAAGCTAAAGGAGTGGCCAGTTCATGACTTGGCAGACCGGGACCGCAGTCTGCTTGCAACACAGTCAGGGCTTCGTTCAACCAACTTCCTCTTCTTCGGCTTTGGCTTCGATGGAGTGACACAGCCAATATCCTGGTTAGCCTGACCATCCAGAGAATCAAATATCAGCCCGGACTCGCTTCTGCTATCATCCTTGCAGCCTGGGGAAGCTCCTGTTATTTCAACTTTGACAGTCTTCCCTGGGGCCTTGGCTCTTGTTATTTCAACTTTGACAGCTGCCTTTCTGTTTCCTTTATTCTGGACATTAATCACTTTGCTGCTCATATCAGCATCCTCTAGTCCCAGCTTGGCAACTGGTGCATGCTCAGAAACATCGTTGTTAGATGGCAACTCGTTCGAGGAGTCATCTGAGCTCGAATCCCCTGAGTTGGCTCCTGATCGCTGTGTTGCAATGAGATAGTGTGCCACAGATTTGTACCCAAGTCTGACAACCTGCATAAAACAAAAATACCTGCTTGCTTAGCACTGTTGGTGCAATAACAAAACTGTCTATGCATAGAGTTCTAGAATCCCAGTAAATGATCATAATTTTACTAAGATTCTTCTGGCCTTTGATCATTGAAAAATACTTCCGCTTCAAATGGCATCATTACTTTCTATTTTTAAAAGCATATGCCCTGTGGTACTATACCTTCCTATACGCATTGCCAGTAGGGAACCATCCTCTCTTAGTTCTGCAGATGCTGCAATTGCATATGCCACGGCAAGCTGGACATGTCCAATTAGGGTTCCTCTTAGCTTCTAGCACATTCTCACCGTACCTGCAATATTTATAAGATGTCATCCCAAAGATGATACACCAACTGAAAAATACAGAATCGCAAGCTTTGAAGTTCAGAAATGATTGATCGAATTCAACATTTCAGCAACAAAGAGATATTGCTGAAAATAATTCACATTAATTTGTAACCAAAATACTAGGGAATATTGAATTCACATAATTCAAGATCAAATTCCCAAGCCCCCGCCCCTCAGAAATTCATAACTTAGACGACAGATTTCACACCTTGAGCATATTCGACTCAGAAGCTGCAAGTGGGAAAACTTGCAATTTTAGTTAATGTATCTTCAATACTGTCAAAGAGATATTGCTGAAAATATTTCGCATTAATCTGATATCAAAATACTAGAAAATTTTCAGTTCACAGAATTCAAGATCAGATTCCCCAGCCCCACATGTTTGCATGGCACAAGCTTTCAAAAGTTCATAACTCAGACCACAGATTTCACAAACTGAGCATTACAAATCCTGCTGCAAGTCAGAAAATCTTACAATTTTATTCATGTGTATGGAAGACTTAAGCTTTATGTTAAAATACGCAGATACAAACTTCTAACGAAAAAATGGAGGTCTATCGGGAGTCAGGCATTTATCATAAACAATGCCATGTTTTAGCACTAAACGGCAAAGATGTGAGCAAAGGAAGTATGTCCACAAACCATTAAGGTACACATAATCAGATACAAATCTTTATGCCTGAATATGCAGATACAAAATACAGAGGCCTACTTATCATAAACAGTGCCATGTTTTAGCATTTGACGATAGCAGCGAAGGAAACAAACATGTGACATAAGCATACGTGCTCACAGTAAATAAAGGTGCATGTTTTGGCTCTCCTAGTAGAAAATGCAATATTAAAAGTTGTTGAAAAAGAACTCACCTCATGTACAAACAATCCCCACAGAACTGCCCTTGGACAATTTGGCATTTACAGCAACTTGTATGGTGGCCCAGAGTTTTCTGCCTGTATCATGGAAGCATCAAAAGTTTAACAAAGATGAAAAACAGTAGTGAACTGTCCATCATGTATATCTAAGAAAAGTTCTGAAACTTATGTTGCATAAAATCCATCACGAGTCGTGACTGCAATAAAGTCCATATCATGCATCGCTAACAACTCTGATTGAGAACAATAAAAATAGTGGGTAGACCAGATATAAATGAAGGGGAAATTTGAAGTAAATATGATTCTTATGTAGGCTTTGCTAGTTACGCTAGAAATTGTACTCTCTTTTTTTTCTCTTTACACTAGGAAGAATAGCACACTCTGTTTTACTTCAAAACAAGTGCTATGAGTTCATCTTGATGTTGCTATTTATATGCTATAAGTTCAGGAAACTGGCTATATAAGAGCGGCCTAGCAAAGACAATCTGTAGAAAGAATACAGCGCGCTGTCCCAAATAGTTGTTCCAAGAAAACTTACCGGCACTGATGACAGGTTTGGCCCCTGACTTGATCATAGATGCGCTTACCGTCTGCGCCATAGCCATCAACAAAGAGAGTCCAGGGTGTCTGGCATGTACCTAAAAGCTTCTCATGGTCTTCAGTGTAAACTTCTTCCTTGCACCCATGCTCAATCGAGAAAGAACTTCCACGTTCAAGTTCCTTTTCCTTTTTTGTGGGAATTTCAGCATAGCTAACTGGCTCCGCGCTCGTCAGCCTAAATTAAGCATGGTTCCAGAAGAGGAAGACTTGCGTTATTGTCACGACAGAGATGCCAGGTTCGGGACTGAAGGAAAGGATATCAAGTTACCGGCCAACTAGCTTGAAGAATCAACATGTATATTGTTCTTCATAAGAAATGATGGTAGCATTACTGAATGTGAATTTGTGGCATGAACTCTGTATGTATCCGATGAGGAAGCCACGCATTTTGAAGAAACCAATACATGTAGGTGCCAATTTTAGGCGATGAGCAGTAAATGGGGAGAAATACTAGTACTACCAAATTAGCTGTGACAAATTGAGCCTTATTATTGAAAACTACGCTTTCAGGAAGGAAATGTATGCAAGTAATAAGAGACACTTGATGAGATGCCACGTCCCTTGTGCTAATAATACCCAAAAAAAATACAAGAAGTGCAAGAAGGCAAGAATCCGTAGCCGGTAGGTCCAATCAATAAACCGAACAAGGGAAGCCAGCCAGGGGCCAAGAAGGTACCTGAGGGACCGGCGCACGGGCAACGGGGTGGCTGGCTTCACCCTGGGAGCGCCGGCGGGGGAGCCCGGCGTCTCCGGCTTCCTGCGCCAGCGACCACGGGTGCCGGCGGGGGTGGCGGACTGGTTGAAGCGGGTGGCGAGGTCGAGGAGGCCCATCTTGTGCATCCGCTCCATGTTCTCCCGGATCCTCGCCTCCCTCTCGCGCTCGTAGCCTTCCGCCGCGGCCGTCAGCGGGGACACCGGCGACGGGCTCCTCGGCGCCTCCAGCTCCGCCTCGGCCGCCGCCAGCGGGGCCTTCGGGGGGCGGCCGCGCGTCTTGCTCTGCGCCGGAGAGGGCTCCGCAGTGGCGATGACCCGGGTGCTCGCCATGGTTTCTCTTTCCCGGGTTGGTGCTGTGGCGGCGAGGTTTTTTTGGGGGGAGAGAAGGGGAGAAGAAGAGGAGGAAGGCCGCGAAAGGGCAACGGTTAGATTGAGATTTTGGCAGTGCGCGACGTGAGGCGACCGCGGTGCTCTTAACATGCGCGGACTCACCGGCTGGGTGCCGCGACCGCTCGTTTACCCTGACACGTGCACGTATGACCGTTGTGAACTTGTTACTGTGACAGACAGGTGGGCTCTACACGCGGAAGGTGGTACGCTCGGCCCACCTGCCAGAGATGTGAAGTCTGTCCGCGTAAGGTCGTGGACTCGTGGAGACTGAGTTGAGGAGACGTGCAGAGTGGCTTTTTTCACGGGCTGGCGAATGAAACGGAGCCAATGGAGGGCACATGTCTTGTGCATGCCCTCACTGACATGCGGGGACGGGATATAGGCAATGGGAAACTGTTTCTGGGACTGACCAAAAGTACCGCGAATACGTACCGCGGAGATGGAAGGAGCATTTGAACGTTTGAATTTCGAACTCAACGGGCATCTTCCCGGGGATTGATTTGTTTCCTTTCTTGCAAATACACTTTATTTGTTTCCTTGTTGAGACGTTCACTGGCTTGTGTTTTCCTTCTTTTATTTCGGAAAGCTAGAATTGCATGCGTGTAATTTCACCAATCCTCGGAGTGCCTTGGCCCGTGTTTTTGTGCAAATTTTTTATTTAGGAATGGGATATTCATTGAACTTTTTAGTTGGAGTTAACTTCAGATATTCAAGGGAATTCTCGCGGAGTTTCGAGAGTGTTTGGTTCCACAACTGCTTGCATGTTCACACATAAGAATTCCCTACTACTATATGAAAGTCGGTTGAAAGTTTGCAACATAGGAAAAGAATACATGATATGAAGACTGCGATACGAGAATATAAGCATTTTATAGGAAACATCTACTCATAAACTTTCTAAGACAAACCCGGTGTTAATTCATTGTGATTAATCTCGCGAGATAGCTGGAGAGTGGAGACACCCGGAGCTTCGAGCCTACAAGTGATCTGATTATTTGCTAAAGTACAAATTAATCAATACTTTGGCTACTGGATAGGGTGAAACGGTTGGAGATAAAAATAAGTAAGTCGTCATGTTTTTTTGGCGGCTGCCGGAATATTCAAACGACAAAGAGCGGCACCAGGTATCTTGCGTTTGAGGATGTGCCAAACTTCATTGACCCGAAGGCTAGTGTTATCGGACTAATCTTTGTTAGCATAAAAACTCTAGGATTGTCAACATAAAGCCCCAATCTCGCAATTAAAACACATATAAATACAGAAGTTGGACATTGGCCATAATAACCATGTTGCCCCATCAGGGAATTCTCTCAATCGGTAGACATGAGACTTCACGGTGGTGAGTTGGTCGAGGAAGATAGACTACATGTTCAAAACATCTCTAGCGGACCCCTTATATCTCGTGAAACTATAAAATAACCGTCATTTGACCGTTTTGAGGTGAAAAGGCACCCCGAACATACGGCTTATACGGCGTCGGCCTTTAAAAAAAAATTGAAGGGCGCAAAAAAAATCCTCTCTTGACCTGCGAAATCAAGGGGTGGGAGGCCGACGCGACGATGCCCTCTATCTCTTGTGAGATTTGGTGGGACGGACATTTCAGCGCGGCAATTCCCACTTTTCCCTTTCGCCGTCGCCGTTCATCTCCCTTTCCCCGCTCCGTTCGACCTCGTCGCGGCCCATGCAGCACTGCCATGGACCCCTCTGAGTCGTCGCTCGTCACCGTCGAGGTTGGGTGTAACACCTGGGGTGTTACCTGTTTGTTTTCTTTTTGCTTGCATCATCTGCATCCCATAAGCATTGCATCATGTTTTCCCAAACCACTCAAAACTTCAAAACAATTTAAACTTCCAATTTCAAAATTTCAACACCAAACCACTCAATTGTTTTTCACTGCTTGAATTTGTTCTAATCAAACTGCTTGGTGATACAAATCTCCCTGTTATTAAAACCCTAATGACTAATTCAAAAAAAAAATTCAAATCAATCTTATTTCTCATATTCCAATATGGGTTTAAATATTAAAAATTGGGCAAACATATTAAGTCAAATAATGTTGGTATGTTTGCTTGATATGTGTTAAATAAAACTTTGTTTATTTCTACAATTCCCAAAAAATCAAACCTTATTTTAATTCCAACTAATATTTCCAATTTTGAAATAAATAAAAAAAACCAACCTTGCTTTCAATTATTGTTTTGCAACTTAATAGCAATTATTTATCAAATTAAAACCCCAAAACTTTTCTATTCCTCTCTCTCTTTTCATTACCCAAAAACAAAAAAAAAGGAGGAAGAGAAAAGAAAAAGGGAAAGGAAAAAAAAAATCAGGAAAAGAGAGGAGAGGGAACCAGCCCAGTTCTTTCTCCCCCAGCCCACTCCTTTCTGGCCCACCCCCTCTCTCTGTTTGTCTTCTTCCCCAGCTGTACGACCACGTTCAGAACCACAGGATCACCTCCTCCCCCCATGGATGAGCAGCCGTACCAGCACAGCTCCCCTTAAGTAGCTACCCACCCCTAGAAACCCTAGTCCCTCTCCCCTAGCGCCGTCCTCTCTAGTTCCCCTCTCTGCTGCTGGTTCTCTGAACCTGAACCACACGAACACCACACCACCGAACACCCTCTGTTGGCCGCCACCTTCCATCCGCCATGATCACCGCGAGGAGATCCTCTCTCCGGGAATGGAATCGGGGTGGATTCCTCGTCAACTTCCGTGAAGGATCGGAGGCGGGAGGAGGCCCGAGCCGGCCGCGGCATCGCCGGAAAGGGAGCACCGAGGCCACTGCCGTCGGTAGCCTCCATCGACGAACAGCCCCAGGTGAGCGCTCTGATCCCTCTCCCCTCGCTCTCTGTACGTGTCCGCACCACCACGATCCCCACACCACACCCATCCACGCCCTGCACCTCACCGCCCTCCCGATCTGCAAAACCATCGATCCCAGTTGCAGTGCGTCCGGTACAGAGATGCCATCCCCGTCGAGTTCAGTTACCAGGCAGTAGGTTGCCTCTTATTTTTCCGCTTGCATGTACCCCATCAAGAAACGCAATCAGCCGCAGTGGTGGGCTCACCTGTCCGCGCAGCGCAAACACCAGGGATCGAATCCCCCCTGGCGCGCGCCCTTCTTTTTATTTTATTTCCTGTCGCGTTTGCAGCAGAAGACTGCATCTTCAGATTCAGAATAACGCGTGAAACCACAGCTTAACCCCCCACTGCCCCCTGTTCTGTCACCAATCGCACCACTACCGCACTGGTAGCAGCACCCCAGCGCGCAAGCGAGAGGCAGGGGTTCGATCCCCCTCCCTGCCCAATTAGCCAACTTTTTTCCTTTTTATTTTTCAGATCCAGAGCAACACCCAGTTTCACAAATAGGTCCCTGCCAGTTCTTCTAGGTCCCTGTTAATTGTTCTAAGTCCCTAAAAACATCATTTTGGTCCTCCATCTTAACCTGTTAATAACTTTTTAAATATGCCTCCAAATCAAAAACTCTAAATATGGTTGTTGCTCCAAATTTAATCATCTATCCAAATAATCCATTTGTTTACTGTTTTGACAATTTCAAATGCAATTAAATTTCAAATTTGAATAATTCAAATGCAATTTCTTAAATTCCATAACTAATTATTTATTAATCCAACAACTGCAAATAAAATATGTTTTCCATACCACTTCATCTCACCTTTTCAAATATAATTTTTGTTTTCTGTTTTGAATAATTAAAATTGCCTAAACATTTTAACTCTTGTTTAATTCAATTAAAAATTGTTTAATATTGTTTAATTCATAATTAAATAATCCAAAGTCCAATTTCAAAATGTGAAACATGTAATCCAATTAAAATTTGATAACCTTTTCAAATATCAACTTTGTTGTTTGGTTTGAACAACTTAACTTGATGATAACAACCCCTACTTGTTCAACCTCATTAGGTACCAATAATTTCCAAACTTGATAACTGTTTTCTAAAATTGTTAACCATCATTCCAAATGCACTTAATGTTGTTATCTTCCTGTTCTTCATCATGCATGCATCATTCCAACTCACTTACACATGATGCTTAGTGTTAGAACAATTAATTCAACTATAAGCATGGGTTTGCCATATGCAATCTTTGCATATGGAATCCATTTAAACTTGTGTTTCATATCAACTAGTTTAGTTTGGTGCATCTATTAAACATGACATGCATCCATATCTTGATCATGCTGGATCTGTTGCCGTAGTAGTAATTGTTGCATTCCGGTGTTTGTTCGAGGTTCGTTGCTTCTTCCCGGATAGGACGTTGAGATGATGTGAGCAACGACAAGTTCTGCTACCTTGCGGGATCTCAGGCAAGTATACTCACCTGCATGCCATATGGCTGCCTTTCATCACTTGTTACCGATTCTTTCCGTTGATTCTTTTCTGCTAGCATTAGTGGTAGCTGTTTCTGTTACGAACCCATCACATGAATCCTTTAACCCTGATATTGCCTCACCTCCACTCCTATAACCTTTGCTTGAGCCTGTGTCTTACTATCTTGCTTAGGTTGTTTTGCTCGAGTCTGTTACCCGTTACTTTCTGTTATTACTTCCTTAAGTTCTGGGGCTCGATGTTAATCAATCAATCATGCTAATGTTGCTATTAATAATAAATTTGATGATAAGGCACCGGCGGGAGGCCCAGGGTGGTTTTGAGTCCCGCTAGTGTCGACCCCCTAATTAGGAAAAGGGTCTTGTCTACTGATCCATGATGAGCGCACTACCCGCATTTGGGGAGTATGGGCTCCCCCTCAGTTTGACTCGATTCGCATCTCGTCCAAATCGCCGTACTAGTTCGGGCTTTCCATTTGCTGCATGCATGATCTTGCGAGCCCTTGGATCCCGGGTGGAACTTTCGTAGTCGGCATTTAGGGCGGCGTGGTCTTCCAGTGCTATGAGGGTCCCCTTTTCTTCGTGGGGCTCGATTAGCCGCGCACGCACAGCACGCGGTGCTTTGGGCTTGATGCGAAGAAGGGTTGGATTGTGTTGAGTGCCCCGCTTGGTGGAGTGGCCGCTCCATCTGGCGGGATATTCATGAGTGTCGGTTACTATGGTGCAACCCTGCAGGGATAATCTTCTCGAGAAGCCGTGTTTTCCGCGGTTATGGATTACTTGGTGAAAGTACTGGCTAACAAGTACTCAGGACAACTTAAACATAATGATCAACCATGTTACACCCCATGATGAACAACTTGACTAGTAATAGGGTTATTCACACAATAACTTGATTCACCTTTAATACAACTGTGTGAGTTATCCTCGGATTGCTTCTTTGGCTAAAGGGGCGAGATCCAGGATGGGTTTGTTTGGATTTACTTTCAGTTGGTTACAATCCTCGATCTTATCCCCTTTCTGTTAGTTGGAAGTTGTAGTTTCCCTCTGTAGTTGGTTAGTGCAGCCTGTTGTCGCTTATTTGCAATAACCCCTTTCTTTCCGTTGATCCTAAAGTATTTGTATCTTGTGATGACTGGCTACGCCGGTAACTTGTGAGTATGGGTTCTATCCCCCTTGCCAGTACTTAACCGTACTGACCCACGAATCTCTTTCGTGGCTGCAAATTCCAAATTGCAGTCAACAGGTTTGAAGTCTGACGACGTTAGCTTGGGAATCCCTCCGGCTTGGCCTGGGCAGGGATTGGACGCCTTCGGTTATCTTCAGGACTCTTAGTCCAATTTGGATCTTGTCCGTAGCCGGACGTTTGTTTCTTCCGCTGTTATTTGGATCTTTGTATTGTATCAGTTGTAATCCCCGGCTCGTGTGAGACATCTTGTATCTACCCGTTTCTGTTGTAATTGTGGATTATTCGTGAACTATTGTAATGTTATCATAAATGGCAACCTGGAATCGGTTATTATGCGGATTTGGCGGGAATGCTGAAATCTGCATAGTGCCCGATCTCGGGGCGTCACATTGGGCTAGCGTAATCGAATACCCCAAACCGCGCGGCGGATATCGCCACCAACCATGTCGCACTAGTGTCAAAGGCAGCTTCCATCGGCCTTCCCCGCAAGCAGCTCGGCAACATCATCGTCCATGGTGGCACTTGCGCTCCCGATGCCGTCCTCGCAGCCACATTCAAGGTCGGCGCTCCCACAACCGCTGCCTCCTCTTCCATTCTCGCTAATACCGAGACGTCCCCACCGGTGAAGCAGACGAGGGTGGCAGCGGCAAAACTCAAGAGATTGCATGCACCTAATAAGGCCACTCTCGTGGCTTCTCCTACCACAACCATCGTCGGCGCCCCCCCCCCCAGGTGTTCTACGTAATGGCCGCAAGGTATTGATACGTTGCAAACGTATCTATAATTTTTTATGATCCATGCTTGTTTTGTATCCAATACTTTTGTTTTTCACCTGTTTTCTATCGTTTTCCGGATGTTTTCATAGACTAACCTATTAACAAGATGCCCCAGGCCAGCTGTTGTTTTCTGCTGTTTTTCTATTTCAAAAAAGTTCTTAAGGAAATATTCTCGGAAAGGGCTGAAATCCACAGAGATCAATCTTTACCCGGAACAAAGACGGAGTCCAAAGGGGAGCCAGAGGGGGGCCAGGGGGCCACTAGGCGTCTTCTAGGCGCGGTCCCCTCCTAGGCCACGCCTGGTGGGCCCCTCAGGGACCTGGCCACCGCCTCTCGTCCCCCCTTCACCTATAAATTGCCTTTTACCCTTAAAACGTCGGGGACAGTTATTTTCCATGAAACTTACAGAGAGGAGTCGTCACCTCAAAAGTCCAATCTAGGGCTTCTCGAGTCCTGCTCCGGCATCCTGCCGGAGAGGGGGAGGGGTCGTCACCGAAGGCCTCTACATCTCCATGATCGTCTCCGGATATATGCGTGAGTAGTTCATCTCGGGACTACGGGTCCATAGCAGTAGCTAGATGGTTGTTCTCTCCCCTATGCCTCCATGTTTAAAGTCTCGTGAGCTGCCTCACATGATCGAGACCACTGTTATGTAATTGTGCATGTTGTGTTTGCTGAGATCCTATGAACAATAAGATTATGATTATTTTGTTCATTTCAATCTAAGATGCTTCGCTTATATTTGTAGAGAGTTTTAATCTTGTCTTGCAATTCTTTCCAGTGTTTATGATTACATTGGCCACATAGTTGTTTTCACATCCAAGAGAGGGTTTATGTGCTAGATAGTGGGTTCATGCATCCTTGTTTCTTGCGCTCGAGTGACAAAAACGTGCTGGAGGAGGATGTGATGTTGCCACTAGGGAGGAAATAGATGTGCTCTTGTCTACGGATGAGAACCACTGCTTACATACGTATTGATCTTAATGCATTTGTATGTTGCACACATAGCAATCACTTTGTTACTGCAGCTTAATACCAAGTGATTTGCTGGATAGCTTTCTTAAGGTGGATATTTAGATATCGATGCATGTTGGATGGCGGTCCATATGTCTTGACGTAAAGCCTACAATGTTAGAACTTGTGAACTTTATCTCGTCATAATAGTATTGTTATACATTCATGATTTGTCAATTGCCCAGCTGTAGTTTGTTCACCCAGCATGTTTGTTTTCTTTGGAGAGACGCCGCTAGTGAACCTATGGCCCCTGGTACTATTTTGCTCATATAGCAAACCTTCGTTTAAGCACATTCACCATTGTTTCCTTGCTGTCCCATTTTTACTTTTATTGTTTTCCAAGACTCTATACATTTAATTCTCCTGTTTTCAGCAACACCGAATGATTGATAACCTTATGGAAAGTTGGGAAAAGAGAGAGTTTGTGCTTGTGTGCAGGTTACACACCTCGTCAACGTCACTTTTCTGACGCCGTTGATAAAGCAACCTTCTTCAAGACTACAAAGTCCTACTGGTTCGATAACTCAGGTTTTATACTAGTGGAAAACTTACTCTAGACTGCATCATACCTTCCGCTTGGGGTCTCCCAACGAGCGTGTGATCAGGTACTCATCGGGTATGACCCGTCATCCCTTTCTCAGTATTTCAAGTTTCGCCATTGGGAGCAGTTTTCTAAAACTTGTGGAGCCAATTTGTAGCTCGGGTTTCCATGACGTGCAAACTGCTTATGTGAAGATGCTCAAAGAGAACGCGGTTAACCTTGATCAAGCACCGCTTTGCTCTTACTGGTACAATGAAATTCATGGTGGTGTAGATGGTAGTAGTGAGGAAAAAGATGAGGTGGAGGAGATTGAGGGCGAGATGTTTGAAGCATCGCAATCATCACACTGCAAGAGGTCCAAGAACTACATCCAATTGGAATATGTTCTCTTCATTCAAGATTTGGAGAGCGTGTCTCTTGATGCCGTGTCTGGCACTGGCCAAATCGGGAAGAGGTATTGGCAAAGGATAAAAAGACAAATTCTTCAAAATGATACCTAACATTCCCGATAAGATACCACGCACCTATAAATCACTCCAAAGTATGTGATCAAACTGGCCAATAGTCGGTGGAGTGGATATTTGGAGCAAGTGTACAGTGTACCTCCAAGTGGTACCAACGATGTTGATTGGGCGAGTTTATTTTCACATCCCAAGTAGTTGCCGATGTTGCATATGAAATAGCTTTAATTCTTGTAGGAAAATTTGTAGCCGCAAGGTACAATGACATGCCATCTTCCAAGGGAAAGGCATTGGCATTTGAGCATTGTTGGACATTTCTCAAAAATAGCAAGAAATGGAAGTTGAGGGACCAGGAAGCCCCGCTGAAAAGAAATGCATTCATGAATATGGAAGATGATGAGGATGATGATGAGACACTTGGAGGGAGAAACAAGGACAAGCCCGATGAAAACAAGAAGGCCAAGGAGAAGATCAAGCGGGAAGCAGAGGCATCAAGATTGAGGAATAATATAGATCACATGGTGAAGTCAAATGATATGATGGTTGCCAAGACATTGGAAGCAATGAAGGAATTGGACGAGAAGAAGGAATTGAAGAGAAAGAAGCCATTGCCGAGGAGACCAAGTCCATGGCCAAGCTCCTTGCCGAGGAGAACAAGATCATGATGATGAACCGTGAGGAGATGGATGAATTTACCAAAAAGTGGCATGACCTGGCAAGGAACATAATCTTGGAGCGAAGAAGCAACCTATCACGGGTAGAGGCCATGGTGTGCCAAGTTTACATGCCGGTGCTTTGGCCAATGGTGGTGGTGATGGATCCAACTTCCATGGCGATGAGTGATGATGGTGTGAGCATTGCATGACGGTATTTTGGGACATTTGATGAAAACCTATGTTAATTGCCGTCTTGATTTGTTAAACTATGTTTAATTGGCAAACTATTGTAATTAATTGTCGGAATTGCGATCAAATTATTCAACATTGTTTTTTTTTGTTTTGTTTGAGGGTTGGATTTGGCTGCAGCCGAACAGGCCCCGCAAAGTGAAGTGGTAAAACTAGAATATACACAAAGTAACAAACCAAGTTAAATAAGGTCTGCTCGACCGTAGACAAATTCAACCCTTAAACCATGTTTTCCGTGCCCCTTATCATGGGTTTAAAGGCTGACAGAGTAAGGGGTATGTTAGAGATGCTTTATATAGATGTGCAAGAGTTCCATAAGAGTCATCGACACTTCCTTCGTACAACGGTATTCGGTCTTCCTACCCTGCAACGACACCTTTTTCGATAAGGTAAAATTAAGTGGTTAGGCGTCTTATGAGATATTTACCTTGTACGGCCTATTCTATATTTTATATCATGCGTTTAGGGTTGAAAACAGATCAGTTAGTTGGTTATGGGGCTCCGGTCAAGGATCTATGTTGTTAGAATTAGTTTTCAGTATTAGATGTTGTATAGGTTTAGAAACCAAACACGGTTCAGATTACAAACATGTACTAGCATGATACCATGTACCTGCTCGATGCCGCAGTGCATCATCGATATAAATACATTGCGGCGGCTCGATGTGTATCATCGAAGTAGAAACTCTTCAGCAGAATTTTACATGGTATGAAGAAAACAAACTCCAAACCAACCTCACCATGGCGTCGTCCAGCATTGCATCGACATTGTACTTTGGTGTGCCCCCGTCTGAGAAGCTTATGCGGGCCAATTTCCCGCTATGGTCGACGCAGTTACTGCCTAAGCTTCGTGGCGCCCAGGTGATGGGTCTTCTAGATGGCACAGATGCCGCCTCGGACAAAACAATCTCAATTGAGACGGCTGACAAGATGTCGGGCACGACGCAAAAACTGCCATATGCTGCTTGGCTTGTCCGAGACCAGCAGGTCCTAAGTTATCTCTTCATCTCCCTCTCGCTGGAGGTTCTTCAACACGTCATCTACTTAAGCATGCTGCTGCAGTTTGGGCAACCATGGAGACCATGTATTCCTCACAGAGTCGCCCCAAGATTACTAATCTTTGAATTGAGATTGCCAATACAAACAAGAACAACATCTCAACATATGTGTTCTTTGCAAAGATGAATCGGAATGCCGACGACCTCGTTGCTACTGGCAAACTGGTGGTCGATCCTGAGCTAGTGTCTTCCATCTTGGCCGGACTCGGCTAGGATTGGTTGGTACAGTTGGTCTGTTGAATACACCGATTGTGGCACCCCGATCTGAAGGATCGAGTTACCCACATACCAGTCCCATGAGCACTAGATACATGATAGTTTGATAACAAAAACATAACCAACAACTTTATTAAGGTTTCGCGAACCGGTGGAATATTACAACGAGGGTGACACAACGAGGGTTGCACCCAGATGCACACAACAGTATGTGCATTATTTATCCAACACTAGTCTTCTTCAGAGTGCGGCAGCAGAATGATGGAAGCGCGTGATGATGAAAGGCCTAACTCCACGGAGCTCTGCCTGGATACCAGATCCTAGTTCTTGTACAACGGGTCCTCGGAAATGGGGGACGGAGGTTCTGGCCATACAAGAAGGCGGGCAACTACATTGGATGTACTGGCAAGTCCTCAAACCACAAACAAGCGTAATCAACTGCTATATGACATGAAATAAGTACGAGATTTAAATGCGAGTCTAAACTTAACGGTTGGACTTCACTTACCTACTTACCTAAGTGGATTCTGAGAACAAATGTCACCAACTTAACGGTTTTCCACCACTCACTTAACCAAATTTGGTCAGCACAACAAGACCAACGGTTGTCCATCATTTGGCTTACTCAAGCCTCAACCAACTCTGATTGCTTAGTGTCTCGGCTTAACATCGACATTTTAGTTTTCCCATGACCGGACTGACTCTAGTGTGACTTGATCCAACATTGTTCCCTTGCAGGAACAATACTAGAATCTAGGTCTGAGACACTCGAGAGGTTGCAACGTTTATCCACATGCTAGGATATAAGATTATACCGCCGGTACCGAAGTACTAAACCATTCCGGCGACAACACAAGCCTACATCCCCACACCGTTCCCACTACCAAAACACTCTCTACATAGCTACCGACTTGCCCATCGGGCCAAGTCTTATGACAAAGTGAATCCGGCACGTTCCGAACAAATGAGCAACACCTAACTCCGGAACCTTCGCAAGACTAGACCCGACCACAATTATGGAGTACCGACTAGACTCACCAAGTGGGTAGCATCAAAAGAGGTTTGACATGCTATTTGTCTATGGTCTGCCTATTTGGACGATGCGTGGTTGTGCGGGTGGTGCTTGGAAGTGGCACTAAAATACTCAATCAGATCAAGGGAGATGGTTAATCTTTAGTCAAATTTTAGACATGGTGATCTCATTCACACCACGACAACAACAAATGTTAGTCCACAATAATATCACAATATCAACAGTTTCAAATGGTGTACCCAGTTCACCGCACTCCGCCGTTTCGTTTCGGAAACGGGGAGGGACATGGCAAACATGAGGGACTCCCACGCTGCCTTAGTCCACCATTTCAACGAGGGTATGGGGAGGGCATGGTTTCTCTCCGATAATAACAATTCATATTATGCAACATGACATGCATTCTATCGCTTCGCAAATAAATAAAGTTCAAATAAAATTATAGCCATCTTGGAAACTGGATGGTTGAGGGTTGAGGGCTTTCCTTCAACAGAGGTTTCAATTTCCACACCAAGTTGAGGGTTTTGATCTATAAAAACAAATTAAAAGGCATTAAAAAATCCAAATGGCAATTAATAAATCACCATGAAATAAAATTCAAATTGAAATTTGGCCAATGCCATTTAATAGAGTTTTTGAAAACAAAGCCAGTGCAAAAAAAGAATCAACTCATTTGGACATGTATTTTTAAAGTTATGGTTTTTCAAAGTTTCTCTTCAAATCTGTTTTTCTCCAAAAAAAAACAGAAAAGCGCGGGAGACCAAGTCAAACTGACCGCGGGCTAGGGGTGGCCCAGTTGTCAGTGACTCCACGCTCGCGCGCGAAACAAAGGAGGCTAGGGTTTGCCTCTCAGGCGAGCTCACCAGAGCGGCGGAGTCAACGGCAGCCAGGAGGGCTCAGCAAGGATGACTATGGACTCAATGGGGCAAGGCGGAGCTAGGGGTGGTGGCGGTTCGCCCTAGTCCATGCACGTCTATCGGAACAGAACGACGGTGACCATGGTGAGGAGGCTCTAGGCCACGAGGAGGGCTGGGGTTTGCAGCTACGGCTTCTTGGTGGCTTGGATTGGAGCTTAGGGTGGCTGGTGGAGGGCCACGAGCTCCAAACATGGAGAATCGAGCTGGGGCAGTGCGGAGGTGGAGATTGAAATCATCGGTGGCCAGAGGCACGCCTGGGCCTGGGCTTGGCCCATGGACGAGCAGGGCAGAGCGGGGCGCCACGGCACAGCAAAAGCCCCCACGGGCGCTGGGCGCCGGGGACGGGAGGGCGTGTTGGAACGCGTAGAGATAAACAAAAAAAATTCCTACGCGATGCTTCCAAGATCTAGCCGAGGTAGAAGGCCACGAGTATTACCACTAGACGCGCATGTGCGGATTATCGATGCAGTGCGTCGGGGCAGTGCAGTCCTACGATCCGATCCAGCCGATCCGATCCATTGAACGTCGAAGTGCTGAACGTACAGCACCTCTGCCGGTATCCACAGGTACGAGGAGGAGCTCCGACGGCGGACTGCTAGGTCCGGTGCGATGGCTGGACTGAGTGGGGCTAGGGTTCCCAACGCATGGGAGAGTGGACTAACGTGCCCGCTGGGCATCCTGCGCCCCTCTTTATATAGCGTATGGTAATGGGCTTCACAACACTTGTGGCCCATTCCCTCTGTGAGTCTAACTCACAAAACCAGTCCATTTCCGGTTCGGGTCCAACCCGACCAATACTTGCTCCCGCTCTTAAGTGTGCGACTCTGCAGGCTCATGGCGACTTGGACACGATTGGAGTCCAACTCCCAATCGATCAATCGGTAGCGGCTCCTAGCAGAACGTGCCGACTCCCAAGTACCATTGAGTCATGACGACATACCTTTCAATGTGATATTCATCTTAGTCCTTTTTGCCTCATGATATACCTTGTCGAACAATAGGCGATTTATCGTCATCCCTTAAATAGTTCGACTCTCTTCTCGATCCGTGATATGTGATTCATCTGACTAACTCTTAGTCAACAGACACAGTTAACACTTAACTGAGTCGCGCATGGCCATGCTTCCTGAATCATATCACTCGAGAGGGTCTAGAGAATATCTCTCCATTCGGAGGGGCAAAATCCCATCTTGATTATCCACATCACGCAGCTTGCTTCTCATTCGACCCGAACTCTGCCTTTATAGTTGCCTTGTCACAGAACAACGTTTGACAGAACCTAAGTCGGTGATCCACAACTCGGATTGTGCGACAACCTCAGGTCTAAGGATTACATTGATTGAGACATGCAAATGACGACTTGCTCGTTGCATCTCAATGTGGGTCAGTCCGACTTGCTAAACTCTTTAGCCAAGTCCGTGAACGTTGGAATGGCATCACCATGCCCATGACAAGTGGAACCGTGTCATCAGCCAACACTCACATTAGTCTAGGGTGTGTGTCCAGCACAACCTAAATGACCAAGGACAATCTAGTATGAACAACATGAATATATAGTTCCACAATTGAATCACATATTCAATGACATATATCAGATGTTCAAAACAAGGACAACTTAATAACTTTATGAATACAGTGGGAATTACATCATACATGATTGCCTCTAGGGCATATTCCCAACAGGGCGGCTGCTGCTTGCTTCTCCTCTGGAGTTCCCTTCCCTCCGTTTCCGATAGAGGAGGAAGATGGGAGCGTCTCCCTTGCGGTTCCGTCGGTGCTGCTCGTCTTCCTCTCTGCCGCGGCACAGCAACGGCCGCCGGCTACCGGGGACAAGAGGGTCGCAGGTGGCAGGGCCACAACCCACAGGAGTTCGGAGCGGGGAGGGGCGAGGGCGCACATGAAGAAGCAGCAGTGGGAATCGGTGGCTCCTCGAAGGGATTTGGAATTTTGGAGAGAAGAATAGGAAGATGGACTGATGGAGAAAAAATTGGGGATTGGGTGTGCGGTGTGGCCGTGTAGCGTGGGGCTTTACACCCTGACATGTAGGGCCCACCTACCTTGTCAGGTCTGCGGATTAACGGGGACGGGTTTGACACCCCTGTACCCGCCTCCGCCAGACACGATGAGTTTGATTTTTCCCCGATACGAAGACCGACGGATTTTATTTCTTAGCAAACCCGTCACTATTGGATTTCAGTGTATGCAACTATTGGATCGACTTCCAGGTGTGCGCAAGGTGGGGTGGCTTCCTCGAATGGTTCGGATTTTTTGCATGTGCCAAGAGGATGGCTCAGGGAAGAGAAGCTCAAACGGCAAGAGTGGCGGAAAAATGAAGGTTGCTCTATTCTGGTAAGAGTTAAGCTCGTAGGACCATGGAAATGGGGGCAGTGGTCACACGACCTACGGAAAAGGCTATAAAGATTCTCCGGGAGTGCGGCAAGGGTTGACTTCGAAAACAAAGTATAATGTGACGGCAAATATGGCGAAAGTAAATCCAAAATTTTATCTCCCCAGGCTGTGCATATATACCAAACTCCAAGCCAGTGGTGGAGATAGCATCTGTATCCATGCGTGCTTGTAGAAAATCCACACTCAGTTATGACTTCTTAAATAATTTCAAATCCAAATAAACCAGATGATGTCAGCATGTGCATATAGCGAGTAGTCCAGAATCAGCCAAACGATGAGGTAGAAAAGCTCATAGCTTTTGGGATAAACTACATTATGAAAATATTTTTCATGACTAATGTTGCTATTTTTTCTTACCAGCTTTAATATTTTTTAATATAAGTATTTCAGCAAGAACAATTGAGGGACTCTATTATCTCCAACTCGATTATAGCAAACTCTATCAAGCCCCTAAACGAATAAACTACTCCATTTGGGGGGAGGGGGACATCGAAGCACCGAAAAATTGGTTCTCTTTCCTTAACCACCAATTGGTAGATGATGGTGGGAAATATTTCCAGCTTACCGTCACCGTATAGGAGTTCCTTCCCTCGCATGTTGACACTGCCTTGATCCATCCTCCTTTGCGGCTGACATCCGGTGTTGCGCTTGCTTAAACTTTGCCTTGACCATGTCGTTCACGGCTCCTCTCCGACCTTCACCACCTCCTGCACAACACATGTTGCTCGCCCAACCACCATTGTACATTCCTCCCTATTCTGCTCTTGCCCAATGTTTTCTAAGGTATTCTTTTACTTTCCAATTTAGTGTTGGTTATGTCAAAAATGAGTTAATGTGATGTTGCATCAGCCAGGTTTGATCCCTTTGCTGGTTTTGATGAACTCTTCGTGATATTTCCATGGTATTTGTTATATGTTTTTTCATTTCCATGTTCAAATTCTGAATTTTAATCATGGTGTTTGAATTTTTGGATATAAAAATGGTTGAATTATACGCACTAGAAATATTCATGTTTCAAATATTGTGGCGTTAAACTAGAAGTAACATAGATTATGCGAAATAGAGTTAAAAAACAGTTTTGCTAATTCTCAGCTAGCTGAGATTTAAGTGAAATCTCAGTCACGTGTTGAACTGTCGGATTCGTTGTGCTTCGTGATTCATGTTTTTTCTGGGGCTGGTTTTGTTTACCGTGTCTTTCTAGTTGTGGGCTGGTTGTTGTTATCATTTTCTACCAGGCTGGTTATTGGGGCTTTTTGTGCGGGCTGGTTGTTGTTTGTGAGGTAGTAGGTTGGGCTAGGTGCTAGGAAGCTGAGCGAGGCATTCATTGGTTTTTTCGTGCTTTTTTCAGATTTTATTGATTTTGACCAGAAAGCTAGTGTGTAGTTTGCTGGTCATATATGGGTGTGGTGTTTTTTTTTGCTTAGTTTTGGTATTTTCATCGTAAGAAGCCATGTGGTGGCTTTGAGGGTGGGTACAATGTTGGGCGCTTAGCCTGGACAATAGGAATTAAATCTCGGGTGTTCCGTGTATTTCCTAAAGGTGTTATTGGCATCCGTGACTAACTAGACGGTTGACGCTTAAAGCTTGCATGCAAATAAGAGACTTCACGTGGTGAACGTTATCGTTCATGCCTAACTGACTAAATTAAGCGCCTAGTTAAGAGGCTAACGATGTACATGTCCTGATCAGGCTTTTTGTCTTATCGTGGTATATATCAAATTTTGTTTCTTTAACTTTTTCTGAACTTTTTTGGTGTACTATGTTTCTTCCTATATAATGGTAGGCTATGTAGTTCATCAAAACACAGAGAAGAGTCTTTTCTTTTGGCACTTTTTCGTGCACATGTTCTAGGTATTTTATTTTATAAGGGTTTTCTTGATCCAGTTGCAAGTGGGGTTGTAACTTAGTATTGTTTGCTACCCATAGTGCTTAGTTGCAATGTAACTTGCAACTAGAGTTT
Source organism: Alopecurus myosuroides (assembly GCA_028641055.1). Lineage (NCBI taxonomy): Eukaryota > Viridiplantae > Streptophyta > Magnoliopsida > Poales > Poaceae > Alopecurus > Alopecurus myosuroides. The sequence continues at coordinate 103,869,565 of CM054063.1, read as the reverse complement.
TTTCCCCCGATTTTCTAGTACCAAGCAATGTGTTTCAGTTGTAAGTCGGGTTACAACTAAGTTTTTTCAGTTGTAATTGGGGGCGAAACTAACTTTGACTTTTGCAGTTGCAAGTCAGTTGTAAGTGGAATAGTAACTAAGTTTTTTTTCAGTTGCACGTCTAGTCGCAACTGAGTTTTTCTACAGTTACAAATAGAATCATAACTTACATATTTTTCAGTTACAAGTGTGGTCGTAACTTTTTTTTTCTAGTTACAAGTGGGGTTGCAACTGACTTTCTAGTTGCAAGTGGGGCTTGCAACCGTGTTTTTTCCAGTTGCAACAAGGGTTGCAGCTGACATTCACTTTTTCAGTTGCAATTCTAGCCGCAGTTGAGTTTTTCTACAGTTACGAGTGACATCGTAACTTACGCATTTTCCAGTTGCAAACGTGGTCGCAACTTTTTTTTTCTAGATTCAAGTTTGCAACTGAATTTCTAGTTGCAAGTGGGGGTTGCGATCGTGTTTCCTCCTGTTGCAACTGACTTCGACTTTTTCCAGTTGCAAGTCTAGTCGCAAATGAGTTTTTCTATAGTTACAATTCGGATGGTAACTTACATATTTTTCAGTTGCAAGTGGGGTTGCAAAAAAAAATCTAGTTTTAAGTGGGTTGCAACTAACTTTTTCGTTGCAAGTGGGAGTTGCAACTTTGTTTTTTTCAGTTACAAGTGGGGACTTTTTTCATTTGCATGTCCAGTCGTATCTAACTTTTTCTACAGTTACAAGTGGAATCGTAATTTACATATTTTTCAGTTGCAAGTAGGATCGCAACTTTTCTTTTTCTAGTTGCAAGTGGGGGTTGCAACCGTATTTTTTCAGTTGCAACTAGAGTTTCGCAGCTGACTTTGACTTTTTTCAGTTGCAAATCTAGTCGCAACTGAGTTTTTCTAGAGTTACAAGTGGGATCGTAACTTGCGTATTTTTCAATTGCAAGTGGAGTTGTAACTTTTTTTTTCTAGTTGCAGTTGAGGTTGCAACTGACTTTCTAGTTGCAAGTGGGGGTTCCAACCGTGCTTTTTCTAGTTGCAACTGAGGTAGCAATTAACTTTTTCCTAGGTCATATCTAACTTTTTTCCAGTAGCAAGTGGGGATGCAACAGATTTTTTTATTTGCAAGGGTTGTGATACGTCATAAACGTATCCATAATTTCTGACGTTCCATGTAGTTTTCATACTATATGCTACATGTTTCCTATACAATTTATGCCATTTTTATCGATTTTCTAGGACTAACCTATTGACAAGATGCCACAGAGCTAGTTCCTGTTTTCTGTTATTTTTTATTTCAGAAAAATTGTTCTAGAAATATTCTCGGAATTGGACGATTCAAAACCCAAAAGTTTTAGAAATTTGTCGCACACACGGAGTCCGGAGGGGACCCGGAGGGGGGCCACAGGGGCCCCACACCATAGAGCGGCGCTCCCTCCTCTGGCCGCGCCCAGGCGTGGTGTGGCCCCCTGGCCGCCCACCGACGTTGCCCTTCCGCTTATTTATACCTCTTAACGGGTTAACCCTAGATACCCGAGCCTTTTCCACCAAAAACATCCGCAGCCGCCGTCATCATCAACCCTAGTTCGGGAGGGTTCTGGAGCTCTCCCCAGCACCCTGCCGGGAGAGGGGATCATCACCGGAGGGCTCTACACCACCATGCCCGCCTCCGGAGTGATGCGTGTGTAGTTCATCCTTGGACTACGGGTCCATAGCAATATCTAGATTGTTGTTCTCTCATCTTTATGCCACATGTTTAGATCTTGTGAGCAGCCTAACATGATCAAGATCATCTTATTGTAATGCTACATGTTGTATTTGCTGAGATCCAATGAATATTGAATGCTATGTCCAATGATTATCGATCTATCATGTTCTTTTCATGTGTATGTTATTTATGATCTTGCATGCTCTCCGTTGCTAGTAGATGCTCTGGCCAAGTAGATGCTTGTAACTCCAATAGGGAGTATTTATGCTCGATAGTGGGTTCATGCCTCCCTTTTACTCACGCTCGAGTGAGAGAAACATAACGGGTGGGGGGTGTGTTGTTTATATTGTTTACATTACACACTTTGATTAATGCGATTATCTGTTGCTTGCAACTTAATACCCAAGGTTTGCTAGGATGACATTCTGAGGGTGGATTATTAGTCATAGATGCAGTTGGATAAAGGTCTATGTATCGTGTTGTAATGCCTGCATGAATCAAATAGTAATCATCATTTCATGCATATGCACTACGGTGCAGCCTTTATATTTTTCAATTTCCCAGCTGTAATTTGTTTATCCAACATGCTATCTATCTGTTATGGAGAGACACTGCTAGTAAACTGTGGACTCCGGTCCATTTCCTTTATACTGATAATACAACCACTGCAATCACTGTTTTCATACTGTTACTACTGTTTTCCTACTGTCATCATTGTTCTCTTTTCATCTACTGCAAACAAGTACTGTTTTCCACCATACGTTTAACTTCTTTGTTTTCAGCAAAACCGGTGAGATTGACAACCTCACTGTTTCGTTGGTGCAAAGTGATTTGATTGTGTTTTGTAGGTTCCACCTTGCTTCTGAACCGTTAGGGCGCCCTGCCAACATCAGCTGCATCAACCTTCGGAAGTGATTTCTTTCTCCTAATGGTAGATTCAACCTTGGTTTCTTTCTGAGGGAAACTTGCTATTGTGCTCTCCATACCTTCCTCTTGGGGTCTCCCAACGAACGTGTGTTACACGCGCATGAAACTATTTTTTCTGGCGCCGTTGCCGGGGAGGAAGAGGATTTCTGCAAGGGGAGTCTCTCATTTCCAATCTCTTTACTTTATTTTTGTTTTGCTTAGTTTATTTTATGGCGTCTTGTTTTCTTCTCTATATCGAAATCACAAAAAATAGTTCTTATTATAATAGTTATTACTTACTTTTTATTGTTCATCATGTTGCTCCCTAAGTTCACCTTGAAAGATCTACCAGTGGGTAGTGGTTCTATACTTGGAAAGGATGCCATTAAACAATTCCTTGATCATGTTAGTAAGCATGAAAATTTTGAGGGAAAATCCGTAGTAGAGCTTGCTCCAAATTATGAAACTTTTGCAACTTCTTTAATTCACATGTTAGAAGCTAGGTTTTTTAACCTTCACCCCATACTGAAGCAAATGTTCCTCAACTTGAATAATATTGAAGATATTGAAAAAAGAAGTTTTATCTTAGAAACCATGCTTAAAGAATCTGGAGATGTTGCTTTAGAAGCTAGAAAAGTTTTTGATCGTTTTAATATGCTAGGATCATGTGTAAATGTGTTGGTGCTCTTGAAAAAGGTGAACCTAAAAATGAAAAGGAGAAGAAAATACCAATCCCCTTTAAATTAGTAGCACTGCATGAAGCCCAAGAAAAGAATTTTGACTGAATTGTTCCTGAAAATTTATTTGATGAGAGTAGTAAACCTAAAAGTTCTAAGAGAGGAACATCTGAAACTCATTTAGATAAAATACAATGCATTATTGAGGAGTTATCTTGTCTTGATTTGAGTGCTTCTCCACTTGAAAACACTTGATTTTCTCTTTCTGGGCCTAGCTAAAAGGCGTTAAAGAAAATCACTTCTTGGGAGATAACCCATGGTTTTATTTTTTACTTTGTTTTCTCTGTTTTCTTTGCGTCAACGTGTTGTTTAATTCTGTAGCAGCTCCTTTGTATCTTTATTTTCTCGCATTTGTTGTGCCAAGTAAAGTCCCTAGTGAAAGTTGAGGTTAGATTTGGATTTTTGCGCAGGAAACAAATTTCTGTTGTCCACCGTATAAAATCGCATAATTCATAAAAAGATCAAAATAACTTGCCAATTTTTGTGCTTATTCCTCAGCTAATTCCAAAACTTTTTCTAGCTTTAAATTTTTCTCTTTGAGCAACGTAAGTGCCATGAAAAAATTCGTCTTTACAGACTGTTCTGGTTTTGACAGATTCTGTCTTTTTACTTGCATTCTCTCTTTTATTATGTCGAGTGGATTATTTGCTTCATGAAACATCGGTGGCTGTAGCTAATGTTTAAAAGTATTAATAACGCTTGCGTCCAGGCAGAACATGTGAATTTTTGTTTGTGCACTAACCCTCTAATGCGAATTACTTTGAGTGTGGTGTGAAGGGAGTTTTCAAGGGTCAAGAGAAGAGGGTGATATAATATGATCAACAAGAGTGAAAAGTCAAAGTTTGGGGATGCCCCTTGGTCCATACCAGCAAATTCTAATAAGAAGACTCAAGCATCTAAGTTTGGGGATGCCCAAGGCATCCCGTGCTTCATCAACAATTTATCAATTCACTTCTAGTGAAACTATATTTTTATTTGGTCACATCATATGCATTTTACTTGGAGCGTTTGTTTGTTTTTGTTTTGTTTTGTTTTATTTTCCTTGCTGCAATAAATATAGTTGGAACCCAGCATTGTTTGTGTGGGATAGAGACACGCTCCGCTTTTTCAAATGAATACTTGTTTTCTTCCATGCTCGCATTCTTAGTTTTTCTTCTAGCTGCTGCAATCCTTTTAGGTCTTGTTTTTGCTGCATCTCTTATTCAGGGTTGTTAGTTCTAGTAGAGTAGTATTAGTACTCATTGTTATATCCCTTGGAGAGTTTTTTTTAGTATAAAATGATTGGTGTTGGAAAACAGTAGTACAATTTTTGTGCTTATAACGGTGCAAAAAAGAAGCTCGTATAGATTGTGGCTAGACTTTTTCATGTCATGCTAGATGTTATTTTAATTCTATGCTTAGTAGTTGTTATTGTAGCATGACTTGTCTCAAATATCTGAGAGTTCTTAATGTTCTATTGAAAGAATCATGAGTTGTTTTTATCACATTGAAGCATGAATTTGTGTTGTTCTCCTTCGAATGCTTTATTTGGCTGACTTGGCGCATGATTACACCATGTTTATGACTGCAAACCAGTCATTTATAGCCTCTATGATCATTTAGTTTTTTTACTTGTAATACCCTTTATGCTTTGATTAATTATGTTTTTGTCACTATGCATGATTATGCCCATTATTGCTCTCTTGATTTGTCGCTCCCAGTCTATTGCTAGCCTCCACATGTACTGAGTATGAGCTCTACTCGTGCATCCAACTCCCAAAAACCAAAGTTTGCCAAATTTGCCAATCATACCTACCTACATGTGGTATTTAACCGCTACTGTAAGTAAATTTCTCATCTGCTACCTTTAAATCTTTCAAAATTATTCTTGTTGTGTGCCCCTGTTTTAGCTCATGAGGACGTGAATAGAGAATCTTTATCTCACTTGTTGATTGGACTTTACACACCTGGACTAGTGGCACATCCTCTTATCCAAAATGATAGAAGAGCTGGCAGCGGCGTGTCTAGCCCCAAAATTGGTTACTATTAAATTATCTTCACTATTTTCGCCCCTGATTTATCAGTCAAAGCATAATTGTGTAAACAAAAGAGAAGAGGGATGATATACTACACCAGTAGCGTCCTTCAATAGAAGCCGCTCTTGTAAGGTCTAGTTGGCTTGTGACGTATGGTATTGTCTGTTTACCATTCGTTGACATAAGCATACACCTCTCTATAAAAAATGTTTTCAATACCTCTGTTTAATAAAATAAAAAGCTCTACCACATGAGTTAATCCCTGGTTTCCTCTACGAGGGCCTTTCTTTTACTTTTATGTTGAGTCTCCATCTTCTAACTTTATGCACAGTTGAGAGAGCGTAGTTGCCATTCTGAGTTTAATGTGCATCAGTCCCAAAGATTATTATTGAATTATTCATGATGTGTTATTACTTGCTCTCAAATTATTTGTTCTAGTCGTCCACTTGAATTTTGAAGGCGTCATGTCATTTATGTTTTGCCCCACTCTTAATGGCAAGAGAAATATCAAATTGATATGTTTTCTTTATGCTTAAAACAAACGTATAACTTTCAAGTGCATTATTATTCATGATCTTGTATTTGTGTTACTTTTCATTATGCAAGGTGATTGCTAAGTTACATTGTTAAAATTATATCTATCATGTCTATGTTTAAAGTACTATGATCTCAGCGTACTTATACTTTTACTTTATGATGATCAAGTTTATGTTGGTAGCATGTCACCTCAGAAATTATTTGTTTTTATTGTTTACCTACTCGAGGACGAGTAGAAACTAAGTTTGGATATGTTGATACATCATAAACGTATCCATAATTTCTGATGTTCCATGTTGTTTTCATACTATATGCTACATGGTTCCTATACACTTAATGCTATTTTTATCGATTATCTGGGACTAACCTATTGACAAGATGCCACAGAGCGAGTTCTTGTTTTTGTTGTTTTTTATTTTAGGAAAGTTGTTCTGGAAATATTCTCGGAATTTGACAATTCGAAAACCAAAAGTCTTAGAAATCTGTCGCGCACACGGAGTCCGGAGGGGGCCCACAGAGGCCCCACACCATAGGGCGGCGCGACCCCCTCTGGCCGCGCCCAGGGGTGGTGTGGGCCCACCTGTCAGCCCACCGACATTGCCCTTACGCCTATTTATACATGTTCACGGGTTAAACCTAGATACCCGAGCCGTTTCCACCAAAAACATCCACAACCGCTGTCATCGTCAACCCTAGTTCGGGGGCGGGGGGTTTTGGAGCTCTCCCCGGCACCCTGCCGGGAGGGGGAATCATCACCGGAGGGCTCTACATCACCATGCCCGCCTCCGGAGTGATGCGTGAGTATATCATCATTGGACTACGGATCCATGGCAGTAGCTAGATGGTTGTTCTCTTCTCTTTATGCCTTATGTTTAGATCTTGTGAGCTGCCTAACATGATCAAGATCATCTTATTGTAATGCTACATGTTGTGTTTGCTGAGACCGGATGAATATTGAATGTTATGTCCAATGATTAACAATCTATCATGTTCTTTTCATGTGTATGTTATTTATGATCTTGCATGCTATCTGTTGCTAGTAGATGCTCTGGCCAAGTAGATGCTTGTAACTCCAAGAGGGAGTATATATGCTCGATAGTGGGTTCATGACTCCTTTTTACTCACGCTCGAGTGACAGAAACGTAACGGGTGGAGGATGTGTTGTTGCCACTAGGGAGAAAACAACGATGTTTATATTGTTTATATTACACACTTTGCTTAATGTGATTATCTGTTGCTTGCAACTTAATACCCAAGGTTTGCGCGGATGACATTCTGAGGGTGGACTATTAGTCATAGATGCAGTTGGATAACGGTCTATGAATCTTGTTGTAATGCCCGCATGAATCACATAGTAATCATCATGTCATGCATATGTACTACGGTGCAGCCTTTATATCTGTCAATTTCCCAGCTGTAATTTGTTTACCCAACATGTTATCTATATGTTCTGGAGAGACACCACTAGTGAACTATGGACCCCGGTCCATTTCCTTTATATTGATAATACAACCACTGCAATCACTATTTTCATACTTTTACTATTGTTTTCCTACTACCATCATTGTTCTCTTTTCAGCTACTGCAAATAAGTATTATTTTCCACACCATACGTTTAACCTCTTTGTTTTAAGTAAAATTGGTGAGATTGACAACCTCACTGCTTCGTTGGGGAAAAGTGATTTGATTGTGTTGTGTAAGTTTCACGTTGCTTCTGAACCGGTAGTGCACCCTGCCAACATCAGTTGCATCAACTTTCAGAAGTGATTTCTTTCTCCTTCTGGTCGATTCAACCTTTTTTTCGAGGTAAACTTGCTACCGTGCTCTTCATACCTTCATCTTGGGGTCTCCCAACGAACGTGTGTTACACGCGCATCAGGTTGCAACTAATTTTTTTTTGGTAGTTGCTAGTGGGGTCGCAACTGACATATTTTTCGGATCTGAACATGGTTGCAATTGAGTTTTTTCTACCTGCAAGTGGGGTTGCAACTGACTTTTTTACAGTAGCAAGTGAGGATGCAACTGTTTTTTTATTTGCAAGGGTTGCAACTGAGTTTTTTTCTAGTTGCAAATGGGGTCGCAGCTGACACATTTTTCAGTTGCAAATAGTGTTGCAACTGAGTTATTTCTAGCTCCAAGTGGGGTTGTAACTGACTTTTTTCCAGTTGAAAGTGGGATTGCAACTGTATTTTTTAAGTTGCATGTGGGGTCGCAACTGAATTTTTCATGGGTCATGTCTGACTTTTTAAGCTGTAAGTGGGGTTTCAATGAGTTCATTTTTTCAGTTACAAATGGGGTCGCATGTGACATTTTTCAGTTGCAGGTGAGGTTTTAACTGATTATTTTATGGGTCTTATCTGACTTCAAGTTGCAAGTAGTGTTATGACTGATTTTTTTTAGGTTCAAGTAGTGTTGCAACTAATGTTTTTTTCAGTTGTAAGTGGGCTCATAACTGAATTTGTCTGGGGTCGTATGTGATTTTTTTTATAGTTGCAAGTGGCGTTGCAACTGATTTTTTTAGTTGCAAGTGGGATCGCAAGTGAAATTGTAACTAAGGATTTTTCTTTTTGAGTCATAAGTAAGATCACAAGTGAGATTTTTTTTCTAGTTAAAAGAGAAGATGTAACTGCAAAACATGTTATTCAACGTTCAGATATGCATCGTGATTACTCCTATATGGAACTTGCACGTTTATCTCACTCAGGATATAATTTACACAAACGAGTTTCAAGTTTTTTATTCTCATTTTAGTAGTAATAGTACCTCTAAAGGTTTTATATATATATTGAGGGACTGGTATCTGGCTAGTTTCAGAGCATCTCCACTCACCCCCAGGATGCCCCCAGGCCACATTTTCAGCATCGACAGACGGATTTTCTCCCACTCGCCCCCAGGTTCTCGTTTTCCACCGGTTTGGGCCAAAATTTCCCCCGGCGAACCCAAGCCAAACCCAGCGCACCGGGGCTCACGGGGGGGGGGGGTGAAATTGGGCGAAAGTACGGGAGCGCCGCACTGTCAGCGTCCGAGCGCCTTTCCCCGCCCCTTTTTCGCTCCATTCCCCCGATCCCCTTCCCCGCCGAATCTCCCGCCATTTCTTGCATGCGGCGCTCCAGATCTGTGGCCATGCCGCCCAAGAAATACAGAGGACCCCGCGCTGTCGCTGATCCAAGCCAGCCAAACCCCCGCGAAAACATAGAGCGGCGCAACCAAATCCACCGGGCTGGACCAACGCCGCGTGGGCCATCGAGCTCAATCGCCGCCGCACCATCACCGACGACAGGCGCAACCGGGAGGACATGAGGAAGGCCATGGAAAAGGCGGTCGGAGTGGAGGAGGCGTCCCGCGTGTGCGTGGCGCAGAGCAACGCCGCCACCTGTGCCACCAATGCCGCCATGAGGGTGACCATGCGCCCACCTCCTCCACCGCCGTCGCAGCCGCACCACCACCCTGTCCCCCATTTCGCCGGGCAGTACCTGTAGTGGCCAAGCTAGCAGAGTGTTGCCTCACTGTCGAGCTACTCACCGTTCGTGTGGAGGTAATCGTCCTCGCCTGGGTATGCCGACGCCGATCCCCACGGTGGATTCAACCCGAACACGGCGTTCCCTCACTGCCCGCCGACCTGTCCGCCGTCCACGCTTGGCATCAACATCAACACCACCTATAGCTGCTCGCCCACCTACTCGGGAACTCCGTCGCCTCATGGCCTGCGTCGCGGCCCGCTGCCCTTCGCCCCCGCATCAAGTTCGGCGCCGCCTTTCAACGTCGAGATGGACGACATCATCACCTTCGGTTGCAACGCCGCCGCGTCAATCCTTGGGTACATGGATACGTAGGAGGAGGACATCGTCGGCTTGGACACGCAAGAGACTTTCGGCGAGCAGGAGGAAGCCCAAGCCGAGGAGGATGAAGACGAGCCGACACCGACGGTAAAAGGGAAGAGGAAGAAGAAGCAGGTCACCGGTGCAGCTGAGCCGCGCGTGAAGTGGGCGGTGAAGGAGGACGAGTGCTTGGCCGAAGCCTGGAAGACGGTCAACATCGACCCCATCACTGGTGTGAACCAGAATGGCGACAACTACTGGAAGAGGATCAAGAGGTCGTACGACGAGAGCCGGTTGCTCGACCCAGAGTACGGCGGCCTCACCGTCAAGCGCGGTGAGAAAGCCATAGTGGACCACTGGGCGATCATTCAGCAGGCATGCAACAGGTGGCACGACATTCAGGAGGAGGTCCATAACCGCCCGGCGAGCGGCGCAAACATCGAGCAAAAGGTATGTGCACACCGGGTGTCTGGTTTCGCAGGTGTTCCATCGCTGCTCACCGGCCTTCCTTGTGTAGGTGGTGCGCATGTTCCACATGTACCGCCGCGACAACAACGACCTCTAGTTCAAGTTTCTCCACGTGTTCGCCAAGATCGAGTGCTTCGAGAAGTGGGCGAAGGTCCTCCTCACGCTCGCCAAGACCAAGGACGGCTCTACGACCCTGGTGCGCCAAACCCAGCGGCGTCGGCCGGGCGGCCTAAAGGCAACAAGAAAACCAAGGCGGAAAAGGCAGGAAGTCCATCGGCCGAGAGGATAAAGGCGGTGATCGAGCAGTGCATCGCCGATGCCAACGCGCACGCAATCGCCAAGGAGAAGCTCTCCATCGCTAGGAAGGAGAAGACCGACGCGAGGTGGTCGAAGATGATGCAGAAGAACTCCATCAAGCTTGAGCTCCTCAAGACCAATGTCGCTGCCAAGAAAAGGAAGAGAGACTTGGCGTTCCTGCAGGACGGAGATCCCGCGACGATGTCCGGAACCAGATGTCAGCGACACGCGCTGAGGATCTTGCACCCACAACCTAGCCTTTGCCCACAACCCAACCTTCGCCCACCGCCCAGCAATCGGCCACCGAGGATTTCGTTGTGTCTGTGCCCATCGTCGAGTCGAACGCCTCACTGCTTTCACCCACCGCCGCGGAGGAAGAGATGATCATCGTCGCCGAGAAGGAGGTGGTCACCGTCGTGGAGGACGAGAGGATCGCAGTCTCATCCCGCCGTCGTCATCGCCGAACGGCCGCCGCAACGTCTCTTTTTGGACGCCCTGCGTGGCGTGATCGTAGTTTGATGCTGCCCGCCGAAGTTTGGTTTATGTTTATCGCCGCCTCTGGGATGATCGTCGCCAAACTATGGCAAGACCTCGCCTCTGTAGCCGAATATATGCTCTTTTTTGTAGCGGGAACCTATGTTTCAAATTTGTGTCGAGTTAGTTGAGTCATGGGGCTGAAACGAGTGGAAACTTTCTCCCCCGGGCCAAACATTGCTGTTGGGGGACGCCGAAATTGGTTCGTCGGGCACCTTGTGGGCCGAACGAGTGGAGATGCTCTCAAGTTCCTATGCGAACTACATGGGTGATGACCCACAAGTATAGGGGGTGTATCGTAGTACTTTCGAGAAATAAGAGTGTCGAACCCAACGAGGAGCCGAAGGTGTTGACAAGCAGGTTGGATAAAGGATTCACTGTAAATACTAGCAAACAGGTTTTTTGGGTTTTTTGGTATAGCAGATAAATAAAATACGTGTAAATAAAAGACAGTAATAATAATTGCAGCAAGTTGCTCAATCCTTTCTAGAGCAAAGGACAAGCCAGTTGATTTATTTATGATGACCAGTCGTTCTTCAGGACACACGGAAATTTCGTCAAGTGCTTTCGCTTCCTACAACTGATTAATGTTTATTGTTTTGATAGGTGTTGTGTGAGTGAACCTACGCTAATGCAGTGCCCTTACTTGGACTAATACATACTTGTGATTATACCCCTTGCAAGTATTCACAACTATAAGAAAGTAATTAAGATAAATCTAACCACAACCTTAAATTCTGGGATCCTACACTCCCTCGTGCATCGGTTTCCTAACGGGGGTTTAGGTTTCTCTCACTTCGACAACCCCACAATTAGTAGCCAAATACACATTGCATCACTCTAGGCCCATAAAGGTGAAATGTCATGTAGTCGACGTTCACATGACACCACTAGAACAATAGCACCACAACTTAAATATCAAACCAGTAAATATAACTCAACATAATTCCACCACTAACATCTTGACTTCTCCCATGTCCTCAAGAACTAAACGAACTACTCATAAGACATTATATGAATCATGATCAGAGGTGATATAATGATGAATAACAAAATGGTCATAAAGTGCAAACACCGATAAATTTCATAAGCATCAACTACAAACAAGTAATTCAATCAGGAGAGAGATCTAGTGAAAACAACGATATAGAACCCTAATTGTTACGATGGGACAGAGATGGATGGTGAGGATGATGGTGCTGGTGGTGATGATGATGAAGATGATGTTCTTGATGATGCCCGGTGCGATGACGGTGACGATGGCGATGATTTCCCCCCTCCGGGAAGGAATTTCCTCTGCAGATTTCTCCCTGCCGAATAGCTTTTCTCTCTATGATGTTTTTTTCCCGGTGGAGGCGGCGGAATATTTCCTCGATGGTTCTCCCAGTCTTAGGGTTTCGGGGGGATGAAGTACGCGAAGGGGGACTACCAGAGATGGGTGATATCCCAAAAGTATAGGGGATCGTGTGTAAACTTTTTGATAAGTAAGAGTGTCGAACCCAACGAGGAGCTAAAGGTAGGATAAATGTTCTCTCAAGTTCTATCAACCACTGATACAACTCCACACACACTAGACATTTACTTTATCTAGGAAATAATATTAGAGCAATAATACAGGTATGAGAGATAGCTTTGTAAGATAATAAATAAAAGAAAGTAAATATTAGTGATGCAACAATAAAATATACTAAGGAACTATAAACTAACAGTACCATGAGTGTGGAAAAGTGGTGGTAATTGTGATGTATTTTTCCATGATCAAATAGTCAAATACAAGGTTGATATTCCGCTTTTATGTGGTAGAGGCAAAGCTTACAAGCTCTCACTATCCAATGATTGCAAGTACTTATGATTGGAACTCTAGAAAACATCCGTAACTACTAGAAGATACATTAAAGTAAAAATATCCAACCATAACATTATGATCAAATGATCCTCTTTATCCCATATGCTTTAATCACTAGATTGGGGCTCATGTTTCTGTCACTCAAGCAGCCCTCCCTCTAGCTTTCTTCATATACTACAAACCCTATGATGTGATCCATGCGTGCATAAACATATGATGCGCACCATAGGATTGTAACAAATTCAATATAAAGCTGAAACCATCCGTAGAGATTCAACAATTAATCATATGACAAAAGAGATCTACACAAATATGGCATAGATGTAATAGATCATATGCAAATAATTTATAACGTGAAACACCATTTTTTACATAGGGTGGTACATAGGTGTGTGGGAAGATGAACCACTGTATACAAGGAGAAATTGGTGATGGAGATGGCGGTGAAGACGACGGAGAGGACAGCGCGGGGCGCAGGGCGGCGCCGGCGGTGGCGCAGGGACTCCTTCCCTGCGCCGCCGACATCATTGGGGAACGCCGCCGATTAGCCCTCTTCCTTCATGGTCTTGGGAGACCTCCCCCATGAAGATGTGATCCATGGGGGAGGCTAAAACGTGGCTTTGGTGGCTGGAAATTCGTGGTACGGGGTATTTCCCACGACCTAGGTTTCCTCCCTTTATATAGTCTCACGGATTTCCGTCATCCCATCTACGCCTGCAGTAAATATGGCGTATATCGACCGTCCGTACTCGGAATCACGCGAATTTTAAGTCTAGAACGTTCGTCGAAAAATTCCCCACAATTTTGTCTTCTGTGAGATTTCCGTTTGACGCCAGCTTCGACCCGTAACATGACAATCTTTAAAAAAAAAAATCAGACAGATTTCAGGAAAGTCCCAATTCGACTCCAACAAGGTTTCCTCTTCTATTTTTGATAATTCCTACACATCAAAGTGTAAAACAAGAACACTGTGCAATTTTGCAACTATTAATAGGTTAGTTCAAATAAATCATAAACTTAATATTAATTTTTTTATCAAAAACATAAAAGTAGCATGAAACCATAAAAAATTATAGATACGTTTTGGACGTATCAATGGGCCAGGGACTCCACACCACCTGGCGGTGCGGCCAAGGGGGCGCGCCACCACATGGTATGGGCCCATGGTGGGCCCCTCTGGCTCCCCTCCTGGCTAGCTCCGTCATTTGGCAAAATAGGAAATCTCCGATGTTTCTCCTGACCTTCTGATCTTCAGAAATATTGTATCTTGCAGTGCTTTTTCCAACAGAATTATGGTTTTCCGCAGTTAATTCTCCAATAATAATAAATCATGAAAAAAAATGAAATAACATAAGTATCATCTCTAAATATGAAATGTATCAATGAATAGCAGTAAATTATGATATAAAATAGTGACGCAAAATGGACGTATCAACTCCCCCAAGGTTAGACATTGCTTGTCCCCAAAAGAAACTAAACTCAGTAAACAAGACCATATATTTATGGAGTGAAGTGTCGATAAATAAAATACGGACAAGAAGCATCACATTTATCAATACACACAAGTTATTCTAGACATCAACTTCCTCTTATAAAATTTTAACTTGAAACAAGTAGAGGGAGTCACGGTAAAGGTGCAAAGAGAAAATCGAAATTGATGATGGCAAAATTTTCTCTTGGTCAGAGAAAAATTAACAGATTGTACTTATGTTTGGAACAGAGTCTTTATACTATAGCTTATATTGTAGACATTACATGCTCAATCATAACAATCTCTTTACAGTCATTGATAACTTTCAGAGTTATATTCATTCAGATAAAAGCGTTGTTCTAAACAAGGAAGGATAAAAGATATGATTGAATAAATCAACATATAGATGGTTAGATCATAATAACTCAAATGCTTGCATGAGATAGAAGAGAGTAGGTTTACTAAATCAACATAAAAGTAAAAGATAGACCCTTCACATAGGGAATAAGGGATCACTCATGTGCTAGGGCTTTTTATTTGATTAAAAATAAAGGTATTGAAAACAATTTTGAGAGAGGTGTATGTCTATGTCAACGAATGGTAAATAAATAATACATTAAGTCACAAGCTAACTAGACTTTACAAGAGCATCTCCCATTGAAGGACGTCCTTTCTACTGGGGTCGGTAGATTATCCCTCTTATCTTTTCTTTACACACTTATGCTTTACTGATAAATCAGGGGAAAAAAGAGTGAAGAGAATTATGTAGTAATCAGATTTGGGGCTGGGCACCCCGTTGCCATCTCTTCTAGCGAATTGGATAAGTGGATATATATGCCACTAGTCCAGGTGTGTAAAGTCTAATCAACAAGTGAAATAAAGACTGAAATAAAGACCGTCTACCTACATCCTCATGATCTAAAACAGAGCACAAAACAAGTATAATTTTGAAGGTTCTAAAGGTAGCACACGAGCAATTTACTTGGAGTGGCGGTGAAATACCACATATAGGTAGATATGGTGGACACAAATGGCATGGGTTTTGGTTCAAGGTTTGGATGCACGAGAAGCATTCCCTCTCAATACAGGTTTTTGGCTAGCAAGGCTGGGTAGCAAGCATAAGAGTTCAGGGAAACAAGCAAATATACATGTGACAGAAAACAATCATGCAATCTTCCTTGGAAGTACAATCGATCTTAACTTGAGAATACTAAGCTTATGAGCCAACAAGAAAGATAATAAAATAATGTATCTACATGCATCTCCCTCTTTTCTACTTAAGCCTCAAAGTATTTTTGCTACTGCCAATGATAAGTTTGCCAAAACCAACTAGATTAACTGGATGCTCCCAAAGTGATACCAATACTAACAACAAGATCAATCATATAACAGAAATTGCACTAAAATAAGTGTGCAGAAAGTAAATGATAAACTTCTCATTACTATTTCATAATGGCAACTCACACCAAGGGATACATAGATAACCAACTAAAAGAGAAATACTTCCACACGGCAAACCATCCTATATGATAACTTCTCTACTCGTGATATGACTCTACTAAAAAGTAAAAAGGTGAAAGATAATGGTGTGATACAGCGGCACTCCACCAAGCTTGGAACAAGCCAAGGGGATGCCAATACCAATGACGAATTACTCCTTCGGTGGTGGTGGAACAATTATGACTGGGGCAAGGTAACACTTCAGCATCCCGCGAATCATGTTGCTCTCCTCTTGAAGTATCTCCACATCCATCCTTAGAACTCGATACTGATCACAAAACTCATTGGTTACTCGGAGAGCTTCCTCTACTGAAGGGAAGGAGCTAAGGTCTAGGACTGGTGGTATTGGTCCCTACATATTATGAAAAAACACGTCCAACGTTAATTGATGATGTCTTCTTTACTTCCCCTTTGACGCTCTGAACCATGTCCTTGCGCTTGGGACCTTGGGGCCTGGGGATCATCTTCCAAAGGTTCTTGCCCCTTGTTGTTGTTGGCAAAGACCATGGTGCCTCTAAAACTGAGAATAATTCCTGACATAAACAGATCAAAACGAAAACACGATGAGAAAACGATATACGGACCTCGGGGGATCTGGGGGATTATATAGCCAAAAGTTTCATAACAAAAGGAAGGTGCAGGGTGGAAACGGGTTAGAGATGAGCTCCGAGGCGCCCACACCATGTGGGGCGCGACCAGGGGTGGGCCCGCGTCGTGCCATGGTGTGGTGCCCTCGGGCACCGTTTCCTACCCTCTTTCATCTCATAATTTCTCATATTTACTAAAAACAACAAAAATATAAGTTGGAGATTCAAATGTGAACTTTTTCTTACCAAAACCATTACCTATTCGAAAACGGACTCTGCAGTTTCTAGAATTTGCTCTTTATTAAAAACTTCCGGAGTCACCACTTGAATAGTATCAACCTCTTTGTTATAAGAATCTCCAGAATTTGAGTCTTTTCCCATTCACCACTTGTGTAGTGTTATCTTTAAGGGAGACAATTTTGATTGCACCCAAACGATACACTTCTTCAATAACAAAAGATCATTCCCATCTTGAGAGTAATTTTCCTGGAAAAAATATGAGACGAGACCTATACAATAGAAATTTCTCACCAACATGGAACTCTCTCTTAAGAATTCTTCTATCATGACATTTTTAACTTTATCTTTAAAGAGTCTAGCATTTCCATAAGCTTCACTTCTCCATTAATCTAAAGAACTCAAGTTAAGCAACCTTTTCTTACCGGCAAGTTTAAAATCTCTATTAAGTTCTTTCACTGCCCAATAAGTTCTGTGTTCTAACTCTAAAGGCAAGTGACAAGATTTTTCGTAAACCATTTTATAAGGAGACATACATATAGGATTTTTATAAGCAGTTCTGTAAGCCCATAAAGCATCATTTAGCTTACTAGCCCAATTTTTTCTACATTTATTAACAATCTTTTGCAAGATAGACTTAATTTATATATTTTATAATTCTACTTTCCCACTTGTTTGGGGATGATAAGCTGAGGCAATTCTATGATTAATATCATATTTACCAAGGGTTTTTCTAAAACCACCATGAATAAAGTGAGAACCTCCATCAGTCATAAGATATCTAGGCACACCAAACCTAGGGAAAATAACATCTTTAAGCATTTTTAATGAGGTTTCACCATCAACACTCATTGTAGGTATGGCATCTACCCACTTAGTAACATAATCTACAACAACAAGTATATGAGTATAAACATTTGAAGGAGGAAACAGACCCATAAAGTCAAATCCCCAACGGTCAAATGGTTCAATAACAAGAGAATAATTCATAGGCATTTCATTGCGTCTAGAAATATTACCAACTCTTTTACATTCATCACAAGATATAATAAACTTTCGTGCATCTTTAAAAAGAGTAGGCCAGTAGAAATCTGATTATAGAACCTTTTGTGCGGTTCTATCTCCAGCGTGATGTCCTCCATAAGCACTACTATGACATTTTCTCCATATCTCTCGTTGTTCATGTTATGGAACACATCTTTGCATAATACAATCTACTCCTTCTTTATATATGAGTGGGTCATCCCAAAAATAATGCCTCAAGTCATAAGATAATTTTTTTTGTTTCCTGACCTGTAAAGGTTGGAGGCAATTACTTGGAAACAATAAAGTTAGCATAATCTGCGTACCAAGGACTACCTCACGAGCTTACTTTTATTGCAGCCAGCTGTTCATTTGGAAAACTATTATTAATAGGAATAGGGTCATAAGAAATATTTTCCAATCTAGACAAATTATCAGCAACAAGATTTTCAGCATCCTTCCTATGTACAATATGCAAATCAAACTATTGTAAAAGCAGCACCCATCTAATAAGCCTAGGCTTAGCATCTTTCATTTCCATAAGGTACTTAATAGCAGCGTGATCAGTATGAATAATAACTTTCGAATCAACTATATAAGGTCTAAACTTATCACAAGAAAAAACTACAGCTAAGAATTCTTTTTTAGTGGTATCATAATTCTTTTGAGCAGAATCAAGAGTCTTACTAGCATAATGAATAACATTCAACTTCTTATCTATTCGCTGAGAACAACACCTACAGAAAAATCACTAGCATCACACACAATTTCAAAGGGTAAATTCCAATCAGGTGGTTGGACAATAGGAGCAGAAATTAAAGCCTTCTTTAGAATTTTGAAAGCTTCTTTACAATCCTCATATAAAATAAAAGGTACATCTTTTTGAAGAATATTAGTAAGAGGCTTTGATATTTTAGAGAAATATTTAATAAACCTCCTATAAAAACCAGCATGACCAAGAATACTACGAATACCTTTGACATCCCTAGGACAGGGCATTTTCTCAATTGCTTCAACTTTAGCTCTGTCAACTTCAATACCTCTTTCAGAAATTTTATGTCCAAGAACAATTCCTTTATTAACCATAAAGTGACATTTCTCCCAATTAAGAACAAGATTGGTTTCCTCACATCTCTGCAAAACTTTATCAATATTGTGCAAACACTTATCAAAAGAAGTTCCATAGACGGAGAAATCGCCCATGAATACTTCCACAATTTCCTCACAAAAACCATGAAAGGTAGCAGACATGCATCTTTGAAACGTAGGAGGAGCATTACACAAACCAAAAGGCATACTTCTGTAAGCATAAGTTCCATAAAGACAAGTAAAAGTTGTTTTCTCTTTATCTTGCTTTTTAACAGCAATTTGAGAAAATCCAGAATAACCATCAAGAAAGGAAAAATGAGTTTTCTTAGACAACTTTCTAACATTTGATCAATAAAAGATAAAGGATAATGATATTTCTTAGTAACTTTGTTACCTTTCTAAAATCAATGCACATTTTATAACCAACTACTACTCTTTGAGGAATAAGCTCATCATTTTCATTTGGCACAATAGTAATTCCTCATTTCTTAGGAACACAATGCACATGGTTTACCCATCTACTATCGGCAATAGGATAAATAATACCAGCATAAAGGAGTTTCAATACCTCATTTCTTACCGCTTCCTTCATCTTAGGAGTTAAACGACGTTGATGTTAAACAACTGGCTTTCCATCAGGTTCTATATTAATAGCACGCTGACATATAGTAGGGGAAATCCCTTTCAAATCATCAAGAGTATATACAATAGCTCCGCGTTGTTTCTTCAATACTTCCAATAACCTTTCTTCTTCCTTACCGGAAAGTTTAGAACTAATAATAACATAATATGTTTTCTTATCATCAATATGAGCATATTTATGATTATCACGTAAAGGTTTTAAATCAAAAACTAGATCCTCCTTGGGTGGTAGTGTGGTACCCAAGTCTTCGACGGGTAAATTGTGTTTCAGTATCTCTGGTTGACGAAGAAGAATCTCGTCAATCTCATTTCTCTCTTCCAGAAAGACCTCACTTTTGTGGTCCTCCATGTATTGCTGCAAACCATTGTTAGGAGAAAGAGCAATAGAGGCAAGCTGTTCAACTCTAAAATCTTCATTAGTCAATTCAATTTCATAAGAAGGTTTAGCAAATTTAGAAAAATTAACTCATAAGATTTTCCATCAAATTAAGTTAATATTTTCTCCTTCTTACACTCTATAGCAGCAACACAAGTGTTCAAGAAAGGTCTACAAAAAATAATAGGACACGTTGTACTAGCAGCTGCACCAAGTACTAGGAAATCAGAAGGATATTTAGTTTTACCACATAAAAAATACACATCTCTAACAATACCAATTAGAGAAATAAATTCTCTACTAGCAAGCCGAATAAGCACATCAATTTTTTCAAGTTCACAAGAACGAATTTCATGCATGATTTCTCTATAAATCTCATAAGGAATAGCACTTGAACTTGCACCATTATCACATAAACCATAATAGCAACGATCACCTATCCTAACAGAAAGCACAATAACACCAGCTTTCCCAGATCTACTAGGATGTGAAATAATATTAGAAGCATCTTCACAGAAGATAATGTGTCCATCTTCTACACTTTCAGTGACAAGGTCTTTTACTATTGCTACTATAGGTTCAACAATTATTTGTTCATCAGGTTCTATAGATTTCTTTGTAGTTTTGTTAACCACACTAGCTATAATAGATGTTCCTTTACCTTGGTAGGGAAAGGCATTTTCTCAATATAAGGTTGAGGCACAACAGGATTAACAGTATGAACTTCTATATTTCTAGCAGGAACACAATTAGAAATATATTTATAAGGTGCATGGTACTTGTTCCACTCCTTTTTGGGAATATCAATATAGGAGGCAAAAGCCTTAAAATAGTTTGCAAAAATTTGAGAGTCAAGGTCATAAACATCACTAACATTACGCAAATCATCGGTTCCCATAAAATATTTAATGCATTCATAGTCATAATTTATACCTGACTTTCTACATTTGTCATTCTCTCATCCTTCAGTATTTTCCTGAATACGGTCAAGAAGATCCCCTTTAGCTTCTCCTTCCATACGTGTAAATTATCTATAACAAGAAGCATCCAATAAATCCTTATCATGAAGAGAAAACCTTGCATAGATATTATTAATAACAATATTACTGGGGAGCTCATAAATGGGACATGTGAGCATTAGTAACTTCAGTCTCCCCCATGCTTGGACAATACTCTCTCTATCATGAGGCCATAAATTATATATTTGATTCTGATCCTTATGAATCTCACTAGGAGGATAGAATTTAGAATAAAAGAGAGGCACAATTTCCTCCCATCCAATAGATCGACCATTCTTCAACATCTTATATCATTCCGTAGCTCTGCCCTTAAGTGATAAAGAGAATAGCTTTATCTTAACTTAGTCCATTGAAATGCCTGCACACCTAAACAACTCGCATAGTTCATGTATAAAGAGTAAATGATCATCAGGATGGACAGTTCCATCTCCAAAATAGCAGTTATCCATAACACGTTCAACAATTTTCATAGGTATTTTAAAAGGATCCGATTGAGCAGACACGGGTCATCTACTACCTTGGCGGTGGCAACAGTACTCCCAAATAGGGAATCAAATTGAGATCTCTCCATAATGAAATAAAGCAGCAGACAGAATTAAAAACAACACTCACAGCAAAAGTTTCCCTTACTAATTCTACTTACCAATAGCGCTTCACTCCCCGGCAACGGCGCCAGAAAATAGTCTTGATGACCCGCGAGTATAGGGGGTGTATCGTAGTACTTTCGATAAATAAGTGTCGAACCCAACAAGGAGCAGAAGGTGTTGACAAATAGGTTGGATAAAGGATTCACTGTAAATACTAGCAAACAGGTTTTCTGGATTTTTTTGTATAGCAGATAAATAAAATATGAGTAAATAAAAGACAGTAATAATAATTGCAGCAAGTGGCCCAATCCTTTCTAGAGCAAAGGACATGCCGGTTGATTTACTTATGATGACCAAACGTTCTTGAGGACACACGGGAATTTCGTCAAGCGCTTTCGCTTCCTACAGGTGATTAATGTTTATTGTTTTGATAGGTGTTGTGTGGGTGAACCTACTCTAATGCACTGCCCTTACTTGGACTAATACATACTTGTGATTATACCCCTTGCAAGCATCCGCAACTACAAGAAATTAATTAAGATAAATCTAACCATAACCTTAAACTCTGGGATCCTAGACTCCCTCGTGCATCGGTTTACTAACGGGGGTTTAGATTTCTGTCACTCCGGCAACCCCATAATTAGTAGCCAAATACACAATGCATCCCTCTAGGCCCATAAAGGTGAAGTGTCATGTAGTCTACGTTCACATGACACCACTAGAAGAATAGCACCACAACTTAAATATCAAACCAGTAAATATTACTCAACATAATTCCACTACTAACATCTTGACTTCTCCATGTCCTCAAGAACTAAACGAACTATTCACAAGACATCATATGGATCATGATCAGAGGTGATATAATGATGAATAGCAATCTTGTCATAAAGTGCAAACACCGACAAATTTCATAAGCATCAACTACAAACAAGTAATTCACACCGGGAGAGAGATCTAGTGGAAAATAACGATATAGAACCCTAATTGTTACAACGGGACGGAGGTGGATGGTGAGGATGATGGTGCTGGTGGTGATAATGATGACGATGATGATCTCGACGATGCCCGGTGCGATGACGGTGACGATGACGATGATTTCCCCCCTCTGGAACCTCCCGGAGAGCTTTTCTCTCTCCGTTGTTTTCCGCCCGGTGGAGGCGGCGAAAATATTTCCTCGATGGTTCACCCAGTGTTAGGGTTTCGAGGGGATGAAGTACGCGAGGGGACTACCATAGGTGGGCCAGGGGCTCCACACCACCTGGCGGCGCGGCCAGGGGGCGCTACCACATGGTGTGGGCCCATGATGGCCCCCTCTGGCTTCCCTCCTGGCTAGCTCCGTCATCTGGCAAAATAGGAACTCTCAGATGTTTCTCCTGGCCTTCTGATCTTTAGAAATATTGTATCTTGGCGATGCTTTTTCCGGCAGAATTCTGGTTCCGGCTGTTAATTCTCCAATAATCATCAAACATGCAAAAAAAGATAACGTAAGTATCATCTCTAAATATGAAATATACCAATGAATAACTGTAAATTATGATATAAAATAGTGATGCAAAATTGACGTATCAATGGGTTGTAGCCGGCCCAAACAGGTCAAACCAACTCGACCTCCTTCGGCAATTAGCTAGACCAACATGCATCATATGTTGACATGGAGAGCAGCTAGCCTTGGTGTTATTCTCATCAACAACAACAAAAAAGCTAGCCTGGGTTGCTAGCACAAGAAGCAAGCGAGCAAGGCCAACAACCGCGTATCAGCGCACATGGGAATGGCATCAGCTGCCGAGCGTTATACACAGGCCCTTAAAAAATAGAGGTTACTCCTAGAATAGTTGGCACTTTTTAGACCGCAAAAAGAATAGGTTAGCCCCTACTTAGTTACTCCCTCCATATCAAAATATAAGATGTTTTAGCATTTTCTAGACAAAACATATCTAGACATGTTTTAGTGTATAGATTCGTATGCATATTATACTAAAACATGTCTAGGTTCGTTTTGTTTAGTAAATGCTAAAACATCTTACATTTGATACGGAGGGAGTACTTGTGAGTGGTTACAATGTTTTTTTTAGAGCAACCACATATTTCATTGATAAAAAACCGAGTTACATGAACAAGGACACATGAAAATTGAAAGACATAGCAGGACGTGGATTTAGAGGTGGTGACAAGGGGCGGTACCGATGGAGGATAGGACGCAAATGGACGGGCGCGAACGTGGTGAATGGACGACAGCCTGAAAAGAAACCTTGCCGTTGAGCAGTGAAGATGGTGCTCCATGCGACATCCAGTCAGTGTGTAGGGTTACAATGTTGCTCCGCGCGACGGGGATGTGGGGGACGGCCAGCTTCCGTCTATAGGGGACGCAGCAGTGGACGGTGGTGGAGCGCAGGCGGGCGACATCGTTGGGCACGAACTGCAGGCTCAAGCGGGCATGAACTACAGGGGACACACTTAGATGTATTTCAAGATGCCATGTCTTGCTCTAGCCAATATTACTTTGTAGAGGGCACAAGTAATTTATGACGCTTTGACGATAATGAGTGTAGGCGTGTTATTATGAAGTATCTACTGAAAGAAATGTATGTTGAGTTTGATGTGTGGAGTACTACGATATGATGAGCTGCGCTTAAATAACATAAGTTTTTATGATCTTTGCTCTATGTTGCCTGAGAAGTATGGTCTGAAGGATAGCGTACATTTTTTTGGGGGGATTAAAAAAATAGCATACATGTGACTATGTGAGTGTCTCTACTCTCTATATACTACTTAAAACAAACGATTCGTTCCGTCTTCGCCCGCCCTGCAATACGTCGTCCCTTCGTCAACACTTTCGTCCAACTCCCCTCGCTGGTTTTTTGAAACCACAGACGGTAATTGCGTACATTAATTGCTTGCAAGATCGGTAATCAAATCTCATCCAGCCTCCCGACCTAGGCACCACCGCACCGTAGCCAATCCACCCGCCTGCCCCAACCAGGTCGTAGGGCGGATCTCGGACGCCAACCTTCTCCTCTGTGCCGCCGCTGCCCTCCTCACCAGCGGGATCAGAACCTACGGCCACACCCGTGGCGTCCTCTTCCCCACTGCTGTTGATCTGTCCGCATACGAGCGAACGCCACTGCCCTCCTAAAGGTAACAACCTCTTCTACAAATGTTCCAAATCTGTGGTTTGTTGATTCTCTTCTCCCATTACAGTATGTGTTCTCATTCATAGATTGTGGTAGATTTACTTTCCCTGGTATCAGAAAATTGATGTACATGTTCCTTGCCCGTCCACAGCGCTGCCTCCAGATTCACCGTTGCTGCCCCACCACGCGCTCGCTGGGGGATTATGCGATTTCGTCATTAGTGCGGAAGTTGTCCGGCGGAAGGATGATCCTGGAGCAACAGATGACGAAGGCCAAAGAGATCGCCGCAACGAACGGCATCTTTCTCGACTTTCCTGAAAACCCAATAGAAGTTCACCATGTTCAGGTTGGTTGCAACCTGTCCGACCTAAATACCGCTCGTCTTGTTAATTAGATTTTTTTGTGTTGGGAATATGCCCTAGAGGCAATTATGGATGATGTAATTCCCAATGTATTCATAAGGTTATTAAGTTGTCCTTGTTTTGAACATCTGATATATGTCATTGAATATGTGATTCGATTGTGGAACTATATATTCATGTTGTTCATACTAGATTGTCCTTGGTCATTAAGGTTGTGCTGGACACACACCCTAGACTAATATGAGTGTTGGCTGATGACATGGTTCCACTTGTCATGGGCATGGTGATGCCATTCCAACGATCACGGACTTGGCTAAAGAGTTTAGCAAGTCGGACTGACCCACATTGAGATGCAACGAGCAAGTCGTCATTTGCATGTCTCAATCAATGTAATCCTTAGACCTGAGGTTGTCGCACAATCCGAGTTATGGATCACCGACTTAGGTTCTATTAAACGCTGCTCTGTGACAAGGCAGTTATAAAGGCAGCGTTCGGGTCAAAAGAGAAACAAGCTGCGTGATGTGGATAATCAAGATGGGATTTTGCCCCTCCGAATGGAGAGATATTCTCTGGGCCCTCTCGAGTGATATGATTCAGGAAGCATGGCCATGCGCGACTCAGTTAAGTGTTAACTGTGTCTGTTGACTAAGAGTTAGTCAGATGAATCACATATCACGGATCGAGAAGAGAGTTGAACTATTAAAGGGATGACGATACATCGTCTATAGTTCGACAAGGTATATCGTGAGGCAAAAGGGACTAAGATGAATATCACATTGAAAAGTATGTCGTCATAAATCAATGGGACTTGGGAGTCGGCACGTTCTTCTAGGAGCCGCTACCGATTGATCGATTAGGAGTTGGACTCCAATCGTGTCCAAGTCGCCATGAGCCTGCAGGGTCGCACAAGCGGGAGCAAATGTATTGGTTAGGTTGGACCCGAACCGGAAATGGACTGATTTTGTGAGTCGGACTCACAGAGGGAATGGGCGACAATTGTTGTGAAGCCCACTACCATTCGCTATATAAAGAGGGGCGCAGGTTGCCCAGCAGGCACGTTAGTCCACACCCATGCGTTGGGAACCCTAGCCCCACTCAGTCCAGCCGTCGCACCGGACCTAGCAGTCCGCCGTCGGAGCTCCTCCTCGTACGTGTGGATACCGGCAGAGGTGCTGTACGTTCAGCACTTCGACGTTCATGGATTGGATCGGCTGGATCGGATCGTGGGACTGCACTGCATCGATAATCCGCAACCGCGCGTCTAGTGGTAATCCTCGTGGCTTTCTACCTCGGCTAGATCTTGGAAGTACCGCGTAGGAAAAGGTTTTGTTTATCTCTACGCGTTCCAACATTTTGTGCCAATGAGACTGAATGTGAAATGGAGAGCAAACAAAGTCTACATGCCAAGAATGTGCAGGCTGATAAATATGTCAAACTGATTGAGGTCAAGATGGAAACTCGCGTGGTCAGTCCGTTAACAATAAATTTTGGAGACTGGGATTGATGTTATCACGTGTATGCTAATCATAGAGTTCTTTGAATTGTATCCTGCAAGTTTGTACTTGCTTATAGTGATATTCTTAGTTGTACAACCATACAGGTGTACAATTATCATGTTGATGATCAATAATAATATTGGTCTTATGGTTTCTGTTGTTTCACAGTCCAAGATGGTATATAGCACAGATTATTGTGCATTTTTTCCTACTCTGACTGATTTATTCATCTATTGTAAATATCTTGCATCATATCCTTATATTTTACTTGGAATATTCAAATAGTGGAAAAAAATATGCATATATAATTCATGTAGAAAAGGAGTTGACCAACTGGTTGAGATTATCAATGTAAAACCTTCATTACATCTTAATTTGTTTTCTCCTGTTAACTTTATTCTTCACGGTGCCATGCTCATTAGTGCATTGTAGGTATCGTCATGCATAGAACCGTGGTTTTGTTGATTAGAGTACCAAATCTTGATTTTTGTGTGTGTGTTTTTCTTATGGAATCAATGTCTGCAGGGGATCGCAGTCTGTCGACCACATCCCTTTCGCAGTGGAATTCTTGTTCATGTTCAATTTGGTGCATGCTCAACAAGTTAGTACGAAAGAGGAACTATCAAGGTGCACATTTTGATTTGAGCTCTTAGTTTTTGTTCTGATGGTTTCCAGCTACAAGATATAGGGAACACAATAACTATAGTGTTAATTTAAAATTCTTCATTTATCATTTTGCATTGTTTGCACTTTGCAAGCCCACTTCCAGCATCACGTTCTCATGGTTGTTATTTGTCGTTTCTTCTACAAGAAATCGAAGAATTGAAGGAGATGTACATGGGTCCATATGCTCTGAAATCATTGATAAGTACAAAAGAGCAAATAACAGTATTACAAACCATAGGTAATCAAGACGGAACTGGTACCTTCCAAAACATCAGTGGAAGGCATCAGATGGATAGTCAGGGTCTGGTACCTTACCGGCCTTTTACTGGACATGTTATGCAGGAATTGAATCTTAGTAGGAGGTTATGCTTCTAAGATTTATTGACTTCCATGTGCCTTAAATTGGTATATTGAGATGTCCAGCCCGTAATTTACAGTTTCATTGATATATGCTGCTTTTCTTGATTTTGCTGGAGTTGGCGAGGGGAGGCGTTACAAGCACATATGAGTTCATCAGCAGTCTCAAGAAAGCTACCACATGGTCTGGTGAACTATGTTGTTCCTTCCCCCACCCCATAGTTGTTGCATTCAAGCATATTTTTGCTTAGTACGATATGATATGCTATGTCAGTGCACCTAACTGTCTCTAATCTATGTCATATAGTGTGGTGTACGCAGTAGGGATTAGGGGTCTGTAACATTATGCGTAAGACAGTGTTATTTTATAGGGTATATGTACTATGAGATTATTGAACAAAGGAACTTTTTTATATGCGTCTATTACATATTTATCTCGCTCAAAATTACACATTGATATTGTCTGGCATTTAAATAAGATTTTTTTCACCTCTAAGTATATCCTAGCATATTGTCTATTTTAATAGTTCCATCGAATATAACACTGTTTGATGTTCTTGAGGCTTTTTCTCCTATAATCTTTGTCCCACAAGTATATATTTTTTAGCCTATCAAGATTTCTGAATTGTTGACTATTTCAAACCCCACATGTTTATTTTTTAGCCATATCAATATTTCTAAATTGACGACTATTTTAAGGAACAAACAAATAATAAGTTGACAATCAGTGATAACCAGTCTACCAATCTAGCTTATAGGCGGTAATTCGGCGACGTACAATCTACACCATCACGAACACAACTGATTGAGCTTTTAGTAGTGAAGTTTTGAATCAAATTTTTTGAACAAGCTATGTTTGAAGCGCTATTTTTATCGATGAAGATGTTACCCAGGAAGCTGTTTGCTCACGTGATTTATCATAATTGGTTCAATGGAAAGTATTATAGTATGAATGCACTGGCCTTCGCTTATTAAATTATTTAGGCCCAACAGGGACATAAGCTATTCCCGACGTAATAATACGTAAATGTGTCTAATAAATTGTGGATGGTTTCATAACCCTACTTTTGTTTATAGGTTACAGAGAGGTTATCCAAGCTAGAAAAAGAAAGGCGAGGGTGAACAATCATCATTTGCAATTGGGATGTAGTAGAGTGTTGGTATGTTCTTTCTTACATGCTCTAAAATGCTTTGCTTATTCACGGGTTAAGCGCTAAATGCACAATATATAAGATAGTGTCTACAAAATGGGCGTTAGATAACATTGATATGCTTCCTTCATGAGCTATTGCTATCTCAACGTGGACATCAGCTTTTCGGCTTGGTGTTGTTATGCCCCACACTACATCTCAATTCATGAATTGATCAAAGAACCAAGCAGAATGTTATTTAAGCTTTGCGCCTCTTTTGTTTCTGCACATTGGCAGTTTTTTGGCGCCTGGTGATTTGATCAAATATGCAAGCAGAATGTTATTTACTCTTCCGTTTCTCCAAATTCGTAACAAAGCAGAGATGGCTCCATGCAATTCCATAAGTACAAGCGCGTTTTAAAATTCATGAGGAGTACCATGTATAATATTAGGTCTTGCCGACATAGATTCCAGAATATATATCATTTCTTCTTTTGTTTTCTTGGAATGTACCAGGCCCTAGCAATCCATCTGATACTTTATATGACTATATGATTCACAATAATCGTCTGGCACGTGATGGAATGATTTTATAATTCCATTTTTGCAAAAATAAAAGATCATGAGAAATTCACTTCATTTGTGATAAGGGGTGGCCCAATCTTCTCAGTGAACTCACAGACAACTCCAGTATGATAACTAGTGCGCCACTAAGAACTCTCCCGGCTGATCCCTGATGCCAATGCAATAGATAGCAACCCCAAGGATATTCTCAACTCCACACTCTTGCACAAGTAATCCACCAACTACAAGTGGTTCTGTACCGTCTTATTCCCAGTGGAACAGCAGGTATCACGTAAAGTTTGCAGATGAACTTCCAGATGAAAGGCTTACAAGCAGTTTCAATCTAGAGGTCTAGGGTTTTTGGGTTTAACGTAGTCTAACCCTACAACTCGCAGGTATGGGGGTATATGAGAGGGGAGGGGTGCGACCACAAGGAGTCTTGCGCAAGCAATCCCTCTCCTACTCGGCTAGGACTCCTAATTATACCATAACTAGATACAAACCGACCCCCACACAAGGGGTGTGGCCAAATTGGTGTACAAACCAATCCTAATTGAACTAGGTCTTGTATATGGCACATAGATACTCCTTGTGGGCGCCCTCCTCTTGCCTTGTTCATGTATGAGTGTGAAATAACAATATGGCATTGTTTTCCACACTTAGTGCATTTGACCTTGTGGAGACACCATCCCCTTGTCATCATAACATTTGTTATTTGTTGTTTTCACCATGCTAGCACTTGTTTTCCATCTCCTCTTGAAGTCCATGCTCATCCTTGTGTATCTCCTATCCATGATCTCCATTCATGTTTGTGTTATCAATAAACCTGAGAATACATAAATGCAATGACTTAGGCAGTATAAAGCTCTTACAATCATAAACATTATACTCAAGTAGGAGTGAATTCACCTGTTGTTGTAATAGCTTGGTTCTTGATCTTGTCATTGGACAAATCCTTACTTCATTAGCCTTTATAGGAACATCCTCATGTGTAACAATAGGTGAAGAGCTAGGTATGTCCTCATCATCCTCCCCCTCTTGAAAAGGCATCGACCTCGATGCTAAATCATCTCCATGGTAAGGTGTCAAATCAGCCACATTAAAAGAATTACTAACACCAAACTCATCAATTGGGAGGTCAATCTTGTATGCATTATCATTGATCCTTGAAATAACTTTGTAAGGACCAATTTGGAACTCCACTCTCACCATATAAGAAACCTTCATTTGTCCTGTGCTAGTCAACCATTGGATATGATAAGGAGAAGGATGTGGCATATATTTCAAATTGAGTTTTGCACATAGATCTTTGCTAGCCAAATTTCTGCAACTCCCTCCATCAATAATGACTTTGCAAGCCATGTTGGGACCAATAATAGCTTGGTTTGAAACAAATTGCACATTTGATGTTCAGGAGTAGGCACCACACTCAATGAATTTTGTGTGCAAACAATAGATGGCATAGTAGTAGCATAAGCATCCAAAGGAGTATCACTCAAATAGCCATCATCATCATCATCAATGTCATTAGGATCAACATCATCACCTGTCTCATACTCATTGTTCTCATTGATCACCATCACTTTTGTATTTGGACAATCCCTCTTGAAGTGGCCCTTGCCTCCACATGTGTGACATGTAATATCTCTATTTCTTGTAGTAGAAGCACTAGAACCCGAGGCACTTCCTGCTGGTTGTGATGATTTCCTTGCATTAGACACACTAGGCTCGGTTTTGGATGATGGAGCACCTCGAAAACTTGATGATGGAGGTGGTGGTGGAGGTATACTAGGAGTAGTAGAAGATCTCAATGGGAATCTACTCTTGGTCCTTGCTGAAATTTGTGCCTCCTCATTGATATGTGATTCGGCCTCCCTAGCATGATGTAACAAATCATGCATATCATTATATTGATAATGCCTCACAATGCCCTTGATTTTATAATGTAAACCTGAAAGGAATCTTTGCATTGTTTGCTCTCCTTGCTCTCTCACACGAGCCCTTTGCATGATTAATTCCATCTCTTGATAATAAGCATCAACTGTCTTGGTACCTTGCCTCAATTGTTGTAATTTGTCAAATTGTTGCCTTATGTAATTGGGTGGTACAAATCTTTCTCTCATGAGCCTCTTCATGGTGTTCCAAGTGACAATGGGCAACTCACCATCATCATGTCTCTTTCTCACTAGATTATCCCACCATCTAAGAGCATATCCATCAAACTCAGAAGATGCCAACTTGATCTTTCTATCCTCATTGTAGTCATGCAATCTCCACAATTTTTCTATTTTCAACTCCCATAGCAAATATTCCTCCACATCCATATTATCAAAGCTGAAAGCTGGAATAGAAAATTTGGGCTTACCCAATCCATCCTCTCTATTTTCATGAGCAATAGGTAAGGGCACACGCCTAGCTCGGCCTAGAACACCTCCTCGGCCTCTTTCTCCTCTAGCTCCACGGCCAACATTAGGCTCCTCCTCATTATTTGCATCACTATGGACACTAGCATTGTCATCATCAATAGGTGGCAACCGAGCTTGAATCAATCTTTGATGATCAGTCATAGTATGATTGAAGGCATCAATAGAATCTTGCATTGTTTACAATTTAGCACTATTGGTCTCGACCAATGTATGGGTATCTCCCACCTTCTTCTCCATGTTATGGACAGTTTCATATAAAGGATCACAAGAACCATCCACATATTCCTTGAAGTGTTTCTCATTGTTGTTCAATTGATTTGTCAAAACATCCCTTAATGCCTCATACTCCCTCCAATTCACTCCCTCGGTTTGGTCCTTCTTTTGTTGCACAAGATCACCACTAGAAGGATCCATTAGAAGGTTAGTGAAAATAAAACAAATATAGGTTGTGGTGCTCTCTCACAACTCACTCAAAATCTAGCAAGACAATAGGATATCTTACCACTCCAAAGTGAATAGAGATACTTACCACAAGTAGAGGCAATTAAAGTACTTTGGTGTGAAGAAGAGAATACCCAGGTTTTTAACTCTCACAATGGAAAACAAGGTTATTTAGTGGGGCTTGGTATGGATACCTAACAATCACCAAAGTAACAATCCTATTTGCTGTCTTGTGAAGATATAAAAATACCCAAGGAAACTCACACAATATGGAGACAAATGTGGCAATGCAATATGTGGATGAATTTTGCAATGCACTAGAAAGTCACTAGTTAGGCTCTTAATTGACATGCACAAGATGGCTCAATGAAAAAACCAAGTGTCACAACGGCAAGCTCAACTAGTAAACAATAGTAATGATACAGCCTTTTTGCACTTTCTCTTTTTCTCTTTTCTCTTTTTTTTATACTTTTTGCTTTTTCTATTTTTTTTTGTATTTTTCCAATGGCCTTACACTAAGCTAGGAGCAACAATTAACCAAACACAAGTGAACACAATGGTGGTGATGAAAATGAGCAACCTGTCAGAGCACAAAATAGCTATACTTGTGGGCAAGTTCCTATTTGAATGTTGTAGAAAGGCTGTGGCTAAGGTTCACAAGGTATGGAGATGTTGGTCCTAGTGATAAAAACAGGAAAAACAAAGGAAAACAAAGAAATCTATGTGAAATTCTAGCTCCAAAATAGCTCACGGCAGGAAATAGTACTCACGGCAGCAAAACATGAGGTTTTTGATCCACGGCAGAGCTCACGGCAGCACAAACGGTGATTTTTCGTACCGCGGCAGAGAAACAACAGCTCACAGAGCGCACGGCAGCAAAAACGCGCAAAACTGTGCCGCGGCAGCGCGCGCGCTCGCGTTACAGCGTTTGGTAAGCGCGTTACGGTGAAAACCCTAGCGCGCGCGGGTAGCGACTGGCGGCAGCGGCGACAGAGAATTTCTGCCGCGGGCAGTGCGCGTGGGTGGATTTGGTAACAGCGATGCGGGCGGATGAGGTGGGTTTGTAAGCGCGACGTCGAGCGAATCCTAGGGCGAGTAGGGTGCGGCAGCGGTGGGATGGATTGCGATGGTGTGAATCCGAGAAACACTAGGAGGGGCACGGCAGCGTTTTGGTAACTTTTTGTGCCACGGCAGGAATACTAGGTTGGACTCGGATTGGGGAAAATATGGCAATATGGAGCGATTTTTTTTGGTGTTTTTGATAGGTTTTCGGCTAGATGAACAAAGAACCCTAAACCTAGCCGAAAGGAAGTAATCTAAAAAGATAAAAAGCAACACAAAATCTAACACAAAGACAACACTAGTAATTGAAAACTAAGATGATATCTAGGCTATGGCAAAAACTAAAACTATTTTTGTGGGGCAATTTTCTGGATAGGAAATAAAAACACTCAAACTAAAGGGAAATTTGATAGCTCACCGAGGCAACCTGTAGCTCTGATACCAAGATGATAAGGGGTGGCTCAATCTTCTCAGTGAACTCACAGACAACTCTAGTATGATAACTAGTGCGCCACTAAGAACTCTCCCGGCTGATCCCTGATGCCAATGCAACAGATAGCAACCCCAAGGATATTCTCAACTCCACACTCTTGCACAAGTAATCCACCGACTACAAGTGGTTCTGTACCGTCTTATTCCCAGTGGAACAGCAGGTATCACGTAAAGTTTGCAGATGAACTTCCAGATGAAAGGCTTACAAACAGTTTCAATCTAGAGGTCTAGGGTTTTTGGGTTTAACGTAGTCTAACCCTCCAACTCGCAGGTATGGGGGTATATGAGAGGGGAGGGGTGCGGCCACAAGGAGGCTTGCGCAAGCAATCCCTCTCCTACTCGGCTAGGACTCCTAATTCTACCATAACTAGATACAAACCGACCCCCACACAAGGGGTGCGGCCAAATTGGTGTACAAACCAATCCTAATTGAACTAGGTCTTGTATATGGCGCATAGATACTCCTTGTGGGCGCCCTCCTCTTGCCTTGTTCATGTATGAGTGTGAAATAACAATATGGCATTGTTTTCCACACTTAGTGCATTTGACCTTGTGGAGGCACCATCCCCTTGTCATCATAACATTTGTTATTTGTTGTTTTCACCATGCTAGCACTTGTTTTCCATCTCCTCTTGAAGTCCATGCTCATCCTTGTGTATCTCCTCTCCATGATCTCCATTCATGTTTGTGTTATCAATAAACCTGAGAATACATAAATGCAATGACTTAGGTAGTATAAAGCTCTTACAATCATAAACATTATACTCAAGTAGGAGTGAATTCACCTGTTGTTGTAATAGCTTGGTTCTTGATCTTGTCATTGGACCAATCCTTACTTCATTAGCCTTTATAGGAACATCCTCATGTGTAACAATAGGTGAAGAGCTAGGGATGTCCTCATCAATTTGATTCAAGATTTTTTTTCACTTACTGACCGAAGTGAAAAGCTCAATTTTTAGATTGCAAGAGTGCATGGTGTGGCCATACGTTGTGGAAGACATTAGAAGACAGCCATACAAATCAATTCCAATAGAAACATAAAAATTGATGTCGTTTCCAAAGTTCCAATTGAACCATCGGCTTTCTTAATAATAGATGTTGCATGAAGATAAGTGGGGCCTAAACACCAAGGAATGCACCATCGAGGCCTTGTGTGAGGCAGATTGGAGCCTGGAGGTGGCTTCATCGAAGCGTTGTTGGAGCCGATTATGTGAAATGAAGGACATTTTTTTCCAATATAAATGTATATCAGGAAAGTCTTGTGGCAGAGTAGAGTGAAGATGGTCGTAGATGTTGCTATGCACCATTGATGCTATTTATTGTACCCAGGTGATGTTTGTTGACATTGCCATTCTCTCATTCAGCATTAATATCGGAGTAACACACTTTTTTTTTAGCAGAGGATGGTCCCCGAGGGACCTAGAAGCTTTGATAGATGAACGACAATTTACAAAAAGGACCTAGAAAGAAAAACCATGACAACAAGGTCCTGGAAATAAGCACAACAGACCCTAGAACTAAACCTAAGAATGCCATCGGGTCCAGCTCCTCCGCCGTTGCATCTGCGACGACCACCGCAGCCAAGAACTTCACCGCCGGGGACGAGACCACTTGGGGCGAAGCTCCGGGAGCCAACTGCGACCAGCCTTGAGAGCCTCCATCATGGCGCCATGGCCTGGAGGTAGCATCCGCCTCGCATTGATGGTCATAGCAAGCTCCAACCGACGAAAGGGGGTGGAGGGGTCGACCTTTGACCTGAAGAGGTGGCGTCCATCTCGGAAGCGCCACGGATTTCCTCCTGGGAGAAGCTTCAAAACTCCCCTGCTGCAGAGCCATGCTGACAGCAGTGGGCAGCACAGCGTCATCTCCTTCCTCACCACCGCGGCAAGAAAAGGAGAACACGAATGGCCTTCCACCGAGCACCATGTCCCTGCAAAAAACGAGCTTATTACGAAGGGGTGCTGCCGCCGCCGCTCCTTCCTCTGGCTCCGACCATCGAAGCTCTTCAGCAAGGATCAACCACACCAGCAGCGACAAGATGCAGCCCGGATGCATCCATCGCCAGCCCCCTTCCGGCATCGCGCCAAACTCCACCAAGGAAACTACTAGAAAGCAAAGAAACCTAGGGCTACTCTGTACACGGAGACAGCGCGGTCCTCCCCCATCCCAACTCCAGGCGGCGGCGCCGCTAGAGCAGACCCGGGATCGGCCCGACCGGCCAGAGTAACACACTTAGTAATGTCTTTTTTCATAACGGAGAGGAGACTACGTGATACAACCGTGCCAAAAATACACTCTTGCACCTTTAACGTGAATCCCATATTTGCTTAGGATAGTTAGGAGTTGACAATTTTTTTTTGTTACGTATCTAAATTTACAACGCCACGAGTGTGTACAAGAAACAAATTTGAGTGACCGTGGCAACGCACGGGCATTCAACTAGTAGAAGAAAAGGTGTCTATGTTTCTAGTTGTTGGATATGCTACAGTAACAAATATGGATTCGGGCCAGAAGTCAGGAGCTCATTCGGTGTGCGTTCCTTTTGGCAGCCCAGCCCATGAATACCCTGACGCCCACGCTGTGATCGCCGCCTCACTCTTTCAGCCCAGCCCGCCAGGCCAAATTCCCCTTGCTTGACTCCCAGACTGCGCCTGGATCGGAATCAGGAGCCAACCCTAACTCCCACGGTACCAAACCCGAGCTGGAGAGGCGGTGGCCGGCGGGTGGCGACACACGTCTCGGCCAGGCGGCGGAAGGCAGAAGCACGACTGCAGTCAACCAAGCGGCACAGGCAGCAGGTACTCTCCATCATCTTTCCACTTGATTCGAGATATAGGAATTGTTATCTGCTGGTCTGCTGATTCTTGACCGGAGAACGTCGGAGAAAGTGGATATGTGCGATTTCGTGGCAGCTGGCGGCGAGACAATGCCGTCTGTGTTCTCTTCTCTGCGCTGGCTGCTGTATCCCCTCTCCCTGGCCCGCCGTCTCCACTTATCTCCTCTCTTTGCTGGCGGCGAGCTGGTCTCCTCTCTCTTCCTCTCTAATCCCCCCCCCCCCCCGCCCCCCCCCCCCCCCCTCTCTATGCGGTAGAAGCAAACTGAATGTTTATATACTTACTTTTTTTTCTCTCCGTCTGAAGTCTAGCTTGATGTACCATGTTAATTCTCTCATTCGTTTGGCAATGTTCAGTTCTGTTGGATGGTACAAACCTGTTCATTTACAATTTTCTATCCATAATATGAACTTGAGAAAAGAAGAAGTATATGCAAGTATGTGTATTTTGTGCTAGCCAGTTATCAGGTCATCATTAGGCTTGGCTTCTCTGATGTATCAGTTGCTATAACTACTCTTTTGCCGCGTCAAGATAAAGCGATGCGTCATGCTGGATGAAATTCGTGGTGCTACTTGTATTATTTGTATCTGATGAATGTTATATCAATCGTATCCCGGCGTAGGCTGTTTATGAACCAACTTGTACCAATCAGATTGCTCAAATCGGCTATTCTGAGCCAAGTATCATTTTATTTGAAGAAATTTCATTGTGGATTACATTCTGTTCTGCTACATGCTAAATACTGTCTTTGGATGTATATTTGTAGCTTTCAGAATGGTAGATCGGAGAAGGTGGTTGTTTGTAGTTTCTGTTGCTAAAACTTTTGTACAAAGGGGTAATATAACCATCTGAAGCAAAGAGGTCATTATAACACCCTCATCCCTTCAGCTAAACATGAAATTGGCTAACGCTAACCACCTCTTATCCCACCCAAACAAAAAATTGGCATATCCCACCTAACCAACCAAACAAAAAAAAAATTCACAACCAACTCACCCTTGCCCTCAAGCCAAACACACACACTTGATGTCAACCTATTGACTAGATGTTCTTGGCATTTTTGCGACTCTAGTTGTGTGAGATTGCTTTAATTAGGTTAAGCCACACATACATGCTTATAAGGTGATTAAGATCTGAATTGTGGAGCATGATTTAAGTCAGAGGGGGTCAGTTTACTGGTATGTCATGGGGGGCTTCCACTGCTATAATAACCGTACTAGTTTCTTCAATCCACCATACAGTTTTTTTACTGTAACAGATGCATTGCTGTGCTTGCTTGCCTGCCGTGTCTCTTTTATACAAAGCATGCTTTGTAACCTTGGATGAATACACGTTGTGTGTAAATTGTGCAACAATCAAGAGACATAGGCTAATGATACTTATGTGTCAAACTTGGGGCCATGTCCTGTCTTAGCAAACAGTCATCTATGAGTTGTTTTGCGTTTGTTTGAGATTAATATATAAGTTCGAGTGAAGTATGTACTGTTCCCCTGGAATTACTAGTGGAATGGAATTGTTACTTGTGAGTGCCCATTCTAGGCTATGGCTATCTTGGTTGGTTAATTAGTGGCAGACTTGCTTATGGGAGAACAGGACTGGTTAGGCCCATAAATTCAAAATATCAGTGAGTTATTTTCCATGGGTTGGGGCAGCATGTTATCTGCTGGAAGACTCTGTGTGCAGACCAAGTTAAAGATTTCATGTTACAGTTGCCAGCATAGC
Source organism: Alopecurus myosuroides (assembly GCA_028641055.1). Classification (NCBI taxonomy): domain Eukaryota; kingdom Viridiplantae; phylum Streptophyta; class Magnoliopsida; order Poales; family Poaceae; genus Alopecurus; species Alopecurus myosuroides. Next base: position 103,831,457 of record CM054063.1, on the reverse strand, counting down.
TTGGATGAGAACTGCTCACTGGAGCAAATGGTGAGTTCATGTTGCATTCACTAGCTCGGAAACTTGTATGAATTTATGAATATTGCTCATCCATGTTCTGGATATTGCCTTTTATTCTTCTTGAGTCTTCACAAAGGGTGTCAATATGTCTGGTTGCTAAAAAAGGGTTGATATTTCATCTTCACGACCCAAGATATAACCTTAGAAGATGCTGCTATAACAGGTATACTCATGGTTAATTAGGCCATGCGGAACAGAAGTAGCCCAAAATAGCTAGCTGTTGCCTTTGCAGTCAAGTCAGGTTGGTAGTTTCTGTAGCAACCTCTCAACCTTACTCAGGGAAGCATGGTGTACTGCATCTATAAAGTTTATGATTGGATAATTTATATATTTCCTGTGCAAACTTCAACTTTCTTTCATGACCGACAGTTCTTGAAAATGTTGTAAAAAAAAGATGGTTCTTGAAAATACCCCATTAGGGTCTTTTCTTTAGTATAAGCTTGCCAATTGTTGGTCCCAAGATTGCTTGCTGTTGGTATGCTTCAGCAATATGCTTTGCCTTTGAAGCTCTTTGTGAATGTTTTGCTATAGCAGCGTATTTCTTTTGTGTTTTGAGTCATTGTTTTTATTGATATCTCTGTGTTGGGACTATTATCTGTTCTCTTCGCTTTCTAAAAAATTATCCTGAGAAATCTTGACTCGGTCAGTTGTCTGTATGCTTTTGATACTGCAATGAACTTTTGGCTTGTGTTGGTTCTAATAAGAATGTTCATTTTCTCTTTGCAGGTTTCTTTCTTTGTGATATCGTTCTGTGGTTAGCTCCATCAAAGGAAAATGGCAAGCAGAGCAGGTGGCGATGGCAAAGAGCCAATAAATGAGCAAGTAGTCGCAAATACTTATGCCAACATGCGCACTGAAATGAACCAGCTCTACACCAAGATCACAGAGCTGGAAATGGAAGTGAGCGAGCACTCTCTTGTGATTGGCGCAATCGAGCCCCTGGACCCCACAAGGCGTTGCTACAGAATGATTGGTGGAGTCCTGGTGGAGAGGACCATCAAGGAAGTGTTGCCCGCCGTGCACCGCAACAAGGAGGGCCTTGAAGAAGTGGTGGCTCGCATGAAGGAGGCGCTGGAGAAGAAGAAGAAGGATATCACCGAGTTTGAGCTCAAGTACAAGATCAGAATCCGGAAGGGCGACAGTAATTCTGAGGATGTCGACATGAAGGAAGCCTCTGCACAGGGCGTTCTTGTTGGCCCTGCAGGCCAGTAGAGAGCATAGTGGCAGAACAGTGAGGCCTGCATAGTTTTTTTTTATCGAAGTCAGATTTCTTTGCCGGATGTCTACCGGTATAGTGATTGTGTGTTTCTGGTTGTGGTTTTCATGCCACACATATGCAGCACTGGTGTTGAATCCTCATGTGTAAGACTAGACATATGCTAGATCAGAACTTTGCTGGTAACTGCAGATTTTTACGAAGATTGCGGCATATGACTTGCTCATCTTTTGTCATCCTCGTGTTGGGCTTCGGGTTTTTATTTATTTATTGACGACGTGCTTTGATAATTCGATTTAAGATGAATTCTGTAGAAACTTTGCCACCCTGAAATGCTGCATCGTGGATTGATAGCGCTATGTCGTGTTCAGTGTGACGGGGCAGTTTACATACGATGTCTATGATTCATATTCAGAGTGCACCCTTTCAACTCACTGGTCAAATTTGAAGACTGATTATTGCTTGTAATATAGTATTTGTGTTTGAATCTGGCTGTCTAGAGTGTGTACATTGTTACAGAAGAAACCATAAATTGTGCAATGCGGCATTCCTGCCATAATACGGTGTCAAAACAAATTGTTCCCAGAACAGCGCTAAGAGCATCTCCAGAAACCATAAATTATGGGAAAGAAGTTTTGTTAAAGGCAGTGGCTCAAGCAATTCCTACCTATGCAATGTCGGTTTTTAAAATCCCCAAAGGAATATGCAAGGCCATCTCTGCAGCAATTGCTAGGTACTGGTGGGGTGAAAAAGATGGGAAAAAATGTATGCATTGGTATTCTTGGTGGAAGATGTGCACACCCAAGAACAAGGGAGGGCTAGGCTTTCGTGATCTTCATTGTTTCAACCTGGCAATGTTGGCAAAACAAATATGGAGGTTAGTGGAAGAACCTGAGTCTTTGTGTGCAAGAATCCTAAGAGCTAAATATTACCCTTCAGGGGATTTATTGAGAACAACTCTGAAAAAGGGTGCGTCCTATACATGGCAGAGTCTCATGTCTGGTTTGGAGACTTTCAAAAGGGGCTTTATATGGAGAGTTGGCAATGGGAGACGGATTAATATATGGAACGATCCGTGGTTGCCGAATAGCTGCAACAGACGTGTGATTACTCCGAAGGGAGGGAGAATGATTGAATGGGTATATGACTTGATAAACCCCGCTACAGGTACATGGGATGAACAACTACTAGATGATATATTTTTTCCGATTGATGCCAGGAGGATTCGAGCAATCCCTATGCCCCCGTGGGATTGTGATGATGAAGTAGCTTGGCACTACACAAAAAGTGGTCTGTTCTCTGTAAAATCAGCATATCATACCGAATGGGATCACCAATTCGGGAGTCGATCTTCGCGACGTGATGCGCCGGGGCAATCGGCGACTAATCCCATATGGAGCCGGGTATGGAAGCTATCTACACCGGCGAAGATCAAAATCTTCGTCTGGAGGCTACTACACGGAATTGTACCATGTATGTGTATCCTTGCGGATCGCCACATTGAAAGATCGGGGCAATGCCCCATCTGTACTACTGGCGCGGAAGATATAGCACATATGTTGTTCAAATGTGAGAAAGCGAAGGAGGTTTGGAGAGCTTTGGGGCTAATGGAATTCATCGAGGAAGCAATGCGAGTGGACAGATCGGGTAGTGTGATCCTAGAGCATATACTATCTACTAAGGTAAACACTATCCCAAATTTATGCTCATTACCATGTCATGAAATAATAGCAACTGCAGCCTGGTTTATATGGTGGAGAAGAAGGGAACTTAAATTCGGAGGAAAACCACCCGAGGCAAACAGACTAGCTCTATCTATAAGAGCGATGGTGGCAAATCAGTTGAAGTCCGGAAAGAACAATAGGGGAATACCGAAAAGGGGCTGGTGCAAGCCCCCTGCAGGTTTGGTAAAACTAAATACTGATGCAGCGGTTAATTTGGATACAAGAGCTGCAGCTACGGGCAGTGTGATTAGAGATGCAGGAGGACATTTTATGGGAGCCTATAGAACTAATATTGAGGGCATCATTGATGTCACAACAGCTGAGGCACAGGCACTACGGGATGGCTTACGACTGGCAGAGCGTATTGGATGCTCTCATATATATATAGAATCAGATTGTTTGGAAGTGATTCTAGCCCTCACTGATCCAACGCAATATAGAATTGCTGGATCGGCGTTTCTGGAGGAGTGTCGGTTAATCATGGCGGGCTTCTCGGTGGCTCGGGTTTTCCATTGCCCGAGGGAAGCAAATAAGGCGGCACATTTGTTAGCACAAACTAGAACAGTAGAAACAAATTTGTGGTTAGAAAATCCTCCTCTGTTTCTTATTCCACAGTTGGTGGAAGATGTAACCTATGTGTAAACTCGTCACCGACAAGTTTTTACGCACTCTTTTCCTTACCAGGGTACCTACAGGGACTGGAAGGTTTTTAACGAGGCGGCTTGTCGGTTTTATTTAATGGCATTAAAAGTTCAAAAAAAAAAGAGCATCTCCAGTCGCGCCCCCACGGCCTCTTTCCGTACGGACGGGCCCTAGTCGCGCCCCTCATTGGGACTTCCCGTCCGGACGCCCCCTTTTTCCCGTCCGGCAAACCCAGCCCAACCCCTCCCCCAGGGGTTCCCGCGGGGGCGCCGGACGAGTCGAAACGCGCCGCGGGCCCGTCTTGCGAGCGACACAAAAGGAATCATTTGCGCCACGTCCCCTTGCGCCCCGTCCATCTGCGCCCCGCACACGCCGCCTCGCCCACTGCCGTCTCCCTCCGCCCCGAAGCGCCGCCGCTTTCTCCCGCCGCGTCTCTACCCAATCGGCGCCTCCGGCTGCGCGTCCGTCCTCCGTGTTCCCTCCCGCCGCGCCTCCGACCCACAGGCGCCGCCACAGGCACCACCTCCGGCGGCCAGAGGTAACCACCTCGCCCCCAAGGTGTTCGGCGATTTGCCCGGCTGGACGCCGGCCGTTCTTTTTGCCATATTTTGAAGCCATTTTCGTTTCTACAGATGGACAACGACGATGAGATGATGATAAACTTTCTCTTAGAGGAAGAAGCCGATATCGACGAGGAGGAAGATTGAAAGTAAAGTATGGGCACCTCGAGGGGGGGGGGGTGAATAGGTGCTACTACCAATTTTAATTTTTAACAAGGTTTAGACTCGACACAAAGGTAAATTCTCTAGATAGTGCAACTAATGGTGAATTTACCTATATGGCAAGGCAAACAATTAATGCAACTAGGACAACACTTAATACAACAAGTACAATAATAAATGCTACAAGTACGAGTAAATAAAGAGTGAGAAACGAGGTAACCGATGGAAGCACACAGAGACACGATGTATTCCCGAGTTCCTCCTTGTTAGAGGAGTACGTCTCGTTGGAGGGGTGTGAGCTCGCCACGAAGGCCTACTCAACGCCACAAAGGCCTCACCCTATTCTCCGATGAACTTCCGCCACAAAGGCCTAGTTCACCTTTCACTATTGAACCCCTTTGAGACGGGGATCGAATCCTTTACAAACAAGTTTGGGGAACACACCCACAACTTAATTGGGGGCTCCCAACTATCACAAATCACCAAGAGTAGCAAGAAGGCTAGATTCTCCACATGAGGAAACCCTAGGCAAGGATCCCTCAAGCTAATGAGGGGGAAATGGAAAATCGGTTGGTGAAGATGTAGATCCGGGGCTTCTCCTTCAATCCTCAAAGAATCAACAAGTTTGGATGGAGGAGGAGGGAGATCTAGCTTGGTGGATGAGCTCAATTAATGGAGTCTTCAATGCTGAAGAGAGCTAACCCTTGGGGAAGAAAGAGAGGCCCTATTTATAGGCCTCACCCAACTAGCCGTTTTTCTGCCCAAAATGCGACCAGGCCGGATTGGCCCGGAATATTCCGGACCCCGGAATAATCCGGAGCAATCCGGATTGCAACAGAGACTTTTCCCTTTATGGCCGAAATGGCACCGGAAAGGTTCCGGATGCAAACAGAGCATTTTCCCATTGAGGCCGGAATGGCCCCGGAATATTCCGGATCCCGGAATCATCCGAAAAATTCCGGATTGTCACAGAACAATTTCCCGTTGTGGCCGGATTGTTCCGGACTGATTCCGGCACCCGGATTGGCCCGGAATATTCCGGGCTGCACTTTGAAGCTCTGTTTCAGGCCATAAAAAATCCGTTGATCTTCGATTTCTTCACCATTTCTTCGACACCGTATACGTGCTGATTTAAGACCAAATCCTTTGACAAAGTAGCACATACGGTTAGTAACTTCTTTATGTTGTTAACAAACACACAAAACAACTTGATATCGAGAATGCACTTTCAAAGATGAGAATTTGCTTTTTCTTGCTTGTTTGACACAACTTCTCGCCGATGAGGAAGCCAATCGCGAACCAAAGCGAGGAGGATCCAAGTTTGGGAGGAGAAAGAAGAAACCGAGGATGAGAATGGAGGGCCACTGCATGCTTTCCGCCGACTATTTTGTGGATGAGCCAAGATTCGATGCAAATGATTTTCGACGAAGATTTCGGATGAGCCGAAGGTTGTTCAACACATTGATGCAGAGTGTGAGGGAGCACGACCCTTGGTTCAAGATGAAGAAAGACCTAGTGGGGATGCTAGGTTTCTCCTCAATTCAGAAGTGGACTGCTGCTATGAGAATGCTTGCATATGGTGCCCCTGCAGATGGCCAGGATGACTATCTCCGCATGTCTGAGTCGTCGGCTATCAAAGCCATGTACAAGTTCTGCACTGCGACAGTGGAAGTGTTTGACCCAAACTACTTGAGAGGACCAAATGAGGACGAAACTGCTCGGATCCTAGCAACAAATGAAGCAAGAGGTTTTACTGATATGCTTGGAAGCATTGATTACATGCACTAGAGCTGGAAGAACTGTCCATTTGGATGACAAGGATTGTATAAAGGGGGCCATCATGGAGTTTGCAGCGTGATACTTGAGGCAGTGGCCGATCAGGAGACTTGGATTTGGCATGCGTTCTTCGGCATGACAGGATCTAACAATGACATCAATGTGTTGCAGGGTTCCCCTGTGTTCGCGAAACTTGTTGAAGGACATGCTCCGTCAGTGAACTATGTTGTCAATGGCCACGGGTACAACAAGGGGTACTACCTAGCGGATGGTATCTATCCAAGATGGTCAACATTTGTGAAGACAATTTTCAATCCTTTAGGCAACAAGAAATCCTGGTTTGCCTCGGTACAAGAGAGCACAAGAAAGGATGTCGAGCGTGTATTTGGAGTGCTCCAGTTTGCCATTGTGCGGTATCCTGCTCTCTCTTGGTCGGCCGAGCAGATGAGAGAGATAATGAATGCATGTGTGATCATGCACAACATGATCATTGAGGATGAACGTGAAAATCCAGTGTATGCCAGTGAATTGGACCGAGTACATCGCTACACACATGGAGATTCGAGACGGGACAACTCATGATCAGCTCCAAAATGATCAAGTGGAGCAAAGGAATGTCGGCGGCATAGTGTACTTCGAATTTATTTTTATTTGTATGAATATTTTATTTTTATTTGTAGTCATTCGTGAACTATATATGTAATAATTTAAACATAGAACATATGTATTTTTAAGTATTTTTGAGACTACAAAATAACGAAAATAGTCAAAATCTTTTTTTTTGGGGGGGGGGGGGAGGGGGAGGGGTTTATTGGGGGCCCATCGCCGGCGCCTTCCCGTCCGGACGAGACCCCAAAAGGCCTCGCCGGGCGCCCATCCGGACGCTGGGGCGCGACTGGAGATGCTCTAACGTCGACCTCTGTTTTTTTTTCAGTTGTTAACATTGCTGAACGTACCCTGGCCACGTCAGACAGACCAGCACCAGCTGCCCAGCTGGCCGTCTTGTTCCCTCGACCCACATGTCAGCTGAGAGGGAGGGGCATCAGAGCTCAGGTAGCCAGCGATCTCCCCGCCACATCGCATCTCGATCTCCCAGACGTACTCAAGTTAGCGCCGCCGCCTTCCCCGTCGCCGGCCGGGGAACCCGCCATGGTTAGTATCGTACCCTCTCCCGTCTCTCGCTCTCCCCGCTCACACGTAGCCGCCGGCTCAGTTCGGGCTATCCGGCGTCGCTGTTCGCCAGGCTCCAGTCCGGGGCGCGGTTCCGGCCGCCGTCGGAGCCGAAGGCCCGTTTCGCTCCTGATGGGCACGAATCGTGGGGTTTAGTTCATAAAAGTATTTTAAATTGAAGTGTGACGCTCTGCTTCAGCGGTTACCTACCTCAGTCTCAACTGAATTTGTATGAAGAACATCACTGCGGCGCTTGTAAATAGGATATACCTCCTCATAATTTGCTACAGTATATTTGATCCGAACCGGACCCCAAGTACGATGATCGTGGGAGAACTTGTGCCACAAACGATTTATTGATTCTGCCTGTTCCCCTGCGGGTGCGTGATGCCGTGATCCTGGTCTGAAGGTATCTGAACTGCGAGTGAAATGGGTTCAGTTGCACAAGTTGGGCTCATATACCTGATACGGGAAGCCCAGCGGTTATGGCATATACGCTTCTTTACTTACTGTGCGTACTTGTATCAGCAGCCACGTTTCCGCTTGATTGTAGTTTGTGTATCTTCGAATATTAATATGCTACAATTGATTTGAGTGAATGCAGCACATGCTAAAGAAATATTTTATTGTGTGTATTCAGAATTATATCATTGGAGCATTCAAGCCGCCCTGCGACATCTCGATCACATTCGCCGAAGCAAGAGGCAGGAAGCAGGTGTGATTCATCGATGCTCACATGTTACTGCCAGCTGTGTTCAAACATGTGTACTGCTTACTTATAAAAGTTCGGTTCCCGCCTCTTGTAATTTCACAGGTTTCAGTTAAGAAGGACAATGGGAAAACAACCATGGTTCCTGTTTTCCAGAGCATGGAAACGATATCTGGAGAGGTATTCTTTTCTTGTATGCTTATCAATATAAACTGTTTGGGTGGAGCCCAGTATTGAACTCTCGTGAAACGGTCCTCAGGTCTCAATAGCACCTGTCCCGGGTAAAAGGATTGAACACATGGGTGTCAAGATTGAGTTGCTGGGTCAAATAGGTATGCTCTGGTGCCCTTGTTCCATATAAAATCCTGCACACAAGCTTCTCAACTGTATGCTTCTGCATCTATGGATTGTCATTTTCACACTGTTACTCAATTTGATGGGTGCTGCTTACATGACTTCATTGGGCTATTCTCTGTGTTCTGCGTCTTCATAAACATCTAGTCTCATTATGTTACCCTAATGTTCTGTTGAATTCTTGCACAAACCAGTAGTGTGTATCATTCTGCATCTACATGTTGATGTTATTACCGAAAATTTAAAGTATTGTGCTTGATCATTTTGTTTACTTGGTCTGTTGGTAAGTAAGTTTGCTCTAAGTTCATATGGACATAATATTACCTCCTTCCAAAAATATAACACCTGCAAATTTTGATCCAAGTCAAAAGAATATCACCATCTGCCATACCAAATCAATACCAGTGGATTCATCATGAACTATGTTTCCGTAGTGTATTTATTTGGTATATTGGTGTTGATAGTTTTGTTCAGTAAACTTGGTCAAATGTTAAGTTGACATAGGAGAAATCTGCAGCCCTTGTATTTAAGGACTGAGTGAGCATGTACTTTTTGGCTCTGCTGGTTGTATATTGCATTGTGCGCCCAAATCATGCTCTGTATGAAACATGCTCATATCTGGGGTACTGCTCCCCTGTTATGTACATTTTTCGTTGACAGATTACTAATATTATACTCTACTATCTAGTACTTTGTCCTTCCCTGGTCCTGATATTTCCCATGTCTGATCAATATGTTACAGAGCTGTATTTTGACCGAGGAAACTTCTATGATTTCACTTCGCTAGGTGGGTTTCTGTCCACATACCGTTGTTATGCATGAAGCTATTTGATGGTCTAAAATACCATTTTCCTTCTTACAGTGCGTGAATTGGAAATTCCTGGCGAAATCTACGAAAGAAAAACATACCCATTTGAGTTTTCCTCTGTTGAAATGCCATACGAGTCTCACAATGGAACAAATGTCAGGCTGAGGTAAGCCAACATTATGTTTCAGAACAGCAATAATACATTTTTAATGAGTAAATTGCAGTTTGCACCATCTAAGTTGACTAACTCGTGCAAAACACTAGGGTTACATTTGCACGTAATACTGCAAATTGACTATGTTTTACAGTTTGAACTAGCCCTAGAGTTGTGACGAGAACATGATTCACTTAGCAAGTGAGAGGCGTGGTGTTATTTGGGTGCTTCCTTTGACATAGCAAACTTGAAGTACTCGCTCCGTCCGGAATTAAGTGTCACAAAGTTTGACAAAAGTGGATGTATCTAACACTAAATTATGTCTAGATACATCCACTTTTGTCAAACTTTGTGACATTTAATTCCGGACGGAGGGAGTACATGAGAATGGGGTGGCATCATTTGCACTAGTAGGAGAACATGTGTGTCAGGTTGTTTGACCATGCCAATGAAGGTTTGATACAGTCCCACTAAATGCCCATCCTCCAATTTGCCAGTGCGGGTGCCCAGCATGGCCCTTACGCCTGAGATTGGGTCCTGTTCTCATCACAATGCAAGGGCTGGCGAAGTGCAAACAATTTTCATTTTAGCTGGTGCGATCTGCAAAGAATTCCTGTCCCTGGTGTATTATGTATCTACCAACAAGGTGGAAATTCTGTAATCACTAATACAGTAATACTTATGCTTCATCTGACCTTATGCCTTTTTTTGTGGGAGTTTTGATTTGGAGTTTGGCCAAAATTGTGTTCAAATTGAACTGGAATGATGGTTTAAACTACTCCCTCTGATCCTAAAAATCTACTGTGACTTGTACGTGCTCAGTCTTTTTTTTTTACGTCATGTAAAACGGACCAGAGGGAGTAGATATGTTCCCTGTAATGTTTAGGCACTTTAGTTTTTTTATTGAAGGATCTTAAGGTAGAACTACACTTGATGGGCCTGCAGGTATATTTTGAAGGTGACAATTGGCCGAAACTATGTTGGCAATATTGTGGAATACCGTGATTTCTATGTAAGTCTTGAATATAACAACTTTTATTTTTGTACTACTTAGAGGCTGTATAGTTCAGACATTTTAACGTGGTTCAGTGCCACAATTCTTTTGGTATGTTTAGTATCTGTGATGTGTATGCTCCGTTCTAACTGCCCTTTCTGAAAGGAATTTCGAATGCATCAACCCAACATATTTTATGTGTAGCAGCAGTAGTGCATAACTCCGTTTTTAGATCATTTATCTTTGTTTTTTGGCAGGTAAGGAACTACTCCCCTGCCCCTACAATCAATAACAGTATCAAGGTGCGTTTTTATTAGTGAATTAATTGTGTTAAAAGCTTCTCAGTTTTGGTACTTGTACGGTATAGTACATGTTTGAAAAAAGAGCTTTCCCATTTCTTGGCCCGGGAAGCAAAATTTAGGGCTTGACATTGATGCCCCGTCACACATCGGATGAATTATGATCCAATCACCAGGAACTCATCATAAAATGGATGCTAGGAGGGTCCTCACTTGAGACTCTCCCATGAAAATTTTCACCCTCAATAGCGAGAAACACAATTGTATTGAATAATTAATGTTCTTGTCACTGCAATAAGATGATTTTTTTTTTCTCAAACAAGCATAAAAAGCTTGCCATTGTTTATTGGGAGAAGACGCCGAGAAGGCACAAAGTTACAAAAAAGGGACCAAATGCTAAAACAAAGGGCAAAGGCAAAACCAAGTTACAAATAGAGAAACGGAAAGGAAAAGCTAATCTAAGTTAGAGCTGGTCAAATATAGACGGAAGCTAATCTAAGATGTTTTTTTTTTTACTTTATAAATTCTGCTGTTTGATAGTGTATTTCATGCTGTAACTTTTCTTTCCAGATGGAAGTAGGAATTGAGGACTGCTTACATATTGAGTTTGAATACAACAAAAGCAAGTAAGATCATACTCATATGCCTAGCTTTTTGGCTGTATATTCTTTTTTCGCGAAAACGCAAAAGCTTTGCGTTTTATTGCATTGATAGAAAGAGAGTTTAAGTACAGTCCTCCAAAGGAGGTAACCCCACCAAGAACAACTCGACCCAAGGTTCACCTATACTACGGAAGGAGTTGATCTAGGTCTGGGGCTCCCGCGCACACCCAATCCCGAGCTTCGGCTTTGATGTTTTCCACCAATGCGCTCACCGAAGGACTCGCGTTGTCGAAGACGATTGCGTTCCGCTGCTTCCAGATCCACCAGGCTATGAGCATGACCATCGTCGATGTGCCTTTTCTGAGCGCGGGGGGTGTGGCTGTATATTCTTATATGTTACTCAATATGAAAATCCATAATATTGATTACACATTCATGCTCTTGCTCAGGTACCATCTGAATGATGTCATCATAGGGAAGATATATTTTCTTCTTGTCAGAATAAAGATAAAGAACATGGAGTTGGAGATCCGTCGTCGGGAATCTACAGGATCAGGCTCTAATACATTTGTTGAAACTGAGACCCTTGCAAAATTTGAGTTGATGGATGGAGCTCCTGTCAGAGGTATGCTATGATTTTTTTCTTGGGTTGTTCTGAAATTTAAAGGCACGGTTCTCTTTCATGTCTGTAGGATGACATGAGGTTTGAGGGACGTCTTGATACTTCATTTGTAGGTATTATGCATTTGTGGGACTCATGGCCGTGTTTTTCGACCTAATTACTCCGGAAGCAAATTTTCACCATATGTTTGTCTAATAGATGGCTGATGTTAATGCTTGAACATCTCAAAGTAAATATACCTAAACCTAATTTAGGTTTGAGCTATCCCAAGCTTATGGTATGAAATACTATGCAAGTTCAGTCTAACTACCTAGTAGTTAGGATCTCTTATCAATTATCATGTGCTTCCATGCTCCTTTTTTTGGTTTGCAATGTTTCATTCCAATGTGGGGATTGCCTTCTTGGTGGGAACCATAAAACTTGGCCCCTTGCACATTTGGGCTAGTGCCGGACTGCGGGGCACTATTACGAAAGCACGTCGTGTGAAGTTCGATGCACCTTTTCTTCAAAGCTTATAGGGGCCCCTTACATATTATGGCTGCCGGTGGGCTGTCAGTAAAAAAAAAAACACATATGGTTCAAATGCTGTTTAGCTGCTTGGCCATGTGGTATGCTGTGTGAGAATGTTGATTTCGTTTTGCTGCATATTTGATTGAATTGTTTTGCAGGAGAATCTATTCCTGTAAGGCTGTTCTTGACACCGTATGAGCTGACGCCAACCTACCGCAATATAAACAACAAATTCAGCGTCAAGTACTACCTTAACCTAGTTCTTGTGGATGAGGAAGATCGGAGGTACTTCAAGCAGCAGGAGATCACAATCTATCGTCTTCTGGACACCCCCCAGGCTTCCTAGGTTTGGACTTTCAGCGGCATGTTGATATTCCAGATTTTGTATAAGAGAGCAAGGTTAGATTTGTGTCTACATGTACATAATCCAGAAGAGTGACGCAGCTCACTACTCTACTGAAGCTGCACTCTGAATCGGCCGTGTTGTCTATCCCCTCCTTTAGTCTTTGTTTGGTTAGATGGGGTAGTTGTGTATTACCTGTCGTTTTGTTTCTTTTTCTGGAAAGACATCTGGCAAAGACCATGCTTGTTGACATCCTCCACAGAATCTCGAATTCCTAGTTCAATAATGATGTACTATGTTCCATGGAGTAAAGCTATAATAAAGTTTTTGGAGTTGCGGTTGTTTCTGTGAGTTCATGTCCATCTCTGGAGTTCAAAATTACATTGATTTGATTTGGGTATATATGTCTCAAGATCTTTGTGCCCATTTACACATATTTTAATTGCTGAATAAGTAGGATGTAAACAATGCAATATAATTGTGTTTTGCTCGACAAAAATCTCATAATGCAAAGTTCTGGTAGCATACAACTCAAAACCTGCTTGATTGTCATCCCAGAATTCCAAGCCATCACACACTTGCTTCCATGTCAGTTGTAGCTAAACCAGCACAAGCAAATCAAACAGACACCAAACAAACAGCAGCACCATTATTCCCCCTATCTATAAGCTGCTTCACTCTGCCTCTTCTTCTGCCTATCCCACTATGTAAACACCTACGGGTAAAAGAACACAAGTTGAGGAAGAAAGCCTCTCAGGCCAGGAGCCAGAAATCTCTCTGGCGCCTGGTGGTGATGAGGTACCCTCCCCCTCGCCGGCTCTTGCGCCGTATGCCCAGCGCCATGCATGTCGCGTGCTGCACGCAGTACTCGACGGTGTTGCCCCCCGTGCCCTTCCCGCCGGCCATCCACATCGCCAGTAACCTCCATGTCATCGACCGCTTCTTCTGCCCCATGACGAGGAGCGACACGCCCTGCTTCCTCGCTGCCTCTACGATCGTCGGCCCTCGGTCCTTCCCTTCCACGAGGGAAAGCTCGACATGTACCTAGTAGGATGAAAAAGGAAACAGAAATGAAAAGTGACCAATTAGCTTGCAGTTTTCGAAGGCAATAGTAGGTAGGTCAGTGCATGAGATTCAACTTAAGTGGGGATCTCTGGGGGCAATTTATTAACAGCTTTATCATCCAACTAACTGATGGCAGGTACACAAAGGCATGAAAGTCAAACCGGAAATGAAAAGTGGAGTTTGAGAAACAGAACCAAGGGCCCATGCACGATCCTACTACTGCCTGGGGAATGCATGCACCCCTTGATGATGCTAAGCACATGCATCTATCTGGTAGTTGTGGCCTTTGCTTGCATCTGTTTGTTGCTATCCATCTCTCTTTAGTAGTGATTATGACAGCAAACGGGCCCCTCTTTCGCCCCCTACTGTTTGACATGCAATGCATTGTCTCAGGGAAATGTTGGATTGGAATCTTCAGTTAACAAAGAAACTGCATTTTAATAAATCACAGAAGCTTAGAACCATAATTACCGAGGGTTGTCGGCACATAGCCTTTAACAGTTCTTAGCAGCGGATCAGGAGTAAAGAAAGGGACAGTCTTTTTTCTTAAATGAAGAAAAAAGGAACTGTCTTGGACATCTTGATGACTACTGTTTTTCCTGTCTACTGGTTCGGATCTCCCAGTGATATTTTCTTTTCTTTTGAAACCTTATTGTACGGGTTTAAGTACCAAATAGAGATGTACTAAATCTTAGTCTATGGAGATTTAAGGTTATCTTCTTCTCATGTTTTTTTTGAAGATATCCAACTCAATATTTTCCTATAAAAATGAAGAGAAAGAAAGAAAATGCATCTGCTTAAATTGATTCATACTGCTGATCTGTTGTGTTCTGTTGCAGGATAGGTACCTAGTGTACCAGCCTTCAATGCTGTCAATTAACAAGCAGGACCATGCATATTGGTTAGGTGTAGACGGCATCAGCACGTCTCTTTATTACTTTTAGAATAAAAGCACATCTCTTTATTAATTAGTCATCCCTGGAAAATTAAATGTGTAGCAGTTCCATCTTGCAAACATCAGTCTTAATCTTGATGTTACATGTAGTATTCCGTTATGTGTCACTGTGTCGCAGTGGTGCTCACATTTTGATCACAATGAGATTGTACTAGATTCAAGGGCAAGTTTATTCCTCATAGACCGTAACATTCTGAAAATAATGGCAATTCTGTTCAGAAGCACCACTATGTACTAATTCCAGCAGCTACAGACAGAGAAGAGCAGATGTTTCTTTTTTACCTCTGGTCTTTTAGCCTGACAAATGCTCCTCATGGCCTCCAAGGGCTGGTACCCTCTTAGATCATCCCCTAACATCAACAAAACAAGACATTGATTCTTTTATCACTTGCAAATATGTACAGTAAATTTATTAAGACGAGTATATCGATTTGGATGCATAGAGTGACAGCAAGCAGAGCTTGGTGTGGTGGACATCGATCTTACGGTTCTTGCCGGTTCCCCGGACGACGTCGAGGAGGACCACGGTGTCGGACGGCCGTACGGAGTGGGAGAGTGCCCATTGCAGCGCTGTCCGGGCCTCGTCGCCACCGCCATCGGCCACCACCATCACCTTCCTCCCCACCGTAACAGCACCACAGCCTTTCTCCTTCTCCTCCTCCTTGCCATGGCCGCCCGTCTCGTCCTTGGCGCATATAGGTGGAGGCGCGGCGGCTGTCCTGTCGGACCGGATCCGGTGGAGGCAGAAGGACGGCAGTGATCTGGCCGTCATGGACGACGATGATGATGGCTTTAGTTGGTGTTGTTAGCTAGGGAGAAGAGGAAGCAAAGGGAGGGAGGGAGAGGGTGGCATGGTATGATACGAATTAATAGCTAAGCTGGCTTGTGGCTCCCCACTGCTCCCATGCTTGGGGTATAGATAGATCCATCGATTGGCCACGGCCACCTCACCTACACGAGCGCCTGCTCCTTTTCTCTCGAATAATTAATCTGTGTGTGTGTGTGTTTATTTTTTTGAAGGGATGTATACTTTGATTTGTGTTGCTAGCTGAATGCCACTGATAGAGAGACATATGTCTCGGCAGATTAAGCATTTTGTCTTCGATTCACACTCTTTGTCCTCTGCTCTACTGGTCTTAGTTTTGTTGGGACCTACGCTATAAGTTGATTTGCGCCGAATTATTTATGGGGAGGTGTGAAAGGTGATTGAAGCAGGTCATCGCTTCCAACTATACTACTCATGGTAGCAGAATATTTGATGTAGTAGTACTATTCATGGTAGCAGAATTATTTGATGTAGTATATGGAATTGAAACAGTGGAGGATGAATATGTTTGACTTACACGATCGAGTGCTGACTCCTCTTGTGATGCAGGCATGAAATCACTCGGTCTAGCATTATTGGTTGAGGTTTAATTACGTGGATTTTGGTTGATCTTGATCTTTTCTGGGTTACGAGGCTTGAGAATTAACTACACAGAGTACATTTGAATCTACTACAAGACGATGTCCATAAACCAGGCTGGGTCTAAAATTCAAACACATTTTGCTGTCATCAACTCTTTAGAAGATCTAGACCAGGAGCGGGACATACAAATGATAACACTTTTGTCCATGAACAGTAGAGCGGATGAGTGATCCAAGAAAGCGTGAGAGCGTGCAAGCCAAGGGACATGAGGACATCCACGGTTGTGCTAATCATCATAGCCCATGGACAGGAGCTGCTCAGCTCACCATAACATAGCTAGCATGCTGGTCATAAAGTCTGGTGTTGTGCCATGATTTGGGAGTAAACGGCTAGCTATAGGCAATGTTTACAAAAATTTACAAGACAATGTCTGAGGCATGTGTGTCCTGAACCTCAATTCTCAGTACATGTGCTGTGTTGCACATCGACAAGCCAACACTATCTCTCACATCGTGAATTCGGAACGTTTAGTTGGCAAGTGTTGGTCACATCATTAGTGGCGGACACGCCAGTAAGTGGCATGTCAGAAAGTGACACGATAGTACCACCTTATCACTGGCGTGCAAAAAAAAAAAAAAATGATACGCCAGTAACTGGCATGTCAGAAAATGACACGACAGTACTACCTTATCACTAGCGTGCAAAAAAAAAAAAGGAGCACGCAACTCACATCTCTTCTCATCTATCACTCTTTCATGCCACACATCGAATAATTTCAATGGTCATGATATGCTAATTCGGGCTCACTCTCGTTCCATTTTGATCCACCTCTCCTCTCCTCGCGCCATTGCCTTTTGCCTCTGGCGCCGCCGCCTCGACCGCCCTAGTCACCGCACCTCGCCGCCTCCTTCCCACTGCCCTCGCCCTCCCCGCTGGTAATATCAATTTCCTAATGGACAGCCAGAACCACATATAGAAATCTATGTTTCAAAGAAGCACTCGTTATTGGAGCTTGGGCTATATGGAATTACAGGAATAAGATTATTTTTTAGGGTGCTGATAGATATCTACAAGATTGTATAACTTTATTTAAAGATAACTTTCTTCTAGCCAGGCATAGAGAGCTAAGCCTAGTCTCAAAGAAGGGATGACACAGTGGTTTGATACCTTATGAATTTGTAATTTAAGAACTTGTCATACCATGTAAATATTCTTTTATATATGAATTTTTTTTTACACAATAGGCATTTTCCCTACTGTAATGTGTCAAAAAAAAATCCTAGTGGACTGGACGAATTGGTTGGTTTAGTTGATTTTGTTAGTAAAATTTGCTAAGTGACATGCTAACGGATTTGTATGATTGGTAGCCTGGTGTGGTAGGAATTTTATAGTTAATTTATAAATGTGTAGTGTATAAATTGTGCGGAAAAGCCAAAATGTAGCCCAAGCTACATATAACCCTCTGTTTTTCAAAATTCGAAAAACATATTTCAAATTTTCAGAAAATTCTGGAAAAAATCTAAGAGGTAGACAATAGTTCATTCTACCGACGTATGAAATCTAAACTCAAAATAGTTCATATTCCGGGCTACACAAAATAACAAAATCTGACAGATTTTGGAGATTTCAAATTTTGCACTATTCACTACTTACATATTCAGATTTTGTCATTTTACGCAACCCAACATACAACTTATTTCTATTTGATATTTTACATGTTGGTAGAAGACAACATTATCCATATGCAAGATTTTTTTAAAGATTTTTTTGAAACTCTAAGGTATAATTTTCAAAATAAAGAGCTACATGTAGCTCGGGCTACATATCACTGCATCTATAAATTGTGCTTGTAATTTGATAGTTAGTTGATGAATATGTAGTGTATAAAATGAAATGTTGGGTGCATAGATGTTGATTTAGAAAAGAAAATGTTAATTTAGTTAAATTGTTTAGATAATATAGATTAGAAAAGTGTTAAATTTACTTATATGAATTAGTTACAAATGATTAAGATGAATTGTGTATATCTCGAATAGGAATGCAAATTGCTTAGTAAGGGAGGTATTAAAAATTAATGCCAACATTTTAGCGAAACATTAATTTTTTGTCACTCATATGTCCTATATTTAGTAAAGGTCATACCATTTTAATCAATTTTAATGAGTAGCTTTTCATCAATAGATATGCCATCGAGTAGTTTACTTTCATATTACTCCCCCCGTTCAATAATGTACGAATTTTTGGCAACCTAAACTAGCTTTCTAGAAAGACTCATATTGTGGAATGGAGGGAATATTATTTAACGTGATATATTGTGCTAAGTATAAATGTCGGATTGCGCCAACGGTCAGTTTAGTGGATCATGTTTTTTATTGATCTCCAGGAGGGGCACTTAAATTCATTGGTAACCAATAATTTATTTTCATACACTTGTAATAACTTTTATTTGTTTCTTTAGTATCTAATGTATGTTTTCTTTTGTTACACAGATTGTGCCATGTAACGTTAGGGCAGAGTTCAATGAGTTAACCGCAGACAGTGTGTCCTTTCATGCTCTTGGGTGCACATACACCATTCAAGTGACGAAAGGACGGAACAAGACCAGTTTGCACAACGAAGAATGGGAGTAGTTAGTTGCCGAGAACAATCTCACTGCCCCGGGAAAAATGATAAGTTTTTCTTTGACAGACCACATCCCAAGATAAATGTTGTATTTATGAACCATGTTGAAGATGTTGACATAGACGAGGTTGACAATGACGAGGAACCACTTCGGCCTACCATCTTCGCCTAAAGAGTCAATATTAGAGCCCATGAGAAATCTCACCTCCTTAAACTTGTACCGCCAATCGGTAGCTACATCGGGGTCCCTTTTGTGACTCGTTTGACAAGCACAAATCTGAACAACAACGTGATGGTATGGTTCTACATTTATTTATCTTTTTTTTACCTATTTTGTGATTATCATGTGTGGAAGTATGACATTATATTATTATCTTATTATTTTCATCCCGGAACAACCTAAGAGGATAGCGGTTATACCTATCATCCCGAGTGTAGGAAATGCTAGCCTATGTATTGGAGCGGAAGGGGAAATCGCTCGTGTTACATACACCATAGACAACGACGGCCACATTGTGTTCAACAAGTAGGGATGGAAGGAGTTCCTTGAGAACAACAATTTACAGGTTTAACAAGTTGTTCTGATAACATTGTGCACAACTTGGATGTGAATGTTATGACAAAGATCATCTAGTGGTCTAGCTAGTTTTCAAAGATTTCTTAGTATATTTTTGAAGTGCTAGACTTATGGAGATCATCTTGTTTTTCTAGCTAGTTTTTCAAAGATTCCGTACCATTATATCGTACTAGTGTTATATGTTAATTGTATACTATTATTAAACTACTCTGAATGGAGTCATGGCTGCAAAAATAATCCAAATTGATTATTTTGTTGTCGTGATATATTATTTTTCTCTTGGGCTGCATATTGGTGTCGTGTCCGCGCCATAAGTATTTCTGCTACTAGTGGTGTGTCGCAGGCAAGTCACTGGCAACATTTACTAGTGGAGTGCCCAATACACGCCACCATGCGATGACCTGGTGAGGATGATCATAAGTCAGGGATATGGATCCAAAAAAATTGTTAGGATTATCCAATGGTTCTAAACCAAATAATCCGATTTTTACCGAATGACTAAGATAATATAACACACTTAATAGACAATGAGATGTTGAGTTTGTACATTTTAACATCAGCACACTTACATAGCAATTGTACCAAATATAAGCATGCGTGGATAGTACCTTAACCTTTGTGTTTACGTTATTGCGTCCAAATGAGCCTATTTTGTTTACGTGGCCATGTTATATTTATTCATTCTATCATGTAACAGTTATTTACTCTATGAGTATTTTGTTGAAATCATTTTATACAATATTTTTGGTTGTATGGTTTGCCAACCTACTTATATGGGTACATATCCAATTAGTTAGTGTTCGCCCCGTGTCTCCTGTAATCCAGTTCTAAATCAGCATTCAAATCTGCAACTGATTATTGTAGAGTCCACTCCGAATCAGACGAAAAATATGGCAGAGAATTTGGTAAAGTAAGAATACTTTGATATGTTTAAATCCCTAGTGGGAAAGCATAAGACCCACTGGATTGCATGGGAGAAGATGATAGGCCCAAATAACAAAGGTAGATTAGGATTTTGGGAACCACAAATTTTCAAGCAAGCTCGGAGATCGTTGGAATTCCCAATAGCCTATGTTCCAGGTTAAGAAAAATATTATAGTAGGATAAAAATTCTTGATACAGCGTTTTCCTCTAATGCATCGCCAACGTGGAGGGGCACTGAGCATGTATTGGATCTATTGAAAAAATGTGTTGCATAAGAATTGGAAAGGCCGCAAGGCAACGATTTGGAGAGACCCATGGGTTCCATGCGTGCGTGGAGCACAGACACCACTTGCTGGTAGAGGTATTTGTCATTATACAAGATTTGAACACTTACTCTTACACTATGGATCCCGGAATGAAGAGCGTCTTAGGGAATATCTAGTCCCAACCAGTGTTAATGAGATTTGGAAGATATAGGTTTCTACAAGACACCCCAAAGATTTTATAGACTAGGGTTTGGAGAAGTCCGTCCTTTTAACTAATTGTAGTGCGTACCATATTGGGTTTGATGAGAAGATCCAGGTGCAAGATGGTGTGTCTACGAGATCTTGAACAAACCGTGATCTGCCAGTATCGAAAATATTCTCGAAAAATAAAGTACCGTAGAAAGACCAAAATTTGTTATTGGAAGCTCCTTGTTGGGAGGGAGACAAAGAGAATAAATATATGGACATGTTAAGAAGATACCAGCGATGTGGGTGTGAATATGAAGATGGCTACCATGATGTGATCACATACCCTAGATTAGAGGTATTGTAGGGTGCGATGAAGGAAATGTGGTATGTTCCATCTAAGGAACAAATAACCAATACGTGGCATGAGTGGTTGTTTGATTTCCTGCCGACGCTGGTGGAAAAAGAGCAAGTGCATGTTCGAATGATAATCTAGAAGAACCATAGAGCCGCAATGATAATGTGCATATAAAAGATGCGTCGGTCGAGGCCTTTGGGCTGTTTTTATAGGGCTATGTTAATTCCTTAGAAAAAAAATTGTAGGCCGAGATTGGAGAGACTTGATCAAAGGAAAATGCATGATTGTGAAGCAAGGAAAGATGAAGCAGAAAAAAGAGGCCGTGCATGATCCGGGGGTGGCAAGCTGGCCAAAGCCATAGATGCCATTGATGAGTACATCCGAACAAGGGAGAACACTTTTTTTGAAATGGGTAATCCGAGCCTCTGCATCAATTGATGCACACGACTTTTATATTAAAAACTCAGATTTCAAGAGAGAGCACATGCACTCATGCTATAAAGAAATTTACATACGGTATGGTGAGAACCAACCGTCGAGGACACCTTTACTGGCCATCAGAACAGAAAGTTGATGGAAGAACTGCCCATTTGGTTTGTGCGGAAAGTACCAGGGTCACACCAAAGATGCCACAATTATTTTTGAAGCAGAGGCATCAAAAGACTTGTGGATCAGACATGTTTTTTTGATATCCCGGCTAATGACATCAATGAGCTTTAGTGATCTCCGCTATTCAAGAGATTTTGTGTTGGGATGCACCGACGTGTAACTACACCATAATGCACATGAATATACCATGATATATTATCTTGCCGATGGTATATATCTATTCTCAGTAGACGACATTTGTGAATACTATATCCCATCCATAAGGCCAGAAATGATGTCTCTTTGCAAATGTGCAAGAATCGGTTAGGAAGGATGCAGAGAGGACATTTGGGTTTCTCCAACCTCGTTGAATACATTTAGTGGAGCTGCGATGTGGGACTCAGAGATATTATGGAAGATGACAAATTGTTATGTAATATTGCACATTATGATTGTGGAGGACGAGGGTGAAGGGGGAAACCGCAGACATGATTTCAGAAGTTCGGAGAATATCCACCTCCCTCAACAACATGCACAACATATTGTGACATTTTTTTAGATGTGAAAGTGCATTTCGTTTTCCCTAGAGTTTTATGTGTTAGTTAATGATACTAAGTACATTTTTTATCAAGGTGCTTAATCTGCAGGTGTTTAGTTGAACACCCTCATCGAACACCAAAAAGTGGTGACGACAAATCAGTCTGTTTTGGGACAGAGGACAACCGGAAATTTCCAGGACAACCGAAAATTCCGGTTGGGAAGATCCCAGCCCAGCTTGGCACAGAGATCAACCGGAAATTTCCAACCGGAAATTTCTGGAACAACCGGATATTACGGTTGTTGAAGTTCGAGCTCAAAATCTTCTAAGGACTGGAAGTTGAAGTTACAGAGAGTGACCAGAAATTTCCAACCGGAAATTTCCAGGTCAACCGGAAATTCCGGTCTGGAGGCCAGTTCTGGACATAAGTGAACCGGAAGTTTCAAAACGGATATTTTGCCCCAATCGGATATTCCGGTAGAAGTCAACACAGTTCGTATTTGAGATCTGAAGAATAGAAGTGTACCGGAATATCCGGTTCAAGTTTGAGCTGGAAATTCTGGTAGAAGATTCCTGCACGACGGCTCTATCTTGGGAGGGGGTATAAATACCCCCTTCTTCTCCAAGTTGACTAGTTCATCCAATCCATTACTATGCATTTATTGAGATCACCAAATCTTAGATCTCTCCCAATCCCTCCACCCAAACTCGTTGATCTTTGGAGGATTGAAGGAGAAGGCCCCGATCTACGTCTTCACCAACCGGATTTTATTTCCCCGCTCTTTTGCTTGAGGGATTTGTGCCTAGGGTTTCCTTGTGGAAAACCAGGGCCTCATTGCTACTCTCTGCCAAGGAAACATGTGATTCTCTTGTCATCATGTTTGTGGGCAATGAAAGCATGAAGAGGAATAGGTATGATACCTTGAGCAATGAAGCCGAAGGATTCTATATGCATGATGGTGAGAACCATGAATACATGTACCGGAGGCTCAAGACTCTCGCCACCGCATTCAATAATGTTGGTGCCAAGTATACTGATGATGCTTAGATCAAGAGGAAGTACATAAGTGCTCTCATGCCTTTTGAGCCGGCGGACTTGAAGAGTCTTCGAGGAAGACCTGATTTTGCATCCTTGACCCCAACCCAAGTGATGCAAGAAATTAGCTCCTTCCAAGTGCAAACAAAGAATGCTCTTGACAACCGTGCTAGAGACATGGGAATGCACAAGGGAGCCTCCGTAGCTTTGAAGTTCAAGGTGGTGTCAAGGGAGGTTGAACATCAAGAAGCATGCATTAAGGACTTGGCCCCTTTGAAGTATCAAGAATATGACCCCGTGCTCAAGGATGTCATTGCTCTTGCCGTGCAAAAGTTGTGGAAGAATCCTCCCAAGGCCAAGGCATATGTTGAGGAGAAGACCAAGTCTAGCTATGGCAAGGAATGGACTCAAAAAGTGAGGTCTTTCTTCAATTGTCAAGACAAGAACCATTTCATTGCGGAGTGCCCATATGTGAATAGAGAACATCATGGAGGCAATATCATACGCAAGGACAAATCAAAGGTTGCTTACAAGAAACCTCACTTTAAGAAGAACCCTTTCAACAAGAATCCTCCCACCAAGTTTGTGCTAGTGACTCAAGAGGATTATGACTCCGGAAGTGATGAAGAAGAAGAATACACAAGTGAAGTGGCCGCTCTTGCTATTGCATCAACTTCATCTTCCTCATCTCTCTTTGAATTCCCCAATGAGAATCGTCCTCAACCCAACGCCAAGTGCTTCATGGCTAAAGCCTCGGAGGTAGCATCTTCTATCATCTCTAAGAATCCAAATGAAATTAATAACATTGCTAGTCCTAGTGTAGAAGATGAAATTGCCTCTTTGGAACATTTTATGTCTAACGTGCAAGATGAGACCAAGAGGTACGTTGATCTCCTCATGATACAATTGGGAGAGGCCCATGAAGCTCTTGAGAAGAAATGTGATATTGAAAGGAGAGATGCGGATGAAAATGCATATCTCTCTATGAATCTTGAGGAAGAGCATGAGGGTCGAGTTTCTCTTGAGGAGGAACTTGAAACTATTGAAGAGTCACATAATGAACTTGTTGCTAATATCACTACAGAACGCGACCTTGCAATTGATAAATATAAGAAATATAAAAATGATAAGGTTGAGTTTGGGGTTGGTCATGATAAACTAACCGTGGGGTTTGAGAAGCTCACCAAGGCTCACAAGGCCTTGCAGAGCGAACACTCTACTCTCAAAGAGTCACATGAACAACTTCAAACTCAACTCAATCAATTCAATGTGCCTAGTACCTCTACTTCTTCTTGTGATAATGCAAATATTATTGAGGAGAATGCTAGGTTGAAGGAAGAGCTAGCAAGAATCAAGGGCAAGGGCCCTAGTGTTGAGAAGGTTGTGGTCTCTAAGACACACGTTGCTCCCAAGCCACGAGTGGTTTCTCCTAAAAAACAAGTGGGAAAGCAAGGTCTTGGCTATGTTGCCAACAAGAAGAACAACAATAAGAAGAAAAAGAACAAGGCAAAGCCCGCGCAAGCTAAGAAGAGTGTTGCTTCAAGTGGTATTGTCATTAGGGACGACACTACTCGTAGCAAACCCGCGAGAACTAAAAGTCCACACCATTTCTTATATGTTGATTATTATGGTGTTGTGCAAGCTAAATATGTTGGTCCAATTGAGGGTTTCATTGACTATACTATTTGGGTTCCAAAGACCCTTGTTGCTAACATGAGGGGAACCTCCTCGGGTCCTAACTCTAGTCAATGATCTCTTGTAGGACTATGCTTCCGGTGGGTCTAAATGGATAGTTGATAGTGGATGCACTAGTCATATGAACAGAAGCAAAGAACTTGTGAAGGAGTTGTTCCCAAATACAAATGATGCAACCGTCACTTATGGAGATAAGTCCAAGTCTAAGGTAACGGGTTTTGGCAAGGTTGTGATTGCTCCGGATTTCACTATCGTGGACGTCATACTTGTCGAACCCCTTGGTTACAATTTACTTTAAGTTCGTTCATTAGGGAAGATAGGTTTCTCCGTCTTCTTTGATCCTGATATTGTGGTTTTTTTGAGGAGCAAGACTCTTGACGTCGCAGACGTGGTACATGTCGAAAATGAGTTGTTCGTGGTGGACTTTTCGAAGTCCACCAACTCTCAAGCGATGTATCTTTTCGGAAAGGCGGATGTGGGATGGTTGTGGCATTTCGGCCTATCCCATGTCAACATGAGAACTTTGCAAAGTCTTCACAAAGGTGGCCTAATCCTCGGACTAAAAGAAAATGTTTCCTTTTCCAAAGATCACGCTTGTAGGTCGTGTGTTGAAAGAAAGATGCATGATTCCTCCCATAAGTCCAAGACCATTATCTCATCAAAGAGGATCTTGGAGCTTCTCCATGTTTATCTCTTTGGTGCCATGCCCGAGGCAAGTCTTGGAGGCAAGAAGTATTTCTTGGTGATTGTCGATGACTATCAAGATACATTTGGGTTTATTTCTTCAAGTTAAAGAGTGAGACCCAACAAACCACCATCGACTTCTCCAATAAAGTGCAACATCAACACAATGTTCCAATCATGGCTATTTAGAGTGACAATGCCATCGAGTTCAAGAACTACACTCTGAATGAATGCCTTTGTGAAGAGGGTATTCATCATCAATATTCCGCTGCATACACCCCTCAACAAAATGGTGTATCCGAAAGGAAGAATCGAACTCTATTTGATATGGCAAGGACCATGTTGGTGGAGTATTCTTCTCCCCAATATTTATGGCCCGAAGCCATCTCTACCGCATGTAACTCCTCCAACCGCCTCTACATTCGCAAGGGCTTATAGAAGACTCCATATGAAATCCTCATCGGCAACAAAATCAACTGTAAGGACCCCAGACCGGCAGTCTGAAACCCTACGTATGCATACATTCACGATCCCAGGAAGATCAGTCGTGAACAACATACACAGTTGGCACACAGAAATACATCATCCATTACACGAATACATAAAGGTATTACACAAATGATCACATGATCAAGTCTAGCACAACTGCCAAAAAGGGCAGGCACTTAACAAACACAGCGGAAGACAAATAAAACACAACGTAGTTGAGCCCAAGTCACGCCTTAACCTACAGGCTGCTGACCCGGAGACGATCCTAGTTCGCAAAGCCGTCAGCTCCGTACTTCTCTTCGTAGATCTCCTTTGGAGGCTCCTTCTCCAAATCTGATAAGTAGATACCAGGGGCGAAACCATAATGAGTACATTTGAATGTACTCAGCAAGACATCCATCATGTCACTTACCAACATGCAAATATGCTTATATGGTGGAATAGGTAGGCTATAAGTAGGGTTCACTATCAATGGTGTTCATATAAGATGACACCACAGTTGCAGTCAGGTTAATCTGTATCTTCGTTGAAGAAGATACTTCAGAAGAAAAATAATATAGTTTTATTTCTCTTGTAGATATCGCATGTACAAGAGGTTTTGTAAAACTTTGTTAAAGAATATTTTCTCTTTGCAAAACTTCTTGGAATCAGCTTCCAGAATTCTTGCTTAGAGTAGAAAAGGTTTTCTTTGCAAAACATTTTGTTTTGTATAACATCATCTGGCTTTTCATCATCGACGATACCTCCACGGTATAAGTTTCCATTCTTTTCCGAACTTCACAAGTTCAACACTTCCTTTCCAAAGATTCCCTTTTTAAAACTCTTTTTGAAAACATTGACACAATGCTAGCTACATGGCCATTCAACTGTCCATATCCGAGGACGCGGCTTCTTCGAAAAAGTTGTACTCTGCAGAGGTGTACACATCCACCAGATCCAGTACACCTCCCGTGAAACAACCACGGACTGTAACAACAGTATGTAAACATCAGGTATCTGATCATAACCATCCACTATGTTCAAGCTAGAATATGCCTATCTCTCAGTTTTAATCTCCTCGGCACCATGTCGCACATCGCCATGACAGGAGACTCAACCGATGCAACCGGAGGGAAAATTAATCCCACACTTTTTATGTCTCAACATTGGGAGTTTTGACGACATTCGGTTCGAGGGTACGATGTCCCTTATAGCGATTGAGATAGCACACACTAATAAGAACAAACTTCAAGTTAAGCCCCGTGCCCATGTTGGGGTAGGGTGGCAGTACGGTAAAGGTTGTCCGGCGAAGACTAGGTTATGTGTCATTTTTGAACAACACCACTTTCTCAAAAATGACCACTTCCACATTCCTCCGGAGAACAAGGATCCGCCTTTTCTCCGGGTTTTTCCGTAAAGCCTTTGTCTTGTAGAATCACAATTTTAGGATGCCCACTTAGGGACTAGTGTATTTGATGGTAATAAATACCATATGGTGGCCTATGGGCTTGGTATTACCAAGTTTAACTATTGGCATGATAGTAACCTATAATATAGTATAGTAGTAAATTCCACATCAAAAATAGTTTTGATAATCAAGTTTTTGGTAAAACTTCAGAGGTAAAACATGCATGATAGATAATGATAAGTATTGTATCAGCAAGCATCAGGATGGCTTGCCTGGTAACTCTTGTGTCCCTGGTTGTTGGAGTGACTGGAACTTGAAACAGAGCTTCCCGACACTTCCTTCCTCTTCGTTTTCTAACGCCGTAAAAAGAGAATAAAGGACACACATTCAGAACCAAACAAGACAAACAAGGCTACAAGTAATACATACAGCAAGCAATCAAGAAGTACCACCCAAGTTCTCAATTTTTCCCTTAAGAAAAATTGGCATAAAAACTATAGTGGAAAAGTCTGCCTTTTTCCTAGTGTTTATGTGTGGCCACTTCAATGATTTTTAGTTAAGAACATAATGGACCAGTGGGGTAGAGCACATGTTACTAGACAGTAGGGTGTCACATAAAACACATTTTTATGTCTAAAAACTTCCCTAACAATATCTATGGCTAGCACATATAATTTGCTAAAATACTCAAGTGGTGAAAAAGCTCATGACAACAAGCCAAACCTATTTTTCCACCATGAGGCAAACATACCAGTGGGTGTTCCACTAGCAAATATGCTCACCAAGAGGTTAATAAGCCTCTGGTCACTTTTATAAAAGTGCTCAAAACAAACAAACAAGCATCCAAAAACTCCTACTCATACTAGTAGAAAATTTAGGAAAAATACTAGACTATTTTAGGCTACACTAGCTAATTTTATGCACAAGTGTGCAAGCTAGCAGAGGCAAAATACTCCTCTAACCAGTACCATAATTGCTACTGGATTCCACAAAATAACATAAAAAGCATAGCTAGGAAACAAGGAAAAACTATGCTTAAAAAGCTACACATGTCAGGAGATTAATTCCTAGTCATCCAAGTGTTACTCATGCTTTTATGCTACTTAAGAGGAAACCTATCAGAGGTGAAAACCCTAAGATAATAATGCCACAAGTACATTCCATCCTCTGGTTTCCACACCAAAGACTCATATTTTTCCCTAGGGGAAAACAAAGACAAAAAGCATACATGAATATCCTAGTGTGAAATTCTATACACACATGCTATAAGGAATATTTGTATTCTACAACTATAGCACAAGCAACTAATTAATTCATGGCATCATAACAGAAGTAATAACTTCCTACATATGCTATAATAAACTCAAACACTCATAAGACAAAAGATGGCAACACTAGAGCAAAATTCACCATTTTCTAGTGGTGACACTAGTTCAACACTAGAGAAGCAAACAATGTTACTATGATGCTTAATTCTAAACAAGCAAGTCATGATCATAAAATGTACCTAATAACAGTACACAAAACTTACACATGCTAGCAAGCACAACATCAAAACAATCCCATGAAACAACTATTAAGCATGCATAAATTAATTCTAGCAATTTATGTTTCTCTTAAACAATTACTAGCAAGCAAGCAAGGTATAACCTATACAACCAGTAGCTATGCAACAAAAGAAAAGTTATCCAAACCTTTTCAAAAATCCAAACACTCAATTTAAAATCATCCACAAACAATCTATCAATCAAAAGGAATTCAGTTTATTTGCAAACAATTTAATTTAGCACTCAATAGTGAATCATCTCTTAACAAGATACTCCTAAGGAATATTGTGATAACAAATGGATCACACCTAACATACTAGTAGATACTTATAATAAATAGACTTCTCACTTGCATAAGTGAAAACAAACCATTATATTTTCCATGGTGGAAAATATTCCTATCAACCTCATAATGAAAACATGTTAATTTCTCACATGTGCATAGTTGGGAATTTTCATCCACAACCAAGATGCAATGGGACCAGTGGGTTATGGGCCCATTTAAAAGCAAGGTAAATGAGGTTCTAAGCCTCTGGTTACTCATGACAAAAATTAGTATAGCAAAATAAATAAAACAATGCTATTTATTCTAGTGCATACAAGACTAGTGCATAAACATAACCAAACCTACACATGCTTCATCTTAAAAAAACATGCAAGCTATCAGAGACAAAAACATCAAAAAATCAGTACCAAAATGGTACTGGATCTATAGCAAACATAGCACAAAAATTATCAAGGCATCACACAAAGATCTAGCTCTCACAATAATTCCAAGAATTAAACACTAGAACAATAACAAATGCTACTCATGCTTTGCTATAAGATCACATGCAATTTAATGAAGATAATAGCATATAAATCACAGTATCAAAATGGTACTGGACTCAACACAATCATAGCACAAAATAGGTAACAAGCACACAAGGAGTTGGTTCACACAAAACATCAAATAAATAATCTAGTGAAACCACATATGCTACTTCTTTAGCCATAATATATTGCAAACATGCACACACTTTTTGTGGTAGATGTAATGCAAGAAAAACAACCTAATAACAAGATTCAACACATCTCTACATCCTAGGAACAAAGATTAAGTCAACCATGCATTTCATTTCAACAAAAACAACTAAAGAAAATCAAAACAGAAAAGCTTCTGTTTTCTAGATCTGTCCACAAAAAATAATCTAGAGCTCAAAAAAATAATCTAAGCTAGGATAAGATAGATCTACTCAATACCAAACTCATCCAATTGGGTTTGCTCCAAAATCCATTTTTAAACTCCTTATAAAAATCAAAGAAAAGGCTACTGGTCCTTTAGCAATTTGGATGGCATTTTCATTATACAACTCTCCTTGATGTGAGGTTTGTCTTATTGGATAGATATTTTCAATACCTATCCAGATCAGTTGAGTTTGTTCCAATTGATTATATATTTTAAAAGTTATGTCCAAAACATTCTCAGAGATAGTCTGTGGCAAAACAGTCATTGTGTTCAAAATATTTGCCCAAATCCAGATCTGCAAATTTGGCATGGCTTGGATTTCATGTAGGTATGTCCATGATTTTTCCCAGATTTTATTGTGCTTATTTAGTATTTTATACACGTCCAAAGTAAATGCCTCAGATTCTGTAAAAAAAACAAAGGAATAAAGCAAAACGTACGGGTGGGCTGGATCTGTGCCAGCGCGGCCCAGCTAGCGGCAGCGCAGCCCACCGCGCTTGCGCGCGCGCGATCCGGCGCGGGAAAAGGCCGTTCAAGCACGTCCGTTGATCGCCCGATCAACGGCGCTGGCTCGTCTCCTTCCTCCCGACCCTCTCTCTCTCTCGATCGCATACGGGAAGAACAGCGACGGCGAGGGGCTCACCCTGGAGGCACGGCGGGGACGGCGCGCGGTCGGGGAAGGGTACTAGGACCCGGGGCGGTGGAGGGGTGCGGTCCAGGGCGTCGGAGACGGCGTGTCGTGGCGGCGCCGAGCGGGGCGTCCGGGGCGGCGAGGTGGATGGCGGCGGCGATCCTGCGCACAAGGGGACACGAGGAAGTGTCAGGGAGGGTCCAGGGGACTAGGGGGATTCATCCAGGGCAGTGGGAGGGGAGGAGAAGGCTCGGGTTGAGCGGCACCGCGTCGAGGTCGTGGTGGTGACCGCCGGCGAGTACACGGCCCGGGAGCGCTCCAGGGGCTCGGGCTTGTGTCTATTTTGCTTTGGGGAGGCAGAGGAAGTTGTGAGGGAGGGCAGGGCGTGAGGGTTTGCCCTCAGGGGCTTTGTAGGCTCGAGTCTAAGTGGGAGGGCTCGGGTTGGCAATGGCAATGACCAGGGTTGCTTCCTGGGGGTTTCCAATGGTGACCAAGGCCATAGGGGATGTGTCCTAGTGTTTATCCTCGTACACAAACGTGAGCAAGGGCACAGGGGCAAAGGAATGGGCAAAAGTGAGAATCCACACTATTCCAACCACTATGTGTGACCTCACCATTTGGTCAACTTACACCTCACTCTATTCCCTCTCTAGCAGACCAAAAGAGGATCCAATGCCACCTTCTAGAAGCTCAGTATCATTGCTTTCGAAATGGCAAAGTGGCTAGGCTTGGATCAGTACACACAAGTTAAAACATCAAGTTTAAAAGTGTAATCACTGTTCTGTCAGAAAAATTCAGTTAGGCAGTTTCTGAATTTTTCTAAGTGCTGGAACAGCAGACAGAGATAGCAAAAGTTGGAGCTGTTTTCAGGGTTCAAAAGCTTTCCAAAATTTGTTTTCAAAACATGGACTTGTTAACCATGTTATATACTTTCAGAAACAACTTTTGGAAACAATTTTGAAATAGTTTAAGGCCATGAAAACAATGTGGAAAAAGGTATACTTTCTGTTTTTATCTGTTTCTAAAAAACTGCCTTAATTTTATACCACAAAAACAACAAGCACAAGATAGTTTTTATTTCTCCCAAAATAAAAGTGAGCTTATGGATTTGTAGTACATATACCAAGGATTTATTAGAAGTCAAGAAATCATAAAATAACAATCTCTAGCTTGGTGAAAACAATGGTAGAAAACAGGTACTTGACTTTATTTTCAGGAATTGTTTTCTATAGGAAAGTTAAAAGAAAACCTTCATAGATCATCTTGGAAACTTGTTTTCTTGGATCCAACAAGGTTAAAAGTTTGTTTTAAGATGCAAACAAGAATGGTCCAAGTCTTGGAAAGAAAATCCACTCAAGTATTAATAAGAAAACATTAGGGAAAAATATCAGGAATATTTTTCAGAAACATAAGGTGTTGGTTTTATAATGAAACAAAACTTATGTTGCAAATATGATTAGGATCATAACAAAAGTTATTTAAAACAATCATGTTGTTGTAAACATTACTTTGTTGGCCCTAATAGTTGACTTCTTGAGCACAGATCAAGGGTTTAAAAACTGGGATGTGACAGACCTTCCCCCCTTACCAGAATCTCGTCCCGAGATTCGCAGGCAAGCGAAAAGAGGGTATGGTCAAATAACAATGTTAGATGATTTGTTTACAAAACATGTGTTGGTGTTTTGTAACCTTATTTACAGGGGCTTCCCCCCTTTGATTTTTCTTACCAGAATTTCCTGGTAAATTTGTTTTCTTTACAAAGCTTTGGGTGCCATGTTCTAAACCTCGAACAAATTGCTCCTTAAAACCATGATGTCCAACCAGTGGTTATTCTTTAGTCACAAGCTCTATTTGCGTACCACTCAATGATCAATCTAATGGATATCCATCATTATTTAAAAAGTATGAGCTTTCCATTTCTCACCGTCCAAAATCCAGGAAAATCCACTACCTTCCTCTTAACCTAATATAGTTAAATCTCAAAACATTTGTTTTCCTCAAAGGTAGTTTATCTAGATCATAAAGCTATAACAACTCTGAGTACTATCATCTTTCTAAGGTTTCTTTCAGAACTCCAAGCTCAAAATGATTTTTCCTAAAATCTATCATCATCAATATATATCCACCAATCTTTCTTAGCCTCAAACGAGTTCTACTATCTCATACTGTAGAATCTGGTTCCTTCCACACATATATATGGGAGATATTGTCGACTAGTAATGATCATAGATTACCCATCTAATATTTTTTTCCAACCTTTCACTACTTCAAAATAGCTATAGAATCATTCTAAGGCACCTTTCCCTTTGTTTTTCGAAAAAGTTGATTACACGTTTTCTTTTTAAACGGTGATAACAAACTCTGTAACATATCAACTCTATAAGTTACTTTGTAAGGTATTTGGTTTTAGATACCACTTCTGTAGGGTATTTAAACGAAAAAGTGATGAGCCAACACTGTAAGGTTTTAAGCTTACGATTAGATGAGGTTATATTACCAATTGGTAAGGTCTCCAATTCTGTAAGGCCTCGAACTAGAATTAGATGAAACCCTTTTAGAGTTTTGTTAGTATCTTTAACTATTTAAGATTTTACTTAGTCTGACGTGACACTTCTAGTGTCCCATTTACGTCGGGTTTTCTCATGGTGCGACGATAAACAAAACAAGGGGGTTCACAGGTGTGGTTTGAAACGTACCATTGGCTATGGCAGGAGTCGAAGATGCTCCTGCAACATCATCTCTGTCTCGAGGTCCACTCATCAGATTCTTGCGTTTCTTCTGGGCTGGACCCTGGGTTTCTTGGGTTTCTTGGGTTTCTTCAGGATGAGATAGAATACGGTTCTTATTGGGACAGTTGCGAGCATAGTGTCCTTCCTGTCTACAGGCAAAACAACCCTTGATTTTAGGCTTGACTTTCACCCGTCTCCTCGAAGATTGCTCAGACCAAGCCGGATCATACTCCCTCTGGGGACAATTACGAGCGAAGTGCCCTTCCGTCCCACAGACAAAACACTCTTCAGTCACCCATAGACTAGTTTCTCCTGGCGTCACCATCTTCCTTTTGCGGCTCTCTCCAGCAAGCAGTTGCTGGTATTCTCTCATAAGGAACATAGTATTCTCAGCGTTGGTGGTGGCAAGCTGAGTCAACTGTTCCAGGATAGCATGGGTGGCGGTGTGCTCAGCACGAGCGGCTTCATGATTTTCCCTCAACAAAGCAAACAGTTGAGCAACTGTCGGCTCAGGTGACGGAGGTGGATTGCTGGCCATGCTGAAGAAAAAGAACGGTGTAAGACGATAATAACTAAAGGTGGTCTTGGTTTTAAAGGCTCGTGACATATACCGGCTCATAGCGGATATGAGAACGGTAGATAACACGATAACCAGCAAGCATCGACGAAACTAAAACCAACTCAAACCCAGATTAACACGTATGTGAAAAACGAGTCTTAACAAGCATAACTTATCTTAATGGTTCACAAGGCTACCACATAAGGCTTACAACACAACTACAAGTCCTAACAACTCCATAAGTTAGGAAGCAAGATTGAATAAAACACAAATTTATTTCAATCAAGAGCACACAAAGAAACAAAAGCAGGAAAACTGCTGTTTCTTAGATCTATCCCAACCATTCCATCGTTCACTTAATTTCTAAACCCCAATTTCATAGTACCTATAATGTCTACGAAGCTTTGATTTCCAAAGTAGATACACATGACATCCTATTGACTAGTAAACGAATAGGTCATCATCTTATTTTCTCGTGACTTTTCCTTTTTACCAACTAGATTAAAAGGTGCCGTAAGTCACTTAATTCCTTGGTTTAGAAAGAGTTGTCAGTATTTCACATGCTTTGGTTAGGTGTCATCCCAAGATTAGACAAAGCATGTTAGTTTTGTTAGCTTTTTTATTTAATAATGTTTGTCCGACAGGATACGACTAGCGTCATCGTACGTCGGATATTGAATCGTGCTCTTTTGGTTGGCTTTTGAGGGGGTTGCGCATCATGGCGTGTCTAGACTTCTTTTGCACCTTCCTCCAGAGGAGGGAGATATATAACTTTTTAAAAGGGGATCTCTTTAGTTTGTTCTTTTAAAAGGGAACATAAAAAGAATGCGACATTTAGCCAACATGGTAAAAAGAGTCTTTTGCAAACAGACAAACATAGAGGTTTTGGTCAGTATTGGTTGGTTTTCTTCACGCCTTTTCTTCTTTGAGGGTTGACATTGTTGGAGTTTTATTTGTTGGAGTGCATCACTGGTAGCAATGCTATCAGCTCGTGTGGCTCGATGGTCCTCTATTATTAGGTCCAATGGTGCTTTTATTGATGGTGGGAGAGATGGTGGTGGTTCACGACGGGTCGCATTATGAAGCGATAACAAGTATAAGTCTAAGCAACAAATTCTTGTTTTTGAATACTATACAAACATTTTTGCTTGCAAAAAATTTAACACGAGGCGATTCAAAAACAAGAGCGGGGCAATCACAAATCTGCAAAATTTGAGCACCCTACAAACATATAGAAGCCTAGATGAACCAAATTCTACACCACACAATAGCACAAAGTCCTACGGACACACATAAGCAAGCCAAAACACACAAGCAAGGCTCCATTGGAGCTACGTCGGGGGATGATCCAAAATCCTAGAAGTGGCTGAAGAGCTATTTCTACTGCTGACCAACATCACTGTAGAGTTATGCAATTATTTTGGTCTCTTCGGGACATCGACAAGTATACAAGTTTTTGGATAGAAACAAGATAATTGAAGTAAAGTTTTGAATAAACTTTTAACTGAGAGAGGTAAAACTACGCAACAATCTGTTTTTGAAACTCCAACTATTTTCTGAGCAGAAAACTTCAAAAACGGGAGATGTTTCAAAAACAGAGCGGAGCAGTTGCAAACAAGTAAGAAATAAACTCTTAACCGAGAGACATATGCCTTTTTAATCTTTTGACAAGATAATATGGAGGGAAAATATACAAAAATTCCCTTAGACAAAAATAACTTAGATTGTAAATAGGTTCTTACTCAAAAATACTTTTCTTTCCTATCTGACGTCCATGCTAACTAAGGTCTCCTAAGGTCAGGATGGCTCTGATACCAACTCTGTAAGGACCCCAGACCGGCAGTCTGAAACCCTACGTATGCATACATTCACGATCCCAGGAAGATCAGTCGTGAACAACATACACAGTTGGCACACAGAAATACATCATCCATTACACGAATACATAAAGGTATTACACAAATGATCACATGATCAAGTCTAGCACAACTGCCAAAAAGGGCAGGCACTTAACAAACACAGCGGAAGACAAATAAAACACAACGTAGTTGAGCCCAAGTCACGCCTTAACCTACAGGCTGCTGACCCGGAGACGATCCTAGTTCGCAAAGCCGTCAGCTCCGTACTTCTCTTCGTAGATCTCCTTTGGAGGCTCCTTCTCCAAATCTGATAAGTAGATACCAGGGGCGAAACCATAATGAGTACATTTGAATGTACTCAGCAAGACATCCATCATGTCACTTACCAACATGCAAATATGCTTATATGGTGGAATAGGTAGGCTATAAGTAGGGTTCACTATCAATGGTGTTCATATAAGATGACACCACAGTTGCAGTCAGGTTAATCTGTATCTTCGTTGAAGAAGATACTTCAGAAGAAAAATAATATAGTTTTATTTCTCTTGTAGATATCGCATGTACAAGAGGTTTTGTAAAACTTTGTTAAAGAATATTTTCTCTTTGCAAAACTTCTTGGAATCAGCTTCCAGAATTCTTGCTTAGAGTAGAAAAGGTTTTCTTTGCAAAACATTTTGTTTTGTATAACATCATCTGGCTTTTCATCATCGACGATACCTCCACGGTATAAGTTTCCATTCTTTTCCGAACTTCACAAGTTCAACACTTCCTTTCCAAAGATTCCCTTTTAAAACTCTTTTTGAAAACATTGACACAATGCTAGCTACATGGCCATTCAACTGTCCATATCCGAGGACGCGGCTTCTTCGAAAAAGTTGTACTCTGCAGAGGTGTACACATCCACCAGATCCAGTACACCTCCCGTGAAACAACCACGGACTGTAACAACAGTATGTAAACATCAGGTATCTGATCATAACCATCCACTATGTTCAAGCTAGAATATGCCTATCTCTCAGTTTTAATCTCCTCGGCACCATGTCGCACATCGCCATGACAGGAGACTCAACCGATGCAACCGGAGGGAAAATTAATCCCACACTTTTTATGTCTCAACATTGGGAGTTTTGACGACATTCGGTTCGAGGGTACGATGTCCCTTATAGCGATTGAGATAGCACACACTAATAAGAACAAACTTCAAGTTAAGCCCCGTTCCCATGTTGGGGTAGGGTGGCAGTACGGTAAAGGTTGTCCGGCGAAGACTAGGTTATGTGTCATTTTTGAACAACACCACTTTCTCAAAAATGACCACTTCCACATTCCTCCGGAGAACAAGGATCCGCCTTTTCTCCGGGTTTTTCCGTAAAGCCTTTGTCTTGTAGAATCACAATTTTAGGATGCCCACTTAGGGACTAGTGTATTTGATGGTAATAAATACCATATGGTGGCCTATGGGCTTGGTATTACCAAGTTTAACTATTGGCATGATAGTAACCTATAATATAGTATAGTAGTAAATTCCACATCAAAAATAGTTTTGATAATCAAGTTTTTGGTAAAACTTCAGAGGTAAAACATGCATGATAGATAATGATAAGTATTGTATCAGCAAGCATCAGGATGGCTTGCCTGGTAACTCTTGTGTCCCTGGTTGTTGGAGTGACTGGAACTTGAAACAGAGCTTCCCGACACTTCCTTCCTCTTCGTTTTCTAACGCCGTAAAAAGAGAATAAAGGACACACATTCAGAAACAAACAAGACAAACAAGGCTACAAGTAATACATACAGCAAGCAATCAAGAAGTACCACCCAAGTTCTCAATTTTTCCCTTAAGAAAAATTGGCATAAAAACTATAGTGGAAAAGTCTGCCTTTTTCCTAGTGTTTATGTGTGGCCACTTCAATGATTTTTAGTTAAGAACATAATGGACCAGTGGGGTAGAGCACATGTTACTAGACAGTAGGGTGTCACATAAAACACATTTTTATGTCTAAAAACTTCCCTAACAATATCTATGGCTAGCACATATAATTTGCTAAAATACTCAAGTGGTGAAAAAGCTCATGACAACAAGCCAAACCTATTTTTCCACCATGAGGCAAACATACCAGTGGGTGTTCCACTAGCAAATATGCTCACCAAGAGGTTAATAAGCCTCTGGTCACTTTTATAAAAGTGCTCAAAACAAACAAACAAGCATCCAAAAACTCCTACTCATACTAGTAGAAAATTTAGGAAAAATACTAGACTATTTTAGGCTACACTAGCTAATTTTATGCACAAGTGTGCAAGCTAGCAGAGGCAAAATACTCCTCTAACCAGTACCATAATTGCTACTGGATTCCACAAAATAACATAAAAAGCATAGCTAGGAAACAAGGAAAAACTATGCTTAAAAAGCTACACATGTCAGGAGATTAATTCCTAGTCATCCAAGTGTTACTCATGCTTTTATGCTACTTAAGAGGAAACCTATCAGAGGTGAAAACCCTAAGATAATAATGCCACAAGTACATTCCATCCTCTGGTTTCCACACCAAAGACTCATATTTTTCCCTAGGGGAAAACAAAGACAAAAAGCATACATGAATATCCTAGTGTGAAATTCTATACACACATGCTATAAGGAATATTTGTATTCTACAACTATAGCACAAGCAACTAATTAATTCATGGCATCATAACAGAAGTAATAACTTCCTACATATGCTATAATAAACTCAAACACTCATAAGACAAAAGATGGCAACACTAGAGCAAAATTCACCATTTTCTAGTGGTGACACTAGTTCAACACTAGAGAAGCAAACAATGTTACTATGATGCTTAATTCTAAACAAGCAAGTCATGATCATAAAATGTACCTAATAACAGTACACAAAACTTACACATGCTAGCAACCACAACATCAAAACAATCCCATGAAACAACTATTAAGCATGCATAAATTAATTCTAGCAATTTATGTTTCTCTTAAACAATTACTAGCAAGCAAGCAAGGTATAACCTATACAACCAGTAGCTATGCAACAAAAGAAAAGTTATCCAAACCTTTTCAAAAATCCAAACACTCAATTTAAAATCATCCACAAACAATCTATCAATCAAAAGGAATTCAGTTTATTTGCAAACAATTTAATTTAGCACTCAATAGTGAATCATCTCTTAACAAGATACTCCTAAGGAATATTGTGCTAACAAATGGATCACACCTAACATACTAGTAGATACTTATAATAAATAGACTTCTCACTTGCATAAGTGAAAACAAACCATTATATTTTCCATGGTGGAAAATATTCCTATCAACCTCATAATGAAAACATGTTAATTTCTCACATGTGCATAGTTGGGAATTTTCATCCACAACCAAGATGCAATGGGACCAGTGGGTTATGGGCCCATTTAAAAGCAAGGTAAATGAGGTTCTAAGCCTCTGGTTACTCATGACAAAAATTAGTATAGCAAAATAAATAAAACAATGCTATTTATTCTAGTGCATACAAGACTAGTGCATAAACATAACCAAACCTACACATGCTTCATCTTAAAAAAACATGCAAGATATCAGAGACAAAAACATCAAAAAATCAGTACCAAAATGGTACTGGATCTATAGCAAACATAGCACAAAAATTATCAAGGCATCACACAAAGATCTAGCTCTCACAATAATTCCAAGAATTAAACACTAGAACAATAACAAATGCTACTCATGCTTTGCTATAAGATCACATGCAATTTAATTAAGATAATAGCATATAAATCACAGTATCAAAATGGTACTGGACTCAACACAATCATAGCACAAAATAGGTAACAAGCACACAAGGAGTTGGTTCACACAAAACATCAAATAAATAATCTAGTGAAACCACATATGCTACTTCTTTAGCCATAATATATTGCAAACATGCACACACTTTTTGTGGTAGATGTAATGCAAGAAAAACAACCTAATAACAAGATTCAACACATCTCTACATCCTAGGAACAAAGATTAAGTCAACCATGCATTTCATTTCAACAAAAACAACTAAAGAAAATCAAAACAGAAAAGCTTCTGTTTTCTAGATCTGTCCACAAAAAATAATCTAGAGCTCAAAAAAATAATCTAAGCTAGGATAAGATAGATCTACTCAATACCAAACTCATCCAATTGGGTTTGCTCCAAAATTCATTTTTAAACTCCTTATAAAAATCAAAGAAAAGGCTACTGGTCCTTTAGCAATTTGGATGGCATTTTCATTATACAACTCTCCTTGATGTGAGGTTTGTCTTATTGGATAGATATTTTCAATACCTATCCAGATCAGTTGAGTTTGTTCCAATTGATTATATATTTTAAAAGTTATGTCCAAAACATTCTCAGAGATAGTCTGTGGCAAAACAGTCATTGTGTTCAAAATATTTGCCCAAATCCAGATCTGCAAATTTGGCATGGCTTGGATTTCATGTAGGTATGTCCATGATTTTTCCCAGATTTTATTGTGCTTATTTAGTATTTTATACACGTCCAAAGTAAATGCCTCAGATTCTGTAAAAAAAACAAAGGAATAAAGCAAAACGTGCGGGTGGGCTGGATCTGTGCCAGCGCGGCCCAGCTAGCGGCAGCGCAGCCCACCGCGCTTGCGCGCGCGCGATCCGGCGCGGGAAAAGGCCGTTCAAGCACGTCCGTTGATCGCCCGATCAACGGCGCTGGCTCGTCTCCTTCCTCCCGACCCTCTCTCTCTCTCGATCGCATACGGGAAGAACAGCGACGGCGAGGGGCTCACCCTGGAGGCACGGCGGGGACGGCGCGCGGTCGGGGAAGGGTACTAGGACCCGGGGCGGTGGAGGGGTGCGGTCCAGGGCGTCGGAGACGGCGTGTCGTGGCGGCGCCGAGCGGGGCGTCCGGGGCGGCGAGGTGGATGGCGGCGGCGATCCTGCGCACAAGGGGACACGAGGAAGTGTCAGGGAGGGTCCAGGGGACTAGGGGGATTCATCCAGGGCAGTGGGAGGGGAGGAGAAGGCTCGGGTTGAGCGGCACCGCGTCGAGGTCGTGGTGGTGACCGCCGGCGAGTACACGGCCCGGGAGCGCTCCAGGGGCTCGGGCTTGTGTCTATTTTGCTTTGGGGAGGCAGAGGAAGTTGTGAGGGAGGGCAGGGCGTGAGGGTTTGCCCTCAGGGGCTTTGTAGGCTCGAGTCTAAGTGGGAGGGCTCGGGTTGGCAATGGCAATGACCAGGGTTGCTTCCTGGGGGTTTCCAATGGTGACCAAGGCCACAGGGGATGTGTCCTAGTGTTTATCCTCGTACACAAACGTGAGCAAGGGCACAGGGGCAAAGGAATGGGCAAAAGTGAGAATCCACACTATTCCAACCACTATGTGTGACCTCACCATTTGGTCAACTTACACCTCACTCTATTCCCTCTCTAGCAGACCAAAAGAGGATCCAATGCCACCTTCTAGAAGCTCAGTATCATTGCTTTCGAAATGGCAAAGTGGCTAGGCTTGGATCAGTACACACAAGTTAAAACATCAAGTTTAAAAGTGTAATCACTGTTCTGTCAGAAAAATTCAGTTAGGCAGTTTCTGAATTTTTCTAAGTGCTGGAACAGCAGACAGAGATAGCAAAAGTTGGAGCTGTTTTCAGGGTTCAAAAGCTTTCCAAAATTTGTTTTCAAAACATGGACTTGTTAACCATGTTATATACTTTCAGAAACAACTTTTGGAAACAATTTTGAAATAGTTTAAGGCCATGAAAACAATGTGGAAAAAGGTATACTTTCTGTTTTTATCTGTTTCTAAAAAACTGCCTTAATTTTATACCACAAAAACAACAAGCACAAGATAGTTTTTATTTCTCCCAAAATAAAAGTGAGCTTATGGATTTGTAGTACATATACCAAGGATTTATTAGAAGTCAAGAAATCATAAAATAACAATCTCTAGCTTGGTGAAAACAATGGTAGAAAACAGGTACTTGACTTTATTTTCAGGAATTGTTTTCTATAGGAAAGTTAAAAGAAAACCTTCATAGATCATCTTGGAAACTTGTTTTCTTGGATCCAACAAGGTTAAAAGTTTGTTTTAAGATGCAAACAAGAATGGTCCAAGTCTTGGAAAGAAAATCCACTCAAGTATTAATAAGAAAACATTAGGGAAAAATATCAGGAATATTTTTCAGAAACATAAGGTGTTGGTTTTATAATGAAACAAAACTTATGTTGCAAATATGATTAGGATCATAACACAAGTTATTTAAAACAATCATGTTGTTGTAAACATTACTTTGTTGGCCCTAATAGTTGACTTCTTGAGCACAGATCAAGGGTTTAAAAACTGGGATGTGACATCAACGTCTCCTACTTCCGTGTCTTCGGCTGTAAGTGTTTCTATTTGATAAAGGGTGTTCGGTTGTCTAAATTCCAATCTAAAACTATTGAGGGTATATTTTTTGGTTACAGTGCCGAATCCCACACTTATAGAGTCATATAGTCATAGAATCTTGTAGTGTCGTTTTTGAAGAAAATGATGGCTCCCAAGTGGCACAATTTCATGTTTCTAATGTAGATGTTGAAATGGCTCAAGAAGCCATAGGAAGGATGGGTGTGGGATTTTTCCGCCCCATTGAGGGACACCTTATGGCAACTCGAGAAGAACTATGCTCTACCCAAGTGGACCCCTCTTCTACAATAGAAGAACAAGCCAAGGATCCAAGTAATTCACCTAACAAAGAACAAGCTCAAGACCCTCCTCTTGTTGACCAAGTTACTATGCAAGATTCAACCACTCCTATCACTAAAGCTAGTCAAGGTCAAGGACAAGATCAACCTTTTTCGTTGAAGCAAGTGTTGATAATGATGATGATGATCAAGGCCAACAAACCGGTCAAGACGGGGACCCAAATGATCAAGTGATTCCTCCTTGCAATAATGAGGAGATCGAAGCTCGCCGTGCTAGAAGAATCAGAAAGGTCTTGAAGCGTATTGATGCATACGATGACAAGGTTTTGGAAGATGTTCAAGCT
Source organism: Alopecurus myosuroides (assembly GCA_028641055.1). Taxonomy (NCBI): domain Eukaryota; kingdom Viridiplantae; phylum Streptophyta; class Magnoliopsida; order Poales; family Poaceae; genus Alopecurus; species Alopecurus myosuroides. The sequence goes on along the minus strand of CM054063.1, from coordinate 103,788,408 downwards.
AGAAGATATACAAGAAGGCAATTGGAAAACTTTAGTGAGCATCAAGCTCACATATCCATGGTGGAGCCAAAGAAAGTGTTTGAAGATCTTGAGGACTCCGATTGGTTGGAAGCTATGCATGATGAGCTCAATAACTTTGAGTGCAATAAAGTTTGGAAGCTAGTTGAGAAGTCAAAGGATTTCCACAATGTTATTGGAACTAAGTGGATATTCAAGAACAAGCAAGATGAGCATGGTATTGTCATAAGGAACAAATCAAGATTGGTGGATCAAGGATACACTCAAGTGGAAGACATTGATTTTGATGAAACCTATGCTCCCCTGGCTCGCCTTGAGTCCATCTGTATCCTTCTTGCATATCCATCTTCGTATAATTTCGAATTGCAATAAATGGATGTCAAAAGTGCTTTTCTAAATGGTCCATTGAAACAGGAGGTATATGTTAATCAACCTCCGGGGTTCGAGAACTCCAACTTCCCTAACCATATGTACAAGCTCAATAAGGCGCTCTATGGACTTAAACAAGCGCCACGTGTGTGGTATGATCACCTTAGAGAGTTGTTGGAAGATCATGGGTTTGAAGTTGGGAAGATTGACCCCACCCTTTTCACAAAGAGGGTAAAAGGAGAGCTTTTCATATGCCAACCTATGCATATGATATTATCTTTGGCTCAAATAACTAAGATTTTAATAATGAGTTCTCGAAGCTTATGACTGGCTGGTTTGAGATGTCTATGATGGGAGAGCTTAAATTCTTCCTTGGCTTTGAGATCAAGCAATTGGCTCGTGGGACTTTCATTTCTCAAGCCAAGTATACCCAAGACATGCTAAATAGGTTTAATTTCCAAGGTGCAAAGGATAAGCCATCTCCTATGCAAGTCAAATGCCACCTCAAGCGCAATCCGGACGGTAAAGATGTGGACCAAAAGTTGTATCGTTCTATAATTAGTTCTTTGCTTTACCTTTGTGCATATAGACCCGATATCGTTTTGATTGTAGGTGTGTGTACAAGGTATCAAGCGGCTCCTAAGGAAAGCCACTTGGTGGCGGTTCATAGGATCTTTCGGTATTTGGTTCATACCTCAAGGTTTGGTTTGTGGTACCCAAAGGGGCACAATTTTCTCTCAAGGGGTACACAGACTCAGATTGGGTCGGTGATCAAGCTGATAGGAAGTCTACTTTCGGGGCTTGCTAATTTCTTGGTAGGTATTTGGTGAGTTGGTCTTCTAAGAAGAAAAATTGTATATATCTCTCCACCGCCGAAGCCGAGTATGTGGCGGCCGCTAGTGCTTGAACCCAATTTCTATGGATGAGGCAAACCCTCAAAGAGTATGATGTTCACTTGGATAAGGTGTCTCTCATGTGTGACAATGAAAGTGCCATCAAGATCGCCTTCAACCCCGCGCAACACACAAGGACGAAGCATATTGAGATTCGTCATCATTTCATCCGGGATCATGTGGCAAGAGGTGATATTGAGCTAGCATATGTCCCAACCAAGGATAATCTCGCAGACATCTTCACAAAGCCTCTAGATGATGCAAGATTCATGTTTTTGAGGAATGAGCTAAAAATCAACGATTTTAGGAGTTTGACTTGAGGATCTTGCACACAACCCTATAGTTGAGACGTGTTTGGGTTTAGGTGTAGGAATGGACATACGGGGAGTGTTATCCTAACACATTGGGTTCTCCCTCCCCCCCCCATTATGCCCAAAGTAAAAATTCATTGTTATCTCTCTATTTGTAATGTTTAATTGTGAGCTTCAATGTTGAGTATTGGCAATGCACCCAAGATATATCTTTGCGGTGTCATACCATGATCTCTTACATGGTGGCTTAGGCCACCAACCTCTTCTTTGTGAAGAGTTGGATCTTAGTTGAGATTTATTTGGATTTCATTGCATTTATCTCGTTTTCCTAGCTAAGTGTTTTGTAGGAAAATCTCTCTCACTTGTCCATTCCCGTTTGATTCTTGCAAGTGAATGGGAGAAGTACTATTTAAAGTTTGGTTTTCTATCCTAATCCTTTCTATCTAAAAGCCAACTTCTTTCTAGCACACATGTCCTGCATTTGAAAACTAGGAAGTTTCTATTCAGAAGCCGGCCGGAATTGGGTACAGTTTCGTACCGGAATTTCCGGGTGGACCCGGAATATCCGGTCCGGCGAAATCTCCACAAAATCCAAGAGGTCGGGGTGAAGGGTAGTTCCTGCTCCTTCTTCCACCCCAACCTCCTCCTTCTCCACAAGCCGCCGCCCCACTGAACCCTAGCCCTCGGGCTAATTCCTCCATTGGAATCCCAAGCTATTGGCCGGATCCGGTGCTCCTCCTCCTCGGGATCAATTTCATCCAAGCATTAGACTCCATGGAAGCGGGTAACCTTCACACTTTTGAATCTTGGGTTATCTAACCCTATCCCTTCTTGGAGACTTTATCCTTTTGCAATTGCTTTGTAGTAGATGTTCCTAGGGCTCTCCTATGCATGCTATAGACAATAGGATAGCATCCTTACTTCTATATAGTTTTAGACCTAGGTGAAAACACGATTTGGTTCTAAAATCGTGGAACCGGAATATCCGTTTCAGAACTAAACCAAAATTTCCGGTTGGGTTCTGTCCCAAAATTTCAGGATTAAACTGAATTTCTCTGTGAGTAATCCATGATCGTTTGTGGTTGCTTTTCTATTGTCTTGCTGTATAATTCCATATCCTTGACTTGTGTCCACTTACCTTATGCTTCCATCACATATGCTATATTCACAGGTGGTTCTCATGTGGAAAAGCTAAGCACTCGCAAGCGACCATCCTACAAAGAGACTAGTGATGAGGACTCTCGGCCTCCAAGGAAAGTTGTGGCCAAGGGGAAAGCTAAGTCCGTTGCAAACAAGCCAGCTTCAAGCAATAAGAAAGGGAAGGAAACTCGAAGGAACTACAAGAATGATGTGACCACTCAGGAGTATGCTCAGATTCGTCAAGGTGATTGGTACAACACTCCTAGGGATGTTGAGATTGATGATCCTAGGTTCCGGTGCTTGGAGCAGTCCTACATATATGCTGACATATATTCATACTACAAGTCTCCTTTCCGCCCAATGAATCCCACCAAGTTTCAGTTGATCAAGGATAAGGAAGTGTTTGCGGATGCTGCTAGTGTGATTGAGAGGTTTGACCTTGTGAAGCTCATGGAGACTCGCTGCACTTACAACACTGATCTCGTGTCCAGTTCATGTCCACCTTGGTGTTTGATAAGGGTGCTATTTGCAGCTTGAAGTGCATGACCGGGACAAATCCTTGTGAGGCTCAGTTCATCAAGCTTGGTAAGGATCTTGGGTACAAATATTTCTCTCATCCTCCACTTGGACACCACATGCATGATGTGGACATACCTCAACGTGAGAAGCATATGGCTGACATGTACGCACATGGATTTGTGGTTGGAAAGGTGGAAGGGCTCCTCCCGTTCTATGATAAGTTGGTACGCATCTTTCGGTCTTTCATTGCTCCTAGTGGTGGAAATAATGATGCTCTCACTAGTCCGCTTTGCAACTTATTGATTCTGGCAAAGCAATGTATTGAGGACCCAAACCCTTCATCGTCATACAAGGTGGATATCATGGACTTCATCTTTCCCGAGCTCCGCAATGCTATGATTGATGGGAACACTATCCCATATGGGACCTATATCATGATGTTGATCAAGAACACCATGCAACATGACTTCCTGAGCTCCCAATGCAAGAACACGCCTTCAAGAAATTGTATGTGAAGAGGAAGTCTACTCCAGTTGCAGTTGCCCCTCCTGAGGGTGGTTCCTTTATGGGAGATGCTCGTGCAACTGTTGCTACCTCTTCCCATGCTCGCAAGGCTGACACTACCACTGTGTGCAATGTCAAGAAACTTTCTTGGTTCCAGCGCAATGTGCTTTGCATGAAGGTGGATATTCACAAGGAGCAGTATCAGGCTTACCGCAGGGACACGGCTATGTCCAGCACTCAACAGAAGACACTCCATCATGTGAGCTGTGCGTCTAGTGATATTCCTGCAGATTTAGTTCCCGATTCCTATTCTTAGTGGGCTTCTAGAGACAATACCCCTTGGGAGCAGCTTGTGGAGGCTCTTCGTGTCACTACTGCTTCGTCCGGTGCTCCTGTTGTTGATGATGATGATGAGGATGTGGAAGAAGACCTGGACTACGCCGAGGGTGACTCCGAGACATCAGCTGGAGAGTCCTCTGAGCACTCCGATGCTTAGCTTGTCTATGGGACGTTAGCATCACTACCTATCTCCTTTTTTGGTGTCTCGATGCCAAAGGGGGAGAAGTAGTCTTAGGACTATGAGATTTGCATGGGTTTGGTAACAAGCATGTTCTTTTATCATTCCTTGAAAGCTTGTGTCTATTTAGTTATCTCGTGAAACTATTTTATTTTTATCGTTTGAACTATGTGTTTGTTTATGTGGTTGTGAGACTATGCTATCATTGGATCATCTTGTTGGTTATCTCTATGTTGAGGTTGTCCCTTATTGTGCCTCGGTATTATCTTCAAATTATCTCTCCGCACAAGGTATATCATTCATCTCTACCTCAACATATTGTTTTTAGTCTCTTTCTATCATGTTGTATGGTTTTGGAAATTACTCTACCTTTGTGGTTGTATTTTGCATGTTAGGCAATCAAAAATCTATGCATACTTGTAGGGGGAGCAATTTCCATCTTTCACACAAACATGATCTTGTCTAGTTTTATTGCAAATTTTAGTATTGTCGTCTAGCACCAAAAAGGGGGAGATTGAAAGTGCATTTCGTTTTCCCTAGAGTTTTGTGTGTTAGTTAACATAACTAAGTACATTTTTTATCAAGGTGCTTAATGTGCAGGTGTTTAGTTGAACACCCGCACCGAACACCAAAAAGTGGTGAAGGCATATCAGTCTGTTTTGGGACAGAGAACAACCGGATATTTCCATTCGGAAATTTCCATGGCAACCGGAAATTCCGGTTGGGAAGATCCCAGCCCAGTTTGGCAAAGAGATCAGCTGGAAATTTCCAACCGGAAATTTCTGGAACAACCGGATATTACGGTTGTTGAAGTTCAAGCTCAAAATCTTCTAAGGACTGGAAGTTGAAGTTACAGAGAGTGACCGAAAATTTCCAACCGGAAATTTCTAGGTCAACCGGAAATTCAGGTCTGGAGGCCAGTTCTGGACAGAAGTGAACCGGAAGTTTCAAACCAGATATTTTGCCCCAATCGGTGTCGTAGTATGGAGAAGACAGATGCCATAGGATGGCTTAAGGTTGGGGCTGATGGACGCTATAGGTATCGGGGAGGGATCGCACGCCTAACTGGCGCGCTCACAAACACTGCAAACAACACAATCTACCCAGGTTCGGGGCCCTCGTGTGGAGGTAACACCCCTACTCCTCCCTCTCTCTCTATATGTATGTGTCGAGTACAAGAGTTCCTCAAGCTCAAGGAGCTAGAGGAAGAAGAACCTCTCTGCTACTTTTCTCTCCTAATGGTGCCTCAGCTCTCACGTGGAAAGAACTACTAACCAATTGATCGACCCTCACGCAGGAGGGGGGAGGCCACCTTATATACTGGTGGCCACCTACTACCTCTACGAACACAAGTACTGATTAGGTGACTACACACTGTGCTACCCCGCACGCCTCCGTGTCCTCGACGACAGTCGCCGAAAGTCTTCGCGGTAGGGACGCTGACATGTCATGTCCCCCTTGTCAGTGACATGACATGGCCTCACCCATACCGCACACTGTACCCACATATGGATACACATCATCACGCGCCTAGTAAGTTGAACCACACGCCTGTACTTCCCCTGGATACGCGAGATTCACCCAACGGCTCCATTGACTTTGCCTCCGAGTAGAGCAGCACCTTCTTCTATTCGGATCCTCCAAGTGCTACTCGGATGATCCAGATAGTTACTCAAATCTTCCCCTTGGTCTCTTGTTCTGCTTACCGGATAACATTCTATCTGGCCGGGTACCATCCTATCCGGCAGGTACCAACTCGGTACCGCCGAACTCGGTAACTAGTACCTTGAACTCCATTTCTCACCAGGCTTACCCCTACTCGGGGGTAGCCCCCCGACATTAGTCCCTGAAGCTGGTAGGGTCTGGTGAACTCGGACGCTGGGCCGTGCCAGCTTAAACCAAAATTCCTTAATACACATAGCCGAGTTGCACCTCAACTCGGTTGAGCTCAGTCCGGATTCAAATCCACTCCATTGTTGCTTGTGGAGTTTTCCTCCTTGAACGGGATAGACCAAACTGCTTTGGATTATGCCGAGATCCCAGCACTTAGACACTTTTCCAGAATTTTGCCGCTCAAACCAGCGTGTTTCTCTATCTTCCCGCGTAAGGCTCTACACGTGGAGTGAATACACAGCCCACGTCGCCTCGGGTCTGATGCTGTTGCACCTCACGCGCTCCACCTGCGCCTGCCACTACACACCGGGCCCACGCGACGTCGTGTCATATCATCTCACAATACTCAAGTACCCACGTCGCACGACGTAGGATCGACTACGCCCGTTACGCGCGATTTAATTGCTTCGTGCATTTCTAACGCGCAGTAACTTCCCACGTGCCCAAGATTTCCGCCGCAACGAATCCATCGCAGTAACTGCGCATTGGGGGGTACAAATACCCCCGCGCCGCCCATCGCCTCGGCTCCTTCGCCATTTTCCCCCTCGCACGACTCCTTCCTCTCTGCCTTCGCCTCCACAGAGCACTTTTTTTCGCCGCGATCCTTCAAACGCCGCCGCGTACAGAGAGAGATCAGCCTCATCTCATCGCGACACCGCTCGCCGGAGTGCTGCCGAGCACCAGGTTCTTCACTGCAACGCGCGACCATCTGCAACCTCGCGCCACCGCCACCGTACGGCTTCACTGCGCCGCTCCTTCTTCTTCAAGCTCTTCATCGCCGGGGACACGCCACAACGTTTGTCTTCCGCGCCGCCGCGGCCCTTCTGCGACCGCTGTGGCCCGAGCCTATCTTCACGCCCTCGCGCTATCCGGATACATCCAGATCCGGATCTGCGCCAATGGCACTCGATCCCGTCGCCGACTTGGACCTCGAGGGCCCCGCATCCACCCGCGCCAATTGTTAAGGATCGGTTGTGACTGCCAGTGACACCCAATGGCTGGTGAACACCCGCCGGGTACCTCTTGGAGTAATCTGCAGGCCACCCGGCGGCGAGCTGGAGCCGCAGCCCGAGCCCGGTGAGTATGTAGTTTTCCGTAGCCACTTCAAACGTGGGTTTGGCCTCCCGATATCCAAATTCATGCAACAATTTCTTCGCCATTTCGGCTTGCAACCGCACCATATTCCGGCGAATGCCATTGCCATGCTATCCACATTCGTAACTTGTTGCGAGGCCTATCTCGGTGTCTACCCCACGGTAGACATCTGGACCAAGTATTTCCATTTCCGTCAACAAGTCCTCCCAAATAAAGCCAATCCGGAAGCGCCCAAAGTTATGACTCAAACCGGCACAGCCATGATTGTCAGCCGAACTCCCTGCGCTTACCCCCGGGTTCTGGGTCTGGAAACCTGCCGAAAATGGCAAAGGGATTTCTCTACGTGAAGAACCCCAGCCCGGAAGAGGGCGCAGAGCGGGTCGATCTCATCCGGCTTCCTTCCTTCGAGAACGTTCCTCCAACCTATGAAGAACTGGGGGTACAATCCGAAGAGGACCGTGTCGGATGCCAACTACGCGGACAGCCGGCTGAAGCAATTGGTCGAGCTGGGACTCCGGCCGGATGATCTGGTTGCCACCTTGGTTATCCGCCGGGTTCTCCCTCTCCAACTCAGAGCACACAAGATGTGCTACATGGGCGGGTCCCGCAACTGCACACGCACCACTACCTTCGATCTCAGCAAGGAGGAAATGGCCATCTGGGCTCGCTCCATCCTCAAGGCCACCCTCTCGGAAACCTGGGATTATAGTTTCGCGCCATACAGCCGAGATCGGCCAGCTCCCCGAGTAAGTTTGCTTCCGCATGTAGTTAGTTAATCTTGCTTTCTATTTCTCACGCTTCACCGAGTAGAATTTATCTTGGTTTCTCTTGGGTAGACTTAGCCATATATGCTTTATGATCCGCACACTATACCGAGTAGAACTTATCTTGGTTTCTCTTGTGTAGACTTAGCGATTTATGCTTTGTGTTTGCATGATGTACCGAGTAGAGTCTCAACCCGGTCTCTCGTGAGTAGACTTAGCTTTTTTATGCTTTGTGTTTGCATGTTGTACCGAGTAGAGTCTCAACTCGTTTTCTCTTGAATTCATTTTGGTCCCTTATGCTTCATGTTTGCATCTACAACACATTCCTCGCCAGAAAGAGGAAGATAAGGCGGTCTTTGAGTAGAACTGGCAGCCGGACCGGACTGAGGACGACGAGGAGTAGTTCGACGTTCAAGACACACTCTGCATCCCACTCGCCACTGCCCCAGGCCAAGACGATAAGTCCCGAGTCTCAACGTCAATCCGGGACTGGTCCGAGGATGATGAAGCTGACCGAGACCACCATTGCATATTCTCATATGCATCCCGGCTTCTTTCCGGTCTCATTGTTATGTCTGCCCTTCTTTTTGCTTCCACACGAGATGGAGGAGGAGCCGATTGACGCGGTGCCTGTGTCCATCGCTGCCCCCTCCTAAGCGAGGAAACGATCCGGCAGCGGTGCCACTAAGCCCCCCGCTACCAAGAGGCGGAAGAGGGCCGCGAAGCGAAACAATACCACTTCTGCACGCAACAAGAGGCCACATCGGCCAACCGGGGACGGGTAAGCTTTTCTCGAGATGCTCCATATTCGCGTTTTCTTGCCTTTTCCGCCTTTTCCAATCCGGATGCTTTGTATTTGCATTTTTCTTATTCCTCTGCCTCTCCCTTCTTCTCTTCAGTGACGCACTCGACGCTGATGCCCCTGAGGCACCCCCAAGACCGAGTACCCCTCGAGAAGTTGTGGACCTCGATCCCGAGGACACATTAACCCAGACTGAGAAGAGGGCTAAGATTCCTCCTCCAGACCGAGAAGATCAAGATCTCGGCGCTAACAACACTAGTGCCGAGATGGATACTGATAGGGCTTCGGAGCAGCCGGAGTCCACCCTAGAACAGCAACCACCAGAGCCCACTACCGAACAGCAGCATCAACCAGCAGAAGAGTAACACCAGACCGAGCAGCAGCAACAAGATGCCGAGCAGATTGAGCAGGAGCAGTCTACACAGCAGCCCCAACAACAGGCACAACCCGCGCAGCAGCAAGTTCCTCCACCAGCAGCAGGAGGAGCCAGGCCACCAACTCTACCGAGAAGGCCCACTCCCCTGGAGGATGCGGCCACAGCCAAGACGGCCACTGCCAAGCCCAACAAGACCAAGATGACCGCGAGCACAGCTCCCACGGCCACGCGCCATGCTCCAGCAGCAGCAGCAGCACCAAACCCCTCACCACCGAGTAGAGACCCAGCGCCCACAAGGAGCGGTCCCGCCCCACGCACCCGGCAGCAAGTGCAGCAGCAGCTTCAGTTTGCGCCCTCGCAAACACTGCCTGCAGGGGCGGGCAACAGTGGAACATCTGAAGCCCTCGTGAAGGTTCCGGTTCACTAGCGAGAGCTGCAGGAGGAGCATAACAAACGACAGCAGCGGGAGCAGCAACAACAACTGCAACAAAAGAAGAAGAACGGCACAGCCGGATCCAAGACCAAGCCTGTCACTCTGGCCATCAGGCTAGATACACAGCTGACACAGCTTGCTGCCGAGCTACGCGAAGATATGGATGCCACGCTAGACCGGATAGGCCATATTGAAGAGGAATACAATGGCAAGAAACTGGGCCAGCTGGATAACTACCGGAAAGCCTGGAACGATGCCGATGTCGGCCCTATCTCCATGGCTGTTGCTGCATCCAGCAGCACTCTTGATGGAGGGATGATAACCCGGTAGGCCAACGCCAAGGTGTAACTCGGCCCAAAGGGTGCTGCGCAAGACCCGACTTAGGGAAAAGGAGTTTCTAGAAGGCCCAAGAGTGTAGGCCTCGTAACCCGGATTGTGGGTTCCGATAAGGAAATTTAGGGTTTTTAAGCAGTGTCCAGGTAGGACTCCGAGTATGCCTTGGATAGTAAGCCAGGGGGTCCGGATATTATATAAGCCGGCCCCTAGGGTTAGATTAGACACAATCACACGATCACGAGATATTCGAGTATGCTTTGTAACACGAGAGTTGAGATAATATATTCAGATCGGAGACTCGGCGACTCGATTGCCGGCTACCAGATCGCATATCACCATGGTTTCCCTTGAGCTAAACCCTCTCCCAAACACCAGAGTCGTATTGCCCCAAGATAAGTTACCCCCGGTAACGTCTGCCGTGATTATCCCATGACAGTTGGCGCCCACCGTGTGGCCTGCGTCCAAAGGTGTTTACATCACGGGAGAAGCTCGAGAGAACATGAAGAACCTTGTCATCGGCGAGATCTACACCAATCCCGAAGGAGAGAAGATGGTGGACGATTTTGGCTGGGGGCCAGAGTCGGATCTGCTCAAATCCGGATCTGTCGTGACAATCGGCCGGGTCAACATCTTCATCGGCATGGTACGTACGTCCGGTTCAATCCCTGACGATTTTGGATTTGATTCTGTGTCAGGGGGGCCACCCACGTTCAGTCGGATGGAGAAGAATCGGTCGGGACGGTGGATCCGATAGAAGAGCCCATCACGAAGAGGGAACAGCCGGAGGAGCCGGCATGGACCCCGCGTGGCCGGGTCATAAGAGAAGATGATACCGAGTCTATCCTGCACCTGCTGGAGGACCGGTACGAGGAGGATAGTTGTGATGAGGAAGAATATGAATCCACGCCAAGCATCGTGCGCCAAGTCGCGGTCTACACGGCCCCTGCAACCAATCTCAATCAGGGGGATGTGACTACGGCCTCGGTTGGAGCAGCGCGAGCATTGGCCCAGCAGCAAAACCCGACTGACGGAAATCCGGTTCTGGCCCGGGTTGACGGAGAGTCGGCTTCCGTTACCAGCCGGGCGGCGGATAGCGAGTTACAGGCGAACATGTTCGGATATCTGGCGAACCGGACGCCAGGGGCGGGTCCTTCAAATCCACAACACCCGGCCCTGTTCAATAACAACATGATTCTAGATCCCACCGTGTTAGCCACAGTCATAACCCCGGAGAACGCAGCGGCACGGGCTAGGGATCTGGATATAGCCCGTCATGCATTGGAGCAACAGAGGAGAGAAGTGGAAGCAGAAAAGCAAGGGATAACCACGCGCCAACATGAGCTGGATGCATTGGAGAACCGGCTCCGGGAAGAGACAACCAGGGTGCACCAAAGACATCAGACTAGATTACCGGCGATGGGTGGAGTCATAAACCCGGCCGCATTATTCATCACACCTCAGGATCAACCAATCCCAGCCGCAAACCAAGGAACTGTACCTCAGCCCGCAACTGGAGGAGGACAGCCGGCAAACGTGCAGGCCGGGTTACCCACATTGCAGACTGGGGTCACTGCCGGCAATACAGTACCACCACCACCACCATCACGATTTCGCACGCCGCCAGGTCACTTCAACAACCCCATGGACAACGTATACGCAACAACAATCGCATTGAACCAGATCCCCGTAAGAGAGTCACCCCACGTGGAGGAGACCCGGCGGGCGATAGATCTATTACGCACGGCAGTGGCACATCAAGTAAATTATCCGGATAACAGGAGTGGAATGCATGGGACGCCATATATTAGCCGACATCAGGGCGACACCGGCAACATTCAAACAAGTTCAACACGGCGGAGGGCAGAGCAGCAGCAAATGCCGCCTCCTCCCCGCGTTCAGGCAGCACCAGCAGTATCAGCAGCACAAGCTATTGTGGATAGTTCCAGAGCCAGGCGAGCCGCGGCCGGGTCTGCGGTGCACGGACCAGCAGCAGCGCCACGTCCAGCCGTACCCCCCGCAAGATCGCATGTTTCCCGGGTGAGGCCAGTACCGACTAATCTCGCTGGGCCCAAGTGTTTGTCGGATAACATCAGGGCTGAACCTTACCCGGATAAATTCAAGGAACCGGGTAAAGTAGTGAATTATGAGCCGACTATGGATCCAGAAACATGGTTGAGAAGTTATGAGATGGCTATGTCGATTCGCAACACATCTGAAAATCTTCAAGCCAAGTTCATGTACTTAATGATGTCAGAAGGAGCAGCAAAGTTGTGGTTCAACAATTTACCTGAAGGATCTATCAAATCTTGGAGTGAATTGAAAACTGCGTTTATCAAGCACTTTCACGGAACATGCAGGAAGTTGTTCAGTATCGACGATCTAGAACGGTGTGTGCAAAAGAAGGGAGAGTCGGCGCGCAGCTGGGTGCGCCGGGTTAGATACTTCATTCATCTATAGATATCCAGCCAAAGGACGTGTTGCAAGCTATGGCCAAGACATGCAAGTACACACCTTTAGTGCAGAAGTTAACTCACATGAAATCTAGTCGGAATGCTTCAGAGGTTGCGATAGGAGAGCTAATGGATGCGTGCAACAAACACGCTGCTACGGATACCACGGAAGAGGATGTTGATGACAAGAAAGCAAAAGCAAACACGGGTAATAATGGAAGAACCGGCAATGGATCTGCGCCGGGTAACCATGGAGGAAATAACGGGAACAACCAGAATAAACGCCCGTTTGAGGGGAGTTCCGAGTTTGTCGGCAACACAGAAGCCGGGTCTTCGAGACCCAGAGCAGAAGGAAATTTCAACGGAGGAAACCATAATGGAGGAAACTATCAAGGGCCACCAAGGCCGGGTAATAACTGGGATATTTTCAGAATGGCGTGCCCAAAGCACATCAGGAACGGAAGGCCGGCTAACCACTCATTGGAGCAGTGTGTGGATCTACAGAGATGGAAGAACGAGAAAGTAAATAAGGCTATGCGAGGCGCAGGTCGGGGAGCAGGGCCGGGTCCAGGTGGTAACCCGGGCAATGGCCCACCCCCAGCAGGAAACCCGGGAGGCAGCAATCCGGGTAACAATCAGGGAGGAGCTAGAGGTTTCCAAGCCAACCCCAAGCAATTGGGCCAGTACCACGTTCACACTACAGAAACTTCTAACAAGGATAGAAAGATACTAAAAAAGGCAGTAAACTCGGTCTCCTCGCTGTCCCGAGATACCTGAGGTGGTCGGAGCAAGATGTAACATGGAGCAGAAGAGATCACCCGGAAAGGATAGAACACCCGGGAGTCCTAGCATTGGTGGTTGCGCCACAGGTTAATGGTTATGAGCTGAAAAAGGTCTTAATGGACGGCGGAAGCAGCATCAACATCCTATATTGGGAAACTTTCTTACGTATGGGTCTCAAGGAGTCTCAGCTACAGAAAAGTTCAACAGTTTTTCATGGGATTGTCCCAGGTCACTCGGCGTGCCCTGAAGGAAAGATTACCTTGGAGGTTGCTTTTCGAGAATGAAAGGATAATTTCCGGGTGGAGTGGCTCACGTTTGAAGTGGTAAAGTTGCGCAGCCCTTATCACGCGCTATTTGGAAGGCCGGCTTACGCCAAGTTCATGGCCAGGCCGTGTTACGTGTACCTACAGCTAAAAATCCCGGGTCCTAAGAAGACCATGACCATACATGGGAGCCGGGATATAGCGGCTGAGTGTGACGAAGGAGACGCGGCAATGGCAGAACAAACCTGTAGAAAGGAGGAGCTCAAGTATTATCGGTCTCAAGTAGACCCGGATGACCGAACAACATTAAAAAGGCCAAATACGGAGGATGAGCGAGCGAAATTCAAGGCAGCACAGGATACCAAGATGGTGGCCTTTGTCGAAGGTGATCCCTCCAAGCAATTTGCTATAGGATTTAACCTGGACATTGAGCAGGAAAAAGCACTCGTGGAGTTCATTCGTTCAAATCAAGACGTTTTTGCTTGGACACCCAGCGATATGCCGGGTATTCCTACAGAGTTAGCGGAACATAGCTTGCACGTTGATCCCAAGTCCATGCCTGTGAAGCAGGGCCTGAGAAAAATGAATGAGGAAAGAAGAAGAGCTATAGGGGAGGAAATTGCTCGGCTATTGACATCCGGGTTTATCATGGAAGTATTTCACCCGGACTGGTTGACAAATCCGATTCTCGTGATGAAAAAGAGTAATGAATGGAGGATGTGCATAGATTACACGAGTCTCAACAAGCATTGCCCAAAGGACCCGTTTGCCCTTCCGAGGATTGATCAGATCATAGATGCAGTGGCTGGAAGTGACTTATTATGTTTCCTGGATGCATATTCCGGGTATCATCAGATCAAGCTCAAGAAGGAGGACTGGGAGAAAACGTCGTTCATAACCCCTTTTGGGGCCTTTTGTTACAAGACTATGACTTTTGGATTGAAGAACGCTGGCGCGACCTATCAATGGTGTATTCAGAAGTGCTTTGAGGACCAAATCGGACGCAACGTTAATGCTTATGTGGATGATGTGGTGATCAAGACCAGAAAAGCGGAGACATTTATTGACGATCTAAAGGAAACATTCAAGAACCTGAGAAGATACCAGATGAAACTTAACCCGACAAAGTGTGTGTTTGGAGTTCCAGCAGGGAAGTTACTCGGCTTTATCGTTTCAGAGAGAGGGATTGAGGCAAATCCGGATAAAATCAAAGCTATCCAGAGTCTGAAAAAGCCGGAAAACCTGAAGCATGTTCAGAAGCTTACAGGGTGTGTAGCAGCGCTGAGCCGGTTTATATCAAGACTCGGAGAGAAGGCAATACCCTTGTACCGGCTCTTGAGGAAATCTGATAAATTCATTTGGGACCAAGAGGCGGATGAGGCGTTCGAGGCGCTAAAGAAGCAGCTATCTGAGGCACCAGTCCTAGCAGCCCCGGGTCCTAAAGAGCCCATGTTATTGTACGTTGCAGCCGGGCCCCGGGCGGTTAGCGCGGTGGTTGTTGTTGAACGCAAGGAGGATGGGAAAGATCACCCGGTTCAGAGGCCGGTTTATTACGTCAGTGAGGTATTATCGGAGGCAAAGCAGCGCTACCCACATTGGCAGAAGCTGGTTTTCGGGGTCTTCATGGCCAGCCGGAAATTGAAGCCATATTTTCAGGAACACCCCATAACAGTGGTTAGCTCTATACCAATGTCGGATATCATCAGAAACTCGGATGCAACAGGTAGAATAGCCAAGTGGGCGATCGAGATGGGAGATTACCATATCAACTACGAGCCTAGGTCAGCAATCAAATCTCAAGCTCTAGTTGATTTCATTAATGATTGGACTCACACATGCGTGCCCACAATGACCCCAAGTTCCGAGTCTTGGATAATGCACTTTGATGGTTCCAAGCAATACGAGGGATCAGGAGCTGGAGTGGTGCTCACATCACCCAAAGGAGACAAGTTGAGCTACGTGTTGCAGATTCACTTTGATTGTTCCATCAAGGTGGCCGAATATGAGGCATTATTGCATGGATTGAAGATAGCCAAGGAGATGAACATTAAGAGGATACGATGCTATGGAGATTCGGACCTTGTGGTACAGCAGGTCTCGGGAACCTGGGATAGAAAAGATGCAACTATGGCAGCATACCGCAGAGAGGTGGACAGGGTTGCCGGGTGTTTTTCCGGGTATGAGGGGGATCATATAGATAGAAGAAAGAACGAGGCAGCAGATGCACTCGCCAGACTCGGCTCGCGCAGAGAGTCGGTTCCATCCAATGTCTTTCTGGACGAGCTATGGCGACCATCAGTTAAAACCGAGTCTGAGGAAGAGGTGGCTAACCAAGACCCGGATTTGGAGCTCGTGGCCACAATACGCACTGTTCCCGAGTGGACAGAGCCGTTTTTGGCTTAGCTATCACGGGGCGAGTTACCACAGCAAGAGGTACTAGCAAGGCAAATTCTGAGGCGAGCAAAAGGTTATTCCATCATCAATGGGGAGTTATATAAAAGGAGTGCTGCAGGAGTATTTTTGCGCTGTGTGGCACCAGAAGAAGGCCGGCGGATCCTGAAAGAGATCCACGAAGGCGACTATGGGCATCACGCATCCACAAGGTCCCTTGTGGCCAAAGCATATAGGCACGGTTTCTTCTGGCTCACAGCCTTAGCAGACGCGGAACGCTTGGTGGCAAGGTGCGATGGATGTCAAAGGTATGCCCGCCAAATCCATGTGTCGGCTATGGAGTTGCAGACAATTCCTTTAACATGGCCGTTTGCCGTTTGGGGTATGGACATGGTTGGCCCCTCCCACATGTCACCTTGCAAAAAGACACATCTCTTGGTGGCTATTGATAAGTTTACCAAGTGGGTTGAAGTTATGTCAGTCACCAATTGTGAAGCAATCATGGCAGTCAAGTTCCTGAAAAGGATTATCTATCGGTTTGGGTACCCTCACAGCATAATTACGGACAATGGAACTAACATGTCCTTAGGTGAGATGGAGAAATTCTGTGGGAACAATGGAATCCGGCTTGACATAGCCTCAGTAGCCCATCCACAAGCTAATGGACAAGTGGAAAGGGCAAATCAGGAGTTACTTCGTGGATTAAAGCCACGGCTATGAGTCCCATGCATCAGAGCTGCTGGAGCATGGGTTGAGGAGTTACCTTCAGTGGTTTGGGGAATTAACACCACACCTAACAGATCTACTCAGATGACACCGTTTTTCATGGTTTATGGTGCAGAGGCGGTATTACCGAGTGATATTATCCATGACTCGCCTCGAGTGTCGGCTTACGTCGAGGTGGATAACGAGAAGACCCGGCAGGACGCCGTGGATATGTTAGAAGAACACAGGGAACAAGCTTTGGAGAGATCAGCCATATACCAGCAGGATCTGAGGAGATACCATAGTCGGCGTGTGAAAACCCGGGTCTTCCAGGAAGGAGACCTGGTTCTGCGCCTGGTACAGTCAAAGGAAGGAAAACACAAGTTATCCCCACCATGGGAAGGACCGTTCATTATAAGCCGGAATCTACACAATGGATCGTATTACTTGGTAGATGCAAGGGAAGAGTCGGCTAACGTCAATGACACCGCTCATACAACTTCATCTATGCAAGAAAGGGAGAGACCATGGAACGTGGCTCAGCTGCGTCCCTACTATACCTAGAATAGACTAGATTCACAAGTGGAATTACACGATGTAACAGGCAGCAGGTTTCAGACGCACTGTTTTCCTATCCAGGGTACCTAAGGGGACTGGAGGGTTTTTAATGAGGCGGCTTGCTGACCTAACTTTTCTCATATCAATAAAAGAGATGGTTAAACAATATATTGTCCTTTTTTGTGTATTTTTTATCAAGTTTTTTATATTTCCGTTATGTTTTTATTTTTTCTTCCAGGTAAGTATTATTTATTGTTCTTAGTATATCAGTTTCTCTAGTAAAATGCATATATCTAGGTCTTGGGGGCTGATTGCTTGAATAGCACAGTTGCAAACTCAAAGACCCGGCCACGATGCCATTGAGTTATAAGGGCCGATTACTTGTAATAAGTACGGCTGCAAGCTTATAACCGGACAAAGGAGCCAAACTTTCTTGACTTTTCTTACTTAAGCTTGATGTGACTCGCACTAATGTGGCATGCTTTGCTAGCGTATGAGTAAAATCAGTCATGATGCCCAATGGGACTTGCCTGACCCTGTCTTCGTACAGCTGTAGCAACATTGATTATCCACGCGAAAGCCGGCTTATAGTAGAAGAAGGTCAAAAGGGTCATCTAAACCACAAGCTATGCAGAGTGCAAGGTTAATAGCCGGAAACTCAAAGTACATTAAGCATAGCTTCAAAACCTATGTGAATGGCTCTAGGTTTTGGGCCTTAGCAGAAATAATTTGTTCTTTTCGAAAAATCCAAAACCCCATACTCGGAAATTCGGGCCTTGGGGACTTGGGAATTTGAAAAAAGAAACAAATTATCTAGCTATTCAGCTCAAAAAACCAAAAATCCGAGTCTTGGGGACTTGGGGACTTAGAAAAAGTCCACTAGTCAAAACCCACGAGATCCGGAAACCGAGTCTCACAAAAGGAACCATAGCAGAAAGTCGGAAAATCAGGAATGACAAAATTCAAAAGACAGGGAAATATCAAATTTACGCAAAGGCCAGAAGGGCCATGAAAACTATTAAGGTTTTAAATGTATTACAAGCCACGATAGTAGTATCAAAAAGTGCACAGGCGCACTATCAAAAGAATAGTTGTTTTAAAGGCCCATCGGCCAAATGAAGTGTTTGAGACGGTAGCGGATAAAAGTTTACTCGGCCTCCCGGGTCGGGTCTACAGCCTTGCCCTTGTCTTCCGGGTCTTGGTCCTGGTTTCGCTCCTTAGGGGCCTTCCCAGCATCGTCACCCGGATGGGCAGTGTCAGGACAAACAGGCGGGCGGACAGCCGGAGTAGAGGTGGTAGGCGCAGACTCAAGCTCGGCTTTCCTCTTCGCAGCCTCCTCCTTCCTCTTGGCCGAGTCTGTGTTCCACTTCTCTAGGATATCAAAGGGCAAGGGAATATCTTCCTTCACCGGTTTATCTTCGGCATCATATGGAGTTGCAAATCTATCCAGGTCCAGAGTGTCGGCAATTGTAGGTGCCGAGTGGCGCACCTCATGCTGTATAGCCTTGAAGTCCTTGGCGGAGAATTTGGAGCCATCGACCTTGAATTCTGGAAACCCGGCCACCAGCTTTGCCGGCTCAAGCTTAGGAAAGTAAGCCTTAGCCAGCATGAGCCCCCGGGTCATCCCAACCCGGCATGCCGAGCGTTTCCAGAGCACGCATGGATCAAGGTGTCCATACCCGGATATCCATCAGCCGGCCACTGCACAACGTCTAGGATCCATTTAGTGCCGGCGCAGAACCTCCGGAGCACAGTCTTCAAGTTCTTCGCCTTCTGGACATCATCTTCTTCTGGGGGCGCAAGACCAGGGCCTACAGTATAAACAACAAAGGTTAAAGCAAAAATCCCGGGTATCATGGATCAAGAAGAAACTGAGTTACAAAACAGCAAGTAATAAAATCTTACCAAGTAGGACACGATAAGTGCCGGCAACTTGATCTGATAGTTTCTTCAGCGCAGCTTGAGCGGTGGTGTATTTCTTCTTGTACTTCGTGACATCTTTCTTAAGCGTTTCCACCTCAGCCTCAAGTGCCTCTCGCAGCTTTACCTCGATTTCCAGGAGTTGATTGGTCTTGGCCAAAATTTCCTCGGACCGGGCCATCTGTGCCTATAAAGGCAGGAAAGGTAAAGGTTAGCCGGATATAACGATAAGTCGAATATCAAAGGAAGTACCGAGTAAAACTTTGACAAGTTAAACTCAGAACTTGGAGACTAGTATATCAGTCTACCTGGTGTTCAGCAGCCATGCGTTCTAGTATATCTTTCTCTGTGGCCTTCATGGCGAGGAGGGCGCTCATCATCTGGTCAAAGGAGTGGTTGCCCAGACCCAGATTAGAAGACCCGGGATCCTGGTCATCTGGAGACGGAGTTTTTTCCTTCATGGGGGAAGGCATCCGGGTCGCTTGAGTGTCGGAGTTCAGCTCACCTCCCCCTGTGCCCAGGATTATGACCTCTTCATCCTCGCGTGCATGCGAGGCCATCGGATACTCGGCCTCTTGATCAGCCGGGTCCTTCGGTGGCACTTGTTGCTCTTCGTCGCCGCCAGCCGCGGCCTTCACGTCATCAACCGGATCTTCTTTGGCCGGGTCATCAGTCTCCATATTATCCGGGTCACTGGTTGTGACCTTAGCTCTGAGAAAAGTACAAGTAAATAGTTAGTGTATAACTGGAGAAAACTATGGAAAAGTGTTAGAATAGCAGGAGAGGAATCTTACCCGGAGTTCACCATGAAATCTGAGGGGAACTCGCTGCTAGACCCGGACGAGGCTGATAAAGATTGAGAAAGTGAGACTCGGAGTTGTCCCGCTAAGGGGTGATTGGGAGAAGGAAATCTTTGAGGCAAATTGGAAGGTTGAGATTGAGAAGTACCGGCACGCCGGGCTGGAGATGATGGGATACCCGGGTTGAGTGTGGTTTCACCCGGAGAGTTCTGGGTCACCCTGCGCTTGACCATGGGGGGCTCCTTCAAGTATGGCAAGTCGGATAATTCTCGGTTTAGCTCGCACATATTAGCAAAAGTGTATGGTTTGGAAGCGAGGGAGCGATATGGAACCTTAAAAACAACCCCTCTGGGTTTCCTCTTGGCTCCGACCTCGATGACCGGTTCTGCTTCGCTCTCATCACTTTGGGTTTCCTCCCCATCTTCCGGATCTTCTTTCTCCTCCTTGTCCTCCTTGTCCTCCATTCCTGAGAAACATAGCATACAGTCGGAAAAAGAGAAAGTATAGGAAAACAAGTTAGCAGAAATTGAGTTGGGTGAACCTCGGAAAGTACCTTCCTCCCAGTCAGCCGCCTCCTCGTCCTCCTCTGGGTTCCCGGAGGAAGGAGGAGTCTCGATGTTCCAAAAGGCGCTATTTTCCTGAAATAAAGGTATCAAGATAAAAGTTAGTAATTGCATCGGGTAAAAGCATGAGAATAGTAGAGCAAGAGTCGGATCTTACCGCTGGGGCTGGGTTGTCCCGAGTGTATGGCTCTAACCTGGCTATGTTCCGGATTACCTCCACCTTCTTAGTCAGGAAACTTTTGATGGTCTTGTTCGTGTCACCAGCCGGATAGTTCTTTGAAGAATAACGGAGGGAATCCGTCACGTGCCCGGAATACTCGGACATCAGCTTAGGCCGGATGGCGTTGGGCTGAATCCGGAAATCTACCCAAGTCTTAACTAAGTTGAGCCCAAGGAGACCATGGGCGGAAAGGGCGGCTATCTTGGCTAGGAAGGGCTGGATGGACTCCCTGTCCGACTCTGAGGCGAAGGCATTGAAGGTGTCCGAGAAACCCGGCAATCTCTTTTCGCCGGGTGGGGAGGTGTCCCGGCAATAAAAGAAGGATTTTTGCCAATGTTTGACGTGGGAGTTTAAACTAAGAGTCGGCATAGGTGAATTTTTTCAGCGTTGAATGGACACCCCGCCGCAGGCCAAGAGGGCCCCTTCACCGCTTTCGCGGCACGGTTTGCATTGGAATAGTTCGATAAATCAGGCAAGGTTCGGGGGGATGCACACGTAGGATTCGCAAAGGACTATGAAGTGAGTTATATTCAACATAGAATTAGGCCCTATGTCGAAGACTCGGAGGCTGTAGTGGCTGAGGACTTCGCGGAAAAAAGAGTGACCCGGGGGACGGAATCCCCGGATCACGTGCTCTACAAAACATATTACCTCATTTGGACCAGGGGATGGCCGGGTTTCATCACCGGAACACGCCAGTGGATCTCCTTTTGAGGAGGAAGGACGCCTGACTCGGCAAGCTCCTCCAGCTTGGCCTGGGTCACGGTGGACTTGGGCCAGTTGGCGGAAATAGCTTGAGTTGGCCTAGCTTTGGCCGGCGGTTTCCCCTTGTTCTTGGGAGCCATGTGCGCGGCCTGCAAAACAGGGGATAAAAGAGCGCAGAGAATGAGTAACTAAGACCCGGAAACTACAGGTTATCCGAGTATCAACGAGCAGTTACAGAAACTACAGGTTATCCGAGTATCAACGAGCAGTTACGGAAATTACAGGTAATCCTAGTATCAGTGAGCAATTATGGAAGAGGGTTGGTTGTATGGTTAACTAGAGAGTAACTGAAAGATCCGGAAATAGTAGATTATCCGGGTAACGAAGAACAACTACGGAAAATCTTAACAGATTACACCTCGATTGGGAGATTTGCAAAGAAATTTGCGGAGAAATTAATGTTTACGAGCGACAGGAGAGTATTGTTGGATCTATCATTGAGCAATTGGACAAGCAAGAATGGAGTTGAGTGATCTAAATCGGTACGGAGTAAGAAGGTAACCTACGGGCGGGCCTAGATCCAATCTGGTTCGAGCAAAATGCTGGGAAATGAAATTCATGGCGGAGGAAAGTTTACCGGCGAGGTCCGGAGGAGGGTGCGGCGGCGGCAAACGGCGCAGTTGCGGTGGCCCTCTGGGTCCTCCGGTGTGCAGCTCGACGGTGCGGTAGCGGCGGTTGGCGGCGGCGCGGTGCGGGCGGAAGCGGAGCGCAGGACACGGCGGCTCGCTTCCGGCTGCTCCCTCGCGGGCTCCGTGGTGGCGCAGCGTCGAGGTTGAGCTTGAGCACGAGCGCACGGGGAGAGGAAGAAGATAGTGGAGTGTTCGATCTAGGTTACCCCCCTAGGGCACCTATTTATAGGTGCGGGCGGGAAAACCTAGGCTAAGAAGCGGGTGCCGAAATTTTTGGAGAGGGATACCCATCCGGATTTTTTGGGATAGGCATTGAAGTACCCGTGCGCGATATTCGGAAAGGATAGGAAGCAAATCACTCCCGCGATATCCGAACTAATTGGTGAACAAAGTGAGCTGGGTCTTTTGCATTTTCTTCGGAGTATTGACCCGGAAAAGTAAAGACGGATTCAAAGAAAGTTGGGTTATTATGTGGACCACCAGTGGAGTTAGGCCTAGCTGTTTATCAAAGCAACCTAACCCGGCCTCTATGAACTTGTATGTTTGTTATTTTTGCAGGGAATAGCGTGCGCTTCAAGGAGGGTCCCGTGAAGCCCAAGCTATTCTGGGGACTACTGATGGAGGGATGATAACCCGGTAGGCCAACGCCAAGGTGTAACTCGGCCCAAAGGGTGCTACGCAAGACCCGGCTTAGGGAAAAGGAGTTTCTAGAAGGCCCAAGAGTGTAGGCCTCGTAACCCGGATTGTGGGTTCCGATAAGGAAATTTAGGGTTTGTAAGCAGTGTCCAGGTAGGACTCCGAGTATGCCTTGGATAGTAAGCCAGGGGGTCCGGATATTATATAAGCCGGCCCCTAGGGTTAGATTAGACACAATCACACGATCACGAGATATTCGAGTATCCTTTGTAACACGAGAGTTGAGATAATATATTCAGATCGGAGACTCGGCGACTCGATTGCCGGCTACCAGATCGCATATCACCATGGTTTCCCTTGAGCTAAACCCTCTCCCAAACACCAGAGTCGAATTGCCCCAAGATAAGTTACCCCCGGTAACGTCTGCCGTGATTATCCCACGACAACTCTGGCGCACAAGATGTACTACTTGCGCACTGCTGCTGAAGATGCCGAGAACACCTCCCGGGTAAGTATTTTCTCTCCTATCCGGCTTTTCCGAGTTACAAACTTTTCTATTTATATTTCATACACCATCCAGTCCCCAAGATTTGGGCCGAGTAGGCAATACTCGACCGAGTTGAAGTCTACTCGGGCCGAATCTTCCCACTAATCTTGTATTTGTTTTCTCTTCAGGAATACACTAACACTCGCGCCAAGATCTTCCGCAGGCTCCTCTGGTCCCACCGGAACGTCAAGGATCAAAACCGGGAGCTGCAGGAGGAGCATGGCCAAAGAGGTAATTTTGCTCCTACCGAGTTACCGTATATGCTTTCTCGGCATCAGTTTTCTAACCCGGTTTATGTTTCACAACTCACAGCTATCACGGAGAAGCACCTCACAGATGCCATCACCAAGATATCTTCTTTGGAGAGTAAGTGCAACATTTTCTGTTTGTGCGTTTTGTGTGTATGTCAGTTTCTTTATATCTGGTTAACTTTGCTTTCTCTGCAGGTGAGCACCAGGCCTTCGCCGAGAAGCACCAAGACTGCACTGTGCTGGCAGCGTCAGCGCAGAGCAAAATTTTGGCTCTGGAGAGTAAGTTGCATCTCCTTTTCTTTCATCCGATTTCTGTATTCTCACTGTTTTGCTGACCGGACTGCCTCCTTCCCAAAGGAACACCAACTATTCATTGATCAACACCAAGGGTGTGTCACTCCAGCTAAGGTGTAGCAGCAGGTGCAGGCCAGCCATACCAAGTTGGAGGCATACCTTGCCGCCGAGAAGAATGAGGTGCTCAAACTGAAGCACGAGCTGGATGAAGCAATCAACATGGCGCTGCAGGACGCGAACGACAAAACCGAGGCGCTGAGCCAGGCGGCTGTCGAGAAGCTTGAGCTAGAGAGGGAAATGAGTCCCTTAAGTCACGGAACGCTGCGCTCGACAGCATGCTGGTCAACTCCCGCGGTCTGCTAGACAAGCAGCACGCCATTGCTGAAGGATGGTCCAGCCGGCTTAAGGAGCTTGTCATGGAACTACGTTGTAAGTTATTGCTTTTCACTAAGTTGCTCTATCTGGTCTCTCTTCTATGCGATCTCTCTTCTATGCGGTCTCTCTTCTATGCGGTCTCTCTTCTTGATTCTACCCAATATCTCCTCTCTCTGGGATATTCCCGGACTTCAACTTGGGCGTTGACGGAGCTGTGGATAGGGCCCAGGAACTGAGGAAGGAGCTTGGCCACGATGTTGTTGAATCTGTCACGATTGATGACCAGATTGAAAGCATCAAGATCCGGGTTCAATCCCTTAAGGGCCTGGGCACCTCCATTGTGTCCACCGCCGTGCGCCTGCACAAGGTCTTCTCGCCGGATACCGAGCCCCCGAACTCGGTTGACAAGCTAGCCTCCAACCTGGATTACATCAAGGACGAATTGAAGAAGTTGCGCGCCTCAGTAGCCCGAGGTGGCGCAGATGAAGCTCTGCACTTCGTGCTGTCTTGGTATGAGAATATGGACCTCAGCAAGCTCAAGATGCTCCGGAACGGATCCAAGGGGACCGAAAAAGGATGACTACATCCAATGCCGCCAGGAGACTGCATATCGACTGACCTCATATGTTGATACAAAGGAGTTCATTGATGTCCCTACTGAGCCCGACACGGACGTCGAGGGTGACGAAGATGAGGATGATGATGAAGATGGCGATGATGACGACGCAGGCGACGAGGAGGCCGAGACGGTCGAGGCTGTTATCGAAGAAGCCTAGCTAGGCGACGACCAGGAAGAGTCCGAGCCGAAAGACGGCTCCGAGGAGGTAGACAAGGAGATCCAAGCCGAGAAGCAGCCGGCTGCCTCTTCCGAAGTCATCACCACGAGATGGTTATCTCGACGCCTGCTCCCGAGCTGAATGCATCAGAGGCCACTGCCGAGAATGCCGCTTCCAGGCCTCCTACACCAATTGTCGGTTCTGCGACCCCTGCATCAGCTGCTGCCTCCGAGCCCGCCACCGAGTCCTCTGACCCGGCAGGTGCTGAAGCGACCACAACTTCCTCGACTGCGGATTAAATTCCTGTTCTGCTCAGTCTCAAACTTTTTATCAGATCCCTGGTATGCCGGGTGCAGATGTATCAAACAAGTATTCTGTCGTGTTTGCTACTCAGTTTCAATTAAGCTTTTAGCAAGACTTGCTGAATGCCGGATTGCGCTAATTCCGAGTCCCCGAGTCGGTTTTCTTATCCACCTGGCTCTTTCGTCTTAGCTCTTACCTGCCACTTGTGGCTTGTTGGTAGTCGAGTCACAAGATTTCAAAAACCGAGCTTCTAATACTTAACAACTTTGAGATTTGAAATTAACACTGCCCAACACTTAGCCGAAAAAGCAGAAGAAAAAGGCACTCAACTCGGTCGATAAACTCTTTCTTTCCTTAGTAGTTTTTCATGTGTTTATTGACCTTTGGCTTGTTCTCTTGCTTGCCATGAAGCCGGGTTGTGGACAACAACAGAGTCGAAGAGTTGGCCCTTAGGTTTGAACACATTACTAGACTTACACATGAAATTCCGAGTTGATTAACCGAGTAGACAAAGTAAGAAGGTAAATGACACAGAGCAAGTTTTATCACAGGTAGTCCTCGAGTTCGAACTCGGAGTGCCGACTTGGAACTCAACTCGGAAAGGAGATACATACAATGATTTTCAGGAATGAAAACAGCGGAGTAGAGCTACATTCCAGGGACGCTTGGATTCTTCTCCGGATTTATCCGCCCTGTTCTTCTGTGGTGCCTGTGCATTGATGAGGTAGTATGCATCATTGTGCAGATTCTTGCTCACAATGAATGGCCCTTCCCATGGAGGGGAAAGTTTGTGCACCCCGGTTGTGCGTTGCACCAGCCTAAGCACCATATCTCCTTCTTGGAAAACCCTTGGGTTTACTTTCCGGCTATGATAGCGTCTCAGATTCTGTTGATACACAGTTGATCGTGACAGAGTTAACTCTCTTGCTTCTTCTAGCAAATCAACATCATCTTCTCTGGCTTCTCTTGCCTCTGCCTCAGTATAGAGAGTTACCCTCGGTGAGTCATGCTCAAGGTCAGTGGGCAACACGGCCTCAGCTCCATATACCAGGAATAATGGTGTGTATCTGGTTGATTGGTTAGGGGTAGTCCTTAGACTCCACAACACCACTGGCAACTCGTCTAGCCAACAGCCATGTGTTTTTAGTAACGGCTCAATCAACCTTGGCTTTATTCCTGATAGGACCATGCCATTAGCTCTTTCAAGTTGTCCATTTGAAGCCGGATGGGCGACTGATGCAATGTCTAGCCGGATCCGCTTCTCCTTGCAGAACCGAGCAAAGGCTCTTTCAGCAAAATTTGTCCCATTATCCGAGATGATCCCATGTGGGTAGCCATATCTCAGGATAATGTCCTTCAAGAAACTTACAGATGTGTTCCCATCACACTTCCGGATTGGCTTCACCTCAATCCACTTGGTAAATTTGTCCACCATGACCAGAATGTGAGTCATGTTGCCCCGAGCCGGCTTGAAAGGACCCACCATATCCAAGCACCAAACTGCAAACGGCCAGGTGATGGGGATTGTCTTCAACTAGGAAGCTAGCATATGTATCTTGCTCGCATATCGTTGGCACCCATTGCACTTTCTCACTAGGTCGTCTGCTTGTTGCATGGCAGTGAGCCAAAAGAATCCATGCCGGAAAGTCTTCTTAAGTAGGGCCCGGGATGAAGCATGGTGTCCACATTTCGCTTGGTGTATTTCTCTGAGAATTTCTTCTCCCTCTTCCGGCTCAACACAGCGTTGGAGCATGCTGGTGGCACTTCTCTTGTGTAGCTCTTTGTTAATGATGGTGTAGCCCTTGGATCTTCTCTGTATCTGCCTGGCTGTGACCTCGTCACTCGACAAAGTACCATCCACCATAAACGATAATGTGGACAGAGCCCAACTCGGTGTCTCCCGAGTAGGAAACAGTGGTTCATCCACCTCCATTGGATCAGCTGTCATTACTTGCTCCGAGCTGTAGACGAGTCCCCGAGTACTGAGAAATGATCCCCGAGATGAATGCGACAGTCCCCGGGTTTGCTGATGCAGTCCCCGGTTGAATGGAGCAGTCCCCGGGTTCTCCTTTGCGATCCCCTCATCAATCTCCATGGGAACAACTTTTGAGTCCGGTAGGGCCGGGATGCATATGGACTCCGAGTTGGGTGAGGGCTCGATAGATGGTTTCCTCAAGTGCTCCAGAGCAATCCCTGCCGGGATGAATTGCCGAAAAGAGCCCAATTTGGACAGAGCGTCCGCAACATCATTTTCAGCTCGGTGGATGTGGTGAACTCACACCCATCAAAGAACCCGGTCATATTCTGGACAAGGAACCGATAAGATGCCATGTTGGCATCCAACGCGTCCCAAGTCCCCGAGGCTTGTTGGACTACCAGGTCCGAGTTGCCATAGCATACAATCTGCCGAATACCAATCTCCTTGGATACTTTCAGTTCGTGGACCAATGCCTCATACTCGGCAACATTATTGGATGCCGGAAAATGGATCTACAACACATACTTGAGTTGATCCCGCTTGGGTGAGGTGAGCACAACACCGGCACCGAGTCCCTCTTTCACCTTAGAGCCATCGAAATGCATCCGCCAGAATTTTTTTTCCCCAAAGGAGGCTCATACTGCATTTCGGCCCAATCAACAAAGAAATCCGCCAGGGCCTGGGATTTTATAGCTTCTCTTCTCGCGTACGCTGGGGCGTAGGCAGCTAGCTCAATTGCCCATTTGGCTACCCGGCCGCTTGCATCCTTGTTGCCATAATTTTCGAGATGGGGGCAGTGCTCACCACCGTAATCAGATGCTCTTGAAAATAGTGCTTGAGTTTCTTGGCACCAAGGTAGACTCCATATGTCATCTTCTGATAGTGAGGGTAGTTTTGCTTGGAGCTGGATAGCACCTCACTGAGATAATATACCGGCCTATGAACCGATTTGTCTTCTTCTTCTCGCTCCACAACTACCACCACACTCACAACCCGGTTGGTAGCTGCAATATAAAGCAGCATCAGCTCTCTAGGCAGAGGAGACGCCAGAACCGAACGGTAGCCAGCATGGTCTTGAGCTCTCGGAAAGCCACATCAGCTTGTGGTGTCCAAACGAACGTATTCTTCATGAGCTGGTATAGAGGAAGGGCTTTCTCGCCCATTCTCCCAAGGGACTGGCCGAGGGAAGCCAGGCATCCGGTAAACTTCTGCACATCCTTCAATGATCTTGACAGAGACATGCTCTCAATGGCTTTTATCTTGGAAAGATTGGCTTTAATGCCCCGACTAGACACAAGGAAGCCGAGTAGCTTCCCGGCCGGGACACCAAACGTGCACTTGGTCGGGTTCAGCTTCATCCGGTACTTCCGCAGATTTGCAAATGTTTCTTCTATGTCACTCAGCAGTGTGTGTTTTTCTTTGGTTTTGATGACTATGTCATCCACATACACCTGCACGTTTTTGCCGATCTTCTCATGCAGGCATTTCTGCATGCATCTCTGGTATGTGGCCCCAACATTTCTCAATCCGAAACACATGACACGATAAGCAATAAGCCCCGTACGGGTGATAAAAGCAGTCTTTATTTGATCGGACGGATTCAGTGGAATCTGGTGAAAACCAGAGTAGGCATCAATAAAAGACAAAAGTTCGCACCCGGCAGTGGAATCGATCAACTGATCTATCCGGGGCAGTGGGAGTGGGTCCTTGGGGTAGGCCTTGTTCAAGTCAGTGTAGTCAACGCACATGCGCCACACCACAACGACCATGAGATCATCCTTCTTCTTCTCCACCATGACCGGATTGGCCAGCCAATCCGGATGCAGCACCTCCATGATGAATCCACTTGCTAACAACCTTGTGATCTCGTCACTAATGGATTTCCTTCTTTCTGCCGCAAAACTACGCAGAGCTTGCTTCACCGGCTTGGCATCCGGCCGGACATGTAAAGAGTGCTCAACCAACTCCCTCGGGACACCTGGCAGATCCTGGTTGGACCAGGCAAAGACTTCCCGATTCTCAAAGAGGAAGTGGATGAGTGCGCTTTCCTATTTCTCCTCCAGCCCGGCACCGATGATGGCAACACGCTCGGGGAACTCCGGGTCAATCTGCACCTTCTTGGTCTCCTGAGAGGCCTGGAAAGTGGCACCATGCTGAGAGCTTGACATCCCGGGCATGCCAAGTTGAGCCGCTTGGGCCATAGCCACCACCTCATGTATCTTCTTCTTCTCGGCCGCAATGACCATGGACTCGGCTAGCCGAGATCCAGCATATGCACACTCCAGAGAGCGCTTGTAGTCACCCGAGATGGTGATGATGCCATTGGGACCGGGAAGTTTCATCTTCAGATAGGCCGCATGAGTAGATGCCATGAACTTGGACAGAGCCGGTCTGCCGAGTAGAGCATGGTAGGGGCTCTGGAGATCAACCACCTCAAATTGCAAGCACTCAGTCCGGCAGTTGTCCCTGGTTCCAAAAAGAACATCAATCCATACTCGGCCGATAGGAGCACAGGATACGCTGGGTACGATGCCGTGGAGGGTAATCCGGCTAGGCAGCAGCATGTTCTTGGAATACCCGAGCTTCTCCATGGTGTCTCGGTACAGGATGTTGATGTTGCTACCGTTGTCAATCAGCACCTTGCTGAACTTCACATTCTTCTTGGTCCCAAGGAAAGTTGGGTCTACCACGAAGGCATAGGTACCCGGGTTAGGAATAATCTTGGGATGATCATCCCGATACCAGACAATGTCCTGGTCGCACCAGTGCATGTACTCCGGCACTGCCGGCATCACTGTGTTTACTTCCATCGCACGCATGCGCATGCTCTGCTTGTCATCCGGATCAGTGGTGTACACCATGTAGCTCTCATGATGCTCCTGATACTGATTCCGGTCTCCACCACCATTGCCATCATTGTTGTTGTTGTTGTTGTTCCGGTTGAATGTTTGTTGCGATTGTTGTTGTTGTAGTTGCGTTTGTTGTTGTTGTAGTTGTTGCGGGTGTTGTTATTGTTGGCCCCCTGCGCCACTTGGTTCACATTCTCCCTCCTCTGGTTCTCGGCAGGCCTGGGAGGAGCTTCCCGGATAGGCTGCACATTAGAGCCCGAGAGCAGAAGAGGAGGAGGAGGAGGCAGCTGGCCAAAGCCCTTGCTCTTGATCCGGTCCCACCAGCTGCATTGCCGAGTGGTGTGATTGGCTGGCCTACTCGGATGTCGAGTATGAAAACTGCATGGCCCCTCCTTCATGGTCTCGAAGATGAACCTCGGAGCGTCTCCGGATTGGTTTGGATCATTGTACTGATTCTTGAAGTCCTGTCCCTGATTCTGGTTTTGATCGTACTGGGTTCCAGCTGCTTTTTTTTTGCCTTTGGCTGCTCCCGGCAGCGGGCTGATCCTGATTAACTGCAACCACATGGTTCGATCCGTAGTGGATATCCGGATGGTCATCTCTCCTCTTGTTCCGGTAATCCTGGCGATCATTTTGCTTTCCACCATCATTGCCCTCGTTTCTTCTTCTCGGCTCGAACAAATCGAGCAGAGGCTGAGTAGGTTCACCGAGTGCATACATATCAGCAATCTTGATTGCCTCGGCGAGCGTACTCGACATCTCCCTTTGCAACTTCTACCACAGCATGCTGCCATGTCGGCATCCTTGAGCGAACCAGGCAATAGCCTGTGACTCATTCACACCCTCACAGGTGTTCCTCGGAGTACTCCACCGAGTGAGATACTCTCGGTCTGTCTCCTCTTCCCTCTGCTTGCACGCCTAGAGCTGCTGTGGCCGGTTTGGCCTCTTGTAGGTGCTCGTGAAGTTGCTGATGAAGGCCTTCGAGAAATCAAGCCAGCAATTGATGCTGTCTCTCGGCAGGTTGTTGAGCCAGATCCGGGCTGGGCCCTCCAACATCTAAGGCACATATCTCAGCGCCCACCTGCGGTTACCATCGACAATGTGCACGGTAGTGACATAGTCATTCAGCCGGTCCTCTGGCTTGGTGCTCCCATCATAGGTCTTGCTTCCTCTTGCCAGCTGGAACTTTTGCACAGTAGGCTCATTCATGATTCTGGGACCAAAACAGAGTGGTCCCGGCGGGCCTGCCCGCTCCATCTCCTCGGACTAATAGATCTTGTCCAGCTTGTACCTTGCGTCACTTGGCTGCAGCACACGTGCCCCCAACCGAGATCCAATTCCTCCATCATCATATCTCTCATTCCTTTGGTATCCGGCCTGCTCCATTGCCGAGTACCCATCATTGTATCTGTCTTGACGCGCGGCACCGGGTTGGGGAACCGGGTTGACCACAGCGGCAACGACTTGCGGCTGAACAACAAGACCTGCACCGGGTTGAGGCTGAACCGGGTTGGCTAGCGGGTGCCAAGATGGACCATCTCGGTTGCCTCCTTGCCCCTCTTGGTGAACTCGGGCTGTAGCATGGCCACCACCTTGCACAATGTGTTCTTGGCCGGGATGCCGCTCTACATTGTGTTGTTTTCCGGCGACAGCCGGGTCGTACACCTGCATCTTCTTATATTTCCCGGAATTCACACTCTGAGATCTCCCACCACCGGGAAGAGGTGAGGAGGCCTGGCCTCCGGATTTCGCTCCATGCGACAGTACAACATGAGAGGCACCAGCTCCCGGATTCGCCTTCCGGAACGCTTCATTCTGCCTACCAGCTTCAAGAACAAGCTCATTGAGCCGCAACTGTTGCCTAATGCGAGCTTCACCAGTTAAGTGCGGCAACTCGGCAGCAACTGCTTCTGCCGTCCTAAGCGTATTAGCAGGAGTACTGTACTTAGGCCTATTAGCCGAGGTCAAACTAGCGGACTTGCTAGCAGCTCTACCATCTCTAGCCAACTCGGTACCTAGATTGCGCCGAATAACTCCTATCCGGTAGGGGTCTTTGCAATCAGAGTAAAACCATGAGCCCTATTGTACTCATTCTGGTCAAGACTAAATTCGAGCCTAACCTTTACCATCTCACGGGCTTCCAGGAGCATGGCCTGGCGCTGCTCCTCGAGCTGCACCCTCAACACCGCTGGGTCCGTATCCGTGGCGAGAGGCATGCCCAGATTCTCGATGACACCGGCAAGAGGCGTCGGTATCGCTCTCGATGTAGAAGGAGCCTTGTAGCCCGGTTGGTTCTGGGGCTTGTCGTATGGCTTGAGGCTCGGCCGAGCAGCCGACTCGTCAACAACTTCAGGCAGAGAGCGCGCGCCTTTCCCGTTAGAAGGGACCAGGCCAGTCATCATCACCTCCACGCTGCCCGTAGAGCGGCCGGTTGGCTGCCCGTGGACGGCGAGAACGGCAGGAGGGTCCGCAGCAACGAGCACCACCTCGGGGTACTCGCGGATGACGGTGGTGGCGACGTACACCAGATGCGCGCCGAAGCTGACGACGAAGCCACCTGCAGGCACGGTTCTGCCGCAGAAATCACTCGCATTGTCGGTGACGAAGTCAAGGGAGCCGAATCCATGGACAAGGCCAGAAACCACGCACTCCCCCGAACGAGAAACGGGTCACGTCCGGATAGAAACCCTAGCCGGCGCCGCTGCTGGCCCCATGGTGGGCGCCAACTGTCGTAGTATGGAGAAGACAGATGCCATAGGATGGCTTAAGGTTGGGGCCGATGGACGTTGTAGGTACCCGGGGAGGGATCGCACGCCTAACTGGCGCGCTCACAAACACTGCAAACAACACAATCTACCCAGGTTCGGGGCCCTCGTGTGGAGGTAACACCCCTACTCCTGCCTCTCTCTCTGTATATGTATGTGCCAAGTACAACAGTTCCTCAAGCTCATGAAGCTAGAGGAAGAAGAACCTCTCTGCTACTTTTCTCTCCTAATGGTGCCTCAGCTCTCACGTGGAAAGAACTACTAAGCAATAGATCGACCCTCTCACAGGAGGGGGGAGGCCACCTTATATACTGGTGCCCACCTACTACCTATACGAACATAAGTACTGATTAGGTGACTACACACTGTGCTACCCCGCACGCCTCTGTGTCCTCGCTGACAGTCGCCGAAAGTCTTCGCGGTAGGGACGCTGACATGTCCTGTCCCCCTTGTCAGTGACATGACATGGCCTCACCCATACCGCACACTGTACCCACGTATGGATACACATCATAACGCGCCTAGTAAATTGAACCGCACGCCTATACTGCCCCTGGATACGCGGGATTCACCCAACGGCTCCATTGACTTTGCCTCCGAGTAGAGCAGCACCTTCTTCTATTCGGATCCTCCAAGTGCTACTCGGATGATCCAGATAGTTACTCGAATCTTCCCCTTGGTCTCTTGGTCAGCTTACCGGATAACATTCTATCTGGCCGGGTACCATCCTATCCGGTAGGTACCAACTTGGTACGGCCGAACTCGGTAACTAGTACCTTGAAATCCATTTCTCACCAGCCTTACCCCTACTCGGGGGTAGCCCCCCCCCCCGACAATCGGATATTCCGGTAGAAGTCAACACAGTTTGTATTTCAGATATGAAGAATAGAAGTGTACCGGAATATCCGGTTCAAGTTTGAACTTAAAATTCTGGTAGAAGATTTTTTGCACAACGGCTCTATCTTGGAAGGGGGTATAAATACCCCTCCTTCTTCTCCAAGTTGACTAATTCGTCCAATCCATTAATGTGTATTTATTGAGCTTACCAAATCTTAGATCTGTCCCAATCCCTCCACCCAAACTCGTCCAAGGCCCCGATCTACATCTTCACCAACAAAATTTCATTTCCCCTCGCTTGTGCTTGAGGGATTCGTGCCTAGTATTTCCTTGTGGAAAACCAAGGCCTCATTGCTACTCTCTTGGTGATTCTTGTGATTGTTGGGAGCCCCCAATTTGGTTGTGGGTGTGTGTCCCACACTTGTTTGTAAAGGACTCGATTCCTTTCTCAAAGGGGATAAATAGTGGAAGGTGAACTAGGCCTTTCTGGCGAGGTTCATCGGAGAATAGAGTGAGACCTTTGTGGCGTTGAGTAGGCCTTTGTGGCGAGCTCACACCCCTCCAACGAGACGTACTCCCCTCAAAGGGAGGAACTCAGGATTACATCCTTGTCTCCGCGTGCTTCCTCTATCGGTTACCTGTTTCCTCTCCTTTACTACTTGTCTATATCTTGTATCTTGTTGTTGTTGTTGTCATATAGGTAAATTCACCGTAGTTGCATATCTAGAGAATTTACCTTTGTGTCGAGCCTTAATTTGAAGAAAAAAATAAAATTGGTCGTAGCACCTATTCACTCTCCCTCTAGGTACCCATACTATCCATTTAAGATGCATCAACAACTTCGAGATCATGGAGTGCACGTGGAACTTCACTAACTTGTCGAGCATATGTGGATCCATGCTGGAAACCATTAAATTTATGTTAGAATTATGTACTCCAAATAAATTTTATGTGTGAACTATGTTCTAATTTGAACTATTTATTTATGACCCTAGATAATTGTACACCCAGAGCATGTGATCGATGTGAATGTAATTTGCATGGTTTTAAAGTTTGAAAGTGGGGGCTGTGGTTGGAGATGCTCTGAGAAAAAGTGGATTTCCATGTGGCAACCTCTCAAATGACCTAGTCCGGCATTTTTTACCGGTGGGTGTAAGAGCATCTCTAGAAGATCCCTTAAGTAATGTAATTTTTCTTTTAAATTACCCTGAAAACTGTTCTACTAATCGTCTGGGATCGGGCGGAACAAATCCAAAAAAAAGTACAATTTTCCGGTATCTTTTCTTCTCAAGCGCGCGATACCGCAAAACTGTTTTTAAGATTTACCTGTATTTACGATTTTGGCTAATAAAATATTTATAACAACAATGTAAATCAAACTTAGCAATGCACAATATAACAATGATCTAAATTACAAAAATAGTTCAAATACAAATGATAAATGGTCCATAATGTAAAGGTTCAAATCACACATGAATATAAAGGAAATCAAATGAATAACATAATAAATGGTCGGTTACGAGGAATGCAAAGATGGCCAACCGTTGAGCCTCAATGCCTTTGTTTTTTGTTGTCCTCGAGTTCTTTAGATTCTCCACATCGTCATCTATATCAAAATCATCCGACGACGACTGAGTTGCATGGATGGGATCGTAGACAAACTCATCTACAAAGAGTATATCCTATGTTGAACTAAATTTGCACGTGATTCCTAAACTTAATTACCTTCGGAGCAGATGGCAGTCGCCGAATCGGATATGGCGGCCTCCAAATCAGTGTCGAGGCATCTCCCTTGACGAGCGGCCCCAAATCATTGGCAACGTCGGCTTCTCCCTCAACGAGCGGCCCTAATAAGCGGCGGTGGCGACTTAATGTTGACGAGTGACCAAATTAGAACAAGACACCCCTTGACTCAAGCCCTGAGCGACAGATGCGGCTGCGACGGCCTATGGGGCACTTTTCGACGATGGACAAGACACAAGCCCCTTGATTTAAGGTGTTGAGCTCTGCGGCATATCCATGCCGGCGGCCCGATCAAGTCGCAGTAGAAGGGAATGACCAGCCGTGAGGCTCCCATATGGGTGGGAATGAAGCGCCAAATGGCGGCGATGGATATTTTCGACGGCGTGACATGGTTAGGGGCGGCTCAAATCGACCATGGGATGCAGCGGTGGCGGCAGAACCAATGTCCTTGACCACACCATTAAAATAATATTCTCTTTTGAGAGCGTGTGAAGCGTTGGACTTGTCTAAGAAAATATATAGTCCTAGGTTTAAGAAGTGGAGAAGTGTTCCACCGTTTAGCACATACAAAGGGTCCCATTTAACAATAAATTTGCATATTTAGTGGACTAGTTTTGTATCATACAACACACTGCCAAGTAAGTCCGCTAGTTTTTTTTTCCTTAGAGCGTGTGCAACGTTGAGTTAGGAGAAAAAGTAAACCCGCGTCTAAGAAAATGATTCCGGTCCACCCTTTAGACACACCTAGCAGAATCCACCTTGCCCACTTTCTCCACCAAACAACTCCTCCTCCACCAATAGTTAGAATGACTGAATTTTTGAATCACTAGACACTTGTGACTTACACTAGTCTCATGTCTAGGAATCTTTTTCTTAGACACCACTTTTTTACATGCTCCAATGGCTAGACCTAAGAATTCTTAGACACAGGTTTTTGAGCATGCTGCACACGCCCTTAGACACCCCTGACTAGTACTAGACATATGTCTACATATTTCTTAGCTAGTACCACCCCCTCCACCGTTTAGTAATAGGTCTAAAAGAAAAAAGATACTCTTAGACACCTCTTTTTACAACGCTAAGCTAGAGATAATCTAATGTTTGGACTTTCTAAAGAAATACTAAAAAAGAAACGATTAGTAAGATTAGAGTACTATCTGACCAAATATGATCATGTTTAGGGGACATATGACTTCCCTTCACGTCACTCTTTTCATTTATTTAAGGGACAAACAATTTTCCCCCCTTTATTTGCAATTCACAAGCCTATAATCAGTACATACAAGTCTGGCGGTCCCATCAAACCCGAACAACAAAAAAGCAGAGTTGCAAAGCTCTCAAATGACCCAGTCCGGCATTTCGCGTTGCTGGGTGTAACGTTTGCACCGGTGTTTCACCATGCGCAGCCCTCTGATGACCCACAAGTATAGGGGATCGCAACAGTCTTCGAGGGAAGTAAAACCCAAATTTATTGATTCGACACAATGGGAGCCAAAGAATATTTGTGAGCCTTAACAAGTGAGTTGTCAATTCACCTGCACGTGAAAGTACTTTTTTTCGCAGTGGTTTATCAGTAGTTACAGTTTTATAGTAGCAGCAGTAGTGAAATAATAGCATCAGTGGAATGAAAACAACATCAGCATTAGTGTTTGAAGTAAACAACGAGATTAAATACTGTAGGCATAGGGTTGGATGAACCGGCGTTGCATGGATAGGAAAGTTCAAATAATGATCATGTCACGGGCATTGCAGATAAATAAGATAAAGCATCCAACCACTAAGTAACCATAGGCATGTGTTCCATAAATTGTTGTACGTGCTCGCAATGAGAACTTGCACAACATCTTTTGTCCTACCAGCCCGTTTTCAGCGGGGCCTCAAGGGAACTGCTGCTAATTAAGGTGCTCATTTTAATAAAGTACCGGAGCAAAGCATTAACACTCCGTGAACACATGTGATCCCTCACATCACATCCACCCCCTCCGGTTGTCCCAATTTCTGTCACTTCGGGGCCTCGGGTTCCGGACAACGATATGTGTAAACAACTTGCAGGTATGATCAAGAAACAATAATTATCATCGTGATTCAATAACATGTTCAGATCTGAGATCATGGCACTCGGGCCCAAAGTGGCAAGCATTAAGCATAACAAGCTTATACTAGGCACTATGCCCTAACAATCACGACATTATTACATGAACGATCTCATCCAATCCCTACCATCCCCTTCAGCCTACAGCGGGGAATTACTCACACATGGATGGGGGAAACATGGATGGTCGATGGAGAGGCGTTGGTGATGTTGATGGCGATGATCTCCTCCACTTCCCCGTCCCGGTAGGGCGCCAGAACAGGAACTTCTGATCCCCGAATCGAGGTTCGGGATGGCGGTGGCGCTCTGTTGTGTTTATGTGGAATATGACGAACCCCCTCGGGTTTTAGGGTTGGAGGCTACTTGTAGTCGAAAGGGGAGTCCGAGGGGGGCTCTGGGGGGCCCACACCTCTAGGTGGCGCAACCTAGGGGGACCCGCGCCAGGGGGGTGTGGCCACCCTGTGGCTCCTCTCCTGGCCTCCTTCTGGCTCCCGGGGTCTTCCATGGTGAAAACACCAATGGGGTCTTTTCTGGGCAATTTCCCGAAAGTTGATTTTTCTGCATAAAAACAAGACACCAAAGTAATTCTGCTGAAAACAGCGTTAGTCCGTGTTAGTTGTATTGAAAACACACAAGTTTAGAGGGAAAAAAAGTGTTCGGAAAAAGAGATACGTTTTCGACGTATCAACTCCCCCAAGCTTAGCTTATTGCTTGTCCTCAAGCAATTCAGTGACAACTGAGTGCGATAAAAGACTTTTACGAACACATTTCTTTCATATGATGTAAATTTATTCACTATATGGTCAAATACTTAATTATGCTCAGGATAAGATACATGCAAGATATTGTCACTTAATAGCTATGCAAACCATGAAGAGATAACAACATATTAATAATAAACAACATGAAGCATAACTATTTGCAAGATTGTAATAATCATAAAAAGGATCTAATAATGTGGTATCTCGTTTGCCCTTAAGTGTGGGGCAAAACATAAATTCCAGGGCACATATGAAGTTCAAGGGAAGACTAGAAGTAAACATATCAAAGATACAAGTAGCAAAGTTATATCACAATCAACCGTACTTTGGTACAAACACATCGCACTAAGAATGACCGTTGTGCTCTCAAGAAAGTTCTCAAAGAATATGACGGAGACTCAGCATAAAAGTAAAAGAAAGGACCTTCGCAGAGGGAAACATGGACCACTCATGTGCTACAGATTTTTATTTTATTAAACAGAGGTATTGAAAATATTTTGAGAGAGGTGTATGCTTATGTCAATGAATGGTAAACAGACAGTACAGTACGTCACTAGCCAACTGGATTCACAAGAGCGGCTCCCATGTGAAGGACGCATCTGGGTAGAAGGTCATCCCTCTTTCTCTTTTGTTTACACAATTACGCTTTGACTGATAAATCAGGGGCAACAAGAGTGAAGAGAATTTGTGTGTATTAATTTGGGGCTGGGCACCTTGCTGCCAGCTCTTCTATCATTTGGATAAGCGGATGAAGCCACTAGTTCAGGGTGTGAAATCCAATCAACGAGTGAGATAAAGATTATCTATTTACGTCCTCATGAGCTAAAACAGGGGCACAAAACAGGAGTAATTTTTATCAGGTTTTAAAGGTAGCACATGAGCAATTTAATTGGAGTGGCGGTTAAATACCACATATAGGTAGGTATGGTGGACACATTTGGCAAACTTTGGTTTTTGGGAGTTAGATGCACGAGTAGAGCTCATACTCAGTACAAGTGAAGGCTAGCAAATAGACAGTGAGCGACAATCAAGAGAGCAACAACTATCATAATCATGTTTGCGACAAAGTAAAATTAACTGAGACATAAAATTGATACTAGAACTCTCAGGCAAAACAAATCATCGAGGCTTATTGACTTTTTGTTTTTAGTCTTAGCATGCGTGAGCATGTGCCAAGTCGATTTAAATGAAACAGTCAGAGGAGGCTACCACAATATAATACCCTTCTATGAATAGGAAAATGCAAACAAATATTTCTATGACATGTCATTTACTATTAATAAATTGGAACAAATCATGAGAGAGAATGAACTATTAAGCAGCCATTAAGTAACATATATCTTATACGAACAAACTAAGCATGCTCATATAGATGGATATATGTACAAAAATGAAAGCAAATAGAATTCATACCAGCCTCTCACCACAACTTGAATTGCCGTATATCGTCATTATTGCTCTTCACTTGTGGCTCGAATAATATATAATGAAAACCAAGCTCTAGTGGAATCATGGACGACTGCTGAACTCTGCAACAAACTTTATAAAACCAAAGAAGAACAACAAATATTTTTGGGTTTTTCAATTAAAGCACGAACAAAAGAGAACAAGCAAACAAAGCAAAATATTTTTGGGTTTTCGAAATGAAACAAGAACAAAAGAAAGCAAACAAATAAACCAAACAAAATATTTTTGGGTTTTTAAATATTAAACTACAACTAAAAGATAAAGCAAACCAACTAAAGAAACAAATAGAGAGAAACAACAGAAATATTTTCGGTCTTTTGTGTTTTGGAAAGCGAAAACAAAAACAATAAAAGCAATAGAAGAGAAAGAAACGAAAGAAAACGAAAACAAACGAAAGAAAAGAAAACAAAATATGGATATACAAAGAACCGACCGAACATGATATATAAATGAGTGTGATGTCGGTATACCTCCCTCCAAGCTTAGGCTTTTGGCCTAAGTGGAGATAAATCACCAAGGGGCCCAAGAGGTGCCGCCCCCGTAATACACCGAGGAGGAAGCCTCCTCCTGATATGTGCTCGAGGATGCGCCAGTGTACTGCGTGTTGTGGTACTCGGAAGGCACGTCTCACCTCTCCTGCTGACGGTAAAAATCCATGGTGCTCAGATGCTCGTCTACCTGCTCCTTGGAGAGCGACCATGGTGGCTTGTCAATCTTAAACAAAACAGGCTGCAGCAAAGTAACTTTCCGCTCTTCTCCATCCATATATAAAAATCTATATATTAAACGTTCAGTAGTAGAGTTAGAAGTGACAAACTGCTGGGATTTCATAGCAGCAAGGTTAAGCCTATGTGGAGCAATTATTTCATCATTAGGATCAATGGAAACATGCAAAGGAGCTGCTAGACGTGTAGCAATAATGCCACCAAAAATAGGCCCAGAAGCAGCAAGGCAGCGTGCAACAAGTGCACCAAGGTTATACTTTATGCTACAGTTCAGTGCAGCATCAATGAAAGCAAGGTGATAACTAGAAACATTTCTAGTGTGCTCCCAACCAAGAATACCAGTACAAATATAGTAAGTAAAGTATCTAAGAGCAGGAAATTGAATGTTCCTCATCTTCTGACGCTGGGATGAGCGACCGTCATCGTTGGTGATCTCTCGGTAGATCCCTTGGAGGTCTGCTGGTCTATCTTGAATCCTACTTGCCGTCCCGGTGGCGTTGATACCTATAATAGCACAAAATTCCACCAAGGACAAAGACATAGGACTACTATATAACTTGAATGCAACAGTTGGACCATATTGAGTGTTCTGAAATTTAAAGCTCTCAACAAAAGCTTTTGTGAGTGTGGCATACTGAGGGCTTTCATCCTCCATAAAGTTGGTGAGACCAACTCTCTCAATAATCATAAGAAAATCATCTAAAAGACTTGCACTTCTTTAAAATGTACGGCAAGGAAAGCTACATGGATGTATGATACCGTCATCCTCCGCATCGTCAATAGTTGATGCAATAACGTCTTCATTATAAGATGGCCTCGCTGAAGTAGACGAGCATGATGACCTTGTCCTTTTAGGAGCATCACTCCTAAATATCTCACCAAAGTTGTAACTATCCATCTTTGAAATTTTTCAACAATCATCATAAAAATTAATTTCAAGCAACTATAAGGTGGAAACTACTACAGGGACTTATATGAGAGCTAAACATACATCAAAACTATTTTCTACTCAAATAAAGCATGCAAACTCACATAAGCTGTCACCTACTGTGGCAAAATACTCAAGAAATACTTCACTGAACAAAATTCTACTTGGATCATCGGAGGAGTCACATGCCGGAGATCAAACACACCAAAAATCAACACACCAAAAATCAACACAAATGATGGGCTGCAGAAGGAGATCGAAAATCCAGAGGAAGAACACCAAGAACACGGGATCCAGGAAATGTTTTCAGTTTGGGAGGTGAGAGAAAGGACTTGGGCAGTGGAGAGAGTAAGTGGAGGGCCAGGGGGGCCCACACCATGTGATGGCGCCACCAGGGGCTGGCCACGCCACCCTAGGGTGTGCCTGCCTGGTGGGCCCCCTGGGGTCTCCCAGGTGGCTTTCTGCCTCATTTTTGACGTAAAAATTTATTATAATTTTTTTTGGAATTTTTCGAGAAACTTTATTTTTGAGGTATTTCCAGAATTTTAATAATTAATAAAAAACCGGGAAAATGAAAGTGAAAACGTGGAAAACAAAACCAAAACTAGAAATACATAGGTTCTAAGACACTTTAATGAAAGAATAACCAAAGAAAACAAAGGTGGTAGTGGTGAAAACAAAAGTATGGGTGGTGAAAACATGCATAACTTCAGTAAATAGGGTGAAAACATCAGGAAAACATGCATAAGGATGGTGGAAAACATGATTATACTCAAGTAATAATGTGATAACAGAAGTAAACATGGTGAAAACAATATGGGGAAGGTGAAAACATTGTCCATTTCATTTAAAATCATTTTGTTAACAAGGGTGATCAAGTCTTGCTACCAAAATAATTTTCTATGAAACAAAACTTTGTTTCTCACTAAATACTCATGTTACCTCAACCTTGATAGACATAGTACCAATCATAATGATTTAATATTCTTTGGGTGGATTTGGAATAAGACAATAAAATTCTCCAATCTTGATGGTCTCAATATTTTCAATAGAATTTAGACCATATTTTCTATCAATCTTCTTGGGAAAATAAACAGTGTGCTCTTTATCATTAACATTAAAAGTAACTTTTCCTTGATTGCAATCAATAACAGCCCCTGCAGTATTAAGAAAAGGTCTTCCAAGAATAATATACATATTATCATCTTGAGGCATTTCCAACACAACAAAGTCAGTTAATATAGGAAAATTATTAGCAACTTGAACAGGAACATCCTCACATATACCCACAGGAATAGAAGTAGACTTATCAGCCATTTGCAAAGATATATCAGTTGGTATCAATTTTTCTAGGAGGAGTCTTTTATAGAGATTAAAAGGCATGACACTAACTCCAGCTCCCAAATCACACAAAGCAGTTCTAACATAATTATTTTTAATAGAACAGGGAATAGTAGGTATACTAGGATCTCTAAGCTTCTCAGGAACCTTGCCATTAAAAGAGTAATTAGCAAGCATAGTGGATATTTCCTTATTAGGAATCTTCCTTTTGATAGAGACAATATCTTTCATATATTTTGCATACGAAGGCAATTTAATAGCATCAATTAAAGGAATTTGCAAGAACAAAGGTTTCATCCATTCACAAAACTTTATAATGTTCTTCTTCCTTAGATTTGTGTTTCTTACCAGGGAAATGCATTGTTTTTTGTACCCAAGGTTCTCTCTCATTACCATGTTTATTAGCAATGAAATCTTCCTTAGTATACTTTGCAATTTTAGTTTGCTTTTCAGGTTCAACTACAAGTTCTTCTTTATCAGAAGCATCATTCTTTTCATTACCACTTTTAGTTTCAGCATCAGAGATAGATATACTATTAGGATCTTTAGCAGGTTCAGAGGATTCTACAAAAGTTTTATGTTTCTTTTTCTTCTTAATATGAATAACATTATCATTAGTTTGCTGAGAATCTTGTTCAATTCTTTTAGGATGTCCCTCAGGATATAAAGGATCTTTTGTAGCAATACCACTTCTAGTTCTTATTTCATAAGCATGTTTTTCTTTAGAAGCATTAACTAGCAAATCTTTTTGCATTTTAGCAAGTTGATCAATTTGAGTTTGAACCATTTGAAAAAAATTAACAAGCATTTTAACATCATTAGAGGTTCTTTGTATAATACCATGCAAATTATCAATAGCTCTAGAGTTTTCCATGAGGTGATTTTGCACTCTCATATTAAAATTATCTTGCTTGATAACATAATTATCAAATTCATCTAAACATTGATCAGGAG
This sequence comes from Alopecurus myosuroides, assembly GCA_028641055.1. NCBI lineage: Eukaryota > Viridiplantae > Streptophyta > Magnoliopsida > Poales > Poaceae > Alopecurus > Alopecurus myosuroides. The sequence continues at coordinate 103,744,769 of CM054063.1, read as the reverse complement.
GTTTTTTATAGGGAATATCTCTACTATCAAAATATTGGAGAGAGTGTACCTCAATAGTGGGTGAGTGAGGGATTGGCTTACATAATTCCTCTATAGTTGGTAGATTCTTCACATCTTCAGATTTAATACCCCTCTCTTTAAGAGATTTCTTGGCTTCTCTCATCACTTCATCATTTAATTCAATCATTCCCCTCTTCTTGGGTGTTGGTGTTGGTGTAGGTACTGGAGTGGGAGTCGGCTCAGGCTCAACCATAGTCCAATCATCATGATTTTGGCTTATTTTTTACAGTAATTCCTCAGCTTCTTCTGGAGTTCTTTGCCTGAAAACACAACTGGCAAAACTATCCAGGTATGTCCTAGATTCAACATTTAGTCCATTATAGAATATATCAAGAAGTTTATTATCTTCTAGCTTATGCCCAGGTGTAGCTCTAACTAAAGAACAGAACCTTGCCCAAGATACATGCAATTTCTCTCCTTCCAATTGCTTGAAATTAAATATATTTTGTAAAGCAGCATGTTGAGCACTAGCAGAAAAATATTTCAGGAAGAAAACATTTACCAAACCAATAGGACTATCAATAGATCCAGGAGACAAATTGTTAAACCAAGTTTTAGCTTCATCTTTCAATGAGAAAGGGAATATTTTAGTAACAAAGTAGCTACGTTTCTTAATATCATCAGAGAATAAACTACTCAAAGAGGAGAGCTCATTCATATGTTTCATAGCACTTTCATTTTCAGTTCCACAAAACGGTTCTTTCTCGACAATAGATATATAAGATAAATCAAGAGATAAATCATAATCCTTGTCCCTAATATTAATGGGAGAAGTGGCAAACTTAGCATCGGGAGATAATTTATATCTAACATCACGACTTTCAATAAGTCTCATAACAACATCCTCATCCTTCATAGTATATATTTCATCAATAAGATCATCATTAAGATCAACATAGGCATCATCTAAATCATCACTAGGATTCTCTATAGGCTCGGGTGAAACAGCAGGAGTAACATGATTTTTATCAGGAGTTTCAGTGTTTGCAATATTTTTAGCTTTAGCAATAGTAGCATCTAAGAAAGGACCAAGAGAACCACTCTCATCAAGCACAGTAGAAGCATCATCAAAAGTATCAGAAGTATTTTCAGATTCAGCAGAAGTAGCATGTGTAGCATGTGGGGGTGTAAGCAACTTACTCATAACAGACGGTGAATCAAGAGCAACAGAGGTGTTCAGAGCTGTACCTCTTCTTGTAGTGGATGGTAATATAGGAAACTTTCCATCACGAGTCTTACCCATGATTAATGATGGAAATAGATAATAATACTCTTCGGTGAGCTCGCAAATAAAGCTATGCTCCCTGGCAACGGCGCCAGAAAATAGTCTTGATGACCCACAAGTATAGGGGATCGCAACAGTCTTCGAGGGAAGTAAAAACCAAATTTATTGTTTCGACACAAGGGGAGCCAAAGAATATTTGTGAGCCTTAACAAGTGAGTTGTCAATTCACCTGCACCTGAAAGTACTTTTGTTCGCAGTGGTTTATCAGTAGTAACAGTTTTATAGTAGCAGCAGTAGTGAAATAATAGCAGCAGTGGAATGAAAACATCAGCAACAGTAGTGTTTGAAGTAAACAACGGGGTTAAATACTGTACGCATAGGGATGGATGAACGGGCGATGCATGGATAGGAAAGTTCAAATAATGATCATGTCATGGCCATTGCAGATAAATAAGATAAAGCATCCAAGCACTAAGTAACCATAGGCATGTGTTCCATAAATTGTCGTACGTGCTCGCGATGAGAACTTGCACAACATATTTTGTCCTACCAGCCCGTTTTCAGCGGGGCCTCAAGGGAACTACTGGTAATTAAGGTGCTCCTTTTAATAAAGCACCGGAGCAAAGCATTAACACTCCGTGAACACATGTGATCCTCACATCGCAACCATCCCCTCTGGTTGTCCCAATTTCTGTCACTTCGGGGCCTCGGGTTCCGGACAACGATATGTGTCAAAAACTTGCAGGTATGATCAAGAAACAATAATTATCATCGTGATTCAATAACATGTTTAGATCTGAGATCATGGCACTCGGGCCCAAAGTGGCAAGCATTAAGCATAACAAGTTGCAACAATGTCAATAGCACTAATATAGGATACTAGGCACTATGACCTAACAATCACGACATTATTACATGAACGATCTTATCCAACCCCTACCACCCCCTTCAGCCTACAGCGGGGAATTACTCACACATGGATGGGGAAAACATGGATGGTCGATGGAGAGGCGTTGGTGATGACGATGGAGATGATCTCCTCCACTTCCCCGTCCCGACAGGGCGCCAGAACAGGAACTTCTGATCCCCGAATCGAGGTTCGGGACGGTGGCGGCGCTCTGTTGTGTTTCTGTGGAATATGACGAACCCCCTCGGGTTTTAGGGTTGGAGGCTACTTGTAGTCGAAAGGGGAGTCCGAGGGGGGCTCTAGGGGGCCCACACCCCTAGGTGGCACGGCCTAGGGGGGACCCGCGCCAGGGGGTGTGGCCACCCTGTGGCTCCTCTCCTGGCCCCCTTCTGGCTCCCGGGGTCTTCCGGGGTGAAAACACCAATGGGGTCTTTTCTGGGCAATTTTTCGAAAGTTGATTTTTCTGCATAAAAACAAGACACCAAAGTAATTCTGCCGAAAACATCGTTAGTCCGTATTAGTTGTATTCAGAACACACAAGTTTAGAGGAAAACAATAACAAAAGTGTTCGAAAAAGGAGATACGTTTTCGACGTATCACCCTCCGCTGGGCTTCTCCAGCAACTCCATGTCGGTAAACACGACGAACTTGTCGCAGTTTCCGTAAATCCAGTCGCCGCTTTTTATGAGCACCTTCTCCTTGGTTTCGAAGAACTCTGCAAGGAAGAGCTTGCCGGAGCCTAGCAGCACGATGTAGGACATCACCGGGGTCCACTCCGCTGGCTGCGCGACGTCCTCCCACACGGCCCGCAGCACGGGCGGCGTCATCGCGGAGGCGGTGGCGGCGAGGTCAAGGGCGCACATGCGGGTTGTCCTAGGACGAGAAGCCGAACCAGAGGCCGAGCTCGGGAACGTAATCGACGCGGCCTCGGAACGGCAGTTTCCAGTCCATGTCATGGCTCCACGCGCCGGTCGTCGTGTCAAAGGAGCAGGTGCCGGCGCCTACGGTGGATATCCAGATCTGCGAGTCACTCACCCCTGTGTGTCCATCGATAATGCAGTCTACAGCATCGAAACGAGACGAGCCGTGCACCGTCGCAGGACCGGTATAGTCTTCGTCGTACTCGTCATCTGAGACGTCGGAGTCGTAGGGCATGTAGCTAGGGGTCGCACATGGGGAGGCGGCGAGAGAGAGTGCCAGTACCAGTCGATCGACCCGCACGACTTGGACCCGCGTCCGTGTATGAGGGCTTCGAAGCAATGGCGGCCGCGGAGGTTGAAGTTCATGACGTAGACGCTGTCGCCGACGGGGAAGGCGGTCGGCAGGATCTTGCCGGCGTGCAGCGCGGGCATGGTCGAGACGGCCGGAGTGGCGGCGTCGTAGAGGGTGCCGCGACCCATGTGGTCGAGAGCCAGGATGCCTGTATTGCCGCCTCGGCTAAGGGGCACGAAATCCATGCCGGTTGACACGGGACAGTCTGCCGGGCCAGGCTTATAGAAGGTCATGGCAGCGGTGGGAAGTTGGAAATCCTCCATTGTTGCTTTTCCATCATCTGCTGGTCGTGATTGGAAGAAGGTCGACAGATCGATGAGGTGAAGGGTGTATGCCGGGCTGCGGTTGTGGGCGACCAGTTGCAAAAACCGGCGGCTCATCATCATCCGCCGACAAATTCAGATCCGAAGAAGCTCGTCTAGCCAGTCTGTAGACGCCGCTAGCGCAATCAGCTCTTGGTTGTTTTTTTGAGTGTAAATTGTTGGATCAACCTGCAGCAGCGGCATCAAAGGGTTTGGGCACCTTCGCCCGATTTATCGACCCTAATAGTAGATAGGGCAAAAACGTCCGAACTATAAAGTTTCGGTGACTTTGCGGGCCGAGTCCAGTTTGATGACCAGAACGGCCCCGCAAATTCTGTCCGGCCCATAAAGATTTTAGAGGCTGTAGCAAAATTGCACCGCAAATCGCTATTTAATTGGGATGGACGGTGAAATGCGGGTCAAAACTCTTGTCTCCGCCGCCGCTGCCTCCCTCCAAATCGATGTACATTTCTCGCCGTTGGTCCCCTCCCTCTTCCACTCAAGCCAACGATTTAGCGCGCCATGGACGAGTTCTCACCTCACATGCGCGGGAGGAGCGTCGCCGTTGCGTCACCGCCAATGCCGCGCGAAAGCGCTCTACGCGTCGGTGGACCAACTATGGCCTCTCGCCGCTGCGCCATCTCTCCCTTCGTGAGACGGAGGAGTTCGACCTTCGCCACGGTTTGGTGGCACCAGCGCCGCCCTTGCCGCCTACGCCACAGATGCAGTGGGTCGTGCCCGCGCCGCAGATGCATGCGGCCGCGCCCCTCACGCCGCCACGCGCCTCCGGTGAGGGAAGCTCGTCGGGCGCGTCCGACGACGAGTTCGAGGCCCTCGATCCCGCTGCTTTAGCCAACGACATTGGCCCCAGAGATTTCGTCCCCGAAGGCCATAGACGGGTTCACCTCCATGATGCTCGTGCGCAGCGCACGGGAGGTCCACGGCGATGACACACCTGGCGGGAGCCGCAAGAAGCTCAAGGGTATCGTCATCGACCTCGGCGACTCCGACGAGTAGCGCTTCGACCAGGACGCTGTAGCAGCTCCGTAGATAGGTGCTCGCACCGTCGTCTGTGGCATGGCGCGAGTCGATGTATGTATCATCTTCCACGTTTGTAATTTTTTTTATATGCAGTTCATCTTTAGGGTTTCTGTTCTTCGGCGGAGCACGCGAGACATTGTCTACTAGAGATGCTCTAATGATGTATTGCGTTCGGACCTGACGGACATGACACAAACGTTATCCACCGCTTCTCGACTTCTATTTGCTCTCCCCTGTTTTCTCTCACGCGGGTATGGAGCAAAGCCAAATCAAACCACGGTGGGGCTCCAACTAAGCCAGATTGGTTGTCGGCGAACCTGATCGTTGAACATGTTAAATTCTTGAATGTTTGTTGTATGGATACGGACGGCATATTGCGATGATTCTAGACATCTGTTGGATAGATTGTGTTGATGCCGCCAAGTAAGATAACACTAGGAGCAATTAATTCATGATCCATTGAAACTGTACGGTAGTAAGATAACATCAAAACTTAGATTGGGGTCATCTGAGCAACTACTGCAATACTTGTGAGGAGTATCCACCGGACTTGAAATATGATCACCTTCTGTTCCATTTTCTCATGGAACTCGACTGCCCCTGTCTCCTGTAGTACAATTTCAACAGGACAAAAAGTGAACTGACATGACATGCAAGGTCAAGGTTTCCACTGAAGCAACATCCTAAATAAATCCAAATCCGACAGCATATATCACATGACACGAGTCACATCAAACTAGCAGCATGAACTAACTTAGAGATCCTCTTTACTAGATAGATGTTCAACGCTACAAAAGGAAAACAGAAGCTAGCAATTAATCAACAGGTTATTCAGCGACAGTGTCTGGGAACATAGCATCTGAATTGCTCAAGGTTCTTGTACTCTATATTCTTCTAGCCATGGGTCGACGGCCGGAGCATCAACCATGGCAAGGCATGACCGCCACCGTTGCTCATTCGTTCGAGCGTCGTTACCGCAAATCCTGGGTATGGGGTGTCACCTCCCTCGCTGCTGTTTGGTCCATGTCCAGATTAGTTTCAGACAAACGTTCGCAGTCAGAAGAAAAGAACCGGAGATCAGGCAATAAATATATAGTGCATAGGCGAAATTAGTGGATGAATGCTCACCAGATGTTCAGGTTAGGAAGAGAGGCAGCTGTAGCATTGCAGGAAGGAGCTGCGCAGTTCTTGTGCAGGGTTGCCTCCTGCACTTCAGCCTTCTCCTGCTCACACGAATAGACACGAAATGTTTGATTCATTTCTGTTCAAATTCAGTCCAACTATAGGAGCAATCGTGCAGTGTTCAACGGACAATTTATCATAACAAACTTTCTTCGCATGAGTTAAATTTACCTTCTCGAGAATCTTATTTTGCTCCGTCAGCATCCTTTCCTGCAGCGATGAAATCAAACGCTTTAATAAACGGCCAACATTGAGAGAGGACTATCTGAACTTCAAGAATCAGTATGTTCTAAGATTTGCCTTATTTTGAAGCTCCGTGATCGAGTTGGTCAAGAGATGGTTCTGAACGAATTAATCAAGAAACCGTTAGCTACTGAAATGATCACCAAGAGAACATCTACGTAGTTAATAGTTCTCTTTCTTTTTTAGTCATAGAATGTAATTAAATAGTTCTCTAAATTCATTGCGTGTACCTTTCTGAGTCTGATGTTTCGGAGGGCATTGCAAATCTGCTGCTCAAGCTGCTGGACTTCTCTCACTGATAGGGTGTCCAGTTGCTCTCCCTTAAGATTCCTGAGTGCACAGAGGATTAGTAATACTCGCTCTGATCCATAAAAAGTGTCGCTCATTTTGTACTAATGTAGTGCAAACTTTGTACTAAGTGAGCGACACTTTTTATGGACCGGAGGGAGAGTACAAGATTAATTATTCTGAAAAATTTATGACGTTGAAGGTTTTACATTTGTCTTCTCAAGTTTTGAGCATTATAAGCCACATGCAGAATAGTTCTTATTTAGTGTTGTTTCGTGGTAAAGCATATTGCCCCTTTTTGTTACCTTTGGCTCTTTTGTAGAGCTTCAATCCTAGAACTCAACTTGATATGATCGTAGTTCATACTCCCCTGTCCATTACAAATTTACATAACTGAAACGTCAGATCTATATTTATCATTGCAGCATACAGAGGATTATGAATGCTGAGATGCACTCACATACCTCCGGCTCAGGGAATTCTTCAATGACATTTCCTTCGGATAACGAAAATCTCTCATATCGTTCGAGGATCCTGTCCATGCTAAAGAAATAAAAGAAATCAAGTTAACAAGAATTCTATGCTGTTTAGTTGTAAACAAATATAATTGTGGAAGGATTAGACGATAGTGTCATACATGAAAAATATATACTCTCTCTGTTTTTGTATACGGTTGGACGAGGTACAAAGCAAGGTACCGAGTGACCAGTGTAAATAAACACGTGTTGTTTTGCTCAAGGAATCCTTTTCTTGCATCAGCATGCTCACATGCAGATGCGTCACATTTTTATTCAGGTGTGCGGAGCGTACAGTACTGTATTGTACTGCGGCATGGTGCTAGTACAAGAGCAGGAACATGTGCGTAGTACTATAGTTCCATAAATAGATGGTACTAGGTCATGCTCACGAGCATACACCGGAACAGTAAAGTACGGGAGCACCTTTTTAGAAAAGGAAAAAGGAAAAAAACGTAGTACTAGGTATAGAGTACAATAGTTCCATATCAGGAAATAAGCAAAGAAAGGTATTGCCATTCTCCACAGGAATCGCCTCGCTCTCTGGCCATGTACTAGGGATGAAGCGGGTGGTTGCTGACCTTGTGTGCGCGGAGTACTCGTAGAGCCTGCCCTTGGCGGAGAAGACGATGACGGCGACGTCGGCGTCGCAGAGCACGGCGATCTCGTGCGCCTTCTTCAGCAGCCCCGACCGCCGCTTGGAGAAGGTCACCTGCCTGCTCACGTTGTTCTCGATCCGCCGGAGCTGCACCTTGCCCCTCCCCATCCTAGTATCACTCAATGTCCTCCGGGTAGAGGAGACCAGCTGCTAGTATGTTATTTTTGGTAGTGTCGAGGTAAGCGTGGAGGCAGCTATAGGAAGGCAGTGTCAGGCAAGCCTATTTATAGTAACCCGGGGGGCCCCGGCTGCTCCATCACTGTGCGGGCTGGCACTGGCGCAAGCGACGCTGTCGAGCTCTCCTTGGCCGGAGGGGCTCTGTTTCCTACGTGGCGGGAAGCCGTTGGCCTGGTGCCCTGCTGGGTGGCAGCCCACGCGGGCAGGCACCCACACACGGCGCTGTCCCGCGCCCAGTGACGACGGGCGCCGGCACCGAGGCTGTACGGACGCTGCAGGTCGATTCCGTCTCGCTTGTGTGCCCGCCAGGCATGGCTCTCCAGTACAGTGAAAAATAATCACTAATTTGTACTAGGATAGAACAATTGTATATGTTACATGTTCTAATTTTTTTTTTTTGAAATTTAAAAGGTAGAGGTGTCTCTACCTTATTATATTGAAAGCAGTAGGGTTACAAACAGGCGGTTACAAGGTGGTAGGACAGGAGCCCCACAAAACAAAGTAAAAATATAATGAAAACTCAGAAAAGCAAAAGAGCAAGAGCAAAAGTGGAAGAAAACAACACAAGTAAAGAGAAAAGAAAACGGAAGTAAGGAAAGAAGTTTTGGCTGAAACCAAGCTAACTATTGAAGGAGTCCGCCCATAGTAAGATTTGCTGTCGTAGCTTCGGTGTCCTGTGTGCCCAGAGCTGTAGTTCTTCTGATATTAGAGACAGAATGCGGCTCGTAGGGTAGGTCTTATTGTCGAAAACCCTGCAGTTCCTAGCTCGCCAGAGAATGACTGCGCATGCTGCAAAGCAGATCGGCCATGCTCGGCATGGTCTAGTCTCTTGCATGGTCTAGTCTCTTACATGTTCTAAATAATGAGGTGTATATCACTAATTTGTGAATTCTTGGTATATGAAAAAAAAATATGCAAGACAAATATATGGATGTGTGTGTGAGGCGTTATGCGTGAGATGTGGTCATCTCGGTGTATGCTAGATGTGCTTTTCTGAAATTGCTATCACTTATGTGCTACAGTTTTATTTCTAGGATGACACTAGTCGAACAAAAATATGACCGTCAACAACGTGCTTGTTTATGGCGGACAAGGAGGTAATAATATTTCATTATGTTCGTTCATGTTTCTAGTTGGCAATCCCGTTCTACTAACTCATATTTCTTTTTTTGCAGAGCTTATAATACCCTCGTCTGCAGTCTCACGAGGCTTCATCAAAAGATACCCCATACGACGAGCGGTACACCAACTACATCGAGAAGTTTGGATTCCTGCCATTAATCCAGTTGGTACCTCGGGTGACGCCAAATTTGAATCCTTCTGCATCTCCCTTAGACCAGGGCGGAGACAAGGGAGGCTAGCAAAGGCTAGACACCCCCTAAGGTTTGCCCCTCTTAATGATCTAGTGTACGTATTAGGGTGCTTAATGCGTGCGGAGTACGTGCTAAGCAGGGTCCTATTGATGCAGCTAATTACGTGATTAGTATACAAAACCCACGCCTACCACATGTGCATGTGTACATTTAGAGGCCCAATTCAATTTAGGATTTCATGTAGGAGCTCGATTCCCTTTAATGTAACTTCGTGTCTTCAGTTTGCGGCGGCCGAGCGGTCGTATCTTTCCCCTAATCTCATATGGATGTGCAATGCCTCTTGCGACAATCTCAAATGATGTGAAGAGCCATCATGTCAATGGTGTGTTGAAGTGTTGAGCATGCCCCGCCTCACCAGCATACAGGACGCTGACCTCTTATACCTGATCAAACACTCAATCTAAAGGTAAGTTAGTAATTCTGCACACAGAATTGATCAATTATTGTTTAGAAAATTTATGCAAAATACCGCCGGCCTAGTAAAGTTGCTGCCGAGATCAGGAACAATTTTCCATTAACCCAAGGTAGAAAATGCTAGCTGAAAATCTAACAATATCATCTATTGGTACAAAAAAAAGTTGATAATAAACTATGCATTTATGACCCCTAGTTATCATGTTTAAGGCTTTGATTTTGTGATTATAATTATTTCATGTACGATTGAAGTATGTATGGCTCGATCTCTATACGATACCCATTACCCGCCCCCCCCCCTGTTTGGATGTAGGAAAAATTGACTCGGAATTGAATTGGACTGGAATTCCAAATCCAACTTGGAAAGTAATTGGACTCCAATTCAAATTCTGTTGTTTGGGAGTGTTTGGTATCTGCCGTTGGAATCAAAGGATAACATTCAATTCGAATTCTTGTTCGGATGCACATATACCTTGGAATTGGATGTTTTATAAAATACAGCAGAGAATAATAACTTATCTAGGAGACACCAATGCGGTAGTGGAGCAGTGCTAAGAATCACAATGTATGCAGATTATTTCTCAAGGAAGCATAGAGGAGGGTCGGGATCTCACCGGTGCCAGTGCCGCCGCCGCTTTCTTATCCGGGTCGGGCGAGGTCGAGAGTAGAGGCAGGAGCCTCTCGGGCGAGCGAAGGATGAAGAAGTAGGAGCGAACGACAGAATTTTTCCGTGCCTTTCCGAGGTCCTGGGCTCGGAATCGTCCCGCGAGGTGAGGAGGCACGCGGGGTCCTACCGTGGAATTGAAGCCCGTTTCCACATCCCAATTCGTCTACCACCCCAAACAGCTGAATTCGAGCTTCAAATTCCAAATCTCTAATTCCAAGCTCTTTTTCATACATCCAAACAGGGCATAAGAGAAGTCTGAGATTATGTGTGGTACAAAGATTGCATGAATTTCGTCGTACATGTAGCATCACTTTTTGTGATTTTTCCATTTTTAACGCCATATACTGAAATGTTGTAAGGAAAAAATATTGAGTAGTTTGCCCGAACAACGAATAATTTTTTGACTTGCCTACGCCTTTCCCCCTGTACCTAAATCCTGGCTCCGCCCCTGCCTTAGACATATTTATATCGTCAGCTCGCGCCACCTCTCTGTTACCCCGAGGCGCGCGAGCACCCATACCACATCGGCGCTATTGGCAGCATTGCACCTGCTGGCACGGATTCTTAGCCGCCGGAGCTACATGAAGAACTGGAATTGAACTAAATTGCAAATATTAACACGATAACTATGAAATCAACATATAGCACATGAGTACATAAAAAAAATTGTAAGGTTCAAATCAAACTCGAAGTTCACGACATTACAAGGTTCACAACAAATGCAAGTTACAATGTTCACATCCAACTTGAAATTCACATGCAACAATTGCATGACACCTAGTTCATGAGATAGCCATTTCCCACGGCGACATCAATGTTGGAGACTCTATTGAGTCCAACGTGGATACTTGCCCTTGCGATTTACCGCTTCATTCTCACGATCACACTCCTCTTGTGCAAGGCGAGCTATATCACACTTTCTTTCCCACCCCACCTCACAAGTCCACTTCTCTTCACACTCCGTCTTCTATTTCTCCAAATTAATGTTCCTTGTCCTTGTCCTTCATATTGTTTTTCCTCGCTTCATCTTGGCGTTTCTCCTCCAAACGTTGTTTCGTGTATGCCACCTCCCAATCGACCTCATGCTTGTGGTAGCTACTTTGAAATAGGTCTATCCACTTGAAATAGGAACAAAGGGGCGACAATGACTACAAAGAGACAATAATCATTAGCTATCTTCAAATATCTAATAGGATGTAATGGATAAGGTCTATACATACCTTTGGATGGTCATAGGTGGATTTTGGTTCTTCCTTGTCCCAAGCAATAGTTGGGACACAACCAAAAATCTATCCCTCTTGTCTCATCACCATCAAGGGATTTCTTCTACTTGAAGGGCCTCTCAATCGGGCCGGACGGGTCCATACCTACGAAAGTTAGCAACGTTTGTTAGTATCCTAGAAAGAAACGATATTCGAAATGAACGATAATAACCAAATAGTTAAAAAAAATTCATACCAAACATCTAAGGCCTAGACCACTCTACCACGTTTTAGTTTTTCAAATATTGATACTCGACCACCACCGCCGCCGCCATGTTCGCTACCCACTTGGTGGCTTGTGTTATGACACCACCACTTCCGACATGTTGGCAACCCCCTTGGTGGCTTGTATTACCGCCACCACCATCGAAGTCTTGTTGTCTACCCCCCTTGGTGGCTTGTGTTACCGCCACCACCACTGCTTTCATGTTGGCTACCGCCTTGGTGGCTTGTGCTTCCATCATTTCCATGGATCTCTTGTTTCGACTATAATGTGCACCCCTATTGTTGTGCCATTTACCATTGCATTCTCCACATCGGACACACGCACGTGACTCTTGAAAATGTTGGTTGCCCCATTCTCGAAGGCCTCCAGCACCCCATGCGTTAATGTCATTTTTAAACGCATTTTATTCATTCTTACTCATGTTTGTGAAGGATATATTCCCTAGAAGAAAATAAATAATAATATTTTATTTATTATAACTCATTAAAAGTTTGTAGTAAGTTTTATGTCATGCTATAATTATATTAATTGGAACCAGTAGTACATCTGTGATATAAAAGCAGACGAGAGTCCCTAATAATCCTCTATATAAACTAGTTCATTGGGAAATTGTTGATCGAGTGTTTCACGATCATGTGACAATTACGTTAATTGACAATGAGGTCGTTTCATTATTTGAATGAGATGATGGACATGCCCATTAAAAGTATTGCATCTTGACCGTGTCATAATGTTCATCGTTGTAATATTAGTAAGATATAGTATCATAATCCTTAGACCGTGAGATCATATTTAATCACTGTCTTTGAAGTTATTTTGATTGCATCAACGTCACATCGTTAAAGGGTGATTATAAAGGTGTACATCGGATATTCCAAAAATATGGTTGAGTCATATGTATCAAGATTGGGATTTGTTTATCCATGTGACGGAGAGATTCTTTGAGCCCACTCGATGACATTACATCCATAATGCCGTGCAACATATGACTAGGCCATGGGGATGGAAAATCACGGTAACGAGTAAACCAATTCTTGTCGGTAACGATATTGAACATGACATGGAGATGTCAACGATGAAATCTCGGACACGATAAGTATCGAAGGAAGTAAAAGGGATAGGAATATATGCTAAGGTTCAACGCCTTTTTATTCGTGGATGCACAGGGTCATTATGCGCATCCAGACCCGCTATTGATCATTGACCGGAGAGGGGTCTTCATAATGTCTGGAGTATTTCCGAACCATGGGGTAACACACTTAAGGGTTGACAACGCTAGGAGATCGTTATAAGGACATAGGAATTATTGAAGAGAAACCAGAAAGGTTCCGGAGAGGAGAGATGAACAGGGGAATGGTTCCGGAGAAAATAAAAGGGGACACTGAAAGTGTTCAGGGAGATTGAAGAAGTTCAGAGCGGTGCGAAAGGAGTTCCACGGCCAGGGAAATCAATTTCATATTAAACACTATATAAATTAATTAATCAATAATTCATTACATTTATATATATTAATTTAATATTAAATATAGTTTCGTAATATGTAAACATATTTAATTTGAATTAAATATATTCAAGTATTAATTTAATGTTAAATAGAATCAAATAATATTTAAATAAATTAATTAATTAATTTAATATTTAAAAAATGGAGCTCACATGGGGAGCAGCCAAGCTCCCGTTGGGCCTTGAAGCCCAAGCGGCAAGGGAGATGGTGCGACCAATTCTTGGACGCATCCCTCCACCCCTCCTACCTTCCCTTTAGGACATCTCCTACGGAGCTGCTCAAATCCGGCCAGATGTGTCCCGGATTTGTCCGTGTGAGCAGCAGTCCGGGCCGATGTCTGTCTGTTCCTAGGCAATGCACCCTACATGACTGCTCATTTGGTGTCCGAAGCAATTTGTTTCATTCTTTTCCATATCTCTCAAAAACAACTGAACTTGGCAATTATAAACTGAAATATTTTATGAAATATTCGACAATCGGAAAAAATATGGCAAGTTCATAGTTTTACAACACAAACTGATAAATTAAAATAAATAAATAAATTCAAAGTGCATAGTTCTACTGATAAAGTTTGAGACGTGTTGAACCAAGTCATTTTGAAGTTGAGCGTAAACGTTGCGATCACGCAACTCATACTGAAACTGGAGAAACTCCTGAAATGTTGACACTCCTGATTGAGGCTCAATATTCTGACCGTGAAACTCCCAGTTTTCATCGGAAAGAATGTTATCATGCTCATCTTCTATGATCATGTTGTGTATGATCAGACAAGTTGTCATCACCAACCACATAATCTCCGGGCTCCATGTTCTAGCAGGGTGCCAAACAATAGCCCATCGAGATTGAAGCGCACCGAAGTCACGCTCCACATCTTTCCGAGCACTCTCCTGCTCTTTCGCGAACCTTTGTCTCATCTCTCTCTGAGGATTGGAGATAGTATTGAAAAAAGTAGCCCACTGTGGATAGATAACATCAGCTAGGTAGTATCCCTTGGTTTATTCGCGGTTGAAGAGATCTCTTCTCATCCGAAAACGGCGCCAAAATAACTTGACATTGACACTGGATTGGTGAGATGGAAGTTGTAAGGACCCCAGACCGGCAGTCTGAAACCCTACGTATGCATACATTCACGATCCCAGAAAGATCAGTCGTGAACAACATACACAGTTGGCATACAGAAATACATCATCCATTACACGAATACATAAAGGTATTACACAAATGATCACATGATCAAGTTTAAAGCAACTGCCAAAAGGGCAGGCAACATAACAAACACAGCGGAAGACAAATAAAACACAACGTAGTTGAGCCCAAGTCACGCCTTAACCTACAGGCTGCTGACCCGGAGACGATCCTAGTTCGCAAAGCCCGTCAACTCCGTACTTCTCTTCATAGATCTCTTTTGGAGGCTCCTTCTCCAAATCTGATAAGTAGATACCAGGGGCGAAACCATAATGAGTACATTTGAATGTACTCAGCAAGACATCCATCATGTCACTTACCAACATGCAACTATGCTTATATGGTGGAATAGGTAGGCTATAAATAGGGTTCACTACCAATGGTGTTCATATATGATGACACCACAGTTGCAGTCAGGTTAATCTGTATCTTCGTTGAAGAAGATACTTCAGAAGAAAATAATATAGTTTTATTTCTCTTGTAGATCTCACATGTACAAGAGTTTTTGTAAAACTTTGTTAAAGAATATTTTCTCTTTGCAAAACTTCTTGGAATCAGTTTCCAGAATTCTTGCTTAGAGTAGAAAAGGTTTTCTTTGCAAAACATTTTTGTTTTTGTATAACAGCATCTGGCTTTTCATCATCGACGATACCTCCACGGTATAAGTTTCCATTTCCTTTCCGAACTTCACAAGTTCAACACTTCCTTTCCAAAAATCCTTTTTGAAAACATTGACACAATGCTAGCTACATGGCCATTCAACTGTCCATATCCGAGGACGCGACTTCTTCGAAAAAGTTTTACTCTGCAGAGGTGTACACATCCACTAGATCCAAAACTCTGCCATGGACCACCCATGGATCGTCACAGCGATATGCAAGCACCAGAGAAGTTGATCCTAACTGTCCACTCTGACACAAGCTAGTATATGCTCATTCCTTCAGATGGGTTGTTCTCCCCGGCACCAGGTCCCACCCTGCCTAGCCGGGAGGCCCAGCTGTCGCATCCGGAGGGAAAATTAATCCCACACTGTGTATGTCCCGTTTCCCCTCTCCTGGCGACACTTCGGTTCAGAGAATCCGCTTCTCTATAGCACTTTGGAATAAAGCATACACTAACAAGTTCAAGCATCTAGATAGGCCCCATACCCATATAGGGGTAGAGTGGCAGTACGGTAAAGGTTGTCCGGCGAAGACTAGGTTATGTGTCATTTTTGAAAACACCAATTTCTCAAAAATGACCACTTCCACATTCCTCCGGAGAATAAGGATCCGCCTTTTCTCCGGGTTTTTCCGTAAAGCCTTTGTTTTGTAGAATCACAATTTTAGGTGTCCACTTAGGGACTAGTATATTTGATGGTAATAAATACCATATGGTGGCTTATGGGCTTGGTATTACCAAGTTTTAACTACTGGCATAATAGTAACCTATATACTAGTATAGTAGTAATAGCCACATCAAAATTAGTTTTGATAATAAAGTTTTGGTAAAACTTCAGAGGTAAAACATGCATGATAGATAATGATAAGTATTGTATCAGCAAGCATCAGGATGGCTTGCCTCAAGTCTCTTAATGTCCCTGGCCTTGAAGCAACTTGAACTTGACGCACAGCTCCACAACTGCTTCTTCTTCTTCTTCTTCGCGTTCTAGCGTCGTAAAGGAAATAAAAGACACACACTCAGGTCTAAAGTACAAACAACTAAGCTAAGAAACACATACAGCAACAAATGTTCACTCTCGAGTTCTCTCGAAACGATAACGCGAAAACTATCTCACATAACTCTCACGGTCCAAAACTATCGTCATGCACTATGTATGGTTTAGAAAACCATATCCCACATCATACATACCATATATGGAGTGGTGTACCACTCTCATAATAAGATATACAAGAAGCTAAAAATATAGCTTGTGGGTGCAAAAGGTTAGGTTGCTAAGGTAAAACAAACAGACAGAATAATACCCATGGTAGTGGGTATTACTCACCACAAGCAACTATCACTCTATGTGTTCATGATTTTTAGTTGGATGTTTTAGTTTCACAAGATACTCTTAAGCACAATAATAACACAAGTATAAACTCATGCTAAGGTAAAACACTCCAACAAAATCCAAACAACAAGCAACCACACCACAATTGAATAGACTATTTATTCATTATGTTCTTGTTTACTATAGGATTTGGAATTCATCAATTATGAAAAAATAGCAAACAACCAGTACCTAAAAACAAGGATAACAAGTCATAAAAATAATCTAAAACACAATCATCACTCGAGGTAATATCCCTATCAAAAGCATAGAAACAGGACTGCACTGATAACACACTAGTGTGGAAAATCTACACAAGCATGTTATAAGAAAAACTTATATTCTACAACTATAGACAAGAAACTAAAGGATTCATGGCATAATAACAGAAGTAATAACTTCATAAATATGCCATACTAAACTCATACACTTATGAGATAAAAGATGAAAATACTATAGCAAAAATCACCATTTTCTAGTGGTGACACTAGTTCATCACTAGAGAAGCAAACAATGTTACTATGATGCTTAATTCTAAACAAGAAAGTCATGATCATAAAATGTACCTAATAACAGTACACAAAACTTACACATGCTAGTAAGCACAAACATCAAAACAATCCCATGAAACAACTATTAAACATGCATAAATTAATTCTAGCAATTTATGTTTTTCTTAAACAATTACTGGCAAGCAAGCAAGGTATACTTACACAACCAGTAGCTATGCAATCAAAGAAAAGTTATCTAAACCTTTTCAAAAATCCAAACACTCAATTTAAAATCATTCACAAACAATCTATCAATCAAAAGGAATTTAGTTTATTTGCAAACAATTTAATTTAGCACTCAATAGTGAATCATTTCTTAACAAGATACTCCTAAGGAATATTATGCTAACAAATGGATCACACCTAACATACTAGTAGATCCTTATAAGAAATAAACTTCTCACTTGCATAAGTGAAAACAAACCATTATATTTTCCATGGTGAAAAATATCCTATCAACCACATAATTAAAAACATGTTATTTTCTCACATGTGCATGGTTGGGAATTTTCATCCACAACCAAGATGCAATGGGACCAGTGGGTTATGGGCCCATTAATACCAAGGTAAATGAGGTACTAAGCCTCTGGTTACTCATGACAAAAATTAATATAACAAAATAAATAAAACAAGACTATTATCACACTATACAAGACTAGTGCATAAGAATAACAAAACCTACACATGCTTCACCATAAAAATACATGCAAGCTATCAGAGACAAAAGCATCAAAATAAAAGTACCAAAATGGTACTGGATCTATAGCAAACATAGCACAAAAATTATCAAGGCATTCACACAAAGATCTAGCTCTCACAATAATTCCAAAGAATAAACACTAGAAAAATAACAAATGCTACTCATGCTTTGCTATAAGATCACATGCAAGTTAATGAAGATAATAGCATATAAATCACAGTACCAAAATGGTACTGGACTCACCACAATCATAGCAAAAACTTAGGTAACAAGCACACAAAGATTTGCTCACACAACTAGTGAAATAAGTACTAGAAAACAAACAACAAATGTTACACATGCTTTGCTATAAAATAAGGTGTAAGCTAATAGAGATAATAACATAGAAATAACAGTACCAAAGTGGTACTTGATCTATCATAACCACAACAAAAATCTAGGTACAACAAAACTACAAGGATTTGCCCACACAACAATCCAAATAATAAAACTAGGAAAATAACAAATGGTATTCCTATTTCTATTTGACTTTCCAAACATGCACACACTTTCTAAGGTAGATGTACTGCAAGAAAAAAACTTAATAACAAGTCCTAGCAACTCTATACAAGTTAGGAAGCAAGATTAAAACAACCAAACATTTCATTTCAAACAAAAACAAACAAAGAAAACAAAACAGAAAAGCTTCTGTTTCTAGATCTGTCCACCAAAAATAATCTATAGCTCAAAAAAATTAATCTAATCTAGGATAAGATAGATCTACTCAATACCAAACTCATCCAATTGGATTTGCTTCAAAAAACATTTTTAAACTCCTTATAAGAAGTCTAGAAAAGCCTACTGGTCTTTTACCAAAATGGATGTCATTTCCATTTGGTAACTGGCGTTGATGTAAGGCCAATTCCTATGGATAGATCTACTCATAGGATACTCAAAAAAGTTTTATTTGACCAAAATGGATACAGATCCAAAAAGTTATGCCAAAAATGGCTAAACAGACAGTCTGTGGCAAAACAGGTATTGTGACAAAAATAAAGTGCAAACTTGGATCTACCAACGGGAAATGGTTAGGAAAACATAAGCCTAGTGCTGTGAATTTTTGTAGAAAATAATCTGCACGAAAACTATTTTTCACAAGCTCAAAACGACAGACAAACATCTGCAGGGATTTGAGGTTCCTCACATCGGTTTAAGAAAAATGGCCGGCGGCGATTTTGGAGCTCATGGAGCTCACATGGCTGGCTCAAGGCTCCTCTAAGCTTGGGGATGAAGTGTTCTCGTGGGGGGCTGTGGAGGAGGGCTATGGAGCAAAGAAACAACAAGGGATGGCATATAGCCAAGGGTATGAGGGCAAGGGCAATGTGTGGCTTGGGTTCATGCCATTTGATGGCATATGAGGTGCTCAAGGGTTTTTTTGGTCACATCATAATAATGCAATGAGGCCAAGGGGCAAGACCACCAAGGGGCAAGTCAAGGTTGGCCTTTGGATTGAGGAAAGATCAATGGCATGGGTCAAGGGTCAAGGGCAAAAATGGCAAGTGTGGCTTTGGATCCCTACCATTTGATGGCATAGAGGTGTTCAAGGGACTTTTTGGTCATTTCCATTTGAGTGCACATGGTGTCCTATTCAAGTACACATGTGACATGGGCAAGGTTGGCCTTTGGGGGCAAGGGGAGGCAAGGGGCAAGCCAAATAGTCAAAGACATGTGTGTGCCCATACCTTTCCATGTCACCACCTCTCTCCTCTCTTATCTTCATGCCTAAGGCTTCTAGAAGCAAGGTCAAGCATCCAAGATGGAGTACTAGTTGTGGTCAACACAAGGGACAAGCTTTTACTTCGAATCTTGCAAGGGAAGGCAATGAAATCTTCTGCCAAAAATCGTATCTGTGACTGTTTCGAATAATTCAGAAAATTCTCGTGTTGGAAAACAGATCAAAGGTTCAAAAAGTTGAGTTTGTTTTCAGGGTTCAATTGCTTTCCAAAATTGGTTTTCAAAGTATGGATGTGTTAACCATGTTATACACTTTCAGAAACAACTTTTGAAAACAATTTTGAACTAGTTTAAGGCCATGAAAATAATGTGGAAAAAGACCTACTTTCTGTTTTTATCTGTTTCTCAAAACTGTCTTATTCTGCCTTAATTTTATACCACAAAAACAACAAACAAAAGATAGTTTTTATTTCTCCAAAAATAAAAGTGAGCTTATGGGTTTTTAGTACATATATCAAGGATGAATTAAAAGTCAAGAAACCATAATATAACAATTTATAGCTTGGTGAAGACAGTGGTAGAAAACAGGTACTTGGCTTTATTTTCAGGAATTGTTTTCTATAGGAAAGTTAAAAGAAAACTTTCATAGATCATTTTGGAAACTTGTTTTCTTGGATCCAACAAGGTTAAAAGTTTGTTTTAAGATGCAAACAAGAATGATCCAAGTCTTGGAATAAAAATCCACTCAAGTAATAATAAGAAAACATTAGGAAAAATATCAGGAATATTTTTCAGAAACATATGGTGTTGGTTTTATAATGAAACAAAACTTATGTTGCAAATATGATTAAGATCATAACACAAGTTAGTTCACACCATCATGTGGTTATAAAAATAATTTGTTGTCCCTAATAGTTGTCTTTTTGAGCACAGTCCAAGAGTCCAAAAACTGGGATGTGACAGACCTTCCCCCCTTACAAGAATCTCGTCCCGAGATTCGCAGGCAAGCGAAAAGAGGGTATGGTCAAAACAACAATGTTAGATGATTTGTTTACAAAACATGTGTTGGTGTTTTGTAACATTATTTACAGGGGCTTCCCCCCTTTGATTTATCTTACCAGAATTCACCGGTAAATTTGTTTTCTTTACAAAGGTTTGGGTGCCATGGTCTAAACCTCGAACATATTGCTCCTTAAATGGATATCCATCAACGTTTATTTAGTATGAGCTTTCTATTGCCCACTGTCCAAAATCCAGGAAAATCCACTATCTTCCTCTTACTAATATATTTAAATCTCAAAACATTTGTTTTCCTCAATGGTAGTTTATCAAGATCATAAAGTTATAGCAACTCTGAGTACTATCAACTCTATAAGGTTCCTATCAAAAACTCCAAGCTCAATATTGATATTTACTAAAATCTACCATCATCAATTTATATCCACCAATCTTTCTAAACCTCAATGAGTTTTCCTCCATCTCATAAATCTAAAATCTGGTTCCTCCAACACATATATACGGGAGATATTGTCGCCTAGTAATGATCATAGTTTTATCTATCTACTATTTTTTTCCAACCTTTCACTACTTCAAAACAGCTATAGAATCATCCTAAGGCACCTTTCTCTTTGTTTTTGGAAAAAGTTGATTACACGTTTTCTTTTTAAACGGGTCATAACAAACTCTGTAACACATCAACTCTATAAGTTACTTTGTAAGGTATTTGGTCTTAGACAGCAGCATAAAAAGAAAATTGGTGAGCCAACTCTGTAGGGTTTTATGCTCAAGAGATGAGGTTATATTACCTAGTTTGTAAGGTCTCCAACTAGAATTAGATGAAACCATTTTACTAACTCTGTAGGGTGGCACCAATTTTATGTGGCAAAAAAATTTAATTTACTCTGTAGGGTGTTGTACTAACATTAGATGCGATTTTTTGTTAGTATCGTTAACTATTTAAGATTTTATTTAGCCCGACGTGACACTTCTAGTGTTCCATTTACGTCGGGTTTTTCAGGGTGCGATCACAAACAAAACAAGGGGGTTCACAGGTGTGGTTTGAAACGTACCATTGGCTATGGCATGAGTCGCAGATGCTCCTGCAACATCATCTCGGTCTCGAGGTCCACTCATCAGATTCTTGCGTTTCTTCTGGGCTGGACCTTGGGTTTCTTGGGGTTCTTCAGGATGAGCTAGAATACGGTTCTTCTTGGGACATTCGCGAACAAAGTGTCCTTCCTGTCTACAGGCAAAGCAAACCATGGTTTTAGGCTTGACTTTCACCCGTCTCCTCGAAGATTGTGGCCTCGCAGGCAAAACGCTGCGAGTCACCCATAGACTAGTTTCTCCTGGCGTCACCATCTTCCGTTTGCAGCTCTCTCCAGCAAGCAGTTGCTGGTATCCTCTCATAAGGAACATAGTATTCTCAGCGTTGGTGATGGCAAGCTGAGTCAACTGTTCCAGGATAGCATGGGTGGCGATGTGCTCAGCACGAGCGGCTTTACTTTTTTCCCTCAACAGAGCAAACAGTTGAGCAACTGTCAGCTCAGGTGACGGAGGTAGATCGCTGGTCATGCTGAAGAAAAAGAACGGTGTAAGACGATAGCAACTAAAGGTGGTTTTGGTTTTAAAGGCTCGTGACATGTATCGGCTCATAGCGGATATGAGAACGGTAGATAACACGACAACAAGCAAACATGGATGAAACTAAAGCCAACTCAAACCAAGATTAACACGCATGTGAAAAACGAGTCTTAACAAGCATAACTTAACTTAAAGGTTCACATGGCTACAACATAAGGCTTACAACACAACTGGCACACACAACGCTCTAACAGAGGAGCTCACACGACACGAACACAAACACAAACAAGCGTCTGGGGTGGAAAAACAACATAAGTCCTAACATCCTGCGGCAATCCTAAGTGCTCGAGGAAGCGCGTAGCTGTTCCTCCAACTCTGCAACTCGGGCCTTGCTAGCTTCAAGCTGGAACTTAAGGTCTCTCACTTGTGCACGGAGATGGAAACCAACAAACCTCATGGTCTTTCCTTGTGCCACGAGACGGCGCTCGGTAGCAGTGGAAACTCTCAGGTCTTTGGTTAGCTGGAAGATCTCTCTTCCTTGATTATCGAACTCTCCTCTGAGCCTATCAAGGGAAAACTGAGTGTTGTACAGCTGTCCCTCCAAGTGCTGGAAATGACGGGCAAACACAAAGTCTTCGATGACATCAACTGGAATGTTGTCCTCATCGCGCCTCCCATAGTATCTATAGGGGGTGCCTTCAAACGTGCCGCGAAAGAAGTTCGCGAGTTTGGCAATGGTCAGCTGCATCACTCTAAGGATACCATCTTCCCAACTATTCTCCATGACTTCGCAAGTGATCTCTGGGGTTGATGGTGCTCTCACTGGTGCACGGATGGTGCAGACGACCAACCAGGACATTTCTCGTCCATCCATGTGGAACTGGGCTCCCTTTAACTCAGGTAGGGGACGACCGATCAGGCGAGTCATCTTGATCAAATCCTCCTCAAAGCGGCGGTAGCAAGGTTCATGCGATCCCAGCCGGAAGGACTTGGTGAAGACAATTGCCATCTACACAAGATTTTAAAGGGGATTAAGTTAGGTAGCAGTGTGCAAAATTTTAAGATCCTTATTTCTCTTGTTTGGTCTTTTAAAAGAGGACATAAAAAGTGCAACGTTTAGCCAACAGGGCAAAACGAGTCTTTTGCAAACAGACAAACATAGAGGTTTTGGTCAGTAGTGGTTGGTGCATTCAGGCCTTTTCTTCTTCGAGGGTTGTCGTCGTTGGAGCTTTATCTGTTGGAGTGCATCACTGGAACGCTATCAGCTCGTGTGGCTCGATGGTCCTCTATTTAGGCCCAATGGTGCTTTCATTAATTGTGGGGGAGATGGTGGTGGTTCACGACGGGTCGCATTATGAAGCGAAAACAAGTATAAGTCTAAGCAGCAAATTCTTGTTTTTGAATACTATACAAACATTTTTGCTTGCAAAAATCTAACACGAGGCGATTCAAAAACAAGAGCGGGGCAAGCACAAATTTGCAAAATTTGAGCACCCCACAAACATATAGAAGCCTAGATGAACCAAATTCTACACCACACAACAGCACAAAGTCCTACGGACACACATAAGCAAGCCAAAACACACAAACAAGGCTCCATTTGAGCTACGTAGGGGGAGGCGACTCATGGGTAATCGCTAAATTACTCCAAACTAGACTGATCCAAAAGTCCTAGAAGTGGCTGAAGAACTATATCTACTTCTGACCCTCACCACTGTAGAGCTAGGCAATTATTTTGGTCTTCTCGGGACATCGGCAAGTATATAAGTTTTTGGATAAAAACAAAATACTAGAAGTAAATTTTTGATAAAACTTTTAACTGAGAGAGGTAATAATATGCAACAATCTGTTTTTGAAACCCCAACTATTTTCTGGACAGAAAACTTCAAAAACGAGAGATGTTTCAAAAACAGAGCGGAGCAGTTGCAAACAAGTAAGAAACAAACTCTTAACCGAGAGAGATACCAACTCGGTAAGGCCCGCCCTTCGAACCACTGTTCAAGGACGCCCTTGATATGCATTTAGAATCTTTTGAAAAGATCAGAAGGAGGGAAAATATACTAAAATTCCCTTAGATAAAAATAATGTAGATTGTAAATAGGTTTTTACTCAAAAATACTTTTCTTTCCTATCTGACGTCCATGCTAACTAAGGTCTCCTATGGTCAGGATGGCTCTGATACCAACTCTGTAAGGACCCCAGACCGGCAGTCTGAAACCCTACGTATGCATACATTCACGATCCCAGAAAGATCAGTCGTGAACAACATACACAGTTGGCATACAGAAATACATCATCCATTACACGAATACATAAAGGTATTACACAAATGATCACATGATCAAGTTTAAAGCAACTGCCAAAAGGGCAGGCAACATAACAAACACAGCGGAAGACAAATAAAACACAACGTAGTTGAGCCCAAGTCACGCCTTAACCTACAGGCTGCTGACCCGGAGACGATCCTAGTTCGCAAAGCCCGTCAACTCCGTACTTCTCTTCATAGATCTCTTTTGGAGGCTCCTTCTCCAAATCTGATAAGTAGATACCAGGGGCGAAACCATAATGAGTACATTTGAATGTACTCAGCAAGACATCCATCATGTCACTTACCAACATGCAACTATGCTTATATGGTGGAATAGGTAGGCTATAAATAGGGTTCACTACCAATGGTGTTCATATATGATGACACCACAGTTGCAGTCAGGTTAATCTGTATCTTCGTTGAAGAAGATACTTCAGAAGAAAATAATATAGTTTTATTTCTCTTGTAGATCTCACATGTACAAGAGTTTTTGTAAAACTTTGTTAAAGAATATTTTCTCTTTGCAAAACTTCTTGGAATCAGTTTCCAGAATTCTTGCTTAGAGTAGAAAAGGTTTTCTTTGCAAAACATTTTTGTTTTTGTATAACAGCATCTGGCTTTTCATCATCGACGATACCTCCACGGTATAAGTTTCCATTTCCTTTCCGAACTTCACAAGTTCAACACTTCCTTTCCAAAAATCCTTTTTGAAAACATTGACACAATGCTAGCTACATGGCCATTCAACTGTCCATATCCGAGGACGCGGCTTCTTCGAAAAAGTTGTACTCTGCAGAGGTGTACACATCCACTAGATCCAAAACTCTGCCATGGACCACCCATGGATCGTCACAGCGATATGCAAGCACCAGAGAAGTTGATCCTAACTGTCCACTCTGACACAAGCTAGTATATGCTCATTCCTTCAGATGGGTTGTTCTCCCCGGCACCAGGTCCCACCCTGCCTAGCCGGGAGGCCCAGCTGTCGCATCCGGAGGGAAAATTAATCCCACACTGTGTATGTCCCGTTTCCCCTCTCCTGGCGACACTTCGGTTCAGAGAATCCGCTTCTCTATAGCACTTTGGAATAAAGCATACACTAACAAGTTCAAGCATCTAGATAGGCCCCATACCCATATAGGGGTAGAGTGGCAGTACGGTAAAGGTTGTCCGGCGAAGACTAGGTTATGTGTCATTTTTGAAAACACCAATTTCTCAAAAATGACCACTTCCACATTCCTCCGGAGAATAAGGATCCGCCTTTTCTCCGGGTTTTTCCGTAAAGCCTTTGTTTTGTAGAATCACAATTTTAGGTGTCCACTTAGGGACTAGTATATTTGATGGTAATAAATACCATATGGTGGCTTATGGGCTTGGTATTACCAAGTTTTAACTACTGGCATAATAGTAACCTATATACTAGTATAGTAGTAATAGCCACATCAAAATTAGTTTTGATAATAAAGTTTTGGTAAAACTTCAGAGGTAAAACATGCATGATAGATAATGATAAGTATTGTATCAGCAAGCATCAGGATGGCTTGCCTCAAGTCTCTTAATGTCCCTGGCCTTGAAGCAACTTGAACTTGACGCACAGCTCCACAACTGCTTCTTCTTCTTCTTCTTCTTCTTCTTCTTCTTCTTCTTCGCGTTCTAGCGTCGTAAAGGAAATAAAAGACACACACTCAGGTCTAAAGTACAAACAACTAAGCTAAGAAACACATACAGCAACAAATGTTCACTCTCGAGTTCTCTCGAAACGATAACGCGAAAACTATCTCACATAACTCTCACGGTCCAAAACTATCGTCATGCACTATGTATGGTTTAGAAAACCATATCCCACATCATACATACCATATATGGAGTGGTGTACCACTCTCATAATAAGATATACAAGAAGCTAAAAATATAGCTTGTGGGTGCAAAAGGTTAGGTTGCTAAGGTAAAACAAACAGACAGAATAATACCCATGGTAGTGGGTATTACTCACCACAAGCAACTATCACTCTATGTGTTCATGATTTTTAGTTGGATGTTTTAGTTTCACAAGATACTCTTAAGCACAATAATAACACAAGTATAAACTCATGCTAAGGTAAAACACTCCAACAAAATCCAAACAACAAGCAACCACACCACAATTGAATAGACTATTTATTCATTATGTTCTTGTTTACTATAGGATTTGGAATTCATCAATTATGAAAAAATAGCAAACAACCAGTACCTAAAAACAAGGATAACAAGTCATAAAAATAATCTAAAACACAATCATCACTCGAGGTAATATCCCTATCAAAAGCATAGAAACAGGACTGCACTGATAACACACTAGTGTGGAAAATCTACACAAGCATGTTATAAGAAAAACTTATATTCTACAACTATAGCACAAGAAACTAAAGGATTCATGGCATAATAACAGAAGTAATAACTTCATAAATATGCCATACTAAACTCATACACTTATGAGATAAAAGATGAAAATACTATAGCAAAAATCACCATTTTCTAGTGGTGACACTAGTTCATCACTAGAGAAGCAAACAATGTTACTATGATGCTTAATTCTAAACAAGAAAGTCATGATCATAAAATGTACCTAATAACAGTACACAAAACTTACACATGCTAGTAAGCACAAACATCAAAACAATCCCATGAAACAACTATTAAACATGCATAAATTAATTCTAGCAATTTATGTTTTTCTTAAACAATTACTGGAAAGCAAGCAAGGTATACTTACACAACCAGTAGCTATGCAATCAAAGAAAAGTTATCTAAACCTTTTCAAAAATCCAAACACTCAATTTAAAATCATTCACAAACAATCTATCAATCAAAAGGAATTTAGTTTATTTGCAAACAATTTAATTTAGCACTCAATAGTGAATCATTTCTTAACAAGATACTCCTAAGGAATATTATGCTAACAAATGGATCACACCTAACATACTAGTAGATCCTTATAAGAAATAAACTTCTCACTTGCATAAGTGAAAACAAACCATTATATTTTCCATGGTGAAAAATATCCTATCAACCACATAATTAAAAACATGTTATTTTCTCACATGTGCATGGTTGGGAATTTTCATCCACAACCAATATGCAATGGGACCAGTGGGTTATGGGCCCATTAATACCAAGGTAAATGAGGTACTAAGCCTCTGGTTACTCATGACAAAAATTAATATAACAAAATAAATAAAACAAGACTATTATCACACTATACAAGACTAGTGCATAAGAATAACAAAACCTACACATGCTTCACCATAAAAATACATGCAAGCTATCAGAGACAAAAGCATCAAAATAAAATTACCAAAATGGTACTGGATCTATAGCAAACATAGCACAAAAATTATCAAGGCATTCACACAAAGATCTAGCTCTCACAATAATTCCAAAGAATAAACACTAGAAAAATAACAAATGCTACTCATGCTTTGCTATAAGATCACATGCAAGTTAATGAAGATAATAGCATATAAATCACAGTACCAAAATGGTACTGGACTCACCACAATCATAGCAAAAACTTAGGTAACAAGCACACAAAGATTTGCTCACACAACTAGTGAAATAAGTACTAGAAAACAAACAACAAATGTTACACATGCTTTGCTATAAAATAAGGTGTAAGCTAATAGAGATAATAACATAGAAATAACAGTACCAAAGTGGTACTTGATCTATCATAACCACAACAAAAATCTAGGTACAACAAAACTACAAGGATTTGCCCACACAACAATCCAAATAATAAAACTAGGAAAATAACAAATGGTATTCCTATTTCTATTTGACTTTCCAAACATGCACACACTTTCTAAGGTAGATGTACTGCAAGAAAACAACTTAATAACAAGTCCTAGCAACTCTATACAAGTTAGGAAGCAAGATTAAAACAACCAAACATTTCATTTCAAACAAAAACAAACAAAGAAAACAAAACAGAAAAGCTTCTGTTTCTAGATCTGTCCACCAAAAATAATCTATAGCTCAAAAAAATTAATCTAAGCTAGGATAAGATAGATCTACTCAATACCAAACTCATCCAATTGGATTTGCTTCAAAAAACATTTTTAAACTCCTTATAAGAAGTCTAGAAAAGCCTACTGGTCTTTTACCAAAATGGATGTCATTTCCATTTGGTAACTGGCGTTGATGTAAGGCCAATTCCTATGGATAGATCTACTCATAGGCTACTCAAAAAAGTTTTATTTGACCAAAATGGATACAGATCCAAAAAGTTATGCCAAAAATGGCTAAACAGACAGTCTGTGGCAAAACAGGTATTGTGACAAAAATAAAGTGCAAACTTGGATCTACCAACGGGAAATGGTTAGGAAAACATAAGCCTAGTGCTGTGAATTTTTGTAGAAAATAATCTGCACGAAAACTATTTTTCACAAGCTCAAAACGACAGACAAACATCTGCAGGGATTTGAGGTTCCTCACATCGGTTTAAGAAAAATGGCCGGCGGCGATTTTGGAGCTCATGGAGCTCACATGGCTGGCTCAAGGCTCCTCTAAGCTTGTGGATGAAGTGTTCTCGTGGGGGGGCTGTGGAGGAGGGATATGGAGCAAGGAAACAACAAGGGATGGCTTATAGCCAAGGGTATGAGGGCAAGGGCAATGTGTGGCTTGGGTTCATGCCATTTGATGGCATATGAGGTGCTCAAGGGGCTTTTTGGTCACATCATAATAATGCAATGAGGCCAAGGGGCAAGACCACCAAGGGGCAAGTCAAGGTTGGCCTTTGGAGTGAGGAAAGATCAATGGCATGGGTCAAGGGCAAAAATGGCAAGTGTGGCTTTGGATCCCTACCATTTGATGGCATAGAGGTGTTCAAGGGACTTTTTGGTCATTTCCATTTGAGTGCACATGGTGTCCTATTCAAGTACACATGTGACATGGGCAAGGTTGGCCTTTGGGGGCAAGGGGAGGCAAGGGGCAAGCCAAATAGTCAAAGACATGTGTGTGCCCATACCTTTCCATGTCACCACCTCTCTCCTCTCTTATCTTCATGCCTAAGGCTTCTAGAAGCAAGGTCAAGCATCCAAGATGGAGTACTAGTTGTGGTCAACACAAGGGACAAGATTTTACTTCGAATCTTGCAAGGGAAGGCAATGAAATCTTCTGCCAAAAATCGTATCTGTGACTGTTTCGAATAATTCAGAAAATTCTCTAAGTGTTGGAAAACAGATCAAAGGTTCAAAAAGTTGAGTTTGTTTTCAGGGTTCAATTGCTTTCCAAAATTGGTTTTCAAAGTATGGATGTGTTAACCATGTTATACACTTTCAGAAACAACTTTTGAAAACAATTTTGAACTAGTTTAAGGCCATGAAAATAATGTGGAAAAAGACCTACTTTCTGTTTTTATCTGTTTCTCAAAACTGTCTTATTCTGCCTTAATTTTATACCACAAAAACAACAAGCAAAAGATAGTTTTTATTTCTCCAAAAATAAAAGTGAGCTTATGGGTTTTTAGTACATATATCAAGGATGAATTAAAAGTCAAGAAACCATAATATAACAATTTATAGCTTGGTGAAGACAATGGTAGAAAACAGGTACTTGGCTTTATTTTGAGGAATTGTTTTCTATAGGAAAGTTAAAAGAAAACTTTCATAGATCATTTTGGAAACTTGTTTTCTTGGATCCAACAAGGTTAAAAGTTTGTTTTAAGATGCAAACAAGAATGATCCAAGTCTTGGAATAAAAATCCACTCAAGTAATAATAAAAAAACATTAGGAAAAATATCAGGAATATTTTTCAGAAACATATGGTGTTGGTTTTATAATGAAACAAAACTTATGTTGCAAATATGATTAAGATCATAACACAAGTTAGTTCACACCATCATGTGGTTATAAAAATAATTTGTTGTCCCTAATAGTTGTCTTTTTGAGCACAGTCCAAGAGTCCAAAAACTGGGATGTGACAGAAGTAGGCATTATACATCTGGGCATGGCCAACTTCTCTGTCCCTCTCCAAGGCAGGCGCATGCGCAGGAATAGAACCTTTGAAAACTGGCCTCATCTTGGCAATGTGATCATTGACCACAAGGGTGGAAACGAGGATGTCACTCTCGTCCTCAGATTCGCCAGAGGAGGAGGACGAGTACATGAGTACGTGGTTGAAGAAGAACTTGTCCCCACTATCGGCCATTTCTCCGGCCCGAATGGTGATGAACTCGGGCCAGGAAAATAGAAGAGCACCTTGTGTGCGTCCCCTCGGGTGTGCTCGGTGGCGTGGTCCGTCCAGCGGTATGGCGTCCAAACGCGGCCGGGACCACCGGGTGGCTGGCGGCAGGGGCGAGGGCCGGTAGGGTGGGCGAACGACGGCCGAGGGTAGCCAAATTGGGGCGGCAGCGGAAAGGAGGTGGGCGAAACGCGAGGGGAGGCTATGTTGGGGCGGGCTAGGCGCGTCCAGGCGAGAAAAAACATGACAAAAGTGTGTCCTGGCGCTGCACAAAGTTGGATCAAATTTGGTCTAGGAATGAGCATCAAGGAACAAAAGAATCGGACCGTGGTCCGTTTAGGCAGTGCCCTAGGGCCCTGTTTTCGGTCAGGCTGCTCAAATCGGGCCTGTCCGGGCGAAGTAAGCAGCCTTGTAGGAGATGTCCTTAGTCCCACATTGGGGAGCTAATGAAGGAAATATGTCTGAGAGGCAATAATAAAATGGTTATTATCTTATTCCTTGTTTATGATAAATGTTTATTTCTAATGCTATAATTATATTAACCGGAAACGTTGATACATGTGTGTTTAATAAACAAAAAAAAGGTTCATAGTAAAGCCTCTTTTTTAACAATCTCGTTGATTAATAGATGATCAAGGTTTCCTGATCATGAACATTGGATGTTGTTAATGAAGGGGTCATGTCATTAGAAGAATGATGTGATGGTATATACCCAAAGTGAATATAGCAATGCGATCAAGTCATTAAGTTTACATTGTTATATCAAACATATGAAGTAACTTATTCCTTATACCATAAGATCATGTCAATCACTGATACTAGAAGGGTGCTTTGATGTCATCAAACGTCACACCGTAAAAGGGTGACTATAAAGGTGTCGTTAGGTATTCGGAAAGTATTAGTTGAGGCTCATGGATCAAGAGTGGGATTTGCCCATCCAAATGACGGAGAAATATACTCTGGGCCCTCTCGGTGATATCACATCAACACCGCTTGCAAGAACGTGACTAGGTCACAAGGATGTCATATCACGGAAACGAGAAAAGAGTACTTGTCGGTAACGAGATTGAACAAGGTATGGTTCATATCAATGATCTGATCTCGGACAAGTAAAATATCGCGAAACAAAGGGAATAGTCACGACGTTGATGGTTCACACGACCACGAGAGTCATCATTGAATATATATGAGTCATCATGGATCTCCAGATCCCGCTGTTGATTATTGATCGGAGAGGAGTCTTGATCATGTATATGTTATCCGTGAAACGTAGGGTGACACACTTAAGGTTCGATGATGCATTTGAGAGGATACGGAATATCGAAGAATGTTTTGGGAAGCACCAAAATTGTTTCGGGAAAAATTGAAATAGTTCAAGGGGTTATTCATCGAATGATTGTTAATAGAATTAACAAATAATTCGAGGTGCTATATGAAAAAGTTTGTTAATAGAATTAACAAATGCTGAAATAAAGAAATAAAAATGTTTTATTTATTTATTAACGAAAAACCTTTGGATTTTCTAAGTGGGAAATTATGGGAGCATGAGTGGGTGTGAGTGGAGTGTCCACTCACATGATGAGGGAAGAGGTGGGGGCACCACCATGTGCTGGCCGCACCACCCCTTTGGGCTGCCTCCCCTTCCCCTACAAAAGGAGGGTGAGAGCACTCCCTCCTTCACACACTTTCCCACCTCCCATTCTCTCCACCCGCTGCTCCATTCCATGGTCTCCAGCTTGGCGAAGCCCTGACTGTGGGATTCTTCACCACCACCACGCCGTCTTGCTGTTGGAGTTCCAAGGAATCCTCTATTTCCGCTGCCCCACTGGATCGAGGGAACGGAGGTCGTCATCAACCGTACGTGTAACCGATCATGGAGGCACCGCCGGATTGCGGTGTACATCTTCTCTCTCTCGGGATCGGTGTGAGTATGACTACGCCAACAACGAGATTTGATCTCGTAACGCTTTGTGTCTTGGAGGGTATCTTCTATTTAACCCTCTCTTTGCCCGTTACCTTTCTTCTCCTAGATTAGATCTTGGCCCAACGTACCCTTCAGTGGTATCAGAGCCGGATCTATGCGTAGATGATTTGTACGGGTAGAAAACATAGGTGTATGTGGGCGTTGATGATCATATTATTAACTCCTTGAGTATTTTATTATCTTAGTGGCATAGTGGGATGAAGCGGGCCGGACTAACCTTACATGTCCCCATACATGAGACTTGTTCCACAACTGACATGCAACTTGTATTGCATAAGTGGCTTGCGGGTGTCTGTTTCTTCTACTATAGTAAAGATCTAATCTACGAAGGGTTGTTAAAAATATGTTTATCAATGTTGTGGTTGATGTTCGTAGGTATGAACGGTTCTATCCACGAAATCCCTAAGCCATGTAAAATATGAAAAAATAAATTAGAGGCGTCTAACTACTTTTTGCTGGGCATGTGATGTGATATGATCAATGTTACAAATTTGATTATAAGATGATATCTTTTGTAAATTATTGATATACCGGCGGGATCCATATAGTTGTCTTATTTTTTATGGACATGGAGGTGCCATGTACCTTTGTACCACGCCGGTGGAATGATGGAGATCATACCGTGATGCACAAGATGGAGATCAAGTGCAAGAAGGACCATATCATATCACATTATCCATACATGTGATGTTAATACTTTTTATGCATCTTATTTTGCTTAGATAGAGACGGTAGCATTATTATATGATCCCTCTCACTTAATATCAAGATAATAATGTGTTCTTCCTTAGTATGCACCGTTAATACAGTTCGTCGTTTCGAGACACCACGTGATAATCGGGTGTGATAGACTCAACGTTCGCACACAACGGGTGTTTTCAAGCCTAGCATGTACAGGCATGGCCTTAAAACACACGCAATACTACGGTTCTACTTGGCGAGTCTAGCATGTACAGACATGACCTCAGAACACGTAACCGAAAGGTAAAGCATGATTCATATGGATTATATGATGAACATGTCGATGTTCGCCTTTGCAGCTACATAATCTCACGTGATGATCGGTTTTGGTGTAGTGAATTTGGTTCGTGTAATCACTAAAGACGAATAAGAGGGATGTTCTTTTTGAGTGGGAGTTCACGTAGTAATTGTTGAATTAACTTGAACTTATTTTTATCATGAACAACCAATCAAAGTGATTTTGCACAAATTGTAGTATTCATTGGCATCCACACAACTACCTTACACTTCGATTGTTAATTGAGATATAACTATTATGATCTGGTAAAAATCATTTAAGATTGGTACCGTATTAGTGAAATTTAAAATTGAGTCCTATTGTAGATTTTTGGTATTTCCTACCTAGCTCCATATGGTTAATGATTGATTGATCTAGAGAGCAAATAATTACTACTTAGAATCCAGAGTCATGGTTGCTTCCATATTACTTTATCTTCAAAAGAATGTTTTGTTGATCAAGGTGATTTAGGAACTGAAAAAGAATTATTTTCAGAAACAATCAAGTGAAATATATATTGATATCTAGAAACTTATGTGTGGCAACATGACCGAGTATAATTTAGCGTGATAATGTATGCTTATATTATTTGAATATATGCAATCATTGAAGACGCTAGGCGTTTGAATATTCCAAGAAGTCGGGCGCTAAAAATTATCTCCTAAATTCTTTTATTCGAGCTATAGTAGCTTAATCATAAAATTGTTATGATGAAATGGATTAAAACTATGGGTACAAATCGTTTACCTTACTTGTAGATTGCTAAGAGTGGAATCTGGAAGAATGCTATTAATATGGTGATATTAGTAGAACAATCAAACTCAAAGTATGACTCAATGGGTGATAGTATATGACTAACACGCCAAAGAAAATAAGCTAGTACGACTAGCATTGTTTGATGTTGAATGATTCTTCTCTAAAGGAAAGGGAATATTGAAAATGGAATTACAAAAGGTATATGGCAGAAAAGAATATAACTGGAAAGGTCCATCTCAGAAGTATATGCTTGATATACAAGTTATAGATGTATTACTAGTTAACAAAGTATTTTTTGGGTATTTTGGTACCAGATAGTTTGGTATGAGTTGTCATATAAAGCAACACAATACAAGAAATACAAGGGCCTAAATGGAACTAGTAGTATATGTGGTATCGTTATGACAAGAACATAAATAAAGTGTTACTGTGTTTATTGTCGTATCAAACCAAACATTTAAGATTTATTTTAAGAACTTTCGTTCCGGTCTTTTGTGAGAACAAATGAGATTGTTCAAACTATGACCATATTCCATAATTGATGGATGAATTAATAGAAATCGTATTGGTAAAGTAAACATCTATAAAACTAAATGCTAAACGTTGCAAGACGTAAAATAATTTCACCTAAATTGTGACACCACCATTTTAGTTCATATCAGAAAGGAAAACATGAAGGAACTCCATATTGATGGACTTCCGGAGTCATTTTGCTTTTGAATAAATTGACGCTTGTGAAACCTCTTCCAAAAGATGACTAAAATTCCGTTCATAGGCCAAAGAAGAATGGACGACTAATTTATTGGAGATTATACATATTGATGTATATAGTCCATTATGTGTAGTCATGTGTGGTGGATTAATTTTTTCTTCATAAAATTCCGTCGATGATTTGAGTAGATACATGTGTATATCTATTT
This sequence comes from Alopecurus myosuroides, assembly GCA_028641055.1. Lineage (NCBI taxonomy): Eukaryota > Viridiplantae > Streptophyta > Magnoliopsida > Poales > Poaceae > Alopecurus > Alopecurus myosuroides. Next base: position 103,709,483 of record CM054063.1, on the reverse strand, counting down.
AAAGAAAACGGAGTTTGACATTTTTTTTGAATTGGTTCAAATTATTATTAGTATGAAGTAAAAATCATTGTAACAAGATAATCAAGTATTTATGATTGGATCATAAAGGATAAAGTTTGAGTTACAAGTTTAGCAAAACATCTGAGGAGTTGCAGAATTGTTCTACAACTTATACTTCTTGAATACCCCACATTAGTTTGGAGTATTCAAGAGACAAAATCAAACCTTGTTGGACATAGTAAGATAAGTAAAATGCCATTATAATTTTTTAGTTTATACATTAGTGACAACCGCTTTTACACCGAAAAGAGCCCCATTATGATCCGTCGAAATTGACACCATATAAGATATGGTTTGGGTAGTGACCCGAATTGTCTTTTTCGTAAGTTTTGGTATGCATAGCATGTGTAAAATGTTTACAACCAAAATAGGAAACATACATGTTTATAAGGTTATCCCAACGAATCTATTGGGTATTTCTCCTATCACCGAACCAAATAAAAATGTTGTTTGTCAGAGAAGATTGATTTCACGAGAAAGTAGTTCTTGCGAAAAAGTGAGTGGGAGGACAATACAAACTCCACGAGATTAGAGAATCTTCGTTACCATGTCAAGAGTAGCGCAGCACTAGAAGTTGTTCTGGGGTTTGCTATTTTGACCAAGTAGAAGACACTACATGTGTTATAGATACTTCGAATGAGTTTGCGAACTGAACAAAAGTCCTAAAACTTTGTACTTATACCAACTTCTGGTTTAAGATTAAAGTTATTTTTTGACAACAAAAGACCTGGACCTTATAAAGGAAGCAAATGATGGGCCCTGACTTTGCTAAAATTGGCTATGAGTCATTATATCCACGATAGTATCCCTATATGAATATCAAGTATGTGACTTGGTAGTCATTTCGATAAGCATGGTGCCTAAACATAGCAAACGGGTCTATATAGAAACAAAGACATGGATATTTACATCCTTTGAAAGTTGTACTTATGGAAAAGATGTTTTCGACGAAGTTCAAAGAGTTGAGTACTTCAAGATTTTGATCTTCAGTAGTTATTCTTTAGTCTTTGTGGATAGTTCTAGAGAAAAGTTACATATTATGATATGGCAGTTGAATAACAAAAACCAACTTTCCTCTCACGGAAGTTTGATCAAGGATATGTACTTGACACAATCTGAGAGTTTTGTAAAATTCAAAAGGTTGCTGAAAAGGTATGCACACTTCAATGGTTGAAGTGAGCATAACGAAGTTGGAGTCTTTACATTGATGAAGTTATCAAAAGAGTTTGATTCCATCATGAACGGTAAAGATGCTTGTAGAGTTACAAGAAATTAAGTGGGAGCGCTATGACATATTTCCAAAGCTTTATGTAGATGACATATCGTTGATTTGAAAATATGTATTTTAAATTAACACGATTAAGATTTTCATATTGATGAAAGTCTTGGGAGATATTGGGCTTCAATATCTATAAGAGATGGATTGAAGCGCCTGATATGGTTGAACCAAATTACATAGATGAAGTATTGAAGTAAGTCAATATCGAAATGACAAGGAGGAGTTCTTTTCACATGAAAAAGAATTGAGCAAGATTCAAGTGTTTTGACACATGATGAGCATAATTGAAATTAAGATTTTCTAAGTCATGTTTCCATGCTATGTACACAACCAGATGAGTCCTATGCTATAAACTGTTATAGCAGGATAATTCATATGATGATTAGACAACTGTGCGAGAGATCCCGATCCTTACGCCATTTTAGAAATGCTAAGGATATGTTTTCCTATATAGTAATGACAAACTATTTGTTGTAATATGTTACACTAATATTCTTGTCATCTATTCAAATAATTTTATCTCAATTAAAATATGTGATGAAGGGTAGCACAATAGGCTGGAAGAAAGTTCCATGCTGGATTTGAAAGAGATTCAAAATTAAAGTATTGTGACGGATACTACAACAAAGGCTAAGTATATCGTTGTGTTGACAACAAATAATAGGAGTATTTTGTGTAAAAAGAGTTCTTTATTGAACTTGCTGAATTTCCAAGAATGTTGACACTGTGAAGCTACATTTTCACAATGTTAGTAACATTGGTTTAAGCTGAGGAATTAAGGTCTCACCGGTTGACCAAGTATATACAAAGCCATCTCATTAGAGTCATCGTTGATGGTTCACACGATCACGAGAGTCATCGTTGAATATATAGGAGTCATCACGAATCTCCAGATCCCGCTGTTGATTATTGATCGGAGAGGATTCTTGATCATGAATATGTTATTCGCGAACCGTAGGCTGACACACTTAAGGTTCGATGACGCATTTGAGAGGATACGGAATATCGAAAAATGTTTTGGGCAGCACCGAAATTGTTTCGGGGAAAATTGAAATAGTTCAAGGGGTTTTTCATCGAATGGTTGTTAATAGAATTAAGAAATGATTCGAGGTGCTATATGCAAAATTTTGTTAATAGAATTGACAAATTCTGAAATAAAGAAATAAAAATGTTTATTTCTTTATTAAAGAAAAACCTTTGGATTTTCTAAGTGGGAAATTATGGGAGCATGAGTGGGTGTGAGTGGAGTGTCCACTCACATGATGAGGGAAGAGGTGGGGACACCCCCAGAAGCTGGCCGCACCACCCCTTTGAGCTGCCTCCCCTTCCCCAATAAAAGGAGGGTGAGAGCACTCCCTCCTCCACACACACTTGCCCACCTCCCATTCTCTCCATCCACAGCTCCATTCCATGGTCTCCGGCTTGGCGAAGCCCTGACCTTGGGATTCTTCACCACCATCACGCCGCCCTGCTGCTGGAGTTCCGAGTAATCCTCTACTTCCGTTGCCCCGTTGGATCGAGGGAACGGAGGTCGTCATCAACCGTACGTGTGACCGATCAAGGAGGCACCGCCGGATTGCGGTGCACATCTTCTCGCTCTCGGGATCGGTGTGAGTACGACTATGCCAACAACGAGATTTGACCTCGTAACGCTTTGTGTATTCGAGGGTATGTTCTATTTAACCCTCTCTTTTCCCGTTACCTTTCATCTACTAGATTAGATCTTGGCCCTTCGGGTTTATCGCGCGTAGGAATTTTTTTGTTTTCTATGCAACATACCCTTCAGCTAAAATGACAGGTACCACTTTAGCCTCCTATATAAGGAGGGGCATAGTGCCACTTTTGACACACCATTTAATCGTGCAAATTTCATAGTTCTCTCTCTTTCTCTCTTGCACCTCGTGGCCCCGAAGTTTGGGCTGCGCGCGGGGGAATTCTCTCTAATCCGACATGTCGTCATGCTGTGGAATTCCGTTCCAGGAGATTTATTTCTGCAACCTATGCTGGATCAGAGCCCGGGGATTATCGTCAACATCGTACGCGTGGGAGTACTACAAGGCATTGTACTTTCGGCGCTATCACCACCTTCGTTGCACCGGGGACTTCCCCGGCACACCAAGTTCTTCACGACCTTGAGATCGGCTTCGTCGTCTTCATCAGCAACGCCTATGCGGGGGCGTAATCCCCGTGTTTCGGTCTATAATAGGTATGTTACTGAAACACTCCGCAACCGTTACCGCATTACTAGTAGATAGATCCTGGCTAGTTTGGTGTTCGCTACGTAGATGTTTTCAAAAATTCCTGCTACGAACCCCTCCAGTTTGCACCTTCAAATTCAGAATGGGCCATAGTTGGATGCCATGGTATTCCGGCCACTGGGATTGGTAGTGGTAAGGATGAAGTCTATCCGCGCATGTCTCCTTGGACGCCTCGATAGAATACTTCTCCAACCTTACTGTGAGTGGATTATTAACACCCGCTTTTCTAATGCGCGCCACCGTCCGCAAGTGCGAGCAAGGGAGATGAAGCAGCCAAGGCCTCATGCATGAGCATTCACATATCTTGAGCAAGACTTTTCATGCCCTACCTTTGTGTTCCACACCACCTGTCGTGATGCCTCCTGGCTCATTAACTTGGTAGATCCACTCGTTTTATCAAAACGTTGAGCCGTTTGGGAGTCAGCATTCCTTTTCCGGTATTCTATCCATTTGTTAGCTTCTGACAAAAACTTGTACTTCTTGTTCGCCTTGTTTCCCCTTGCAATTTGATCATCTGTTTCCTCACTATACTTCTGAAAATACACATTCAACTTATCGAATGTATATAGAATTGTTGTTGTCATGGGAAACGCCCGAACACCCTTGAGCACAGTGTTGAAACATTATGCCATGTTACTTGTCATCTTTCCGTACCTCCTACTGCCCTCGTCAAAGGATCTAGCCCACTTATAACTCAAACACTCGTGCCTATGTAGAAACCCTTGACCCCCCCCAACGATGTTGTGAGACTGAGCAATCAGTTGTACAATATCAAAAAAATTCTACTCGGTGAAAGCGAGGCAACAATCTTTGAGATCGTCGTACAACTTCTTGTTTCCACAGGCTCTATAGAAGTTTGGCACAAATGCATCATGCTACATTGATGGTGCAAAGAATCATGCCCTGGAATATCGATCTCCACATCGTTGAGTATGCCTTATTGGCAGTCCGAGATGACACAAATCTCTCTTTGAGCCTCGAATATCTTGGTCCCCACTTGATACATGAACTACTCCCAGTTATTGTTGTTCTCTTCCGTAACCAAAGCTAAATCCAATGAAAACTACCGGTTATTGGCATCACAAGCTACTGCAACCAAGAGTGTTCCTTGGAACTGACCGGTCAAGGATGTGCCATCCATAGAGATAACCAACCTACAATGTTTAAATGCCCTTATGCATTTCCCAAAATTCCAGAATGCACGGCCAAATACACCGACATTTGCAGCCTTGTACTACATTCCTTTTGTGCCAAAGGGCCCCACCACCATAACCATGCCCGTATTTGTAGTAGCCATCGCTCCCAATAACCTAGGGAGTCAGTTGTATGCTTCCTCCAAACAACGTACAATATATTAAATATGGCCTGCTTCACCTTTCATACTTTCCCATACTGCACCGTGTAATCAAACAGTACTTTCACCGTATCTATAACACCCCTAATTGTAAACGTCGAGAATACCGATATTTCGGTCGAAAGTCTATAACCGATAAGTCGCCCGCGTAAGCGAACCAGGAGGCATGAACCGTTTCACGTTCGAGCAAATCGCTAAATTGCTCCTAATTGCACCTCCGCCTCACTTTATCTTTGCAGTCACTGCTGCTCTCTCTGGGAAAGCGTGGTGCCAAGCGCGAAGGAAAATCAACTTTTTCTTTGGTACTCCATATCATAGTAAGATCGAAAAGTTTCACTATGAACTCCCGCAAGATGTATGATGAATTGCCTCAACATTGGTGGCCAAAATTGTTACTAAAATTTTAGTATGCCGAAAAAGGCTTTACGCCCCGCTTTATAAATAAAGCAACCACCACATCAGTTTCATACAACACGTCTCACAGAGCAAAGGCGAGAAAAGAAGGAGGAACAAGTTCGCTCGGGCAGCAGCACAAGTAAGCCCAAAGGTAGCAACATAAAGAGCATGGAAGGAAAGAGAACAAGAATGCAGACTAAGGCGTGGGATAGACTGCTCCCACCCCGCCGCCGGGCTCAGCTCGTAGAACATGTATAGGTGGCGGCGTAGATGCGTCTCGCCGTTCCCACCAAGCGGTCTATCATGTCATCCAGCTTAGCCCTATCCCGCTGTCTACACAACGGGTGCCACTGCTGCAAAAAAAAGCGAGACATTTGAACATCGAGTCAGTAGCGTGCTGAAGAAAGATCCGTTCTATCACCATCTTATTCCTAATCGTCCATAGCGGCCATGTCATCCCGGCAAAGATAAACCAAAAGAGGCGACGTCCCCTCCCAGTCCTCCTCGACTGGAGTTCCAGGAATTCGCCTAGGTCCGCGGCCCTCCATTCCGGGCCTAGACCTTCATAGACAAAATCCAATAGGAACCGGCCGCAGGGCAGGTGAACATAATATGGGTCCCCGTCTCAAGAGTCCCACAAAGAGGGAACATGCCATTACCAGGCCCTTAACGCTCCCGAACTCCACTCCCGAAGGAAGGCGGTTCCGTAGTAGCTGCCATACAAAGATCTTGATCTTCAATGGTAGGGGAGCTTTCCATAATATGGTCGACCATGTCTGCCCCAGTCCGTGGAAGAGACTCCGATACGCCGGCTTGACGGAGAATGAGCCTGAAGGCGCTTAACTCCAAGCCACGCGGTCCTGATCTCCATCTAAGGACCCTGGAAGTGCGTTCCTAAGCTCATCCCATGCTATCGCCTCGACCGGACCAAATGTCCTTCGAAACAAGATGTTCCAAGCTCCATTTGGTCTGGCCCTGGCAACTGACACCAGCGGATCTGAACAAATCGCATAAAGACTCAGGTAGACCAGTTGAAGCGGTCTATCTACGGACCACGTATCTACCCAAAAGAGGGTGTGGGTCCCATCCCCAACAAGGAACCTCGCCCCCCTCCGGATCTCAAGCTTAATGGATTGGATGGACCTCCAAAATTGGGATCCCTCCCGGCGTTCACATGACAACAGAGGGCAACCTCTCATGTACTTTGATTTGATAACTTGAAGCCAAAGCCCTTCATCATCCTGCAAGATACGCCAAACCCATTTGAGCATAAGAGCGGTGTTCATCTTACGAGACGCGATAATCCCTATGCACCCAAAGTCCTTGGGGGCGCACACATGTGCCCACTTGACCATATGATATTTCTGCCGACCATTGGAGGCCGACCAGAAGAACCGCGAGAGTTCCTTATCAAAGGCCTTATGGGCCCCTTCGGTAAGAAGGTAGAGACCCATCATATACATGGGAACGCTGGAGAGGCAAGAGTCTATAAGTACGGTTTTGCTCCCCTTAGAGGTAAACCTACCGCACCAAGGTTCCGCCTTCTTCCTAACCCGCCCTATGAGGGGCTCAAGATCTCTCATTATGATCCTCGAGTCCCCAAGCGGGACGCCCAGATATTCCACCGGAAAAGATGACAGTTTGCAGTTGAAGTTATCTGCAATCCGTTGTTGCTCCTCCAGGGAATATCCCATCACCACCACCTCACTCTTGTCGAAATTAATTTTGAGGCCCGACATGGCCTCAAAGCAAAGGAGAAGGAATTTGATATTACAAATATCTCGATCCGACCCCTCCACCATAATCATCGTGTCATCCGCATATTGAAGGAGGGAAACCCCTCCTCCTGGGATAAGGTGGCCTACCACACCCGAGATGTGGCCGTCCTCCTTAGCCAAGTCTAGAATAGTCGCTAAGAATTCCACCGCCAAGTTGAACAATATGGGGGGATATAGGATCCCCCTGTCTCACCCATGCAGGAGGACTGAAAATTCTCGCCCAGGTCAACATGCACGGACACATGGGGCTACTACGTGCATGTTGAGTGAAGGATGCCCAGGTTCATACAATTATTTTGCAGCTGCTACGTGCACGGTACATCATCGTCTTCTTGCGGTGCAGGCCATCATCGTCCACTTGCACTGGCACGGTCGTCGTTCTATTGCCTGGAGACTAGAGTGATGCATGTTATTCCATAGTGCATCGACGCTGCTGTCAAACCCAGCTGCACAGGCCTTAGCCGATGCCGATGCCAAAGCCAAGCTCGCCGCCATGTGCGAGCCACTGTTCCACATTAGGAAGGTCGTTCCACATCAGGCATGTTGGTCATTGTTCATGCTGTTATTGCTTCCCCAAATACCACATTTCTATGAGAAACACTGGTGTCAAACTGTGATATAATAAAACTAGGCATAAACTACATTGTGTTGATAATTTGAGATGTTTGTATCATCTAGCAATTCGCTAAAGCTGGTACCAATCCGTCATGCCTGTTATTGGAACATAAAGTACTTTGTTATTGGAGTAGCATATTTATTAGAAACTTCATTATCTCTCTCGAAACAGGCTTTCTCCCCGCCTTCTAAAATAAAGCAACCGCCCAACGGAGTCATACAAAGTAAGAGATACAACACCGACACACACACACACACACACTTTGTTGGGGCAACAACACAACAAGGCCCAAGACAAGAGAGAAAGAGCGCCAGCACACACACACAACAACAAGGGGCGCAGGGGTGGTGGTGTGGGTAGAGGGGCGCCAGTCAGCGAGGTGTTGAAGAGGCGAGGTGGCGCGCGCCCACTAGCAGTCTGTCGATGGAGTAGTCTAGACGTGCCCGGTCCCGCTGCCTACACAGCGGATGCCACTGCTGCAAAAAGACGAGAAATTTGAACACCAAGTCAGAAGCGCGCCGAATGAAAATCTTCTCGATCACCATTTTATTTCGCACCATCCACAACGTATATGCCATTGCCGCAAACACCAACCAGAAGAGGCGCCTAACTCCTCCGGTCTGGTGCGCCCGGATTTCAACAAACTCACCGAGGTCGGAGGCCTGCCGAGCAGGCCCCATGGCTTCAAGGACAAAGTTCCATAGAAACCGAGCCGCGGGACAATCAAATAGGATGTGGGAGTACGACTCAGGGATTCTACATAGGGGACATAGACCGTCCCCTGGGCCATGGCGTTTGGTCACCTTTATCCCCGGGGGAAGCCTATCCCGCAATAGCTGCCACACAAAAATCTTGATTTTCAACGGTAACAGGGCCTTCCAAAGAAGCAAGTCCCAAGGTCTAGTGGGACAGAGAACTGGGCCCGGTATGCCGATTTGACCGAGAAGGATCCTGAAGGGGCCAACATCCAGGACACCTGGTCGGGACCCTAGGTAGAGCTTCGGAGAGGGCACCCTGAAGCTCCTCCCACGTCGCGGCCTCCACCAGTCCAAATGTTCGTCATAACCCAATGTTCCAAGTCCCATTTTGGACGGCGGTGGACACCACCAAGGAGGGGTCCGAGCAGACCGCAAATAACCTCGGAAACTCCAGTTGCAAAGTCCTCTCTCGAATCCACGAATCGAGCCATAACATGACGCCTTGACCATCTCCAATGGAGAACTGTGACGCTTTCCTAATTTCCTGCTTGAGCGACTGGATAGATCTCCAAAACAGGGAACCATCCTTTCGGTCGCACACAAGAAGTTGGCACCCCTGTAGGTAATTCGATTTGATGAGCTGAAGCCACATGCCCCCATCATCCCTCAGAATGCACCATACCCATCTAAGCAAAAGGACCACATTCATCTTCAGGGATGCTACAATCCCAATGCCGCCCATATCCTTGGGGGCACAAACGTCCGCCTATTTCACCATATGGTATTTTTCCCTCCCATTACCATCTTGCCAGAAGAAGCGAGAAAGCTCCTTGTCAAAGGCAGCATGTATCCCTTCTGGCAGGGAATAGATCCCCATCATATAGGAAGGGATACTAGCTAGGAAGGAACCAATCATCACGGAGTTGCTTTCCTTGGAGGTGAAGCGTCCATGCCAAGGTTCCGCCTTATGCCTTACTCTCCCCAACATGGGTTACAGGTCCTTAATTAGGACCCTAGAGTCGCTCAGTGGGACCGCGAGATAATTAACAGGGAACGCAGCACGACCTCACTCTTGTCGAAATTAATATTGACACCCGACATGGCCTCAAAACACAAAAGGAGGAACTTGAGGTTGACAATATCTAACCCCTCCCCCTCCACCATAATCATGGTATCATTTTCATACCGCAGATAAGTGATACCGCCCCCCGGGATAAGGTGCTCCACCACGCCGGAGATGTGGCCGGCTAACTTGGCTTTGTCCAAGATAGCCGCCAGGGCATCTACAACTATGACAAAGAGGATGGGGGAAATGGGATCCCCTTGCCTCACCCCGCAGAATGACCTAAAATAGGGACCGATGTCCCCATTTATGTTAATTGGGGTATTGCCACTCATGACGAGTTGCATGACCCACGAGATAAACCGGTCATCAAAACCTCACTGCTGTAGCACCCGGCGAAGGAATGACCAGTCCAGTCTATCGTAGGACTTCTAGAAATATAACTTAAGGAACACTCCATTATGACGTCGTACCTTGATCTCATGAACAATCTCATGAAGAGCAAGGATCCCATCATGGATAAAGCGACCCTTGAGGAAGGCGAACCGGAAGGGATGTGTAATGCGTTTAGCCACCGGGGCTCGCATCGCACAAACCTTGGATAAGATCCTCCGGATAACATTTATCACCGTGATGGGTCTAAATTGGCAAATATCCGTGGCCTCTCACACTTTTGGGATCAAGCTTATCACGCCAAAATTAAGCCACGGCATCATGAGGGTCCCAGTATAGAATTCCTGAAACATTGGCATGATCACCGCCTGAATAGACTCCCAGAAGGTCCGGAAGAAGGAGACCAGAAGGCCATCCGGCCCTGGGGCCGAATTAGCCTTCATCTCCATAACCGCACGTCGAACCTCCTCTGGGAGAAAAGGAAGTAGGAGCTTCTCATTCTCATTTGAGGTAACTAAGGACCCGTGGGACCACGAGTCCTCACCCAACGCGACCCCGGACCGGGGATCGCCGTAAATAACTCATTAGGGATCGCCGTAAATAACTCATTAGAGAAGGAGTAGATATGGGCCGACAGGTCCGCGTCCGTCTCTAACAGGATGTCATCCGCCCAGAGCAGCATGATAGAACAACGCCGTCGCCGCCCATTCGCGATGGCATGGAAGTAGGTAGTATTGGAGTCCCCCTTGAGGATCCAATTCTGGCGACTCCATTGTCGCAAGAATACCTCCTCCCCTTTGTAGATCTCCATAAGGGAGGCCTCCAGTGCATACCGTTGTCCCCACTCCACCGCACTAAGACCTCCGCGTCAGCAGCCAGATCCAAAGTCTGAATCTGACCAAGAAGGGAGGCTTTGTTTTTGCAGATGTCAGCCCCTAGATTAGCCCCCCACCCCCTCATAAGCTGCCTGGCAGACTTGGCACAGTGATGCCGCACATCCACCGCATTGTATGCACGTGGGGGTGCAGCGGCAGTTAACCCCCATTTAAGCCGAACCGCTTCCACAAAACCAGGCTGACCCAGCCATAAGTCCTCAAAGTTAAAGTGGTTTGGCCTAGGGGTGGCCATCCCACTAGAGTAGAAACTTCATTATAAATGGTGCCTACCAAGGAAGAAAATATTAAGTTGAGAGATATTAAAGAGGAGGCATCTCCTATTAAATTTGGTCCTTCACAGATGTTTCTTGAAGTTGTTCTTGTTGTGCCTTTTTCTCGCAAAAGAGTAGATGCCATGCTACGAATACATTGCTCTATAGTGACAAGTCTAAAAGTACTGTAGTATCCTTTCGTTTCCATGACTCAAAATTGTTCTACCTACGCAGTTCTTGAAGTTGTTCACTGCTTCCGTATGCACTATTTCATTCACTAGTTTCAATTACGACAAAAACATATGTGTAGCGCTAGTCACCTATATACTGTTTCCGTTCTATTTCAACGGACACTCTCATATGTTCGCATGTTTATTCTTTTCAATCTGTTCCATTTTTTCAAGTATTTTTATTTTATTTTTACTTTTCCGATTTGTTCCTTCTAATTTTTCTATCTATATTTTTTTTCATCGTTCATACTTTTAATAAACGGTCTAATTTTTTGGTTCTCGCGGTAATTGAGATTTTTTGTTCTAGGATGTCATATGATGTTCTATTTTTATTCTTGTTGTATAATTTCTCCTTTTCATTTATAAATATTGTTTTCCTCTAAGTAATGAAAATTAGTTTCACGGAATTTTTTTTACCATGTTTTCATGATTTCTACTTTTTGTTCTGTATGATTATTTTTTGTTCCATTAATAATCAAGTTTTGTTCCAAATTATCTTAAATTTTCTTCTTATGGTAATCGACATTTTTTTTGTTCCTGGGTGCCCACTGGTGTTCTTTTTGTTCCCTAGTGTATAATTAAGTGTTCCTTGGTTCACAAAGATTTGTTCCTATTATTATAGAAATTAGTTCCACAAGTTCTTTTTTCAAATCATGTTTTCTATGATTTATATTGTGTGTTCCTAGATTTTTTTCATAATTTTTTTCTGTGGCTAATTTGTTTCCCGTGTAAGCGTTACTTGTTCCTCGAACTCAGCAGTTTTGTTCTATAGATTCCATATGTTCCTTCTCCTTATAATTTTTTGCCAATTATAGTCTGATATTCTTCCTTGTAGTCTATATTTTTTCCACGAGCAAGAGCGACTTGTTACTCATTGTCCAAATTTTTCGTTCCCCAAGCTCTTAATCATGTTCCACTTTGTTCATATTCGTGTTCCTCCCGTCATCATGATTCGTTCCATGGATACCAAATCTTTTTTTTTCGAGCAAGAGGGAATTGTTCCTCGTTATCCAAATTTTTTGTTCCCCAAGCAGGAGCGACTTTTTCCTCATGATCTAATTTTGTGTTCCTCTTGTACTCATGTTTTGTTCCACTAGTTCTTAATTGTGTTCCAACTTGTTCATATTATTGTTCCTCCCGTCGTCATAATTCGCTCCATAGATACCAAATCTTATTTTTGTTCTAAAAAGCAAGAGGGAATTGTTCCTCATTATCCAAATTTTGTGTTCCCCGAGCATGAGCGACTTGTTTCTCATGATCCAATTTTGTGCTCCTCTTGTACCCTTATTTTGTTCCACGAGTTCTAAATTTTGTTCCTCTTTGTTTCATTGTCATAACCTCTCATGATCTGTTCCATCGATACTAATTTTCTTTATTTCACTTAGTCACTCATGATTTGTTCCACGCTACCTCCATACTGTTGTTCCTCATTTTCTACTATTTTGTTCCGCTATTAGATTTGATTTTGTTCCTTCGCGTTCTCATTTTTTCTTAGTGTGATTTTCTTTCATGTAGTCTAATTTTTTGTTCCCTATGGAGGCGATATTTGTTCCCTGGACACTATAGTTTCTTTAACACCTGCATTCTTTGCAAACTAGTTTTGATATATTGTTGATTATGTAGTCCCATACTATTTGTTCACTCTAATATGTTCCTTGAGTACTAATTTTTGTTCCACTAATTTTTTGTGTAGTATAATCATGGTTGTGTTCTCAGCCTCGCAACGCACGAGCCCAAAGTGCAACTGAAACTTGCGGAGCCACGATGGGGCTGCACACGCACTTAAGCTCGCCGGTGTCGTAGTCATCTCCAGCCGAGCTACTTGCCACAGGTTCTCGACCTGGGTCCGGCCGCAACATGTCTCAGATCAACTTAAGAGTAGCAAGATAAGAGCTTCTTGCCCCAGCTCCTGTCTCGTAACTCGCCACAGGTTCTCGACCTAGGGTCCGGCCGCAACATGTCCTGATAAATTTGAGATCAATTTCAGTATCAGATCAACTTAAGAGCAGCAAGATAAGAACATTTAACGCTTACATTTTCATAGTACGAAGAGGGGAATTTTAAATTTTACATGAGTAGCTAGCAAGCAAGAATTTCAGAGCAGCAAGCCTAGAGATATTCGGTTTCTAGCAATATTCAGTTTGCACAATTTAAAAACTAGCAATCCTCGAGATTGTTCGTCTCCTTGCGAGCAAGAAAGCAATATTTACATGTTCAAGCTCAGTGGAGTACACTCAAATAAATTTTGAGTTTCTTCTAAAAAACCAGTCAAGTGAATTTCTGAAACAAACAAGCAATATTTTGAGTGCAGTGAAATAAATTTCAGAAGGAAGGAAGCAAGCAATAATTTGAGTAGTCAAATAAATTTCAGAAGTAAGCTTGAGTACACTCAAGTAAATTTGAGTACAGTCAAACTAATTTGAGTACAGTCAAATTAATTTGATTGTAGCTCGATACAGTCAAATAAAATGTTGCTTGACTGTAATGCAATGCTTCTGAAATAAAATGTTGAACGAATAGTTTTCTCGGAGGGGGATTTAAATGAAATGTCAACTTGCTTGGCCTTAGTATAAGATGGAATGTGTAGTGCAAATAAGACATCTTGCTAACCGTGAAGCCATCCATTATTCAAGGGAAATCAAGGAAAAAAAGATTAATATTTCTACAAGGCTACAAGTTCATAACGATGCTTGTTCTGATCATGCTGAAAACCAGATTGGTGTGGGGAAATGAAGACGCCGGCGAGAACAAGAGAGAGGAAGAGCACGTCGGCGACGGGCGACGGAAAGCGAGAGATGAAAATGAGATGGGGTGGGGAGAGACGTGATAAGGGAGAGTGAGGAGAGAGAGGAGGTGAGCGAGGTCGTCGTTCCGACCGGGGATATATTGGGAAGTCGGGAATTCGAGTGAATGTGACAGACAGTGACCATAAAATCCTTAAACGTCTTACAATTTCGAATAAGTAGCGGTATGCATATTTGGTAGCAGTACAACTTACCACAAGAGTTGTGAAGGACACTATGATACAGAGTACCAAAAAACCATTCACGATACCAATGACTCGGTGATTGCAGTTTCGATACAATAAGTTTTAGTGCTTACCAACTGATCCAGAAATATACCGTTGTGCGACTTTATGGTAATATCATGTTAGATACTTAGATGTCATTTATTTTAGACCCGTTGCAACGCAGAGGCACTTTGCTAGTACTAGTAATCAGCCACGTATAATGCACGCATTACCTAATATAAGCAAGATCGTCTAGACATTTATTGACTCGAACTTAAATGGAGTGAAAAAGGTATGAAAAAATAAATTATTTTACATTGAATAAAACGACCCAGTGTTAATCTGGTGGCTTAATCTGGACTTAGATATTGCAACAAGAATGGTTGTTTTAATAGGAAAAGAGGCTCATTTAACTTAAAATGAGTTAAAAATTAGAACCGGCGGCAAAAAATAATTGGTATCAGAACATGAAACTTCCAATTACCAATGTATTTCAAAACGCATCGAGTACAATTTATTTGTCTAAATTGTAAGAAAACTCTTAGATAATTTGGGGATGGGTTTCTTTGTAGAACATACGTGGCTAAAGGGAAAGACTGGGCTTCTTATCTCTCAAATGCATGATCTTTCTTCACCACTTACAGAAAATGGAAAATAAATACAGAGAATTGTCAATAAACATGAATCCAATTACTGAATATATGGCAACATAATTAAGCTGTATAATATTTGCCAAAAAATATCAAGTATTTAGTCACCCATGGGCATGTAACAGTACAACATGCCAAATCTACTAACCATACAAGGTAATCTTAAATGCCCACACTTTGTTTTAAAAGCCAAGCAAGCTACAATAGGGGAAGATTTTTCGATTGAACAAATTCCTGTTCAGCTTTTTCCTCCTAGCTTCTTTCTCCTCTGAATTTGAGTTCCTATCTAAGATCTGTAGTCATGACAATCATCCGGTCCAACAGGGGCATTCAAAGCGTGCTGACTTGGAAATAAGAAACATAGAAGATGGACTGTCGCATGT
Organism: Alopecurus myosuroides; assembly: GCA_028641055.1. NCBI lineage: Eukaryota > Viridiplantae > Streptophyta > Magnoliopsida > Poales > Poaceae > Alopecurus > Alopecurus myosuroides. Next base: position 103,694,168 of record CM054063.1, on the reverse strand, counting down.
ACTTTACCAACCTTAGTAATGCATACTATCGAATAACATTTATTCTTTTCAAAATCATTAAAAAGTGAGATAAATAATAATGAGAGCACTTCTGAAACTTAACAGAGCATGTGAAAAAAATTATAATATAACTAATCTATAAGACACATAAAAAACAGAAGAAACTATGTACAATGCGATCTTTGAATTTGGTGTAAAATATAAAGGCAAGCTAAATTTCCAACATTTAAAATTTCCGTTATTTGTTGTGTTCTAATGCCAACCAGATTTCAAACTGGTAACTAAAATCAGATATAGATGTAATATAAATGTCCTTGATACTATTAGCATAAACGTCTCTTTCTTGAAGCTAAGTATTTAAGACTGATCAATGATCAGCTTCTCAAGCATCTAAATAACAGCTGCATTTGGTCCATACTCGTATAACATGTACACAAATGAGAAGGATTGTGTGTACTACAGTGAAAATGAATATGTAATGAGATATGGACAGACATTATAAAAAACAAGCATAGTTCGAGCTGAACTTGCCTAACAGAAGCAATCATTTTCTTTCAATTGATCTTACAAGCCAAGCAGCAGAAAATGAGATGAAATATCAGTTTCTCTCACAAACTTACATTTAAGTTTACTTCACAAATACTCCCTCCGTTCACAAATAGATGACTTCCATTTGTCCAAAATTGTATGTATGTAGACATGTTTTAGTGTCTACATACATTTATATTTGAACAAATGGAAGTCATCTATTTATGAACGGAAGGAGTATAAGGAGTGGGGTTTCGCATCACCCTTTACAAATACAGTCATGCAAACTTGTAAGGCAGGCAAGTTGTCAAAAACAAAAAACAAAAATTGTAAGACATATTCATTAAAAAGCAACAGAATATACTTCAATACTCCTATTAGTTTGTCCCAAAATTGCAATTGACGAACATAGGAAACTTGAAAATCATTTGACAACCACGCAATGGAGATGCAACTCTAGTTTGGCAGCGCAGTTTTTATAAAACAGAAGTATTGACAAACTTAAGTATTTAGTTGCCAAACAAAGGAATAATTCAGTTTTGCATAATATTTTAGTATAGGAAAAAACAAGTCAGACTGAAGTTTCCAATATAGCAAAAAAAATGAAATTTTAGAACAATACTTCAGTTTTGAAACCATAGTATTCACTGCATCCAAACACGTCAAAGTATTTAATACTACAATATTTTTAGAAACTGTGGTATTGGTTGAATACTTCAAAAATACTTGGATGCCAAAGTAGGCTCGTCAGCTTGGTCAGGCTGCGTGTCTCGTGATCAGGATTTTTATTACCTTGGTGTGTCGTTACCGTCGGCTGTACAATGTCGATGCCTTGGCATGGGGAGTGGCAGCGCTGAAGGAGTGTGTAGAGGAGGCTTGGGGAGGCCACCGCCGGGGAGCAGCTTGGTGTGGGCGCCGCGTGCAGTGGATTGTGGGGAGACGTCGGAGTCCCGGAGCAGCATCGAGTGGGGCTCACAGGCGGCGTAGTGCAGGGAAGCGGGAGGCTAATGAGGCGGCGTCGCCGGGGAAGGGGCAGCAGCAGGGAAAGGACGTCTTACCTTACCTTTGTGACGTACACGCTCTTTACGATCTTGAAGGCGATGTAAAGGGAGTTGAATGGCATCCAGCGGAGCTCCTCGTCGTCGCCCTCCATCGCCCGCGCTAGATTCTCAAACGCCTTCGCCTCCTCTTCGAACAGTGTCGGCGGAGGATGACATGAATGGCGTTGGTGATGGAGAGGAGGGATTAATGTCGCGGCGGGCATCGTGTGGGCAGGGCGTCGACGGCATGAGCGGCGTTGGGTGGGCAAGGTGGCGACGGCCTGGTAGAGCGGTGTCGGTTGGGCAAGGTGGTGGCTCGGCATTAGGTCGTGGGGCTATGCCATTTAGGGAAAGATGAATAGTGAGACGGCTCGTTCGATTAGGGTCGCGTGTGGAGTTGTTCGTCCCGGGATGTGTTAAGGCTAATCATGGGTGTGATCTCAACCCATACAGACTGATTGCATGGATATGATTTATTGGATCTGCCCCTCCCCCGGGTCTTTTTATACTTCTATAGATAGTAGATTAATGTCGTGGCGGGAGTCGTGCAGGCAGGACATCGACGGCCTGGCATAGCGGCGTTGGGTGGGCAAGGTGCGACGACCTGCAGAGCGATGTAAGGCGGGCAAGTTGGCGGCGGCTCAGTGCCGGGTCGTGGGGCTAGGCGGTTTGGGGAAAAGATGAATAGTGAGACTGATTGCTCAATTAGCGTCACATGTGGAGTTGTCCGTCCCGGGATGTTTTAGGGCTAATCTTGGGTGTAATTTCAACCCTTGGATGCTTATTGCATGGATACGATTTATTGCATCCCTTTGGTGTTTTTATATTGGTATAGATTAGAGCATCTCAAGCAGTGGCGCTAAAATAGCCCCACGCGTGAAAAATCGCCGATTCCCACAGCGTGGGGCAAAAAACGGCGGCTCCAGCGGACGCCCAATACTATCGCACGCCCCAAAAATATTCAGCACGCGGCTGATTTCACTATCCGGGGATGCAAATATGATGCACCAGCAACGGCGCGCTGCAATATTGGGCCTGTAAATTTTAGGGCGCAGATGTTTTAGGCATCTGAAAAACTTATGTCGCCCGCGGCGCTCTAAAACTGGTAAAGTGGAGCTATACAACAAATTTAGCGCGCCGTAGTTTTAGACCTCTGCTGGAGATGCTCTTAATGTTGCGGGCAGGGCGTCAACGGCCTGGCAGAGTGGCGTCTGTTGCGCAAGATGGCGGGCAAGGTGGCAGCGGCTCGGCGATTTGGGGAAAGATGGATGGCGAAACGGCTCGTTCGCGTGTGGAGCTATCCGTCCCCGGATGTTTTAGCGCTAATCATAGGTGTGATCTGAACCCTTAGATGCTGATTGCATACATAAGATTTATTGGATCTACCCCCTTTTGGTCCTTTTATATTGGTATAGATTAGCTAATCATGGGTGTGATCTGATTGCATGGATATGATTTATTGGATCTGCGCCCCTTTGGGTGTTTTTATATTGGGTATAGATATAGATATATATGTAAGTATTCCATGGTTTTGCGATGATGAGGTTTGTCCTCCTCGGCTCACGTTGATAAAGCTGTTCCGACTGTCACGTCTATTCGAGTTTCTTGCACGGCCCGTTTCCCCCACCCTTGAGAGCCACCGTTGAGAGTCTTCCTCCTCCTCGAGTTTCCGTCCCTCTCCCTCTCTGTCTCCGGCAGCGTTGCTGCTCGGTGTAGAGATGGGTTAGGTGGTCGCTCTTCTCCTCTGTATATACTCCGTCGATGTAGCTTTGTTGTTTGGTAGCTTTGTTGTTTGGTCCTTCGTGGCGTGTAGGAGTAGAGCTCTGGATCCCATCGGCCGGATCTGGGATGTGATGTGCTGCGCTTGGTCTTCTTCAATGGGCAGGTCCGGTGGCAGGATTTGCTGCGGCTGAAGAGGCTGGTCGCGGAGATCTTCTTCAATAAGGCCGTCTTCCTCGCCTTTACGAGCTTTCCTCTCTTGCTGTCCGGGTGCGGTGGGAGATGGAGGGGGTGGTGCTGCTCAGTCAAGCTCTCAGGGTGGGATATGGAGTTCGACGGTGCTGCTGTCGGCTTGTTCTTCAATAAGCCCGTTCATCTATGCTGGGAATTGGGAGCTTCATCTCGGGCTGCTCGTCATGGTGGCGAGATGCAAAGGGAGGGAGCGACCAAGGGGCTACCTCAGTGGGAGTTTTCATGGAGCTTCGCTTGCGGACGTTCCCAAGCGGCGACCGAGTTTGGTTGTTGCTATCTATGGCCAAGGGGGCCACTCTGCCCCCCGGAGTACTTGGCTTCGGGGGGATTCGTCCTACAGAGAAGAGGATCTTCAACCTCAGCTAGGCTTCCATCGCAGCCATTATGTCAAGTGGTTCGTCCCCGAGGTGGTGGTTCGCGGCCGCGGCTTCGAGGTTTCCGCTCATCGCCGGTGGAGAAGTACTCGATCGCGTTCCCAATGTTTTCTAAGGGTCCTTTTTGTTTTTTCCGGGACTTCTTTGTAATAGTAGCTTTCATTTAGGTCCCTCTTGTACTTGTACCCACCACGTTATATGAAGCTTCTGGGTCCTTTGGACCCATTCCCTTGTTCAAGAAAAAAAGACTGTCACGTCTATTCAGACAATACATTGCTGACCGAGAAGAGGCTAGAATGAGCCAGACAATACATGGCTGATCGAGAAGAGGCTAAAATGAGCCACGCATATGTGGTTGTGGGTTAAGCAAAACTACATAGTGCATTGTGTTAAACTGTTAAACACAAGTCGAAGCAAAATACACATTGTGAACTTGATGCAGAATACCTCTAGGAATGGTACTCCTAGCTGAACTAATAAGTTTGAATTGTCAAACATGGATGCTTCTACCCCGTAGTCAAATTAGTGCAAAAAGGTGTCCATAGCCAATTGCCAAAAGGAAACAAAGCAATAGGAAAAGAGCACATCATTGCAAAGTGCAATCTTTCATCTTAAGGCTGTCTGAGTGTTCAATCTTATGAAAACAATATACACTCGTCCTGAGTATTGAAGGGCTTACATGGAGTTGATAAATACGTGGGAAGATACTTGAACATCAAAGCATCATTGAGAAAGCCCAATGCTCCCTGTCTAGGGTTATTACTCGCTGGATCCACCATCGTCTTTGCTACTCAGGGTTTGTATAATTGCTTCCAACACCTTGATATCACTATCTCTCTTAGCAATCTCGTGTTGTTTCGTCCGTAGCTCTTCCATGTGCAACGCGAACACTCCTGGAAGATGAAAACCATAAATGGAAACTATATTCAGATCTGGAATAAACTCGGCGAGTCAAATGCTGGCATGCAAACAAGACAGTACACATACTCGCGGTGTTCTCCAGCTCTTTCGTGACATCCTGGGCACGCTGCTCTGCAGACCGTTGAGCGGCTTCAGCCTGGCGTTTCTCCGTACGGGCTCGAGCAGCTGCAGAAATAGCTGCGTCGAGTTCACGTTCCAGAGACTGCACCCTCTGATCCAGAATCTAATCCAAAGAAACAAAGTATCAATCAAAAGAAAACTTACCGAATAAAACATCATAGGATAACAGCTAACTAGAAGCCAACGCATATTGAAGCCGGTAAAGTACCCAAGAACATTCAATGCTCTTGCGCAGGTTCAAAAGGTACCAAGTTAACTAGTTCTATATTTTTTTTATAAGGATAAGAATAATAACTTACTCACTTAGGTAGCTATTTCTTGGTACAGATACACTAAACAGGAAAGAACTTGATGGCTGTTGATCCTCAAGCTTATTAAGCATTTCCATAAAAATCCAAGTATAAAAGTCGTCTGCAATTGACTTGTGGTTCTATGAAGTACAAGCAAAGGTAACTTGTACCAAAGAAAATAGGCATTAGTCTGGTGAACCTGTTTGAGGTGGATATGACTATAAAATCATGAGCATAGGTTGGCCCTACCCAGCTTTATGTATTTAACAATCACTTAATTTTGACATCCATTTATCTTACATGTGAAGCCACTAAGAAATCATGTTGCAGTTAAACAACGAGTTTGATGTTGTTTCACAGAACGAAGCCACACTTTCGTAAGCTTAGTGGCGGCAAAGTCTTGTACAAACCAAGCATGCCCTTAGTAGTTCGCACATACGGGAAAACAACCCAAACTGTATGAGATCCATCACATGGCTGTACCACATTGGAAGTGATAATACATTTAGTGATTTAGGTTGATGAGGTAATATCTGGTCTTATGATCCACTTTCCAAAAACATTGTCAGGATGATCACATTAATACAATCGACCGAATCAAATATCCAAATCCATTTGGCTGGACTTTGGCAAGCCGAGCTTCCTAGTGCCAAACATACTAGATTGAACCGTATTCAATCAGAATCTAAGTGGCATAGAGTATATCCGTACATGAACGGAGATTTTGCGTCCTACCCTTCCTGATTGAGCTAACGCCGATTAAAAGGGGGCAGGTGGATGGATCGGGTCCGGGAATCAGAATTAGGTAGGTACCTTGATGGAACGGGCCTGGTCGGCAGCGAGGGAAGCCTTGGAGAAGACGTCGTCGTCGACGAAGACGGCCTTCCGGGCGAGCAGCTTCTGCAGCGACTCGACGTTGGCGCCCAGCTCCCCCAGGTTCCCGATGGCGGCGCCCCACCGCTCACCCGAGGGTGCAGAAGGAGGCGCGAAGGAGGAAAGGGATGCCGATGAGGCGACAGAGATGGCGGATTTATCCCTCTGCGCCATCGTCGCCGGCGATCTCCTCTGGTGCGGTTTGCTACCTACTACTCCATACCCTTTTCACGCTTGTCCCCCTGGGCTTCACCGCAATTGCGGACGGAGGGGCGGAGAACTCTAGACCCACCGACAAGTGGGTCCCATACCTTCAGATCTTCTCGCTCCCCTCGCTGGTTGGACCATGTCACCCTAATCAGAAATCCTAGACCTTTTTTCCTGAGAGAACTTGTGAGCTTTATTGATAAACAAACATAGTCATTACACAATGGGCGCGTTTTGGTAGCTGCACCCATTTTGTGGCAGCTCATTCGGAGCACATACCTGAGAAGCGTATTATTTGATACCCGCATCCAGGAACGTGGTTAAATTAGGCAACTTGTTTGTTTGTGTGCTAGGCCGAATTGTACCAAACTTGTTGTTTGGTTGTGTGCAATCTATCTATGGCATGGGATACTCTCACCACATTCAAATATGGTAATGTTACCAGCACACAGCTAACACCTCCGATCAAACCAAACAAAACTTTTACATCGAACTAATCAGCAACATAGCAGCATATAAACACACACAACAGAATTAAGACATCATAAGCTACTAATAGAGCAAGTTAAGTACTACTTAGGCCAAGGGAACACTCCCTGTCACAAAAGGAGCGAGGTTTAAACTTACACCCCACTCATTAGCAACTAGTTCAGAAGAGGTGCAAACCATGCACCTCTTAATTTGTCCATCCAGTGGAACACACCCGCTGGCACAAAAGGAGTGGGGTTTTAACTAACACCCACTCAACTAGCAAGTAGCATTTTGTACATCACATAAACGACCTCTCAATAGCTCTCATGGTTGGCATAGTAGAAGATATGCTGCAGGGAGTCGATGAACCTGAACAACATGACTTTGAAGTCGTGGCCGTCGTACTTAAAGTGGACGACGTCATTGGCATTCAGGTGCATGTCCCTGACGAACTCCTCCCAGCCCTTGAACAAGACCAGGCGACCATCGAACCACCTGAGCTGCACCATGTAATCGCAACACTTGGTGGTCCGACGAGGAATGCAAACCTTGGGGTCGGTCTCGCCATTTTTCGCATTGCTGCTCTTGAAGGGCTTGAGGTGGAACTTCTCCACCAGCAGCGGCGTGATCGCTTCCGGGATAATGACCGCCTTGAACTCCACGGCGTGCATCTACACGAAGAAGCGGCGGGGCACCCTGGCCTTGTCCATCTTGCCGACGCGAGGTTTACGCCCCATCTCAGACAAGTGGTACACCCTCCTGTGGTCCTGGTTCTTGATTGCCAGAGCTAGAGAGGGCATCAATGGCTTGGTGCCCAGGGGTGCACGATGAGGGGCAGGCAGTCCCTCAGCTCTGGGGGAGGGTCGACATGCTCCCTCAAGAGCTCCTCTCAGGCCTGCAATGAAAGAGAACGAAGTTAGCATCATAGGGCAGTGGCTATTGCAAGCCACAATGGCAGTGATTAGTGCAATTGCAAGCCACAATGGCACTGGTCAGTGCAATTGCAAGCCACATTAGCACTGATCAGTCCCTTGCCTTTGGGGGATGAACCCGCCGCTGCCGCCGCCACTTCCTCCCTTGCCACTGTAGATGCTGGAACCGGAGCAGGTGGAGTCGCCGCTGGAGGCGAAGCTGCAACCGTCGCAACCGCTTCATCCGCTAGGGGCCTCCAGGATGGCACCTGGTACTGTCCCTTCGTGAACAAGGGGACAGGGGGAAGCCCGACGGGTGCGAAGGACCGGCCTCGGCGGACGGCAGGGTCGAGGCGTAGGCACGGCCGCTCGCAATGAGGTCGGCGAACTCACGGTGGTGCATCGCCGCCGCATCCCTCTTCCGAGATTAGGCGGCGGCTATCACCGCGGCGCTCGGCCGATGGTCAATCGGTGAAGACTGAGTGAGCGCCGGAATATTCCCCGCGTCGGTGCGGTTTTTCCCCTTCGAGAACTCCGCGACGGCGCGCGCGGTGGAGGAGGCGGCCTCGTGGAGCCCGACGGGTGCGAATGACCGGCCTCGACGGACGGCAGGGTCGAGGCGTAGGCACGGCCGCTCGCAATGAGGTCGGCGAACTCACGGCGGTGCATCGCCGCCGCATCCCTCTTCCGAGATTGGGCGGCGGCCATCACCGCGGCGCACGGCCGATGGTCAATCGGTCAAGACTAAGTGAGCACCGGGATATTCGCCGCGTCAGGGTGCGGTTTTTTCCCTTCAAGAACTCCGCGACGGCGCGCGCGGTGGAGGAGCCGGCCTCGTGGCCGTTCTTCTTGCACCACGGATCGTGGGGCGGCGGTGGCGGAGGAGGAGGAGGAGCGGCGGCGGCCATCGGGTTTTTTTGTCGAGCCGTGAGAACGAGGAGGCGATGGGACGTGAGGAGAGTGGACGGTGACAGTAAAGGAGAGAGAGACTGCGGGGGGTATGCGGAGTCTCCCGCGCTTCTCCATGCGTGCAACGGCCGCGCGTTTTCCCCAACCGTGCGCTCCGCTCGGTCTGGCTCCACGGAAACCGCCGATCTAGCGGGTCTGGCCTAGGCATGCTTTAAGCAGCGGGCGGGCCACTTTTTCGGCCGCACACAACCAAACGCGTGGCGCGGTGCACACCCCATGGGCCTGGTCTGGGCTCACCCAGGCTACCAAACGCGCCCAATGTTTCCCGGATGCAATCCGGGGACACACCACGCCATATATAATTACAAGTAGTCTCACAAGAATGAGCTAAGACATGCGCGGCAACATTCTGCCAGCGCCTCACATGGATGAAATTAATCGATCTAAACTCGGCCGCCGTCTTCTTGATGTCCATGATCATCGGTCCGAGGGTAGACCGATCGCACTCCACCAATTTAATCCGCTGCACCACAGATAAACAGTCGAAAGTCACCAGAATTCCATCGAGGCCTTTATCTTGGGCAAATTTTAAAGTCGAGCGGATAGCCATGGCTTCACCAAGTTCAGGTAGCAGTACTTCTGGAGGGTTGGCGCTGCAAGTAGCCACAAAATACCCAGCATGATCACGTACCACCACCCCAACACCCATCCTGCGAGACAAGGAAAACAACGCAGGGTCAACATTAACTTGAAGCAAACGTGCCGGCGGCGGAGACCATGAGCCTTCAGAAGTAGTCTCACGCCTTGACAGTTTTGGGTTTCATCAGATATTCCTCAATCATCTCCATGTATGCTTGTATCTTCCCAGCCATAGAAGACGTATGAATGGTGCCCCCTCCTCTCTTAATTTGTTGCGTGCATCCCATAGATGCCAGAATGTGACATCAAGAACCGTGGCACACAAACTGTTATGGTGATCTAGGAAATGAGCTAGCCATGACTTGGGAGAATTGAAAAACTTACGGTTCAAGTGAAAGTCAAAAGAAACCCGAAGTAGCTTCCAAACCTCCCTGGCAAAAGGGCACTTCAACATTGTATTCTTTTTTTTTGAGGGTATGCAATTGCATACCTGATTTTTATAGAAGAAGAGTTTATTTACAAGACAGTCGACAGCACTAGTTGCACACAACCATGCTGTCAAACCCACTCCACTCCACACCTAGGCAACTACTCGCGAAGTAAGGCTCCTACTCTAGCTCCAGCCTCATTCCATCTACTCAACTCTGCAATGATGCGAGAGGCAAGGATCTCCTCATTGCAGATTTGACTGTTGTTACTGAAAACCCGCGCGTTCCGCTGTTTCCAGATGTGCCACGTGATGATGGTAACTAAGGTGTCGATCGAATTCCTCTGCTTATCTCTAAATTTCTCCCTCACAGTCAACCACTAGTTTTCCAGAGTATCCTCCTCCGTGGGTGTCGGAAGTTGTATTCTTAGCAAACTCGAGAATCTCCACCAAACTTGCCTAGTGAACACACATGTCACCAAGATGTGGTCTGAGGTCTTCGACTCTTGGGAGCACATCTTACAGATGTCAGGGTGGTCCTGCAAACCGTGTCTCACTCTACGGTCCGAGGTCCAGATCCTGTGTTGAATGACTAGCCACATGAACAATTTGCATTTAGCCGGTGCCCAACACCTCCAAACTCCCTTTGCTAGTGGGAATGCAATCTGCCCCACCATTAGGGCTTTGTAGGTGGAACTCGCGGAGTATCTCCCAGAGGTTGTGAATGGCCAGGAGAACACATCCTCCATGGACGCATCCCGTGGTACATCCTGAATGGCCAACCAGAGCTTTACACATTGCAATGCCATCTCTGCTGTCCAGGCTCCTCTACAATCACCTACCCACCTATTATCTGCACAGTCCTCTTGTTCGCCGTCCTCGAGATGACGGCAGCCCTCAACAAGGGGGCTAACTCCTGGATTGCCACCCCTCCAAGCCATCTATCTTTCCAGAAAAGCGTCTTCTTGCCATTACCAACTTTGATGCGGACAAGGCTGTTGAACACCTCGGCAGCTAAGGTGTCTTTAAGCATTGGCAACCCCTTCCACGGCCTCGAGTCATCGGTCCTCCTCAACCATTCCTATCTCACTCGTAGTGCCAAACCCTGAGTCTCCAGATTTTTAATGCTTAGGCCCCCGTAGCAGTATGGCTTGCACACATTCTCCCATGCCACTAGACATTGGCCTCCGTGTGCTGTCTCCGAGCCTGCCCATAGGAGACCTCTCATCCACTTGTTGATCTCCTCCAAGAGCCAACTGGGGGCCTCTGCCACTAACAGCTGATGTACCGGTCTTGCTGCTACCACAGATTTGACCAAGGTCAATCGTCCTGCTCTCACAATCATCCCACTCTGCCATGCCGGGACGCACTTCAGCACCTGATCCAACATAGGCTGCCACTCGCTCTTGGTCAGAGGACGCAACGCCAGCTGTAGTCCCAGATATTTGATTGGGAATTGTGCAATTTTACATCCTAGCACCTGAGAGACCAGGTTCTTATCCAACTCCTCTCCCCGAATGAGTGTTGCTGCAGTCTTCGCGTAGTTCACTTTCAGACCCGATGCCTCTCCGAAAATATGCAGGATCTCCCTAACCACCAGAAGATCTAACTCCAATGGCTTCGCAAATAGCACCACATCATCTGCGTATACCGAAACTCTCTGCAGTGCCGAGCATCCTGCAAGCGGTGTAAACAAGCCCTCACCCACCGCCTTCGCCACTGACAGCGAAATGACCTCCATAGCCAGCACAAACAACATCGGGGATATAGGATCCCCCTGACGCAGACCTCGAACGTGTGAGATCCTCCTTCCTGGTACCCTGTTGACCACCACCTTAGTGCTTGCCGTGTTTAACAGGATCACGATCAACCTACACCACCACTCGCTGAACCCCTTCTGTCTTAGCACTTCAAACAAGAATGCCCATGAGAGTGAGTCAAATGCTCTAGAAATGTCCAGCTTCATAAGCACCCCCTTATCTCTCCTGGTGTTGATTTTACGTGCCAGCTGACGTACCAGAATAAAATTGTCATGGAGACTCCTACCTTTGACGAAGGCTGACTGATTAGCACTCACCAACACACCCAGTTTGCTTCTCAAGCGGTTGGCCAACAGCTTAGAGAATAGCTTGGAAAAGCTGTGCACCAAACTAATGGGCCTATAATCTCCAATCTCTATCGCGTCTTGTTTCTTGGGGATTAGCGTAATCAACGCTTTATTAAGCTTGGAGAAACCTCTCCCATCTCCCACAACAAGTTTTTGCAATGCCGCCATGATATCTGGCTTTATGATGCTCCAAGCTCTATGGTAGAAAGCTCCAATAAAACCATCCGGTCCAGGAGCCCGATCCGGTGGTAATTCTTTGATGGTGTCCCACACCTCCTCTTTGAAAAAAGACGATCCAACTCCTGCAGCTCATGATTTTGTAGGCCGATAAAACCCAGGTCAATGGTGCGTTCCCTGGTCTCCAGATTTCCCAGAAGACTCTGGTAGGCTTCAAAAAATACCTCCTCTTTCTGAGCTTGGTCTATGATCAAATATGCCCCCACACAAACCGCAGGGATATAACTCTTGGCTCTCCTGCCATTGGCCACCGCATGAAAGAGCCTAGTGTTATCATCTCCCTCTTTCAGCCATCGCAACCTCGACCTCTGCCTAGCCATGGTACGCTCCAGAGAAGAGAGCCCCAAGATAGACAATTTGAGAGTGCGTCTCAGCCAGACCTCTCCCAATGACAATTGCCTCCTATCTTGCGCAGCATCCAATCTAAAGATGATTGTATTCGCAATTGCCAGCTGGATTTTGATGTTATCCACCTTCCTTTGGCCCCAAGATTGAAGGTAGGAAGCCAAGTTCCTATATAGCGCATCCAAGCGCTTGAAAGGATCAACAATTGCCGAAATCACAAACCCATCCTTCTTTGCCCGCTTCCTCGAATCCCTCCAATTTCAGCTAGAACAGTTTAAATCTGAACCTCCTCTTGGGTCTAACTGTTGCATTCAACGAAAGATGTAGAGGTGTATGGTCCGAGATGTTGCTCGATAGTGACTGGAGAATACAGTCTGGGTAAAGAATGTCCCAGTCCACAGAGGCCAGCGCACGATCAATACGAGTCATAGTTGGGACGGCCCTCTCTTTGCTCCAAGTGTACATCCTCCCATGCAGACAAATGTCCCGCAACTCATGAGCACTCACGAAGTTTCTAAAACGGCCCATCATGTTCCTATTCAAATTGGCATTGTTCTTTTCTGCCGCTGTCAGGATCATGTTGAAGTCTCCCACGATGATCCAAGGCCCCGGGCAAAGCGTGCGTCTCTCGGCTAATTCCTGCAGGAACTGTGTTTTCTCCGAGTCAGTTTGTGGGCCATACACCACCGAGAGCCACCAGCTCTTATTCTCTTTTGTGGTAATTTCTCCTGTCAGCGTGTGTGAATCAATGCTGACATGGGAAAAACTAAGGACTGTCGTGTCCCAAGCCACAAGAACTCCTCCTCGAGTTTCAATAGCTGGTAAGTAATCAAATCCATCAAAGGACGAGCCAAGACACTGAAGGATTGTGAAGCGATCAACTGTATTCAGTTTTGTTTCCTGCAAACACACCAAGTTTACATGCAGGGACTCCACAAACTCTCGTACTGCATTTTTCTTTGCTGGCTCATTCAAGCCACGCGGGTTCCAGCTCAAAATGTCTATGTTTGGATCCATAAAACATATACCTAAGACTCCACTCCTAGCCAGGCCACATGCACCTCAGTGTGCAAGGATCGCCTGGCTACCCGACTCCTGCAACAGCCCAAGGGGTGGCATCTCCTTGCCAAAGATCGATGCCACCACACGCAGGTGCTTAGGTGAGTCGAAGAGGTTCTTGAAATCCTGCAGAGCTGCCTCATCCACCAACATGTTCTCAGGTACAACTCCAAGTGCTTTAAGGAGAAATGTCTCGGCCGAGATGCTTTCTTGAGCGGCTTACTAGCTTGGGCAGGCACACTTGACACGCTTGAGCTCCGCATGTGTCGCCGTGGCGTAAAGGCCACTACATCAGCTAGCACTCCCATAGAAGAACCCACCTCTCGGAGAAGCGGGGGTGCCAACTTCTTCAGCAAATTTGCGCAAAATGCCTTCATCCTACTGAATTGAGCCGAGTCAGGGGGTGGGGTTCTGCGTATTGTGACAAACGACGCAGTCTCCACGGCTTTCGAATCTCTAGCCTCTGACTCCACTTCGAACTCCTCACCCTGAACAACCGATATCGTCTCCCTCTCTTGTGTGTCCACGTGAGACGAGAGAGATACTTCAAAGAATTCCTCCTCCTCCGCTACTCGATGGTTTGCGGCAGAATCTCGTACACAGGGGTTGGCAGACGGATCCGTGGACTGAGGCTCGCTCAGCGTGTCAAACCAGTCGTGGCAAACAACTCCCTCCACCGGTTGCAGCACCCTGGGGCCCGCCGCACAGGCGGATGCACCCGCTGCCGAATCGCACGTGAGGACTAGGATTGAGCCAGTCTCGTGATTGCGTTGGGGCTCACCACGAGGGCGGATGCACCCGGTGACAAGACCTCCTCTCCTTCATTTCCACGCGGCACCACCACCGTGGCTGCGCCCGCTCGAAGCCCTGCCTCAGGATCAACTCCACGAACTGCGGAAACCCGCCCAGACAGGCCATCAACTCCGGGGCCCACCAAAAAGGCGGATGCACCCAGCGAACCGTTGTTCTCTCTACACTTTCCACGCAGCGCCAACTCCTTGGCTGCTACCGCACTCGCCTCCACCATGTGAGCCTGCGGTGGTGCGGCTCCTTCCAAAGCTAGTCCAACGGACAAATCAACCTCGGGATCTGCATCCCTTTTCTCTTTCTCAGAGGCCGTTCCTGGAGCATCAGGGTGGGTCCGCCCACTTCCCTCCATTACTTGTGAAACGAAACCCCCTTCGATTGAATACTCCCTTCCTTTGAAACCGAACCCGGCCCCACCACCATATTTCCCTTCTCTTTATCAGAGCGGCAGAGCGCAGCAGCAGGCGACGCTGCAGCTTTGGCAGGCTTGGGGACAGCACGCCCCAAAGTGTGTGTTGACCGAGCCCTCGGGTCCGGTGGAGCAGCCGTCCGCGACCCTGGCGACGCCACCTGGCGTGAGGGGATAGGCCAGGCTCCTCCGGGCCCTGGCAGCAACAGGCGGACCCGCAGCCCTTTCCACGTGTGGCGCGGCCATAGGCGGAATGCGCCAATCCACCGCGGCGTCTCCAACCACTGCATGCATGCGTGCTCCCGGCAAAACGGAAGGACCGGTGGCCGCGCTCCGGCGATCCAGCGACCCCTGTTTCCACGGGAGGTTGTGCCACCGCCTCCTGCCACCGGGGCCGTCTTGCTCATCGGGGTCCAGCCCAGCTCCAGGAGGAGAACCTCTACCCACCGGTGACCCCCAGGCGCGGCCGCTCGCCGTGATGACCATCTCCTCCACGCCATCCAGGTGGATCAGCACTTTGTAGTTCATCGTCTCCAGCACATCGGCGTTCATGTCGCGACCCCGGACCCAGAGATATACATACTGTTATGTGCTCCTAGCCATGGACTCACAAGGGCTTCAGGGTTACCAACCCCGGCCGCAACAAACAACGACAGGCAGACCGGATTCATCGGCACGTAGTCCGGATCCCTGGTCTACTACTTATATCCATGCTAGTCATAACCAATTATGCATACCCAAGCATCCACGAGTCGGATGAAACTGAAGGAACGGGACCAAAGTTATACAGAGCTGCTATGTGTCCAGAAAGTGCAACAACAATCGAGGGTTACTGGGGTTACCTCGCCCCAGGCCGAATCACATCGGCAGGCGGGCTCAGACATGGATCATCGGCTCCACAACCCCTCGACTGCGACAACTATGCAGGCATAGCCAAAACTGTATAACAACGGGCTCGAAACCAACAACCGATCAAAGCAGCACTCTAAACATGAAGTTGTATTAAACAAGTGTTACTAGAGTATAGCTTACAAGCAGAGGTCACATGACCCAACATTACATCAGACAACGGAAGGCAAATTATGTTGCTAATCAACAAAAACCAAAAAGGCCTAAGAGCCCGCAACATAAGGCGACGTCCCAGCCCATAGATTCCAGGCTGCTACCTGGGAACCCCAAACTACTCGTCGATGTCCACGTTGAAACACCACCGAACTGAGGAACTCCACCTGAACCAAAATTAAGCAAACCTGAGTACGGGAGGTACTCAACAAGACTTAGCTAACCTATTATATATCTGCTAGTTTCGTAAAGGGTTTTATGAAGGCTGATTTGCGTAAAGCAATCTTTATTTTCCAAATCGAGGAGGAATAGCACGTCTCATAGAAGGTTTTCAAAATAGATGAGAAACTCACTACTGTAATCATCATCTTTTGAATCCACCAACATTATTTCCCAGCATCTCACATGCTACAAGGATCACCCCTCTCGGCATTTCCGAGGAGGCACCCTTCATCTATTGCATCCATGCATTGTCAACATCTTTTACGTCACGTTCAAGTTATCTATGGCCACATGACATTCACCAAGTCTTCCTTAACCGTGGACACGGCTTTCCGAAAGATTTATCCCTGCAGGGTGGTAAACTTTACCCACACGTACCATCCGACTCTTAACGCCACATGTACGCTCGTCCATGGATCACGGTAGAGGGTGGTTGGCCACGACCTTTACCTTGTCAAGCCCTATCCATGAGTCAACCCAAACAGGGCCACCCCGTCAACAGGGAGTTGGCCACCTCCTGACGGCACCTATTCTGTGAGTCGGGATCAAGATCCGTGTACGTCCATCACTTGTCTCGGTCACTCCCTAAACACCTCCAAAAGGTTTTTGACTCACACGCAGATGGAAATCCCAAACTACGTGACTCACGGATAGAACCAAACAAGTTAGTTAGTCGAGCGCGGTCTGTTAGGCCCCGCGTGTGGTTGCACGCTCAGTCTTGGTTTCCGCGGCGAGACCTTACTCCTAGGGTTGGCAAGTACAGGACAAACAACCACTTCCCAAGTGGCCTCCCATCCAAGCCTTATTCATGTTAACCACACAATGCTCATCTTACCACGTCATCATATCATACTAGGTTGTCGCAGCTCTGATTCATCAGCCGGATGGAGCAGAGGTAATAAACATGTAAAGTTAAGCGAAGCAGATATGAGGCTCTGGCGATGCGCACAAGCAAATCTATGGCGGCTAGGAGCAGTGGATCAGGATATTGAGGCAATGCAGTATATAGGCGAACTATATCTACTAGCATCAAATACTTTGGAATCGAATGCAAAGTACGAGAATCAAATGTTGTTGGAAAACATATATGAGCAGATAAGAGGTTATGCTTGCCTTGGTTATAAGAAAACCAGATAAACTCTTCAGGAATAAGTGCTTGACTTGTCGATTAAGATCAAGTATTCACCATTGGATTGTTGGCCTTCTCTTCGGAGTCACGTTCTACCGAGGGGGAAACAACACCGAAAGAGAAATAACAATCAACACATGGCATCGATACAATGCGCAATATGTATGCATGATCAGGTTAATGCACTGAAATAAAGCCCTAAACATGTTCGTTGGGTTGCTAGGGTTCATATGTCAGTTATGCAGTTTCTCTGAAATTAGCCCGAAATAGACCCCGGAGGGGCAATTCGGACGATTAAGAAAGTGTGTACAATTTAAAGTGCTCAGATGGGTTTGAAAACACCATAACTAGATTGTATTTGTCATTTTGAGCAATTTGGTATATAACTTTTATTTTTCTAAATTTGGTGAATAAAAACTTATTTTTCTATTTTAAAAGATTAAACAATATTAAATAAAGGCCATTTTCAACTTTCTCAAACATATATGAAAATGACATATTTGGGTAGATTACATTTTTCTGATCAAAACAATACTTTTATTTTATTTTTGGAGTAACATTTGAATAGTTATTTTATTTACAAAATTAACTCATTTTCTGGATTTTCCTCGGATTTCTGAAAATAGGACTTATGACGTCATTATGACGCACGGATGACGTCATCGTGATCTGATCTTCACAGATGAAAACAAAATCCAACGATTTCAAGCGCTATTCGCGAATTAAGCTGTACCACGAGCTAGAGGGGCTCACGGGGAGCAATAAGGTGGCGGCGCCTCTGGAGTTGGGTGGCCGGAGGCTCGCCGGCGTCCATCCGCGCGGCGGCGGGCGGCGGAGCTTGTCGGGCGGACGTTACAGAGGGGAAGGGGATAAACGGATGGCACAGGGAGACTCGCCAGCTCACCATGGAGCTCATAGGGTGGTCGGAGGAGGCAGGGCGGTCTGAGGCGGCCGCATCGAGCTCGACCACCGGCGGCCGGAGCTCGGGAAGATGCACACGGCGACGGCGACTCAGGGCTTCTTGGCCCGATTCACTTGGGGAGCAGGGTGGGCTCGGTTTGCTGCGGGGCTGACGGAGTCGACGGCGATTCGTGCGGCGGCCTTCGGGCTATGGTTTCGGTTCACAGAGGGAAGGAAGCAGAGGACGAAACGGGAGTGAGGAAGGGCAACAGAGGAGGTCGGGACGCTCTCCTGGTGTGCTTATCCTCCTGGGAAGATCAAGCATGAGGTGGCATCGACGCAGGAGCTGCCTCCACGCAGCTACTCCTACTGTCAAAGGTTGAAGACAACCATCTTACGCAAAGCCCCCTGCAGTTTTCAGGATTTTTAGAAAAAGCCCTTTTCCATTAAGAAACAGAACACAAAATAAAGTTTTGAGGACCTTTTTGAAAGGATAAAAATTGGCAAAAATAATATTTGGAAATACGTTTACCACATGGTTAAGATCCCATGGCTGAAGTGACTGACAAAATCACACAATGTGTGAGATGAACAGAACTTCTAGTACAAACCACTTGAGGAAGGGAAGTAATCGATGGAGGTTTCAAAACACCACGGAATGTTCCCATGATGAACTTGTTTTTACGAGAGCAAAGGTTTTGAAGGTTCAACAGAGAGATATTGGACATGGTAAGTTCCAAGGTCTTCTTGACGTTCTGACACCCATATCCAGCTTACATAAGCCTTCAATAGGTCACCAAGTGAATATAAAACTCCAGTTTGGAGGAACGGGGAGGAAAATTTGTTGAGAACGAGCCACACAAGAATTCTCACGGAGAGTGGCTGTTCTTACGGATTCAAAGATATATGACATTAGGCCTTCCGGCTAATTGTGTCAACCACAACATCAACTATGCCAGATTTTCGAATGAACCTAGTTCAATACTCTTGAGGAAACACCAACCATCGTTGTTGCTTGAGATTCAGCTCTGGTTAGTGGATTGATAACTCAGACTCGGTATGTTTAACCAGGAAGATTGCACCGGTTATAAACGAGATACATTTACTGGATTCTCAAGATATGGACTATGATGCTGTAACATCCCAAGTATGAAAAATAGCCATTAGAATGTTTGCTCTCTGTTATTTTATGTTTTGCATCATGACATCATGTTCATTGCATTTGTTTTGCTTTGTTTTCCAATTGTTTTCCTCTGTTTTCCTTTGTTTTCCTTTGTTTTCTATTTGAATTTCAAACCAAATTTCAAACCTTTTGTTTCATACTTGTGCTGTTACAATTTTCCAAATGAATATTTCAAATCAAAACAATTGTTTGTTTCCATTAAAGTTGTAATTTCAAACTATTGATTTGTTTCTATCTATAATTCATTTAATACCAAAACATTTTTAAATTCAAATTCAATTACAAACAGCAAACATTTTGAAATTATGAAACTTACAAAACAAATCAATCACTTATTTCAAATAAACTTGAATTTAAAACTTCTAAGTTGCTTAATTCAAATTATTCAATTAATATTAATTTCACTCAAATTTCAAACAAATTTCAAACAGCAACATAATTTAAATATTTTGGAAAACTAAACTTTGCAAATTGGTGCTGTTACAATAACTATCCTATACAAATTTTTTGCTAATTTTTCTAACCCAAAACCTATCTTTTTCTTCCTCTTTTCTTTTCAGCAAAAAAAAACAAACAGAACAAAAATAAAAGAAAAACAGAGAGGGGTGGGCAGGCCAGCCCAGTTGGGCCAGCCCACCACACCCCACGGCCTGGTACCCCCCTCGCTCATCTTCTTCCTCGTACGGCAGCAATCCACTGCATCCACGTCGACTGGTTCAGAGGAGGGACGGCCATAAGCTCGCCCACCTCCCCCTTATAGCCCTAGCCCGAGCACCTCCTCCCCTAACCCTAGACCTACCTCCCTCTCTCCCTCTCCCCCGCCTCCATTTTCTCTTCCTCTCTCTCTGCAACTGCACCTCTGCCCCTCTCTGTAACTGAACCCCACTGAAACCCCACCTCCTCCCTCCGGCGATCGTCGGCGACCTGGTCCCCCTCCGAGCAGGGTAGGGCCGGGAATCGGACCTCCTCGCCACCCTCATCCTCCCCGACCACTCAGCGCGGACGGGGAAGGCCCGGAGCGCCGCCGCCGTCCTCCTCTTCGCCGACGGTCGACACCATCGATCCAAGCCGCTTGCAACTCCTTCGCCCGAGGTGATCACCTCCCCTTCCTCCCTCTCGCTGTACTCTCCTTTTTCCCTTCGCAACACACACGCACCCACAGCGCACGCACCACGCCGCAGCACGGCAACGGCCACCGGAGCCACAACTGCCGCCTGCCTCCGTCAAGGTTCAGAAACGAACCTGCAGAAAGTTCAGTTAGCACCGCTGGCTGAAGGTTAACCCCTCCCCCCCCCGCACCTTTCCTGTCAACAACCGCAACACCACCGCAGTGGTTACTGCTACCACGCGCGCAACAGGGGGTCTTGGGATCGAATCCCACCCCGCGCAAAAACCCCAATTTTTGCCACTTTATTTTTCCTGGCCCAGCAGAAACTCATATTCGCAAACCAGTCCTTGTTGTTATCTCCTAGGTCCCTGTATTATTTTTCTAAGTCCCTAACTGATAATTAAATGGCAGAATAATACCTAATCTTGGAAATTGCTTAAATAATTCATTTTAACTCCAATTTCAACATTTTACTATGTTTTAAATACCAAATTAAATTCTCTACCCAAATATAAATTTTGTTTACTGTTTTGAATATTTTAAATTGGTGAAATATTTGAATCCTTGTTTAATTCATTTAATTTTGCAAAATTCATAACTTGGGCATAAAAATTCCAAATTCAACAAACTAAATATGTTTTCCATTCAATTTTTCATGAACTTTGCAAATATCAACTTTGTTTGCTGTTTTGAATAATTTAAATTGCTGGAAACAACTGTTTCTTAATTAATGCATTTAAAATTGTCAAATTAATAACTTGCTCATTTTAAATCCATTTTCAACAAATAAAACATGTTTTCCATGCAAAATGAAACCACCTTTTCAAATATAAATTTTGTTTCATGTTTTGAATAATTAAAATTGGTTAAATAATTTAAACCTTGTTTAAATCATTTAATATTGCTAAATTCATAACTTGGTCAAATTAATTTCTTTTGAACATATAAAATATGTTTTCAAACCATAAAAGTATAAACTTTTCAAATATGAATTTGGTTTAATGTTTTGAAAAAATAAAAATTCAAACAAATTCATAATTGAATTAAATTCATTTAAATCTTGTTTAAACTTGTTTAATTCATAACTAATTCATCTCAAATCCTTTTTCAACAAGTGAAACATGTATTCCACCTAAAATGTCGTGTACTTTCCAAATATGAATTTTGTTATCTATTTTGAACAATTGAAATTGGTGAAAACAACAAATGCTTGTGTAACACCTTTAAGGAAGCAAATTTTCATAACTTAATAAATAAAATTCCAAACTTGGTAAACTTCCTTTCAAATTGTTTCTATTGTTGTTTTCTTTCTGTTTTCCTCATCCATGCATCATGCTAATTCACTTACACCTAATGTTAGTTGTAGAACAATTATTCCAACCTTAACTCATGGGCTTTCCATATGCAATCCAATTGCATATGGGTCCATTTAAACATGTTACCATGTCAACTAGTTTATTTCTATGCATCAATTAAATGGTCATGCATCATCCCATGATTGTGCACTATGCCATGTTATTAATTGTTTGTCTCTCTACGTTGTTTGTTTGCTTCTTCTCGAATAGACGACGATGTTGAGACAGACGATACTTACGACACCCCTTCTGAGGATCTAGCTCAGTACCAGGCTGCTGAGTTTGCAGGCAAGTATTCACTCACATGAACCATTGTGTTCCTTTCAACATTGGATACCGATACTTCCCTTTGTCTATTCTG
This sequence comes from Alopecurus myosuroides, assembly GCA_028641055.1. Classification (NCBI taxonomy): domain Eukaryota; kingdom Viridiplantae; phylum Streptophyta; class Magnoliopsida; order Poales; family Poaceae; genus Alopecurus; species Alopecurus myosuroides. The sequence goes on along the minus strand of CM054063.1, from coordinate 103,672,203 downwards.
CTATCCCTATGAATCGTTGCTTCTGTTACGAACCTATCACATGTTATCCTTTAACCCTGATATAGCCTCACCTCCAGACCTATCACCCCGTTGCTTGTTGCCGGTGTCTTACTAGCATTCTTAGGGTTGTTTTTGCTCGAGTCGGTTGTCCGTTACTTCTGTTAACTATATCATTATGTTCTGGGGCTCGATGTTTAAACAATCAACCTGTTAATGTGTGGTTAATAATAATTTGATGATAAGGCACCGGCAGGAGGCCCGGCGTGGTTTTGAGGCCTGCTAGTGTCGACCCTAATTAGGAAAAGGGTCTTGTCTACTGATCCATGATGAGTGCACTAACCGCATGTGGGAAGCGTGTATGGGCGCCCCCCTCAATTTGATTCGATTCGCATCTCGTCCAAATGGCCTCATTTAGTTCGGGTTTTCCATTTGCCGCATGCATATGCAGGTGCGAACCCTTGGTACCAGGGTGGAACTTTTGTAGTCGGCATTTAGGGAGACACGTTCTTAGAGTGCTATGAGGGTCCCCTTTTCTTCGTGGGGCTTGATTAGCCGTGCGCTCATTTGCACGGGGTTCTTTGGCCTTGATGCGAAGAAGAGTTGAGTTGTGTTGAGTGCCCCGCTTGGTGGAAGGGCCTTTCCATCTGGCGGGTTATTCTTACGTGTACGGCCAAATTGGTGCACCCCTGCAGGGTAAATCTTCTCGAGAAGCCGTGTTTTCCGCGGTTATGGATGACTTGGCGAAAGTACTGGCTAACAAGTACTCAGAACAACTTACACCTAACTAATGATAACTTGACTTTTAATAGTCTTATTGACACAATAACTTGAACCATCACTAATCCAACTGAGTGAGTTATCCTCGGATTGCTTCTTTGGATAAGGGGCGAGATCCAGGCTGGGTTTGTTTGGGAGTTAGTTGTAGTTGGTTCCGATACGCTATCTTATCTCCTTTTCTGTTAGCCGGAAGTTATAGCAACTCTGTAGTTGGTTAGTGCAGCCAGCTGCCGCATCTGTTGTATCACCCTTTTCTTCCGTGGAACCCAAAGCATCTGTGCTTGGTGTTGACGGGTACACTTTGGTGAACTGTGAGTCTTGCTTGCCAGTACGTTTATGTACTGACCCCTTTGGGGCTGTGGTTTCCGCAGACTACGTTTCCGAGGATTCACTTGGTGGCTACTACGTGGAGTATGACGAGGCTGCTGACGAGTAGATAGCGGACCCGGGCAGGATCCGAGACTTCGTGGATGGGCTCCGTCTTTTCGTTTCCGGCCTCTTACGCCTATTTCGATCTTGTCTGTACTCAGACACTTTGAATGCTTCCACTGTGATGTAACGATGATATGTTGGGACATGTGTCCTCTGGATGATTGTATTTGCTATCTCTGCTCTAATGAGAGCTATTTGCAACTTATTTCAATCTTTTGTGTCTTAGAGATCTGTTGTGATATCAATTGTTCAAATGCCGTTGGCGTACCATGTGTGCATGTTATGAAGTACGTCAATGGAAGTATCTGGATTTCTATGGGATGGTTTGCGCAGACGATGAATAGTAGAGAATGGTTGTCACACGTTTACGTGTTGGCCTACTCATATTGAGATGCGGGTGCCGGTATGCCCGTAAGACATTTATCTGCTGTTTAACGGACTGTGAGTATCCCCTAGAAGTCCGGGTGCGACAAATGGTATCAGAGCCTGTCTTCCTGTAGGATCCCTTTTACTGGTCGCAGTTGAGTCTAGAAACTATTTTGTAGCTATATAGGAAAAATGAAACGTGAGAGTAGGAATTCTGTTCTTTTTCTTCTTTCCCCACCCACCCTCCCTTTTCTGGTAAGGAAGTGCAACGTTGTTTTCTCTTCTCACCTAAACTTTCAAGTTAGGATTTCACGTATCCTGGTTTCTCTAGGATGGTTATATCTACTAGACCATAGGAATGGAGGTGGTTGTGACATGATTTATCATGTTGCCTACTCACGATTGAGAACGGAGGCGTGTAAGCCCCGGAAGCAGATCCTCTATTCCTTAAGCAGTAGATATTGATCCTTTAGAAGCCCGGATGGGTTTTCCGTAGTACCTCAGGAGTGTTTGGGTCTCGTGTTTCCCGTTGTTGCTTCGTTATCCTGTTCTTCTCAACATCCTTTTCGTCCGTTGAAACCTTGTTGTTGCTTCCCACTTCAGTTCTTCTACCGGCGTCTAATCAATAACTCTGTTCCACCCTTCTGGCCAGACAGTCTATTCTCCAAATGAATCAAGTTCCATTCAGCCATACACCCTCGATACAAAACCTCTACCTTTACTCGAAAATGTTCCGGTGGTTTGCGAATTCCCTGACGTCTTTCCAGAAGAGTTACCAGGAATGCCTATCGTCTTGAACTTCCAGAAATACAATCCAAGGTGCACGATGTGTTTCACGTGTCACAGCTCAAAAGGATCTTCGCAAGAAGTATCCGGACCTTTTCTCTTCTCAGTAGGAATATCGGGGCGCAATTCCTTCAAGGGGGGCGTTTTGTAACATCCCAAGTATGAAAAATAGCCATTAGAATGTCTGCTCTCTGTTATTTTATGTTTTGCATCATGACATCATGTTCATTGCATTTGTTTTGCTTTGTTTTCCAATTGTTTTCCTCTGTTTTCCTTTGTTTTCCTTTGTTTTCTATTTGAATTTCAAACCAAATTTCAAACCTTTTGTTTCATACTTGTGCTGTTACAATTTTCCAAATGAATATTTCAAATCAAAACAATTGTTTGTTTCCATTAAAGTTGTAATTTCAAACTATTGATTTGTTTCTATCAATAATTCATTTAATACCAACACATTTTTAAATTCAAATTCAATTACAAACAGCAAACATTTTGAAATTATGAAACTTACAAAACAAATCAATCACTTATTTCAAATAAACTTGAATTTAAAACTTCTAAGTTGCTTAATTAAAATTATTCAATTAATATTAATTTCACTCAAATTTCAAACAAATTTCAAACAGCAACATAATTTAAATATTTTGGAAAACTAAACTTTGCAAATTGGTGCTGTTACAAAAACTATCCTATACAAATTTTTTGCTAATTTTTCTAACCCAAAACCTATCTTTTTCTTCCTCTTTTCTTTTCAGCAAAAAAAAAACAGAACAAAAATAAAAGAAAAACAGAGAGGGGTGGGCAGGCCAGCCCAGTTGGGCCAGCCCACCACACCCCACGCCCTGGTACCCCCCTCGCTCATCTTCTTCCTCGTACGGCAGCAATCCACTGCATCCACGTCGACTGGTTCAGAGGAGGGACGGCCATGAGCTTGCCCACCTCCCCCTTATAGCCCTAGCCCGAGCACCTCCTCCCCTAACCCTAGACCTACCTCCCTCTCTCCCTCTCCCCCGCCTCCATTTTCTCTTCCTCTCTCTCTGCAACTGCACCTCTGCCCCTCTCTGTAACTCAACCCCACCGAAACCCCACCTCCTCCCTCCGGCGATCGCCGGCGACCTGGTCCCCCTCCGAGCAGGGTAGGGCCGGGAATCGGACCTCCTCGCCACCCTCATCCTCCCCGGCCACTCAGCGCGGACGGGGAAGGCCCGGAGCGCCGCCGCCGTCCTCCTCTTCGCCGATGGTCGACACCACCGAGCCAAGCCACCTGCTCCTCCTTCGCCCGAGGTGATCACCTCCCCTTCCTCCCTCTCGCTGTACTCTCCTTTTTCCCTTCGCAACACACACGCACCCACAGCGCACGCACCACGCCGCAGCACGGCAACGGCCACCGGAGCCACAGCTGCCGCCTGCCTCCGTCAAGGTTCAGAAACGAACCTGCAGAAAGTTCAGTTAGCACCGCTAGCTGAAGGTTAACCCCCCCCCCCCCCCCCCGCACCTTTCCTGTCAACAACCGCAACACCACCGCAGTGGTTACTGCTACCACGCGCGCAACAGGGGGTCTTGGGATCGAATCCCACCCCGCGCAAAAACCCCAATTTTTGCCACTTTATTTTTCCTGGCCCAGCACAAACTCATATTCGCAAACCAGTCCTTGTTGTTATCTCCTAGGTCCCTGTATTATTTTTCTAAGTCCCTAACTGATAATTAAATGGCAGAATAATACCTAATCTTGGAAATTGCTTAAATAATTCATTTTAACTCCAATTTCAACATTTTAACTATGTTTTCAATACCAAATTAAATTCTCTACCCAAATATAAATTTTGTTTACTGTTTTGAATATTTTAAATTGGTGAAATATTTGAATCCTTGTTTAATTCATTTAATTTTGCAAAATTCATAACTTGGGCATAAAAATTCCAAATTCAACAAACTAAATATGTTTTCCATTCAATTTTTCATGAACTTTGCAAATATCAACTTTGTTTGCTGTTTTGAATAATTTAAATTGCTGGAAACAACTGTTTCTTAATTAATACATTTAAAATTGTCAAATTAATAACTTGCTCATTTTAAATCCATTTTCAACAAATAAAATATGTTTTCCATGCAAAATGAAACCACCTTTTCAAATATAAATTTTGTTTCATGTTTTGAATAATTAAAATTGGTTAAATAATTTAAACCTTGTTTAAATCATTTAATATTGCTAAATTCATAACTTGGTCAAATTAATTTCTTTTGAACATATAAAATATGTTTTCAAACCATAAAAGTATAAACTTTTCAAATATGAATTTGGTTTAATGTTTTGAACAAATAAAAATTCAAACAAATTCATAATTGAATTAAATTCATTTAAATCTTGTTTAAACTTGTTTAATTCATAACTAATTCATCTCAAATCCTTTTTCAACAAGTGAAACATGTATTCCACCTAAAATGTCGTGTACTTTCCAAATATGAATTTGTTATCTATTTTGAACAATTAAAATTGGTGAAAACAACAAATGCTTGTGTAACACCTTTAAGGAAGCAAATTTTCATAACTTAATAAATAAAATTCCAAACTTGGTAAACTTCCTTTCAAATTGTTTCTATTGTTGTTTTCTTTCTGTTTTCCTCATCCATGCATCATGCTAATTCACTTACACCTGATGTTAGTTGTAGAACAATTATTCCAACCTTAACTCATGGGCTTTCCATATGCAATCCAATTGCATATGGGTCCATTTAAACATGTTACCATGTCAACTAGTTTATTTCTATGCATCAATTAAATGGTCATGCATCATCCCATGATTGTGCACTATGCCATGTTATTAATTGTTTGTCTCTCTACGTTGTTTGTTTGCTTCTTCTCGAATAGACGACGATGTTGAGACAGACGATACTTACGACACCCCTTCTGAGGATCTAGCTCAGTACCAGGCTGCTGAGTTTGCAGGCAAGTATTCACTCACATGAACCATTGTGTTCCTTTCAACATTGGATACCGATACTTCCCTTTGTCTATTCTGCTATCCCTATGAATCGTTGCTTCTGTTACGAACCTATCACATGTTATCCTTTAACCCTGATATAGCCTCACCTCCAGACCTATCACCCCGTTGCTTGTTGCCGGTGTCTTACTAGCATTCTTAGGGTTGTTTTTGCTCGAGTCGGTTGTCCGTTACTTCTGTTAACTATATCATTATGTTCTGGGGCTCGATGTTTAAACAATCAACCTGTTAATGTGTGGTTAATAATAATTTGATGATAAGGCACCGGCAGGAGGCCCGGCGTGGTTTTGAGGCCTGCTAGTGTCGACCCTAATTAGGAAAAGGGTCTTGTCTACTGATCCATGATGAGTGCACTAACCGCATGTGGGAAGCGTGTATGGGCGCCCCCCTCAATTTGATTCGATTCGCATCTCGTCCAAATGGCCTCATTTAGTTCGGGTTTTCCATTTGCCGCATGCATATGCAGGTGCGAACCCTTGGTACCAGGGTGGAACTTTTGTAGTCGGCATTTAGGGAGACACGTTCTTAGAGTGCTATGAGGGTCCCCTTTTCTTCGTGGGGCTTGATTAGCCGTGCGCTCATTTGCACGGGGTTCTTTGGCCTTGATGCGAAGAAGAGTTGAGTTGTGTTGAGTGCCCCGCTTGGTGGAAGGGCCTTTCCATCTGGCGGGTTATTCTTACGTGTACGGCCAAATTGGTGCACCCCTGCAGGGTAAATCTTCTCGAGAAGCCGTGTTTTCCGCGGTTATGGATGACTTGGCGAAAGTACTGGCTAACAAGTACTCAGAACAACTTACACCTAACTAATGATAACTTGACTTTTAATAGTCTTATTGACACAATAACTTGAACCATCACTAATCCAACTGAGTGAGTTATCCTCGGATTGCTTCTTTGGATAAGGGGCGAGATCCAGGCTGGGTTTGTTTGGGAGTTAGTTGTAGTTGGTTCCGATACGCTATCTTATCTCCTTTTCTGTTAGCCGGAAGTTATAGCAACTCTGTAGTTGGTTAGTGCAGCCAGCTGCCGCATCTGTTGTATCACCCTTTTCTTCCGTGGAACCCAAAGCATCTGTGCTTGGTGTTGACGGGTACACTTTGGTGAACTGTGAGTCTTGCTTGCCAGTACGTTTATGTACTGACCCCTTTGGGGCTGTGGTTTCCGCAGACTACGTTTCCGAGGATTCACTTGGTGGCTACTACGTGGAGTATGACGAGGCTGCTGACGAGTAGATAGCGGACCCGGGCAGGATCCGAGACTTCGTGGATGGGCTCCGTCTTTTCGTTTCCGGCCTCTTACGCCTATTTCGATCTTGTCTGTACTCAGACACTTTGAATGCTTCCACTGTGATGTAACGATGATATGTTGGGACATGTGTCCTCTGGATGATTGTATTTGCTATCTCTGCTCTAATGAGAGCTATTTGCAACTTATTTCAATCTTTTGTGTCTTAGAGATCTGTTGTGATATCAATTGTTCAAATGGCGTTGGCGTACCATGTGTGCATGTTATGAAGTACGTCAATGGAAGTATCTGGATTTCTATGGGATGGTTTGCGCAGACGATGAATAGTAGAGAATGGTTGTCACACGTTTACGTGTTGGCCTACTCATATTGAGATGCGGGTGCCGGTATGCCCGTAAGACATTTATCTGCTGTTTAACGGACTGTGAGTATCCCCTAGAAGTCCGGGTGCGACAAATGGTATCAGAGCCTGTCTTCCTGTAGGATCCCTTTTACTGGTCGCAGTTGAGTCTAGAAACTATTTTGTAGCTATATAGGAAAAATGAAACGTGAGAGTAGGAATTCTGTTCTTTTTCTTCTTTCCCCACCCACCCTCCCTTTTCTGGTAAGGAAGTGCAACGTTGTTTTCTCTTCTCACCTAAACTTTCAAGTTAGGATTTCACGTATCCTGGTTTCTCTAGGATGGTTATATCTACTAGACCATAGGAATGGAGGTGGTTGTGACATGATTTATCATGTTGCCTACTCACGATTGAGAACGGAGGCGTGTAAGCCCCGGAAGCAGATCCTCTATTCCTTAAGCAGTAGATATTGATCCTTTAGAAGCCCGGATGGGTTTTCCGTAGTACCTCAGGAGTGTTTGGGTCTCGTGTTTCCCGTTGTTGCTTCGTTATCCTGTTCTTCTCAACATCCTTTTAGTCCGTTGAAACCTTGTTGTTGCTTCCCACTTCAGTTCTTCTACCGGCGTCTAATCAATAACTCTGTTCCACCCTTCTGGCCAGACAGTCTATTCTCCAAATGAATCAAGTTCCATTCAGCCATACACCCTCGATACAAAACCTCTACCTTTACTCGAAAATGTTCCGGTGGTTTGCGAATTCCCTGACGTCTTTCCAGAAGAGTTACCAGGAATGCCTATCGTCTTGAACTTCCAGAAATACAATCCAAGGTGCACGATGTGTTTCACGTGTCACAGCTCAAAAGGATCTTCGCAAGAAGTATCCGGACCTTTTCTCTTCTCAGTAGGAATATCGGGGCGCAATTCCTTCAAGGGGGGCGTTTTGTAACATCCCAAGTATGAAAAATAGCCATTAGAATGTCTGCTCTCTGTTATTTTATGTTTTGCATCATGACATCATGTTCATTGCATTTGTTTTGCTTTGTTTTCCAATTGTTTTCCTCTGTTTTCCTTTGTTTTCCTTTGTTTTCTATTTGAATTTCAAACCAAATTTCAAACCTTTTGTTTCATACTTGTGCTGTTACAATTTTCCAAATGAATATTTCAAATCAAAACAATTGTTTGTTTCCATTAAAGTTGTAATTTCAAACTATTGATTTGTTTCTATCAATAATTCATTTAATACCAACACATTTTTAAATTCAAATTCAATTACAAACAGCAAACATTTTGAAATTATGAAACTTACAAAACAAATCAATCACTTATTTCAAATAAACTTGAATTTAAAACTTCTAAGTTGCTTAATTAAAATTATTCAATTAATATTAATTTCACTCAAATTTCAAACAAATTTCAAACAGCAACATAATTTAAATATTTTGGAAAACTAAACTTTGCAAATTGGTGCTGTTACAAAAACTATCCTATACAAATTTTTTGCTAATTTTTCTAACCCAAAACCTATCTTTTTCTTCCTCTTTTCTTTTCAGCAAAAAAAAAAACAGAACAAAAATAAAAGAAAAACAGAGAGGGGTGGGCAGGCCAGCCCAGTTGGGCCAGCCCACCACACCCCACGCCCTGGTACCCCCCTCGCTCATCTTCTTCCTCGTACGGCAGCAATCCACTGCATCCACGTCGACTGGTTCAGAGGAGGGACGGCCATGAGCTTGCCCACCTCCCCCTTATAGCCCTAGCCCGAGCACCTCCTCCCCTAACCCTAGACCTACCTCCCTCTCTCTCTCTCCCCGCCTCCATTTTCTCTTCCTCTCTCTCTGCAACTGCACCTCTGCCCCTCTCTGTAACTCAACCCCACCGAAACCCCACCTCCTCCCTCCGGCGATCGCCGGCGACCTGGTCCCCCTCCGAGCAGGGTAGGGCCGGGAATCGGACCTCCTCGCCACCCTCATCCTCCCCGACCACTCAGCGCGGACGGGGAAGGCCCGGAGCGCCGCCGCGGTCCTCCTCTTCGCCGATGGTCGACACCACCGAGCCAAGCCGCCTGCTCCTCCTTCGCCCGAGGTGATCACCTCCCCTTCCTCCCTCTCGCTGTACTCTCCTTTTTCCCTTCGCAACACACACGCACCCACAGCGCACGCACCACGCCGCAGCACGGCAACGGCCACCGGAGCCACAGCTGCCGCCTGCCTCCGTCAAGGTTCAGAAACGAACCTGCAGAAAGTTCAGTTAGCACCGCTAGCTGAAGGTTAACCCCCCCCCCCCCCCCCCCCCCGCACCTTTCCTGTCAACAACCGCAACACCACCGCAGTGGTTACTGCTACCACACGCGCAACAGGGGGTCTTGGGATCGAATCCCACCCCGCGCAAAAACCCCAATTTTTGCCACTTTATTTTTCCTGGCCCAGCACAAACTCATATTCGCAAACCAGTCCTTGTTGTTATCTCCTAGGTCCCTGTATTATTTTTCTAAGTCCCTAACTGATAATTAAATGGCAGAATAATACCTAATCTTGGAAATTGCTTAAATAATTCATTTTAACTCCAATTTCAACATTTTAACTATGTTTTCAATACCAAATTAAATTCTCTACCCAAATATAAATTTTGTTTACTGTTTTGAATATTTTAAATTGGTGAAATATTTGAATCCTTGTTTAATTCATTTAATTTTGCAAAATTCATAACTTGGGCATAAAAATTCCAAATTCAACAAACTAAATATGTTTTCCATTCAATTTTTCATGAACTTTGCAAATATCAACTTTGTTTGCTGTTTTGAATAATTTAAATTGCTGGAAACAACTGTTTCTTAATTAATACATTTAAAATTGTCAAATTAATAACTTGCTCATTTTAAATCCATTTTCAACAAATAAAATATGTTTTCCATGCAAAATGAAACCACCTTTTCAAATATAAATTTTGTTTCATGTTTTGAATAATTAAAATTGGTTAAATAATTTAAACCTTGTTTAAATCATTTAATATTGCTAAATTCATAACTTGGTCAAATTAATTTCTTTTGAACATATAAAATATGTTTTCAAACCATAAAAGTATAAACTTTTCAAATATGAATTTGGTTTAATGTTTTGAACAAATAAAAATTCAAACAAATTCATAATTGAATTAAATTCATTTAAATCTTGTTTAAACTTGTTTAATTCATAACTAATTCATCTCAAATCCTTTTTCAACAAGTGAAACATGTATTCCACCTAAAATGTCGTGTACTTTCCAAATATGAATTTGTTATCTATTTTGAACAATTAAAATTGGTGAAAACAACAAATGCTTGTGTAACACCTTTAAGGAAGCAAATTTTCATAACTTAATAAATAAAATTCCAAACTTGGTAAACTTCCTTTCAAATTGTTTCTATTGTTGTTTTCTTTCTGTTTTCCTCATCCATGCATCATGCTAATTCACTTACACCTGATGTTAGTTGTAGAACAATTATTCCAACCTTAACTCATGGGCTTTCCATATGCAATCCAATTGCATATGGGTCCATTTAAACATGTTACCATGTCAACTAGTTTATTTCTATGCATCAATTAAATGGTCATGCATCATCCCATGATTGTGCACTATGCCATGTTATTGATTGTTTGTCTCTCTATGTTGTTTGTTTGCTTCTTCTCGAATAGACAACGACGTTGAGACAGACGATACTTACGACACCCCTTCTGAGGATCTAGCTCAGTACCAGGCTGCTGAGTTTGCAGGCAAGTATTCACTCACATGAACCATTGTGTTCCTTTCAACATTGGATACCGATACTTCCCGTTGTCTATTCTGCTAGCCCTATGAATCGTTGCTTCTGTTACGAACCTATCACATGTTATCCTTTAACCCTGATATAGCCTCACCTCCAGACCTATCACCCCGTTTCTTGTTGCCCGTGTCTTACTAGCATGCTTAGGGTTGTTTTTGCTCGAGTCTGTTGTCCGTTACTTCTGTTAACTATATCATTATGTTCTGGGGCTCGATGTTTAAACAATCAACCTGTTAATGTGTGGTTAATAATAATTTGATGATAAGGCACCGGCAGAGGCCCGGCGTGGTTTTGAGGCCTGCTAGTGTCGACCCTAATTAGGAAAAGGGTCTTGTCTACTGATCCATGATGAGCGCACTAACCGCATGTGGGAAGCGTGTATGGGCGCCCCCCTCAATTTGATTCGATTCGCATCTCGTCCAAATCGCCTCATTTAGTTCGGGTTTTCCATTTGCCGCATGCATATGCAGGTGCGAACCCTTGGTACCAGGGTGGAACTTTTGTAGTCGGCATTTAGGGAGACACGTTCTTAGAGTGCTATGAGGGTCCCCTTTTCTTCGTGGGGCTTGATTAGCCGTGCGCTCATTTGCACGGGGTTCTTTGGGCTTGATGCGAAGAAGAGTTGAGTTGTGTTGAGTGCCCCGCTTGGTGGAAGGGCCTTTCCATCTGGCGGGTTATTCTTACGTGTACGGCCAAATTGGTGCACCCCTGCAGGGTAAATCTTCTCGAGAAGCCGTGTTTTCCGCGGTTATGGATGACTTGGCGAAAGTACTGGCTAACAAGTACTCAGAACAACTTACACCTAACTAATGATAACTTGACTAGTAATAGTCTTATTGACACAATAACTTGAACCATCACTAATCCAACTGAGTGAGTTATCCTCGGATTGCTTCTTTGGATAAGGGGCGAGATCCAGGCTGGGTTTGTTTGGGAGTTAGTTGTAGTTGGTTCCGATACGCTATCTTATCTCCTTTTCTGTTAGCCGGAAGTTATAGCAACTCTGTAGTTGGTTAGTGCAGCCAGCTGCCGCATCTGTTGTATCACCCTTTTCTTCCGTGGAACCCAAAGCATCTGTGCTTGGTGTTGACGGGTACACTTTGGTGAACTGTGAGTCTTGCTTGCCAGTACGTTTATGTACTGACCCCTTTGGGGCTGTGGTTTCCGCAGACTACGTTTCCGAGGATTCACTTGGTGGCTACTACGTGGAGTATGACGAGGCTGCTGACGAGTAGATAGCGGACCCGGGCAGGATCCGAGACTTCGTGGATGGGCTCCGTCTTTTCGTTTCCGGCCTCTTAGGACTATTTGGATCTTGTCTGTACTCAGACACTTTGAATGCTTCCGCTGTGATGTAACGATGATATGTTGGGACATGTGTCCTCTGGATGATTGTATTTGCTATCTCTGCTCTAATGAGAGCTATTTGCAACTTATTTCAATCTTTTGTGTCTTAGAGATCTGTTGTGATATCAATTGTTCAAATGTCGTTGGCGTACCATGTGTGCATGTTATGAAGTACGTCAATGGAAGTATCTGGATTTCTATGGGATGGTTTGCGCAGACGATGAATAGTAGAGAATGGTTGTCACACGTTTACGTGTTGGCCTACTCATATTGAGATGCGGGTGCCGGTATTCCCCGTAAACCATTTATCTGCTGTTTAACGGACTGTGAGTATCCCCTAGAAGTCTGGGTGCGACAGATGCCAAGCTCAAAAATATGAGCGAGATTGCAGAACTCATGTATTAGCAACTTGTGGAAGGTGGTTGCACCTACATGAATTACTTGCAACAAAACACATCGGAGTCCTTGTTGGGAAGATGATAACAAAGATCACCAAGATCTTGGACTTCTTCTCTCAAGGAAAATCAGTCAGTGGCTTAGCGTGGATGCAAACTTCTTTAAGTGAATGGAGGTAAAAACCAACCATCTCAAGAATACTCCACACATGCATGACCGACTGGGGATTATTCCCGAGGGAACAAGAAAACTTTACTCGAATCCATGACGGCAGCTTTCACCATAGCACATGGACCGGAGTAAGCCACTTCAAACATCCAGAACACAATCTTCGTAATGAAACAAAGATGGTTCTCGAAAGTTTCCAACATTAGTGCCATGTTTTCAGCATGAACCTCTTGCAACTTGGGAGAAATAGGAATGTCATCGATGGGCTCGACAACACACTTATCAAACACTCCAAGGAGAAGGGTTCATATGGTACATGAATAAGGCAAAATATTGGTCAGACCAGAGGACATGAAGGTGTACTCGGGGAAAAACACCATGAGTGAAAACACCATCAAGATAGTCCTTGAATCTGAGCTTGATTTGATGATAGACCAAATCAAATCAAGGTAGGATGGTAGCATATCCATGAGGGAGATACTATCCTTCATCAACACAAAGGAAACTAGACATCCCTTAACGAAAGATCAAGTTACGAGGAGCTTTTGCCTTTCAACTCTCCAAGTTGTTGTTTAAGCTCAACCAACTAGTCCAGAGTATCCAGCGAAGTTTCTTGGAGAAAGGAGTAGTTAAATTACCCCTTGTTTAGACGTCACGGTCAGGTGACAAACCTGGTGATACTTCTAGAAAGACAACCAGAATATCACAACCTACCGGTATGTCTTGAAGTTCTAGAAAGCCGTGTTTTCCGCGGTTATGGATTACTTGGTGAAAGTACTGGCTAACAAGTACTCAGAACAACTTATACCTAACTAATGATAAATTGACTAGTAATAGTCTTATTGACTCAATAACTTGAACCATCATTAATCCAGCTGTGTGAGTTATCCTCGGATTGCTTCTTTGGATAAGGGGCGAGATCCAGGATGGGTTTGTTTGGTGGTTAGTTATAGTTGGTTACGATACGCTATCTTATCTTCTTTCTGTTAGCCGGAAGTGGTAGTAACTCTGTAGTTGGTTAGAGCAGCCAGTTGCAGCATCTATTATATCCCCTTTCTTCCGTTGAACCCAAAGCATTTGTGCTTGGTGTTGACGGGTTACACTTTGGTGAATTGTGAGTCTTGCTTGCCAGTACGTTTATGTACTGACCCCTTTGGGGCTGTGGTTTCCGCAGACTACGTTTCCGAGGATCTCCATGGTGGCTACTACGTGGAGTATGACGAGGCTGCTGACGAGTAGATAGCGGACCCGGGCAGGATCCGAGACTTCGTGGATGGGCTCCGTCTTTTCGTTTCCGGCCTCTTAGGCCTGTTTGGATCTTGTCTGTACTCAGACATTTTGGATGCTTCCGTTGTGATGTAATGATGATATGTTGGGACATGTGTCCTCTGGATGATTGTATTTGCTATCTCTGCTCTAGTGAGAGCTATTTGCAACTTATTTCAATCTTTTGTGTCTTAGAGATCTGTTGTGATATCACTTGTTCAAATGCCGTTGACGTACCATGTGTGTATGTTTTGAAGTACGTCAACGGAAGTATCTGGATTTTTACGGGATGGTTTGCGCAGACGATGAATAGTAAGAGAATGGTTGTCACACGTTTACGTGTTGGCCTGCTCATATTGAGATGCGGGTGCCGGTATGCCCCGTAAGCCATTTATCTACTGTTTAACGGACTGTGAGTATCCCCTAGAAGTCCGGGTGCGACAAATGGTATCAGAGCCTGTCTGCCTGTAGGATCCCTTTTTACTGGTCGCAGTTGAGTCTAGAAACTATTTTGTAGCTATATAGGAAAAATGAAACGTGAGAGTAGGAATTCTGTTCTTTTATTTCTTTCCCCACCCACCCTCCCTTTTCTGGTAAGGAAGTGCAACGTTGTTTTCCCTTCTCATCTAAACTTTCAAGTTAGGATTTCACGAATTCTGGTTTCTCTAGGATGGTTATATCTACTAGTCCATAGGAATGGAGGTGGTTGTGACATGATTTATCATGTTGCCTACTCACGACTGAGAACGGAGGCGTGTAAGCCCCGGAAGCAGATCCTCTATTCCTTAAGCAGTAGATATTGATCCTCTAGAAGCCCGGATGGGTTCTCCGTAGTACCTCAGGTGTGTTTTGATCTCGTTTTCCCGGTGTTGCTTTGATATCCTGTTCTTCTCAACATCCTTTTCGTCCGTTGAAACCTTGTTGTTGCTTTCCACTTCAGTTCTGCTACCGGCGTCTAATCAATAACGTTGTTCCACCCTTCTGACCAGATAATCTATTCTACGAATGAATCAAATTCTATCCAGCTATACACCCTCGATACAAAACCTCTACCTTTACTTGAAAATGTTCCGGTGGTTTGCGAATTCCCTGACGTCTTTCCAGAAGAGTTGCCAGGAATGCCTATCGTTTTGAACTTCCAGAAAAACTATCCAAGGTGCACGATGTGTTTCACGTGTCACAGCTCAAGAGGATCTTCGCAAGAAGTATCCGGACCTTTTCTTTTCTCAGTAGGAATCTCGGGGCGCGATTCCTTCAAGGGGGGGCGTTTTGTAACATCCCAAGTATGAAAAATAGCCATTAGAATGTTTTGCTCTCTGTTATGTTATGTTTTGCATCATGGCATTATGTTGATTGCATTTGTTTTGCTTGTTTTCCATTTGTTTTCCTCTGTTTTGCTTTGTTTTCCAACTGTTTTCCTTTGTTTTCCTTTGTTTTCTATTTGAATTTCAAACCAAATTTCAAACCTTTTGTTTCATACTTGTGATGTTACAATTTCCAAATGAATATTTAAAATCAAAACAATCAATTGTTTCCATTAAAGTTGTGATTTCAAAACTGTTGTTTTGTTTCTATCAAAAATTCATTTAATACCAAACCCCTTTCAAATTCAATTAATTTCCAAAACAACAACCCTTTTGAAAATTATGAAAATGACAAACCATTCAATCAATTGTTTCCATTAAATCCCTAAGGTTCAACTATTTAAAATTGTGGTTTATAATAGTTCACTTAATCCAAATGTTGTTCAAATTCAAACAAAACTCCAAACAGCAACCCTTTGGAATTATTGCAATTTACCAAAACAAAGTTAAGCAATTTGTTTCAAATAATTTGAGGGTTCAAACTCTTGGAAAATGTTTCTTTTAAATAAATCACCCAATATTCAAAATCCATCAAAATTCAATCAATTACAAAACAGCAAAACCATTTGAAATTTTTGGAAAACCAAAGTGGGCCTTTTGTTGATCTTGTAATTACTAGCTCACACAAATTTTCTCTAAAATTCTCCTAACTCAAAACCCTAGTTTCCTTCTCTATTTCAATTCAGCAAAAAAAAAAATAGAACAAAAATATTAAAACAGCTAACAGAGAGAGAGGGCCCAGCCCACCAATTCTCCCCCCACCATCCCACCTCTTTCCCTTGGCCCAATACCCCCCTTGGGGTCATCTTCTTCTCTGTACGGTCTCCCTCCAGAGCACGACGTCGACAGAGGAGGTGCAGCAACGGTGATCACCACCTCCTCCCCCTACATAAGAACCAGCCCGATGCCCTAGGGTTCCCCTAACCCTAACCCCTTCCCCTCTCTTCCCTCTCCCCGCCTCCATTCTTTCTTCTCTCTTCCTCCTCTCTCTCTGAACCTCTCTGTATCTCTGTAACCTCCTCACCGAAGCCTCCTCCTTTCTCCGGTGATCACCGCCGGGAGGGCCTCCCTCCGGCCCGATTGGGCGCGGGAATGGAACCCCCAGGGTTCCCTCTCCCTCGCCGTGCCCTCGGTTGCCCCCGAGGAGCCACGGTGCGCCGCCGCCATCGTCGACACGCCGCCGGTCGCCCCTGCCCCGACCTGCACCGACGCCTCCCTGTCCGCCCTGCTCCACCTCCGATTCCGCGAGGTGAGTCCCTCTCGCTGTCCCCTCTCCCTTCCCTCTCGGTCACCATCCGCACCATCACCACGGCACCGCGCGCCTCCTGGCCCTCCTCTCCGGCGAGCACCGCAGCGGCAGCGATCGGCCCATGATCTGTCCGTCCGCTGCAGTTAGTGCAGTTTCAAAAAACCCCACGAACCTGAACCATATCCACCCCGAGGCCCCCTTCCCATCACCAACCGAACAACACCCTAGTGGTTCTGTCCCTTGTGCTCACAGCAGAGGTCCCGAGTTCGAATCCCCCCTCCCTCAATAAAACCAAACCTTTTTATTTTCTTTTGTTTGTCACAGCACCTTCCCAGAAATCACAACACAGTCCCTGTATTTCTTTCTAGGCCCCTGTAAAATTATTTCCAAGTCCCTAGTTCATAAAAATGGCAGATTTGCACCCTAATCTTGTAAAATGCATAACTAAATCATTTTAACTCCAAATCCAACTTTTTAAATATGTTTTCTGTCCCAAATTGAATTGTCTACCCAAATATAAAATTTGTTTACTGTTTTGAATATTTTAAATTGGTGAAATATTTAAAAACTTGTTTAATTCACTTAATTTTGCAAAAATCATAACTTGGGCATAAAAATTCCAAATTCCACAAACTAAATATTTTTTCCAATCAACTTTTCATGTACTTTCCAAATATCAATTTTGTTTGCTGTTTTGAATAATTTCAATTGCTGAAAACAACTGTTTCTTAGTTACTGCATTTAAAATTGCCAAAATAATAACTTGCTCATTTTAAATCCAATTTCAACAAATGAAATATGTTTTCCATGCAAAATTAAACCACCTTTTCAAATATAAAATTTGTTTCATGTTTTGAATAATTAAAATTGGTTAAATGATTTAAAACTTGTTTAAATCATTTAAAATTGTTAAATTCATAACTTGGTCAAACTAATTTCTTTTGGGACATATAAAATATGTTTTCAAACCATAAAAGTATAATCTTCTCAAATATGAATTTGGTTTAATGTTTTGAACAAATAAAAATTCAATTAAATTCAAACTTGAATTAAATTCATTTAAATCTTCTTTAACTTGTTTAATTCATAAATAATTTATTTGAAATCCTTTTTCAACAAGTGAAACATGTAATCCACCCAAAATTGTGTGCTCTTTTAAAATATGAACTTTGTTATCTATTTTGAACAATTAAAATTTGTGAAAACAACAAATGCTTGTGTAACCCCGTTAAGAAACCAAAATTTCCCAACTTAATAAATAAAATTCCAAACTTGGTAAACTTCATTTCAAATTGTTTCTATTGTTGTTATTTTGTTGTTTTCCTCATCCATACATCATGCTAATCCACTTTCACCTATTGGTTAGTTGTAAAACAATTATTTCAACCATAATTCATGGGCTTTTCATATGCAATCCAATTGCATGTGGGTCCATTTAATCATGTTGCTATCTTGTCAACTAGTTTATTTCTATGCATCAATTAAATGGTCATGCATCATCCCATGTTTGTGCATTATGCCATGTTATTGATTGTTTGTCTCTCTGCGTTGTTTGTTTGCTTCTTCTCGGATACACGACGATGTTGAGACCGACGATACTTACGACACCCCCTTCTAAGGAGTTAGCTCAGTACCAGGCTACTGGGTTTGCAGGCAAGTATTCACTCACATGAACCATTGTGTTCCTTTCAACATTGGATACCGATACTTTCCGTTGTCTATTCTGCTAGCCATATGAATTGTTGCTTCCGTTCGATCCTATCACATGATATCCTGAACCCTGATATTGCTTCACCTCCACTCCTATAACCCCTTTGCTTGTGCCCGTGTCTTACTAGCATGCTTAGGGTTGTTTTGCTCGAGTCTGTTGCCCGTTACTTTCTGTTACCATATTTCATTATGTTCTGGGGCTCGATGTTAAACAACAACCTGTTAATTTTGAGGTAATAATAATTTGCTGATAAGGCACCGGCAGGAGGGCCGGCGTGGTTTTGAAGCCTGCTAGTGTCGACCCTAATTAGGAAAAGGGTCTTGTCTACTGATCCATGATGAGCGCACTAACCGCATGTGGGAAGCGAGTATGGGCGCCCCCCTCAATTTGATTCGATTCGCATCCCGTCCAAATCGCCACACTTAGTTCGGGCTTTCCATTTGATGCATGCATGTGCAGGTGCGAACCCTTGGCGCCAGGGTGGAACTTTTGTAGTCGGCATTTAGGGCGGAGTGGTCTTAGAGTGCTATGAGGGTCCCCTTTTCTTCGTGGGGCTCGATTAGCCGCGCACGCACAGCATGTGGTTCTTTGGGCTTGATGCGAAGAAGAGTTGAGTTGTGTTGAGTGCCTCGCTTGGTGGGTTAGCTCCCCGCCTGGCGGGTCATTCTTACGTGTACGGCCAAATTGGTGCATCCCTGCAGGGTTAAATCTTCTCGAGAAGCCGTGTTTTCCGCGGTTATGGATTACTTGGTGAAAGTACTGGCTAACAAGTACTCAGAACAACTTATACCTAACTAATGATAAATTGACTAGTAATAGTCTTATTGACTCAATAACTTGAACCATCATTAATCCAGCTGTGTGAGTTATCCTCGGATTGCTTCTTTGGATAAGGGGCGAGATCCAGGATGGGTTTGTTTGGTGGTTAGTTATAGTTGGTTACGATACGCTATCTTATCTTCTTTCTGTTAGCCGGAAGTGGTAGTAACTCTATAGTTGGTTAGAGCAGCCAGTTGCAGCATCTTTTATATCCCCTTTCTTCCGTTGAACCCAAAGCATCTGTGCTTGGTGTTGACGGGTTACACTTTGGTGAATTGTGAGTCTTGCTTGCCAGTACGTTTATGTACTGACCCCTTTGGGGCTGTGGTTTCCGCAGACTACGTTTCCGAGGATCTCCATGGTGGCTACTACGTGGAGTATGACGAGGCTGCTGACGAGTAGATAGTGGACCCGGGCAGGATCCGAGACTTCGTGGATGGGCTCCATCTTTTCGTTTCCGGCCTCTTAGGCCTGTTTGGATCTTGTCTGTACTCAGACATTTTGGATGCTTCCGCTGTGATGTAATGATGATATGTTGGGACATGTGTCCTCTGGATGATTGTATTTGCTATCTCTGCTCTAGTGAGAGATATTTGCAACTTATTTCAATCTTTTGTGTCTTAGAGATCTGTTGTGATATCACTTGTTCAAATGCCGTTGACGTACCATGTGTGTATGTTTTGAAGTACGTCAACGGAAGTATCTGGATTTCTACGGGATGGTTTGCGCAGACGATGAATAGTAAGAGAATGGTTGTCACACGTTTACGTGTTGGCCTGCTCATATTGAGATGCGGGTGCCGGTATGCCCCGTAAGCCATTTATCTACTGTTTAACGGATTGTGAGTATCCCCTAGAAGTCCGGGTGCGACAAATGGTATCAGAGCCTGTCTGCCTGTAGGATCCCTTTTTACTGGTCGCAGTTGAGTCTAGAAACTATTTTGTAGCTATATAGGAAAAATGAAACGTGAGAGTAGGAATTCTGTTCTTTTATTTCTTTCCCCACCCACCCTCCCTTTTCTGGTAAGGAAGTGCAACGTTGTTTTCCCTTCTCATCTAAACTTTCAAGTTAGGATTTCACGAATTCCGGTTTCTCTAGGATGGTTATATCTACTAGTCCATAGGAATGGAGGTGGTTGTGACATGGTTTATCATGTTGCCTACTCACGATTGAGAACGGAGGCGTGTAAGCCCCGGAAGCAGATCCTCTATTCCTTAAGCAGTAGATATTGATCCTCTAGAAGCCCGGATGGGTTCTCCGTAGTACCTCAGGTGTGTTTTGATCTCGTTTTCCCGGTGTTGCCTTGATATCCTGTTCTTCTCAACATCCTTTTCGTCCGTTGAAACCTTGTTGTTGCTTTCCACTTCAGTTCTGCTACCGGCGTCTAATCAATAACGCTGTTCCACCCTTCTGACCAGATAATCTATTCTACGAATGAATCAAATTCTATCCAGCTATACACCCTCGATACAAAACCTCTACCTTTACTTGAAAATGTTCCGGTGGTTTGCGAATTCCCTGACGTCTTTCCAGAAGAGTTGCCAGGAATGCCTATCGTTTTGAACTTCCAGAAAAACTATCCAAGGTGCACGATGTGTTTCACGTGTCACAGCTCAAGAGGATCTTCGCAAGAAGTATCCGGACCTTTTCTTTTCTCAGTAGGAATCTCGGGGCGCGATTCCTTCAAGGGGGGTGGCGTTTTGTAACTTCCCAAGTATGAAAAATAGCCATTAGAATGTTTTGCTCTCTGTTATGTTATGTTTTGCATCATGGCATCATGTTGATTGCATTTGTTTTGCTTGTTTTCCATTTGTTTTCCTTTGTTTTGCTTTGTTTTCCAACTGTTTTCCTTTGTTTTCCTTTGTTTTCTATTTGAATTTCAAACCAAATTTCAAACCTTTTGTTTCATACTTGTGATGTTACAATTTCCAAATGAATATTTAAAATCAAAACAATCAATTGTTTCCATTAAAGTTGTGATTTCAAAACTGTTGTTTTGTTTCTATCAAAAATTCATTTAATACCAAACCCCTTTCAAATTCAATTAATTTCCAAAACAACAACCCTTTTGAAAATTATGAAAATGACAAACCATTCAATCAATTGTTTCCATTAAATCCCTAAGGTTCAACTATTTAAAATTGTGGTTTTTAATAGTTCACTTAATCCAAATGTTGTTCAAATTCAAACAAAACTCCAAACAGCAACCCTCTGGAATTATTGCGATTTACCAAAACAAAGTTAAGCAATTTGTTTCAAATAATTTGAGGGTTCAAACTCTTGGAAAATGTTTCTTTTAAATAAATCACCCAATATTCAAAATCCATCCAAATTCAATCAATTACAAAACAGCAAAACCATTTGAAATTTTTGGAAAACCAAAGTGGGCCTTTTGTTGATCTTGTAATTACTAGCTCACACAAATTTTCTCTAAAATTCTCCTAACTCAAAACCCTAGTTTCCTTCTCTATTTCAATTCAGCAAAAAAAAATAGAACAAAAATATTAAAACAGCTAACAGAGAGAGAGGGCCTAGCCCACCAATTCTCCCCCCACCAGCCCACCTCTTTCCCTTGGCCCAATACCCCCTCGGGGTCATCTTCTTCTCTGTACGGTCTCCATCCAGAGCACCACGTCGACAGAGGAGGTGCAGCAACGGTGATCACCACCTCCTCCCCCTCCATAAGAACCAGCCCGATGCCCTAGGGTTCCCCTAACCCTAACCCCTTCCCCTCTCTTCCCTCTCCCCGCCTCCATTCTTTCTTCTCTCTTCCTCCTCTCTCTCTGAACCTCTCTGTATCTCTGTAACCTCCTCACCGAAGCCTCCTCCTTTCTCCGGTGATCACCGCCGGGAGGGCCTCCCTCCGTCCCGATTGGGCGCGGGAATGGAACCCCCAGGGTTCCCTCTCCCTCGCCGTGCCCTCGGTTGCCCCCGAGGAGCCACGGTGCGCCGCCGCCATCGTCGACACGCCGCCGGTCGTCCCTGCCCCGACCTGCACCGACGCCTCCCTGTCCGCCCTGCTCCGCCTCCGATTCCGCGAGGTGAGTCCCTCTCGCTGTCCCCTCTTCCTTCCCTCTCGGTCACCATCCGCACCATCACCACGGCACCGCGCGCCTCCTGGCCCTCCTCTCCGGCGAGCACCGCAGCGGCAGCGATCGGCCCATGATATGTCCGTCCGCTGCAGTTAGTGCAGTTTCAGAAAACCCCACGAACCTGAACCATATCCACCCCGAGGCCCCCTTCCCATCACCAACCGAACAACACCCTAGTGGTTCTGTCCCTTGTGCTCACAGCAGAGGTCCCGAGTTCGAATCCCCCCTCCCTCAATAAAACCAAACCTTTTTATTTTCTTTTGTTTGTCACAGCACCTTCCCAGAAATCACAACACAGTCCCTGTATTTCTTTCTAGGCCCCTGTAAAATTATTTCCAAGTCCCTAGTTCATAAAAATGGCAGATTTGCACCCTAATCTTGTAAAATGCATAACTAAATCATTTTAACTCCAAATCCAACTTTTTAAATATGTTTTCTGTCCCAAATTGAATTGTCTACCCAAATATAAAATTTGTTTACTGTTTTGAAGATTTTAAATTGGTGAAATATTTAAAAACTTGTTTAATTCACTTAATTTTGCAAAAATCATAACTTGGGCATAAAAATTCCAAATTCCACAAACTAAATATTTTTTCCAATCAACTTTTCATGTACTTTCCAAATATCAATTTTTTTTTGCTGTTTTGAATAATTTAAATTGCTGAAAACAACTGTTTCTTAGTTATTGCATTTAAAATTGCCAAAATAACAACTTGCTCATTTTAAATCCAATTTCAACAAATGAAATATGTTGTCCATGCAAAATTAAACCACCTTTTCAAATATAAAATTTGTTTCATGTTTTGAATAATTAAAATTGGTTAAATGATTTAAACCTTGTTTAAATCATTTAAAATTGTTAAATTCATAACTTGGTCAAACTAATTTCTTTTGGGACATATAAAATATGTTTTCAAACCATAAAAGTATAATCTTTTCAAATATGAATTTGGTTTAATGTTTTGAACAAATAAAAATTCAATTAAATTCAAACTTGAATTAAATTCATTTAAATCTTGTTTAACTTGTTTAATTCATAAATAATTTATTTGAAATCCTTTTTCAACAAGTGAAACATGTAATCCACCCAAAATTGTGTGCTCTTTTCAAATATGAACTTTGTTATCTATTTTGAACAATTAAAATTGGTGAAAACAACAAATGCTTGTGTAACCCCTTTAAGAAACCAAAATTTCCCAACTTAATAAATAAAATTCCAAACTTGGTAAACTTCATTTCAAATTGTTTCTATTGTTGTTATTTTGTTGTTTTCCTCGTCCATGCATCATGATAATCCACTTTCACCTATTGGTTAGTTGTAAAACAATTATTTCAACCATAATTCATGGGCTTTTCATATGCAATCCAATTGCATGTGGGTCCATTTAATCATGTTGCTATCTTGTCAACTAGTTTATTTCTATGCATCAATTAAATGGTCATGCATCATCCCATGTTTGTGCATTATGCCATGTTATTGATTGTTTGTCTCTCTGCGTTGTTTGTTTGCTTCTTCTCGGATACACGACGACGTTGAGACCGACGATACTTACGACACCCCCTTCTAAGGAGTTAGCTCAGTACCAGGCTACTGGGTTTGCAGGCAAGTATTCACTCACATGAACCATTGTGTTCCTTTCAACATTGGATACCGATACTTTCCGTTGTCTATTCTGCTAGCCATATGAATCGTTGCTTCTGTTCGATCCTATCACATGATATCCTGAACCCTGATATTGCTTCACCTCCACTCCTATAACCCCTTTGCTTGTGCCCGTGTCTTACTAGCATGCTTAGGGTTGTTTTGCTCGAGTCTGTTGCCCGTTACTTTCTGTTACCATATTTCATTATGTTCTGGGGCTCGATGTTAAACAACAACCTGTTAATTTTGAGGTAATAATAATTTGCTGATAAGGCACCGGCAGGAGGCCCGGCGTGGTTTTGAAGCCTGCTAGTGTCGACCCTAATTAGGAAAAGGGTCTTCTCTACTGATCCATGATGAGCGCACTAACCGCATGTGGGAAGCGAGTATGGGCGCCCCCCTCAATTTGATTCGATTCGCATCTCGTCCAAATCGCCACACTTAGTTCGGGCTTTCCATTTGATGCATGCATGTGCAGGTGCGAACCCTTGGCGCCAGGGTGGAACTTTTGTAGTCGGCATTTAGGGCGGCGTGGTCTTAGAGTGCTATGAGGGTCCCCTTTTCTTCGTGGGGCTCGATTAGCCGCGCACGCACAGCATGTGGTTCTTTGGGCTTGATGCAAAGAAGAGTTGAGTTGTGTTGAGTGCCTCGCTTGGTGGGTTAGCTCCCCGCCTGGCGGGTCATTCTTACATGTACGGCCAAATTGGTGCATCCCTGCAGGGTTAAATCTTCTCGAGAAGCCGTGTTTTCCGCGGTTATGGATTACTTGGTGAAAGTACTGGCTAACAAGTACTCAGAACAACTTATACCTAACTAATGATAAATTGACTAGTAATAGTCTTATTGACTCAGTAACTTGAACCATCATTAGTCCAGCTGTGTGAGTTATCCTCGGATTGCTTCTTTGGATAAGGGGCGAGATCCCGGATGGGTTTGTTTGGTGGTTAGTTATAGTTGGTTACGATACACTATCTTATCTTCTTTCTGTTAGCCGGAAGTGGTAGTAACTCTGTAGTTGGTTAGAGCAGCCAGTTGCAGCATCTTTTATATCCCCTTTCTTCCGTTGAACCCAAAGCATCTGTGCTTGGTGTTGACGGGTTACACTTTGGTGAATTCTGAGTCTTGCTTGCCAGTATGTTTATGTACTGACCCCTTTGGGGCTGTGGTTTCCGCAGACTACGTTTCCGAGGATCTCCATGGTGGCTACTACGTGGAGTATGACGAGGCTGCTGACGAGTAGATAGCGGACCCGGGCAGGATCCGAGACTTCGTGGATGGGCTCCGTCTTTTCGTTTCCGGCCTCTTAGGCCTGTTTGGATCTTGTCTGTACTCAGACATTTTGGATGCTTCCGCTGTGATGTAATGATGATATGTTGGGACATGTGTCCTCTGGATGATTGTATTTGCTATCTCTGCTCTAGTGAGAGCTATTTGCAACTTATTTCAATCTTTTGTGTCTTAGAGATCTGTTGTGATATCACTTGTTCAAATGCCGTTGACGTACCATGTGTGTATGTTTTGAAGTACGTCAACGGAAGTATCTGGATTTCTACGGGATGGTTTGCGCAGACGATGAATAGTAAGAGAATGGTTGTCACACGTTTACGTGTTGGCCTGCTCATATTGAGATGCGGGTGCCGGTATGCCCCGTAAGCCATTTATCTACTGTTTAACGGACTGTGAGTATCCCCTAGAAGTCCGGGTGCGACACGAGGGTTACTGGGGTTACCTCGCCCCAGGCCGAATCACATCGGCAGGCGGGCTCGGACATGGACCATCGGCTCCACAACCCCTCGACTGCGACAACTATGCAGGCATAGCCAAAACTGTATAACAACAGGCTCGAAACCAACAACCTATCAAAGCAGCACTCTAAACATGAAGTTGTATTAAACAAGTGTTACTAGAGTATAGCTTACAAGCAGAGGTCACATGACCCAACATTACATCAGACAACGGAAGGCAAATTATGTTGCTAATCAACAAAAACCAAAAAGGCCTAAGAGCCCGCAACATAAGGCGACGTCCCAGCCCATAGATTCCAGGCTGCTACCTGGGAACCCCAAACTACTCGTCGATGTCCACGTTGAAACACCACCGAACTGAGGAACTCCACCTGAACCAAAATTAAGCAAACCTGAGTACGGGAGGTACTCAACAAGACTTAGCTAACCTATTATATATCTGCTAGTTTCGTAAAGGGTTTTATGAAGCCTGATTTGCGTAAAGCAATCTTTATTTTCCAAATCGAGGAGGAATAGCACGTCTCATAGAAGGTTTTCAAAACAGATGAGAAACTCGCTACTGTAATCATCATCTTTTGAATCCACCAACATTATTTCCCAGCATCTCACATGCTACAAGGATCACCCCTCTCGGCATTTCCGAGGAGGCACCCTTCATCTATTGCATCCATGCATTGTCAACATGTTCTACGTCACGTTCAAGTTATCTATGGCCACGTGACATTCACCAAGTCGTCCTTAACCGTGGACACGGCTTTCCGAAAGATTTATCCCTGCAGGGTGGTACACTTTACCCACACGTACCATCCGTCTCTTAACGCCACATGTACGCTCGTCCATGGAGCGCGGCAGAGGGTGGTTGCCCACGACCTTTACCTTGTCGAGCCCTATCCATGAGTCAACCCAAACAGGGCCACCCCGTCAACAGGGAGTTGGCCATCTCCTGACGGCACCTGTTCTGTGAGTCGGGATCAAGATCCGTGTACGTCCATCACTTGTCTCGGTCACGCCCTAAACACCTCCAAAAGGTTTTTGAGTCACACGCAGATGGAAATCCCAAACTACGTGACTCACGGATAGAACCAAACAAGTTAGTTAGTCGAGCGCGGTCTGTTAGGCCCCGCGTGTGGTTGCACGCTCAGTCTTGGTTTCCGCGGCGAGACCTTACTCCTAGGGTTGGCAAGTACAGGACAAACAACCACTTCCCAAGTGGCCTCCCATCCAAGCCTTAGTCATGTTAACCACACAATGCTCATCTCACCACGTCATCATATCATACTAGGTTGTCGCTGCTATGATTCATCAACCGGATGGAGCAGAGGTAATAAACATGTAAAGCTAAGCGAAGCAGATATGAGGCTCTGGCGATGCGCACAAGCAAATCTATGGCGGCTAGGAGCAGTGGATCAGGATATTGAGGCAATGCAGTATATAGGCGAACTATATCTACTAGCATCAAATACTTTGGAATCGAATGCAAAGTACGAGAATCAAATGTTGTTGGAAAACATATATGAGCAGATAAGAGGTTATGCTTGCCTTGGTTATAAGAAAACCAGATAATCTCTTCAGGAATAAGTGCTTGACTTGTCGGTTAAGATCAAGTATTCACCATTGGATTGCTGGCCTTCTCTTCGAGTCACGTTCTACCGAGGGGGAAACAACACCGAAAGAGAAATAACAATCAACACATGGCATCGATGCAATGCGCAATATGTATGCATGAGCGGGTTAATGCACTGAAATAAAGCCCTAAACTTGTTCGTTGGGTTGCTAGGGTTCATATGTCAGTTATGCGGTTTCTCTGAAATTAGCCCGAAATAGACCCCGGAGGGGCAATTCGGACGATTAAGAAAGTGTGTACAATTTAAAGTACTCAAATGGGTTTTAAAATACCATAACTAGATTGTATTTGTCATTTTGAGCAATTTGGTATATAGCTTTTATTTTTCTAAATTTGGTGAATAAAAACTATTTTTTCTATTTTAAAAGATTAAACAATATTAAATAAAGGCCATTTTTCAACTTTCTCAAACATATATGAAAATGGCATATTTGGGTAGATTACATTTTTCTGATCAAAACAATACTTTTATTTTATTTTTTGAGTAACATTTGAATAGTTATTTTATTTACAAAATTAACTCATTTTCTGGAATTTCCTCGGATTTCTGAAAATAGGACTTATGACGTCATCATGACGCACGGATGACATCATCGTGATCTGATCTTCACAGATGAAAACGAAATAAAACGATTTCGAGCGCTATTCGCGAATTAAGCTGTACCACGAGCTAGAGGGGCTCACGGGGAGCAATAAGGTGGCGGCGCCTCTCGAGTTGGGTGGCCGGAGGCTCGCCGGCGTCCATCCGCGCGGCGGCGGGCGGTCGACCTCGTCGGGCGAACGTTACAGAGGGGAAGGGGATAAACGGATGGCACAGGGAGACTCACCAGCTCACCATGGAGCTCATAGGGTGGTCGGAGGAGGCAGGGGCGGTCGGAGGCGGCCGCATCGAGCTCGACCACCGACGTCCGGAGCTCGGGAAGATGCACACGGCGGCGGCGACTCAGGGCCTCTCGGCCCGATTCACTTGGGGAGGAGGTACAGGGAAGGACGAGGATGCCAAGGGTGGGCTCGGTTTGCTGCGGGGCTGACGGAGTCGACGGCGATTCGTGCGGCGGCCTTCGAGCTATGGTTTCGGTTCACAGAGGGAAGGAAGAAGAGGACGAAACAGGAGTGAGGAAGGGCAACAGAGGAGGTCGGGACGCTCTCCTGGTGTGCTTATCCTCCTGGGAAGACCAAGCATGAGGTGGCATCAACGCAGGAGCTACCTCCACGCAGCTACTCCTACTGTAAAGGATGAAGACAACCATCTTACGCAAAGCCCCCTGCGGTTTTAAGGATTTTTAGAAAAGCCCTTTTCCATTAAGAAACAGAACACAAAATAAAGTTTTGAGGACCTTTTTGAAAGGATAAAAATTGGCAAAAATAATATTTGGAAATCTTATGAAATTTCCAGCCTTGCCAAGTTTTTCTTTGGTGAAATTGAATTATTTTCCAATACAAGATTTTGGAAACCAAAATAAGTACTATTTGTGAGATTTTTCTCAAACCATTTAAATTCATAACTTAAATTGGTTTTTAATTTTTTTGTTTCCATGCATGTATGGGATGAACACACACCACACACCCTAGTTTAGCAAAATTGGGATGTTACAGTTCACCCCCGGCGTCGAACAACGCGAACAGGTCGGCTCCAGCGACTAAGGCGGTGACGGCGTCCTATCTCTAGAACTGCCCGGCTCGGGGACCAACAGAGTGCGCGCCGAAGGAATCGCGTCGAGGTGCGAGGTCCAGGCAGTGAGTTTGAACAGAGCCAAATCTTCCCGAGAGCACGTCTCCGGCGCGAACTCCCCCAACACGCAGGATGTTCCGAGCAAGTCCTCCAGCATTTCCACTGCCCAAGCATGCGGAGGAATCCCTTCAAGCACAATGCTAACCTTCTTCTCCAAAGATCCTTTGACGTCTTGATCGCGTCTGCTCCAAGGTCGGAAGAATAACGTGAACCCATCGCACGGCAGCGATGTCCTGTCCGCGGCCAGACACCGTCCTTCCTCATCGGCGAAAGTCAGGAGGAAGTCCGCCGGGTGGAACGTGTGAACCGAGACGCGCTCGCGAGAAATCCCAAGGCGCGAATCGAGCGCCGACGCCACCTGCTCGCACGAGACCTCCGGCCGTGCGCCGCCGATGTAGGCCACCAGGGCGAAACGCAACCGGTGTTCAAGGTCATTCATACCCGGCGAACGACACACGATGCAGAGGGGCACGTCCGGGTCAATGGCGGTCGGCGTAGGCAACCCCACCGTCCGCTGCGCCTCCATCGCCGGCGAGGCCCAAGCTCGGGGGGGGCGACAATGGCCGCCGCGCAGCCGTGGCTGCAGCAGAACCTCTGTACAACCCCACCTCACTGGGCCGCGATGGCACGAATGGAAGCGCAGCTCGAGAACGGATCGCCAGCAAGGAACGCTGGAGTTCCTCCTCCTCCGCCGCCGGACTTCGAGGTTTCCCGCACCCGCGGGCACCATGGCCCTCCTCCCAACAGCGGTTGCACACGGTAGCGTTCGTACACTCCGCCTTGATGTGGCCTGGGCGGTAGCAGTTGAAGCAGATCCCCTGCAACTCCGGCGGGACCGGCGATCTTGGTGGCTGCGCAGCGAGGGCGGCGAGTGCCGCTTCCACCGCACGCTGGACGGCCTTGCGCTTCCTCCACAACGTCTTGCGGGATGGCGCCGCCGGCGCCCACGTGAGCCTCTCCTTGACTCCTCTTTCCGCCGCGACGCCAGGTTCCACCGCAGCTCACGAGGTCACCGCATCCTGACCGCCCGAGGCCGCCGGCGACGTGTCGTAGGAGAGCCCCAAACCGGAGACGATGGGCCTCCCCATGGAAGCGCTGGAAGCTGCGGAATCCTCCCCCGGACTATGCAACCCCGCGTCGCCGCGCTGGCCACCCACGGCCAGCTGCGGACTCGGCCTCGCCGCGAGAGACATACTGTGGCACGCTATGCGGTGGACACCGGGGCCAGAGTGGCCGTCGGCGTTGAGAAGGGGGTGAGCGCTCGAGAGGGGGCATGTGGCTAGCTTCGTTTGAGCTTCTGGGAATAGAACAGGCTAGCTAGCCAATAATTGAGCAAATTAAAGGTTAACGAGTGCCAGAGTTGGGAGGAAAAACTCCGGGAACCCGGAAACATTGACTAATTAACAATAAACTAACCTCACATACAGTACTACAGTATATCTCATCAATGAAAGCAAAGGTAAGATGCAGCCCGAATCCCGAGGCAGAGATCCACCGGTGTCCGGCTATAAAAAGACCCCCTCACATCCTCATCAGCAGAGTAGTGCACACATAGAGGAGAGGCCGGAATAAACCTCTGTGCAAGCTGTTGTCCAGTGGGCAGGCAATTGTGAGCGAATCGCCAAAGCGTAATCTTCATTTTCTCCGGTGACTTAATTGAACGGATAGTATGATCATCTAGAGGAGGGTGAATAGCTGCTACGACCAAATTTATTTTTTCTTCAAATTAAGTCTTGACACAAAGGTAAATTCCCTAGGTATGCAACTACCGTGAATTTACCTATATGGCAAGCACAACAAGATACAAAATACAAACAAAAGGTAAAGGAGAGGTAACGAGGTAACCTATAACAGAAGCACGCAGAGACAAGGCTATAATCACGAGTTACTCCTTTTGAGGGGAGTACGTCTCGTTGGAGGGGTGTGAGTTTCGCCACAAAGGCCTACGTAACGCCACAAAGGCCTCACCCTATTCTCCGATGAACCTCGACACAAAGGCCTAGTTCACCTTCCACTATTAATCCTCTCTGAGGCAGGAATCGAGTCCTTACAATGAGCTTGAGGCACACACACCCACAACCAAATTGGGGGCTCCCAAGAATCACCAAGAGAGTAGAAGTGGAGTGTAGGTTTTCCCCAAGAAACCCTAGACTCGAATCCTTCGAGCCAATGAGGGGGGAAATGAAAACCGGTTGGTGAAGATGTAGATCGGAGCCTTCTCCTTCAACCTCCGAAGATCAGCAAGTTTGGGTGGAGGGATTAGGAGATCTAGCTTGGTTGTACGAGCTGGTACTTTGGGGAAGAAGAGGAGGGGGTATTTATACTATTCGTTGCGGGCCACTAACCCCGGAGTCTCCGTCCTGGGCTGGAGACTTGAAAGAATCCGGGGACATTCTGGGGTTACTACGGACATGGCCTCTGTCAGTTTACTTCGAGGTGCTCACAGAGGGACCGGAGTCTCCAACCATACTCCGAGGATAATCCGAACTGCGCCTCTATGAGTTAACGCAAGGAGAACGCCACGCTTCACTGGAGGGGCCCCGGAGTCTTTGGGAGAAAACTCCGGTACATACACCCCGGAGTCTCCGGTCAGGAAGAGTAGAGTCTCCGGCCAAAGATAGACCAGACAAAGTATGATCAAAGGAGAGCTCCATCTTCACAAAGAAATCTGCAAGGCCGGAGTTTTCGGTGGAAGAATCCGGTGAAGACACCCCGGAGTCTCCGGCTTGGAAACTCCAGACAATCAACGCAACACTTTACTATTTGATTGCTTTGCTTTTATGGTGTAGTAACCTAACCACCTGAAGCACTAGGCACAAGGTTAGGTAATCACCAGTGTTGTTATCTAACACTCAAAACAAAAATAGGGAGAATTCAAAATGTTCTTTCAATCCCCCCTTTTTGGTGTTAGATGACAACACTAGAATTTGCACAAGATAGCAAAGAAACCGCTTAAAACATGTTACAAGA
The DNA here is from genome assembly GCA_028641055.1 of Alopecurus myosuroides. NCBI lineage: Eukaryota > Viridiplantae > Streptophyta > Magnoliopsida > Poales > Poaceae > Alopecurus > Alopecurus myosuroides. The sequence continues at coordinate 103,640,335 of CM054063.1, read as the reverse complement.
AAGAGCAAAGCTCCCCCTAAATGTGTACACTAAAACTTCAGGAGGCACCACTTTTTTTAACCTAATACTATGGGGGAAACCCCCATAGCCCCATTTTTTACCAACCACCGGAAAGAAATTGTACAATATTTACAAATATACAAGAGAGCAAAAAACAAAAGGACTTAAGGTAAACTATCTATCCATGATAACAAAACTGGAATCAGCTCTTTCTTTACTCTATACTTAAGTAGAGTGATCTCCTGGATAAAAATCCTCTTCCAAGCCCTAAAAGAGGGTTTTATATTCTTGAAAATCCAGCCATTCCTATGTTTTCAAATGGTCCAGCAAGAAAGAGTGTCAATTTGTGAGAAACGGGGACCAACAAAATGTTTCTTAGCCAAAAATAAGACCCGAACATTATTTCTAGGACTCCATGGAATTTGGATATAGTTCTAGATTCTAGTGCTGAATTGGCAATTGAAGAACAAATGTCTCCAATCTTCATAAACTCCAAACTAACATAGCACACAATTGGAATTATAATTAATATGCCACTTTCTCCTAAGCATCATGTCTTTTGTGTTTAGTCTGTCATGCAGCAAAAGCCAAGCAAAGAATTTATGCTTGTACTGAAGGGCTCCACTTTTAGGTGAAGGGATCCACTAGAGATATGCAAAAACGTGATTTATAAGAGACCATAAGAAAATGGTGGAGATCATACCTTCTTCTTAAAGAATATATCGAGAATAATAGCAATATAGAACAATGATCTCAACCAAAGATAATAACCCATGTCTCACATCCAATACCACAGAGTAACATAGTTATATGACATAAAAGGCAACTAGAAAATAGCAAATAGTTCAACAAACATAGATAAATAAGGGGACATGAGATCTAAAAGAATGGTAAAAGCAAATGCTTGTGCCAGACCCTGCAGATCCCATGACCTACTAGAGAAACTTCTCCCCCATTGGCATCGAAACACCAAAAAGGAGACAATAGCGTTGCTACGGAGCCCATAGATCACTTGGAGTCCTCATCCGCATGGTCCTCAGCTTCACCATCATACCCAGAATCCCCGTCATCATCAATATCTTGCTTTCCTTTCCCTTTAACCATATTGGAGGTGGTGGGAGGAGAAGATATGTCACTAATTGACGGCAGCGCATTTCCACTTGTTGTACAGAATGGTGGATTCAGATTTCTCACTTTCATCAGAGTCCTCACCTTCAGCACCAGCAGGCTTCCTGGTCCCCTGATTTTCCTCCATGTTCTTGAAGATAATACCCTAATTATGGATGATGTTCTTGTTCTGGACATAGAGATCATGGTTTTCCTGGTGGATAACCGTCTACGTGCAAAGTAAAGTCCTTTGGAACCAGTTGAGTTGTTTCACCTTTTCCTTGGTGGGATAAGAGAGACGGTCACCAGTGGAAGAGGAAGAGGGCATAGCATTATTCCTTCTTGAACGAGGAGCAGGATCCTTATCCTCAGTGGAAGCAAAAGGAGAACGAGCTGGAGCATCATCCTCATGACCCAGAACATGTAGCTTCTTGAACTTGTCAGAAGTAAACCCCCTAGGGTCCAATCCTTGACCCTTGGTCAAGATAAGCTTCATGATATATGGAGCATACACATGGATCTTCTTTTCCATAATAGCAAAATGCATCTCAGAAAAAATGAATTCCAGAACATCAACTTCCCTCCTCTCACACTGTAGGCCAACAAGGAGAGTCTGGTGGGCATGATACATGATATTAACAAGCCCACCTCTGATCTCATCAAGGTTCCCTGACCGAGGAGCAATGTTCTCCCTGAACATCCAAAGAAGAATTTTGTAGACCCTCTTGAGTCCACTACCTATGTTAGGAACTCCATTGGTGCAATAGAGAGGGGCCAATTTTCCCTTGTTAGGATCCACACCAATCTGATCCATCCGCTTCCCAACCTCAATCTCATCCCATGCAAACTCATATCCAAGCAAATCCCCAAACTCTCAGAAGTTGGAAGAGAGCCTGGAAGGGCCAATCATCCACTTAAAGGATCTCAGATCATCATTATCAAAGACCACGGTGGCAAATAACTGATGCACCATGGGAACGGCATAGCTCTGCTGAAAGACCATTAGAGGTCCTAGACCCATCTTCCTCGCAACCCAAAGAGCTTCAGCGAAATATTTCTTGCGCTCAAGATGTTCTATGATCAAGGGCTGATGAGGGCACATTGGCTTGTGCTTACTAAGCCTGTCATAGATCTCGGTTTGAATCATCTTCATCTTGTGCCTAGGAAAGAGAGGATCCTCATAATTACATGCAAATCAAGCATCTTCTTTTTTCTCATCTCACGGAACTCCTCCTTGGACAGCCCACTGAGAGTGTCAAGACCATCAAACATAGTTGCCATTTCATTCTAAGCCTCTACAAAGTTGGCTTGTTGAGCAGCAGCACGCTGGGCATCCTTTTCTTTATGCCTCTGAACTAATTCGAGAACATAGCAATCTTGTTCTTCATCATAATGGAGAGGATCTCCCTTCCTTTTTGACTTGGGGGAAACTTTGTTGGGATTGGACACCAAAGACTTGAACCTCTTGTTCCCTCTAAAATTAGAGCAGTAGGAATAGCAGGGGGATAAGCATGTATGTCCCAAACAACGGGGAAAAATAGGCACTTGTCATAGTTTGTTTGTCAAAATATGTAACTACACCGGAGTCTCCAGGGTCAAGGGCTGGAGTCTCCAGCCTAGTCCGGAGTCTCCGGCCAAGAGGACCGGAGTCTCCGGTCCACACGGCTTGACCCCAAAGAATCACAAATTTGGTACAAAGATTAACAAAACAGAGTAACAAGGGTCTATAAGCAATCTAAACAGCAGGATTAACAACATCCATAAGAACTTAGGTATCTTAGTCCGCATTCATCTAGGTGAGACTAGAGAGGAGGTACGGATATTTGAACCTTTTCGTTCCATGGAGAATGGTCCCGGCGATGGAGAAGAGGAGAGGGGGTGCTGGTCCAGCAGATCCGGACACGGCAGGGCATCTCCGGCGAATCTCCAGGAGGCGGCGGGGGCAGGGAGAGAGATGGGGTCGGGGTGGAGAAGAGGAAACTGAATCAGTTGCCCTTTACCCCGATCCCCTTATATATTTTTGAAACTGCCGCAGGCCGGAGTCTCCAAGGTAAAGTGGCCGGAGTCTCCGGACCAGCCGGAGTCTCCGCCCCGTTTACTATGGAAACTAAGACAGACTGGAGTCTCCGCCATTTAAAGGTCGGAGTCTCTGGCCCACTTCCTTCTAAAGATAGGTTAAGGAGATGGGAGCATACATGTGACTAGAAGAGAGGTTTTTGAGGGAGGGAAAGGCTTCGGATTTAGACGAAGTTACTGACGGGGTGGTAGAGACTTGACAAATGCAAGAGTCAAAAGATAAAAGCCATTTGTCAAGTGTTTCCCACAAAACAAGAAACAACAAAACAAAACAAAGACAACCAACAACTAAAGAACCAAAAAATAAAATAGAAATCAACTCTTTAAAAGAAGAGGTTGGTGGCCTAAGCCACCATGTAAGATATTATGGTATGACACCGTAAAGATATATCTTGGGTGCATTGCCAATTCTCGACATTGAAGGTCACAATTCAACATTAGAAATAGAGAGATAACAACAATTTTTTGCTTTGGGAATAATGGGGGAGGGAGAACCCAGTGTGTTAGGATAACACTCCCCCTATGTCCATGCCTACACCTAAACCCAAACACATAGTCAACTATAGGGGTGTGTGTGTGTGCAAGATCCTCAAGACAAACTCCTTGAATCGATTATATTTAGCTCATTCCTCAAAAACATGAATCTTGAATCATCTAGAGGCTTTGTGAAGATGTTCACGAAATTATCCTTGGTTGGGACATGTCCTAGCTCAATGTCACCTCTTGCCACATGATCGCGGATGAAATGATGACGAATATCAATATGTTTCGTCCTTGTGTGTTGCATGGGGTTGTAGGCGATCTTGATGGCACTCTCATTATCACACAAGAGTGGCACCTTCTCCATGTTAACATCATACTCTTTGAGGGTTTTCGTCATCCATAGCAATTGGGTGCAATCACTAGCGGCTGCCACATATCGACTTCGGCGGTGGAGAGAGATATACAATTTTGCTTCTTAGACGACCAAATCACCCTAAACCTACCAAGGAATTGACATGCCCTGGAAGTTGATTTCCTACCATCTTGATCACCGACCCATTCCGCGTGTACCCCTTGATAGAAGATTGTGCCCCCTTTGGGTACCATAAACCAAACCTTGAGGTATGAACCAAATACCAAACGATCCTATGGACCTCCATCAAATGGCTTTCCTTAGGAGCCGTTTGATACCTTGCACACACCCCTACACTCAACACAATATCGGGCCTAGATGCACAAAGGTAAAGCAAAGAACCAATCATAGAATGATACAACTTTTGGTCCACATCTTTACCATCCGGATTGCGCTTGAGATGGCACTTAACTAGCATTGGAGAGACCTTTTCTTTAGCACCTTGGAAGTTAAACCTCTTGAGCATGGCTTGTTTATACTTGGCTTGAGAAATGAAAGTCCCACGAGCCAATTACTTGATCTCAAAGCCAAGGAAGAATTTGAGCTCTCCCATCATAGACATCTCAAATCTGTCAGTCATAAGCTTTGAGAATTCATCATTTAAAGCTTTGTTAGTTGAGCCAAAGATAATACCATCAATGTAGAGTTGTCATATGAAAATCTATCCCTTTATCCTATTTGTGAAAAAGGTGAGATCGATTTGCCTCACTTTAAACCCACGGTCTTGCAACAACTCTCTAAGGTGTTCATACCACGCACGTGGAGTTTGTTTAATTCCATATAGTGCCTTAGAGAGATTGTAGACATGGTTAGGGAAGTTTGGGTTCTTGAAACCCGGAGATTTCTTAACATATACATCCTCTTTTAATGGACCATTAAGAAAGGCACTCTTGGCATCCATTTGTTGCAATTTAAAGTTATGAGAATATGCATATGCAAGGAGGATACAAATGGACTCAAGACGAGCCACGGGAGCATATGTTTCATCAAAGTAAATGCCTTCCACTTGAGTGTAGCCTTGAACCACCAATCTTGCCTTGTTCCTCACAACAATACCATGCTCATCTTGCTTTCTCTTGAATATACACTTAGTGTCAATAACATTGTGGAAATATTTAGGCTTCTCAACTAGTTACCAAACTTTATTGCGCTAAAAGTTATTGAGCTCATCATGCATAGCTTCCAACCAATCCGAATCTTCGAGATCTTCATAAACTTTCTTTGGTTCCAACATAGATATGTGAGCTTGATGCTCACTAAATCTTGCCAATTGAGCTCGTGTGTATCTCCTGTTTTGCACATCACTTCACACCTTTTCCGTCGGATGCATCAATATGCTTGAAGGCTTTTGCAATCCTTCTAGCACTACGGACTTCGATCTCCTCATTATTGCAAGGAGGAATCACTTGATCATCTTGATCATTTGGGTCCCCGTCTTGACCGTAATGTTGGCCTTGATCATCATCTTCACTTTCTTCAACAATAGGAGAGAAAGATGAAGAAGGTTGATCTCGGCCTTGACCTTGTCTAGCTTTAATGATAGGAGTGATTGGTTCTTGCGTAACAACTTGTCAACAATGGGAGAGTCTTGAACTTGTTCTTGGGTTGGTGCATCACTTTATCCCTTGGCTTGATCTTCCAATGTAGATGAGGGATCCACTTTAGTAGAGAATAGTTCTTCTCGAGTCGCCATAAGGTGTCCCTCAATGGAGCGGAAAAATCCCACGCCCATTCTTCCTATGGCTTCTTGAGGTATTTCAACATCTACATCGGAAACATGAAATTTTCCAACTTGGGAGCCATAATTGTTTTTCGAACACCACACTACTAGATTCAATGACAATCCGTGAGGCCTTTTCAAAGACTCTTTAAGTGTGGGATTCGGCACTGATACATCATAAACGTATCCTTAATTTCTGATGCTCCATGTTGTTTCCCACATGTTTGCTATACACTTCATGTCATTTTTATCGATTTCCCGGGACTAACCTATTTACAAGATGCCACAGAGCCAGTTCCTTTTTTCTGCTGTTTTTAGTTTCAGAAAAGTTGTTCTGGAAATATTCTCGGAATTGGAAAATTCAAAAGCCAGATGTCTTAGAAGTCCCGGAGGGTCCACGGAGTCCCAAAGAGACCCCGAGGGGTGCCCGGGAGCCACCACACCATAGGGGGCGCGGTTCCCCCTTTGGCCACGCCAAGGCATGGTGTGGCCCCCCTGGCCACCACCCCCCGGCATCTCCCTTTTGCCTATTTATTCCCCCCGAGGCATAAACCCTAGATCAATCGGCCTTTTCCACCAAGAACATCCGTAGCTCTGCCGTCGCTGCCGACAAGTTTCGGGGGACAGAAATTCCTGTTTCGGCACCCTACCGGGACGGGTTAGTACCCCTGGATCCATCTCCATCGACTCCATCGCCATATCTATCGCCGTTGTTGTCTCCTATGATGAGGAGGGAGTAGTTCTCCCCCGTGGCTGAGGGCTCTACCGGTAGCTATGTGTTTCATCTCTCTCTCTCATGGTGTGATCTTTATGTGATCGTGAGCTTTGTAATCTAGTTGAATATGTAGATGTACTCTTCATCTGTTATGCTACTCGAGTGATTTTTTTATGAGATCTCCATAAAAACTTTGATCACAGTGTAAAGGTGACACTGTGTGCACCGTGTGGTTTAGCATGATATTTATATCTTGTGTTAGATGACCCTATGAAATTGTGGTGTTTGTCTAGTACCTTCTAGGGCGCTCATAGTGATAGCATGGGGTTAACTAGACATGGGAATGCAACTTTGAGGAGTGTTGTTACGGCCCTACGCAATGAATTGGTGTTTGTTATTCAATCGGAGAGTGGTTCGGAGTAGCATAGTGAAGAGAAAATATTTATGCAGTCAATTATGTTATCATTTTTTAGAGTGTCCACTAGTCAAAGTAGGATCCCTAGGCCTTGTTTCTAAGCATTGAAACACTATTTACAATCAGTTCTGCTACATGTTTGCTTGCTTTCATTTTCATTTCAGATTGCTATTATCACTTACAACCATCCATATAACTTGTATTTTACTCTCTCTTCGCCGAACTAGTGCACCTATACAACTGAAAATTGTATTAGGTGTGTTGGGGACACAAAAGACTTCTTGTATCGTGATTGCACAGTTTCTTGAGAGGGATACCTTTGACCTCTATCTCCCTGAGTTCGATAAACCTTGGGTGATCCACTTAAGGGAAACTTGCTACTGTTCTACAAACCTCTGCACTTGGAGGCCCAACACTGTCTACAAGAATAGAAGCGTGTGTAAACATCAGGTACCATAACCAAAAAATGTACCCTCAATATTTTTATCTTGGAATTTAGACAAACGAACACCTTTGATCAAATAGAAACACTTACGACCGAAGAGACGGAAGTCGCGTCCCCAGCGTCATCAGGCCTTCCACTAGGTTGCAGCGGCGGTTCCTCGTTAGCGCCGCTGCAAGGTCGGCGGCCGTTTTGGATGCGGTACTAGTGAGGGTGGCGGCTGCGGGTGTGGACCGTGGAGGCACTGAGGAGAAAGAAGGGAGGAGAAAAGACAGAATGGCTGGGCTGTGGTGTGGGGACGGTGGAGTGCAAGCAAAAGCTTGTCAGCCTTTTGTTTTTTCTTTTGTACCATATGAAAATTAACCTGTCTCTATGAATGCAGACCTAGTAGCAAATAGGACCCATTGTCGGCCAGTAAAGAGACACATAGCAAAGTGTGAAAAATCTCAACGACTACATGCAGCGAACAGATCCACCAACAGCGACACAACACGCGGCATGTGCTCTCAGAAGAGCTGCAATAAATTTACTCGCACACATTAGGCTACCTCTCTCCCTCCGGGGGCTCCGGAGGCACCCAAAAACTAGAAGAAAAAAGGCCACCAAATCCGGTTCCCGGGTCGCTGCCGGTATCGGCCCCGATGGCGGTGGCGGCGCCCCGGCCGTACAAGACGTGGGGAAGAGGAGGCGGGCCCCGGAGGACCTTCCTCTGTGCGGAGTGGCGTTCCTTTTGGTGATCGCGCTGGGCGCTCATTGCGGTGTGTCACGGCGGTTTGGAGATGGCAGGACGAGTCGTCGGAGCTCGTGCGACATCGTGGAGCGATGGAGCAGCAGCGCTGTGGGAGGGTGAGGCGAGATGGAGTGGCACTTGGGCATAGCGGCGGTGGGCGACCCACGGGCCCGACCGGGCCCGATCTAGGATGAAGGGCCATGGACGTTGCGTCCCCGGCGTGGCGACGACGTGGCCGGCGTGGTGCGAGCACCTGGTGCTGGCACTTGCGCGATGCGTGGCGGCCGTTGCTTTGGGTGGGAGGAGGTCGATGCATTCGTCCTATGGTGTGGGTGTTGTGCTGCTGGATCTCCACCGGGTGGGCTACGAATGGCACCACGATTTTTGTGGTTGTTGCATCCTCCTGAAGTTTGCCCGGCTAGGCGTTGGCGGCGTGTGACGGGGCGACGGCCTGGTATGCGGGCGAGATGGTGGTTTCTTGGAGGGAGATGAATGGCACTGGTCGGTGTTGCATCCTCCAAGGAGATGAATGGCGATGTGCTCAGCGTTGCATCCTCGAGGAGACGAATGGCATTGTGTCGGTGTTGCATCCTCTAAGGAAATGAATGGCATTGTGTCGGTATTGCATCCTCCCTTCCAGAGTGGGGTTGTGGGGGGGGGGGGGATTGGAGAATCACCAACAACGCATTGAGCCAGTTGGGGAGGTGAGGTCAGCCGTGGAGGCAGACCCCTTTTTCTTCTTCAACAGCAAAATGCACATCTTCTTGCTGCGGTGGTGGTCTCGGGGGGCTTTTGTCGGCCGGGGAGAAATCCTTGCCTCGCATTGACAACGGCGGCGCCTGTCGGTGTCGTCCTCTTCTTGGAGGCGTCGTCTCGGCCTCGACTGTGCTTCACCTTCCTCGAGCAACCGGGGAAACCCGGTGTCCGGCTTGTCGGACGAGACAACGGCGGCATCTTGATGTCGTTCCCTTGTTGGAGGCTTTTTCTTTGTTGGCTCGAGGAGCCACCGGTTGGGCTGGCTAGGTTGTTTTGCCCCTCCCTATGCGTGCTCTAGGTGTTGTGTGTTGTTGTTGTCGTTGTTAGGGAGTAGTTTTTGCTCGGTTTTCCTTCAATTAACCGAGTCTTGTGTGGTTTTTGGATCCGGTTTCCCTCATAAACTGGATCACCCTTCTCTCTAATCAATGAATTTAGCAGCTCTCCTGCTAACATTCAAAAAAAATAGCTGCAATCAACCGAACGTACAGATGAAGAGTATACTATGTGATAGGAATTTTTTTTGGTATTCATGACCCAATTGATGATGCCTCTTTGTATCTTATCTCCATAAGAGCAAGTATAATACGGCTGACTCAACCGGCTGTAACGATTGCCACGTCCTTAAAATCTTATGTGGCAGAGAGAGAAAGTAAGAGAGAGATTAGAGCGGGCGCTCATGCAATCGCCCGGCTGCGGCACACCGTACGAGCAAGAGAAGCCGGCTTGTAGCTCATGCTGCTGGCGCTAGACCGACGCTAGCTCTCCCCTACCAATCGTGTGTGTCTGCGGCATACAAGATTAATACTTTAAATCTTTAATGAAGATCTAGTCTATAGGTAGACTATTATATGGGTTGGCTTTAGGATGACTCCATGATGACATGGCATGGCCTTAGATCCAGCAGCCGGCGGTTTTATTATCGTTGCTCTAATAGAGTACACTTTCTTCCTTGAATTCAATCACACAGATTTCTTATTTATTACTGTTGTAATTATTCGATACATGTCCTGTAAAATTTGGGATGCCGAATTGAGCTCCTTTTGCAGACCACAATCCTCTATTTTATGTACAACCATTTTTTTGCGGGCCTATCTTCTGTAAAAGTGGATGAACTTAAGCGAGAGTTAGGCATAATGAGCAGAGTACCAGTCTTGCAACATGTCCTATACTTGTTGCTTTTTTTCTTGCATGCTAGGAAAGCCTTGCCTACATATTCTTCAACTTAGGACATTGTTACGCTGAATGATAAGTTGGCTTACCTGTTCTCTATTTTCACCATGTTATCGCATTGAAGTTGGAACTATGGTGTTGACGAATAAGCTTGGTAATCTGCTAAAAATGCAGCTAGTTCAAATCCTACTCTCTATCAGACAGTAATACGAATTTCATCCTCGAAGATGTTTTTTGTGAGCTTTGGGAATCTTTATAACTTTTACCTCATTCATATATTCAGATACAACTACCTGAATGTTACAAGTCATTGTTGCATTCCTTTCCTATGGCACAAATGAGGAAAGTTTGAAAGGTGCTTTTGGCCAGTATGGTCAAGTCCTTGGTGAGTCGTATTTATAATTTTTCTCTGCGCTCATCTTGGATTATTTTATTGCTAACTTTATTTGGTTTTGCTTTGTCCAGTTTAGATTATCTTAGATCGTGAATCCCAAAGAACTAGAGGTTTTCGATTTGTAAGTTTCTTATCAAGTGATGACTCTCTGGCTGCCATCACCGGCTTGGGTGGAAAGGTAAATTATAATATGTAGATTGAGATTAATTTGTTTTTAAACTTACTCCTACCCAAATAATTTCCATCCAAACAATATTTTTCAAAACTTGGCTACGTATTCTAAATGGTCAACTACATGTTAATTGTTAGTAAAGTTTCATTCTCATCCTATGTTTTTCTAAACATTAGGATTATCTATCTTATAACATAGAATAAGATATCTAGGCATATTACTCACAAATGTAGTCTAATTCAAGTGTGAAAGTTGCTTATGATCCAATCGTTGGGGAACCATGGCATTTGATCTTAGCTCTTATTATTATTCATATAACAAACTTTGTTTTTATCGTCGAAGCCTACTTGATCATGATACCCTAGCAGCATGCAAAAAAGTTGGAGATATGTCAATACGTGATTGAGTGAGCTAATTATTCATTTGTAAAATAAATTGGATTTCTGGTCACTTTGGTTTACAATTTTACCTTCTATCTCTAGTTGTGAGACTAAATAATGATTGATATCTTATAAATTTGAAAGTTTTGCATCTCATGTCATCCAGCAACGTATTGTCTTCGGTACTGGTATCAAGATCTTGATGGGCGCAACATACCAATCAGTAGTGCTACTGCTACCGAGAGGACTGGTGGCTTTCGTACTGGAGGTGGTGGTTGTGGCGGTGGTGGTGGTTATGGCGGCAGCGGTGGTGGTTAAGGATATATTGGTTATGGAGATTTCGGTCATGATAAGTGTTTATACTCCATACTGGAATTTCATTAATATGAAGCTTAATGCATTGTGGTTTCATAAACAACATTATGTCCCTAGTAAGGCTCTACTCGAATAGCTTGTTGGTTAATGGATGGTTACAACTTCTTAACCATGGACATGAATTATTAATTAATAACGGGGTTGTGTCGTTCCAGAATAGCGTGGTTGATAGACCCAACTTAACATAGCAATTTGATCGTGTCACTTAGTTCAAATTGTCGTGTTTTTTATTTTCAATTATTATGTTTTTTAGACCATGAGATAATGCCACTCCCCGGGTACCGGAAGAATACTTTGGGGAATCAACCATCACTTCGTAATTTGGTGATCATAAAGGTGTCTTATAGGTCTCTTAGAAAGTACTTGTTGAGTTGCAAGCATCAAGATTGAGATTTGTCCGTAATTGTGATGGAGAGATATATTCTAGGCCCAATTGGTAATGCACGTTTGGTAACTCTTGCAAGCACATGACTAATGAGTTGTCACAGATAATGCTATATTACATAACGAGTAAATGATACTTATCGTGAACGAGATTGAATTAGATATGGTGATACCGACGATCGAATCTCGCATAAGTAAAATATCGTGGGAAAAAAGAAATGGAATATGGATTACAACATAGTGGTTCAACAAATAAAGATATTCATTGAAATGGGGGATTCATCATGGGAATCAAGGTCGCGCTGATGGTTATTGATCGGAGAGGTGTCTCGATCAAGTATGCATGTTCTCGAACCTGCATGGTCACATACTTAACGTTGAATAATGCTACGGTCACACTGGGATATTTTGACGGTGAGAAAAAAATTGTTTGGACTCTCGGATGTGATCCGGAATATCATGAGGAGGTCCAGAATGGTTTGAAAATAAAGTTTATAATAGGAAAGTGGTTTTCTGGGTTCAGAAAAAGTTCAGGATTTTTTCAACACAGTACCGAAAAGTTTCTAGAAAGTTCTGAGGGCCCCACCATGGGCCTACGACTCGGGAGGGGTCACATGAGTTGAAGGAGATGCAACAGCCCTGGATGGGCTGGCCTCACCTGCCCCAAAAGGCACATGCGCCAGTTGCCTTGGGAAGGGGGGCAAGTTTCCCTCCCAACTCCCTTCGGGCGCTGGCCCTAGAACGTGTGTGTTGTCCGCACCGCAGCATTATATAAAGAGAATGGGAGGAGCCCCATGGCCCCTATCCTGAAACCCTACACGCCACCTGTTTCTGCTCCTTCCTCTTTTCTTCTGCAGCTGCTTGGCGAAGCCTTGTTGGAACACCGCCATACTTCCACCACCATGTTGTTGTGCTATTATAACCGACCCATCTTCCTCTCGGATGCTCTTGTTGGATCAAGTAGAAGAAGACATTGTTGTGTTGTACATGTGCACAACTCGTAGGAACCATTCGTTCTAATGATGATCGGCTAGATCGCGGGAAGGACTTCATCGACCTAGTATGACTACACTGAGTTGCGTTGTAAGAGTATGTTAAATGCACATGTTTTTCGAGGGTAAGTAGAGCTGATCTAGCACTATCCCTCTCATTACCAGCATCTTATAGATTGCATCTATATTTTGTTTGATGTTCTATGCTACAAATCCATTCAGTTGTATCAAAGCTAGATCTATGAGTAGATGTTATGTACGAGTAGAACACATGTAAATGTGGATGTTTAGTTTTCTTGTTCCTACCATCTTGTGTATTTTTTTTTGTTTGTTGGCATGGTAGGATGCAATGGCTCGGGCCAATTTTACAGTCTTCAGACTGAGACCAGTTCTGCACCTGACATGTAATGTGTATTGTATACTCAGTTGGCCGGTGTGACTCACTCCTATCATAGTGAAACGCTAATTTACATTGGAGCGATTGTAGAAGTTGATAAGAAATTTTATATCATAGTTGTGGAATTTTTGTAGGTAAAAACAATTCTTTTACTCGGTCCTAGAAGCCATGTAAAACATGCAAACATTAAGGTAGAAGCGTCTAACTTGTTTTTGCAGGGCATGTGATGCAGTGTGGTCAAAACTGTGATAATGGTTAATATATGTGATGTATGATAGATCATGGTTTATAATATTTCACCATTGGGGATCACTAGTTATATTCGTGGACAAGCGAGATGGGGGTAGAAGAATGTGTGGTGATTTCAGAAATATGAACGATGTCACCCTCAAAAACAAGTATCCACTGCCAGGAATTCAAGATTTGTTTGATCAAGTCCACGAGGCTGGAGTGTTCTCCAAAATCGATCTTAGACCGGGATACCATCAGATTAAAATCAAGCCAGAAGATGTACCCAAGACAACATTCGTTTCAAGGTATGTACATCACGAGTATTTGGTTGTTCCTTTTGGACTGACCAATGCACCAACTATTTTCATGAACTTGATGAACAAGATCTTCATGCCATACTTTCGTGATCGTATTCATAGATGATATTCTGATCTATTCCAAGAATAAAGAGGATCATGCTAAGCATTTGAGAATAGCATTGCAAGTTCTGAGGGAACATCAGTTGTATGCCAAATTCAGTAAGTGCGAGTTTTTGCTGGATCAAGTAGAATTCCTTGGACATGTCATCAATAAGGAAGGTATTGTGGTAAATCCGGACAAACGACAATCAGTTCTGGATTGGAGAGCACCAACCAATGTCAAGGAAGTTTGAGGGTTCCTTAGAATGGCCGGGTACTATCAAAGATTCTTCGAAGGATTTTCCAAGATAGCAGCGCCAATGACCAAGTTGTTAACGAAAAATACTCTTTTCGAGTGGACATGCAAGTGTGAAGCTAGTTTCAAGGAGTTGAATAAACGGTTAACATGAGCACCAATCCTAGCAGTGCCCGATCCAGGCAAGCATTACATAGTATATTGTGATGCATCCAAGAATTCCTTAGGTTGTGTACTCATGCAAGACAGGAAGGTAATAGCGTATGGTTCTAGATAGCTCAAACCTCATGAAGTCAATTATCCAACTCATGATTTGAAATTGGAAGCAGTAGTTTTTTCTTTGAAAAGATGGAGATCATTTCTCTATGGAGCAAAGTGTGAGATATACAGAGACCAAAAAGGTCTCAAATATTTCTTTACTAAAAAAGAATTGAATATGAGGCAAACAAGATGGCTAGAGTTGACCAAGGACTATGATCTTACCATCACTCACACCCCAGGAAAAGCCAATGTTGTAGTCGATGCTCTAAGACGGAAGAGCACAGATAGTCAACCAACACATCATGAACTTCCAAAAGAGATTAAAAAGGAACTTGAACAATCATAAATTCAGATACTTGAGGTAAAATCTTTGGGAGGTTTGTATACTATGAAAGTTATGAAAGAGAGAAAGAGTGATCTCCGGAATGAGATAATCTATCGACAAGATGAAGATCCTTTCATAAAGGAAGAAGTTCGGAGAATTGAGGAAGGAAAACCTTCAGCATTCTATTTAGGTGAGTGTGACTCACTATGGTTCCACAAAAGAACTTGTGTACCAGACATACCCGAGATCAAGAATTTGATACTTTGGGGGGTGTCGGGGGGCTACCCCCGGGTAGGGTCATGGAAGGTATGAAATGGTGTCCAAAGAGTGGAACAGGTCAAGGTCGACCGACATAGTGCCGTGATGGTGCAGATCTTGCACTCGTTGGGATACCCCAAGAGGAGGGTGTGATGAGCACAGCGGTAGGAGTTTTCCCCTTAGTTAAGAACCAAGGTTATCGATCCAGTAGGAGAAATAGGATCTTCGGAAGGTTGATGCCACTAACGGTGGTGATGGCTCACCGGTGTCAGCAACAACGTGGAACGTGCACACAACACAACCAAAATACTTTGTCCCAACGGTACAGTGAGGTTGTCAATTTCACCTGTCTTGCTGAAAACAAAGATTAGACGTAAAGTGTGGAAAATAATGTATGCTTGCAGTAAGTAAAGAAAGCAAGAAATTGTAGATGCTTGTTTAACAGTGTAAGAAAATGGACCGGGGTTCATAGGTTCACTAGTGGTGTCTCTCCATAAAAGATAACATGCTGGGTGAACAAATTACAGCTAGGCAATTGACAAATAAAGGTTGCACCATAGTGCACATTCATGACATGATGACTACTATGATAATTAGTACGGGCATTACAAAAATATACATAGACAGTAATCCAACTACATCTATGACTAATAATCCACCCTCAGGTTATCATCCGACCCCCCTTAGGTATTAAGTTGCAAGCAACAGATAACTGCATTAAACAATGTGTGTAATGTAAGCAATGATTGTACATGCGGGCACTCTCACTGTTGTTTTCTCCCTAGTGGCAACAACACAACCTCCCCCGTCACGTTTGTCACTCGAGCACAGGCGAAAAGGAGGCATGAACCCACTATCGAGCATAAATACTCCCTCTTGGAGTCACTAGCAACTACTTGGCCAGAGAAACCACTAGCAACGGAAAGCATGCAAGATCACAAATAACATATGCAAATAAATACTATAATCAACCTGGCATAAGTTCAATATTCATCGGATCCCAGAAAACACAGCACAGAGAATTACATAAGATCAATCTCGATCATGTTGGGCAGCTCACGAGATCTAAACATGGAGGCATATGCGGAGAATACAACCATATAGCTACAGCTATGGACCCGTAGTCCAAGGATGAACTACTCATGCATCACTCCGGAGGCAGGCATGGTGATGTAGAGGCCTCCGGTGATGATTTCCTCTCCGGCAGGGTGCCGGAGACAGCTTCAGAACCCCCTTGATCTAGGGTTGACGGTGACTGCGGTTGCGGAATTTTTCGGGGATATTTGATCAGGTATCTAGGGTTTTCCATCCGGGGGGAATAAATAGGCGAAAGGGCAGAGGTGATGGATCCCTGGGGGCCCGCACCACCCCCTGGCGCGGCCAAGGGGGGCGCGCCACCCTATGGTGTGGGTCCCTTGATACCCCTCTTCGTCTCCTCTTTGGTCTTCTGGATGCTTCCGGGGAAAATAGGCACCTCGGGTTTTGTGTGGTCCAATTCCGAGAATATTTCCACAACAACTTTTCTGAAATCAAAAACAGCAGAAAACAGGGAACTGACACTTGGCATTTTGTTAATAGGTTAGTCCCGGAAAATGTGTAAAAAATGCTATAAAGAAGGGAGAAAACATGTAGCAATTGACAGAATATCATCATGGAGCATCAGAAATTATAGATACGTTGGAGACGTATCAAGCATCCTCAAGCTTAGTTCCTACTCGTCCTCGAGTAGGTAAACGATAAAACAATAATTTCTGAGGTGACATGCTACTAACATAATCTTGATCAGAAAAATGTAAAGGCATATGCAAGCTGAGATCATAGAACTTCAAACACAAACATGATAATAGAACTTTAATAATAAAGCAAACCAATCACTTTTAATCATGAATAGTATCTCAAATAAAGGATCACGAAATAATAATGCAAAGAAAGATAAACGTTTGTTTCAGGTATAGAGAAAGCATGGAAAAGTGATATTTCGCCAGTCCTTAAGGGTAGGGCAAAACATAAATGCCAGGACACCTACAAAGTTCATGAGGAAGACTAGAGCAAATAATTTTAGAACAAATAATATCACATCATGAAGTAATTTTTGATGTTTATGGGACAATGCACATAGAACTAAGAATGGCAAAAATTCTCTCTCAACTGTGGATAAAGTTAGAAGATGGAGACTCAACATAAAAGTAAAAGAAAGGCCCTTTCATGGAGGGAAGCAGGGATCACTCATGTGCTAGAGCTTTTTATTTTATTAAACAGAGGTATTAAAAGTTTGACACTCCTCCCATCTTTCACAAACCATGGCTAACCGAATCCTCGGGTGCCTGCCAACAAACACATACCGTGGAGGAGTGTCTCTATTTTGGGAGATGTATGCTAATGTCAACGAATGGTAAACAGAAAATGCAATACGTCACAAGCCAATTGGATTCACAAGAGAGGCTCCCATGTGAAGGACGCATCTGGGTAGAAGGTCATCCCTCTTTCTCTTTTATTTACACAATCATGCTTTGACTGATAAACCAGGGGAAAAATAGTGTAGATATTGTGTGTGTATTAATTTGGGGCTAGGAACCCCGCTGCCGGGTCTTCTATCATTTGCATAAGCGGATGAAGCCACTAGTCCAGGGTGTGAAATCCAATCAACAAGTGAGATAAAGATTCTCTATTGACGTCCTCATGAGCAAAAACAGGAACATAAAGCATGAGTAATTTTGAAGGTTTTAAAGGTAACACATGAGAAATTTACTTGGAGTGCCAGTTAAATACCACATGTAGGTAGGTGTGGTGGACACAATGGGAAAAACTTTGGTTTAAGGGAGTTGGATGCACGAGTGGAGCTCATACTCAGTACAGGTGAGGCTAGCAAAAGACTGGGAGCGACAAATCAAGAGAGCATAAGAGCCATAATCATGCATAGCGACATAAACATCATTAATTAAAGCATAAGCGGTATCATAGTTCAAAAACTAAGTGGTCATGGAGGCTATTCGTGACTGGTTCATAGTCATAAACATGGTGTGAGCATGCGCCAAGTCAACCAAATAAAACATTCGAAAGAGAATACCAAGAATTTATGCTTCCTTATGATAAGAACAACTCATGAACCTTTCAATGACGTATTAAACACTCTCAGATATTTGAGGCTATTCATGCTACTCAACATCACAAGGATTTAGAACTAAAATAACATTTAGCATGGCACGAAAAAGTTCTAGCAACAGTCTATACGAGCTTCTACTTGCACTGTTATAAATTCTACTTTAAGCAGCAGTTTCTTTCTCCCAACAAGCACCATACAAGATATGTTTTAACAAAAAACTCTATAAATGCTACAGAAAGAAAACATGAGAGCACTCACATAACACTACTAAAACTAACATCTCTAATAAGAGATGCATGCAAAACGGGAGCTAAATAAAAGCAGCATCCAGACAGAGATTAAGAATACAAAGTATTCCCATAAAAAAGCAGAGTGTATCACTCTCCAATAAAAGAATACCGGGGTCCGACCAAGCTTATTGCAAAAATAAAAACAAACTGAAAGCAAAAAATAAAATACGCTCCAAGTAAAGCACATAAGATGTGACCGAATAAAAATATAGTTTCACTAGAAGTGACCTGATAATTTGTCGATGAAGAAGGGGATGCCTTGGGCATCCCCAAGCTTAGACTCTTGTGTCTTCTTGGAATTTGCTGGGATGTACCACTGGGGAACCCCCAAGGTTAGGCTTTTCACTCTTCTTGATCACGTCATATCATCCTCTTCTCTTGACCCTTGAAAACTTCCTTCACACCAAACTTCTCACAATCTTCATTAGCAACGTTAGTGCAATCAAAATAATAAATTCACATGGTTAAGTTTCAACCCATTTCTAACACTAGAACACATTATCTACTTCCACAACTTCTTTTAAAACTATTTTTCTCAAAAGAACACCAAAAGAAAGCGATTAAGATGCAAATACAATTAAAGGCAGAAATCTGTCAAAACAGGACAGCGGGTAAAGATGATTTTTTTCGAAAATCTTCTGTTGCTCAAATCAAAAAGAGGTCAACTAAGAAACGTTGTGTATACATCCCAGAATTACGCATAAAAAAACTCAGGCCATTTTGAATTTTCTGTGATTTTATAAGGAATAAACAGTGGATAGTAGAAATCTGTTTCCTGCGCAGAAATCCGAAATATTGCCTCAACTTTCCACTAGAGGCTTTACTTGGCTCAACAAAAACTCAAAAGAAAATATACAGAGGGGTTTCTAAGAAAATAGACAACACCCAGGTGCAAAGCACACAAAATAAAACAAAGGAAAACGGGTTGAAAACAGAGAAATAAAACAGGTTGTCTCCCGATAGCGCTTTTCTTTAATGCCTTTCAGCTAGGCATAGAAAGCAACTCAAGTATGTTCAAGTGAAGCATTCAAATCAATATTTGGCAATTCTTTAATAATGCATTGTATTTTATCTAAGTGAGGTTCAGAGGATTCTCTCTTCGTACTTTTAGGCTTACTATCTTTATCAAATAAATTCTCAGGAACAATCCAATCAAAATTCTTTTCTTGGGCTTCGTGCAGTGCCACCAATTTAAAGGGGATTGGTATTTTATCCTCGTTTTCATTATTAGATTCAGTTTTTTCTAGATCACCAACAATGTCTACACATTATCCAAGCATATTGAAATGATCAAAGACTTTTCTAGCTTCTATAGCAACATCTCCAAATTCTTTAAGCATAGTTTCTAAGGTGAAGTTTCTTTTCTCAACAACTTCAATGTTATTCAAGTTGAGGAACATATGTTGTAATATGGGATGGAGGTAACAAACCTAGCTTCTAGCATGTGAACTAAAGAAGTTGCAGCAATCTCGTAATTGGGAGCAAGTTCTACTATGGATTTTTCCTCAAAGTTATCATGCTTACTAACATGATCAAAGAATTCTTTGATAGTGTCCTTTCCAAGTATAGAACCACTTCCTACCGGCAAATCTTTCAAGGTAAACTTAGGGAACAACATGATGAAAAATAACAACATAGTGACAAAAATAACAGCTATAAAGTAAACTAATTTTTTGTGTGTTTTTTTTTTTTGATGAAGAGAATCAAACAAGACAAAAAATAAAAATAAGACAATAAACAAAATAAAGAGGTTGAGAGTGAGAGACTCCCCTTGCCAGAAGACTTCCTTCTCCCCGGCAACGGCGCCAGAAAAATTCCTTGATGGTGCAGATCTTGCACTCTTTGGGATACCCCCAAGAGGAGGGTGTGATGAGCACAGCGGTAGGAGTTTTCCCCTTAGTTAAGAACCAAGGTTATCAATCCAGTAGGAGAAAGAGGATCTTCGGAACGTTGATGCCACTGACAGTGGTGATGGCTCACCGGTGTCAGCAACAACGTGGAACCTGCACACAACACAACCAAAATACTTTGTCCCAACGGTACAGTGAGGTTGTCAATCTCACCGGTCTTGCTGAAAACAAAGGTTAGACGTATAGTGCAGAAAATAATTTATGCTTGCAGTAAGTAAAGAAAGTAGGAAATTGTAGAGGCTTGTTTAACAGTGTAAGAAAATGGACCGGGCTTCATAGGTTCACTAGTGGTGTCTCTCCATAAAAGATAGCATGCTGGGTGAACAAATTACAGCTGGGCAATCGACAAATAAAGGTTGCACCGTAGTGCACATTCATGACATGATGACTACTCTGATATTTAGTGCGGGCATTACAACAATATACATAGGCCGTAACCCAACTACATCTATGACTAATAATCCACCCTCACGTTATCATCTCAACCCCCTTAGGTATTAAGTTGCAAGCAACAGATAACTGCATTAAACAATGTGTGTAATGTAAGCAATGATTGTACACTCGGGCACTCTCACCGTTGTTTTCTCCCTAGTGGCAACAGCACATCCTCCCCCGTCACGTTTCTGTCACTCGAGGACAGGCGAAAAGGAGGCATGAGCCCACTATCGAGCATAAATACTCCTTCTTGGAGTCACTAGCAACTAATTGACCATAGCAACCACTAGCAACGGAAAGCATGCAAGATCACAAATAACATATGCAAATAAAGACTATAATCAACTTGGCATAAGTTCAATATTCATCGGATCCCAGCAAACACATCAAAGAGAATTACATAAGATCAATCGCGATCATGTTGGGAAGCTCACGAGATCTAAACATGGAGGCATATGAGGAGAAGACAACCATCTAGCTATAGCTATGGACCTGTAGTCCAAGGATGAACTACTCACGCATCACTCCGGAGGCAGGCATGGTGATGTAGAGGCCTCCAGTGATGATTTCCGGAACAGCTTCAGAACCCCCCTTTATCTAGGGTTGACGGTGACGGCGGCTGCGGAACTTTTCGGGGATATTTGATCAGGTATCTAGGGTTTTCTATCGGGGGGAATAAATAGGAGAAAGGGCGGAGGTGGTGGAGCCCTGGGGGGGCCACACCACCCATGGCTTGGCCAAGGGGGGCGCGCCACCCCATGGTGTGGGCCCCCTGATGCCCCTCTTCGTCTCCTCTTCTGTCTTCTGGATGCTTTCGGGGAAATAGGCACTTCGTGCTTTGTGGGGTCCAATTCCGAGAATATTTCCAGAACAAGTTTTCTGAAATAAAAAACAGCAGAAAACAGGGACCTGGCACTTGGCATCTTGTTAGTAGGTTAGTCCCAGAAAACGTGTAAAAATGCTATAAAGAAGGGAGAAAACATGTAGCAATTGACATAATATCATCATGGAGCATCAGAAATTATAGATACGTTGGAGACGTATCATGCCGTACGGGCATATGCTGACCGACATAAGGTGTATGTCGGTATATGCTATGTTGTACATTATCTTGCGTGAAAGAGATCTCCTGGTTTATCCAAATTATCCATGGAGAAGTCGGGATAGGAGAAGAACATGTGATCCCGGACAAGGGTCAATGGTGCAGGAGAATCCTAGATATCACGGAGAGGTACAGGCGTACGGGTTCAACATACTAGGCGATCCCGTATCGGCTGACACGGAGCGTTCGTGGGAGCAGTGACAGGTATGGACAAATACATGTCATGTCTCTGACAGAGGGAACAAAGGAGGTAGTGTGTGACGCACGTTGGACTTTCAGCCTGTGTCGGCTGGCGTGCGCTATGCCACAGTGTAATTCACCTATACCCTGTACCGCATATCCCTGGCCACCAGTATATAAGGTGGATAAGCCCTCCTGCGCGAGATAGACACGGGACACGAGAGAGAGAGGGAGATTCATTTCTTACTAATTGCTTACGAGCTCCTTCTTCTTCCTCTAGCCATAACTACTCAAGGAACAATCTTGTAACCCGGATTCCACAGATATAGAGACAGACAAGCAGGAGTAGGGGCTTTAACTCCTCACGAGGGCCCTGAACCTGGGTATATAGGGTGTGCTATGTGTCTTCCGTGTGTGTTTCTTAGCGCACTATCCCTCCCCTCATACCAACAGCGTCCATCGGCCCCAACTCAAGCCATCCCATGGCATCTGCCGTGATACCACCACGACAGTTAGCGCCCACCGTGGGACCAGCAGCAGCACTGGCTGGATTTTCTATCCGAACAGGATCCATTCTTTCCTCGGGCGAGCGCGTGGTCTGTGGCCTTGTCCACAGATTCAGCTCGCTCAACTTTGTCAGCAACAACACGGGCAACTTCGGCGGTAGGCCGCTGCCAACGGGTGGCTTCTTCGTCAACTTCGGTGATCACCCGGTCTACGTGGCCACCGAGGTCGTCCGCGCGTATCCCGAAAGGGTGCACATGGCCGCAAAGCCCCCGGCGGTCTGCGCGGTCCGCAACCGGCATATCGCTCGCCCCGCGGACTGCGTGGAGGTCATGATGACTTCGCCAGCTGCTGAAGCTGGGAAAGGTGCGGTCGGTGGAGCTGATGTTAGTGGAAAGCCTACCCGGGCAGTGCACAAGCCGCTGGAGAAGCCCGAGAATCAACCGGGTTATGCAGGTCTGTCAACTGCGCCAGCAAGGCCAAGTCCTCTTCAGGACGTGATCGAGAAGCTGGCTGTGCCGGTGGCTACCTGTGCGGATCCGACACTGGTGCAGGCCCAGCTAGAGGAACAGAGGCAGAATATGCTGAACGAGGCCGTCGAGATGTCTCGCCTCAGGAAAGAATTCGAGATTGATCTTCGTGAGTATAACAAGAATCATGGCTTTACTCCAGTATCTAATAACCCTAGTCGCATAGATGTTGTGCGCAACCGAGGTAGAGACCTTAGTGCTGAGATAGCTAGAGATGGTAAATCTAGAACTAGTAGAACTGCTAGTCTTCTGTCGGCTGTTAAGCCCAAGTATTGCTCTCCTACTGAGAATCTTAGGGTTGCAGAGGCAACAACAACCGAGTTATCTGGCTTGACCGGTGAAGCTCACCGTAGGCAGCAGGACCGGGTTAATGAGTTGGTCTTTGTGGCTAACCGGCAAAATGAGGCCTTTCGTAAGGAAAATCTAGGTGCAGGTGCATCTCAGGTGGTACAATCCACTGGTGGCAAATCTGGTGGACAGGCCTGTTCGCCCCATGTTGGTGAAGGGAGTGCCCGGAGTGTGAACTCCGGCAAGCACAAGCAGATTCAGGCGTATGATCTGCTATATGCTGGAAAGCAGTTAGCCGATCAATCCAATGCCGGTCAAGCCAATGTCGGTCAAGGCGGTCGTGGCACCATCCGGGTTTAGCAGGCTGGACATGATCGCAACCGAGATATCCCATCTCTATATCCGGCACCAAATCAGGCTCAGCAGCAGCATGGTGCCGGGCATGCTATTCAGCATCAGGGAAATGTTCCCGTGGATAATCGATATGATGATGGGTACTCGGCTGTGGAGAGAGACGGGTATACGAGATATGAGCAACTGATCAATGATGTGCAGTCGCTGCACGGTTGGGACCTCGCATGTTGTCGGCACATGATGTCCGCAACAAGCTTGACAAAATCTTTCTGTCTGAGATGCTGGAGGAACAAGGCCCTCCTGGACCTCCATGTTTTGGACCCCGGATGAAGAGGGAGCCACCGGTCCCGAAGTTCCAGCTCGCCCGGGGTAAAAAGACATATGAAGACAGCACCAAGCCAGAGGATTGGCTAAATGACTATGTCACAACGGTTCATATCGCTGGGGGAAATCGTCGTTGGGCGGTGCGGTATATCCTGCAGATGTTGGAGGGTCCAGCCCGGATCTGGCTGAACAATTTGCCAGTGGATATCATTGATTGCTGGCTGGATTTCTCGGATGCTTTCATCAGCAACTTCACCAGCACATACCGGAGGCCGAATCGTCCTCAACAACTCT
The DNA here is from genome assembly GCA_028641055.1 of Alopecurus myosuroides. Lineage (NCBI taxonomy): Eukaryota > Viridiplantae > Streptophyta > Magnoliopsida > Poales > Poaceae > Alopecurus > Alopecurus myosuroides. The sequence continues at coordinate 103,616,172 of CM054063.1, read as the reverse complement.
CCATGTGTCGGCAAAGAGAAGATGAAACTGACCGAGAGTATCTAACAAGATGGAGCACCCTGCGCAATTCCTGCGAGGGCGTGATCGAGTTGCAAGCTATTGCTTGGTTTGCGCAAGGGTGCCGACATGGCACTATGTTGTGGCAGAGATTTCAGAGGGAGATGTCGGCTACCCTGGCCGAGACAATCAAGATCGCGGATATGTACGCGTTGGGTGATCCGACTCGGGCTCTGCTGACCTCGGTAGAACCGAGTAAGAGGTACTCGGGCAATGATGGTTCCGGGTCGTCTAGGCGGCATGACCGTCCAGATTACCGGAACAAAAGGAGAGATGATCAGCCGAATTACCGATATGGGTCCAACCATGTTGTTCTGATTGATCAGAATCAACCAGATGCCAGCAATAGCCAGCGCCATAAGAACAGTGGGCCTCAGTGGGGGCAGAACCAAGGCAACAACAAGCAATGGACGGATCATAAGAATCCATGGGAGAATCAGGAGAGATTCACCTTCGAGATGATGGTGGATGGGACCTGCAGCTACCACACCAAGCATCCTAGCAGGCCGGCTAGCCACACTACACGGCGGTGCACTTGGTACGGCCGGATCAAGAGAGAAGGTGGAAATCCATTGCCTCCACCTCCCCCGCTGCCGCTTACGGGTGCAAACACTCAGATCCTGAACGCACCCCCGAGCCCCCGCAGACAACAGGAGGAAGCCGAAGAATGTGAACCAAGTGGCTCAGGGAGCCAACAACAGCAACTACTACAAAGACAATGCCGGTGGCAGCCGTCGGGACGAGTATCAAGAGCACCACCAAAGTTACATGGTTTTCATGACTGAGCCCGATGACAAGCAGAGCCAGGCATCAGTGTGCGATAGAGGTCAATGCAGTCATGTCGGTTGTGCCGAAGTTTATGTATTGGTCTGAAGAGGAGATTACCTGGACCTTGGCGGATCATCCCAAGTTCATGCCTAATCCGGGAGGTTAGGCACTGGTGGTGGACCTGACATTGACATCAATGTCAAGTTTACCCGGGTTCTTGTTGATAATGGGAGCAACATCAAATATCATGTACCGGGATACAATGATCAAGTTGGGCATCACCGAGAACATGATACAGCCTAGCCGGACTACCTTTCATGGTATTGTGTCGGGTGTATATTGTGCGCCCATGGGCAAGGTCTGGGTGGATGTGTTGTTTGGCACCCGATATAACTGCAGAACAGAGAGCTTGAAGTTTGAGGTAGTTGACCTTGAGAGCCCTTATCATGCCTTACTCGGAAGGCCGACATTGGCCAAGTTCATGGCCTCTACTCATGTGGCCTATCTGAAGATGAAGCTGTCAGGTCTTAATAGTGTGATCACCATCTCGGGTCACTACAAGCGATCTATGGAGTGTGCCTCAGCTGGCTCCCGCCTGGGCCGAGTCTCTGGTCATTGCGGCAGAGAAGAAGAGAATTCATGAGGTGGTGGCGTTAGCCCAGTCAGCTCAACTCGGTATGCCGAGTATGGCTAACCCGCATTAGAGTGCGGCATTCCAGGCCTCCCAGGAGACCAAGAAGGTTAAAGTTGATGATGCATTCCCGGAGCACGCCGTCATCATTGGTTCCATATTAGATGACAAATAGGAAGACGAGCTCATCCACTTCCTCCGTGAGAATTGGGGTATCTTTGCATGGTCGAATCAGGACCTGCCGGGTGTTCCGAGGGAGTTAGTTGAGCAGTCATTGCATGTGAGGCCGGATGCTAAGCCGGTGAAGAAACCTCTGTAGCGCTTCGCTGCAGAGAGAAGGAAGGCTATTGGCGACGAGATAGCAAGGCTACTCGCTAGTGGTTTTATCATGGAAGTGCTATACCCAGACTGGTTGGCTAACCCGCTCCTGGTAGAGAAGAAGAAGTATGACACGAATGTGGCCATTGTGTGGCGCATGTGTATTGATTACACGAACCTAAACAAGGCATGTCCTAAAGATCCATTCCCTCTGCCTCGGATCGATTAAGTGATCGATTCCACTGCCGGGTGTGAGTTGCTACCGTTTGTAGATGTGTACTCTGGTTTCCACCAGATACCTTTGAACCCTCTTGATCAAATAAAGACTGCCTTTATCACCCCGTACAGGGCTGATTCTAATTTCTAGAGAATGCACTTTGATGGCTCCAAGATGAAAGATGGACTGGGTGCAGGTGTGGGTCTTACCTCGCCCAAGCATGATCAGCTAAAGTATGTAGTGCAAATCCATTTTGCTGCATCCAATAATGTGGCCAGGTATGAGGCTCTGGTCCATGGGCTTAAAGTGGCCAAGGAGATTGGCATTCGCTAGATAATGTGCTATGGTGATTCGGATCTTGTGATCCATCAAGCCTCTAGCAATTGGGATGCATTGGATGCCAACATGGCATCATATCGGTTTCATGTTCAGATGATATCTGGATACTTTGATGGGTGCGAATTTCATCATGTGCACCGAGCAGAGAATGAGGCTGTTGACATACTATCCAAGTTGGGTTCATCCTGGCAGGCCATTCCACCGGAATCTCGCTAGACCATCTTCGGAAGCCATCCATCAAACCTTCACCTGAATCCAAGTCGATCTTTATCCCGGAAAAAATAGAATCTAATGTCGTCCCAATGGATGTAGATGTGGGATGCGTTCTGGAGAACTCGGGGACTTCTTGGGAGAATCCGGGGACTGCTCTGGCAAACCTGGGGACTTCCCTGGCAAACTCGGCGACTACTCTGTTGAACCCGGGACTTATTTGGCTTATCTCTCTATGCCGGATGTAGCAATGTGGGTTGAAGTTATGGAAATTGACGATCCTATTTTTGCTTCTCATCCTGTGCCAGCATGGGCCCAACCAATAATGTCATATATGGTGGATGGTACTCTTTCGAGTAATGAGGTCCAAGCAAGACAAATATGGAGAAGATCCAAGGGTTATACCATCATCAGCAATGATTTGTACACAAGGAGTGTGATATGCATGCTCTAGCGTTGTGTCGAACCAGAAGAAGGACAAGAAATCCTCTGGGACATCCATCAAGGAGAATGTGGGCACCATGCATCTTCAAGAGCACTGGTTAACAAGGCATTCTGGCATGGATTCTATTGGCTCAATTCTTTACAACAAGTGCAATGTATGTCAAAGATATACCATCAAGACTCACATGCCGGCTTCAGAACTCAAGACTATCCGTATTACCTGGTCGTTTGATGTCTGGTGTCTAGATATGGTTGGGAAATTCAAGCCAGCCCGAGGTAACATGACTCATATGATGGTCATGGTGAATAAATTCACCAAGTGGATAGAGGTGAAGCCAATCAGGAAGTGTGATGGACACACAGTTGTGTCGTTCCTGAAAGATATAATCCTGAGATATGGCTATCCACATAGCAACATCTCGGATAATGGAACCAACTTCGCTGAAGTAGCTTTTGCTCGGTTCTGCAAAGAGAAGAGGATCAGACTCGACATAGCGTTAATAACACATCCGGAGTTAAATGGGAAAGTTGAAATAGCCAATGGGGTGGTTTTATCCGGCATAAAACCCCGGCTGATTGAACCACTGCAGCGCTCTCCGGATTGTTGGTTGGATGAGATACCGGCACTACTGTGGAGTCTAAGGACTACCCCGAATCGCTCCACTGGCTACACGCCATTCTTCTTTGTATATGCAACAGAAGAGGTTCTGCCAACCGACATAGATCATGACTCGCCAAGGGTTACTCTATATACAAGGGCCGAGATAAAAGAATATCGAGAAAATGATGTTGATTTCCTCAAAGAAGAACGAGAATTGGCATTGTCTATATCAGCTATGTATCAGCAAAATCGCATACGCTATCATAGCCGGAAGGTGAATCACCGAGTATTCCGCAAGGGAGACATGGTGCTTAAACTTGTGAAGCGCATAGCCGGCATGCACAAACTATCTCCTCTGTGGGAAGGGTTTTTCATTGTGAGCAAGGCTCTGCACAATGATGCCTGATGCGTGTGAACACACGTTCGTTGGAGACCCCAAGAGGAAGGTATGAAGAGTGCAGCAGCAAGTTTTCCCTCAGAAAGAAACCAAGGTTGAATCGACCAGTAGGAGGAAGGAGTAACTTCAGAAGGTTGATGCAGTTGATATGGCAGGGCACACTACCGGATCATCAGCAACGTGGAAACTACACAACACAATCAAATCACTTTGCCCCAACGAAGCAGTGAAGTTGTCAGTCTCACCGGTTTTACTGAACACAAAGAGGTTAAACGTATGGTTTGGAAAACAATATGAGATCAATATGAAAAAAGTAGTAGCAGTGTGAAAATAGTGGAAGCAGTGTGAGAGCAGTGGAAACCGTATGTGTATTATCAGTGTGAGAAAATGGACCGGGGTCCACAGTTCACTAGTGGTGTCTCTCCATAGAAGATAAATAACATGTGTGATGAACTAAGTAAACTAAGTAAGCACTGTTGTTTTCTCCCTAATGGCAACAACACATCTTCCATCTGTCACGTTTCTGTCACTCGAGCACAGATGCAAAGGAGGCATAAACCCACTATCGAGCATAAATACTCCCTCTTGGAGTTACTAGACTCTAGTTGTCTAGAGCATCTACTAATAACGGAGATCATGCAAGATCATAAATAACATATGCATGAAGATAACATGATAGATTGATAATCAGAAGACATAGCATTCAACATTCGTTGGATCCAAACAAACACAACATGTAGCATTACATAAAGATGATCTCGATCATGTAGGGCAGCTCACGAGATCTAAACATGAAGCATAAAGTGGAGAAGACAACCATCTAGCTACTTATATGGACCCGTAGTCCAGGGATGAACTACTCACTCATCACTTTGGAGGAGGGCATGGTGGTGTAGACCCCTCCGGTGATGAATTCCCCTCCCGGCAGGGTGCCGGGGAGAGCTCCAGAACCCTCCTGATCTCGGGATGACAATGATGGCGGCCTCGGGTGTTTCTCGGAAAAAAGTGGTATATTTTTAGGGTTCATGTATCGGGGGATTATATAGGCGAAAGGGTGATGGCGGTGGACGCCTGAGGGGCCCACGCCACCCCCAAGCGCGGCCAGGGGGTGGCACGCCGCCCTATGTTGTGGCCCCAATGGCCCTTCTCCGGGCCTCTTCGGGAATCTGTTGAACCTTCGGGAATTCTCAGACTTCCGGGCTTCGAATTTTCCATTTCCGCGAATATTTCCAGAACAACTTTTGTGAAACTAAAAACAACAGAAAACAGGGAACTGGCTCTGTGGCATCTTGTCAATAGGTTAGTCCGGAAAATCGATAAAAATGACATAAAGTGTAAAGCAAACATGTAGGAAATAGCATGAAAACAATATGGAACATCAAAAATTAAGGATACGTTTACGACGTATCAACATCCCCAAGCTTAGTTCCTACTCGTCCTCGAGTAGGTAAATGATAAAAACACATAATTTCTGAGGTGACATGCTACCAACATAAACTTGATCATCAATATTGTAAAAGCATATGTAAGCTGAGATCATAGTACTTTAAACACAAGCATGATAGATATAACTCTATCACAGAACATATCAATCACTTTGCATCATGAGAAGTAACACAAATAAAAGATCATGAATAATAATTCACTGATAGATATACGTTTGTTTCAAGCATAGATATAACATGGCAAAGTGATATTTCGCTTTTCCTTAAGAGTGGGGCAAAACATAAATGCCAGGACACCTTCAAAGTTTATGAGGAAGACTAGAACAAATAATTAGAGAACAAACAATAACACATCATGGATCAATTAATAATGTTTCTAGGACAAATGCACATTAAACTCAGAATGGCAACCATGCTCTCTCAACTGTGCATAAAGTTAGAAGATGGATACTCAACATAAAAGTAAAAGAAAGGCCCCTCGCAGAGGGAAGCAGGGATCACTCATGTGCTAGAGCTTTTTATTTTGCTAAATAGAGGTATAAAATGTTTTACACTCCTCCCAACCATCTTACACAAACCATGGCTAACCTAATCCTCGGGTGCCTGCCAACAATCACATACCGTGGAGGAGTGTCTATATTTTAGAGAGGTGTATGCTTATGTCAACGAATGGTAAACAGAAAATTCAGTACGTCACAAGCCAACTAGACTTCACAAGAGTGGCTCCCATAGAAGGACACATCTAGGTAGAAGGCCATCCCTCTTTCTCTTTTATTTACACAATTATGCTTTGACTGATAAATCAGGGGCAAAAATAGTGAAGAGAATTTGTTGTATTAATTTGGGGCTAGGCACCCCGCTGCCAGCTCTTCTATCAATTGGATAAGCGGATGAAACTACTAGTCCAGGGTGTGAAAGTCCAATTAACAATTGAGATAAAGATTCTCTATTTACGTCCTCATGAGCTAAAACAGAAGCACAAAACAGGAGTAATTTTGAAAGTTTTAAAGGTAACACATGAGCAATTTACTTTGGAGTGGTGGTTAAATACCACATGTAGGTAGGTATGGTGGACACATTTGGCAAAATTTGGTTTTTGGGAGTTGGATGCACGAGAAGAGCTCATACTCAGTACAGGTGGAGGCTAGCAAAAGATTTGGAGCGACAAATCAAGAGAGCAATAATAGCCATAATCATGCATAGCGACAAAAACATCATTAATCAAAGCATAAGTGGTACCACAAGTTCAAAAAATAAATGACCAAAGAGGATATAAGTGACTGGTCCATTGTCATAAACATGGTGTAAGCATGCGCCAAGTCAACCAAATAAAACATTCAAAGGAGAACACCACAAATTTATGCTTCAATATGACAAGAACAACTCATGATTCTTTCAATGGCACATTAAACACTCTCAGATATTTGAGAAAAATCATGCTACTAAATAACCACTAGGATTTATAATTAAAACAATATCTAGCATGATATGAAAAAGTCTAGCCACAGTCTATACAAGCTTCTATTTGCATCGTTATAAATTCTACTACATGCAGCAGTTTCTTTTCCCAACAAGCACCATACAAAATATGTTTTAACAAAAACTCTCTAAATGATACAGCAAGCAAACATGATATTACTCACATAACACTACGAAAACTAACATCTCTGAATAAGAGATGCAATGAAAACAAGAGCTAAACAACAATTTTGCAGCAGCCTGGAGACAAACAAAGAATACGAGCATAACGAGTATTCAAATGAAAAAGTGGAGTGTGTCTCTCTCCCAAACAATGATGCTAGGTTCCAATGATGTTTATTTCAGCAAAGAAAATGAAACAAAACAAAATAAAAACAAACATACGCTCTAAATAAATTTCATATGATGTGACCGAATAAAAATATAGTTTCACTAGAAGTGACCTGATAAATTGTTGATGAAGAAGGGGATGCCTTGGGCATACCCAAGCTTAGATGCTTGAGTCTTCTTAAAATTTGCTGGGATGAACCACGGGGGCATCCCCAAGCTTTGTCCTTGCACTCTTCTTGATCACATTATATAACCCTCTTCTTTTGACCCTTGAAAACTACCTTCACACCACACTCAAAGAGTAATTCGCATTAGAGGGTTAGTGCAACAATCAAAAATCCATGTGTTATATATGGGAACAATTGCTATTGATACTTTTAAACATTATCTATAGCCACTGATGTTTCGTGAAGCAAAGAAATCCACTTGACATCGTAAAAGAGCAAATGCAAGAAAAGTGGCAGAATTTGCCAAAACCAGAACAGTTTGTAAAGACAAAAAATTTCGGGGAACTTTTGTTGCTCAGATAAAAACTTAAAGAACTAAAAAGTTGCGGAATTAGCTGAGGAATAAGCACAAAATATTTCAGGTCATTTCGATCTTTCTGTGAATTATGCGATTTTTTATGGTGGACTGCAGAAATCTGTTTCCTGCGCAGAAATCCAAAACCAACTCCAACTCTCGTCAGAAACTTTACTTGGCCTAACTAAAACATGAAAATAAAGATACAAAGGAGTTTCTACAGAATTATACAACCCCTTGACTCAAAGAAAACATAGAAAAACAAAGCAAAAATAAAACCATGGGTTATCTCCCAAGAAGTGCTTTTCTTTAACGCCTTTTAGCTAGGCCCGGAAAAGTGGAATCAAGTGTTTTCAAGTGAAGAGGCATTCAAATCAAGAGAAGGTAATTCCTTAATAATGCATTGTATTTTATCTAAGTCAGAGGCTCCTCTCTTAGATCTTTTAGGCTTACTATTCTCATCAAATAAATATTCAAGAACAATCCAATCAAAATTCTTTTCTTGGGCTTCATGCACTGCTGCCAATTTAAAAGGGATTGATATTTTATCCTCCTTTTCATTTTTAGATTCAGTTTTTTTCAAGAGTACCAACAATACCTACACATGATCCTAGCATATTGAAACGATCAAATACTTTTCTAGCTTCTATAGCAACATCTCCAAATTCTTTAAGCATGATTTCTAAGATAAAGTTCCTTTTCTCAATATCTTCAATGTTATTCAAGTTGAGGAACATATGCTGCAGTATGGGATGAAGGTTAACAAACCTAGCTTCTCACATGTGAATTAAAGAAGTTACAGCAGTTTCATAATTTGCAGCAAGTTCTACTATGGATTTTTCCTCAAAATTATCATGCTTACTAACATGATTAAAGAATTCTTTAATGGTATCCTTTCCAAGTATAGAACTGCTACCAACTGGAAGATCTTTCAGGGTAAACTTAGGGAACAACATGATAAAAAATAGCAACAAGGTAACAAGAGTAACAACTAGAACAAGAACTATTTTTTTGTGTTTTTGATAAAGAGAAGAAAACAAGACAAAATAAAATAAACTAAGCAAAACAAAAACAAAGTACAGAGATTGGAGGTGAGAGGCTCCCCTTGCAGACATTCTCTTCCTACCCCGCAACGGCTCCAGAAAATGTGCTTGATGCGTGTGAACACACGTTTGTTGGGAGACCCCAAGAGGAAAATATGAAGAGTGCAGCAGCAAGTTTTCCCTCAGAAAGAAATCAAGGTTGAATCGACCAGTAGGAGGAAGGAGTAACTTCAGAAGGTTGATACAGCTGAGATGGCAGGGCGCACTACCGGTTCAGCAGCAACGTGGAAACTACACAACACAATCAAATCACTTTGCCCCCAACGAAGCAGTGAGGTTGTCAATCTCACCGGTTTAGCTGAACACAAAGAGGTTAAACGTATAGTGTGGAAAACAATGTGAGAACAATATGAAAACAGTAGCAGCAGTGTGAAAACAGTGGAAGCGGTGTGAAAGCACTGGAAACAGTGTGTGTATTATCAGTATGAGAAAATGGATCGGGGTCCACAGTTCACTAGTGGTGTCTCTCCATAGAAGATAAATAACATGTGTGGTGAAAAAATTACATTTGGGCAACTGACAGAAATGAAGGTTGCACCGTAGTGCATATGCAAGACATAAAGCTTACTATGTGATTCATGCGGGCATTACAACAAGATACATAGACCGTCATCCAACTTCATCTATGACTAATAATCCACCCTCCGAATATTATCCAAACAAATGTTGGGTATTAAATTGCAAGCAACAGATAATCGTAGTAAGCAAAGTGTGTAATGTAAATAATGTAAACTAAGTAAACACCGTTGTTTTCTCCCTAATGGCAACAACACATCCTCCATCCGTCACGTTTCTGTCACTCGAGCACATATGCAAAGGAGGCATGAACCCACTATCGATCATAAATACTCCCTCTTGGAGTTACTAGCATCTACTTGGCCAGAGCATCTACTAATAACAGAGAGCATGCAAGATCATAAATAACATATGCATGAAGATAAAATGATAGATTGATAATCAGAAGACATAACATTCAACATTCATTGGATCCCAGCAAACACAACATGTAGCATTACATAAAGATGATCTCGATCATGTAGGGCAGCTCACGAGATCTAAACATGAGGTATAAAGTGGAGAAGACAAGCATCTAGCTACTGCTATGGACCCGTAGTCCAGGGATGAACTACTCATGCTTCACTTCGGAGGAGGGCATGGTGGTGTAGACCCCTCCGATGATGAATTCCCCTCCCGGCAGGGTGCCGGGGAGAGCTCCAGAACCCTCCCGGTCTTGAGATGACGATGACGGCGGCCTCGGGTGTTTCTCGGGAAAAAGTGGTATATTTTTAGGGTTCACGTATCGGGGGGATTATATAGGCGAAAGGGCAATGGCGGTGGACGGCCGAGGGGCCCACACCACCCCCCAGCGCGGCCAGGAGGCGCGTCGCTCTATGTTGTGGCCCCCCTGTGGCCTTTCTCCGGGCCTATTTAGGACTCTGTGGAACCTTCGGGAATTCTAAGACTTCCGGGCTTCGAATTTTTCAATTCCGCGAATATTTCCAGAACAACTTTTCTAAAACTAAAAACAGCAGAAAACAGGGAACTGGCTCTGTGGCATCTTGTCAATAGGTTACTCCGGAAAATCGATAAAAGTGAAATAAAGTGTAAAGCAAACATGTAGGAAATAACATGAAAACAACATGGAACATCAGAAATTAACAATACGTTTATGACGTATCAATGCGTACTATCTTATAGATGCTCAGGAACAGGAGAAGAACAAAATCCGAAGAAGAAACTAAACGCCCTTGGAATGTACCTCTGCTTCGCCCCGTTCACTCTTAAGGGCGTAATGTATGTATCTCTGTACCGAGTTATGAATTTTCGGCACCCTGAGGAGGAACCCGGGGACTGCCTTTGCCTAACCTTTTCTATGTGTTTTTCCTGCATTTACTTCCTATTTTCTGTATGTTGGTTAGCTATGTCGGAATTTCCTATGTCGGCCTTGTATTGTGTCGGAACCTAAAAGCCAACTCTTCGACTCAGCTGTTGTCTGAAACCCGGCTTCATGGCTAGCAAGATAACAAGCTAAAGGTCACTATACACATGAAAAACGGCTAAGGAAAGAAAAACTAGCGATCGACATGTGTTTATTACTTCCTTGCTTGCTTGTGTCGGAAGGCTCTAAATCTTTTCTCAAATTTATGAGTATTGTAAACTCGGTTTTGGAAATCTTGTGACTCGAATGTCAAAAAACCAAAATGGTAGACAAGAGCTGAGATGAAAGAACTTGGTAAACAAGAAAATAAACTCGGGGACTTGACTTAGGACGATCCGGCATTCAGCCAGTCTCGTTCAAATTGCAAATAGCATAAAGCTGGCGATAGCATAAGTATTTCATTACATCTGCGCCCAACAAATCGGGGACTTAACGATTTAAAGTGTTTGATACTAGAACTAAGCCTAAGCAGTGCTGGAGCTGGAAGGATCAGAAGGAACAACGCCGCTCGTGGTACCAGTAGGAGGTGCAGGCGCAGTACCAGCACTAGTCGGAGCAGCAGTATCGATGGCGGTATCGGTCGCAGCTCCCACCATATTCGGCAATGGTGGTGGGGTCAGTCTCGACCTTGATTACCTCGTCGACCTCCTCCTCAGATTTGTAATCCTCATCTTTGTCATCTTCATCTTCAGATTCCTCTGGACCCTCGATGAAGTTCCGAGTCTCGGCGTATGAGGCGAGTGCATAGGCTGCATCCTTGCAGCGCTGGATGAGATTCGGGTTCATTGTCCACTGGGAACTGGTGCGCATAGTCCGGAGAACATCGAGATTGATACCCTCATACCAAGACAGTATGAAGGTTAGGGCTTCGTCGGCTACAGCTCGGGCGGAAGATGAGCGACACTCTCGAAGCCGCTTCCTGCTACCCATGAGGCGTTTAGCCAGCTCACTCACGGCCTTGGGCGCCCCGCAACCCGGCCAGAGGACGCTGTAGACCCGGATAGCAGCATCAAGCAGATCAAGACCAATGGTCTTGAGGGGCGAGATCCGGGCCTTCAGTGCAGCTAGGTGGTCCTCGTGAGTCCACTCCTCCATGACAATTTCCCCGGCTCTGGATCTCCTTTGTCGGGCCTTCCGCACAGGAATGTTGGCAGCATCCTCGGAGTGAGGAAAGTTCTCTGAAAGTAATGCTATCGGAATCAAAATAAGTTCAAAGTGGACATCAGATGTCGGCGGAAACATAGAGGGTGGAGGAAAATTACTTTTCATATCCGAGCTGATTTTTGTGAGATCCGACAACCACTTGTCGGTATCAGATTTCAGCACGTCCAGCTCGGTTTGAAGCGAGGTGGCGCGGATCTCGGATTGGGTGGATAGATCCTTGAGTTTATGGATCTCTTCCTCCTGGCGGGTCTTCTCAGCGGCTGCGGACTTCTCCATCTCGTCCTTTCTCCTTTTGGGCTGCGGGGAGCTCGGCCTTCATCCGGGACACCTCATCTCGCTCCGTCTGGAGCTCAGCCTTGAAAGTGTTTTCACGCTCATTCAGTTGTTGGGCTGAATCCGAAACTGTGAGGCAGTCCTGGTGGCGTTCGGCAAAGGCCTTTTGCTCGCCTACACCGAGATAACAATTTCACCAAACAAAGGAATACACAAGTGCAAAACCCAAGTGAAGAAAATAACTTACACTTGAGTTCCGAGACCTGCTTCACCAGCTCGATCACCTGGGTCTGCAGCATGGTTGTTTATGTCGAAAGGAGAAAAAGTTAGTGAATTGGTGCAACCTAAAGCATAACCAATATGTCGGTGGCAGAGGACCTAACTTTTCCCGTCAGCTCCACCTGCAATTGCTTGTGGTGGTCACTGAGATCTCGGTTCTCCGAGAGGAGCCTCTGGAATAGTCTTGCCCGAGTCTCCGTACAAACCTGGAAGAAACTGATATTAATAAGGTTATAAAGATTCACGCCGAGTAATCCTAACTCGGCTGAGTGTCAGTTACTCAACCTGAATCTCGGGGACTGTGTGGATATATATTTATCTCGTAATCTCAGAATTATCTACTCGGTTTGTTATGCAGAAATGTAGAAAAGTTGAAGAAAGTAGTGTACTTACCCTGGCGGTTACCTCGGCATCTCCGGCAGCAGCCTTTAGAGCATGCATCTTCTGGGCAAGTGTGCCTGAGCCTGATGAGGGCATGCTAGTCACTTAGCCGATGTCGGCGTTGTTCTAGTCCAGAAGTAATGCTCCAGAGAGCCCAGGATTTTCCCACTCAGAGTGCCAGCAATAAACCAGACACTGGTAGTCCCGACTTCGATATCAGTCAGGGCAGTGCGTGTCGGTTGTTGCTGCTGTTGCGGTGGATGCTGCTCTATTGATTGTTGTTCGGACTGTTGTTGCTGCTATTGCTGTTGTGGTTGGGTTTGTTCCGGAGATTCCAGAGTCTTTGGTCTTTCTTCCTGGATGCTTATGTTGCCCACACGGAGGTCTTCGTCCATGTCGGGATCCGACATCTCGGTCATATCCATCCTCTGAAGGTTCGGAATATCCTGCTCCCCTCCGATATCAGCGTCGGGTCCCGGCAGTGGGATCACGGGGGGTTGTGCCAAAGAAGAACTCATCCCGGAGGAGCTCTGGCCTCCGACATTACCTTGTCCCAAAATTTGCGGTGTCACGACAGCGCAAACATGGATGGTGTGCTTTGGGCAATGTCAAGAGGCGCAATGTGAAAGAAAGGAAAACTAAGTATACTCGGGCGAAGGAGAGAAATGTAGAAGATGCAAAGGAGTGTGTCTCGGAGAAATTTCTTACTCGTCCGGAGTTGGCATTACGCGTACGCGCGGTGGCCTGCCCACAACGGATTTCTTCCTCCTCTTGTCTGGTGCATCCGAGGACTCGGCACCGGAGCGTTTCTTGATCTCGGCTGGGCCCCCATCGCACCCGGCTCCACATCCAAGACCTGCTCGTTTGGGTCAGCTGATGCCGACGGTAGCGGAAACGCATGAGCGAGCGGAGAAGGATCAAGTACCTCTAAAACACGAACTTCTTCATTGTCTTTATCGTCAGACCAATCTTGGACAGAACCCAGGATACGAGACTTACCCATGTCAAGGGCGATGTCGGCGTTCGGGATCGGCATATAGTCTTCTTCGTTCGGGTCCTCAGTGTCATCAGCGGCACGATCTTGGCCCCATGTGGCAGAGGGAACTGGGCCATCCTCAGTTCTTTGGTGCTCAAATCTCTACAAAATGCAAAGCAAAGCATAAGAACATTGAAATAAAGTATAGTAAGCTATGCCGGCATAGAGCTATGTCGGTAGGTTTCGGGATACTTACCACTGGAGCTTGGCGTATCCTGGTGTAGGGCTTGAGGCCCCAATCCCAGTCATCTGTCAACTGGGTCCGGGCCAAGGCCTTGACGCACTTCCAAACCTGCGCCTTGGTTAGCTCGAAGGTGGAAGTTCAGGTCAGGTCCCGAGATCCGCTCATGTAGCAGATCTTGTGAACCCGGCGCTGGAGAGGGGAGATTCGGCGGCTAATGAAGGTGGCCAGGAGATCGTCCATCGTGAGCCCATCTTTCTTCAGGGTGAGGAGAGTTTTGTGGACCAGGTTGATCTCGGGCATCGTATCCCGGGGGTTGTGCTTCCAGTTCACCATCGCCACTGGAGGGCTGATGTTGAATCCCGGTAGCCGGATGAGATCGGTATTGGTAGTTTTTTTTATATAAAAGAAGGAGCGGAGCCATTTGTGGCATGATTACAAACCCCGAATTCTAGGAAAGGCAGAATTACGCCGAGGAATCACCGTGGTGGCACTAGACTGCGACATTTGCTTGGGCCGCCCGGGTTCTCTGGATCCGGGATCACCTGCTTCCGGAACTAGAAGTACTTGCTCCACATGTTGATTGTGGGCCAGAGACCGAGGTAACCCTAGGAGAAAGAGATGAAATAGGAAAGTGTTGAGAGGTGAGGTTGAAGACCGAATCTATCGAAAAACTTCTCCATGAAATCACTAAGGGGGAGGCCGAATCCTCGCTTGAAGTGAGCAAGGAAAACTACGTACTCACCAGTCTCGGGCTCGGGGATAATCTCCTCGCCCGGAAGCCGACATTCGACCCCTTCTGGGATTCAGCGAGTGTCACCCAGCCACTGGATCTCGGATTGAGTCACATGAGAGCCCTCTCAGGCGGTGCGGGTGGACTCCTCGAGTACTTCATCCTCCTGCCCGGCGACGACGAGCTCATTGGAGGCCATGGTGGTGAAGGGCGAGCCTGGTGCTTCCCGGTGATCCGTCTCGGTGGTGAAGAAGCGCGCGAGGAAGAACGGCGACGGAGTTGCTCGGCTCCGATGATAGAGAAAAGCGGAGACGAAGAACACGTGGTGGTGGTGACAGAGAAGACCAGCTCGACAACGATGGCGATGGTGGTGCACTCTCCGGTCTTGGAGACGGAGGCGCTCAGATCTGCAGCGGCGGCGAGTTGAACGGTGATGGTGGTTAGTTTGTGGTGTTCCGGCACGGTACGGTGCGCGAGAACACGGCAGAGTCCGCGGTCCAGCGGTGGAGCGCAGCGCTGCAGTGTGGAGTATTGTGCTCTGAGCGCTGGAGAAGAGAGAAGGAGAGTGGAGCGCGTGCGGGGAGAAGAGCAGTACGCCGAGCTCCCGGGCGCTATTTATACCACGAGGAGATAACACGACTAGGGGATCAATCGTGGGCGGTTTTTAGTAACTGGCGCGATTAACTGCACGCACGATCGCATGCGGAAGGGTAACTGCACAGCGTGGCGCAGTGAATCCCGGGGAATCCGCGGGTGCACTCAAGTACCTGGCGTGACTGGACAACATGTGGGCCCCACGGATGCGCGTGGCGGGCGCGCAGTAATGTGGCGCGCGAGAAATGAGGCGGCGCTCGGTAAATTGTTGCCGCGTGTCTCCTGCACAGCGCGGAGGAAACGAGGAGGTTTCTCCTATTTTGAAGCGATGGAATCAAAACCAAGAGGCGGAAATGGTAAGTACCCGTTGCGGGACAAGTGGTAACTCGGCACAAGTTGTGTCGGAAACTCGGTAAAGGTCTTGGCTCTGATCAAGTATCAGTTCCGAGACAAAATATGGAACCGACATAAGAGGTATGTCGGTTAATCAGCATATGGTTGTTATTTGGAAAGCTGTCGCGGCCCATCATCCGAGTCTTCTGGACCAAGCCAGCTTTAGGTACTAATGTTGGGGGGATACCCCGGGTAGGTTCATGGAAGGTATGAAATGGTGTCGAAAGAGTGGACCAGGTAAAGGTCGACCGACATAGTGCCGTACCGACATATGCTGACCGACATAAGGTGTATGTCGGTATATGTTGTGTTGTACATTATCTTGCAGAAAAGAGATCGCCCGGGTTATCCGAATTATCCTTGGAGAAGCCGATTGACGAATATATGGATCCTGGACCCTGCGAATAAGGACACCCCCTCTCAGGCCCAAGGTTGAAGGCCCAAGAAGAGGAGCCCTTGGAATATTCCAGAAGGCCCATGTGAAGCCCACCTGCATTAACTTGCGTGTTAAGGTAGGAAACATGTAACCGACATAGTTAGGGTTCGAGTCCTCTCCGGGTAGGATTCGAGACCTGGTCACCTATATAAGGCCAGGAGAGCCCCCCGGGAGAGGACCAGGGCAACACAACACCATCAAAAGCCTTGAACTCGAGATCTTACTCTCGATTCGAGCATCACCATTGTAACCGATCTTTCCGTCAATACAGATCGACAAGAGGCAGGAGTAAGGGTTTTACCTCTACGAGGGCCCCGAACCTGGGTAACTCTCGCCCCCTGTCTAGCCGACGATTCCACCAGCGCTCATGACTTCTCCTAGTCGAAACCCGATAGGGTCACCTAAGGGATTTGTAGAGTCAGAGATTCGACAATTGGCGCCGACCGTGGGGAAGACGGGTGCTGGATCACCGGCATCTTCGGCTTCATCGACAACACACTCTCGTTGGAAACCATCGACTACAGCTTCGAACAATCCTATACGGATCGGATCTGTCGTGGTCACACCTCACTCGCCGGAATCGCGCCCGGTATTCGAGGATCTGGAGAAAAGCGTCACCTTGACGTTCGGGAGCCTAAAATTTGTGATTAACCGGGACGGAATCCTCCACTTCTCGGATGAATCTGAAACCAAATCTGGAGCTGTCGACTCACGCCGTCATCTGGAGAAAAGCGGCGAGTACATCCGCTTCAACGCCAACGACTACCATACCCTCTCGACAGAGGAACCATCAAGAATCCGAAGGAACTCTCGACCTACGCCTAGGACACACGAGCCTCGACTGGCTCAAGTCTGCATGGCAGGATCGGAACAAGGCTCGGAAACAGAACGCAGCGCGACAGAGTGCAACATAATCGGCGTCTCACGGGAATCCTGGAACCGAGCAAAAGAAGCTATGCGAACGAGCAAGTCACCCGCATCTGGGGCCTCACACGAAGACATGGTTGCCTACCACTATCACCTAGTGAGAGCAGCCACGACTATCAAGGACGCTCGGATAGATCTGGCCCGCCGAAGAAGAGCGGCGGACGAGTCGAGCCAAAGGCGAGCCGGGCTATCCATAACACCTTCGGTTGGAACCCGACCCGCGAGAAAGGGACACGCGTCCACATCCAAGAACAATGAGTCCTTAGCCGGAACCAGCAGATCAGTCACCCCTTCTCTCATGCGAGTTGACGACGATGGCAATGTCTACCCGCAAACTCCTGCTGCCGCGGTTCTAGCCGCAGCAACTTACATGCAGATGAACCAACCGACGGAAAGTGATCCTCGGGCGGAACAGTATAAACAAGTACGTAAGGGATTAGGGCTGGCGGCCGCAAGACTCGCCGCTTATGATCGAAAGAAGGCCGCAGAGCAGCTAGAGAAGGAACAGGAGAAGGAGAAAGACAAGGATAGGGAAGCATCCCGTAAACGCAAGAGTTCTTCGCCAAGAAGGGACAGGTCACCACGTCGTGGTCGAGGAAAAGAAGCATGGCGCCGTGATGACAGTCGAAGTAGCAGCGAAGGCAGTCCGAGAGACAGGAGCTCGTGGCATCATAACGGCCGCTCGCGAAAGCGAAGCAAGGAGCCAACGAAGGATACTGACCGCGACCGGCCAGAGTACGACGCGCGATCAGATCTCGCGCAAAAAAGGGTGGATAAGGCGAGGGCTTCGCGATATCGCGAGCGCTCCTCGTCTGGCTCCTCGGATGACGAAACCTGCGGCGCTCTCTGCTTTGCCCGCAGTATCCGCGAGGCGCCCCTACCCAAAAGATTCAAACTTAGCACGAAAGTAACGAAGTACGACGGCTCACTCGAGCCCTCTCAATGGCTAAGCGATTACCTCACGGCAGTAAAATGCCAACGTGGGAATAAAAACACGGCTATGCAATACCTCAATTTGCATCTCGCCGGTGCGGCTCGCAGTTGGCTGGAGAGACGACCAAAATCTTGCTACGCATCGTGGGATGATTTGCACCGCGATTTCTGCAAAAAATTTCAGTCGACTTACAAGAGGCCAGCGACCATTGAAGAACTGCGAGCATGCAAGCAGAAAAGTGGCGAGTCCACCCGCGAGTACATCCAACGATGGACTACGCTCAGGAATACCGCAGGAACCATTTCAGAAGAAGTAGCGATTGAAGCCTTCGCAAAGGACGCCCGAAGAACAGCTTTCAGAGAAGAACTGGGCAGAGCCGCACCCAAGACAATTGGGGAGCTGATGAACATAGCCGAAAAATGGGCTAACGGAGAAGATGCGGTGCGCAATGAGAGGGCATCATCACCTGCACATGATGAAGATCGTCATAGTCGAAGGAAGAGGAGAAAATACTACGATCACGAAGACAGAGAGGAGTTGGTCGCAGCGGAATTCACGCGAGGCCGCGACTCTGGTCGCCGTGGGAATCGCGAGTGGAGACCAAAAGCTGAAGAAAAATCACCTGACGAAGACCTCGATGGATACTGCTCGCTACATCTATTTACAGATAAACGCACGGGCAAAACTAAGGCAACGCACCTTCTTAAGGATTGCCGAAAGTTTATCGATATCACAGAAGCACTCGCAAGGAAAAGAGCTGCACACGCGCAAAATTACCCACCGCTTCCAGGAGGAGGCCACCAAGGGTTCCAGCCGCCACAACCCCCACCCCCACCAGCAAATCCAAACATGGCATTAGCCGCGCTACCTGCACCGCCAGCTCAAAACTCCAGGGCCAACGCGCACCCGAATTCAGCAGGGAAACTCGCGATGATCCAGAAGGTATGTCCATCCCGGAGAGCTCAAAAGACTAACACGAGGCAATTGTGCATGGCCGTGCAGACATCGCCAACAAAAACAGAATACTTGAAGATGGCGGACCAGCCAATAACATTCTCGATGAAGGACCACCCGCCACGAGTCTATCGACCAGGACACGCCGCCCTTGTCATCCAAGCACAAATTGGCAACTACAACTTGGCCCCCGTATTCATGGATGGTGGCAGTGGCATCAACATTATCTACGCGGATACACTCCGTCGGATGAACAGGAACTTGGACGGCCTCCAGGAGTCAGAAACATCCTTCCACGGGATAGTTCCAGGAAAAGCAATCCGTCCACTCGGAACAATTAACCTAGAAGTTGTGCTGGGCACTAAGAGCAACTACAGAAGAGAATTCCTCGACTTCGAAGTTGTCGACTGGCCTTCGCAGTACCACGCCATTCTTGGTCGAACAGCGTTCGCCAGATTCATGGCAGTACCGCATTACGCCTACCTGAAGCTCAAATTACCTGGAGAACATGGCGTAATCACCATCGATGGAGATTTTCAGAAATCCAACAAATGCGACATTGAATTTAATGAGATCGCAAAATCTTTTGGGATGCAAGAAGAACTTCAAGAGCTGGCAAAAACCACGGACCACTCCGTGATGCCCCTCACGAAGAAAAACGCGCCTGAACTGGAGTTCAGCGCTAATAGCGACACTCGAAAGCATCAAGTGCACCCGACAGATCCTGCGAAGACAGCGCTGGTTTCCACCACCCTTCCGCAAGCATAGGAAAGCGCGTTCGTCGAACTCCTCCGTGAGTACTGGGAAATTTTCGCTTGGCAGCCATCAGATATGCCAGGAATACCCAGGGAGTTTGCCGAGCACTCACTCAAAGTCTTTCCAGATGCCAAACCAATCAAACAAACTACTCGACGATTTTCGGAACCCAAGCAGAAGGCGCTTGGAGAAGAAGTAAACAGATTGCTAGCAGCAAAATTCATCAGGGAGATCAAGATATCCACTTGGTTAGCAAACCCGGTGCTGGTCCCCAAAAAGAACACGGACATCCTTCGGGTATGCATCGACTACACGTCGTTAAACAAGCACTGCCCCAAGGACAACTTTCCCCTCCCGCGAATCGACCAGATCGTGGACTCTACGGCAGGCTGCCAACGCCTCTCTTTCCTGGATGCCTATTCGGGATATAATCAGATCCGGATGAAAAGAGAAGACGAAGAAAAGACAGCATTCATCACACCTCACGGTGTCTACTGCTACACGACAATGCCTTTCGGGCTCAAGAACGCAGGCGCAACATATCAGTGCTGCATGCAAAAATGCCTCGCCAAGCTCATTGGCAAGAACGTACAAGTGTACGTTGACGACATAGTCATCAAGACTCGAGTTGAGAGCACACTCCTCGAGGATATTAGAGAAACATTCGATGCCCTCAACGCATACAGGATCAAGCTCAATCCGACAAAATGCGTTTTCGGCGTTCCAGCAGGGAAACTTCTCGGGTACCTGGTATCCGCCAGAGGCATCGAAGCCAACCCAGAGAAAATACAAGCAATCTTGACAATGAAGGAGCCAACTAATCTACGCGGAGTCCAACAGCTTGCAGGGCGACTGGCCGCCCTGAGCAGGTTCATCGCACGATTGGGAGAGCAAGCATTACCCTTCTACAAGCTGCTGAAGAAGACGGACAAATTCGAGTGGACACCGGAAGCTAAGCAAGCATTCGCGGACTTAAAGCGATCATTGCAAAGTAGACGAGTCCTTGCGACACCGCAAGAAAGGGAGCCACTCTACTTATACCTAGCCGCCACAAACCAGGTCATCAGCACAGCAATCGTAGTCGAACGACCTAAGGAGGGCAAAGCGTACGGAGTTCAGCGTCCAATCTATTACATCAGCGAAGTGCTTTCGCCATGCAAACAACGATATTCTCATTACCAGAAGCTCGCATACGGGGTGGTCCTTACAGCCCGAAAGCTCAAGCACTACTTCCAGGAACACGCCATCACAGTAGTTAATGATGCGTCACTCGGGACAATCATGAACAACCCCATGCCATCCGGAAGAATAGCCAAATGGAGCATCGAGTTGGGCGCCTGGGACATCACTTATGCAGGGCGCAACGCAGTCAAATCTCAGGTGCTCGTGGAATTCCTAAGCGAATGGACAGAACTACAAACGCCCGGGCCACCTGAGTACACGAGCAATTGGATAATGTATTTTGACGGGTCCAAAAGAAACGAAGGAGCAGGAGCTGGAATTGTCCTCATATCGCCACAGGGAGACAAACTGCAATATGTCCTGCGATTGGACTTTCCACCAGATGATCCAGCATCAAATAACGACGCAGAATATGAACCCTGTTGCATGGGATGAAGATGGCAGTCGCCTGTGGAGCTACTCGATTAATGATTTACGGCGACTCCAATCTCATTGTGCAGCAGACAATGAAAGAATGCGATGCAATTGCTGAAAACATGGTCGCGTATCGCGACATGTACAATCTACTCGAAGGAAGTTTCAAAGGGTGCAAGTTGAAGCACATTGCAAGATCAAGCAATGAAGAAGCAGATAGGCTGGCAAACATGGGTTCCACAAATACACCCATACCACCAGGAATATATTTCGAACGGATGATCAAGCGATCGGTCAAAGTCAAGAAAGCTACAGGAACACTCGCAGCGTCAGAAACATAGTTCAGCCCGCAAGTCGCCATTATCGAGCTTACCCATAATATATCACGACAGGTTTTTCTGGTCGAGCCAGTCTGGACGCAGAAATATCTCGACTACCTGATCAACAGACAGCTCCCGGCCGATCCACGCGAGGCTCGACAAATAGTGAGACGCAGCAAATCCTTTCGGGTAGTCAACGGAGAATTATACAAGCAAAGCATCTCGGGTATACTTCAGCGCTGCATCGCACCCGAAGACGGCAAAGAATTACTCCAGGACATCCACCAAGGAGACTGCGGACATCATGCTAGCTGGAAAACTATCATGGGAAAGGCTTTCCGAGCAGGATTCTACTGGCTAACAGCAGCTACCGATGCAAAGAACCTGGTCGAGCGATGCGATGCTTGCCAGCGATTCGCACCAAGACCACATACACCTGCTACGGAATTGCACATGATACCCATTGCCTGGCCCTTCGCGCAATGGGGGCTGGACATGGTTGGACCACTACGCAAGTCCACACCTGGCGGATATACGCACTTGCTGGTTGCAGTCGACAAATTCACCAAATGGATCGAGGCCATGCCGGTAACTTCGGCTAGCGCCCAGTGCGCCGTCAAATTCCTCGACTCCATTGTATGCAGATTTGGCGTGCCACACGACATCATTACAGACAATGGTACAAACTTCACGGCAAGGAAACGCAACAGTTTTGCGAGGAAAAGGGCATCAACTTCAAGTTTGCTTCAGTTGCCCACCCGCAAACAAACGGTCAAGTCGAAAGATCCAACGGCTTAGTTTCGGCTGGTATCAAAAAACGTCTACTCGATCGTCTGAACCCCGCCGCAGGACATTGGGCAGAAGAGCTACCTTCCGTACTATGGAGCCTCCGCACAACTCCAAACCGATCCACAAAATACACACCATTTTTCATGGTATACGGGGCAGAAGCAGTCCTACCCGAGGACGTTAGATTCAGCGCCCCACGAGTCGTGGCCTACAGCGAAGAAACCTCCAACAAGGCGCTCGCGGAAGATATGGATGCACTCGACGAGATGACATCGCGCTTGCAAGATCCGCAGTATATCAGCAATCACTGCGAAATTATCACAGTCGCCGCATACGCCACAGAGCATTCGCGGTTGGAGATCTAGTGCTGCGGCTCAAGCAGAAGGAAGGACACAAGCTCGAGCCACCCTGGGAAGGACCCTTCCTCATACACGAAGTCATCCCAGGCGGAGCCTACAGGCTGAAGAATCCGTCGACTAGAGGAATCTATTCCAATCCTTGGAATATCGCGCACCTCCGCAAATTTTATCCCTAGGATTACTTACTATCACACCAAATAAGGCTATACTAGCCACTCTTGTAGCCCGAATACATGACTTCTCAGTCATATCAATAAAATACATGGTTTCTCAACCATATTTACTCGAAGATTATCTATTCTTACATGCTAAAATAGTTACAGGTACACACCCCATAAACACACGGGGGCTAAGCCTACAACTAAGCATCACAAGAAAAATTCATACACACAAGGTTACACACCTTATAAACAGTTTTTACAAGCTGCACAGCATACAATCAGTCGTGGCGATAAGCATTCTCAGTCGCCAATACTCTCTCTACTTCTTCAGAGGTCAATCGAATGATTTTCTCCGCTGCAGGACGAACAGCATCGTAATGCGGAGAAATATCATCGATTGATTCATCTGGGAGGCTAGCTACGGAGTTAAAATCTACTTCAGGATATCGTATTCGGACAAAGGAGAGAGCAACCACCGCGCCGCAAATCATCTGGTTGCGCACGCACTCGCGAATTTCTCCCTCCTGCCCGAAGAGTCCAAGGAGATACCTCCAATCTTCAGGACCCCTTTCAAGTGGGTAGAATGCAGCCTTTATCGCGATCAAGACCTCGTGAAAAGAACTCACGAGAACTTTTATCTGGGAAACACGGAACTTCAAAGTAGCTAACACAAAACCTCGGCTGCGATCAGACCAAAAATTGTTCGCATGAGGCCTTGAGCTGCCAGCTTCTTGAAGAATGTGGTTTCCCACCCACTGTTTTTTCTCCCTATCATCCGGTTTAACAACTGCAGACAAGAGTACGTAATCAGATAAGGAAGCAAGACAAAGAAGACTTAGGGGCTGTATTACTTACACAACAGTTCCCTAGCAAGGGAAGCCAGCTCGTCCATCACGAACTGTTCGCGTTCAGTCGCCAGTTTTTGCTTGGACTTCGCCACATCGGCCACCCCACGCAACACTTTCAGTTTGCGCTCGCCATCGGCTACACGATCACGAAGACCCGCCAAAGACCCAACAGCTGCAACAAGTGGATCAGCTCGGGTAGCAAGTCCACCTGAGGATTCAGCGACAAATCCAGTAGCCTGGAAGAGTACAAGGAAAGAAGTAAGACGCCCTATTCGAAGAATCTCTAGTCGCACATTTGACGAATGCTCGGGGGCTACTCCCATCGGGAGAGAATACACAAACTACCAGAAGCAATTTCAAGGCAAACATTTCTATTAAAGATAATACGGGAATACATCCCAAGGTTCATTACATTCAAAGCGGAAAAGGAATACAAAACTACGAAGCTACAGTGGTACTCCCGCTAGCGGCAGTCGCCCCTCCTGTGAGCCGAGAAAATAGCTCAGACAGCTTCCGAGCAAGGATGGCGTCTTGCTCGCCAAAACGAGAGAGCCGTACCTTTTTGCCCGTGGAGGGGTCGACTGGAAGAGCCGAGTAGGCTTCCTCCAAACCAGTGACTCCATGCGCCAGAGCAAACTGGATCGCAGTCTTTGCGCCAGACTCCGACTGGGCGACCGCGTAGGCATCCAAGAGACTGCTCTTCGAAAAGATCTTCATCAAGTCATCTAGCACAGACGGAGGTGCAGCGTTGGCGAGGAAGCGACCGTGCAGTTGCGTCAACACATGAGTGGCATCGCCAATCAAGGAGCAAACTCCTTCGGCGTGCCTCTTGAGTTGAGCAAGAGTGTCGGTTAGAACGTCTACCCGTTGGATCCCAGGGATCTCCAGAGGAACATCCAGAAGACCTGCAAAAGAAAAGAATATCAAGACCTGGCAAGTCAGCAGGATAAAAGATGAAATCGCGAGAGCTTAAATTGCTTACCCGCGAGACGCTCAGCAAGGGGACGGAGGAACGTGACAAGGTCAGAATCGGCCTTATTACCAGCATCCTCTTGATCCTTTAGAGTCTTCCGCGCATCCGCAAATTGCCTCTCAAGATCCTCCGATCGCATGCGGGAGTTCTCCAATTCTTGTCGGATGGCCGCTAAATCAGCCCCCTGAGTGGTTACCCGCTCAGAGAGACTGCCCTTCTCGGATTCCGCGAATTCGAGTCGGGCTGCATAAAGACACTTGTTAAAAATCAAGAATTGAAGAAAGAATAGGAAGAAGAAAAGATGATAAGACTTACTCTTGAGGAGCTCGTTCTCAGTCGAGAGTCGACTGCGGTCTGACCGAAGCGACTCACATTCTGACTCGGCAAGAATAACTCGGCGACCAATCGCCGCAAGAGAGTCAACGAGCGACTACAAAAATACAGAGATAGAAGAATTAGAAGATATAAACTGGAGCCTGTACCCGATTAAATTCAATCGACTACAGCCTCGGAGGCTACTCCCATCGGGAGCACTGTCGTGCACCCGATAAAATCAAGAAGAAGAAAAAGACAAGGCTTTGAGCCTGTAGCCGACAGCACGCGATCGACTACAGCCTCGGGGGCTACTCCCATCGGGAGCACTGTCGTGCACCCGATAAAAATATTATGAAAAATGACAAAGTTTACCTGGCCCGTGGCGCGGGAGAGGGGATCCATGGAGTTGTCCGTCACTTCTTTCGAAGCTGAAGTCCTGGCGGCAAAGCTAGGCGCCTCGAGTTCCACAGTCGCCGCATGGAGGGCTGCGCTGGGAGAATTCTGGACAGTGGGAGTCTCACCCGCAGCTCCTGCTCTATTCCTCTTTTCGGGAGGAACAGAAGAAGCATACCTGCGAGGACTGATGGTTTGCAATCTGCAACAGATAAACATCAGCATAGATGCAAAGGAAAAAGTTCGACCAAAGGACAAGAAGAAGAACTTACTCATCATCTTCATCTTCATCCAGCAAATCCGCGTTCCAAGCGGGCGCGATCACTGGGAATGAAGGGGAAGGGGCGAGTGAGCAAAGTGGAGTCGCGGAGATAGGAGCCTTCCCAGGCGATTCTTCCAAGGAGTTATCCTTGGAAGTAGCCTCGTTATCATCCACTCGACGACGCTTGTGGTGATGAAGGCCGCCATTCGAGCCCTCCGCATCATCCGAAGAATCGTCCTCGGAGCTCGAAGAAGCATCGGCTACACTGGTATCGGCTAAGCCATCCAGGTGACTCGCCAATAACTCCGAGGCGTCCTCTCCCGCAACTGGCGGGTAGCAGTTCGCCACTGCTAAGCTCTACAAAGAAGGCAGAAGAAGGCAAGAAAAAATCCAGTCGACTAAAGCTCAAAGCAAAGAAGAAAATAATAGAAGACAGGAAGGGTAAAACTAACCGCGGCTGGTGGAGGTTTCGAAGCGTCGAAGGCTTCGACTGTGCAGTCGGGGAACTTCTCCCCCACCTTCAAGCTGGTGACAGCCGCGATTTTCTTCTCAAACTCAACGTTCGAAAGCTCCTCGCGGCTCACTCGGCTAGGATCTTCAGCGCCTTGGTATTCCCACATGGTGGAAGGCCTTTGCTGCAGCGATTGGATCCTGCGCTTCAGAAAAATACTCGCCAGGTGCAGCCCGTTGAGTACCACTCCAGCAGTTTGATCCCGGAGAGCGGACACTCTTGCGAGTAGGCGCGTGACAACCTGGGTTTCTTCGGCTGACAGCTTGTGCGCCCAGGACTTCCGCCTCTTCAAAACAGCGAACGGGTGGAATTCCACGATCCCACCCGAGCTGTTGTCGATGGCGTAAAACCACTTTTTCCGCCAGCCTTGGGCGGAGTCGACGAAGTGCATGTTGAAGTAGCTACTCCCCAGTCGCGCCTGGATCCCGAAGCCACCTGTGCGTACCGGCTCGCCAGGCTCGGAGTCCACCCGCGATTTCTCGCGGAAGATGCGAACTTTGAAGAGGGCCTTCCAAAGCGCCCAATGAGGGCGAATGCCAAGGAAGCATTCGCAGAACACGATGAAGCACGAAATGTGTTGCACCGCGTTCGGAGGAAGATCGTGAAGCTGTATGCCATAGACATACAGCAACCCGAGGAGGAAAGGATGGAGAGGGAAGGAAAGACCCCGAGACACGTGGTCCGCGAAGACCACGCGCTCGTTCGACTGCGGGTTTGGTACCTCTTCTTTCTTCCCGAGGCGCACCCGCTTCTCAGATTCAGCCGGCAGCAGCCCCTCCCGCTGCATCTCCTTGATGCTCTTCGCGGTGGTGTTGGGCGAACGCCAGTCGCCAGCTCGAGGCGCAGGTTGCGCGGAAACTTCTCCGGTTGCAGAGGTGGCAGCGCCACATCTTTTGCCTCCAGCCATGGTTGACAGCACGAGCTCGAGCGCGAGGAAGAAGATGGGCGCGAGGAAGGAGATGGATTGAAGACGAAGGCTAGGAAGTTTTTACCGCAGCGCTAAGTCCCGTATTTATACATGGAGTGAATCAGCCCCAGCCATTCGATGCGCTACGTGGCGCCTATCGCAGCCACCACATGTGAAGACGAAACGAGGAGACGGTGAAACATTGTTTCGTGCCACGATCTTAACAGAAGAGCGTGCGTATTTACTGCACCGTTCACGTAAAAACCGGGAGCGGCGTCTCGATTCCCGGTCAAAAAGCTGACTAGGTGGGCCAGCCCATCTGTTACCACTCCGTCACGTCCCATCGGGAGGAGAAAAGTGCGCCATGACGTCATGGCACGCATCATCAAGTTCAAGAACCTTCGAATGGAAAATTCAAACACGAAAATAGCTTCGTATGAAATTCCTTCGATTAAAGGCAATTCCTTTACGAATAAATCATGGAGCAAGACCTCTTTAAAACAAGAGAACTACCCTATACACGAAAACTCTTTCGTACGGGCACAGCAGTCCAAACATGAAAACTCTTTCATATGGGCATGACTCTCTACAGTACGAAAATTCTTTCGATTGAATCTTAAACAATCACTCGGGTAGAAAGAACCTACCTCCATTCACACATGATATTTCTACATCATAAAGACCTGGATTGTTTAGCCGACTAGGCACATCCGGATGCCATATTCTTCGAATATGAAGGTAAGACCCAAAAAGATCTTTCTTAAGGGCCTGGAATCGCACTCGAAAGCTGCGTCCTCCGGTATGATTCCGTGTTAACAACACGAAGAAAAATCCTAGCGGACGCGCCGGGTACCCCTATAGGTTAAGTTCGACTCGATAAGTCCACAACGGCTCAGTCGCAACAATCACCTTATCGGGTTCGAGTCGGAGGTCTCGAATCTGTGTAGGCCAGGAATGTTTTTGCCCTAGTCGCAATTAATTGGCCCTGATCTCTCGGGAGAGCCAAGCTACTGTGCCGCATCCTTCTGCGATAAAAGCCACAAAAACAGGCACCTATGCTACTCGACACTCGAGCATGAAGACTCGTTGCACAGGGAACACACCCTTTAAAACAGGAAACAACCAAGCTGGTTATCCATAAGAAAGGCAGACCAAGAAAGGCTTGACCGCCTACTCGACTGGAAAAATCCCACTCGAGCAAACGCTCGGGGGCTACTGACGAATATATGGATCCTAGACCCTGCGAATAAGGACACCCCCTCTCAGGCCCAAGGTTGAAGGCCCAAGAAGAGGAGCCCTTGGAATACTCCAGAAGGCCCATGTGAAGCCCACCTGCATTAACTTGCGTGTTAAGGTAGGAAACATGTAACCGACATAGTTAGGGTTCGAGTCCTCTCCGGGTAGGATTCGAGACCTGGTCACCTATATAAGGCCAGGAGAGCCCCCCCCCCCCCCCCCGGGAGAGGACCAGGGCAACACAACACCATCAAAAGCCTTGAACTCGAGATTTTACTCTCGATTCGAGCATCACCATTGTAACCGATCTTTCCGTCAATACAGATCGACAAGAGGCAGGAGTAAGGGTTTTACCTCTACGAGGGCCCCGAACCTGGGTAAATCTCGCCCCCTGTCTAGCCGACGATTCCACCAGCGCTCATGACTTCTCCTAGTCGAAACCCGATAGGGTCACCTAAGGGATTTGTAGAGTCAGAGATTCGACACCGATATAGGAGAAGAACATGTGATCGCGGACAAGGGTCAATGGTGCAGGAGAATCCGAGATATCACGAGAGGTACATGCGTGCGGGTTCAAGTTACTAGGCGATCCCGTACAGGCTGACACGGAGCGTTCATGGGAGCAGTGACAGGTATGGACGAAGACATGTCCTGTATCTGACAGAGGGGACAGAGGAGGCAGTGCGTGACACACGTTGGACTTTCGGCCCGTGTCGGCCGGCGTACGCTACGCCACGGTGTAATTCACCTACACCATGTACCGCATGTCCCTGGCCACCATTATATAAGGTGGCCAAGCCCTCCTGCGCGAGAGAGACACGGGACACGAGAGAGAGAGAGAAAGATTCATTTCTTACTAATTTCTTACGAGCTCCTTCTTCTTCCTCTAGCCACAACTACTCAAGGAGCAATCTTGTAACCCGGATTCCCACAGATACAGAGAGAGACAAGCAGTAGTAGGAGCTTTACCTCCTCACGAGGGCCCTGAACCTGGGTATATCGGGTTTGCTTTATGTCTTCCTTGTGTGCTTCTTAGCGCACTATGCCTCTCCGGATACCGACAGTGTCCATCGGCCCTAACTCAAGTCATCCCATGGCATCTGCCGTGATACCACCACGACAGGAGGCACGTGAGACATCGTACTCCATTCATCCTGGGAGTACCTAGATGTATATGGATCTCAAAGATATATTTTGGTGGAACAACATGAAGAGAGAGATTGTCAAGTATGTGTCGGAATGTCACACATGTGAGAGGGTGAAGGCAGAACATCAAAGTCCAGCAGGACCATTACAACCTGTAGAGATTCTAGAATGGAAGTGGGAGGAAATTGGCATGGATTTCATTACTAGTCTACCAATGACCAAGTGGCATAAGAATATGATTTGGGTTATCGTAGATCGATTGACCAAAATTTTATATTTCCTAGCAGTAAATCAGAAGGATAACATAGAGAAACTGGTAGATCTAAATGTGAAGGAGATTGTTAGTAAACATGGAGTCCACAAGAGAATAGTTTCGGATCAAGGATCTGTGTTTACATCAGTATTCTGGAAGAAAATACAAAAAGGCTTTAGGATCATAGTTGGCTTTCAGTACTGCTTATCATCCACAAACTGGAGGGCAAACGGAAAGCACTAATCAGATTTTGGAAGACATGCTTCGGGTGTGTGCTTTAGATTTTGGTGGATCATGGGATGAACATCTACCATTAGCGGAGTTTTCATACAACAACAGTTGTCAAAGCAGCTTGAAGGCAGCACCATTTGAAGTACTCTATGGTCGGAAATGTGGATCACCGATATGTTGGTATGAAGCTGGAGGCAAATTAGAATTTGAACCAGGCTATGTCAAGGACAAGAAAAATGTTATAGATATCATCAGAGATCTCTTGAAGATCGCTCAGAGTCGTTAGAAAAGCTATGCTGACCAGAAGAGAAGGACATGGGAATCTAAAGTCAGAGATATGGTATATCTAAGAGTTAGTCCGATGAAGGGGGCTTAAGAGGTTCGGAGTAAAGGTAAAATTAAGTCCTCGGTACATTGGACCTTTCAAGATTCTTGCACAGAATAGGAATGTAGCTTTCACTCTACAGCTACCAGAGAAGTTGAAGGAGGTCCATAATGTTTTCCATGTATCCCAACTCCGGAAGTGTTTGAAGGAACCACAAGATTCTGTTACACATGATGATCTGGAGTTAGAATCAGACCTAATGTATGTTGAAGAATCAGCTAAGATTCTGGCAAAAGACTGGAAAAGACATTGGAATAGGGCAATAAAATATTCCAAAGTGCAATAGAAACATCATTCTGAACGAGAAGCTACCTAGGAGAAGGAAGAAGAACTACGACAAGCCTACCCCAAGCTCTTCGGGTACACTTGTTATAACTTTGGGATGAAGTTTTCGTTAGGGGGGAAGACTCTAATATCCCGGTGTTTAGGAACTAACGAAGGGTAGATATAGCAATTTGTGCATCTGCATCCATGTGTTTGCAAAACCTAAATAAAATTTTCACAAACTAAAACGCTGGAGTAATCGAAGTTTCGTCATCTTCCTGACTTAAGAGTTTAGGGTCGAAGAGGGAAGGTGGAAGGAATTTCGACATGATCTTTGGGTGTTGTTTCAAATTCAAATTGATTAATATGATAATTGGAACAATTAGTTATTAATTAAGATGGAAACATTTAATAAATTAAATCTTTATTCAATTTAATTTAATTAAGAGAATTTACAAAAGAAAAACAATAAGCTTTATTAATTATAAAACAATATATATAAAGTCATTACAATATCCAAAAAAATAGAAGTTTACAATTTCTTTTACAATTGAACATTTACAAGAATATTTCCTAGGCTATTTTGTAAATATTCTAGTCTCCAATTGTTCTTCTCTTGTTCCTGCAAAACAAATAAGAAAAATAAACATAAAATAAATGTGGAAATGGTGGGGATTAGTACCCTCAGCCTGGCAGTGTAATGCACTGCTAGTTGCATCATTGAGATTAGGCTTAAATCAAGTTTAGTATCTGTTTAAGATAAGTATAAGCCTCATGCTAGCATCATGGGCAAAGCCTCGGGTAATACAAGTGGTAGGTCAAAAATAAGTATAGCACCAGGATAAGACTAGGGCATCCGAGTAGGAAAAGATCTGAGGCATAGTAAGCAGGCACACAACACACACAGAGGTGCATGCCTCTATGTTATCACATCTACAAGAGATGGATAAAAGGGAAAACAGCCGTAGAGAGCAAGAGGTCAAGTCCCTTTCTTCTCCTGCATCACAGCTCGAGCTACACAGCTCCATCAACACAGCTAGAACACACAGCTGGAATTACTCACCCCAAATAAACCAACCACCACAAATCTGTGAAACCACATATCCAACATGATCAACACAAGGCGAAGCTAGGAGTTGGAGGAGTGGGTCTGGAGACAAGAAAATCAAGCAAGCAGACCACAAGCACACAAACCAGCACATCATCAACTATTAGGTTGATCCCTACACCATCTAGCAAGAGATTGCTAGATTATGCACAGAGTTTTGGGCTGGGAATTTCCCTCGGTCTGGCATAGTAGTGCTATGCTAAACACATCCTAGGGAAATTTTAAATACATGCATAGCATCTATTCTTAGGGTATTTTGGCCTCGGTATATTACATCACTGTCCATGGGCAAAACCAATATGTGAGCATATGTTCCTATCAGCTAAAATTTCTTAGGGGCTCTAAGATCAATGGAACCATGTTCTTATCAGTTTTTATGGTCAACAAGGGAATACATCATAAGCAATTATGCCAACAAAATTTCTCTAGCTCACAAGCAGGCAACAAGTTGCTGGGCACAAATCCAATGGAAAAGCACCTCACCACAACAATTACACATCAAGTTGCATTAAGATTCAGTAAATACAGAGAAGGGGAAAACATGGCATGTTTCCAGGCTAGCTGAAACACACAGGGGAGAGTGGCACATCCTCTGGAGTAAATTCCAGAGTAGCACACACTATGGTGTTACCATTAAGAGATGTCCAATTTACATAAGCATCAGGAACAACATCACAGTGTCTAGCCAGGTTTTGATCACAGGTTATTCCTAAAGCTAGGTCATGGCCGCAATTAAGCAACAAACCAGGTATAGCACTAGTAAGCCCATCTATTTAGCACCTGGGGTAGTTCTCTGGTTCAAGTAGGCAACAAGCAAGAATTACTCCTAGCAAATTCATCCACACACAGAGGAAGTTCTCAGGTCTAGCAGGCATGAACGCAGGCATCGAAGGCCTCATTCCAGATCAAGGTGAGGGGACAGAGGAGAGTTACATAAGAGGGGGCATAGGAGGAAGCTCACCGGAGTGACCACCGTCGTGGTCACTGCCCAGACGTTGAAGCAGCATCGACGGCGAGCCGGTGCGTCGTGGTTGCGTTCCCGGGGAGCCGTCCCGACAGTGCCCGTAGCGCCACTGTTGCGGCAGTAGCACGACACGACCACCAGGGAGGTGTTGAGGCTGCATCATCACGCAGGAACTCGGGTAGAGTCACCGGAGCAGCACGGGGAGACAATGGTCAGGTTTCACCGGAACCCTAGCCAGTAGAAGTCGCGTACGAATGTTCCTGGAATTGTTTTTCAAATCGAAGTGGTAGAGAAGGTAGAGGTTCACGAGGCGCATCGATTACGACATCAGGCGGCAGCGGAGATGATACGGGCATCTACTGGTTAGCACGCTAGGACAATAAACTACGATGTATAATGTCTAAGGCCTGCGAGCCGCATGTGTTGGCCGAGTCTTCTAAATGGGCCGGTTTGTATCCAGTTTGAGTCCAACTAGGTTTAGGTTCGAGTCAGTTTCGGTTTGGGTTTGTCCAACCGACTAGAGGTTGGCCTCTTATATAAAGAGAGCCAAGGCCTAGGGTTTTAGACAGAGTTAAGTTATGTAGAACCAAGTGTTCAGGTTACCACCGTCCCTCGGGGATCGGCGTGTAGACGGCGTCTCGGACGTTGGTCAAGTATCTTTGAAATTGAGGCACGAGTGTTCTTGGAATTGCCAGGAGTTATCGTGCGTTTGCGAGAAGGTCCTTGAGCGATCAAGGGTTGTCGAGCTTGGCGTGAGGCGTGGTGTTCATCACCTTGTTGCTCGCCTAAATCTATCATGTTCTCCAGGTTGCGTGTATCGCTCATGTGATTGGGAGGATAGTTATCATTGGTGGTTCTTGCGGTGAAAGATCGGGCAAACATCCGTATCATGTGGTATCAGAGCGCTAGGTTGATCACCGCGAGATTTGTTTGGTGCAAGATCTATCTGCAGGTTTGTAAAGATTGGCAGATTTATTTTTGTTGGGGGCGACGAGTTGGAATGTGTTGCATCTCGTCGAGTTGAAGGTGCCGCGTGGGATCGTGTTGCCATCGCCGTCATATGTTGTTCTGAGGCAAAGTCCGCTGTGATCGCTATTTCGACGAGATGGAGCAGCGTTTCGTGGCTGTTCGTGAATAGAGTCCATACAGAAATAGATGTGAAAAAAAATAAGAGGACACTGCGGATCTGATTAGGACTGCCAGCGGAACAAATAAGTAAAAGATCCATGATCGAATCTGTAAGCGGGACATAAAATACAAGAGGAGGTCGTATTGAGAAGTTGAGGTTGATCACGTTTCCATTTATTGGAGTATCAAATTAATTAAGCTATAGGGTGGCCACGTGATTTGTCTCCTATCGAAAAGAAGCTGACTCGAGGAAAGAATCGGCTAAAAAAAAGGGACTGCTATTAAGGCAAGGAGACTGGTGCTTGACGTACTACGTCTTCCATCCACGGGATTTGTAGCGTCTTGGCCTGATTGGATTAGCGTGTTGGCCACCATAAAAAAAAGGGCTGGGTGCAAGGAAAGGCAACTAGGAAAGAAAAATTGGTACGGGAGTCTCGTCAGCTGTTTGTTTGGCCAAATTTTATGGTACAGTTTGCGGCGGACAGAAAAAAAGACACTCTTTTATATTTTCACAGGCGGTGAACTTGGTTCATTTGGATTCAAGGGGTGCAGGAATTTGTCCTGTTTGTCTTGGGTGATGCACTCAGTTGATCTCCACTATTTTAGATTGCATCCGTGAGCGTATTCAGCTTACTTGGATCCTTGGGGTACAGGAGTCTGTCCTGCTGTGTCAGGGGTGGTTTGCATGGTGCGTTTACAGATGTAATTTGACAGATTATGTGTCTAAATCATGTTGGTGGTGCCAAACATGGATGGCTCCAAGAACAAGTCTAGCTAGCCGAGAGGGAGGATGTGGTGTGGGAGGCAAGCAAGACTTGAGGATATAGAAGCGTGGCGATATGATAATTTGACGCCACAAGCACCGGAGAAGACCTTCTGGCGTTGAGGACAACGCCTTTTGAAGAAAAGGAGGATGATACGGGCATCTACTGGTTAGCACGCTAGGACAATAAACTACGATGTATAATGTCTAAGGCCTGCGAGCCGCATGTGTTGGCCGAGCCTTCTAAATGGGCCGGTTTGTATCCAGTTTGAGTCCAACTAGGTTTAGGTTCGAGTCAGTTTCGGTTTGGGTTTGTCCAACCGACTAGAGGTTGGCCTCTTATATAAAGAGAGCCAAGGCCTAGGGTTTTAGACAGAGTTAAGTTATGTAGAACCAAGTGTTCAGGTTACCACCGTCCCTCGGGGATCGGCGTGTAGACGGCGTCTCGGACGTTCGTCAAGTATCTTTGAAATTGAGGCACGAGTGTTCTTGGAATTGCCAGGAGTTATCGTGCGTTTGCGAGAAGGTCCTTGAGCGATCAAGGGTTGTCGAGCTTGGCGTGAGGCGTGGTGTTCATCACCTTGTTGCTCGCCTAAATCTATCATGTTCTCCAGGTTGCGTGTATCGCTCACGTGATTGGGAGGATAGTTATCATTGGTGGTTCTTGCGGTGAAAGATCGGGCAAACATCTGTATCAGGAGACCACCGAAGGCGCCCAGTAGAAGTCGGCGACGACGCTCGGTCGCCAGCGAGAGAGAAGGAGAGGAACGGGAGAGGGAGATACGAGTAAGAGTGCGGCCTGGCTCGGGGTCTCTCCCGACTCCCGAGCAGGTCTGGTCTAACCCGCTGGTGGGGTGGCCCACCAGTCGGGATTAGGGGACAAATGGCCTTTTGACCATTTCTATTAAAAGGAATCAATTAAAATTTAAACAAATATATAAAATCAATAATAAAAATTATAAATTATAAAAATAAACCAATTCAAATATTTTAAATACTTAAAATTTATAACTATTTCTATACCAATTATTTATAACTTAACCTTATTGTTTTAATAATTTTGATAACTCTAATAAAATTAATAAAAGATGAAAAATAAATTTATCCTTTATTCTTTTAAAATTATAAATAAAAGCCTATATCATTTTAATACCTAATTTTCTTATTTCAAAACAAAATTTATCAAGTAAATATTCCTTTGTTTTATCAAAATGAATTGAGATAAATCAGATCAAATAGAGTTTAATATTCTAAAATAATTAAAATTCCACATTTTTTAATTAATTAAAGATTAATTAAAAGAAAATGCATGCATGTCATTATTATGCATAATAGCATCATTTGCTTCTTTAAACATTGTCCTTACGAGACAAAGATGGTATTTTGTAGAACAAGGAAGTCAGGGGTTGCACCAAGCATGAGACTCCATTATCTATCTGTCTCAAGGCAAGTTCGTCACTTGCTAGTGTCCTCTAAAGTATTTCCTAAGAACTATTTTCAAAACTCTATCGTATTACCACATGATTCTCAAAAGAATGCATGATCATATTTTTATAATAATATGACTAATTGAATGACTACCTGAGTGGTAGTGTTCTATTTGGTGGGCGTATGGAACCATGGTAAAATGAATCGGTCATTGGAAGGTTCCATCTGTATGGGAAAGTATTACCTAGGAGATAACAACCAATACCGTAAGAGTTCTTGTGCCGTAAATACCGCGTTGACCATAGGTCTTGTATGGGGTGAGTAAACCAGTTGTGATCTTTTCCCGTTCACATGTCAACGGGCTGCCAGAGGCGTACGTTGTAGGTCTTGCGAGACTACATGCACATGGGTGGGATCACTTAATTCCCACGAACTCTTGGGTCTATGATGGTCCGGGAGCCTAAATATCTATCATGAGGGGTAGAATCTGGGGTAAACCTGTGTGGCCTGGAATGGGTGGGCATGTGTTGTGTGGAGAAGCATGATTGGAAAAACAACCGGGCCCCACACCTGAGTGGTGTCGACAGGAACGATCGCTGGTTGTGCAACATGGTCTTGATCGCATATGGGTAAAGTAACGCACATTTGTAGAGTGTAAAATGATGTGACATGTTACCCCTTTTTCCGGGAAAGAGATGTGAACGCTGCAGGAAAGGATCTCCATAAAGTTCTAGCTCCTGTGAAGATTTGACGGGCATAGTTTTCCAAATAAAAGCAATCTCTTGAAGAAACGTTTTCACTCAAAACCTACATTATTCTAGACTCTTTAGAGTCGAGGACTGTAAATAGTACATCAAACTACCCACCTTACTTATTGAACTTGTTGAGTAACCCTGGTTACTCATTCGTTCCCATTTGACCCCCTGCTTAGGCTATGAGAACCTAGAGAAGGCATCCTTCAACTCATCAGAGGCCAAGAAGACATCTACTACGAGGAGCCAGATATCTCCGGTAAAGTTGAAGGGGTGGACTAGACCATCCAGTACGGAGCTAGTCCAGAGGAGGCAGAGTCTGACTAGGCTTAGCTGGGTCTAGTACCCAATACTTAAGCACGATCGAATCGAGCAGCCTTGAACTTCTATAATAAGTTGTTGAGTTCCCGTGTATGCATTTATTACTTTTGAGTTGATGTTGTAAACTTCAATAATGAGGTGACCTCATCCTGAGATCATCCTCTATTCTGCACGCTATGTTTTGTAATATAAGTTTGTATGACAATCAAGTCCCTCAATGTTTCTGTTGTACTGCCCTGAGGGATGTAATATTTGCATAGCGGTGTTCTGTGAGTGTTATGTCAACGACTTACGTACTACAACATGCAGTGGTATGTTGGGTCACTGCAACAGCCCAACCGTGTCCGAAGCAGAATGAAGAGTTTGAATCTGAGTAAGGAGCAAGGCCTTACGTCTACGGATGTCTATCGAATCTGCATCTCAACAAGTCCCTCGGGTGAACCCATAGGGTTTCTAATAGGAGAACCTGTGGACGCTGGTGGCGATCGTCGGCTAGACAGGAGACTCGATTTACCCAGGTTCGGGGCCCTCGTAGAGGTAAAACCCTTACTTCTGCCTCTGTCGATCTGTATTGTCGAATAGATCGGTTACAATGGGGGATTGCTCAAGTCGAGAGTATGATCTCGAGCTCAAGGCTTGATGGTGCAGTATTGCTTGGTCCTCTCCCGGTGGCTCTCCTGGCCTTATACAGATGGCCAGGTCCCAAACCGTGCCCGGGGAGGACTCGAACTCTAAACCTAAGTCGGTTACAAGTTTCCTATCTTACCCCGTAAGGCATTGCGGGTGGGCTTCAATTAGGCCTTCTAGAGTAGTCCAAAGCTTCCCGTATTGGGCCTCGGTCTTGGGCCTAGGACCAGGTATCCTTATTCGCCGGGTCCAAGGTTCATCCCTTCGTTAGTAGCCCCCAAGCGTTTGCTCGATTGGGACTTTTCCAGTCGGGTAGACGCTCAGATCTTACTTTCCTTCGGATGACTATTATAGTCGTTTTCCATTCGGAGGGTGTATACCCTGTGTGATGAGCTAAATACTCGAGTATCGAGTGGTGAAAGTGCCCGTGTTTTAGGCTATTTTTTGCAGAAGGATGTGGCACAGTAGCTTGGCTCTCCCGAAAGATCAGGGCCAATTAATTGCAACTAGGGCAAAAACAGTTCTGGCCTACACAGATTCGAGACCTCCGACCCGAACCCGATGAGGTGATCATTGCGACTGGGCCGTAGAGGTCTTACCGAGTCAAACTTAACCTATAGGGGTACCCGGCGCGTCCGCTAGGATTTTTCTTCGTGTTGTTGACACGGATTTTTACCGGAGGACGCAGCTTGAGTGCGATTCCAGGCCCTCAAGAAAGATCCTTTGGGTCTTACCTTCATATTCGAGAAAATATGGCATCCGGATGTGCCTAATTGGCTGAACAATCCAGGTTTGTGATGTGTAGACATCGTGTGATGGAGTGGCAGGATCTGCGCACCCGCGACGTTTTAGGTCTGTGATTTCTCGAGTGAGAAAACAAAGTTATTTTGTCCACACGAAAGGATTTTTGTGTCTGGAATCTTCACACCCATACAAAAGAGTTTTCGTGTCTATGGTCTTGTTTTACGTGAAAGAATTTTCACACCATAATTTATCCATACGAATGAGTTTCCGCATCTTGATCTGCCCATGCAAAGTTTATTTCGCGTGTTGGGTCTTTTATCCGAATGAATTTCCAATTTTATGATACGCGCCATGACGTCATGGTGCACTTTATCCTCCCGATGGGACGTGAAGGAGCGATAGCAGAGGAGTTGGCCCACCTTATCAGCTTTTTGACCGGAAACGAGACGTCGTTCCCGGTTTTTACGCGAACTGCGCACAGTAGATGTGCACGGTCCACTGTTAGGATCATGGCACAAAACAGCATCCGCCTCCCTTTCGTTTCGCTTTCACACGTGGCAGTTATGATGGATGCCGCGTGGCTCAACAAACGGTCAGGATCGGGCGGCTCTGTGTATAAATATGGGCCTTAGGTGAAACGGTGAAAATTTCCCCAGCCTTCATCTTCCTCAGTCTTCGTCTTCCTCGTTCTCTGCCCTTCTTCTCCGCGAGCTCGCACCAGCATCCATGGCAGGAGGCAAGAAGCGCGGCGCCGCCGTTTCTTCGTCGAGGGCGACGGAGGAAGTTCCCGTTCCGCCTGCTCCGCGTTCAGGCGACTGGCGTTCGCCCAACACCACGGTCAAGAGCATCAAGGGGATGCAGCGAGAAGGATTGCTGCCTCCCGAAGCTGAGAAGCGGGTGCGCCTCGGAAAGAAAGAGGAGGTACCCAATCCCCGCGCGAACGAACGCGTGATCTTCGCGGGTCATGTTTCGCGCGGGCTCTCCTTTCCCTCCATCCTTTCCTCGTGGCTCTGTTGTATGTCTATGGCATACAGCTCCACGATTTGCCTCCAAACGCAGTACAGCATATCTCGTGCTTCATTGTCCTTTGCGAGTGCTTTCTGGGCATTCGCCCCCATTGGGGCCTTTGGAAGGCCCTCTTCAAGGTGCGCGTCTTCTGCGAGAGATCGCAGGTGGAGACTGAGCTCGGGGAGCCGTTGCGCACCGGCGGCTTCGGGATCCAGGCGAAGTCGGACAGCGGCTACTTCATGATGCACTTCATCGACTCCGCCCAAGGATGGAGGAAAAAATGGTCCTATGTCATCGACAACAGCGCGGGTGGAGTCCACGAATTCCACCCGTTTGTTGTTCTGAAGAGGCGGAAGTCCTGGGCGCACAAACTTTCGGTTGAAGAAAACCGAATTGTCACCCCTCTATTCGCCAAGGTGGCCACTCTTCGCGATCAAGCCGCAGGAGTTGCGCTGAATTGCCTGCACTTGGCGAGCGTATTCCTCAAACGCAGGATTCAGCCCCTATAGGAGAGGCCATGCGCGATGTGGGAATACTAGGGCGCCGAAGATCCTAGCCGCGTGAGCCGAGAGGAACTCTCGAATGCTGAATTCGAGAAGAAGATTGCGGCTATCACCAGCTTGAAGGAGGGTGATACCTTCCCCGACTGCCCAGTAGCAGCTTTTGAGGCATCAAGGCCTCCACCACCTGAAGTAAGTTCAAGTTTTTCTTTGTATTCTATCTCTTTCCTGCTCGAAAGTTTTTTGTTGACTGAAATTTGTAGCATCCCAACTTTTAATAAAGAAGGAATACCTGTGTTAGTGTGCTAGTCCCTGGATCAATTGCTAGCACCACAGTACAAAATGAAATATCATGCAAATGCATCAAATTTTATTACATCGCATGATCCAGTCTTTACAAAAATAGGATTACAACTTGCATAGTCTTAGAAGACTAGCAGAAAACAAAGAAATACAACGGAATACGTAGTACAACATTGAGCCCATCTTCTTCATGTGCCACAGGCAAAACATGTTGGCGATAGTCTCGAGATCCTAAACGAAATCCTCACTCGTCTTCAGAAACATCTGCAATATGGAATATGCAGCCACAAGGGAGTCAATACAATTTAATGTATTGGCAAGTAACACTATGGTGGATATAAATGGCAAGACTAGTACTACATGCTTATTTGGCTGAGTGGAGTTTAGGCTAAGTTTGCATAAAGCCAGTTTTGTCCTATCTCTTTTGTAAATCAAACTTTTCTTTTCAAAGGGGTGGCAACATTGGATTTAGATCCAAGCACCACAATACTCTTCACTTGGTCAAAATTTTACTTATTGAAATTGGTGATGAGATTCTTCCGTCAATCCTTGTCCAGCTGCTCATAGTTGTCCATAACCGGGGACACGGCTAAGATCTTAGTTTGTTGACTCTGCAGAGTTTGTGCACTTTCACCCTTTGTCTTCAATTAGCCCAAACATCCTATACACCCGGAGTGCATCATGGAAAGGAGAGAATTGAGACGAGATCTTTCAGAAGAAGAAGTCCAAACCCACCGGCAAGACCCGTTCCACCTATAATTTTGCTACATCTGCTTGTCAAGCCTGGGCTGAACCCTCACAACTTAATTGATCAAGACAGAGCCCATATTGTCAAAAGGCTGCACGGGAAGCTACTAGATTTAGAGGGACATAGTAATCTCTTTGTTCCTGGGTGGCCATCCTCAAGTGACAACCTCAAGTGAAATAACCCTTAGATAAGGGCCCTGAGGAAACACTCAACATAACCCAGTCTTACCACTTCCACCCAGGTGGTTCATTCATTAGTTATACTTAGGATTTTTCCTCAACATCTAGTAAAACAATTTGTAACATTGCATAGCACCTAGTAAATTCTAAGGCTATCAAAATAACAAGGTAAAAGGGATGGCTACACACTACTAGGATAATAGCATAGCATGGTATAACTTAGTAAAATTTCCTATCATGCATACTACTCAAAATCAACTAATGCATATAGAAAATAATGGGTAGTTGATGGTGTGTTACTTGCCTTGTTGAAGTTGGTGAAGAATTCACACTCTCTTCACAAAAGATCGTTGCTCTCCGTACAATCTATTCATTGAAAACACAACAAAATAAACAAACATGCCATCAAACAAACATACAAGTGAATAAATCATACAAAGCAAAAATCATGGCAAAAGGGGTTTAACCAAGTTGGCTAGGACAAGGTCAAGGTTTGAGTTTTGAAAGATTCATTCCATAATGGTTCAATACATTGTTAAGGAGTTTCCAAGGGTTTACTTGGAAAGGACTAGGTTGAGTTTGATGTGATCTAACTTTATTATAACCATACTTGTCGAGGAAGTTCCAAGAGTTCACTAAGAATAAACATATTACTTCTTCAACTAAAGTAATACATAATAATGTGTAACACTTAGTTGTTTTTCATCAAAACATTTGAGTGATCTAAGTTTAGTCTTTCCATTTTGGTTTAGGATAGGTCTAGGTTCAACTAACTTCATAACAAAGGATATAATAAGTTAAAGTTTTGGTCTTTTCCATTTGGGTCAAGGGCTGGACAAAAACAACTTGTTATTCTTCAACTTGTGTGGATGGCTCCAAGTCTTCACATGCTTGTCTTCTTGAAGTTCATCTTCATACTTCTATTGTAGTTTCCTCCTTGTTGTTAATCTTCTCTTGAACTTGATAAACCTTCATGGCTTTCACTTCACTAAATGGTTTGGGTATGGGATGGGCAAAAATACCACTAAGTCAATTTCTTCACACTTGTACTTCTTGAGTTGCTTCTAGTTGTTGTGGAGTCTAAGTCTTCTCTTCAAAACTTCTTCATTGATCTTCCTTGTAGCTCTTCATGTTGCCACCAGGTTGAAAAGAGAAGAATAGAAAAGGGAAGGAAAAAGACTTAGAGAGAAAGGGTGTTAGTCCCCTAGAAGTTTCTCTGGTTTTCTTCTAGTGCTTCCACTTCTTGGAGATGCTTATGAAGTTTGTTTTATTTTCCTAAGTTCCTTCATTGGTCTTCTATCTTCATGTTGAAAAATCTCTAGATGGTTAAGTCCTCCTTTGCACTTCATGGTTCTCACAAATCCCAACTTGGTGAAATCTTGTAGCAAGCATGGGGAAGTGGAGAATATAGAAAACTAAAGTTCACTACTTGGTACTATATGTGATTGGCACATTCTAAGGACATGGCTTGGCTCCAAATGGACATAACATCAAATAATAACAGTTGAAAACAAATCCTAAGACATGGTAAAGATGGATGAATCACTAGGTTGGGTTTTTGGTCAAAAACACATGGCCATGGTCCAAGGATGTCCAAAATGGTTGGGCAAGGTTGTTTCTGGTTCAAGGTTGTCAAATGGAACAAATTTGCAAAAGGAACTATATTGAAATTATTTATAGAAATTAATCTATGTCAAAAATACTCAAATAGACAACTTAATTTTAAATTCAATTTTAATTTGTTCAAATATTATTTTGGGACAGAGGATATGAAAGCACACATTCTAAGGTTTCCAAATATATTTTATTTGCAATTTTTGGATTTGTAGAATTTGAATTATGCCAAATTTCATCAAACAAGCATATTTGAATTTGAACAATTTTAACTTTGTCAAATTTGAATTTGGACAGTGCTAAAAGATTCTACATATTCTGGTGATTTCAAAAAGTCCAAGTTGGTTGAATTTGGATGTGTGGATAAAAAGTTATGATGGATCTAAGATGCAGGGGCTTTTCTGCAAAAATTCCATTCTATTTTTATTCGGAATAAAATCCAAAGACAGGCTGGGCCGAAAATGGGTTATCTGTCGCGCGGGGCGATGGTTAGGAACTGGGCTTGGGCCTGCTACGCACCGCAGTGGGCGACAGATAACAAGTTGGGCGTTGCCAACTGGGCTGGCTACGTGGTTGTCTGTGATTCGTTGATACCGATTCGTTAAGTGAATTAACAGGACGCGTCCGATTTGGATCTAACGGCTAGGGGCTAGGGTTTACCTCTGTCACCGGAATTTCTCGCCGGAAATGGAGGGACGGCGGCGCCACGCTCGGGAATGGACGGCGGCGGCGCTCCAGAGGTGCTCGAGCTCGACGAAGACCACGGGGAGGTGCGGGGGAACACAGCGAGGACGATGGAGAGGACGGTGCGTGCTCGCGAACCTCCAGTCGATGGCGCGATGCAAACAAATCTTCCCGGGCGCCGGCGACGCTCCGGTGAGCACGGTGCAAGCTCCTAGCTGCACAAAAAGCCAAGGAAAAACCTCAGATGGACGCGCGGGTACAAGGGAAAGATAATGGGGCGAAAAGGAGGAGGAGAGGATGGCTACGGTGGTCGAAATCGATGAAAACGGCCGGCGGGCAGCATGAACTCCGGTGAGCTATTGCTAGAGCCTGGAGGTAAGAGAAGGGGTGGATCCAGAGGGGAAATAGAGAGGGAGAGAAGGGCTTTAAGGTGCTGGGCTCGGGGAAATTAATGGGATGAAGAAATGCACGAATCAATTGAATTGATTTCTTCAGTTTCGGTAAGAAAGAGAAACGCAGGAGCTTGATGACGAGGTGATGTCATCGCTTATGTCAGCAATTTTTTTTTCTTCTTTATTTAATATCTTCTGTTTTATAATTCCTATTCACCTCAAATAAATTTCTAAAATCCTTAAATATTAATACCTTTCAGATTATAACATTTTTGTAACCTTTTCAACACATTTGAAATTTCATATTTTGCAATTATAAATAAATCATTAATAGTACTTAATATCATTTTATATAGAAAATAGCAATTAATTTGTAATAAGGTTTTATAAAATTACAGAAACCTTGTTATTGTCAAATATTGTTTTTCAAAAACATTTCAACTTGTTTTCATATTTTTATAGCTTTAAAATATGAGAAAACATTAATAGCAAATTTATACAAAAC
Organism: Alopecurus myosuroides; assembly: GCA_028641055.1. Lineage (NCBI taxonomy): Eukaryota > Viridiplantae > Streptophyta > Magnoliopsida > Poales > Poaceae > Alopecurus > Alopecurus myosuroides. Next base: position 103,571,614 of record CM054063.1, on the reverse strand, counting down.
AAGGATTTTAAAATAGAAATATGATTTAAATGATTTGAGAAATATCTCCATGGTTCAAGTATTATTTTCTAGGACCTTTTAAAACATTTCATACCTTATAAATTTCAACATACTTGAAAAATCACTAGTAGTAACCTTTTGTTATATTCAAAATAGAGAATTATTTAATAAATTTTGAAATGGGGTTTAGTAAAAGCGGAAAGGTTTTCCCAAATGAAAACATTGTTTTCTCAAAGTATCTTACTTGTTTTCATAAACAATTTATTTCTATAGCACTATATTATTTTGTTGATTGACATAACACTTGGAAAACAAGGATCCAACTTATATCCATTTTGGGGTTATCAATAATAGTGAAACCCTTTTGAGACAAAAGAAAATATTAGAGATAACAATTCTCTAGTTTTTATATATCAAAAAATATTTCCAAGATCATAATTGGGTTGAAAACATGTTTGGTGTAAGGGTTTTCTTAAGAAGAAATATTTTCTTTATGTAGAAATATTTATTTTGAAATGACTTTAGGGTTTATGGAATAGAGGTATATTGGATTTTCATTTCCAAAACATTAGAACCTGTATTGTTTTCTTTTGTTTCTTGCATCTCATTTGTTTTTTCGTGACTTGCATAACATGAAAACAAAAAAAAATCAATTTTTTAGTGATTTTTGGACTTTCCAAAAATCAGGGATGTTACAAAATTCTTCCTTCCTTTCTTCTTCTGTCTTCCCTTTCTTGTAGAGTTTAGCGGTGGCCAATTGCTACCCGCCAATCTCCGGAGAAGAGGTCTCGGACTTGTTGGCAAGCAATCTGGACGCCCCAGCCGACACCAGCATTGCTGAAGCCGATTCGAGCTCCGAGCACGATTCCTCAGATGACGCGGAAGAATCGGGTAGCGACCTCCGCATCCGCAAACGCCGCCGATCGGAGAATAATGAAGCCACCTCCAAGGATAACTCCTTGGGTAAGGAGTCGCCTGAAAAGGATCCCCTCACCGTGACTCCGCTAAGTGCGCGCGCCCCTTCTCCTTCCTTGTCGAAGATCCATACCGCCTGGAACGCGGATATGTTGGATGACGACGACGACGAGTAAGTTTCTGCTTTCTTTTTTTGTTCTAGTCGAATGTTTCCTTTTGCTTCTTCTGACAAATTGTTGTTCTTTATGACAGTCTCCAATCCATCAGCCCCCGGCGGTTCGTCTCTTCCCTTCCTCTCGAAAAGAGGAAGAGACCTGCTACTGCGGGTGAGACCGCGACTATAGGCATTGTGCAGAATTCTCCGAGTGCAGCTCCCGCAACGGTAGCTACGGAATATAGGATCCCTAGCTTTTCTGTTGGAGCTTCGACTCTGAAAGAAGTGTCGGGTAGCTCGGCGGACCCTCTTTCCACAGCTCAGGGCCAGGTAAATATTGTTATTTTCCTCTTCATATTGCACTTTGTCTGTTTGGATTTTTTATCGGGTGCACGGCAGTGTTCCCGATGGGAGTAGCCCCCGAGGCTGTAGTTAATCATGTATGATTGGCTACAGGCTCAAAGACCTGCTCTCTCTTTTCTTCGTTTTATCGGGTGCACGGCAGTGCTCCCGATGGGAGTATCCCCCGAGGCTATACTCGAATGTTTGCAATCGTGTATAGGCTCAATCTTCTCCTCTTTGACTTTTCCATCTTTATACTCTTGCAGTCTCTTCTTGACTCCCTTGTGGCCGTTGGCCATCGTGTTATCTCGGCCGAGACAGAATGCGTGACCCTTCGGGCGGATCGCGATTGACTTGTCTCGGACAACGGTCTTCTCCGAGGTAAAATCGTCAACTCTTTCTATCTCATCTTTCCATTCGCATAAATTCCTTTGGATTTCAAACCTGTTGTTGTGCAGCTCAAATCGACGCGTTGAAGGCTGAAAAGGTGGTTGCTGTCACTCGAGTAGGCGCCCTGGAGGCTCATTTGGAGACTGCTCGAGAGGATCTCGAATCTTCTCGTAGGCAGTCTACTGACTTTGAGGGAAAGCTTGCGGATGCACAGGATGCCCTGAAGAAACTGGAAGAGACTGGCATGAAGCAAGATAATGATCTTGTCGACTTCCTTCGTCCTCTGGCCCAGCGTTTTGCAGGTGAGTTGTTCTTATCCTTTATCTTTCGATCGATTAGTAAGTTCTTCGGATTTTTACTTATCTTTCTACAGGTCTTCTTGGTGTCGCTGTTGAGCTTCCCGGAGTTCAACGAGGGGACGCCTTGACAGATTCCTGCGCTCAACTTCGACATCATTCTAACGGGGTTTGCACCCTGATTAGCGATGCTACTCGAGTGTTGACGCAGCTTTATGGGCGTTTTTTGGTCGACGCTGCGGTTCCTCCCCTGCTGAGCGATCTTCTGAAGGTCTTTATGGAGAGCAATCTCCTCGATGCCTACGCGGTTGCTCAGTCAGAGTCCGGGGCGAAGACTGCTATCCAATTTGCACTGGTGCACAGAGTCGCAGGCTTGGAGGGGGCGTACTCGGACCTTCCTGTCGACACTGCTACAGGCAAAAAGGTAGCGCTTCGTCCTTTCGGCGATCCAGCTGGAGTGCTTGCCCGAAAGTTGTCCGATTTGCTTGCCCGTGCTAGTCGTAGGGGGCACACTGCTGCGAGTGGCAGCACATCTGCAGCTCCTTAGGATAGTTTCTCCGTAGTTTGTGCTTTTGATGTAATGAACCTTGGGATGTATTCTCGTATTCTGCTTTTAATTGAAATGTTGTTTTGATATCTTGAGGTGTTTCATGTGATTGAATTGTCATGAGTTCTCCCGATGGGAGTAGCCCCCGAGCACATGTCGAATAGGTGGTGTTATTTCTCGAATGGAGCGTCTTATTCCTTAACTGTCTTTTATCTTTCCAGGTAACTAGAGTTCTTGTGGAGTCCTCGAGTGGGTCCGCTGCTCGAGTAGATCCTCTTGTTGCTGCTGTTGGCACCTTTGCCGGCCTTCGTGACCGTGTTGCGGATGGTGAGCGCAAACTAAAGATTTTGCGCGGGGTGGCGGATGTTGCTAAGTCCAAACAAAAACTTGCGATTGAACGTGAGCATTTTGTGATGGATGAGTTGGCGGTTGTTGCTAGGGATTTGCTCTGTAAGTATCTCAGCCCCCTGGCTTTCTGTATTTGCTATCACCCTTTGATCCTGTGTCTTTCTTTGTAGTTGTTCAGCCAGATGACAGGAGTGAGAAACAGTGGGTGGAGAACCATATTCCTCATGAAGCCGGTAGTTCAAAGCCCCATGCAAATAATTTTTGGTCTGATCGTAGTCGAGGCTTTGTGCTGGCTACCTTGAAGTATCGAGTAAACCAGGCCAAGATACTCGTGAGTTCGTTTCACGAGATTTTGATTGCTGTGAACTCCGCTTTTTATCCATTGGAAAGGGGTCCAGAAAATTGGAGCTATCTCCTTAGAACTTTCGGGCGAGAAGGAGAAGTCCGCGAGTGTGTCCGTAATCAGATGATATGTGGTGCAGTAGTGGCACTCTCCTTCGTCCGATTGTGGCATCCAGAGGTGAATTTCAACTCTGTGGCTAGGCTTCCTGATGGTCAAGTCGATATGTCCCCTCATTATAGTGTTGTTCGGCCTGCCGCAGAGGAGATCATTCGATTGACCTCGGAAGAAGTGGATCGGGTGCTAGCCGAGGAAAACACTCGTCGCCATATGTAATCATAGGATGTATGTATCCTGTATAGTTTCTCAAAACTTTGTAAGGCGTCTACCTTGTGTGTAACATTGTGTATATGATATTACTCCTGTTGTGCTATTTCTACGCATAGCCCCCGTGTATATTTTTGGGGTGTGTACCTGTTCTTGAGCACTTAAGGATGGAGATTGCGAGTAGCTATGGTTGAGGAACCATGTATTTTTATTGAAATGGCTGAGAAGCCATGTGTTTCGGGCTACAAGATGGCTAATATAGCCTTATTTGTATGAGTAAATGTAAATCTAGGGATAGAATTTGCGGAGGTGTGCAACATTCCATGGGTTGGAGTAGACGCCTCCAGTCGTCGGGTTCTTCAGTCGATAGGCGCCACCTGGGATAACTTCGTGCATTATGAAGGGTCCTTCCCAGGGTGGTTCGAGCTTGTGTCCTTCTTTCTGCTTGAGCCGCAGCACCAAATCTCCCACCGCGAAGGCTCTGTGGCGTATTCGGCGACTGTGATAGTTTCGCAACGACTGCCGGTATACTGCTGATCTTGCGAGTGCAATGTCGCGTATTTCGTCGAGTGCGTCCATATCGTCTGCGAGTGCCCTGCTAGAGGTTTCTTCGCTGTAAGCAACGACCCGTGGGGCGCTGAATCGGACGTCCTCGGGAAGGACGGCTTCAGCCCCGTATAACATGAAGAATGGTGTGTAATTTGTGGATCGATTTGGAGTTGTGCGGAGGCTCCATAGCACGGAAGATAGCTCTTCTTCCCAGTGTCCCGCTGCTAGATGTAGGCGATCGAGTAGTCGTTTCTTGATGCCAGCCGAAAGTAATCCGTTGGATCGTTCCACCTGGCCGTTTGTTTGCGGATGAGCCACTGAAGCGAACTTGAGGATGATTCCTTTTTCTTCACAAAACTGCAGTGTTTCCTTTGCCGTTAAGTTGCTGCCATTGTCGGTGATGATGTTGTGTGGTACACCGAATCTACATACAATGGAATCGAGGAATTTGACAGCGCATTGGGCGCTAGCTGAGGTCACTGGCATTGCTTCGATCCACTTCGTAAATTTGTCGACTGCCACTAGCAAGTGTGTGTATCCACCGGGTGTAGACTTGCGTAATGTCCCTACCATGTCCAGCCCCCATTGTGCAAAGGGCCAGGTGATAGGTATCATATGCAACTCTGTAGCGGGAACGTGAGTTTTGGGTGCGAATCGCTGGCAAGCGTTGCACCTGTCGACCAATTCCTTTGCGTCCCGGGCTGCTGTAAGCCAGTAAAATCCTGCTCGAAAAGCTTTGCCCACGATTGCTTTCCAACTGGCGTGATGTCCGCAATCTCCTTGGTGTATGTCTCGTAGTAATTCCTTGCCATCTTCGGGTGCTATGCATCTTTGCAGTATGCCTGAGATGCTCTGCTTGTATAACTCGTCGTTGAGTACCCGAAAAGATTTTCTGCGTCTCATTATTTGTCGAGTCTCGCAAGGGTCTGCTGGGAGCTGTTTGGCGGACAAGTAGTCGAGATATTTCTGCGTCCAGACTGGCTCGACCATAAAAATTTGTCGTGAGATGCCATGGCTGAGCTCGATGATAGCGATTTGCGTGCTGACCTTTGTCTCCAATATTGTAGGTGCTTCAGCAGTTTTCTTGACCTTGACTGAACGCTTGGTCATCCTTTCGAAATATATACCAGGCGGTATGGGTGTGTTTTTGGACCCCATGTTTGCCAACCTGTCTGCTTCTTCGTTACTGGATCTCGCAATGTGTTTCAGCTCGCATCCTTTGAAACTTCCTTCGAGTAGATTGTACATGTCCCTGTAAGCGACCATGTTTTCTGCGATAGCGCGCACTCCTTCATTGTCTGTTGCACGATGAGATTAGAATCTCCATAGATCATCAACTGTGTGGCTCCACATGCGATTGCCATCTTCATTCCATGTAACAAGGCCTCATATTCTGCGTCATTGTTTGATGCTGGATCGTCGGGTGGGAAATCCAATCGCAGGACGTACTGCAACTTATCTCCTCTCGGTGTTATTAGGACGATCCCAGCTCCAGCTCCTTCATTCCTCTTTGACCCATCAAAGTACATATCCAGTTACTCGTATATTCCGGTGGTCCGGGTGATTGTAGCTCTGTCCATTCGCTCAGAAATTCCACGAGTACCTGTGACTTCACGAAATTGCGTCCTGCATAGATGATGTCCCAGGCACCTAGTTCGATGCTCCACTTCGCTATTCTTCCTGATGCCATTGGATTGTTCATTATCGTACTGAGTGATGCGTCGTTTAGCACCGTTACGGTATGCTCCTGGAAGTAGTGTTTAAGCTTTCGAGCTGTAAGGACAACTCCGTATGCAAGCTTCTGGTAGTGAGGATATCGCCGTTTGCACGGCGAAAGGACCTCACTGATGTAGTAAATTGGCCTTTGCACTCCATATGCCTTGCCTTCTTCTGGTCTTTCTACTACTATGGCTGTGCTGATCACCTGGTTTGTTGCGTCTAGGTATAGGTATAGCGGTTCACTTTCGTGTGGAGTGGCCAGGATACGCCTGCTCTGTAGTGTTTGCTTCAGATCTGCAAATGCTTGCTTTGCTTCAGGTGTCCACTCGAATTTATTCGTCTTCTTCAACAGTTTATAGAAGGGTAACGCCTGTTCGCCCAATCGTGCGATGAATCTGCTCAAGGCGGCTAGTCGCTCGGCGAGCTGTTGGACTCCGCGTAGATTGGTGGGCTCCTTCATGGTCAAGATTGCTTGTACCTTCTCCGGGTTGGCTTCAATTCCTCGAGCGGAGACCAGGTACCCGAGAAGTTGTCCTGCGGGGACGCCAAAGACGCACTTGGTTGGGTTGAGTTTTATTCGGTATGCGTTCAACGCATCGAATGTTTCTCTGATATCGTCGAGGAGCGTGTCCTCCACTCGAGTCCTGATGACGATGTCGTCAACGTACACTTGTTCGTTCTTGACAATGAGCTTGGCGAGGCATTTTTGCATGCAGCGCTGATATGTTGCGCCTGCGTTCTTGAGCCCGAAGGGCATTGTCGTGTAGCAGTATACACCGTGAGGTGTGATGAATGCCGTATTTTCCTCATCTTCCTGTTTCATCCGGATTTGGTTGTATCCCGAGTAGGCGTCCAGGAAGGAGAGGCGTTGGCAGCCTGCAGTGGAGTCCAGGATTTGGTCGATTCGCGGGAGGGGAAAGTTATCCTTGGGGCAGTGTTTATTCAGCGACGTGTAGTCGATGCATACTCGAAGGATGTTGGTGTTCTTCTTTGGGACCAGCACTGGGTTTGCTAACCAAGTGGATATCTTTATTTCTCTGATGAATTTTGCTGCGAGCAATCTGTTTATCTCTTCTCCGAGCGCTTTCTACTTAGGTTCTGAAAACCGTCGGGTGGTCTGCTTGATGGCTTTGCGTCCTTGTAGACTTCGAGTGAGTGCTCGGCGAACTCCCTGGGTATTCCTGGCATATCTGAGGGCTGCCAGGCGAAGATTTCCCAGTACTCACGGAGGAGTTCGACGAGCGCGCTTTCCTATGCTGGTGAAAGGGTGGTGGACACCACCGCCGTCTTCGCAGAATCCGTCGGGTGTATTTGATGCTTGCGGGTACCGCTATTTGTGTTGAACTCGAGCTCTGGAGCGTTCTTCTTGGTGAGGGGCATCACGGTGTGATCCATGGTTTTTTCTATTTCCTCTAGTTCTTCCTGCATCCCGAAAGATTGCGCGATCTCATTGAATTCGATGTCGCCCTTGTTGGACTTCTGAAAATCGCCGTGGATGGTGATTGTGCCATATTCTCCGGGTAGGTTGAGCTTCAAATATGCGTAATGGGGTACTGCCATGAATCTGGCGAACACCGTTCGACCAAGAATGGCGTGGTACTGTGAGGGCCAGTCGACAACTTCGAAGTCGAGGAACTCTCGTCTGTAATTGCTTCGGTTGCTTAGCACCACCTCTAGGTTGATTGTTCTGAGTGGATGGATTGCCTTTCCTGGAACTATCCCGTGGAAGGATGTCTCTGATTCTGCGAGTCCGTCCAAATTCTTGTTCATGCGCTGGAGCGTGTCTGTGTAGATGATGTTGATGCCGCTGCCTCCGTCCATGAACACGCGAGCCATCTCGTAATTGCCAATTTGTGCTTGTATGACAAGTGCGGCGTGTCCTGGTCGATAGACTCGCGGGGGGTGATCTTCCTTGGAGAAAGTTATCGGGTGCTCCGCCATCTTTGGGTACTCAGTTTTTGTAGCTGGAGTTTGCATAACCATGCACAGTTGTCGCGTGTTTGTTTTCTGACCTCTGCGGGATGGACAGACCTTTTGTATCATGCCTAAGAGGCCTGCTGGGTTCGGGTACCCGTTGGATCCTTGGTTAGGGGCGGGTGGCGCTGGCAGCGCGGCTAGCATCGCATTTTGGTTTCCTGCTGGGGGCAGGGCTTGCGGCTGTTGAAATCCTTGAGCTCCTCCTCCGGGAAACTGCGGGTAACCCTGACTAGTGGCTGCTCTGTTTTTCTTCAGGAGGGCCCCGTGGATTTCGATGAACTTTCGGCAATCCTTGAGAAGGTGTGTAGCCTTAGTTTTGCATGTGCGCTTATCTGTGAATAGATGTAGCGTGTAGTAACCGTCGAGGTCCTCCTCGGGTTTTTTTTTCTTCTTTCTTAGGTTTCCACTCGCGCTTTCCACGATATCCGCTGTCGCGGTTTTTGGTGAACTCCGCTGCCACGAATTCTTCTCGGTCATGATGGTCGTAGTTATTTCTTCTTTTCTTTCGGCCATGGCGGTCGTCATCACGTGCTGGGGATGAATCTTTCTCGTCGCGCACTGCGTCTTTGCCGTTTGCCCATCTATCGGCTATGGCCATTAATTATCCCATGGTCTTGGGTGCTAGTCGCCCCAGTTCTTCCCTGAAAGAGGTTCGCCGTGCTCCTTTGGCGAATGCTTCAAATGCGACTTCTTCTGATATATTTCCCGCCGTATTCCTCGGCGTGGTCCATCGCTGAATATATCCGCGGGTAGACTCGCCACTTTTCTGCTTGCAGGATCGTAGCTCTTCGATGGTCGCAGGCCGTTTGTATGTTGCTTGGAAATTTTTGCAGAAATCCATGTTTAGGTCGTCCCAGGACCCCGTAGCATGCTTTCGGCCTTCCTTCGAGCCAGCTGCGAGCTGCACCGACCAGGTGTAGGTTGAGGTACTGCATAGCTGTGTTCTTGTTCCCACGTTGGCATTTTACTGCCGTGAGGTAATCCGACAATCAGGCAGAAGGCTCCTGCGAACCGTCGTATTTCTGTACTTCCGTGGATAGCTTAAACCTTTTGGGTAGCGGTGCTTCGCGGATGCCGCAGGGTAAAGCATAGGGCTCCGCAGACTTCATCATCGGAGGATGTTGATGGAGGGCGGGCGCGATTTCTGGCCGACCGACCTTTATCGACCTTGTGCTGGGCGATGTCCGATCGTGCGTTGTATCCGGGCTCCTCTCGATTGGCGTCTCCTCTCGGCTCTTTACTGCGATGCCGCGAGCGACTGCGATCTCGATCTTTTCGCGGGCTGCGATCACGATTTTCTCGCGGGCTGCGATCACGATTTCCTCGTGGGCTGCGATCACGATTTCCTCGCGGGCTGCGATCACGGTTTCCTCACGGGCTGCGATCACGATTCTTCCATGGGCTGCGATCTCGACCTCTTCTCGGGTTGCGGCTACGGTCTCGACCTCTTGGGCTGCTATCGCTGCCACTCGGGCTATCTCCTCGTCGCCGGGCTTCTTTTCCCCGTGCTCGGCGGGGCGACCTTTCCTTGTCGGGTGAGGTGTCTCTGTGTCCGCGGGGCGCTTCTTTGTCCTTCGGTTCGGCCGCCTTTCTGCAATCATAGGAGGCAAGTTTTGCGGATGCCATGCCTAGTCCTTTTTGTACTTTGTTGTATTGTTCCGCGCGGGGATCGTTTTCCCCTGGTTGATTTATCTGCATGTAGGTAGCTGCGCCCAGCACGGCGGCTGCGGGGGTTTGCAGATGGATGTTTCCATCTTTGTCCACACGCATAAGTGATTTGCTGATTCCGCTTAAGGACTCACCGTCCATAGTCGCGGTTCTCGAGGCGCGTCCCTTCTACTGGGGGCGGTTCCCGACGGAAGGAGATAGGGATAGCTGCACTCGGCGTTGGCTTGACTTGTCCGCCATTCTTTTTCGCACGACGAGATCTTCTCGAGCTTCCTCCGCTCTCACTAGATGGTAGTGGTACGCGACCATGTCTTCGTGTGGGACCCCGGCTGCAGGTGGTTTGCTTGTCCAAGGTATCCTTATTCGCCGGGTCCAAGGTTCATCCCTTCGTCAATCTCCGCCCCCCACATTCGCCCCCCACCCTCGCAAAAATTGGCGGATAACCCTAGCACAATGATGCCAAATATCCACCGCATTATAGAAGCGAGGAGGGGAAGCCGTGGCCTCGGTCCATCTAAGGCCCACCGCTTCCTAAAATCCTAGTTGATCGAGCCAGACGTCCTCAAAGTGGAACCGGTTTGGCATGGGTGCTACCCCTCCCCTCTAAGAGGAGAAGAGGAGAGGTGTATCGTCGGAACCCACCCGTGTGAACGAGCAAAGTGGGAAGGTCACTTCCCATTCCACTGATAAGAATACGCTCTGGATCGGGTCCACTTAGTTATTAGACCAGGTGTATCGGGCCCCCAGACGGTCAATATCCCGTAGGGCAAGGTCAGCAATGAAGTCATCAAATAGCCGCATCCTAGGGAGGTCAATATTAGATGAGCTCTTGTCATCAGGGGATCGTATAAGGTTAAAGTCCCTAGCCACGAGCACCAGTATGGGACTTCATTCTACCTTTGACGTCAGCTCGGCTAATGTCAATGGACCTCCTATGATTCACAGGGCCCTGGACAATAAGCACCTCCCAACGGAGGTTGGAGCATCTATGGGTGAGGGACATGCTCACAAATAAATCCATGTTTTCCATATCATTTACCTGAAAGGTATCCTCCTTGGCCCCAAGGAGGATCCCTCCTGAGTGATGTAGCCCACCGTATTCAACCAAGCACAATATCGATACACAACAAGGTGAACTCACTCCTATCTCCGTACGTTTCCGGTGACTTGGTGAACGGTGCTCTACCTCATGAAATACCCCTCTACATGCATAGGTGGGATCACCACATGGAGACCCAAGAAGGTGCCCAAGATGCTCAAGAACACATCCAAGAAGGTGCACACGAAGCTAGGAAAGAAGCGGGTGAAGACGGCGTCAAGATCGGAGATTAGACAAGGAAGAACGGAGGGAAACGGGGCCTCCCGGCCTCATCCCCCGGCCAGGCCGGCCTCCCACCACCTCAGGCCGGCCCCCAAACAGAGCAGGTCGGCCTCCCCCTCGCCCACCCCGGCCTCGGGCCGGCCCTGCCCCTCCTCAGGCCGGTCACCCCCCCGAGAGGGCCGGCCTCCACCCCGGCCCTAGGCCGGCCCCCTCCCAGGCCCCCTCCTCCTCCCACCTCGGCCCCAGGCCAGCTGCCAGGCCGACGCGCCCTGGGCTGCGCCCCTGCCCCCACCCCGGCCTCTAGGCCGGCCAGGCCGGCTCCCAGGCCGGCGTGGCCCCAAAATGCATGGAATTTGCCCGTTTTTGCACCGTTTCGACCCCCATTTTGACCCCGAGCTATATAAGGGACCCCGGTGGCTAGATCTAGGGCTTAGGGATGATTTGAGAACTTCGGGCTTTGCCCTTGTATCCCTCTTGTGAGGTGACTCCTCTTTCGAGGCTACTCCTACGATGTGTATCTAGGACCGTATCAAGATCTCTCCAAGGAGCTACTCTCTCACCTTGTGATTCTAGTAGCGCTTGCCAACCTTCCCCTTGCGGCTTCTGTTGGATCGGTGGACCGACCGGTGAGAGGAATCGGTTTCAATTAGCGTGTTGTTGACTTGGGTTTGCGATCCCTCGTAGGATTCACGAGTTATCTTCCCCTTTTTGTGTTTCCACGCGTTTGCCCTAGATTTCCCCTCGATTCCCCCTCTCGTTTTCATCGTGTTCATCGCGTTCTTCGTGCGTTCTTCGTTCGTTCTTGTCGATTCGTGAAGATCGGGCCAACTTAGAGGTCAACACCTCATCATCTGGTATCCAGAGCTAGATTAACACATTCTGAATCTTGTTGCCTCTACTTAATTGCGGTTTGAGCTAGCGTCCTCCTTGCGTTGGTGTGGCATTGAGCTTAGTCTTCGATAGGTACATTTCGTCTCCGCTCGTCCATTGGCCGCACTAACCCCAATTATCATTTGTGTGTGTGTGTTTTTTTTTCGTTTCCACCATATCATTTTCCTCCACTAGGTTTGGTTTTCGTGCTAACTTTTCTTTGATTCTTCTCCACGTTTGACAACAAACTTTTCTTTGGATTTGTCGTTTTCCTCGCCACATTTCTAACCCATTGCCATCCACCCATAAGTCGTGTGTGTTTTGGAGCGTGTTTTTGGGATCTTTCGAACTCAAGTCACTTCATTCTTTTTGTTATCGGTTTCTCTTGGCTTGGTCCACTAGTTTCCAACATTTGCTAAAAGGTGAGGTTTGATCTCTTAGGTCCTCACACTCCATATATACACTTGTGCTTGTGGCTAACCATGTATAGCGAGAACGAAGAATTTGGAGGCCATGATGACCATGATGAGTCCATGATGGACCACTACGACTACAACGAGCTAGACATGGACCTCCACTCCTACGAGCATGACGTGGTGGACGACCACTACTACGAGCACGACATCGTGGATGACCACTACTACGAGCATGACATGGTGGATCACCACCACTACTACGACCACGACGTCGAGCTCTACACCAACTAGTCCTCCCCAAGCATCATCGACATGGAGGAGTACAACAACCACCACGCCAACTTCGACTCCATGAGCTACATCGACATGAACCACTACTACAACAATGACACCGCAAGCTTGGATGACGAGATGGAGCCCTACTACAGCGACATCGCATCCTCGAGCATGGTGGAGTTCTACACCGACAATGACTCCGACATGGACGAGCTCACCTACAAGCGCTTCCTCGCCAAACTTCGGTGGCCAAGACATCACATGTCCGATGGTTCATGCTCTCCACCATGGAACTTCAAGGAGAATGCCAAGGCCAACACAAGACAAGTCCCTTCAACCTCAAGATGGCGCAACGATAAGAAATCCGACAAGTTGGCAATGTCAATATCAACATCAAGACGGCGCCACAAGAAGTACATCATCGAGGCCCCATCAAGCGAGAAGGCCAAGAAGCCGAGGCATCCGAATGACTTTCGGAGTCATCCCACACATGAAGTGCGGGAACGCTGCAAGCTTCGTCATCGACAAGCTTCAAGCTATCATCACCAAGCTCATCACCAAGATCGTCGCCATGATCATTATCGACATATGGAAGAGAGTGGTACACCCACTTCACCGCATCTTCCACCACAAGTCCCGCGACGACATTGGTTTGAGCATCGCTCGCCATCACCACTACCTCGACCTCGACACCGACAAGGTCGTGGTGACCCTCTTCAAGATCACCCTCTACGACCGGATATTCTTCATCACCCACCTTCTCCAAGCTCGACTCATGACATTGGTCTAAATGGCTTCGTGGATGGTGCTTGCCCACATTCAAGGCTTCCAAGGCAAAATGTGTGTCACCGCCACAATGACCACCAAGACCAAGGCCATTATCAAGAAGGTGCCCTCAACATGGCTTCTAGTGAATGCCTCCCTCGACTCCACCACAATGACCATCGGCGCCATCCTCTCCATCATGATCGCCATCGCCAAACCAACGAGGATGACCCACATGAGCTTCCACCGCCTATATTTGATGAAGACCCAAATGAGAGAACTTCTCAACATCAAGCTAGTGCGAATGCTCCCTATGGCTTGTCTTTCCCCATCTTCGAGGAAGACCCCATTGAGCGCCACCATCGACAACAATCAAGTGGGATTGCTCTACATGCTACTTGACTTCCACTCTTTGATGAAGACCCCTATGAGATCCCACTTCGCCCGCCACTAGGCACGGATGCTATTCATGATCTCTCATTTCCCATGTTTGATGAGGAACCTCTTGAGCGGCCACTTCAACAACAAGCAAGTGAAGACCTCTCACTTCCTATTTTTGATGAGGACCCACATGAGCGACTTAGTCAACATCAAGCAAATGGAGATGCTATCCATGATTCTTCTCCTCCCATATTGGATGAAGCACCACATCATCTAGGCCATGAAGACAACGACTTGAGCGTCGTTTGCCTCAATGTTACAAGGTGCAAGGACCATGAGCGTCATCATCCATATGAGGAATGGGAGCCTCCACCTCATCTTCACCCAGATTGTGCTTTCTATTCGCATCCCGCTTTCGACAAGGATCAAGAACATCCTCGCCATGGACACTATGATACCACTACCTCGTCAAGGCAAGAGGCAAGAGATACTTCACCACCAACACCCAACCTCAACTTCCATGAGCGATCTACTTTGAGGAAGGACAAAGGACGTCATGATCAAGCACATGAGCAAGGTCTACATTGTAACATCCAAGTATGAAAACCCTTAGTTGTTTTACTTATTTGTTTAATTTAAGCAATGCATCATATCATCATCCTCATATTTATTTCTGTTTGCATTGTTTTCATATGAAATTTAAACTTGTTATCAACTTCTGTTTTCACACTTGTCTGTTACAACCTTTCAAATAAAGAAGTGCAAACTAAAAAACCTCTTTTGTTTCAAGCAACTCATTATAATTCACCTTTTAAGTTGTTGCTAAAGTCAATTGCTCAATTTAATCAATTATTTCCAAGTCTTTCCCAAACTCAAAACAATTCTCAAATCATCAATCCTTTTGAATCCATGATGTTCAACTCAACTTGGTACTCTTCAAAACATTCTAAACTATAGGGGAAACCCTATTGATTTTGCCTTGTTTTCCAATAATAAATAATATGGCAAAATTCAATTATTTTGGTTCAATTTCAAAACAGCAATCAAACATTTGAAATTTTGAAAACTAAAACTGCCAGGTGGTTTCTTTCCACCTAAGAAACTTATCTAATTTTTTCCAAATTTTTATCTACACAAAAACCTATCTATTTTATCCAAAAGCAAAACTACAAAAAAAAAACAGAAGGGGAAAAAAAATTAAAAACAAGCCAACCTTCTGCGCGCGCGGCAGCTAACTGGCCCAAGCCCAACTAAGCCCCTAGCGCGCGCAGCCCAATCCTTTTTCTCCGCAGGATACCGCTTCAATAATCGTGCGCGCGTTATGATCCTGTACGGCCGCTCATCGGAGAGCTCCACGGCGACCCCGCGGCGACCACGGCGGCCACCAGGCGCCAGCCGCGCCTATAAAGCGCCTAGGGCACCACGGCACCACCCTAGCCCCCCTAGGTTTCCTCTCCTCGCGCCGCTGCCGCCAAATCGCTTCCACCTCGCCGTTTCCCTTCTCTGCTGCTAGCTCGCCGGAGCTTTTCCTCTGAAACCTGCCACCGCGACGGCGCCATGGCTCACCACCACCCTACCTGAGCTGCTGGATCGTTTCCCCACTTCCCCTTCTCCCTCTTGGACACCAGGGATCTCGCTGGTAAGCCCTAGATCGTCGCCGCGATCCTCTTCTGTTCCGGCCACCGCGCCACCATGTTTCTGAATCCGTTGCTCGCGCCGCCGTTGCAGGGCCTTTCGTCGACCATCGGTTGCTGCATCTGCACCGTCTCTCCTTCCTCTACACAGCGGACACCAGAGGGAGCCCGGAGGAGCACCACGTCGACGGCGCCATCCTCGACCTCGCCGCAGAACCTGTCGTCACCGTACGTCACCGTCCGCCTCCGCGACGAATTGCTCCGGTGGTGAGCTCCGTCTCCGTTCCCTCCTCCCTTCTCTGCATCTGCGCATCCATCTGCAACACCCACGCAAGCAATCGCTCGAGATCAGCTGAGTATCGACGATGTTTCTCTCCGGCGAGGTGCTGTTCTGACGGCGAGCAAGTGTTTGCTCGTCAGAAAGTTCAGTTAACACCTGCTGCTGAACGTTACCTTGGCTGCGCGTGTTTCTCTGTCAAATGTTCGAGCACAGCGCAGTGGTAGACGTACTCTGAACTTCGCGAGCGGGCGCGGGTTCGAGCCGCAAAACCCCCACCTTTTTTGTGGATTTTCGTCCACAGCGAGGAGGCCCGCTGTCAGCGCCCCTCTGTGCCACGCAGCGTTGCGCAGCGCCACGTTGGCAGCTGGCCCACTGCGCAGTGGCAGAGTGTAGGGTGCTGCTGCGTAACAAATGTTTTTTTTTCGGCACAAATCAAAAATTCCAATTTCTTTTAATTAACAGATTTGAACTCACACTTTGAAATTCAATAACTTTCATTTGGTAAATCCAATGAATACAAACTTTATATGAAACTTGATCCAAATTTCCTAATCTATCCAAATATCCAACTTGTGTTCTGTTTTGAAATTTCAAATTACATTTCAAATTCAAATTTAAATCATTTCAAATGTATTTTGCTAAATTCAATAATTAATTATTCATAAGTCCAAATCATACAAATAAAATATGTTTTCAGTACCATTTTGAATAAGCTATTCAAATATAATTTTTGTTTTCTGTTTTGAATAATTAAAATTGCTTAAACAATTTGAATCTTGTTTAATTCCATTAAAAATTGTTTAATATTGTTTAACTCATAATTAATTAATCCAAAGTCCAATTTCAAAATGTGAAACATGTAATCCAACAAAAATTTGATAACCTTTTCAAATATCAACTTTGTTGTTTGTTTTGCACACTTCTAATTGTTGATAACAACTATTACTTGTTCAACACCATTAAGTAACAATAATTTCCAAACTTGTTAATGTTTCCTAAAATGGTTAACTATCCTTCCATTTGCATTTAAATTGTTATCTTCTTGTTATTCATCATGCATGCATCATGCTAACTCACCAACACCTGATGCTTAGTGTTAGAACAATCAATTCAACTCTAAGGCATGGGTTTGCCATATGCAATCTTTGCATATGGAATCCATCTAAACTTGTGTATCATATCCACTAGTTTATTTTGGTGCATCTATTAAACATGACATGCATCATCCAATGTTTGTGCACCTATGCCATGTATTGATTGCCCGTCTTCCTTCGTTGTTGTTTTTGCTTCTTCTCGATTAGACGACGACGTTGGTACCGACGAGCCTTACGACACCACTACTCAGGACCTAGCCCAGTACGAGACTGAGCTGCCAGGCAAGTTATCACTCACATGAATCATCGAGTTCTCTTCCACACTTGTTGTCGATACTATCCTTTTGTCTACTATTGCTAGCCCTATGTATCGTTGCTATTCTCCGAACCCATCACATGATTCCCTGAACCAATGATATTGCCTCACCTCCATACCCACAGCCTTTGTCTGTGCCTGTTCTTATCTAGCATGCTTAGGGTTGCTTTTGCTCGAGCCTGTTGTCGGTTACTTCTTTTATTATCATGCTAATATTATCTGTTATCGTTCCGGGGGCTCGATGTTAATCAATCAATCCTGTTAATGCTGCTGTTAATAATAATTTGATGATAAGGCACCGGCAGGAGGCCCTGTGTGGTTTTGAGGCCTGCTAGTGTCGACCCTAATAGGAAAAGGGTCTTGTCTACTGATCCATGATGAGCGCACTACCCGCATGTGGGAAGCGAGTATGGGCGCCCCCCTCAACTTGACTCGATTCGCATCTCGTCCAAATCGCCGTACTAGTTCGGGCTTTCCATTTGCTGCATCATATGCAGGTACGAACCCGAGGCCAGGGTGGAACTTTTGTAGTCGGCATTTAGGGCGGCGTGGTCTTCCAGTGCTATGAGGGTCCTCCTTTTCTTCGGGGGGCTCGATTAGCCGCGCACGCACAGCACGCGGTGCTTTGGGCTTGATGCGAAGAACAGTTGGTTGTGTTGAGTGTCTCGCTTGGTGGGTTTGATTCCCATCTGGCGGGATATTCTTACGTGTACGGTTACTATGGTGCACCCCTGCAGGGATAAATCTTCTCGAGAAGCCGTGTTTTCCGCGGTTATGGATTACTTGGTGAAAGTACTGGCTAACAAGTACTCAGGACAACTTAAACATAATGATAACCATGTTTCACCCAATGACTAATAACTTGACTAGTAATAGGTTATTCACACAATAACTTGTTTCACCTTATTATAACGGTGTGAGTTATCCTCGGATTGCTTCTTCGGATAAGGGGCGAGATCCAGGATGGGTTTGTTTGAAGTTATCTTTCAGTTGGTTACAATTCCTCGATCTTATCTTTTCTATTAGCCGGACACAAGTAGTATTTTCTGTAGTTGGTTAGAGCAGCCCGCTGCAGCTTTTATAATACCTATCTTCTTCCGTTGATCCCAAGCATCAATGCTTGTGTTGACGGGTAACTCCTTGATGAAGTGTGAGTCTTGCTTGCCAGTGCTTGGATGTACTGACCCCGTTGGGGCTGTGGTTTACGCAGAGTACGACTACGGCTACGATGATCACCAGGATGGCTACTTTGTGGAGTTCGACGACACTGCAGACGAGTAGTTGGCTGGACCCCGGGCAGGATCCAGGACCTACGTGGATGGGCTTCGTTTTTCGTTATTTTTCTCCGGCTTCTTAAGCCTTGGATTTGTCTGTACTCAGACCCATTTGATTGCTTCCGCTGATGTAATGGATGATATGTTGGGACATGTGTCCTCTGGATGAGTGTTTTGCTATCTCTGCCTTAGTGAAGGCTATTTGCAAACTTATTTCATTCTTTTGTGTCTTAGAGACAGTTTGTGCTATCATTTCGTTCAAAGCTGTTGACGTACAGTGCGTGCTTGAATATGAAGTACGTCGACAGTAGTGCCTTAGGTTCCTAGCGGATAGTTTACTTCGACGGTGGGAGCAGGGCTTGTGTTGTCGCGCATAAGCGCAGGCCTACCAGGAAGCTGGGACGTGGGAGCAGGTATGCCCCATAATCCAAGCACCTGACTTCCAGTTCGTGCGATGAGTATCCTCTAGAAACCGGGGTGCGACAAATGGTATCAGAGCCTGTCTGCCTGTAGGATCCTTTTTTTACTGGTCGCAGTTGAGTCTAGAAACTATTTTGTAGCTATATAGGAAAAATGAAACGTGAGAGTAGGAATTCTGCCATTTTTCTTCTTTCCCCACCCACCCACCCTTTTCTGGTAAGGAAGTGCAACGTTGTTTTCTGTTCTCACCTAAACTTTCAAGTTAGGATTTCACGTGTTTTGGGTTCTCCTTAGTACCTCAGGACTTTTGGTCTCGTTTTCCCGATGTTGCTTCGTTATCATGTTCTTCCGAAGAACCTTTCGTCCGTTCAAACCTTGTTGTTGTTTTTCCACATCCTTTTTCTTCTATCGGAGTCTAATCAAAACCTTTCCCAATCATCTGCAGATGGGTCTCAACTACTACCCGCAGGTGGTTCGCATGACTCGCTGTGAGAGCACCGCCGGTTTTCCGGAGATGCTGAGAGACATGGTTACCTATCTGGGGTTCCGTTGGGCACCAGAGTACCAGGTCTACGAGCACCAGCGAGAGTTTGACCAGACCTTCTACCGGGCTATCGTCTACATTCTGTCGGATGATGGCAGGAGCATTGCACACCAGTACGAGGCAGTAGGGTCCACAGTGGATATGGCAGTGCAGCAGGCAGCGTATGTGAGCCTCACCGTCCTCCGTGCTGACTACTGGGGCTTTGATAAGTCCAGTTTTCGTCACATCCCCCGTGGTTACATCACGGCAGCGGGAGTTCACTTCACTGTCCACCGCGACCTGGATACCTACGAGACTGATAGCTCCAGGCTGCAGACCACTGCCCAGTTCGTGTGGCACAGTGACGCCGTTGCTTCCGCACTTTCTCAGGAGTTAGCCTCAGTCAGGGAGCAGCTCCACCTTGCTCTCACTCGTCTGGCGACATACACCACAGACTTCGTTGGAGACGAGCGCTTTGCACGTTTCCAGCAGACACT
Organism: Alopecurus myosuroides; assembly: GCA_028641055.1. NCBI lineage: Eukaryota > Viridiplantae > Streptophyta > Magnoliopsida > Poales > Poaceae > Alopecurus > Alopecurus myosuroides. The sequence goes on along the minus strand of CM054063.1, from coordinate 103,551,975 downwards.
GGGTTTTCCTCTGCCAGATGCTGGAGGTTACGAGCCGATCAGAGGCCCACTTCTCGACCTCGGAGCTGGTTACACAGGGATTCCCCGCTATGGAGCACAGGGACACGACGCTTTCTACTTCACCACACCGAGAGTTGCTCTCAGAGCAGTTCCTATCTACATGGATCGTCGTGATACCTACTTCCGTGGGGTTCCTCCTCACCGCATCTCTCGTCGTACTACTCACCGCCGTCCTGCGTGATGAGCATGGGAGTACCGTTGTATCCATTACTAGCTGTGTCTAGTTTATCCTTTCGTTTTCGAACCATGTATTGGTCTGTTGGATATTCTGATGTATTTGAACATGTGAGATTCTGATGTACTCGAATCTATGATGTACCTGTTGGTTATCTATTCATGCGTCGGAATAATCTCGCTTTCGGTTGCTAAAGTTTATCCCTTCCTATTGTTGTGCTAAAATGCATTTCTGTTCAGGATGCCTCCAACAAGGAACACGCCTGAGCCACCGCCGATCGCTGAGCTCTTGACTCAGATGACTCAGGTCATGGCTCAGATGGTCCAGGTTCAGAACCACCAGAACAACCACCACCAGACTGCTCCAAGGGTCACCATCAAGGACTTCCTCAGTGTGGGTCCCAAGGCTTTCGTGGCAACACGCGAGCCGCTGGATGCTGATGACTGGATCCGTGACGTAGCAAGAGCCCTGGAGATTGCTCATGTTGCGGAAGAGGACAAGGTCAACTATGCTGCTTACCTACTGAAGGGTCAGGCAGCCTCGTGGTGGGAGAACTACCAGGCCATGAGAGCTGGCTATCCTATCACTTGGGGTTGCTTCAAGGAGGCTTTCCTGAAGTACCACATCCCCGATGGTCTCATGGAGAGGATGCGTGAAGAGTTTTGCTCGCTGAAGCAGGGCAAGCTCGACGTCATCGGCTACCAGAACGAGTTCAATCGCCTCGCTCGGTATGCTGGAGACGAGGTGTCTACTGAGACCAAGAAGATGGCAAGGTTCCGCCGAGGTTTTAACCCGGAACTGAAGTACGCTCTCACAAACATCAAGTGCAAGGACTTCGTCGAGCTCGTGAACACCGCGCTCAATGAGGAGAATGGGCGCAAGGCGTTCGAAGAGTCGCGCAAGCACTCGCGTGAGGGTGGTTCCTCCTCCAACATGACCACCCCTCCGCAGAAGCGCCGCATCTGGGTGCCAAACAGTGATGTCACTAGGGCTCCAAATGCCCAAGCTTCTCCAGGCTTTGGTCCCCGCCCACCCAACCCAGCTCAGATGCATGGGCAGAGGTTTGCAATGGCGCAGCCAAGGCCAGATCCTCCGCGTGTCGTCACTTGCTTCAAGTGCAAGGAGACTGGGCACTACGCTGATAAGTGCACTCAGAGGATGCTGCCTTCCCCACCACCTCGCCCCAACACCAACCAGGCGATGGTCCGCGCTCCTCCGCATAAGGCCTTCAACGCCAACAACAGGCCTGTTGGGAGGACCGCAAGGGTGAACCACGTCAAGGTTGACACAGCTGAGGAATCTGCCGACGTTGTTCTCGGTACATTACCCGTAAACTCTAACCCAGCTAAAGTGTTGTTTGATACCGGAGCATCGCATTCGTTCGTGTCAAAGATCTTTGCTACAGCAGTTAATCTACCTTTTGTTGGTTTGGGTTCCCCGCTAGTAGTAAACTCTCCTGGAGCAACTATGCAAACTTCCAAGATCAGTCATGAGAATCAGATCTTAATTGGAGGTCACATATTCCTTGCTTCCCTCATCCTGCTTGGAAATTCTGACATTGATGTCATCCTTGGCATGGATTGGTTGAAGGCCAATAAAGCTACGATTGACTGTGCTAAGAAGTCAATAACTCTGTTCCACCCTTCCGGCCAGATAGTCTATTCTCCATATGGATCAAGTTCTGTTCAGCTGTTCAACCTCGATGCCAAACCCCTTCCTGCAATTGAAAATGTTCCGGTGGTTTGTGAATTCCCTGACGTCTTTCCAGAAGAGTTGCCAGGGATGCCTCCGGACAGAGCAGTTGAGTTCGTGATCGAGCTTGAACCAGGTACTGCTCCAATCTCTAAGCATCCATACAAGATAGCTCCTCCTGAACTGAAGTTGTTGAAGGAGCAAATCGATATGTATATGGAGAAAGGTTACATTCAGCCTAGTTCCTCCGCTTGGGGTTGCCCAACTCTGTTCGTAGCCAAGAAGGACCAAACTAAGAGACTCGTGGTTGACTATCGTCCTCTCAACGAGAAAACTATCAAGAACAAGTATCCAATTCCTCGTATCGATGATCTTTTTGATCAACTTGCTGGAGCCTCAATATTCTCAAAGTTGGACTTGAGGATGGGTTACCATCAGATAAAGATCAGAAAGGAAGATATTCCTAAGACAGCTTTCACCACTCGGTACGGTCTATATGAATACACCGTCATGTCCTTTGGTCTCACCAATGCACCGGCAACGTTCTCAAGACTCATGAATTCTGTCTTCCACGAATACCTCGACAAGTTCGTTGTGGTATATCTTGATGATATCCTTGTCTACTCAAAATCCGAGGAAGAGCATGGAGAACACCTTCGTCTCACTCTCATGAAACTCCGCGAGCATCGTCTATATGCCAAATACTCCAAATGTGAGTTCTGGATTCCAGAAGTGGCCTATCTTGGTCATATCATCTCTGCCAAAGGCATAGCCATTGACCCGGAAAAGGTTAAGGCAATTGTTGATTGGAAACCCCCTAAGACGGTGAAGCAAGTTAGAAGCTTTCTTGGCTTGGCTAGCTATTGCCGTCGTTTCGTCCAAAACTTTTCCAAGATTGCTAAACCTCTCACTGATCTCACAAAGAAGGACAAAAAGTTCGTTTGGACTCCACAATGTGATGAGAGTTTCAACCTCCTGAAGACTAAACTCACTTCCACACCTGTTCTAGTTGGCCCCGACACTACCAAACCTTTCCAGATATTCTGCGATGCATCTCTTCAAGGTCTAGGTGCAGTTCTTATGCAAGAACGTCAAGTTGTCGCTTATGCTTCACGTCAGTTGAACCCACATGAGCAAAACTATCCTACTCATGATCTTGAACTTGCAGCAGTTGTGTTTGCCCTCAAGAAATGGAGACAATACTTGTTGGGTAACAAAACTGAGATCTTTTCCGATCATAAGAGTCTGAAATACATCTTCACTCAGCCAGATCTGAACCTCAGGCAAAGGAGATGGATTGAGAAGATTAAAGACTTTGATCTCACCATTTCTTACACTCCAGGCAAGGCTAATGTTATGGCCGATGCTCTCAGTCGCAAATCCTATTGCAATAATCTCATGATCATGGAAAGCCAACCTCCACTTCATGAAGAATTCCAGAAGCTGAACCTTGGTCTTGTTCCTCAAGGCTATCTTGCTAGCTTGACAGCCAGTCCAACTCTCGAGGACAAGATTCGTTCCGAACAACTTCGTGATAATGAAATCAAGAAGATGGTAGAGCAAATCAAAGAGGGCAGTGATAAGTTCAAGTCCTTCTCTATTGATGACAAAGGAACTGTGTTCTTTGAAGGACGCATTGCAGTTCCTCAGGTTCAAAGTCTCAAGGATATCATTCTCAAGGAGGCTCATGAAACTCCCCTATCCATTCACCCTGGAAGTACAAAGATGTACCAGGATCTCAAGACTCTGTATTGGTGGTCTGGCATGAAACGTGAAATTGCTCAATACGTTTCTGAATGCGACGTTTGTCAACGTGTTAAGGCAGTCCATCAGAAGACAGCAGGTCTACTCCAACCTCTGAAAATTCCTGAGTGGAAGTGGGACATGATTGAAATGGACTTCGTTACTGGGTTTCCAAAGTCCAAGAAGGGCAACGATGCAATCTTCGTTGTTATTGATCGTCTCACTAAGGTTGCTCACTTCTATGATGTAAAGGAAACTATCTCAGCTAGCCAGTTAGCAGAGCTCTACACAGCAAAGGTTGTTCCTCTTCATGGTGTTCCATTGGAAATAAGCTCAGACCGTGGAAGTATTTTCACTTCTCATTTCTGGAAAAGCTTTCAAGAAGCATTGGGCACCAAACTTCTGTTCAGCACAGCTTACCACCCTCAGTCTCAAGGGCAAGTCGAAAGAGTCAATCAGATTCTCGAGGATATGCTCAGAGCATGTGGTCTCTCCTTTGGCATGAAATGGGAGGATTGCCTTCCATATGCTGAATTCTCCTACAACAACAGCTACCAGGCAAGCCTAGGCATGGCACCATTTGAGGCACTGTATGGTCGCAGATGCAGGAGTCCAATCAATTGGTCTGGAGCTGGTGAACGTTCACTTTTAGGCCCTGACATTGTTAAGGAAGCCGAGGAGAAAGTTCGTATCATTCGTGACAATCTCAGGATTGCTCAATCTCGTCAGAAGAGCTATTATGATAGCAAGCACAGGGATATGGTCTATGCACCTGGTGATAAGGCATATCTCCGTGTAACTCCCCTCAGAGGAACTCATCGTTTCGGTGTGAAAGGAAAGCTTGCACCAAGATACATTGGCCCTTTCAACATCCTCTCAAGACGTGCAGAGAATGCTTATCGTCTTGAACTTCCAGAAAAACTATCCAAAGTGCACGATGTGTTCCACGTGTCACAACTCAAGAAGTGTTTCAAAGATCCAGATCGTGCAGTTGATCATGATTCCATTGAACTGCAAGATGATCTATCTTATGAGGAGCACCCTATTCGAATTCTCGATGAGACCGAGCGTAAGACTCGCAACAAGAGCACCAAGTTCTTGAAAGTCCAATGGTCGCATCATTCCGATAAAGAGGCAACGTGGGAGACCGAAGAGGATCTTCGCAAGAAGTATCCGGACCTGTTCATTTCTCAGTAGGGAATCTCGGGGCGCGATTCCTTCAAGGGGGGGCGTTTTGTAACATCCAAGTATGAAAACCCTTAGTTGTTTTACTTATTTGTTTAATTTAAGCAATGCATCATATCATCATCCTCATATTTATTTCTGTTTGCATTGTTTTCATATGAAATTTAAACTTGTTATCAACTTCTGTTTTCACACTTGTCTGTTACAACCTTTCAAATAAAGAAGTGCAAACTAAAAAACCTCTTTTGTTTCAAGCAACTCATTATAATTCACCTTTTAAGTTGTTGCTAAAGTCAATTGCTCAATTTAATCAATTATTTCCAAGTCTTTCCCAAACTCAAAACAATTCTCAAATCATCAATCCTTTTGAATCCATGATGTTCAACTCAACTTGGTACTCTTCAAAACATTCTAAACTATAGGGGAAACCCTATTGATTTTGCCTTGTTTTCCAATAATAAATAATATGGCAAAATTCAATTATTTTGGTTCAATTTCAAAACAGCAATCAAACATTTGAAATTTTGAAAACTAAAACTGCCAGGTGGTTTCTTTCCACCTAAGAAACTTATCTAATTTTTTCCAAATTTTTATCTACACAAAAACCTATCTATTTTATCCAAAAGCAAAACTACAAAAAAAAACAGAAGGGGAAAAAAAATTAAAAACAAGCCAACCTTCTGCGTGCGCGGCAGCTAACTGGCCCAAGCCCAACTAAGCCCCTAGCGCGCGCAGCCCAATCCTTTTTCTCCGCAGGATACCGCTTCAATAATCGTGCGCGCGTTATGATCCTGTACGGCCGCTCATCGGAGAGCTCCACGGCGGCCCCGCGGCGACCACGGCGGCCACCAGGCGCCAGCCGCGCCTATAAAGCGCCTAGGGCACCACGGCACCACCCTAGCCCCCCTAGGTTTCCTCTCCTCGCGCCGCTGCCGCCAAATCGCTTCCACCTCGCCGTTTCCCTTCTCTGCTGCTAGCTCGCCGGAGCTTTTCCTCTGAAACCTGCCACCGCGACGGCGCCATGGCTCACCACCACCCTACCTGAGCTGCTGGATCGTTTCCCCACTTCCCCTTCTCCCTCTTGGACACCAGGGATCTCGCTGGTAAGCCCTAGATCGTCGCCGCGATCCTCTTCTGTTCCGGCCACCGCGCCACCATGTTTCTGAATCCGTTGCTCGCGCCGCCGTTGCAGGGCCTTTCGTCGACCATCGGTTGCTGCATCTGCACCGTCTCTCCTTCCTCTACACAGCGGACACCAGAGGGAGCCCGGAGGAGCACCACGTCGACGGCGCCATCCTCGACCTCGCCGCAGAACCTGTCGTCACCGTACGTCACTGTCCGCCTCCGCGACGAATTGCTCCGGTGGTGAGCTCCGTCTCCGTTCCCTCCTCCCTTCTCTGCATCTGCGCATCCATCTGCAACACCCACGCAAGCAATCGCTCGAGATCAGCTGAGTATCGACGATGTTTCTCTCCGGCGAGGTGCTGTTCTGACGGCGAGCAAGTGTTTGCTCGTCAGAAAGTTCAGTTAACACCTGCTGCTGAACGTTACCTTGGCTGCGCGTGTTTCTCTGTCAAATGTTCGAGCACAGCGCAGTGGTAGACGTACTCTGAACTTCGCGAGCGGGCGCGGGTTCGAGCCGCAAAACCCCCACCTTTTTTGTGGATTTTCGTCCACAGCGAGGAGGCCCGCTGTCAGCGCCCCTCTGTGCCACGCAGCGTTGCGCAGCGCCACGTTGGCAGCTGGCCCACTGCGCAGTGGCAGAGTGTAGGGTGCTGCTGCGTAACAAATGTTTTTTTCAGCACAAATCAAAAATTCCAATTTCTTTTAATTAACAGATTTGAACTCACACTTTGAAATTCAATAACTTCCATTTGGTAAATCCAATGAATACAAACTTTATATGAAACTTGATCCAAATTTCCTAATCTATCCAAATATCCAACTTGTGTTCTGTTTTGAAATTTCAAATTACATTTCAAATTCAAATTTAAATCATTTCAAATGTATTTTGCTAAATTCAATAATTAATTATTCATAAGTCCAAATCATACAAATAAAATATGTTTTCAGTACCATTTTGAATAAGCTATTCAAATATAATTTTTGTTTTCTGTTTTGAATAATTAAAATTTCTTAAACAATTTGAATCTTGTTTAATTCCATTAAAAATTGTTTAATATTGTTTAACTCATAATTAATTAATCCAAAGTCCAATTTCAAAATGTGACACATGTAATCCAACAAAAATTTGATAACCTTTTCAAATATCAACTTTGTTGTTTGTTTTGCACACTTCTAATTGTTGATAACAACTATTACTTGTTCAACACCATTAAGTAACAATAATTTCCAAACTTGTTAATGTTTCCTAAAATGGTTAACTATCCTTCCATTTGCATTTAAATTGTTATCTTCTTGTTATTCATCATGCATGCATCATGCTAACTCACCAACACCTGATGCTTAGTGTTAGAACAATCAATTCAACTCTAAGGCATGGGTTTGCCATATGCAATCTTTGCATATGGAATCCATCTAAACTTGTGTATCATATCCACTAGTTTATTTTGGTGCATCTATTAAACATGACATGCATCATCCAATGTTTGTGCACCTATGCCATGTATTGATTGCCCGTCTTCCTTCGTTGTTGTTTTTGCTTCTTCTCGATTAGACGACGACGTTGGTACCGACGAGCCTTACGACACCACTACTCAGGACCTAGCCCAGTACGAGACTGAGCTGCCAGGCAAGTTATCACTCACATGAATCATCGAGTTCTCTTCCACACTTGTTGTCGATACTATCCTTTTGTCTACTATTGCTAGCCCTATGTATCGTTGCTATTCTCCGAACCCATCACATGATTCCCTGAACCAATGATATTGCCTCACCTCCATACCCACAGCCTTTGTTTGTGCCTGTTCTTATCTAGCATGCTTAGGGTTGCTTTTGCTCGAGCCTGTTGTCGGTTACTTCTTTTATTATCATGCTAATATTATCTGTTATCGTTCCGGGGGCTCGATGTTAATCAATCAATCCTGTTAATGCTGCTGTTAATAATAATTTGATGATAAGGCACCGGCAGGAGGCCCTGTGTGGTTTTGAGGCCTGCTAGTGTCGACCCTAATAGGAAAAGGGTCTTGTCTACTGATCCATGATGAGCGCACTACCCGCATGTGGGAAGCGAGTATGGGCGCCCCCCTCAACTTGACTCGATTCGCATCTCGTCCAAATCGCCGTACTAGTTCGGGCTTTCCATTTGCTGCATCATATGCAGGTACGAACCCGAGGCCAGGGTGGAACTTTTGTAGTCGGCATTTAGGGCGGCGTGGTCTTCCAGTGCTATGAGGGTCCTCCTTTTCTTCGGGGGGCTCGATTAGCCGCGCACGCACAGCACGCGGTGCTTTGGGCTTGATGCGAAGAACAGTTGGTTGTGTTGAGTGTCTCGCTTGGTGGGTTTGATTCCCATCTGGCGGGATATTCTTACGTGTACGGTTACTATGGTGCACCCCTGCAGGGATAAATCTTCTCGAGAAGCCGTGTTTTCCGCGGTTATGGATTACTTGGTGAAAGTACTGGCTAACAAGTACTCAGGACAACTTAAACATAATGATAACCATGTTTCACCCAATGACTAATAACTTGACTAGTAATAGGTTATTCACACAATAACTTGTTTCACCTTATTATAACGGTGTGAGTTATCCTCGGATTGCTTCTTCGGATAAGGGGCGAGATCCAGGATGGGTTTGTTTGAAGTTATCTTTCAGTTGGTTACAATTCCTCGATCTTATCTTTTCTATTAGCCGGACACAAGTAGTATTTTCTGTAGTTGGTTAGAGCAGCCCGCTGCAGCTTTTATAATACCTATCTTCTTCCGTTGATCCCAAGCATCAATGCTTGTGTTGACGGGTAACTCCTTGATGAAGTGTGAGTCTTGCTTGCCAGTGCTTGGATGTACTGACCCCGTTGGGGCTGTGGTTTACGCAGAGTACGACTACGGCTACGATGATCACCAGGATGGCTACTTTGTGGAGTTCGACGACACTGCAGACGAGTAGTTGGCTGGACCCCGGGCAGGATCCAGGACCTACGTGGATGGGCTTCGTTTTTCGTTATTTTTCTCCGGCTTCTTAAGCCTTGGATTTGTCTGTACTCAGACCCATTTGATTGCTTCCGCTGATGTAATGGATGATATGTTGGGACATGTGTCCTCTGGATGAGTGTTTTGCTATCTCTGCCTTAGTGAAGGCTATTTGCAAACTTATTTCATTCTTTTGTGTCTTAGAGACAGTTTGTGCTATCATTTCGTTCAAAGCTGTTGACGTACAGTGCGTGCTTGAATATGAAGTACGTCGACAGTAGTGCCTTAGGTTCCTAGCGGATAGTTTACTTCGACGGTGGGAGCAGGGCTTGTGTTGTCGCGCATAAGCGCAGGCCTACCAGGAAGCTGGGACGTGGGAGCAGGTATGCCCCATAATCCAAGCACCTGACTTCCAGTTCGTGCGATGAGTATCCTCTAGAAACCGGGGTGCGACATACATCGCCATATATGTCATGATCCTCCTCCTTCTTCATCACATGAGGCGAGATTCACTTCATCATCACCGCTACACCTACATCATGTGCGACATTCTTTGAGGATGAACAATGACCTTCATGATCAAGAGCATGATCTTCCATCATCGCCACAAGCGCAACACCAACATCAAGAGTGTGAAGCTATTCCTCCCATGACACAAGATCAACATCACCATATGCATGAGGAGACCACTCTACCACTCTATGATGAAGACGTTGATGCATGTGACATTGTCAAAGAGGCTCATCCCTTGCCATCATCTCTAAGGCATTCTTCTTCTTCGTCTCCAATGACACAAGTGCCAACTCCGACCATCCACAAGAGAGCTTCCAATTCTACCAATGAGATGATCATGGTTGCCAACCAAAATGATGACCATGCCTACATGAGTGAAGGCCAATACTATGCCTTGAACCAACTAGCTCTCAATTCCTTGGACATGTCGACCAATGGTGACGAAAGCGTCTATTGCAATGAGGCCGAGAATTCATCGCGAGTGTTGACACGAGTTCTTCAAGCCTATCCTCAAGATAGGGACCAACGATGCAACCTCTCTAGAGCCGGCGTCAATGGCTCATCTATCATGGATGGAGGTAGCGACGAATTGGGTGACACACTCCCCTTTACTTCAAAGCATCTCATGCCAACCTCCACAAGGCCACGCTCAAGCCACCATTCTAGCCAAGGATATCTTCATCATCATCATCATCGACCATTTGAGGATGCTACAAGGCATGGCTTACACTACCACATCACGGAGATGATGGAGCCTTCCTCGACACAAGCCATGACCCTACCTCCTCCTCCAAAAAAGCCACCTTTTCCACACTTGGAGATCAATCCAAGAGATGAGATGCTCGAGGCCTCCTCGCCACATGCTATGACACTACCGACTCCAAGCAATGCAACGACTTCGACAAACCCGCACACATATTGTGTGTCGGGGGGTTACCCCCGAGTAGGGTAAAGGCAAGTGGTAAAGGCAACAATCAGAATAGAGGTTTGGTCGAGTAGCCGCCTACCCGGTACTTGCTACCCGGTCGACTGCTACTCGGTCTCACAAAAAGATGACCAGAAGGAGATATCAAGCAAGATATATCTGTTCGAGTAGAAGAGTTGGCCTGAGTAGAACTGGCGGGAACCTACTCGGGCCAGAAGTCAAAGGAGCCGTTCTGACACAGGATCCCGCATATCCCGGGTCCGTACTTGGCACTGTTCACAGCACTGTTCATCTGGGGACGGCGTGCCTGACAGCGACAGTGTGGCAGCAGGGCGTCGCAGGATAGGGGGGACCTACTCTGTGTTTGCACAGTGATAACAGACTGGTTACTTGGTTTTGCCCAACGACTTTCTGCATCAGGACAAGCTTAGAAGCCAAAGCTGTCAGCAGGAACTCGGAAGAAGGACGATGTGCACACAATGTCGACACTTGTTATATTTGGCTGTATCCGGCAGGGCACCGGGTATATAAGGTGCCCAGCCGCCTCCTGCGCGAAGGATAATGCTTCACACGTAGAGATTCTTGACCTAATCCTACCCGGAAAGAGAAGAGTGGCTACTCGGTAGCAAGAACATTTGTACTGTGGCTACTCGGTGAGACACCAGAATACATAGAGAAAGGCAGGAGTAGGGGTTTTACCTCCTCACGAGGGCCCAGAACCTGGGTAGATCGTGTTGTTTGCAGTGTTTGATCTTCACCTCACGCGTCTACTCGTCGCGTGATCCCTCCCCGAGCACCTCCAGCGTCCTTCGTCCCCACATCTTTAGCCATCCTATGGCATCTGCCGTGACACCACCACGACAGTTGGCGCCCACCGTGGGGCAACCAGCAGCGCTGGCTGGAGTTTCTGTTCGGACGGGATCTTCTTCAGCGGAGCGCGTAGTCTGTGGCCTTGTCCACAGATTCGGCTCCTTCGACTTCGTCACCGACAACGCAGGCGACTTCGGCGGCAAGGCCATGCCGGAGGGCGGCACGGTGATCTCCTTTGGCGCGCACCTCGTCTACGTCGCCACCGTCATCGACCGCGACTACCCCGAGCTGATGCATGACGCGGAGGATCCTCCTGCGGTGATCACTGCTCGCGGAAGGCCTGCGCGCCGTTCTGCGGACCACGCTGAGGTGATGGTGACCGGCTTGGCGGCAAACGCCGGCGCAGCTGCTGCTGGCGCCGCGGTCGTCGTCGAGGATCTTGCTGCCTCGAGCGCTGGTGGCAGGACCCACAGGCCTTACGAGAAGGACTGCAACCTCCCTCCCTCCACCACTCCGACCATTCCCGCGTCGGCTGGGCGGAACGGCATGCCGCCTCCCACTGACCTCGAGCTCCTGAGCATGAAGGAGCAGCTCGAGCGGCAACGCCAGGAGCTGCTCGCCGAGCAGGCGGAGTTGGACAAGATCAGGCTAGAGCTTAGCTTAGATCAGCTTGAGTACAACAAGGCTCACGGATTCACGCCAGTCACTAGGAGAGCTAGCAGAGTAGGCGCCACGCGGCGTAACCTTGGTGCCGAGATGGCGACAGTTGTAGAGGTTCCTGCTCAGTCTGCCACCGCAAACACTTCCACTAGGCCTAGATACAGCACACCCGCCAAGACACTTAGAGCTGCAGAGGCCGTAGCCGCCGAGTTGCCTCGTCTCGACGGCGACGCGCGCGTTAGGCAGCAGGAAAGGCTCAATGAGTTGGTGTTAGAGGCTGCTAGGCAAAATGAGGAGTTCCGGAAAGCCAACCCGGGTGCTGGAGCTTCGCAGGTGGTGCACTCGCACGCGGCTAGATCTAACGATCAGGCCTCATCTCCGCACCCCAGCCGCGAGAAGAGCCGCAGCGGACGTTCCGCCAGAGATAGGCAAATGCAGGTGTACGACCCGGCTGCTGCCGCGAAACAGCTCGCTGTGCCGCAGCAGCCCGGGAAGGAACACAACGCTGCAAGAGCAGACTCCCAAGCCCATCAAGCTCAAAGCCAGGCCCGAGGTGGAGCGCGCCCAGGTCCTTCTCAGCGTCCCGCTGCTCAGCCTACTCGGCAGATGCAGCAGCCGCGCGCAGTGGCGCCAGTTGCCAACCCGGTGGAGCAGCCTGCAGCTGTGCAGGTGGACAGATATGATGACGGCTACTCGGCCATGGAGATGGCTGGCTATGACATTCTGGACCGTGTTGGCGAGCGCGTGTTGGCGCCTGGAGATGCAAGGCACCAGCTGGACCGGATCAACTTGTCAGCCCGGCTGGAGAACACGGGACCCCCTGGCCCCGAGTGCTTTGGACCGCGCATCATGAACGAGCCGTCCGTGAAGAACTTCCAGCTCGCAAGGGGCACCAAGAGCTACAACGGCAGCACCAAGCCGGAAGATTGGCTCAATGACTATGTCACCGCGGTTCATATCGCGAACGGCAACAGGAGATGGGCGGTGCGCTATGTCCCGCAGATGCTAGAGGGTCCAGCTCGCACTTGGCTCAACAACTTGCCCAAGAACAGCATCAATTGCTGGCTGGATTTCTAGGACAAATTCATCAGCAACTTCACGAGCACTTACAAGAGGCCGAATAGGCCACAGCAGCTGTCCGCTTGCAGGCAGCGAGAAGACGAGACAGACCGCGAGTACCTTACTCGGTGGAGCACATTGAGGAACACCTGTGAAGGTGTGAACGAGGCCCATGCCATCACTTGGTTTGCGCAGGGTTGCAGACATGGCAGTATGCTGTGGCAGAGGTTGCAGAGGGAGATGCCAAACACTCTGGCGGAGACCATCAAGATTGCGGATCAGTACGCACTCGGTGATCCTACTCAGCCCCTGATGGACTCCTCTGAGCCGAGAAGAAACTTCAGCAACAGCAAGCGCAACGAGTTCCGCAACAAGCGCAGGGGTGACCGAATAGATACTCGGTATGACCCTGAAGAGGTGAATGCAGTGGCTGTTGGAGCTGGGGGTAGCCAAAGGCAGAAACCTGCTGGAGCCTACGGGCAGAACCAGAACCAGGGCCAGGGCAACAAGAAACCATTCCGTGCTCCTCAGTCGGGTAGCGGCAACTCCGAGCAGCCGAGGAAGTTCGTCTTTGACGACATGAAGGATGGCCCATGCAGTTTTCACACTCACCACCCCTCAAGGCCTGCTAACCACACTACTCGGCAGTGCGAGTGGTGGGATGTGATCAAGAATGATGGATTGCCTCCTCCTCCTCCTCTGCCAGCGGCCAATGCCAATGTGCAGCCTACTCGCGCACCCGCAGCTCGGCCGCTAGTGTTCCCGAGAAGAGAAAATGTGAACCAAGTGGCTTTAGGAGCCAACCGTCACTTCAACAATGAGAGCTACCGCAACAACAACAACAACAACTACAACCGCAACAACAACAGAGGCAACAACAACTACCAGGGCAACAACAACAACGGCAACAATGGGGGCGGAGGCTCCAACCAGTATCAAGAGCACCACGAGAGCTACATGATCTTCACCTCTGAGCCAGTCGACAAGCAATCATAGCACAGGCGTGCCATGGAGGTCAATGCAGTGATTCCTGCTGTCCCTCACTACATGTATTGGTGTGACCAGGAGATCAGGTGGTCCCGAGTAGATCATCCCAAGGTGATGCCCAACCTGGGTAGCTACGCCTTGGTGCTGGATCCTACTTTCCTGGGTCCCGAGAAGAATGTGAGGTTCAGCAAGGTGCTAATCGACAACGGCAGCAGCATCAACATCGTGTACAAAGACACACTCGAGAAGCTTGGGCTGGCCGAGAACATGCTGTTGCCCAGCAAGACCACCTTCCATGGTATTGTGCCCGGGATCTCGTGCAACCCGATTGGCCGAGTATGGATAGATGTGCTATTCGGCACCAGGGAGAACTGCCGCACAGAGGGCCTGCAGTTCGAAGTGGTTGATCATCAGAGCCCTTACCATGCTCTACTCGGCAGGCCTGCTCTGAGCAAGTTCATGGCCTCTACTCATGTTGCATATCTGAAGATGAAGATCCCTGGTCCCAATGGCATAATTACTATCTCTGGTGATTACAAGAAGTCCATGGAGTGTGCCTCTGCTGGTTCCCAGTTGGCAGAGTCGATGGTGATTGCTGCCGAGAAGAAGAAGATGTATGAGGTGGTGGCCATGGCGCAATCCGCGCAGGCTGGCGCGCAGGGCGTACCGAGTACCCAACACGGGACCGCGTTCCAGGCATCTCAGGAAACCAAGAAGGTCCAGGTCGACCCCGATTTCCCCGACCGCGTAGCCATCATTGGCTCCGGGTTGGCGGAGAAATAGGAAAGCGAGCTCATCCACTTCCTCCGTGAGAATCGGGATGTATTCGCCTGGTCCAATGAAGATTTACCAGGAGTCCCGAGGGAGTTGGTTGAGCACTCTTTACATGTGCGTCCTGACGCCAAGCCAGTGAAGCAGGCTATGCGCCGCTTCGGAGATGAGAGAAGAAAGGCCATTGGTGACCAGATCACCAAGTTGCTGATAAGCAATTTCATCATGGAGGTGCTGCATCCGGATTGGCTAGCCAACCCGGTAATGGTCGAGAAGAAGAAGGAGGATCCCAAGGCCGCCACTGCATGGCGCATGTGTGTCGACTACACCGACTTGAACAAGGCATGCCCCAAGGATCCTTTCCCGCTACCTCGCATCGATCAGGTGATCGATTCCACTGCTGGTTGTGAACTGCTGTCTTTCATAGATGCCTATTCTGGTTTCCACCAGATTGCACTCAATCCTGCTGATCAAATAAAGACTGCTTTCATTACCCCGTACGGGGCTTATTGCTATCGTGTCATGTGTTTTGGCTTGAGGAATGCGGGTGCAACCTATCAGAGATGCATGCAGAAATGCTTGCACGACCAGCTCGGCAAGAATGTGCAGGTGTACGTAGATGACATTGTCATCAAAACGAATAAAACACATACTCTGCTTGCCGACCTGGAGGAAACCTTTGCTAACCTACGCAAGTACAAAATGAAGCTGAATCCGAGTAAATGCACCTTTGGTGTCCCGGCTGGCAAGCTACTCGGCTTCCTGGTATCTAGTCGGGGCATTGAAGCCAATCCTTCAAAGATAAAAGCTATTGAGAGCATGTCTTTGCCGAGATCCCTGAAGGATGTACAGAAGTTCACTGGCTGCTTGGCATCTCTGAGCCGTTTTCTGGGCCGAATGGGCGAGAAGGCCCTGCCTCTATACCAGCTAATGAAGAAAAGTGATAAGTTTGTCTAGACTCCGCAAGCGGATGTGGCATTCAACGAGCTGAAAGCAATGCTGGCTAGCGCTCCCATCTTGGCTAGTCCGCTACCCAAGGAGCCAATGCTGTTGTACATTGCTGCCACTAACCGGGTAGTCAGTGTAGTGATTGTAGTGGAACAAGAAGAAGAAGGCAAGAGTGTGCAGCGCCCAGTGTACTATCTCAGTGAAGTGTTGTCTAGCTCCAAGCAAAACTACCTGCATTACCAGAAGATGACCTACGGCGTGTACCTGGGCGCCAAGAAGCTAAAGCATTACTTCCAAGAGCATCCTATCACGGTTGTGAGCTCTGCTCCCATCTCGGATATCATGGGCAACAAGGAGGCGAGTGGCAGAGTTGCCAAGTGGGCAATCGAGCTGGCAGCGTATGCACCCGCGTATGCGAGAAGAGAAGCTATCAAGTCTCAGATTCTGGCGGAGTTTCTGGTGGATTGGGCCGAGGTGCAGTATGAACCTCCTGCTCCAGTTTCTAATTACTGGAAGATGCACTTTGATGGCTCAAAGGTGAAGGAAGGCCTTGGTGCTGGCGTGGTGCTTACGTCACCCAAGCGAGATCAACTCAAGTATGTGCTGCAGATTCACTTCAAGGCATCCAACAACGTAGCAGAGTACGAGGCAGTGGTGCATGGCTTGCGAGTAGCCAAGGAGGTTGGCGTGCAGCGTATTATATGCTATGGCGATTCAGATCTGGTGGTGCAGCAAGTCTCTGGCACCTGGGATGCTCTAGATGCCAACATGGCATCATATCGCTTCCTAGTACAGTCTATGACTGGATTCTTCGAGGGCTGCGAGTTCCAGCACATCCACCAAGCAGAGAACGAAGCGGCAGACGAGTTGTCCAAGTTGGGATCTTCTCGGCAATCCATCCCGGCGGGAGTTGCCTTGGAGCACTTGAGGAAGCCATCCATCAAGCCCTCTCCCAACTCGGAGTCCATATTTGTTCCTTCTCTGCCAAGTGAGGAATCTGATCCCATGGAGATTGACTGGGAGAATGCTACAGGAAACCCGGGGACTGCTGCTCCTGACTCGGGGACTGCCGTCCTCTACTCGGGGACTGCCATTCCCTACTCGGGGACTGCCACTCCCTACTCGGGGACTGCCACTCCCTACTCGGGGACTGCCACTCCTTACTCGGGGACTGCCACTCCATACTCGGGGACTGCTGTCCTTAACCCGGGGACTGTCGCATTCATTGAGGAAGTCCTTGCCAATCGATCTGGGCTCCAGAGAAGTGCTCCCAACCCTAAAGAGCAACCAGAGGTGCCTGTCCCAATGGAAGTGGACGAACCAGTGTTTCCCACACGGGAGACACCGAGCTGGGCCATGCCCATATTATCCTTTCTAAGGGATGGTACTCTGCCAGAAGATGAGGTGGCCGCAAGACAGATTCAGAGAAGATCCAAGGGCTATACTATATTCCGAGATGTGCTGCACAAAAGAAGTGCCACCGGCGTGCTGCAACGCTGCGTGGAACCAGAAGAAGGGGAAGAGATTCTGGTAGAGATACATCAAGGAGAATGTGGGCATCACGCCTCTTCTCGGACATTGGTCAAGAAGGCTTTTCGGCATGGCTTCTACTGGCTCACAGCTCTGCAGCAAGCTGAGGACATCGTGAGGAAGTGCAATGGTTGCTAGATGTTTGCAAGCAAGATTCACATGCCTTCTTCCGAGTTGAAAACCATTCCTATCACTTGGCCATTTGCTGTTTGGTGTTTGGACATGGTCGGACCCTTCCATCCAGCTAGAGGCAACATGACTCACATCCTGGTCATGGTGGACAAATTCACCAAGTGGATTGAAGTGAAGCCTATTCGGAAGTGCGATGGAGCAACAGCTGTGAAATTCTTGAAGGATGTGATCCTGAGATACGGCTACCCGCACATCATCATCACGGATAACGGCACAAATTTTGCTGAGGGAGCAATGGTGCGGTTCTACAGAGATAAGCATATCCGACTAGACGTTGCGTCAGTCGCGCATCCCGCTTCCAATGGGCAAGTTGAAAGAGCAAACGGCATGGTACTGGCAGGCATAAAGCCAAGGCTGATTGAGCCACTGCTGAAAACACCTGGGTGTTGGCTAGACAAGTTGCCAGCGGTGTTGTGGAGTCTAAGGACTACCCCTAACCGGTCAACCGGCTACACGCCATTCTTCTTGGTATACGGGGCTGAGGCCGTGTTGCCAATAGACCTAGAGCATGACTCCCCCCGAGTAACCCTCTACACTGAGGTGGAGGCGAGAGAAGCTCGAGAAGACGACGTTGACATGCTTGAAGAAGCAAGAGAGCTGACTCTGTCACGTTCGGCTATCTACCAGCAAAACCTGCGGCGTTATCATAGCCGAAAGGTGAACCCAAGGGTTTTCCGAGAAGGAGACATGGTCCTTAGGCTTGTGCAGCGCACAGCCGGGATGCACAAGTTGTCTCCTCCATGGGAAGGACCTTTCATTGTGAGCAAAGCGCTGCACAATGATGCGTACTATCTTGTAGATGTGCGCCCACCACAGGCGAACAGGGCAGATAAAGCTGGAGAGGAAACCAAGCGCCCTTGGAATGTAGCTCTACTCCGTCGTTTTCATTCGTGAGCAAAGATGTGTATGTACCCTCTTATCCGAGTTGAAATTCTATTCTGCAATCTGAAATTGAACTCGGGGACTGCCCTCGTCCAAAATTGCCCTAAGTGTTTCTACTCGGCTTTACCTTTTGCCTATTCGGTTGCTCTACTTCAAAATTCAAAGGTACATTGAGTACTGTGTTTAAACCTACATGCCAACTCTTCGACTTTGCTGCTGTCCGAAACCCGGCTTCATGGCAAGCAAGAGAACAAGCAAAAGGCCCATGAGCACAAGAAAAATTACTAAGGAAAGGAAGAGTGCAGGAACCGAGTAGGGTGCTTTTACTACTGTTCTTTGTCCTATCTTTTCGGCTAAGTGGTGGGCTGCGTTACTATGATTGTTTCTAAGCGGCTAAGTATTTTCAGCTCTGCTCTTTGACTCTTGTGACTCGAATACCAAAAAAGCAACAAGTTGCGGGTAGAGCAGAGACGAAAAGAGAGAGTGAATAAGAAATGCAACTCGGGGACTCGCATGATAACGCAACCCGGCATCGAGCCCAGGCTGAACAAATTGATTAAGTTGAAAATAACAAGTGGGAATAAAAATGAGTAGCAACGGCATAAGTAGTCTGATACATTTGCACCCGGCATCCCGGGGATCTGATAAGTGTTTAAGGAATAAGCTGCAGGATAAACTCAAGTCGACGTAGTGTTCTCGGTGCTGGCCTTGGTTGTTTCATCTTCAGTAGTGACATTGGTTGTGTCCGCTTCCGGGCTGGCGTCGACAGTCTTCGCGGCTTCGTCCTCGGCGCTGGCATTGGTCGCGTCCGCCTCTGCGCTGACATCAACAAGCTTCGCTGCTTCGTCCTCGGTGTCGGGCTCGGTGGCTACCTGGTCTGAAGTGGCCGTGGCCACTGAGACGGGCGCTGTCGCGGAGATGGAGCCGGTGGCTTGGGCGCGAAGGTTGACGGGGTCGTCAAGGGCAGCTCCTGACGAGGTGTCGAACTCGAGCGCGGCGGTGTCGATGGAGATCTTCTCGCCCTCCTCCTCCTCGTCGCTATCCGCAACGACCGCAGCTTTCCCCTTCCCGGCCTTGCCACCAGGAGACTCGAAGCAGCTCAAGTCCAAATCATCCGAGTCCGTGTCCTCATCTTCGCCTTCCTCCTCGTCCTCCTCCATCTCGGTGTCGGGCTCAGTAAGGCCGTCGATGAAGGTCGCCGTGTCAGCATATTGGGCAACCTCGTGCGCAACCAACTTGCGGATAGCAACGCGGTCGGGGTTCGTCTCCCACCTGGAGTCTCGGCGCATCTCGCGGATAATCTGCATATTGAGGTTTTCGTACCAGGTGGTGATGAAGAGCAGCATCATGTCCGCACCTGCCCGAGCTCCCGAGGCGCGCCATTTCTTCAGTTCGGCCTTCACGCCGCGCAGTTTCAGGGCAAGCCCGCGGATGGTCGTTGGCGCGTCGTCCTGGGGCCAGAAGAGTTCGTGGAGCTGGAAGCCAACGCGCACCAGATCGGTGCCCACGCCGGCTAGGCGCTGGAATTGCCCTTGCATGACCAGGATGCTCTCTTCAATTTCTGCTCGGGTGTCCATAGGCTCGCCCTTCTCAGCGCGTGCTGATCGGGCCTTGGCCAGGGCAGGCGCGCAATAAGACACGATATCAGGGAAAACTTCTGCAAAAGCTATGAGAGAAGATCAGAAACGAGAAACAGAGAAGAAAGGTGCAGCCGAGTAGCAGAGAAGCAGAGAAAAGGGTGCACTTACTGTTCAAGTCATAGCGCAGCCCTTGCAGCAGGTTCTTCCAAGTTTCCTCGTTGGCTAGATGCTTCTCCTCAATCAAACGGAGCTCCTCTAGCTGAGTGAAGAGGCCAGCATTGCTCTTCTTCAGCACCTCGCACTCCTGTTCGAGGGTTCTCTCCCTGGCTTTGGCTGTTGCTTCGTTTCTCTTCTTCTCGGCAAGCAATTCCTCCTTCTCGGCTGCTAAGTCGAGGGCGTCTTTGAGTGCAGTCTGCAGCTGGGTCTGGAGAGTTTCCATCTCGGTGGTATGCTCTTTTATCAGCTCGACAGCCTGGCTGGACAGTTGATGCTTCACCTCAGCAGGCTTGAGGCAGTCTTGATGTTCCTCGACAAATTTTTTATGATCTTCTGAGAAAAGCAAAGCACGATCAACAGAGTAGCAAAGAAAGGAATACAGAGACAAGCCGAGAAGACGGCAACGTACCTTCCAATCTCTTGATGGTGGCCTGGCCATTCTCGACGAAGGCACGGCAGTTCTCGTGCTCGTCAGACAGGGCCTTCAACTTCCCTGCAGGGTAAAATTAGTTAGCGCAAAAAGCAAAAGCGGGCGTAAACACCAAACGCAAGAACCGCGCAGCTAGAAGCGTACCTTCAACTTCAGAAAGCCTCAAAGTGTTGTTCATCACTTCCTTATCAGCTTCCTCGGCGGCTATCTTCTCTTTTTCCAAGGCGGCAATGCGCCTCCTGGCAACAGCATGGTTCCAGAGTAGCCGACGATGCAAGTCGGTCCGTTTCAGTACGCTATTCTGAGAAGCAAAAGAAAAAAGAATCGGGCAAGGTAGTAGAGATTCAACCCGAGAAGGCGGCTACTCGAGAGAGTATCCGCCTACTCGGCCAGAATCTCGGGGACTGGGTGATGGATAAGGAAAAGAAAACGAGTAGAAGAGAAGTGAAAATGCAACTCGGAGAAGATGAGTAGGAGCTTACCGCGTAGGATTGCTCAAGGTCTTCGGCGTTCTTGCGGTGGACAAACATCTTGGCGGCGAGCGTAGCAGAAGTGGATGAGACAGTCATGGGTTTGTAACCCAGGTCTACCTTGTTCCAGTCGACACGCATATGGTCTATGTCGCCCAAATCCGTGCCGTTCCAGTTCGTATTGCCAAGAACCTTGCTGTCCCACTTGGCATCGATGAAGCCAATCAAGTCAAGTACTTGCTCGAGGCCCGGGGACGTCACCGCCTGATCCTGAACTCCACGCGAAGAAATGGAGAGAGATTTGTCTTGATTTGGGGCCGGGGGCCTGGAGTCCACTGCCACGGCCTTCTTCCCTTTCTGAAGAGCAAGATTCCGTTCCTTGGAGGTGAGGCCAATTGGTGCTGCTGGCTGACCTTCACCATGTATGGAGGGAAGCAGGGTGGATCTGAGACGCCGGATGCAGCAGCGGCGCCAGCAGCCGCGCCAGGCTCGCGGATAGCCAACTGACCGGGTTGGGCAGTTGATGTTGGCGGCGGCATGTCGGCTGCCCGCTTCCTCGACACTTCCTTCTTGGCGGCCGGCTTCTCGGTGTTTGGCTTCTCGGTCATCTTCTTCTCGGTGGTCTTCTTGGTTTTCTCCTCGGCGGCCTTCTTCTCGGCAGCTTCCTGAGTATTCTTTCTCGTAACCGGCCTGGCCGGAGGGCTGGCTGCAGCCTTGGTTTTCTGCACCAAGGAAGAATCTGGTGCACTGGAGGAGGTACCTTGATCAGTAGGCGGCGCCAGGGGTGCGCTAACCGGCGCGGCATCCGGTTGGGCGCTACCCTGCGCTGCGTCTGGTTGTGCATCGCTCAGCGGGTACTGCTCCGTCGTGACGGCTGTTTCTACCCGCTGCTCGGCAGCGGGATCTGGCTGTGAGGCATCCGGTTCTTCTACCCGCGGCTGGGCCGCGGGGTCTTCTTGTTCAGCAGCCCCTGTCGCTGGCTGCTCTTCTTCTTCTTCCTGCCGCTCAAGGGCGGCGTCGTCATGCATCTCGTGGTCTGGATCTTGGTTTCCTTCAGTCCTGGTGGCTGGAGGGGAAGGTGGCAACTCCTGGTGAGCAGCATCCTGCGCCTCCTGCTCGGCGCGGGACTGCTGCTCCTGCTCAACGTCGTGGGCGTCGGTATCCCTGTACGGAGCCTCATCGGAGTCCTCCGCTTGCGCATTGGCGGTGTCGTTTTCGTCGCCGTCGAGGTTGATGAGCTTATCAACGTCAATGGCGGCTTTCTTCTTGGTCTTCGTGGGCGCACGAGCGGCATCCGCGTCCAAGGGGGCTCTGAAGAGAAAATGCCATTCAGAAATAAGAAGAGGGCAGAGGAAACAGCAAAGCAAAAGGATTGGGAATCAACCGGGAAGAACGAAGTGAACCGAAGCGTATGATCGAGAAGGAACTTACCCCTTGCGGCTAGGGATCGGTGGTCGTTTCCTCTTCACGACCTTCTTGGTCGTCTTCTCGGTGACTGGCTTCTCGGGTTTCTTCTTCTTGGCGGGGGGTTCTTGGGCGCCACTACCCGCCCGCTTGCGGGTGACAGGAGCGGCAACTAAAAGAGGTGGGACGACCAGGGATGCATCGTCCTCGTCCTCACCTTCATCGTCGTCCTCATCCTCGCCTCCGTCCTCAGCATCGGCATCACCTGTGAAATAGAAAGGAAGAAGGGCGAATCAGAAGCAGGAAGCAGTTAGTTTGTGCAGCTTGCGACCAGACAGGATGAGTTCAATTACCTTCATCTTTGTCCTCGGTCCAGTCGCGGACGGACGCATCGACACGCTGCCTACTCGTCTGGGCGGCCTCAGGAGGATTGAGCTTGTCCGCGGTCTTGAAGGAAACCACGTCATCTTCTTCTCGGTCATCTGACCAGTTGCCCTCGAAGCGCTCACAGCTCTCAGCAAGCTGGCGGTCAAGGACCTGAAGAATAGAGAAACATCGCAGAGTGAGCCGAGTAGCGTGAAGACACTCTATCCGACTAGGCGTTCAAACACCAAGCACAATAAGCCTAAACGGTTCGGCTAAGTGTCCTACTCGGCAAGGCGTGCAAACATCAAGCACATTAAGCCTAAGTGTTTCTCCTAAGTGTGCTACCCGACAAGGCGTGCAAACAGCAAGCATACTAAGCCTGAGCATTTCCGCTAAGCGCCCTACTCGGCGCAGAATGCGAATGCTAGTCGCAGCAAGGAGAGGAAGCTATCTACTCGGATTGCATGTGTTGGAAGCAGAATAAGAGGAACGTACCCGTGGAATCGGCTTCGTGCGGCTGTATGGGATGAAGCCATACTGCCAGTTATCTCGAAGGCCTGTGGTCAGGATGGACCTTGCATGCGTGGCAACGTCCGCGTTGCTGAGCTCGAACGTAGTCGTCCGAGTACAGTCGCGAGGGCCGCCCATGTAGCACATAGGGTGGGAGCGTCGTTGCAGAGGCAGCACTCGGTTGCGGATCCAGCAGGCGACTGGATCGTCGCTCTTCAGCCCTTCTCCGATCAGATAGGCGAGCCGTTCCTCCATCTGTGTCAGATTCCTGCTGTTGGATGGCTTGCTCTTCCAGTTCTGCCCGGTAGGAGCTCGACTGCTCCAAGGGGGCAGATTGATGCGGTCCTCGATCTTGGCATCCTTCGTGGCGGGGATGTTCTTCACGTACAGGAAGGATTTCTGCCACTTGCGGACAGAATCCAAGCCCTTGATGCGAGGGTGATTGGTTCCCGTCCGCTGCACCATCATGGCGCTGCCGGTATCGGTTGTCCGGCTGCTGGCGGCCGCCCCGTCCTTCTTGCCTTGGCTCTGTTGGCGGAAGAAGAAATACTTCGACCACGTCTCCGTCGTGGGGCGAACGCCGAGGAAGGCTTCGCACACCACGGCGTGGTAGGAGAGGAAGACAACCACATTAGGAGGAAGGTGATGCATCTGAAGACCGTAGTGGTCAAGAAGAGAACGGAGGAAATCAGAAGCAGGGAGGCCGAATCCTCGCGCGAAGTGCGCGAGGAAGACGACGTGTTCGCCCTCCCGCGGGGCCGGAACGATCTCTCCGTCGGACGGCCGGCACTGAACACCAGGAGGAACCCTCCGGGTGTTCACAAGCCACGAGCAGTCATCGACAGTGACATCGGAGCCAGCCCAGCCGGCGCGAGCACTGTCGCCACGAGCCATGGCTGCGAGTAGGAAGTGGTGGAAAATTGGAAGAGTTGGGTGGATTGGATGAATCCGCGGCGGCGCAAAAGAGTTGCGCGGCGGCGGAGAGCTCTGCGGCGGTGGAGAAACAGAGAGGCAGAAGAGGAAAATGCAGGGGAAGGAGAAGAGGAAGTTACCGTGGGGGTATTTATACCGCACCACGGGTAACCGTTACGAATTGGAGTAGTGGGATCGATCGTGGCAATAAATCGTGCGGCGTGGGGTCTGTGGCCGGTTAGAAACGCACACAGCGCGGAACGCGCGCGTAACGGCCGCAATTGATCCCACGACGAGATCGTGGCTAATTACTGCGCGTGATGGGACATTACGAGGTCGTGGGCCCGCTCCGTGAAAACTTGGCGCGTGGCCTGTCAGGGTCTGGGCAGCGAGGCGTCGCGGTCCTGGATGCGTGACACGTGTCCAGTTGCAGCACGGAAAGCCGGATTGTGCTCTGCGCTGCAGAGATTCGATTGAAGAAATTCCCTAAGTCTTTTTACTCGGTTACAGAGAAGGAGGCTAGCTCTATCCGGAAGAAGGGAAACTCAAGGTATTCTTTGAAGTGCTACTCGGAGGTTTTACTCGGCATATTGAGGTTCAAGAGCAAGGTTGCCAAGCTTGGTTTTCAAGCTGGCAGGGCCCAGTGAAAGAGTTCGCAGGGCTCTACCAGCTTCGGGGACTGCTGTCGGGGGGTTACCCCCGAGTAGGGTAAAGGCAAGTGGTAAAGGCAACAATCAGAATAGAGGTTTGGTCGAGTAGCCGCCTACCCGGTACTTGCTACCCGGTCGACTGCTACTCGGTCTCACAAAAAGATGACCAGAAGGAGATATCAAGCAAGATATATCTGTTCGAGTAGAAGAGTTGGCCTGAGTAGAACTGGCGGGAACCTACTCGGGCCAGAAGTCAAAGGAGCCGTTCTGACACAGGATCCCGCATATCCCGGGTCCGTACTTGGCACTGTTCACAGCACTGTTCATCTGGGGACGGCGTGCCTGACAGCGACAGTGTGGCAGCAGGGCGTCGCAGGATAGGGGGGACCTACTCTGTGTTCGCACAGTGATAACAGACTGGTTACTTGGTTTTGCCCAACGACTTTCTGCATCAGGACAAGCTTAGAAGCCAAAGCTGTCAGCAGGAACTCGGAAGAAGGACGATGTGCACACAATGTCGACACTTGTTATATTTGGCTGTATCCGGCAGGGCACCGGGTATATAAGGTGCCCAGCCGCCTCCTGCGCGAAGGAGAATGCTTCACACGTAGAGATTCTTGACCTAATCCTACCCGGAAAGAGAAGAGTGGCTACTCGGTAGCAAGAACATTTATACTGTGGCTACTCGGTGAGACACCAGAATACATAGAGAAAGGCAGGAGTAGGGGTTTTACCTCCTCACGAGGGCCCTGAACCTGGGTAGATCGTGTTGTTTGCAGTGTTTGATCTTCACCTCACGCGTCGACTCGTCGCGTGATCCCTCCCCGAGCACCTCCAGCGTCCTTCGTCCCCACATCTTTAGCCATCCTATGGCATCTGCCGTGACACCACCACGACATTGTGCCAAGACTTTGGAGCCTTCTAGTGTCCCCTCTCAAGCTTCTAGTGAGATGAGTGGTGAGAGAGAGATCCACCATCACGTGAGTGAGAGCCACAAGTCCATAATGAGTGGAAAAAGCATGAGTGTTCCTAGAGGCATTGCCATGATAGCCACCAATAGTAAGATGAGAGTTGAGAGCAAAACCCCATGTGTGCTTATCGACACTAACGGCTTACCAACTTTCTCTCCATCTTTGTTGTCTATTTTGCAGAGATTTGGTGACCCTATCAAGCATCCTCGACCTCATGGACTTCTCCACATACAAGGCTCTCCACAACGCATGAACGTCGACACCGACTTGAAGAGTTGGAAGGAGCACATTCCGCTCATCATGATCCATATGGAGATTGAAAAGAGCTTCTACGACAAGGCTTTCTCCATCCACACTCCTCAAGTCAAGATCTACACGGCGCGTCACAAGCACTTCGACATCAACGAATTCTACGCATACATCCCTCATGTCACAATGTGCATGGAGTTCGACAAGCGCGTCAACGACAATGACTACCACGTCTACATCCCCTTCGTCAAGATGCACTTGGAGTTCGACAAGCGCGTCAACGACAATGACTACCACGACTACATGCCAACCACCAAGATGTACATGGACTTCGACAAGAGAATCAACGACAACGCAACCAATGTCAAGTTCATCTACACTCTACCGCCACCGCAACCCATGGAGCAACACCCTATTGAGCTCTTCGACGACGACTACATCTCATGTCAAGCTCATCCTCACCCACCCATGGAGGATCATGTCAAGATCGTCATCGCCTTTGGACTACACCCTCCACGAGCATACCTTGGCATGATCTTCGATAAGAGGCTCAACTTCAACGACTACACCGCCTCGCAAGATCTTCCTCAACCATCCAAGGGGGACCATTTCATGATCTTCATCACCTTTGGACCACCCCCACTACGAGCCTACCGTCACATGAACTTCGACAAGCGACTCAACTTCAACGACATCTTCATCGTCAACATTCCTTCTCCCGCTCACATATGGATGGAACGAGAGTCGAGGACAACTCTTTTTCAAGGGGGAGAGATGATGTAGCCCACCATATTCAACCAAGCACAACATCGATACACAACAAGGTGAACTCACTCCTATCTCCGAACGTTTCCGGTGACATGGTGAACGGTGCTCTGCCTCATGAAATACCCTTCTACATGCATAGGTGGGATCACCACATGGAGACCCAAGAATGTGCCCAAGATGCTCAAGAACACATCCAAGAAGGTGCACACGAAGCTAGGAAAGAAGCGGGTGAAGACGGCGTCAAGATCGGAGATCCGAGGAGGAAGAACGGAGGGAAACGGAGCCTCCCGGCCTCATCCCCCGGCCAGGCCGGCCTCCCACCACCTCAGGCCGGCCCCCAAACAGAGCAAGCCGGCCTCCCCCTCGCCCACCCCGGCCTCGGGCCGGCCCTGCCCCTCCTCAGGCCGGGCACCCCCCGAGGGGGCCGGCCTCCACCCCGGGCCCAGGCCGGCCCCCTCCCAGGCCGGCTCCTCCTCCCACCTCGGCCCCAGGCCGGCGCGCCCTGGGCTGCACCCCTGCCCCCACCCCGGCCTCCAGGCCGGCCAGGCCGGCTCCCAGGCCGGCGTGGCCCCAAAATGCACGGAATTTTCCCGTTTTTTCACCGTTTCGACCCCTGTTTCGACCCCGAGCTATATAAGGGACCCCGGTGTCTAGATCTAGGGCTTAGGGATGATTTGAGAACTTCGGGCTTTGCCCTTGTATCCCTCTTGTGAGGTGACTCCTCTTTCGAGGCTACTCCTACGATGTGTATCTAGGACCGTATCAAGATCTCTCCAAGGAGATACTCTCTCACCTTGTGATTCTAGTAGCGTTTGCCAACCTTCCCCTTGCGGCTTCTGTTGGATCGGTGGACCGACCGGTGAGAGGAATCGGTTTCAGTTAGCGTGTTGTTGACTTGGGTTTGCGATCCCTCGTAGGCTTCACGAGTTATCTTCCCCTTTTTGTGTTTCCACGCGTTTGCCCTTGATTCCCCCTCTCGTGTTCATCGCGTTCTTCGTGCGTTCTTCGTTCGTTCTTGTCGATTCATGAAGATCGGGCCAACTTAGAGGTCAACACCTCATCACTGAGTGGCATGAGGCCGTAAGCCAGTGTCAAGCAAATTTCTGGCGGCTCGGGCTCTGCAACTCAGCGATAGAGAAGTCTTGTCTAATCGTTTCTTGGACTCCAACAATATCTACATCTTCCTAAAGCATATAATCCGAGAGCTGGAGTCGGCGGTCGTCAGCCCCGAACCCCCTCATGCTCCAAATGAATGTGGAGACACTCATTGGGAATGAGTATCGGGAATTACCCCCTTACGGGGGAACGAAGGGGCCCTACTATCGGTCGAGGGTCGGGACGTCGCCTTAGGGGGGCTCCCCCTCCCCCCCCCCCCCCCCCCCCCACACACACACACACAGGAAGATGCATTGGGGGCTGCCGAAC
Source organism: Alopecurus myosuroides (assembly GCA_028641055.1). Classification (NCBI taxonomy): domain Eukaryota; kingdom Viridiplantae; phylum Streptophyta; class Magnoliopsida; order Poales; family Poaceae; genus Alopecurus; species Alopecurus myosuroides. Next base: position 103,523,802 of record CM054063.1, on the reverse strand, counting down.
CCTCACGCCTAGCAGAATCGTCATCTCTAGACCCCGGTGCCACCCGCACAGGTCTAGCTAGCGTCGAGGGTTCCAGCCGCTCACGCTCCGTCTGAGCACAAGCTGCCGCCAGGGAACCCTCGTAAATCTGAAATCTCCTTGGCTCTAATAGTTTCAATCTGTTCGAGTCTAGGGCCGCGTTCTCCTTGAAGATCACACCGCAATCTGTCGCGACCTGTTCCAGATGCTCCAGATGGACCGAATCGAGTACCGAGAACCGATAACCAGAAGGGGCAATACAAGGAGTAGGAATAGAGGGGATCGAACGGGACGTACCCGGCTCCAAGCAGCGGGCCGCCTGTCAGCGAGACGTGACAGCGGCGACCGTCCCCTCGACCACCTCAGCCTCCGTTCTTGCGCGAGAAAGTCGCACTCTGTGGTGAGTCATGACACCAGTCACGGAAGTGTCGAGAGGACCGTGACCGGCACACGACCGTCAGGAGCGGGTGTAGCCGGCACCCGCGACGGGGACGCCTAGGGCGGAGTAGGAGGGGTCCCTGGCGAGCGAGCGTGGCCGACCACGCCAAGGGAGCGAGGCGAGTCCGGAGCGGCCACCTCCATGCTCGCACCCCCGGAGTCTGTGGCCTCAACCGACCCAGACAACGGCGAGGGTAAGCTGTGGAGAGTGTCAGAGACAAGACTCTCGAGGTCCAAGGATCCCAGACCCTCTATGTGGATGTTATTTTCTATTCAATTTGTAACTATTTTAGTCCTCCAAAATATTTATGAAAATTATTTCCGAACACATCCTGCCATCCAGGTAGCTAGTATTATGTAGTCACAGGAACAATGATGTGGCAGACAATTAAATAAGAAAGAGAATATCATAGCACAGAAAACTAGAGAATCTAATGACAAATAGACTGTCACAGTTTACAAACCCGCTACGTCCAGTTTCAGCCATTTTGTGGGTTTATATGATTATAAGGTCTTTCGTAATGCAGTGTATCTTAGCGTGTTATCCTAGTTAGGGCATCTCCAACAGTTGTAAGATAGGCGTTGGTAAAATTTGCCAACTAAGATTTGTGATTATGTGGCATGCAATAAATAAGAAGAGAGGGGAAGATTGTATGTAACTTAACCAACAGCTCATGCACAAACTCCAAGGTAAAATAGAGAGCAATCACATTTATTTCTTCACATTCTATTGGACAATTTAGATACTCCCTCCGTTTCTTTTTAGTCCGCATATTAGAATTGTTTTAAATCAAACGTTGAAAAGTTTGACCAAATTTTTAGAACAAAATATCAATATTCATAATACCAAATCGATATAATATGAAAGTATATTACATGGTGAATCTAATGATATAAATACCATATTCCGAATGTTGATATCTTTTGCTATAAAAATGGTCAAACCTTAGCAAGTTTGACTTTGGACAAACCTAGTACTCGCAGAGTAAAAAGAAACGGAGGGAGTACAATCCATTAGACAGGTTGTATGTTAGATTGTTGGTTGATGACATGGCTACTTTTACCAACAAGTTAACTAACAAACCATAGGAGATGCTTTTAGAAGTACAATCTAAGAAACAACCACCCTAGATGCACTCTTTCTTATAGATTGTACTCCTTCTGTCCTAGTGTATAGCGCACATATAGCAATGCTCTAAGTCCTAGGTATTTATTCATTAGGGTTTAAACAATACATGCATCGATAGAGAAGGGTAGAGAGAGGCAACCATCCACTAATTAGAAGAGAATTAATGCAAAATATGCCTAAAAGATGGGACTGCATATTTTTGGTATTGTGGCCTATACACCAGGACGGAGGGAGTATCTAAACTAAGTTGCATTTAATGATTTTGGCCTAATACTTGCTTGTGATTGGGTTAAAATCTTTTTTGCCTATGATATCGTGCAAGAGTACTTCCTCCGTCCTGGTGTATACTCCCTCCGTCCATAAATAAGTGTACATCCAGATTTACAGTTAGTCAAACTTTTTAAACTTTGACCAATTTTATCGTAAATAGTGGTAACATATATGACATCAAAATGGTATATTTTAAGACTTTATGTCAAGATAAATCTATTTATACTAATTTGATGCCATAAATACTAATACGTTTTTCAATAAAGTTAGTCAAACTTGAATAAATTTGACCGACCAAAAAGGAAAAAGTACACTTATTCGCGGACGGAGGGAGTAGGGCACAATATTAAAAACATACAGTCTCATCTATATAACATATTTTGCATTAATTCTCTTCTGTTTAGTGGGTGGTTGTCTCTCTCCACCCCTCTACCAATGCATCTAATGTTTAAACCACAATAAATGAATAACTAGGGTCCAGAGAATTGTCATGTGCCCTATACACTCGGACGGAGGGAGTATAACTGCAATCTTTCTCTTCATTAAATAGGATGACATATAAGCAAATTGTCTACAATATCGATACCCGATTACGGAAGGCCTACGTATATCCAACAAAATTTTAATACAGCTTCGAAGCAATTATTATCCTAGTGTATGTTAATGCTGTCGTGAAGCGTGCTGGCCACTCCATTGTTTACCTCATTGCCATCACTTTGTGTCAGTTGACTGTTTGACCGTCATATTTTAACGTTTAACTCAATAGACAAAACTGCCAGTGTCAGGTCCTGCTCCCACACGACATTCAGTACCCTTCCTGTCATTATCGAAACGGAAGAAAATTAGTTATACATCTTATCCCCAGGACTACTGAATTTCACTACTAAAATATACTTCATTTTACTTTGATTGAAATGACAGTTCATAAAGAGTCAAGTTTCCTACCTTTTTGGCAACACAAAGTTTCCTACTTGAGACTACGAATAACATTCAACAAATTAGCTGTTCTTGTGACAAAGAGTAGAAATCGATAAATAAACTTTGTTCAGCATAATGTAGGCTACATTTACAAACCAAATAATATCTGCTTGTGACAGGTTACATCATCCTGGATCCTAGTGCTCTTTCAATCTTAAGAGCACTGGACTACACTGAAAAACAGTCATTCCAACACAATCAATCTACGTTAAATCAAGCAGCACTCGGTAGTTATTATACAGATAGGCAGTGTCAGCATACAATTGCCAACCCAAAGGCATCAGCAGCCTACACACCAACTTAATCACGTCCAAGAATATTTATGCGAGCCATCACGTACTACTGCACGACTCAAAAAAGGTCGGAAAAACAATAACAGCTCGGGGGGCAAGACAACACAACCAGATCAGGGCGAAGGGGACAGGATGGTGCTACAAGAACTTCGAAATATCCGAATGTTGGCGACGCAATTGTCAGGAGATTGATGCCGCTAAGAGTTGTTGATCAGCAGGGGATCCGCTAAGAGTTGTTCATCAGCAGGGGATCCGCTAAGAGTTGTTCATCAGCAGGGGATTGTTGTCGATAGATTGTCTACTAAAGAGCGATTGAGCCAGCTCCGGCGACAACATGTTGGCTACACTTTCAAACTGCAAAATGAGAAATGCAAACCGGGCTGTCAGAAATCCTATAACTTTATGACTTACACAGATAATGATATGTCCTGTTAGGAAACTCAAGGAGCAAGTCAGCAAATGGTGGTCGCGCACCTTTTCGTGCCTATACTTTTCACGTATAGCATTGAGGGGGCATCCAATGGTATTGCCCTGCAGTTCCCGTAGAGCACACACGCATATTTGAATATCAGAGCTTCTGTATGAGGTGTAATGCTCAAGAGTGTTATTCTGTGCAACAAATAACATATATTAGAGGAGATTCCATGTGATGTGTACTGGTCTGTATTCAGAGTTTTCGTACGAACCCATGGAAAGTCTGATTGGTCGAGTGTCCATCGTGCAAGAAAGATTGCAGAGGCTGCCACCACCGAAGGGAGAAATCTCAGAAAATTGTAGTCGGTCAAAGTCAACTCCGCAAGATAATTGGCCAAATAACCCAAAGTTACAGAAGGAGCCTGGAAATGAAGTGTGAGAACTTAGTGATCTCATACATATAAATTGACTGAAAACTGTGCTAATATCTTTGAAGGATGACGATCTTACTTTGTGAGAAGCCTGTGCAGCTCTAAGGAATCTCCTGATAAAATTTCAACAGGAAAGTGTTGTTAGAGATGGAACAGGAACTTCACATTGGAAAAGATATATGATGTATCTAGTCATCCTGAGTAACTAACCTGAGAAAAGTTTTTGTGGTAGGAACAGAAAGATGAAATCCCAGATCATTAAGCACTTGGCACTCCATTTTCAGCACCTATTGAATAAGGTTAATATCAGTAATGGGAGATCAACAATGACACTTTGCATAACAGCAATTAACAATCCTTCAGATTTCACATGAAAAAAGTACCTCGGCTTTTGTATATGTATTATCAGTTATGAAACAAAATTCTTCAACACGAGGAGCACAGATCTCTTCATATTTCCTGGCAAAGGTAAAATAAAAAATAAAAAACTCTAATGACAGATAGTGGCACCCATGGCAGCAAAAACATATATGTAATATAATTCATGTATTCGCCACAGAATAAGCTCCTTCAGCAACTATGCAAACGTTTCCATGATACAACTTCCTATAAATTTCAAAGCTTTTGAATAGTGCATATTAACACCAACTAATGCAAACTTACGAAGCAATGAGCATGCTAGTTATCCCAAGAAGTTGTAGTTTCTGTCTCTCGATATATTTCTGGGAAAGAAATTGATCAATCAGATAAACAGTGAGGTACAGCGTGTCTGGCACAAGCTTATATTCTTCGGACACCTGCAAAGATAGAACTTCATAAGCCGAGAAGTTGTGAACAGTAAAGATTCAACTGGAACAGGGATCTTGTTTTGTGACAAAAGAAACACAGATATCCCATATATTTATATATATCAGAAATGTATAAAATATGTTTCTGGCGCTGAAGAATTAAGACCACTGTCATCGTATTTTGGTCGCTTTGGTATCTCCAGGTCTCAAAGAGTTATGTGTTTCTATGCGCATAACACCACAGCACGAGTTTGATCGTGTTGGGTTTGGCTCAACTTGACACTCAAACACGTTATTTGTTGCAAGAAGAATGGATGAGTGGATCATTATCACTGATTAAAACTATTCATATAAAATTCTCTATCACTGACATCAAATAGTTAGGATATTTTGAAGGGAAACAAAGGAAACTACATGGACAGGAATAGAAAGAATCTTCATATCCAGATGCCGTATGGAAACCTTGGTGGATCCATCTGGGACTGGTGGGGAAACCCTGAGCTCTAATCCTATGAAATGAATGGGCAAAGTCTCTACCATCCATAATTACAAACCTCTACAAGTAATTGCATACTTCATAATTGCAATGTATATACATCAGCTTGAATGTGAAAAGTCCAGTGAAATGGCAATGATGAATGCTCACATAGTCTTAAAAAACATAGTTGAACTATTTATGTATATACGAACCTCAACAAGCCAGTCAATCAGAATGCCCCGCATCCCCTTTGTAATGTCCTTTTGCAGAGTCTCCATGTAATTTGATTTAGGTCTTCTTATAAGCTGGGGAATAACATGAGCAAATAAGATGGAGGCTGAAATGTTATCACAACACAAATGTAACAGCATAGCACAGAGATGGAACACAGACATCCAAAAATAAAATTCGTCCTAGCTTATAAGACATGTAAAATATGATGGACTCATAATACTGTCCAAACAGTAGAAGAAGATGCAGGCTGAAATGCTATCACAAAACAAATGACAAACATCCAAAAGTTAAATACTTCCTAGCTTTACAAGACATGTAAAATATGAGGGACTTGTAATACTGTCCAAACAGTAGATATTCTCACTTTTACCACAGAATATTAACATACCTCTGAGGCCATTAGGTTTGCATATATCTCTGCAACATAGGAAGCACACATCTGGGGATTGCCATTATCTTTGTCAATATCTATAATGTTTAAACCAGCATAGTTCCCTGGAACAAAAATACAGATCATCTTGCTGCTGCCCCACTAAACAGAACGCATCAAGAATATCTACAAGTTTCTCGGAAATGAGCAGTGCACGGAAACAATTAAAGTATAGCCAGAATATGACCAAAGTAAGCTAGCAGTGAGGCCTAACATTGCAAGCAAAGAGAAGAGATGATAATGCCTCTGAACAGCTTACTAGACTTCTAACCAGTGTTTAGGTCGAGATGATAATGGTAGAGAAACAATATGAACTAAACTAACCATTCTTTGAGTCTGCAGGTTCAGATTTATCCCTGGAGTTTCTCCCCTGAAAGAATGCCTCATGAAAACCACTCAACCTGTTCCATTCAATATTTTGTAATGACAATGACCCCTTGTTTTCAAGCAAAGCAGTGAGCTCTTCTTTTGGTGCAAAAAGCTCTGCCTTCTGAGCTTCCTCAGAATCATTCGCAAACGAAGCTTCACTAACAGCAGAAAGGGGTGGCTTAGGAACCTTCTTTGCGCACTGCTTATTTTTTCTCGGGATTCGTGCTACCTTTTGGGTGGGCTTTGACTGAAACAAAGGAAATACCTTATCATTTAGTTGACATTGCTTGGGAGAAAGTAATGGTCAAAAAATCATACAATGATACTGTAATATGTGGAACATGTTGGTACCTGCAACTTTGTCACAGCAGTGGAATTTTTGTATGAGTTTGCACAGCTTATATTTGTCACATCCCTGAGCACTGCTCGCCTTTTAGGCTGTGGAGCCGACGTTACAGCACTTGCACAGGCATTTTCATCCAGAGCTCCCCTTTTCACATTTGATTTTGCCACCGGTTTCCTCACAGGTGCTGGTGCGGGGTGAGCCACTCCAAACCTTCCACGGTTATTCGCAGCTTGTGCTCGTGTGATGCGGCCACTGGGTGCTTGGCAAGCAATAAGGACTGGATTATCCTTTCTTGCAGCCATGTCAGCCTGAATGGGTTGAAAATGACATTACGGATTCATGCAGTGAGCAAACAAGACTGCAACAAGTAGCATTGCAGAACTGAAAGGGGGAAAATACCATCGGTTCGCATGAAGCATCATGCAACATTGTTAAACAAGTGAAGGTACAAATTTATCCAGTCTACTGACAGCATAAGCTAGAGAACCAACAACTTATCTCACGTCATAAAAAGCAAATCAGCAATGGATAAATTATATTCAGACGCATCATTGCTACAAATTTACTTTCTCGCATTGTAAATATGAATAAAATTATGAGAAGAAGTGAAAATCTATAGCTATGAAACTCGGACCAAGTGATGTACAACTTGAATTTATATCAAAATGAAAATATGAAAACAGGCCATGCTGTTCTTTTTCGTTTGTGGAAAAAGGTAGTTCTTTCTGGAATTAGTTTAACCGCCATGCCATTTTATTTCCACTACTAGAGCATGTTTTGCAGAAGAAAATGGACCGCGTGGAAGAAATGCTATGCCACATCGTGCATCTACATTTTGAAGATCGGTTACAACAATAAGTTTATATATTTGGGCAAACAAAATCTCTGAATCATGTTGACAGGGCGTACTCTAAATGAGTGAGATAAAATGCGGAAAGGGTACAGCCGTCATCAAATTTAGTAGTCTATTCAAGCAACATTGGAGTAGGTTAAGACAAGAAAGATTGTACTTTACAGAAGGGGTAAAACCAGTACTTTAAAAAGAAAACCCAGTTTTTCAAGAACGTAAACCCTATGAAGGATTCTTGGAAATATTATAATCAGACTTGACGGATCAAATTACATATACTATCAGATTCGTGAGTTCTTGGAAAAAGAATGGGGGCGCCGCCGGTTCTTGCAAAAGAAAACCCAAATTCTTTTCTTTAAAACAAGAAAGCCCAAATCCGGCGGCCATGGTGTGCAAGAAAGAAGAGCATCTAGAGGAATGAGAGGGGAAAGAACTCACCGGGCTCGGGAGGGCCGGGCGAGAGAGTCGCCACCCGCGTCGATCTGCCGAGGCCCGAGAGGAAGGAGCAAGCAAGATGAGATTGCCTTCGATCTGGCGGCGAGGGATGATGAGGCGGCAGCCGGTCCCACAAATAGGCAGGCCGCCGTCGCTTGAGCGGCTGTGGAGCGGGGAGGCGCCGGCGTACGGGAGGCCTGCGCTCGGAGAAGTTCTAGGGTTTAAGAGGAGAGAATGCAGGGGGCGGGAACCCTAGCGGCCCCCGTCCAGATCTGCGCCGAAGAGGAAAGCCCACCCCCCGCACCGGCGGGATCCGGATGAGGCGGCTGCGGCGGAGGCGACGACACCTTTCGGGTTTGAGGTTTGAACCGAGGAGGCGGGATGATTTGGGGAGTGTAGAAGAGGGGAAGGGCGACGACGCTGTGGTGCTATGCGGTACAGCGGTACGGTGTTGCCGTAGGTTCAATCCATTTTGGGCCCCAAAATATCTCAAAACAGGACCGACCTGCAAACCAACTCATTTCGCAACCCATTAAACTGGACCCAATTCGTTAACCATGTTAGAGCACGCCCGCGCATTCCTCGGGCCGGGCCAAGAAAAGCCCGACCTTAAAAACCATGCCCGAGCCTGGCCCGGCCCTAAACAGCTAAACAAGTGCCTTTTTAATTAAATAAATTATTTTTGAGATAAAAACAAGTTAATATATACATATTTTTTTCACTAAAATACGGGGAAAATATGTTGTTCGGATTTTTGGATCGGGTTTTCGGGCAAAAACTGGAGCTCGGGACTGGCCCGATCGGGCCGGGCTCGGGCTGGGCCATCAGGTCGGCTACCCATGCCCAGGCGTGTGTTAGAGCATCTCTAGTCGGGTGCTCCATTCGTCGTCTAGATGGATGCCGTCAGGGGGCGCGTTGGGGCGCCCAAAAGCACATTCTTTGCAAATTGTAAATATTTTTGAACTTCATACATATCTAGAAATAGATAGATAGGTTTTTAACGATACAGATATAGTTCTGCACATAGCTAAAAGCTCGCATTAAATTATCCATACAATCAAAAATATAACTATGTCACCGCCAATCCTTTGTGCACCCCCAAATACTCCAATAGATCGTTTTGGAGTTGATCATGTATAGCTTCATCTCGGATCACCATGTGCATGCGGATGAAACTTGTCCAATCCTCTCGCACGTCATGATCAACAATGGCGCGAGGACCCTGGTAGTCAAACGGAAGGGGATCATGCAACGGATCTCCATGTTCATCCCCAAGGATCATGTTGTGCATGATCACACATGCATTCATCACCTCTCATATCTACTCGATTGACCAAGTGAGAGCAGAGTACCGAACAATGGCAAACCTCTGCTCGAGCACTCCAAATGCACGTTCGACATTCTTTTTTGTGCTCTATTGTAACGAGGAAAACCAGGATCTCTTGTTATCTAGAGGATTAGCGATTGTCTTCGCAAATGTAGACCACCTTGGATAGCTACCATTCGCTAGGTAGTACCCCTTGTGGTAGTCATGACCATCGATAACATAGTTGACTAGTGAAGCATGGCCTTCAAAAAGTTTCGCGAACATGGGAGAAGTTGTAGCACATTGTCGGCCACTTCATCAAGACTCATGCTGCAAACTTTATGATGCCCCTTTGTATAGTCCTTGCCAACCAAAGGGGCAGTTCTTCCAGCTCCAATGCATGCAATCAATACTTCCAAGCATTCTAGAAACCCTCTTGTTTCATTCGTTGTAAAGATCCGAGTTGTTTCCTCCTCAGTTGGTCCTCTCAAATAGTTTGGACCAAACACAACCACTACTGCCTTGTAGAACCAGTACATGGTTTTTATCGCTGTGGACTCTGATAAGCGAAGATAGTCGTCCTGGCCATCTGCATGAGCACCATGTGCAAGATGTCGCATAGCAGCAGTGTACTTCTGAAGTGGTGAGAACACGAGCATCCCCATGGCATATTTATTCATCTTGAACAAGGGGTCATGCTCACACCCATGTTGCACCAAATCGAGGAACAATCTTATGCTCGTCTGAAATCTCTGACGAACATCCTTTGCATCAAACCTTGGCACTATGGGAGTTGTTGTTCTGTCAACGACAGGGTAGCACTCAAAGGTTTGAACGTTGGGGGCTAACCACGTTCAATCGCACCTCGGGAGGCTTTGGGAGGAGAGATCTCGAAGGAATACAATGGGGACACAGGGAGTTTACCCAGGTTCAGGCCACCGTGATGGTGTAAAACCCTAATCCTGCTTGTCTGGTTGATTGCACTACGGTGGTTACAGTACAACAAGGAGTTTCGGTGGTCTATCTACTTGATGACCTCTTCCCCCTATGTTAGAGGGGGCAGTCTACTTATACTGGCAATTGGCCCTCTTTTCTCGCTCACTTGGCGGCAAAAGGATACCACAAGGTGCCAAGGGGAGGAGTGTCCCGTACTACTGCGCCTCCTGCGCGGTTCTGGTCGCTGGGGGACAGCTCCACCGCCCATGGCGTCACGATGGGGGAGCCTAGTGACGTCGCCTTTGTCTTGTAGCACGGACTCGGTCTTCTTGCACCGAAGAGGTAAACCTCAGACCGGACTTTGGTGCGCGTAGCGGAGCTCTGTGCTTTATACACGAGAATGGAAAATGTGGCCAAAGCCGCTCTGTCCCCTGTCATGGCTTCGTCATCCGCGCAGGGGATAGAACGTCACCCTCACATGGTTTGTCTCCCGACGGGTGAGGTTCCTTCCGGGGAGGAGCACGGCGGAGCAGAGCTCCTCCCCAGCGGGGCGTGATGGAGATCTCGGGGAAGACTCCTCTCCAAGGGGCTGACCTTGGTGGGAAACCGTTTGGGGTTATACGGACTCCCTCCGTGCCTAACGGGCTGGGCCAGCAGCAGACGGCCCAGGATACCCTGGTATCCGTGGGTCTGACAGTAGCCCCCGGGCCCATGACGCGCGCGCGTTGAGGGAAAAACCGAGGGCGGCCTAGGACCTCCAGTGTGGGGTGAGCCTCTCCACGTGGCGCGGCGGTTTGTAGGAAATCCCACGATCTCCCCGCGTGGCGGAAACGTATCGTCGCAATTACTACTCTGACCGGGTGATGCCAATTGTTGATGTTCCATGTTGATATTATGCCAATTGCTACATGTTTTCTCCCTTCTTTATAACATTTTTACAGGTTTTCCAGGACAAACCTATTAACAAGATGCCAAGTGTCAGTTCCCTGTTTTCTTCTGTTTTTTTATTTAAGAAAAGTTGTTCTAGAAATATTCTCGGAATTGGACCCCACGAATCCCGAAGTTCCTATTTTCCCCGGAAGCATCCAGAAGTCCGAAGAGGAGTCGAAGACAGGCACCAGGGGGCCCTCACCATAGCCAGGCGCGTCCCCCCTTGGCCGCGCCTGGGGGTGGTGAGGCCACCCTGGTGGCCCACCGACATCGCCCTTTCGCCTATTTATTCCCCTCCAAAGGAGAACCCTAGGTACCTGATCGAAAATCCCAGAAAAGTTCTGCAAACGCCGTTGTCGTACACCCTAGATCAGAGGGGTTCTGAAGCTGTCTCCCGGCACCCCGCGGAGAGGAGATCATCACCGGAGGCCTCTTCATCACTATGCATGCCTCCGGAGTGATGCGTGAGCAGTTCATCCTTGGACTAAGGGTCCATAGCAGTAGCTAGATGGTTGTCTTCTCCTCCTATGCCTCAATGTTTAGATCTCGTGAGCTGCCTAACATGATCGAGATTGTTCTTATGTAATTTTGTGTGCTGTGTTTGCAGGGATCCGATAAATATTGAACTTATGCCAAGTTGATTATAGTCTTTATTGCATATGTTAGCTGTGATCTTTCATGCTTTCCCTTGCTAGTAGTTGCTAGTGACTCCAAGAGGGAGTATTTATGCTCAATAGTTGGGTTCATGCCTCCTTTTTGCATGTGCTCGAGTGACAACCGTGATGGGGGAGGATGTGATGTTGCCACTAGGGAGAAAACAGCGGTGTGAGTTCCCGCGTGCATAATCATTGCTTACATTACACACATTGCTTAATGCGATTATGAGTTGCTTGCAACTTAATACCTAAGAGGGTTCGGATGATAACCTGAGGGTGGATTATTAGTCATAGATGCAGTTGGATTACAGTCTATATATTGTTGTAATGCCCGCACTAAATATCATAGTAGTCATCATGTCATGAATGTGCACTACGGTGCAACCTATATTTGTCAATTGCCCAGCTGTAATTTGTTCACCCAGCATGCTATCTTTTATGGACAGACACCACTAGTGAACCTATGAACCCCGGTCCATTTTCCTACACTCTAAAACAGACCACTACAATTCCCTGCTTTCTTTACTTACTGCAAGCATACACCATTTTCCACACTATACGTCTAATCTTTGTTTTCAGCAAGGCCGGTGAGATTTACAACCTCTACCGTTAGGACAAAGTATTTTGGTTGTGTTGTGTGCAGGTTCCGCGTTGTTGCTGACACCGGTGAGTCGCCATCACCGCCGTTAGTGGCATCAACCTTCCGAAGATCCTCTTTCTCCTACTGGATTGATAACCTTGGTTCTCAACTGAGGGAAATACTTACCTCTGTACTCATCACACCCTCCTCTTGGGGTTCCCAACACACCATCACAAGCAGCCGTTGCTGGGGAGAAAGAAGTCTTATGGCAAGGGGAGTCTCTCACTCTCAACCTCCTTTTTTATTGTCTTGTTTTTATTTTTTGTCTTGTCTTGCTTCTTTATATCAAAAACACCAAAAAAATATTGTTTACTTCATAGCTGTTATTTTTTGCTTTTCTGCTCTTAGTTTAATCTCTAATCATGATTCTACCCTAGTTTACCTTGAAATACGTACCAATAGGTAGCGGTGATATAATTGGGAAATATAATATTGGAGAGTTCTTTAATTATGTTAGTAAGCACACAAAATTTGAGGATAGATGCTTAGCTGAACTTGCTCCAGATTATGAAACCGTTGCCGCATCTCTAGTTCGTATGCTGGAAGCTAGGTTTGTTAACCTTAATCCCATAATGCAACAAATGTTCCTCAACCTTGATAACATTAAGAATAGCGAAAAAAGAGAGTTTATTCTAGAAACTTTGTTTAAAAAATTTGGTGATGTTGCCATTGAGGCTAGAAAAGTTTTTAACCGATTTGAGATGCCAGGCTCATGTGTAGATGTTAATAGCACACCGGGTAAAGCCAATGATAAGGAAATTAAAATACCAATACCCTTTAAATTGGTAGAAATGTCTGAAGCTCTAGAAAATAATTTTGATTGGATTGTTCATGCAAACCCATCTGATGAAAGTAGTGTGCCTAAAAGTGCTGATAAAGAGACATCTAAAACTTCTATAGATGAAATAAAATTCATTGTTCAGGAGATTTCTAAGCTTAATTTTGATGCTTCTTCACTTGAAAATACTTGAGTTGCTTTCTATGCCTAGCTGAAAGGCGTTAAAGAAAAGCACTACCGGGAGACAACCCGTTTTATTTCTCCGCGCTACTAGGGAAAAGGTCATGCGTGACGCACCATGGCGCGTCACAGATATCACGCCGCGCCTATTGAGTTAGCTGTGACGCACATGCTCGGTGCGCCACGCCTATTGTTACCCATGACGCACGGCCACGGTGCGCCACAGCTATGGTAGGTGCGCCACGCCTAACTTAAGGCGGTGCGTCACGCGTAACCTCACTGGTGCGCCGTGCCTAAATGATGCCTCCACGGCTAAGTTGCCTGGTGTGCCACGCCTATTCGTTTAGGTGCGTCACAACTATATTATGCTGTATTTTTTTAAAATACGCAGTATCATATTTATACAGGTATATACAGCTCAAATACAGAATAATATAAGTAGAAAAAATGGATCAAAACAGTTCTGTGACAAACAAATAATATATCATAGTTGATCATACTGCTTAGAATTCCGAATAGCTACATCAAACAGTTGATTATCAATACAAAGTGTTCATCAGAGCCAAATAGATACATCAGACAGTTAATCATCGGGACCGATTACATCGATCGATGCTTCATCATCGTTACAAGTGACCTATCTATTCGCCGATAACCTAATCATCTAGCTAGGAACCATAGCATGACGAGCGAGGCGACGACGACAAGAGCGGCGGCGAGGGTCTTCATTCACTTCTTCTTCTTCTTTTGTTCCTCGAGATGGATGAATCACCTAGCTTCCGCCGCCACTCTTGTGTTGTAGGATTTGTAGGCATTGCCCCTAAACTTGTTCACCTGCTCGAAGCAGTCTTCCCAGTGATCGTAGACTCCTGGAACCCTGCCTCTAAACACCACGTAGCACCTCGGCATCTGTAATGACAAGAAATAAAACAAAAAACAATAGTTTTAAACATGTGTACAATAAATAGTAAATGGAGAAATATGACATAAATAAGATGAAAGTTAAACACAAAGGATCAAATTGGCCCTTCATATCTTGTGCTTGTTACGAGGTAGTACACGTGATGGCGATCCGGAGAAGTATGAAGACAAGGGTTTCTGAACTTCGTTGAAACTAAAAAAAAAATCACATACGTAATTGTTTGTGAGATCCGAACAATGTTGGACCATTTCGTGCACATGCATAATGGGGACGTTCTCCATAGCCCCGTCCGGGGCTATGAAAAATATCCCCATTATGTATATGTACCAAACATTGCAACTCAGTTCTGATCTCACTAACAATAATATTACATATGCGGCGTTCCTTAGTTCCAACCGAAACCCTCATCTTCATCCTTTTCCCGGATCACCACCGCCTGTAGTAACTCTTAACAGGAACAAGATGGTCATCGGGCCTTGATGTGAAGTTGGACCTTCACATTTTGTGCTTTCTACGAGGTAGTACACGTGATGGTGATCCGGAAAAGGACGAAGACAAGGGTTTCTGGAAATCTTTGAAACTAAACAAAATCATATATGTAACATCGTGAGATCCGAACAAGGTTAGACCCTTTTGTCCACGTACATAATGAGGACATTCTTCATAACCCCGGAAGGGATTTCTGAGTAATGTCACCATTACGTATGTGGACAAAAGGGTTCAACTTCGTTCGGATCTCACGATATTACATATGTGACGTTATTTAGTTCCAAAGAAATCCAGAAACCCTCATCTTTCTCCTTTCCCCGGATCACCACCGCCTGTAGTACCTCTTAAGAGGAACAAGATGGTCATCGGTCTGTGTGCCTCATATTTAGGGTGGACACATACAAGCAGCCTTGGTGGACCCGGAGCGCCAAGTGGGATGCACAAGATCCTAACTTTGTAAAAATCACAAGGCGCACCGAACCACCAAGGCCATCTTAGTATGAACCAGCTCTTTTAATCATCGTCATTTATTCAAAAGATCGAACGAACATCACAAGTAAAACTGCAATAATAAAAAGCAAGATAATCAAGCATTGGCATCATTGAGCATCGCTTCACACGATGGACGATTCATAACAGTAACGATGTGTGCCTCATATTTAGGGTGGACACATACAAGCAGCCTTGGTGGACCGGGTGCGCCAAGTGGGATGCACAAGATCCTAACTTTGTGAAAATCACAAGGCGCACCAGACCACCAAGGCCATCTTAGTGTGAACTAACTCTTGTAATCATCGGCATTTATTTATTTAAAAGATCGAACGAACATCACAAGTAGGACCGCAATAATAAAAAGAAAGATAATTAAGAATTGACATAATTGAGCATCTGTTACACGATGGACGAATCATGACCCTAACCATTGAGTTCAACTAATTTCGTAAAATGTAGCAAGCCTTACAATAGTTCTCACTCATTCTGACTCATCCGCCCAGGGATTACAACGGGACAACCCTTCGGAGTGATGAAGGGTCTGTCGTCACATGCAGTTTCTAGGTAGGTATCTATGTCGCGGTTCGGCATGGCGAACCGGCAGTAAAATGTCCAACTCCTGTTCACCACTTCATGAACGATTTTCGTGGCAAAGCACTTCTGGATATCATATAACTCTTCTCTAACCTTCTCATCTCCGACCATCGACAAGCGG
This sequence comes from Alopecurus myosuroides, assembly GCA_028641055.1. Classification (NCBI taxonomy): domain Eukaryota; kingdom Viridiplantae; phylum Streptophyta; class Magnoliopsida; order Poales; family Poaceae; genus Alopecurus; species Alopecurus myosuroides. Next base: position 103,507,857 of record CM054063.1, on the reverse strand, counting down.
GAGGCACATTCTTGGACTTGACTAGGCAGGGTAAGGTACTGTTGATCCCGTACGTACGCCCGTATATGATGGAGGACATAGTAGGTGTCTCTGTTACTGCCTGCCGGCTGCTTGGCGCACGCGAAAGTCGTCGTGTCGGTGAACACCCGAGCACCCTGAACGACCTTCTCCCTAGCGATCCTGCCCCCCTTTGCGTGGTAGACGGTGAGAGCATTATTCAAAACTTTCTTCATGTTGAAGTAGTCTTTCTTCACGGCACTCCCTAAGTCGAGATACGTGGCATGCGAATGACCGATACAAATGCAGATGAGTGTGCATTGTGTATATATGTGCGGAACAATCCAAACAAAGTGTTGGAAAGGAGCGATGAAAATCTAAAGAAAATCACTTTCGATTCGGCTAAGAATATTGACTTACCCGGCAAAGTAAGGCATGAGGATGTAATCCTTGGTCTGGTTCGCCAACATGAAGTCCCGGAGATATGTCAACGCGATTACCTGGTTCCCAATGGAGCACAACACGTCGTGGCGCATGTAGAAGGGGTCCACTATCGCGATGCCCGGTGTATTATCCCTGCTGACTTGCACCGCCAGACTGAGCGAGTATAGGCGGACCATGGAGTAGTGCAGCGGATTGCTATGGAACATATCGGAGATGTCCGAAAACCGCAGTACTATCCTATCCGCGCCGGTTGATTCGACGAAGCCCAAGTCCTTTGGCACCATGGCAATGAAAACCGGGTATGATGGATCCTTGGATTCAATAAGGCGCGATTCAAGATAAAGAATGTTGTCATGCAAACTCCGCATATCCCCACTTGCGGTCTTGAGCTTGTTCTGGTCAAGCATAGGCTGACCCATCACATGCACCTTCGGCGTATGCTTAGATGTAGGTGGCCCGTCCTGAACACGGAGCGGCATCTTAGCAGGCTGGCTCGCGGACTTTGCGGCCTTGGATCTAGGTCCTCTTTTCCGTGGCTTCGGCGCTTTCGCAATGCACTCCTTCTCAATATCCTCATTAGCCGCCTTACGGATTGTGCCAGGGATGAAAATAACTCCTCCCTTCGCACTTTTCTGAGTCTCGATGCAGGGGGCAACATCTGGAGGCGTGTCTTCCTGAGAACCGAATAGACGCTTGCAATTGGATTTATCCGTGGGAGGAGCCTCACCACGAGCCTCTGTGCTATGGTATGGTTCTTCTGGGGAGGAGGAATGTAATCTTCGTCATCAAAGTCATCAGCGATGAAATCCATGGCATCAAGATAGTCATCCGTCGGGTGTTGTGCCATCTCCATGTCAGGGGTAGGCGACGGCGCTACGACGGTCTTGCCATGGCTCCACTCCGGCGCTTCTAGAGGGGTTGTTTTCGAGGTGGTGCCTCGCGCCGGTAGTTCTAGAGGCGATGTCTGCGGGGTGGCGCCCCTCTTCCCCAGGCGAATCTGGCTCTTCGGCCATTCCATGTTCCAAGGTAGGCACTAGAGCAGCGTCTGGGTATCGGGGTCATCTTCTTCCTGGTAGGGTTGAATGGGAGGCAACAAGTCGTCGTAGCCCTCCAGCACCCGAAGCAATCAAACTCTATATACGTCTTCGCGCATGGGCTTATTGTGGAACCTGTGGGTTGCCGGTTGAACGATCATACCCACAGCAACATCCTTCAACACGCCGTCCACTATGTGTAGGAGAGTGCATGGAACCTCGGCGTTCTGCGGAAAACATGCAGGGCGTCAGAGATGCCAGTCTAAGGCAAAGGAAGATCGACGCTCCAACGCTTAACTATTTACCTGGCTGGTGATGGCGTCGAGCTCCTCTAGTGGCGAGGGGCCAACGACGGCGGGCGTGCTAGTGATGACTGGCGAGGGACCGCCGGCAGCGGGCGTGCAACTGATGACCATTCGATTGTTTGTTGGTGCACGCTCTTCATTTGGCGGAGGACCGCCCACTGTGGGCGCGCAACGGATGGTCAGGCGGCTAGAGGCGGGCGGAGTCACCAGTGGGTCCGCCACCGTGGCGTTGGCCGGCGAGACTCTGGACAAGTCCCTTGAGTTGCTGCCCTGCACGCTAGGCACCGGGCACGGCCCCACTCGACCTCCTTGATCCCATCGAGTAACCACATCGTAGAGGGCAGGCAAAACACTGCCCATTTGTTCTGCCAAAGCTTCTTTGACAATATTCGGAATATCGGCAACTTTGGAATTGAGGTCTGCAATCTCGCGATAGCGGGCTTTGTCATGTTGGATATATTCGACGGTCCTCCTTCTATTCCTTCTCGCCTCCTTGGGCTCCTTGTAGTACTCTCTGAGCTTCGTCGTCGTTCCCAAGCCACAAACTCGGCCACCTGACGGCCTTTTGTGCTTATCCTTCCCCTTCGTCAAGTCACCGCCCTGTTCAAATGGTCGTCCCACGGGCCGTGCAGCGACGGCATGGATGAAAGTGCAAACGCGCTTAAATCATCTTGTTTTGGTGTTTGTTAACAACACATGTAATCTAATAGGTGTTGATGTATTTCAGGGGTTTACTTCAACGTATTTTCATTAGTGGTGCTGACGTGCAAAAAGGAGCTGTTGTCCAAATCTCTGTTCTCTGGAGTTTTCTCCAGGCCGGAGTCTCCGGTCTACCAGACCGGAGTCTCCGGTGTGGATATTTGCTCCAAGGATTTCGCTAAGGACCTGGTGGTGTCGCGTACTGTACCCACACCGGAGAGTGTCCGGAGTCTCCGGTGTGGGCTCTTCTTCAAAGGATTTCGCTAAGGACTTGGTGGTGTCGCGCACTGTACCCACACCGGAGACTTACCGGATACTCACCGGAGTCTCCGGTGTGAGTACATTTTCCCTTCATTCGCAAGACCACAGACACCCTCTGTGCATATTCGAAGCACCAAGACCGGAGTCTCCGGTCCACCAGACCGGAGTCTCCGGAGTGGATATTCTCTGAAGATTTGGGACACCGGAAACTGTCCGGAGTCTCCGGCCCAGACCGGAGTCTCCGGTCTTTACACCGGAGTCTCCGGTGTGATTTTCGCCTGGATTGCTCCAACGGCTCTTTGCATTTATGGGGGGTATAAATACCCCCTCCCCTCCACCTACCTCAGGTTAGCTCGACCAGACTTAAAGACACCATTGTTGGAGCTCAACCACCTTGCTAGATCTCCCAATCCATCCACCCAAAAGCCTAGATCTTTGGAGGATTGAAGGAGAAGGCCCCGATCTACGTCTTCACCAACCGGATTTCATTTCCCCTCTCCTTTGCTTGAGGAATCTTGGCCTAGGGTTTCCTCATGTGGAGAACCTAGGCTTCTTGCTACTCTTGGTGATTTGTGAGTGTTGGGAGCCCCCAATTAAGTTGTGGGTGTGTGCCCCAAACTTGTTTGTAAAGGATTTGATCCCCGCCTCAAAGGGGTTCTATAGTGGAAGGTGAACTAGGCCTTTGTGGCGGAGTTCATCGGAGAATAGGGTGAGGCCTTCGTGGCGTTGAGTAGGCCTTCATGGCGAGCTCACACCCCTCCAACGAGACGTACTCCCTTAACAAGGAGGAACTCGGGAATACATCGTGTCTCCGTGTGCTTCCATCGGTTATCTCGTTCCTCCCTTTCTACTTACTAGTACTTGTTACATTTATTGTTGTACTAGTTGTATTAAGTGTTGTTCTAGTTGCCTTAATTGCTTGCCTTGTCATATAGGTAAATTCACCCCTAGTTGCATAATCTAGAGAATTTACCTTCTTGTCAAGCCTAAATCTTAAGAAAAAATAAAATTGGTCGTAGCACCTATTCACCCCCCCCCTCTAGGTGCCTATACTTTACTTTCAATTGGTATCAGAGCCTCGGCTCTTCTATCGGGCTTAACCGCCTAAGAGTTTAAGTATGGGTGATGAGGATGACGCTCCGTCCGAAGGAAATGTGTCCATGAATGATCTCAATGCTTTGAGAGAATCATTGACCTCATCCATAGACACTAAATTTGAGGAGTTGCGTCTACTCATGACAACACTCCTCAAAGCCAAGGAACCGGAGGTGGTCGACTCATCCCCTCCGGAAACGGAGGGTGCCAAGAAAGGGGTTGATGGTGAACCACTTAAAACTGCTTCCGCCGAACAATCCGCTAAGAAGGGTGCGAGTGGAAAGGAAGGATATCATGCCGTTGAAGGCCTATATTCTCCCGATCCTCCCATCCCTTTTCCTCATATAATTCCTAGGGGAGATCCACCTAAAATTGATGCATATTCTTTTCGTGAATGGCAATACTACATGGAGACTCACTTGAACTCTTCTTGTATAGATCTTTGGAGAATCACTCGTGATGGATACAAGCCATATGATCCCAAGAATCTCACAAGAAGAGAGGTTGTAGATTGCCAACTCAATTACACCGCTTTGTCTATCCTTCATCAAGCCGTGGGCCCCAATCACATGCCGCATCTTCAACACTTCTCCACCGCCAAAGAGACATGGGATGCACTTGTCCTCATGTTTGTTGGGAATGAAAGCATGCAAAGAAATCGCTGTGACACCTTGACCAATGAGGCCGAAGGATTTTTCATGCGTGATGGAGAAGATCACGTTGACATGTATCGGAGGCTCAAATCTCTTGCCACCGCTTTCTCTAATGCGGGTTCAACACATATTGATGATGCTTGGATCAAGAGGAAGTTCATAATTGCCGTGATGCCTTTTGAGGGCACGGATATGAAGAGCATTCAAGGGAGACATGATTTCTCCACCATGACCTCTACCCAAGTCATGCAAGAATTGAGCTCCTACAAAGTGCAAACCAAGAATGCTCTTGACAACCGTGCTAGGGCCATTGGGATGCATCAAGGAGCTTCCGTTGCTTTGAAGGCCAAGGTGTTGGCAAGAGAAGTTGAGAATGATGAAGATGGTGAAGAAGCATTGCCTCCATTGAAGGAACAAGAATATGATCCCGTCCTAAAGGATCTAATAGCTCTCACCGTGCAAAAGTTTTGGAACAATCCCCCAAAAGGCAAGAAGTTTGTTGAGGAGAAGACCAAGTCTCGTTATGGTAATGATGGGGCTCAAAAAGTGAGATCTTGCTTCAATTGCCAAGACAAGTACCATTTCATTGCGGAGTGCCCCTATGAGAATAGAGAGAACCATAGCGGCAAGATCATCCGCAAGGACAAGTCCAAGGTTGAATACAAGAAACCTCATTTCAAGAAGAAACCTTTCAACAAGAAGACTCCTACCAAGTTTGTGCTCTTGACTCAAGAGGAGTATGATTCCGGGAGTGATGAGGAAGAAGAAACCACAAGTGAAGTGGCCGCTCTAGCTATTGCCTCCACTCCATCTTCGTCATCTCTCTTTGAATCCCCCAATGAAAATCTTCCTCAACGCGATGCCAAGTGCTTCATGGCTAAGGCCACGGAGGTATCATCTTCTCCTAACTCTAAGACCCCTAGTGAACTAGAACATATTGCTTGTCTTAGAGAAGAAGAGGAAAGAGCCTCCTTGGACCGTTTCATGTCTAACATGCAAGGGGAGACCAAGAAGTACTTTGAGCATCTCATGAGGCAATTGGGAGAGGCCCAAGAGGCCCTTGATAAGAAAGGTGAGATTGAGAGAAGGGATGCGGATGAGATTGCATCTCTCTCTATGACTCTTGAAGAAGAGCATGATGGTAGAGTTTCTCTAGAGGATGAACTTGAAACTATTGAAACTACTCATAATGAACTTGTCTCTAAAATCATTAAGGAACGTGATCTTGCTATTGCTAAATATAAAAAGGCTAAAAAGGATAAAGTAGAGTTTGGGGTTGGTCATGGTAAACTAACCGAGGAGTTTGAAAAGCTAACCATTGCTCACAAAGCTTTGGAAAGCCAACACTCATCCCTCAAAGAGTTGCATGAACAACTTCAAACTCAACTTACTCAATCTAACCATCCTAGCACTTCTACTTCTTCTTGTGATCATGCAAATATTATTGAAGAAAATGCTAGGTTGAAGGATGAGCTAGCAAGGCTCAAGGGCAAAAGCACTCAAGTTGAAAAGGTGATGCTTGCCACCCCACAAGTGGTTGCCCCAAGCTCTAATGTGGTCATTTCTAGACCACAATTGAGTGCTCCAAGGCAACAAGTGGGCAAGCAAGGTCTTGGCTATGTAGCAAAGAAAAGGAACAAGAAGAAGAAGAAGAAGAAGAACAAGCATGGTGCTTCGGGTGGTATTGTCATTAGGGACAATCCTACTCGTAGCACACCCGCACAAGCAAGCAATGGTGCCTCAAGTAGTAATGTCATGAGGGACAACACTACTCGTAGCACCTCCGCGGGAACTAACAACCCACACCATTTCTTATATGTTGATTATTATGGTGTTGTGCAAGCTAAATATGTTGGTCCAATTGAGGGGTTTATTGACTACACTATATGGGTTCCAAAGACCCTTGTTACTAACATAAAGGGACCCAACTTGGGTCCTAACTCTAGTCAATGATCTCTTGCAGGACTATGCTTCCGGTGGGACTAAATGGATTCTTGATAGTGGATGCACTAATCATATGACCGGAAGCAAAGAACTTGTGACGGAGTTGCAACCAAATGACATCCAAGCAACCGTCACCTATGGGGACTCGTCCAAGTCTAAGGTATCCGGATTTGGCAAGGTTGTGGTGGCTCCCGATATCACTATCGTGAACGTCATGCTTGTCGAATCCCTTGGTTACAATTTACTTTCCGTCCGCTCTCTTAGTAAGATGGGTCTTTCCGTCTTCTTTGATGGTGATATTGTGGTCCTTTTGAGAAGCAAGACTCTTGACGTCGTTCACGTGGGACATGTTGAAAATGAGTTGTATGTGGTGGACTTTTCGAAGTCAACCAACACTCAAGCAATGTGTCTTTTCGGGAAGGCGGACTTGGGATGGTTGTGGCATCGTCGCCTATCCCATGTCAACATGAGAACTTTGCAAAGTCTTCACAAAAGTGGCCTTATTGTTGGACTAAAAGAAAATGTTTCATTTGCAAAGGATCGTGTTTGTAGGTCGTGTGTTGAAGGGAAGATGCATGACATTGTGCACAAGGCCAAGACTATTATTTCATCAAAGAGGATCTTGGAGCTTCTCCATGTTGATCTCTTTGGTGCCGTGCCCGAGGCAAGTCTTGGCGGCAAGAAGTATTGCTTGGTGATTGTCGATGATTACTCAAGATACACTTGGGTTTATTTCTTCAAGTGCAAGAGTGAGACCCAACAAACCATCATCGACTTCTCCAACGAAGTGCAACGTCAACACAATGTGCAAATCATGGCTATTAGGAGTGATAATGGTTCGGAGTTCAAGAACTATACATTGAATGAATTTCTTAGTGAAGAAGGCATTCGCCACCAATACTCCGCCACTTACACTCCTCAACAAAATGGTGTTGCCGAAAGGAAGAATCGCACTCTCTTGGATATGGCAAGGACCATGTTGGCGGAGTACTCTTCTCCCCAATATTTATGGGCCGAGGCCATATCCACCGCATGCCACTCCTCCAACCGCCTCTACATCCGCAAAGGCTTGTGCAAGACCCCATATGAGATCCTCACCGGCAACAAGCCCAACGTATCCTACTTCCGTGTATTCGGTTGTAAGTGCTTTTATTTGATCAAGGGTATTAGGTTGTCGAAATTTCAATCCAAAACTATTGAGGGTATTTTTGTTGGTTACGGTGCCGAATCCCACACTTATAGAGTCTATGACAAAGCCTCACGGATTGTCATAGAATCTTGTAGTGTGGTTTTCGAGGAAAATGACGGCTCCCAAGTGGCGCAATTTCATGTTTCAAATGTAGATGTTGAAATGCCTCAAGAAGCCATAGGAAGGATGGGTGTGGGATTCTTCCGCCCCATCGAGGGACACCTTATGGCGACTCGAGAAGGACTATGCTCTACCCAAGTGGAGCCCTCCTCTACTTTTGAAGATCAAGCCAAGGAGCTAACCACTACACCTAACCGAGAACATATTCAAGACCCTCCTCTCATTGATCAAGTGACTCCGCAAGTCGTACCCACTCCTCTCACTAATGCGAGTCAAGATCAAGGCCAAGATCAATCATCCTCTTCTTCCTCTTCTCAAGTTGAGGCTAGTATTGAAGATATTGTTGATGACGATGTTGATGATCAAGGCCATGTTGGTCAAGATGGGACCCGAATGATCAAGATGATCAAGTGATTCCTCCTCGCAATAATGAGGAGATCGAAGCCCGTCGCATCAAAAGGATAAGAAGAGCTTTGAAGCAAATTGATGCCCAAGATGACAAGGTCTTGGAGGATGTTCAAACTAGAAGGTCCACTAGAAGGCAATTGGCTCATTTTTGTGAGCATCAAGCTCATATCTCTATGGTGGAGCCTAAGAAAGTGTATGAAGCTCTTGAGGACTCCGATTGGGTTGAAGCTATGCATGATGAGCTCAATAACTTTGAGCGCAACAAAGTTTGGAGATTGGTTGAGAAACCCAAGGATTGCCACAATGTTATTGGCACCAAGTGGATTTTCAAGAACAAGCAAGATGAGAATGGCATTGTCATTAGGAACAAGGCAAGATTGGTCGCTCAAGGTTACACCCAAGTTGAAGGCATTGACTTTGATGAAACCTACGCGCCCGTGGCTCGCCTTGAGTCCATCCGTATCCTCCTTGCTTATGCATCCTCACATAATTTCAAATTGCAACAAATGGATGTGAAAAGTGCTTTCTTGAATGGTCCACTAAAAGAGGAGGTATATGTCAAGCAACCTCCGGGGTTCGAGAATCTCAACTTTCCCAACCACGTTTACAAACTTGACAAGGCTCTCCATGGTCTCAAACAAGCACCTCGTGCTTGGTATGAGCACCTTAGGGAGTTGTTAGATGATCGTGGTTTCGAAGTTGGGAAGATTGACCCCACTCTCTTCACCAAGAGAGTAAAGGGAGAGCTTTTCATATGCCAACTCTATGTGGACGATATCATCTTTGGCTCAACTAACCAAGCTTTCAATAATGAGTTCTCTAAGCTTATGACTGACAGGTTCGAGATGTCTATGATGGGTGAGCTTAAATTCTTCCTTGGCTTTGAGATCAAGCAATTGGCCCGTGGTACCTTCATTTCTCAAGCCAAGTATACTCAAGACATGCTCAAGAGGTTTAACTTCCAAGAGGCAAAGATCAAAACCACTCCTATGCAAGTCAAGTGTCATCTATCACGCAATCCAAAAGGGAGTAAGGATGTGGATCAAAAACTTTATCGTTCGATGATTGGTTCTTTGCTCTATCTTTGTGCATCTAGACCCGATATCGTTTTGAGTGTAGGTGTGTGTGCAAGGTATCAAGCGGCCCCTAAGGATTGCCACTTAGTGGCGGTTCATAGGATCTTTCGTTATTTGGTTCATACCCCAAGATTTGGTTTGTGGTACCCAAAGGGGGCACAATTCTCTCTCAATGGTTATACGGATTCCGATTGGGCGGGTGATCAAGATGATAGGAAGTCAACTTCCGGGGCTTGCCAATTTCTTGGTAGGTCCCTTGTAAGTTGGTCCTCGAAGAAACAAAATTGCATTTCACTCTCCACCGCCGAAGCCGAATATGTTGCCGCCGCAAGTGCATGCACTCAATTGCTATGGATGAGGCAAACTCTCAAGGAATATGGAGTTCATTTGGACAAAGTGCCTCTTCTATGTGACAATGAAAGTGCTATCAAGATTGCATACAATCCGGTGCAACACACAAGGACGAAGCACATTGAGATTCGCCACCACTTCATCCGTGATCATGTAGCGAGAGGAGACATTGCACTAAGTTATGTGCCCACCAAGGACAATCTTGCGGATATTTTCACAAAGCCACTTGATGATGCAAGATTCTTGTTCTTGAGGAATGAGCTAAATGTGATTGATTCAAGGAGCTTGACTTGATTATCTTGCACACACCCCTATAGATGAAACGTTTTCGAGTCTAGGTGTAGGCATGGACATAGGGGGAGTGTTATCCTAACACATTGGGTTCTCCCTCCCCCCATTATGCCCAAAGCAAAAATTCATTGTGATCTCTCTTTTTCTAATGTTGAATTGTGAGCTTCAATGTTGAGTAATGGCAATGCCCCCAAGATATATCTTCGCGGTTGCATACCATGAACTCTTACATGGTGGCCTAGGCCACCAACCTCTTCCGTGAAGAATTGGTTCTTATTTGCGAGCTTTTGGCATTTTTTGTTAAGGGATGTACTCACCATTTGATGTTCTTCGTTTCTTTCTCGTTGTTTTTGAGTACATTTTTCCCTCCGTGTGTTGCTTCTGTTTTTCCTGCCAAAATCTCATGTTTGTTGTTTTTGAGCATTACATGTTCTTTTGGATAGTGTTTCTGGCGAAAGACCGGAGACTCCGGTGTACCATACCGGAGACTCTGGCCAGGCCGGAGACTCCGGTGTTAACACCGGAGACTCCGGTGTGCTGCGGGTGCTATTTAAACTGGGGGCTGAGGGAAGTTAGGGTTTCATTCCCCACTTCCCCCACGCCCCCCCAAAGCACTGCTGCGCCGCCGCCACCGCCAGGAGCCGTCCCGGGCGATTTCCTCCGCCCCCAACCTCCCCCTTGCCTCTCCCATCCGTGGGAGGGACAATGGCAGGCCAAGGAAGCAAGGGTACAACATCTCCCCACGTTTTTTCTCGTTTTTGCATCTAGATCTGAAAAACTAGGTGATTTCTTTGGGGATGTTGCACTTACTGTTGGTAGAACTTCCTCTGGCTAGTTTTTGTGTACAGAACATGCTTAGATTCACCAGTAGTACCCCCTGTTAAGAACCCTGCACTTTGCTGTTTATCAGACCGGAGACTCCGGTGTCTCAGACCGGAGACTCCGGTGTCTCGGACCGGAGACTCCGGTGTGGCTCTTTCAGCTGCGTCTTCTGGTGCATCTGTAGTGTTTCTGCACCTCTTTGGACATGTATGCTCATTTCTTTTGTTTTCTCTGTTGTTGTTTCGTTTGTGTTGGCTTTCAGGAACAAAGCAGAAGGCCGTGGTCAAGCGTAGTTCTCGTCCTCACTCCCGCAACTATATGGTTATTGATGAAGCCACCGGTCTTTATGGTCAGAGGGGTGCCTTTGAGAGTGAGAGGCGTCAGAAAAACAAGCACGAGCACAGAATGAATGCTGAAATTGCAAAGAAGGCAAGATATGATTCTTTATCCTCAGTGGTATCCTTGAGCAAGAAGGAGTACAGGCTTATGAGGGGTCGTCCTTTCTTCGAGATGCCCCGCACTGCTCATACAGCCCACTATTGGAGGAGGGAGTCCGAGTTGATCATGGATGAGATCTATACTCAGTTCAGGCAGCCCGTGTGTCCACAGAAAGTCCTTGACTTAGAGGCACTTGGCAGATCTGAGTACTTTGAGGAGGCAGTCTGGATCACTAGGAAGCTGGGTCTCGAGCACCTTGTGGGCATTCAGCAGAACTACAACCCTCCTATTATTCAGCAAGTCTTTGCCACTGTCACTCTTGCTGAAGATGAGAAGGTCACTATGAAGTGGATGTCTAGGACAGTGGAGTGCGAGTCGTCCATGGAACGATTTGCTGAGCTTCTTGGTTACCTTGGGGAGAAGGGAATGGTGAGCGTATGCACGTTCATGGAGTTCGCTTATGATAAGAAGCGCATGGCTCCTATGTATGACAAGCTCTCCAGCTGCGGCACTGCCAAGAATCTGAAGAGGGTCTACAACATTTGCCTTCGTCTCTTTCGCTGCAACATTGCTCCCAAGGTTGGGAATGTTGATGCTATTCGTGGTGGCCTAGTGAACCTCCTTTATCAGGCCTTCCAGTGTCACCTTGCTGGCCCTGATGGAGAGGGTTTTGAGATTGATGTGATGCACTTTATTAAGGAGGAGATTTACTGTGCTATGATCGTGATCAAGAAGGTGCCTGTCTATGCTCCATATGTGATGAGGCTCATTCTTGACCAGCTGCCTGGCCTTGCCCACGATACTGTGCACCCTGTTGGCTCTCTCCAGATTCTGACCGGCCGCTCTCGTGAGGATGACACTCCCATGGGGGATGTTGAGGCACCTTCTCGCTCTAGGAGGAAGAATGCCGATCCTCCCTCTCGCCGTTCTAGCAGGGAGGAGACTCAGGATGAGATGAAGAAGCTCACGTGGTTCCAGCGTAACATTCTATGCATGACTGTGGATGTGCACAAGGAGAACCATGCTGCTTATAAGGAGCGACGCGAGCTGAAGAAGATGATCACCAAGCTGCATGATCATGCGGGCCTTGGTGCTACACCTCCTATGGGTACTCCTCCCACTACTCCACCCACCCCTCCCACCGCTTCTGTGACTATGTCCTATGAGGGGTGGAACATTGATCAGTTTCCGTGGGGTGACTTTGAGGATGTCACCTCGGCTCCTTCTACCTCGACTCACCATGCTAGGACCCCGGAGATTGAGGAAGACTTTGTTGATGATCAGCCTGAGGATGATCCAGAGGATGAGGACCTTGGTTACTTTGCCTCCGGTGATGATGATAATGATGCTGGGAGTGGAGATGATGATGATGATGGTGACACAGAACCAGGGGAGGATGATGATGAGGACTACGAGGATGAGGACTGAGCTTTTGGACCGCGTTTTTCTCTTCGCCCCTTTTTGGTGTCTCGATGCCAAAGGGGGAGAAGTAGCTTTGGCTTGGCTTCTCCACTTTGCTTTATTTGCTTTGGAACACAAGTCGTTGAACTTGATTTGCCTCTTATGGCTTGTGTTCCCACTATCTTAGTTGATTTCGATTTACGTGTTTAGTGAACTATGGTTGTTATTTGTGAGAGACCTTGTGGTGAAGCTATCTTATATTTATCATTATTCAGTATGCTTTATCCTTGTCTCTACTACTTGTAATTGTTCACTAATGTTTGTTCAAGTGGGGCTTTGTTTGTGAAAAATAGGGGGAGCTCACTTTGTGAGTGCTCTATCTTTTACAAACTTAGCCTAGCTATGATTTAATTGCCAAATTATGTGTGTTGTCATCAAACACCAAAAAGGGGGAGATTGAAAGTGCAAACGCGCTTAAATCATCTTGTTTTGGTGTTTGTTAACAACACATGTAATCTAATAGGTGTTGATGTATTTCAGGGGTTTACTTCAACGTATTTTCATTAGTGGTGCTGAGGTACAAAAAGGAGCTGTTGTCCAAATCTCTGTTCTCTGGAGTTTTCTCCAGGCCGGAGTCTCCGGTCTACCAGACCGGAGTCTCCGGTGTGGATATTTGCTCCAAGGATTTCGCTAAGGACCTGGTGGTGTCGCGTACTGTACCCACACCGGAGAGTGTCCGGAGACTGTCCGGAGTCTCCGGTGTGGGCTCTTCTTCAAAGGATTTCGCTAAGGACTTGGTGGTGTCGCGCACTGTACCCACACCGGAGACTTACCGGATACTCACCGGAGTCTCCGGTGTGAGTACATTTTCCCTTCATTCGCAAGACCACAGACACCCTCTGTGCATATTCGAAGCACCAAGACCGGAGTCTCCGGTCCACCAGACCGGAGTCTCCGGAGTGGATATTCTCTGAAGATTTGAGTCTCCGGTGTGATTTTCGCCTGGATTGCTCCAACGGCTCTTTGCATTTATGGGGGGTATAAATACCCCCTCCCCTCCACCTACCTCAGGTTAGCTCGACCATACTTAAAGACACCATTGTTGGAGCTCAACCACCTTGCTAGATCTCCCAATCCATCCATCCAAAAGCCTAGATCTTTGGAGGATTGAAGGAGAAGGCCCCGATCTATGTCTTCACCAACCGGATTTCATTTCCCCTCTCCTTTGCTTGAGGAATCTTGGCCTAGGGTTTCCTCATGTGGAGAACCTAGGCTTCTTGCTACTCTTGGTGATTTGTGAGTGTTGGGAGCCCCCAATTAAGTTGTGGGTGTGTGCCCCAAACTTGTTTGTAAAGGATTTGATCCCCGCCTCAAAGGGGTTCTATAGTGGAAGGTGAACTAGGCCTTTGTGGCGGAGTTCATCGGAGAATAGGGTGAGGCCTTCGTGGCGTTGAGTAGGCCTTCGTGGCGAGCTCACACCCCTCCAACGAGATGTACTCCCTTAACAAGGAGGAACTCGGGAATACATCGTGTCTCCGTGTGCTTCCATCGGTTATCTCGTTCCTCCCTTTCTACTTACTAGTACTTGTTACATTTATTGTTGTACTAGTTGTATTAAGTGTTGTTCTAGTTGCCTTAATTGCTTGCCTTGTCATATAGGTAAATTCACCCCTAGTTGCATAATCTAGAGAATTTACCTTCTTGTCAAGCCTAAATCTTAAGAAAAATTAAAATTGGTCGTAGCACCTATTCACCCCCCCTCTAGGTGCCTATACTTTACTTTCAATGGATGCCGAGGTTCCACCACTTTCGATTTCTGCATTCTGCACAATTAGCGTGAACCGTTTAGAATTCCACCAGTATACTATGATGCAATCGACTTGATCGTCGAGAGAAAACTAATTAGGGAGGTGTATTTACTTACCAAGTTTTCATACAACTTCTTCACCTTCTCATCATCGGTAGTATACTCATTAGCTACCGGGTCATATGTAAACCGGGCCCTGATGAAGTTTTTTGTCTGCGGCGAGTACCTTGCGAGGGGGTCAGGGATGCCCTGTGCTGCACGTTTGGCGTCCTCCTTCTCCCAATTGGGAATCGACACTCTGTAACCGCCGCATCCCAGTTTGTGGGAACCTATGTTCAACCCCCGCACCTTCTGCCCCCAATCAGGTTTAGTCTTGGCGACTTTGCTCTCGCAAAGTAGCTTGAAGTCCCGGAGTTCAGCTTCGGTGATGTTCGGCTCACTCGCTAAAACCTCCTCCAAGCTTTTTTTGGGTTTCAAGACCGCAACCTTCACCCGGTGTTTCCAGTTGGCCAAGGCGGTGTTCATCTTACCAATGGCGACATTGTTGACCGGATTCCCCTCCAGATTTTCGTTATTGTACTTAAGCGGCTCTTCTGGCGGATGCGGGTACAAGTATCGTCCATGCAGCTTTCTAAAGAGAACAACCCGATAATGGGTATTCTCTTCTTTCCTCAGATCATCGGTGGTGATCCTGACAATGCAACCAATTTGGTTTCCGAATCCTTTGACCACCGACTCGGACGCGATAGGATACCCATTGCTATCAATTTCTATGATCTCTTCACGGTAGGTGCGGAGATTGTTCCTTTTCCGTTTCTCGTTGTCGTCTTCTTCTTGGCTTGGCTACCACCATCTGTCTGACCGCCGGCATTAGTGGTGTCATTTCCGCCGCCGGCGCCACTAGTGGTATCACCGGCACCACTAGTCGTGGTGTCATCCTCCTCGCCACCGCTAGTGGCCGCGTCAGCCCCGTCATCCGCCGTCGGGTCGTATTGCTCCTCTTCTTCCTCGGAGATTTCCGAGAACGGCTTAGAACCGCCAGCTTCGTCGTTGTGTGCCATGTTCTGAAGGTGTCGTGGTGGTGTCACGGCAGATGCCATGGGATGGCTAAAGATGTGGGGACGATGGACGCTGGAGGTGTCCGGGGAGGGATCACGCGACGAGTAGCCGCGTGAGGTAAGAACAATACACTGCAAACAACACAATCTACCCAGGTTCAGGGCCCTCGTGAGGAGGTAAAACCCCTACTCCTGCCTCTCTGTATGTATTACGATGTTTCTCCGAGTAGCCACAGTACAAATGATATCGCTACCGAGTAGCTTCTCTCTTCCCTCCGAGTAGAACTAGGTCAAGAACTTAGGGTTTCTAGGGTTCACTGTGAGCATGTGTGAGCCTGCCTCGCGCAGGAGGCGGCGGGGCACCTTATATACATAGTGCCCAGCCGGATACGTCCAAATCTAGACAAGTGTCGACATAGTGTGCACATCGTCCTTTCTCCGAGTACCCGCTGACAGCTTTGGTTCCTAATCTTGGCTGCTTCTGTAAAGTCGTTGGGCAAAACTAGGGGACAGACTGGTATCACTGTACCTAGGCACAGAGTAGGCCCCCCTTATCCTGCCACGGCCTGCTTCCATGCTGTCACTGTCAGGCAGGCCGGTCCCAGATGAACAGTAGTTCGAATGCTGCCAAGTACGGACCCAGGATACGCGGGATCCTGTGTCAGAACGGCTCCTTTGACTTTCTGGCCCGAGTAGGTTCCCGCCAATTCTACTCGGGCTACCTCTTCTACTCGAAGAGATAGAACTTGCTTGATTTCTCCTTCTGGTCATCTTGAGGTGAGACCGAGTAGCAGTCGACCGGGTAGCGAGTACCAGGTAGTCGGCTACTCGACCAAACCTCCCTTCTGTAAGCTGCCTTTACCACTTGCTTTTACCCTACTCGGGGGTAACCCCCCGACAGCAGTCCCCGAAGCTGGTTGAGCCTTGCGAACTTGTTCACTAGGCTCTGCCAGCTTAAAACCAGCCTTTGCATCTCAGCCCTTGAACCTCAAGATGCCGAGTAGAACCTCCGAGTAGCTATCTGGAAAGTACCGTGAGTTTCCTCTCTTCCGAGTAGCACTTGCTTTCTACTCTGTAACCGAGTAAAAAGACTTAGAGAATTTTCTTAGATTGAGTCTCTGCAGCGCAGAGCACAATCCAGCCCTTCGCGCAGCAACTGCACACGTGTCAAGCATCCACGACCTCGTCGTTTCGTTGCCCAGGACACGACCTGCCACGCGTCCAGTTTTCACGCAGTGGGCCCACCGGCCGTCATGTCCCATCAAGTGTAGTTATAGACCACGATTCGGTGGTGGGATCAACTGCGGCCATTACGCGCGCAACCGGCGCTTGTGTGCGTTTCTAGCCGGCCACAGGATCCACCACACGCCACAATCGATCCCACTTCCACGACGGTAACGGTAAACTCGCGGAGGAGATATAAATACCTCCGCCGGTAACTTCCTTTTCCCCTTCCCTTGCACTATTCCTCCTTCGTCTCCTGCTCTTCTCCGCCACCGAGCTCTCCGCCGCCGCGCAAGCTTTCGCGCCGCCGCGGACTCAATCCCCCAACCAACTCCTTCGATTTCTTCCACTTTCCCTACTCGCAACAATGGCCAAAGCTGGCTGGGCCGGTTCCTCCGTCACCGCCGAAGATTGCGCCTGGCTCGTGAACACCCGGAGGATTCCTCCCGGTGTGGAGTGCCGGGCGCCAGACGGTGAAATCGTGCCATCCCCGCGGGAGGGTGAGCGCGTGGTCTTCATGTCGCATTTCGAGCGCGGCTTCGGATTGCCGGCCTCTGATTTCCTCCGGAAGTTCCTCAATCACTTCGGCATCCAGATGCATCATCTGCCCCCCAATGCCGTCGTCTTCCTCGCCTACCACGCCGTGGTCTGCGAGGCCTTCCTCGGCATCCGGCCCACGTGGGAGACGTGGCTCAGGTACTTCCACTTGCGCCAGCAATCCACCGGGAAGAAAGACGCCGCGGGCGTCGCCCGCGCCACCGACACCGGCTGCGCCATGATGGTGCAGCGGTCCGGGACGAACCACCCCCGCATCAAGGGGCTGGACTCCGTCAAGCTGTGGCAGAAGACGTTCCTCTACGTCAAGAACGTTGCCGCCGCGGAAGGAGCCAAGGTGGACGATCGAATCAACTTGCCCGTTTGGAGCAATCGCGCTCCGATCGGGATGTACTGGAAGGAGAAGCCCGCCAATGACGAGGACGCCATCGAGATGGAGGATAGACTTGGCTGGCTGAAGGCGCAAGGCCTCAAGAATGACGATCCGGTGGCTTGCTGGATCAAGCGCCGAGTGCTGCCCTTGCAGGAGCGCTGCCATCTCATGTGTTACATGGGAGGCCCCCGCGACTGCACCAGGACAACCACCATCGAGATCGACAACATCGATGTTCCCTGGCACGCAAGGAACATCTTGACGACAAATCTTGGCGACAACTGGCAATACGGGTTTGTCCCGTACAGCCGTACAAAGCCAATTGAGCGGGTACGCCTTTCTCACTTTGCTCTCTGCATTTACTTTCCGAGTAGATAATTCCTCCTCCTGCCGCGAGTAGCGATCGTCTTCTGCACCGAGTAGGGTACTTAGCCGAATTGCGTAGGCTTAATGTGCTTCGTGCCTGCACGCCTTGCCGGATAGCCTACTCGAGAACAACTCTTAGGCTCGATGTGCTTTATACCTGCACGCCCTTCCGAGTAAGACCTTTCAGCAAACATGCTTAGGCTTAGTATGCTTTGTGTTTGCACGCCTATCCGGGTAGAATGCTTAGTAAACTGCCTAGGCTTTGTGTGCTTTGTACCTGCACGCCTATCCGAGTAGAATTCCTTCCTGGTACTCGGCTAGTCTGTGATCCTTCTCTGTTTTTCAGGTTCTCACTCGCCAGAGAATCGAGAGCTGCGAAGTTTTTGACGGCAACTGGTCTCCTGATCGTGAGGAGGACGATGTGCCCTCTCTCGATGCCGCGGAGCAGACCACCCTCTCTCGTTCCCCCACCACTGATAAGCGCGACGCTCTCCGCACCTGGTCTGATGAGGATTTTGATGGTACCAGCATCTTCACCTTGTTTTGTTTCCGAGAGGCACCAATCCCTTGTTTGCTGTTTCTGATTCATTCCTCTATTCTCTTGAATTCTCAGATGAGGTAGCCGTGGAAAAGGACGACGAGGACGAAGACGAGAACGAGGGCGATGCGCCCCTTGTCGTCGAGCCTCTGTCCGTTGCCGCTCCTTTGGCTCGCAAACGGACTGGCAGTGGAGCATCAGCGCCTCCCGCCAAGAGGAAGAAGCCCGCCGAGAAGAAGGAGCTTACCGAGAATAAGAAGAAGGTAGTCTAGAAGAAGCCCAGACGACAGCTTAAGTCCACCACCGCGTAAGCCCTCTTCTCGGTCGCATCCCTTCTCGCGCTGTGCTATTCTCCCCAAATTCCTTCTAATTTCTGGTTTCTTCCTTCTCTACAGACCTCCCATGGATGCGAGCGCAGCTCTCGCGTCCGACCAAGCTAAGGAATCATCAGTACCTCTGATCAACATCGATGATGATGAGGACCACGCCGCCAACGCTGCTGCTGCCAATCCACAGACCGCTGATGCACAAGGAGCAGAGTCAGAGCCAGCGGCGCAGGACACTACCGTCCACCATGAGAGACCCCCTTCTCCTCCGGCTAGCAATGCCGAGGAGAACCAAGATCAAGAGATGCAAGACGACACCGCCGACGAGCGGTCAGAAGCAAAGCAAGAGCAGCCCACCACAGGGGCTGCTGCACAAGAGAATCTCGCTACCGAGCAGCGAGTAGAAGACACCACCGCCACGGATGCCACCACGAGAGATGCTTATCCATTGAGCAGCGTGCAGCCGGGCAACGCACCGAGTAGCTCCCAGCCAGGAGCTGCACAAAGCGACGGATCCGTGGCGCCACCCACTGTGCAAGGCCCTACACCGCCAAACTCCTCCTCGTCTCCGCAGACCAAGGATGCATCCAGCCCTCCCGCCGGCCGAGTAACCAGGCAGCGAGCCCTGGATGCTTTGAAGAATTTAGTTGATAGACGGGCAGCCGAGAAGGAAGCTGCTGAGAAAGACCCTTCCGATAAGATGGAAACCGCTGAGAAGGAAACAGCTGAGAAGGCCAAGGCTGAGCAGAAGATAGCCGAGAAGAAAACAGTCGAGAAGGCAACCGCCGAGAAGGCGAAGGCCAAAACTGATGGAAAGAAGGCTGAAGATCCCGAGAAGCAGAGGGTCGAGAAGGAGAAAACGAAGAAGCGAGCCAGAGATCAGATACCGCCGCCAGCCTCAGGTGGGGCACTTGTGATCCATGAGTCCGGCCCAATTCCCGCCGCGCTCTCTGCTGACGCTCGAGCAGCTGGCCAGCCTTGCTACCCGGAGTACATGATTGAGGTTAGCCACCAGAACTTAATCGGCTTCCCTCCCAAGGACAAAGCATTAGCTGTTCAGAAGGGAAGGAAGGTTGTAGCTATGAGTTCCCCTCCCCCAGATCCAAGCCAACGCCAATCCGTCGACATTGCTTCTCGGGGGATACAAGACAAACCAATAACTTCAAAGGGCCTTGAGCAGGTACTGGACACCGTTGGCTTCATCGACGCCAAGTGGGATAGCCGGATTCTCGGCATGGAGAAATGGCACGGTCTTGGTCTTGGCGGCATCGACCACATGCGCGTGGATTGGAACAAGGTCGACCTGGGACACAAGCCCATGTCCGTCTCCACCGAGACCGCGACCCTCGCAGCCAAGATGTTCCTGCACCGCAAGAATGCCGAGGACATCGAGCAGGCGTACGCAGTGAGTCCTTCTCCTCTTTTCCGAGTTGAATTTTCTCCTCTCCTATTCGCCTCTCTGCTCCTTATCATCACCCCCAGTCCCCGAGATTCTAGCCGAGTAGATGGGTACTCTCCGAGTAGCCTCCTACTCGGGTTGAATCTACTCTGCTTTTTCTAACTTGCTTCTTCTCGCTTCTCAGGATAGCGTCCTGAAGCGGACCAACCTATACCGCCATCTTCTCTGGAACCACTCTATCGCCAGGAGGCGAATTGCTACTTTAGAGAAGGAAAAGGCAATTGCGGAGGCAGCCAGCAAGAACGCCAACGACAGCACCCAGCAGCTGGCTGAAGTGCAAGGTACGCTTCTAGCTGTGCGGTTCATGCGTTTTTTGTTTACGCTCGCTTATGCTTTCTTTTGCGCTAACCTTTTCTACTCTGCAGAGAAACTGGAGAGCCTAGCCGAAGAGCACGAGAAATGCCGCACTTTCGTGGAGAACGCCGAAGCCACCATCAAAAGGCTAGAAGGTAAGTTTGTTGTTCACTCGGTCTGATCTTGAATCTGTTTCTTCGCTGCTTCTCTATTGACCTTGTCTGGCTCTTCGCAGAAGATCACAAGTTGTTTGCTGAGGCACACCAAGATTGTGTCAAGCCAGCAGAGGTGCAGAACCAACTGTCCAACCAGGCCGCCGTGTTGCTGAAGGATCACGCCACCGAGACCGAGAAGCTGCAACTCCAGTTGCAAAAGGCAGTCCAGGATGCCATCAACATTGGCGCCGAGAGGGACAGAGCAATCGCCGAGAAGGCCAAGGCCAAGACAACTTTCAGAGCCAAGGAGAGGGCCCTTGAGCAGGAATGCGAAACTTTAAAGAAGACCAACGCTGATCTCTTCGCTCAGATGGATACCTTGCGCCTGATCCAAGAAAGGCACATTTCCAACAAGGAGTCCTGGAAGACCCAGCTGCAGCGGCTGCGCCGCGAACTGTCCGGTAGGTATTCTTCTCCCTGCCTCCTTTCTTCTCGGTTTTTCTCTACCCGGTTCTTCTCTTCTCGATTCTGAAGTTGTCACTTGCTATTTCAGAGATCTGGCCTCATCTTGATTCCAATTGCGCGCCTACTGTGGCCAAGGCCCAAGCAGCTCGCCTTGCGAAGGGTGAGGTAGCAGACACTAGAGCTGAGATAGAGGACAGCCTGCTGGTGCTCAAAGATTATTTCGAGCAGCTGGCCGGCGTTGGCACTGACTTGGTGCACGTGGGCTTCGAGCTCCACAGGTTGTTCTGGCCCCAGGATCCTGAACCAAAAACCATGCGGGGTCTCGCCTTCAAGCTGGAAAATGTGAAGAAAGAGTTGAAGAAGTGGCGTGCTTCGGGAGCCCGGGCCGGTGCGGACGTGATGCTTCTCTGCATAGCATCCTGGTATGAAAACCTCAACATGCAGCTCATCCGCGGGAAGCGCAATGATTCCAAGTGGGAGGTAGATCCCGACTGCGTGGCCACACGCAAGCAGATCGCCTACGGGGTCGCGGAGTGCACTGAGACGGAGATCTTCATCGAGGGCCTCCCCGAGCCCGACACCGAGTACGAAGAGGAAGAGGAAGAGGACGACGAAGTAGAATCCGACCTGGATGGCCTCTTCGATTCTCCTAAGGGCAAGGCCGGGAAGGGGAAGAACGTCGCCGTCGCGAGTAGAGATGAGGACGAGTACGCCCACATCGACACCGCCGCACTCGACTTTGGCACCTCCTCAGGTGCTGCTCTCGACGACACAGTACGCCCTCCTGGCCAAGCGCCTGGCTCTTCTCCGGCTCCAGGGCCCATCTCGGTGGCCACGGCCACTTCCGACCCGGCAGCCACCGAGCAGGACGTCGAGATGAACGAGTCCGCTACCATCCAGTCGGATGCGGATGCCACCCACGCTAGCGCCGAGGAAGATGCTGCAGCTAGGGCCACCACAGAAGACGCAGCTGCCAATGCCAGTACCGACAACACTGCCACCTCCACTTGATTTTACCTGCATATTTTTTACTCGAACACTTATCAGATCCCCGGGATGCCGGGAGCAGATGTAATAGACTATCTTTGTTTTGCTTGCTACTCAGTTTTTATGCCCACCCTGTTTATTTCGACATTAGTCAATTTGAACAACGCTGGCTCAATGCCGAGTTGCGTTTCCATGCGAGTCCCCGAGTTGCATTTCTTATTCACCCTATCTTATCATCTCTGCTCTACCCGCGACTTGTCGCTTTTTTGGTATTCGAGTCACAAGAATCAAGTAGTAGGGCTGCAAATACTTAGCCGCTAGAAACAATCATGGTAACGCAGCCCACCACTTAGCCGAGAAGACGAAAACAGGGAACGAAAGTAACAAGCAATCTACTCGGTTCCTGCACTCTTTCTTCCTTAGCGATTTTCGTGTGCTCATTGACCTTTTGCTTGTTCTCTTGCTTGCCATGAAGCTGGGTTTCGGACAGCAGCAGAGTCGAAGAGTTGGCATATAGGTTTAAACACAGTACTCAATGCACTTATGAGTTCTGAAGTGGAGCAACCGAATAGACAAAGGATCAAGCCGAGTAAAAACACTTAGAGCAATTTTGGACGAGGGCAGTCCCCGAGAACAATTTCAGATTGCAGAGTAGAATTTCAACTCGGATAAGAGGGTACATACACATCTTTGCTTACGAATGAAAACGACGAAGTAGAGCTACATTCCAAGGGCGCTTGGTTTCCTCTCCAGCTTTATCTGCCCTGTTCGCCTGCGATGGGCGCACATCTACAAGGTAGTATGCATCATTGTGCAGCGCCTTGCTCACAATAAAAGGCCCTTCCCAAGGAGGAGACAACTTGTGCATCCCCGCTGTGCGCTGCACCAGCCTAAGGACCATGTCTCCTTCTCGGAAAACCCTTGGGTTCACCTTTCGGCTATGATAACGCCGCAGGTTTTGCTGGTAGATAGCCGAACGTGACAGAGTCAGCTCTCTTGCTTCTTCAAGCAGGTCAACGTCGTCTTCTCGAGCTTCTCTCGCCTCCACCTCAGTATAGAGGGCTACTCGGGGGGAGTCATGCTCTAAGTCTATTGGCAACACAGCCTCAGCCCCGTATACCAAGAAAAATGGCGTGTAGCCGGTTGACCGGTTAGGGGTAGTTCTTAGACTCCACAACACCGCTGGCAACTCTTCTAGCCAACACCCAGGTGTTTTCAGCAATGGCTCAATCAGCCTTGGCTTTATACCTGCCAGTACCATTCCATTTGCTCTCTCAACTTGCCCATTGGAGGCAGGGTGCGCGACTGACGCAACGTCTAGTCGAATATGCTTGTCTCTGCAGAATCGCACCATTGCCCCTTCTGCAAAGTTGGTGCCGTTGTCGGTGATGATACTGTGCGGGTAGCCATATCTCATGATCACATCCTTCACGAACTTCACAGCTGTGACCCCATCGCACTTCCGAATAGGTTTCACCTCGATCCACTTGGTGAACTTGTCCACCATGACCAAAATATGTGTCATATTGCCTTTAGCCGGCTTGAAAGGACCAACCATATCCAAGCACCAAACAGCAAATGGCCATGTGATAGGAATTGTTTTCAACTCGGAAGCAGGCATGTGAATCTTACTTGCGAACATCTGGCAGCCGTTGCACTTCCTCACAATATCTTCGGCTTGTTGCAGTGCAGTGAGCCAGTAGAAGCCATGCCGAAAAGCTTTCTTGACCAATGCCCGAGAAGAGGCGTGGTGCCCGCATTCTCCTTGGTGTATCTCCACCAGAATTTCTCCTCCCTCTTCTGGGCTCACACAGCGTTGCAGCACACCGGTGGCACTTCTCTTGTGCAGCAAGTCTCGGACTATGGTGTAGCCCTTGGACCTTCTCTGAATCTGCCTCGCGGTCACCTCATCTTCAGGTAAAGTGCCGTCCCTTAGAAAGGATAATATGGGCATAGCCCAACTCGGTGTCTCCCGTATGGGAAACACTGGTTCGTCCAGTTCCATTGGTACAGGCTCTGGCGGTTGCACAGGAGGAGTAGGAGCGCTTCTCTGCAGCCCAGACCGATTGGCGAGAACTTCTTCAATGAATGCGACCGCCTCTGGGTTGAGGGTGGCAGTCCCCGAGTACGGAGTGGCAGTCCCCGAGTAAGGAGTGGCAGTCCCCGAGTACGGAGTGGCAGTCCCCGAGTAGGGAACGGCAGTCCCCGAGTAGGGAATGGCAGTCCCCGAGTACGGAGTGGCAGTCCCCGAGTGAGGAGTGGCAGTCCCCGAGTACGGAGTGGCAGTCCCCGAGTAGAGGACGGCAGTCCCCGGGTTCCCTGCAGCACTCTCCCAGTCAATCTCCATGGGGTCATATTCTTCACTTGGCAGAGAAGGAACAAAGATGGATTCCGAGTTGGGGGAAGGCTTGATGGATGGCTTCCTCAAATGCTCCAAGGCAATCCCTGCCGGGATGGACTGCCGAGAAGATCCCAACTTGGATAGCTCGTCTGCTGCTTCGTTCTCTGCTCGGTGAATGTGCTGGAACGCACAGCCTTCGAAAAATCCAGTCATAGACTGCACCAGGAAGCGATACGATGCCATGTTGGCATCCAGAGCATCCCAGGTACCTGAGACTTGCTGCACCACCAGATCTGAATCGCCATAGCATATAATGCGCTGCACGCCAACCTCTTTTGCCACTCGCAAACCATGTACCACTGCCTCGTACTCGGCTACATTGTTGGATGCCTTGAAATGAATCTGCAGCACATACTTGAGCTGATCTCGCTTGGGTGACGTGAGCACAACACCAGCTCCAAGGCCTTCCTTCACTTTCGAGCCATCGACATGCATCCTCCAATAGTTGGAAACTGGAGCAGGAGGTTCATACTGCATCTCGGCCCAGTCCACAAGAAACTCTGCCAGGACCTGAGACTTGATTGCTTCTCTTCTCGCGTACGCGGGAGCGTACGCGGCTAGCTCAATCGCCCACTTGGCTACTCTGCCACTCGCCTCCTTGTTACCCATGATATCCGAGATGGGAGCAGAACTCACAACAGTGATAGGATGCTCCTGGAAATAATGTTTCAGCTTCCTGGCGCCCAGGTACACACCATATGTCATCTTCTGATAGTGTGGATAATTTTGCTTGGAACTGGACAGCACTTCACTGAGGTAATAGACTGGGCGCTGCACACTCTTGCCTTCTTCTTCTCGCTCCACCACTATCACCATGCTGACTACTCGGTTAGTCGCAGCAATGTACAGCAGCATAGGCTCCTTGGGTAGCGGACTAGCCAAGACGGGAGCGCTAGCCAGCATTGCTTTCAGCTCATTGAACGCCACGTCCGCTTGCGGAGTCCAGACAAACTTGTCACTTTTCTTCATCAGCTGATATAGAGGCAGAGCCTTCTCGCCCATTCGGCCCAGAAAACGGCTCAGAGATGCCAGACAACCCGTGAACTTCTGCACATCTTTCAGTGATCTCGGCAAAGACATGCTCTCAATAGCTTTTATCTTAGAAGGATTGGCTTCAATGCCCCGACTAGAAACCAGAAAACCGAGTAGCTTTCCAGCCGGTACACCAAAGGTGCACTTACTCGGGTTCAGTTTCATTTTGTACTTGCGTAGGTTAGCAAAGGTTTCCTCCAGGTCGGCAAGCAGAGTATGTGTTTTATTCGTTTTGATGACAATGTCATCTACGTACACCTGCACATTCTTGCCGAGCTGGTCATGCAAGCATTTCTGCATACATCTCTGATAGGTTGCACCCGCATTCCTCAAGCCAAAACACATGACACGATAGCAATAAGCCCCGTACGGGGTAATGAAAGCAGTCTTTATTTGATCAGCAGGGTTGAGTGCAATCTGGTGGAAACCAGAGTAGGCATCTATGAAAGACAACAGTTCACAACCAGCAGTGGAATCGATCACCTGATCGATGCGGGGTAGCGGGAAAGGATCCTTGGGGCATGCCTTGTTCAAGTCGGTGTAGTCGACGCACATGCGCCATGCAGTGGCAGCCTTGGGATCTTCCTTTTTCTTCTCGACCATGACCGGGTTGGCTAACCAATCCGGATGCAGCACTTCCATGATGAAGTTACTTATCAGCAGCTTGGTGATCTGATCACCGATGGCCTTCCTTCTCTCATCTCCGAAACGGCGCATAGCCTGCTTCACGGGCTTGGCGTCAGGACGCACATGCAAAGAGTGCTCAACCAACTCCCTCGGGACTCCTGGTAGATCTTCATTGGTCCAGGCGAAAACATCCCGATTCTCACGGAGGAAGTGGATGAGCGCGCTTTCCTATTTCTCCGCCAACCCGGAGCCAATGATGGCTACGCGGTCGGGGAACTCGGGGTCGACCTGGACTGTCTTGGTCTCCTTGGCAGCTTGGAAGGCAGTACCATGCTGGGTACTCAGCACACCTTGTGCGCCAGCTTGTGCGGACTGAGCCATGGCCACCACCTCGTACATCTTCTTCTTCTCGGCAGCAATCACCATCGATTCCGCCAGCTGGGAGCTAGCAGAGGCACACTCCATGGACTTCTTGTAATCTCCCGAGATGGTGATGATGCCATTGGGACCAGGGATCTTCATCTTCAGATAAGCCACATGTGTAGAGGCCATGAACTTGCTCAGAGCCGGCCTGCCGAGTAGAGCATGATAGGGACTCTGATGATCCACTACTTCAAACTGCAGGCGCTCTGTGCGACAGTTCTCCCGAGTACCGAATAGCACATCAATCCACACCCGGCCAATCGGGTTGCACGAGATCCCGGGCACAATGCCATGGAAGGTGGTCTTGCTAGGCAGCATCATGTTCTCGGCTAGGCCAAGCTTCTCGAGTGTGTCCTTGTACACAATGTTGATGCTGCTGCCGTTGTCGATTAGCACCTTGCTGAACCTCACATTCTTCTCGGGACCCAGGAAAGTAGGATCCAGCACCAAGGCATAGGTACCCGGATTGGGCATCACCTTAGGATGATCCGCTCGAGTCCACCTGATTTCCTGGTCGCACCAGTACATGTAGTGAGGGACAGCAGGAATCACTGCGTTGACCTCCATGGCCCGCCTGTGCTGTGACTGCTTGTCGACTGCCTCAGAAGTGAAGATCATATAGCTCTCATGGTGCTCTTGGTACTGGTTGGAGCCATTGCCCCCATTGTTGCCATTGTTGTTGTTGTTGCCCTGATAGTTGTTGTTGCCTCTGTTGTTGTTGTTGTTGCGGTTGTAGTTGTTGTTGTTGTTGCGGTATCTCTCATTGTTGAAGTTCCGGTTGGCTCCTAAAGCCACCTGGTTGACATTCTCTCTTCTCGGGTACACTGGCGGCCGAGCTGCAGGTGCGCGAGTAGGCTGAACAGTAGCATTGGCGGCTGGCAGAGGAGGAGGAGGAGGCAAGCCATCACTCTTGATCACATCCCACCACTCGCACTGCCGAGTAGTGTGGTTAGCGGGCCTCGAGGGATGATGAGTGTGAAAGCTGCATGGGCCATCCTTCATGTCGTCAAAGACAAACTTCTTCGGCTGCTCGGAGTTCCCGCTACCCGACTGCGCAGTGCGGAACGGTTTCTTGTTGCCCTGGCCCTGGTTCTGGTTCTGCCCGTAGGCTCCAGCAGGTTTCTGCCTTTGGCCACCACCGCCTCCGACATTCACTGCGTTCACCTCCTCAGGGTCATACCGAGTATCTACTCGGCGCTTGTTGCGGAACTCGTTGCGCTTGCTGCTGTTGAAGTTTCTTCTCGGCTCAGAGGAGTCCATCAGTGGCTGAGTGGGATCACCGAGTGCGTACTGATCCGCAATCTTGATGGTCTCCGCCAGAGTGTTCGGCATCTCCCTCTGCAATCTCTGCCAAAGCATGCTGCCATGTCGGCAACCCTGCGCAAACCAAGTGATGGCCTGTGCTTCATTCACACCCTCACATGTGTTCCTCAAGGTGCTCCACCGAGTAAGGTACTCGCGGTCCGTCTCGTCTTCTCGCTGCCTGCAAGCTGACAGCTGCTGTGGCCTATTCGGCCTCTTGTATGTACTCGTGAAGTTGCTGATGAAAGCATCCGAGAAGTCCAGCCAGCAGTTAATGCTGTTCTTGGGCAAGTTGTTGAGCCAAGTGCGAGCTGGACCTTCTAGCATCTGCGGCACATAGCGCACCGCCCATCTCCTGCTGCCATTCGCGATATGGACCGCGGTGACGTAGTCATTGAGCCAATCTTCAGGCTTGGTGCTGCCGTTGTAACTCTTGGTGCCTCTTGCGAGCTGGAAGCCCTTCACGGAAGGCTCGTTCATGATGCGCGGGCCAAAGCACTCGGGGCCAGGAGGACCCGTGCTCTCAAGCCGCGCCGACAAGCTGATACGGTCCAACTGGTGCCTCGCATCTCCAGGCGCCAACACGCGCTCACCAACACGGTCATGAATATCATAGCCAGCCATCTCCATAGCCGAGTAGCCATCATCATACCTATCCACCTGCATAGCTGCGGGCTGCTCCACCGGGTTGGCGACTGGTGCCACTGGGCGCGGCTGCTGCCTCTGCCGAGTAGGCTGAGCTGCGGGTTGCCGAGAAGAACCTGGGCGCGCGGCTTCCCGGGCACGGCTTTGAGCTTGATGGGCTTGAGAGCCTGCTCTTGCAGCATTGTGTTCCCGCCCGGGCTGCTGCGGCACAGCAACCTGTTTCGCGGCAGCAGCCGGGTCATACACCTGCATTTGCCTGTCTCTACCCGAGCGCCCGCTGCGGCTCTTCTCGCGGCTAGGATGCGGAGATGAGGCCTGATCGTTAGATCTAGCCGCGTGCGAATGAACCACCTGCGAAGCTCCAGCTCCCGGGTTGGCCTTCCGGAACTCCTCGTTCTGCCTAGCGGCCTCCAACACCAACTCGTTGAGCCTCTCCTGCTGCCTGAGACGCGCCTCTCCATCCAGGCGCGACAACTTGGCAGCCACGGCCTGTGCAGCTCTGAGCGTCTTGGCGGGTGTGCTGTACCTTGGCCTTGTGAAGGTGTTCGCGGTGGCGGACTGAGCGGGCGCTTCCGCGACCGTTGCCATCTCGACACCCAAGTTACGCCGCGTAGCGCCTACTCTGCTAGGCCTCCTGGCGACTGGCGTGAAGCCGTGAGCCTTGTTGTACTCGAGCTGGTCTAGACTCAGCTCAAGCCTGATCTTCTCCAACTCCGCCTGCTCGGCAAGCAGCTCCTGGCGTTGCCGCTCGAGCTGCTCCCTCGCGGCTAGGAGCTCGATGTCGGTGGGAGTGGGCATACCGGTTCGCGCAGCAGACGCGGGGATGACCGTTGACATGGAAGGCGGCAAGTTGCTCTCCTTCTCGTAGGGCCGGTGATTCCTGCCACCAGCAGGTGGTTCGTCAACCTCCTCGACAACGGCCGCAGCGCTAGTAGCAGCTGCGCCAGTGTTTGCCGCCAAACCCGTCACCATCACCTCAGCGCAGCTTGCAGAGCTGCATGCAGGCCTTCCGCGAGCAGCAATCACCGCAGGAGGATCCTCCGCGTCATGCACCAGCTCGGGGTAGGCGCTGTTGGCGACGGTGGCGACGTAGACGAGGTGAGAGCCGAAGGAGATCACCGAGCCGCCCTCGGGCATGGCCATGCCGCCGAAACAGCCGGCGTTGTCGGTGACGAAATCGAAGGAGCCGAATCTGTGGACAAGGCCACAAACTACGCGCTCCGCTGAAGAAGATCCCGTCCGAACAGAAACTCCAGCCAGCGCCGCTGGTTGCCCCACGGTGGGCGCCAACTGTCGTGGTGGTGTCATGGCAGATGCCATGGGATGGCTAAAGATGTGGGGACGATGGACGCTGGAGGTGTCCGGGGAGGGATCACGCGACGAGTAGCCGCGTGAGGTAAGAACAATACACTGCAAACAACACAATCTACCCAGGTTCAGGGCCCTCGTGAGGAGGTAAAACCCCTACTCCTGCCTCTCTGTATGTATTACGATGTTTCTCCGAGTAGCCACAGTACAAATGATATCGCTACCGAGTAGCTTCTCTCTTCCCTCCGAGTAGAACTAGGTCAAGAACTTAGGGTTTCTAGGGTTCACTGTGAGCATGTGTGAGCCTGCCTCGCGCAGGAGGCGGCGGGGCACCTTATATACATAGTGCCCAGCCGGATACGTCCAAATCTAGACAAGTGTCGACATAGTGTGCACATCGTCCTTTCTCCGAGTACCCGCTGACAGCTTTGGTTCCTAATCTTGGCTGCTTCTGTAAAGTCGTTGGGCAAAACTAGGGGACAGACTGGTATCACTGTACCTAGGCACAGAGTAGGCCCCCCTTATCCTGCCACGGCCTGTTTCCATGCTGTCACTGTCAGGCAGGCCGGTCCCAGATGAACAGTAGTTCGAATGCTGCCAAGTACGGACCCAGGATACGCGGGATCCTGTGTCAGAACGGCTCCTTTGACTTTCTGGCCCGAGTAGGTTCCCGCCAATTCTACTCGGGCTACCTCTTCTACTCGAAGAGATAGAACTTGCTTGATTTCTCCTTCTGGTCATCTTGAGGTGAGACCGAGTAGCAGTCGACCGGGTAGCGAGTACCAGGTAGTCGGCTACTCGACCAAACCTCCCTTCTGTAAGGTGCCTTTACCACTTGCTTTTACCCTACTCGGGGGTAACCCCCCGACAGAAGGGGGAAAGTATTGGTTATTCTAAAGGCAAAAAAATCGACATACTACCCGATCACGGGAAAACGGCTAAGTCCTAAATTCACCAAAAAATACGGCATGACCTGTGCTAATTTTCTAACACTAGAGTGCCCGATTTTCACCGAAACGGAAATTAATCAATATTTCGGCGAAAATGGGAAACTCATTTGAATTCCCTGCAAAGTTTTATGCGGCTCGATGGCCGGTCAGATTTCCAAATTTGGTACCAACACCAAAAGTGGTACCGGCAGCAAATTACACATTTTGACAAGTACCAATTGCAACACCAAGATTTATTCCCTGCAAATTTTGACAAGTCCAGCACCAAAATATTGCTTTGACAAGTACCAGCATCAAAATCTTTTACATATTTAAGTGTACAACAACAATAGCACTTCTCTATTTGTGTACAAATTCCTAACAGCAGCAGAAGCAGCACCAGGATAAGACCACGAAAAACTGAGCACATCAGTTCTAAAGTACTTCAGTTTCTAACTATGCAAGATTTTAAATTGAATAAGTGAAGAAACAATGAACTACATACGTATAAAATTCTTAACATGCTATGCCACTTAAATAAGATCAAAGGGAGTAGTTGTTTAATTTGTGTCAGTTGTACTGGGTGATCACCGAGTAGTTTCTATCACACGGTAAAGATGAAGCTAGTCCATAGGCCCAAAAAAGGCACATACTCTTTGTTGTTACCATCCCTATACAATTCGGAACTAGCCTGAAAGACGAAACCAGCTTATGAAACGGATCTGACGTCAGCTGAGAACTTACTGAGAAAAGCACGCAACGTATTCTAAAGTACTTCAGTTTCTAACTATGCAAGATTTTAAACTAAATTTTTCTATGTCATTTTAACTGAATTTTCTATGTCATTTTTAAGGGTTTTGTTTAATTTTCATTAAACTTTGCCGCGTGACAGGAAGGGATACTAGATTTGTACTGGTGTCTGCATTTGGCCAATTGGTTTCTATAGTAGCATGGTTTTGTTCATTTCTCACAAGCTAATTGCCTGGTCAAACTTTGATGTGTACTGGTACTGGTGTCTGCATTTAACATTTTTCTTCTGGTTGTAAAGCTGGGTTGATGTTGTTATGCTTAATGTATATCATGATATGTAATGGGAATGCAATTTCCAGTATGATGAATCATGATATGTAAGGGGAATGCAATGGCTTTGCAAGACCAGTATGTGGATAAATTATACTCAGTTGGTAATGCAAATCATCAAAAGATTTGCTTAGTTTGCAATTGAGTGTTCCACTTCCAGATCAAGTTCTGCTTGAATGACCAAATGAACATTAGGTAGGGTTGCTGCTCTGTCTCAATCAATGGGGGTACTAAGCTAGAATCGACACTTCCACCTCTGTAGATGACTGATTTCAGATGCAACCGTTCATCTCCAGTTGGATTCAGAAATCGGTCCTTCCCACATGTAACACCTGGGGTGTTACCCTAATAGAGAGTTGTTTGTTTTCTTTTTTTGCTTGCATCATATGCATCACATTGCATTGCACCATGTTTGCATCACAACTGAAAATTCAAAACAATTCAAACTTTCACCCCTTGCTCAAAATTTCCAATTTCAAACTTGCAAACTAAACCACTCATTTGTTTTTCAATAGTTTGAAATTGTTTTAATCAAATTGCCTGTTAATAATTTTTTTATTTTGTTAAAAACCCTAATGGCAAATTAAATTTCAAATCATTTTCAATCATAATGGGCATGATCCAATTGTGGTTCAAACACTAAAATTTTGCAAACAATTAAAATTCAATAAATGTTTTCTTAATTGTTGAGTTCATTGAATAAAAATTGTTTGAAAATTCAACTCCTTATGATTACTAATGGAAATTCAAATCCCAATTTAAAAAGTCCCATTAATAATTCAAAGTTTGAACAACAATGCTAACATTTGCTTTTAATTATTGTTTGCAACTTAATAAAATCAATTATCAAATAAATACCCCAAACTCTATGGGAAAAATTCACTTAACAAACTTTAAATCAAATTAAATTTTCAAATTGTGAAATAATGTTAACTTTGCTCTAATTGCTGTTTTGGAAAATTAACACAAATATCTTCTAAAAGAAAGAAACCTAACCCTTTTCTATCTCTTCCCCTTTTATTCTTTACAAACAAAAAAAAAATCAATCAAAAAAAGAAAAAAAAGAAAAAGAAAAGGCAAAGCAAGGAGACAGGCCCCCCTTCCCTTTCTTTTTTCTTTCCAGCCCAATTTCCTTTTTCCCCTCAGCCTTACCCCCCAGCCCACCAAACCAGCGAAGGCCCAGGCTTTCATCTTCTTCGTACGGAAGATCCCCTGTCGCTGTCTGTCCTCCATGGACCCCCCTTTGCTCCACCTGCCCCCGATGCCCCTACAAGACCCAACCCGCGCCCTAACCCTAGTGCTATCCCCTCTCCTCCCCAGGCCGCCGCCACCAGCTTCCCCTCCCCCTCCTCTGTAGTTCTTCCACCAAGAACAGGTGGCCGCTGCGGGATCACGGGGAAGCCATGGTCACCGCGAGGTTCCACTGTCTAGGGGAATGGAACCCCCACCCTTTCATCGCCAAGATCACCGAAGGCACCTTGGCCAGGTAACCACCCTAAGCTCGCCGTTCATCCTCTGTCGTCGACATTCTCCAGCTTCAGGTTGTGCAGACGTCAGAGACACCCCAATTCGCGCAGAGGAAGTGCCTGTCTCATCTTGCCGTGGTGCAGCACCGATCGGGTAGCATCCTGGTGGGTACCGTCTGGTGCTCCACCCAGCAGAGCCACGGATCGACTTCTGCTTAGGATACGACCCCATCTCTATCCTCGATCGAGTACCTGCAAGTCTGGAAGTTGTGCGTCTATTTTTTTGTTTAGTTACCGTGAACTATCTGGCTCATATCCTTTCAGATTCGTAATCAGACACCAACTCCAGCGTAGTCCTTTGGCTCCTGTTCTGTTCAGCCCCTGTGAGACCTGGGATCAAATTCCCTTCGGGGCAAATAGCCTCCTTTTTTTGTTTTGCTTCTGAATCAGCGGTCTTGAGTGTTCTGAACTTGTTCAGTTATCGCCGCGGCTCCTTTCATCTACTTCCAGACCGGTAGTCCTGCACCAACCAGCACACGAGCCCTTTGGCTAGCCCTCTGAATCGCACACCAGAGGTCCCTGGTTCAATCCCCACAGCAGGCAAAATTTTATTTTCGTTGCCTCTGTGTTGGTCAGCTAACACCCACCAGTAGCACCTCTTCTCCAATCAGTTGCAGGTGACAACACAAACAACACAGAGACCGAATGGTTCACAGCCCCCTTGTACTACCTGTGAGCCCCAAGTTCAAATCCTAGGCCACCCTTTTATTCTGTCTATTCCTTTTATTTTTTTGCCAAAATGTCTTAATTTATAAATTGCAAACAAAATCCAAATTTAAAATATAAAATATGCTTTTCAGTCAAAATTCAATGTATTTTCTGTTTAACACCTTTGTTCTGCAATTTGGGCAATTGAAACTAATGTTATTTAATAATCCTTAAAAGTGACAAATTAAATGGCATAATTAATAACTTTCAAATGGTTGCTCCAAATTAAATACTCAAAACATGATTTTCATCCAAAATCACATGCCACACTTGGATATCCACTTTGTTTTCTGGTTTGCAACAATTAATTTGAATAATTGTTTCATCTCTTACTTAATGCAATTAAATTGGTAACATGCTTAATTAAATCATTTGAAATTGTTTTCCAACAAATAAAATATGTTTTCCATACCATTTTGAACCACCTTTGCAAATATGAATTTTGTTTCATGATTTGAATAATTAAAATTGCTTGAATAATTTAAACCTTGTTTAAATCATTTAAATTTGCTAAATTCATAACTTGCTCAAAATAAATTATTTTTGAACTTATAAAATATGTTTTCAAACCAGAAAAACATACCCTTTTCAAATATGAATTTGAATTTATGCTTTGAACAAATAAAATTCAAATAATATTCAAACTTGAATTAAATCCAATTAAAACTTGTTTAATCTTGATCAATTCATAATTAAATCATTGTAATTCCTTTTCCAATAATTGAAACATGTAATCCACCTAAAATTTTGTGTTCTAATCAAATATGAACCTTGTTATCTGTTTGGAACAATTTAACCTGATGAAAACAACCAAATGCTTGTGTGACACCTTTAAGTAACCAAAATTCCCAAAACTTAATAAGTGAATTTCAAAATGGGTAAAACTTATTTCCAATTGATTCTATTGTTGTTATTTTGTTGTTTTCCTCATCCATGCATCATGCTAATCCACCTTCACCTGTTGATTAGTTGGAAAACAATTGTTTCAACCATAATTCATGGGCTTTTCATATGCAACTCAAATTGCATATGGGTCCATTTAAATTTGTTTATCATGTCAACTAGTTTATTTCTATGCATCCACTAAATTGTCATGCATCCATATCTTGATCATGCTGGATCTTTTGCCGTAGTAGTAATTGTTGCATCCGGTGTTTGTTCGAGGTTCGTTGCTTCTTCCCGGATAGGACGTTGAGATGATGTGAGCAACGACAAGTTCTGCTACCTTGCGGGATCTCAGGCAAGTATACTCACTTGCTGCCAAATGGCTGCCTTTCATCACTTGTTACCGATTCTTTCCGTTGTCTATTTCTGCTAGCCTTAGTAGTAGATGTTTCTGTTACGAACCCATCACATGAATCCCTTAACACTGATATTGCCTCACCTTCCCTCCTATAACCCCGTTGTTTGAGCCCGTGTCTTACTAGCATGCTTAGGGTTGTTTTGCTCGAGTCTGTTACCCGTTACTTTCTGTTGCTATTTCATTATGTTCTGGGGGCTCGATGTTTAATCAATCAATCATGCTAATGTTGTTGTTAATAATAATTTGATGATAAGGCACCGGCAGGAGGCCCTTTGTGGTTTTGAGGCCTGCTAGTGTCGACCCTAATAGGAAAAGGGTCTTGTCTACTGATCCATGATGAGCGCACTACCCGCATGTGGGAAGCGAGTATGGGCGCCCCCCTCAATTTGACTCGATTCGCATCTCGTCCAAATCGCCTCATTTAGTTCGGGTTTTCCATTTGCTGCATGCATGATCTTGCGAGCCCTTGGATCCCGGGTGGAACTTTCGTAGTCGGCATATAGGGGGACACGGTCTTAGAGTGCTAGGAGGGTCCATTTTCTTCTGGGCTCGATTAGCCGTGCGCCCAAGGTGCTTTGGGCTTGATGCGAAGAAGAGTTGAGTTGTGTTGAGTACCTCGCTTGGTGGGTTAGCTCCCCATCTGGCGGGTTATTCTTACGTGTACGGCCAAATTGGTGCAACCCTGCAGGGATAATCTTATCGAGAAGCCGTGTTTTCCGCGGTTATGGATTACTTGGTGAAAGTACTGGCTAACAAGTACTCAGGACAACTTAAACCTAATGATTAACAATCTCACACCCAATGATTAACAACTTGACTAGTAATAGGCTTATTGACACAATAATATGAACCATCATTAATCCAACTGTGTGAGTTATCCTCGGATTGCTTCTTTGGATAAGGGGCGAGATCCAGGATGGGTTTGTTTGAAGTTATCTTTCAGTTGGTTACAATACTCGATCTTATCTCCTTTCTGTTAGCCGGAAGTTGTAGTATCTCTCTGTAGTTGGTTAGTGCAGCCCGCTGTCGCTTATTTGCAATAACCCCCTTTCTTTCCGTTGATACCAAAGTATTTGTATCTTGTGATGACTGGCTACGCCGGTATCTTGTGAGTATGGTTTATCCACTTGCCAGTACTTAACCGTACTGACCCACGAATCTCTTTCGTGGCTGCATATTCAATATTGCAGTCAACAGGTTTGAAGTCTGACGACGTTAGCTTGGGAATCCCTCCGGCTTGGCCTGGGCAGGGATTGGACGCTCTCGGTTATCTTTAGGACTCTTAGTCCAATTTGTATCTTGTCCGTAGACGGACGATATGTTGTTTCTTCCGCTGTTATTTGGATCTTTGTATTGTATCAGTTGTATCCCTGACTCGTTTGAGTCATCTTGTATATATCTTTTCTGTTGTTGTTGTGGATTATTCGTGAACTGTTGTAATGTTATCACAAGTGGCAACCTGGAATCGGGTATTATGTGGATTTTGGCGGGAATGCTGTAATCTGCATAGTGCCCGATCTCGGGGCGTCACAAATGGTATCAGAGCGATGGTTCCGATTCCCGAGATTGTTTCGATACGAATGGTTATCGAAGCAACGGGTCCACAAAGCCTGTAGGATAACCTAGCTAACGGTCGTTGTTTCTAGAATGTCAAGAAAAACTATTTCTGCTAAACTATTTTGGAAAAACATCTCGATAGGATTCTTGTTTTATCCTTACCCCTATTCTATTTCCCCTCCCATCTTATTTGTTTTGGAGTCTCCCCCCTTGTCTATCTTTCAAAGTGTTAGGATCCTACGTGGGTGGACGTTTTCTGAGCCTTTAACCTAATAGGTTCGATCATCGGAAGGTTCCTGGTGGAAGAATATCGTCATCACTCCGAGCAAGAATCCCTTGTTAGTGGTGTCGAGAAGCCCTTGTTAGTGGTGTCGAGGAGATCAACTGGAAGCACGAAGAATCGATAGTCGAACTTCTTCCCCCTCCCGGGTTAGCAGGTGGATTGCGAGGGCGCAATCCCTTGTGAGTGGTGTCGTCTGTAACACCTGGGTGTTACCCTAATAGAGAGTTGTTTGTTTTCTTTTTTTGCTTGCATCATATGCATCACATTGCATTGCACCATGTTTGCATCACAACTGAAAATTCAAAACAATTCAAACTTTCACCCCTTGCTCAAAATTTCCAATTTCAAACTTGCAAACTAAACCACTCATTTGTTTTTCAATAGTTTGAAATTGTTTTAATCAAATTGCCTGTTAATAAAAAATTTCTTTTGTTAAAAACCCTAATGGCAAATTAAATTTCAAATCATTTTCAATCATAATGGGCATGATCCAATTGTGGTTCAAACACTAAAATTTTGCAAACAATTAAAATTCAATAAATGTTTTCTTAATTGTTGAGTTCATTGAATAAAAATTGTTTGAAAATTCAACTCCTTATGATTACTAATGGAAATTCAAATCCCAATTTAAAAAGTCCCATTAAGAATTCAAAGTTTGAACAACAATGCTAACATTTGCTTTTAATTATTGTTTGCAACTTAATAAAATCAATTATCAAATAAATACCCCAAACTCTATGGGAAAAATTCACTTAACAAACTTTAAATCAAATTAAATTTTCAAATTGTGAAATAATGTTAACTTTGCTCTAATTGCTGTTTTGGAAAATTAACACAAATATCTTCTAAAAGAAAGAAACCTAACCCTTTTCTATCTCTTCCCCTTTTATTCTTTACAAACAAAAAAAAACAATCAAAAAAAGAAAAAAAAAGAAAAGGCAAAGCAAGGAGACAGGCCCCCCTTCCCTTTCTTTTTTCTTTCCAGCCCAATTTTCTTTTTCCCCTCAGCCTTACGCCCCAGCCCACCAAACCAGCGAAGGCCCAGGCTTTCATCTTCTTCGTACGGAAGATCCCCTGTCGCTGTCTGTCCTCCATGGACCCCCCCCTTTGCTCCACCTGCCCCCGATGCCCCTACAAGACCCAACCCGCGCCCTAACCCTAGTGCTATCCCCTCTCCTCCCAGGCCGCCGCCACCAGCTTCCCCTCCCCCTCCTCTGTAGTTCTTCCACCAAGAACAGGTGGCCGCTGCGGGATCACGGGGAAGCCATGGTCACCGCGAGGTTCCACTGTCTAGGGGAATGGAACCCCCACCCTTTCATCGCCAAGATCACCGAAGGCACCTTGGCCAGGTAACCACCCTAAGCTCGCCGTTCATCCTCTGTCGTCGACATTCTCCAGCTTCAGGTTGTGCAGACGTCAGAGACACCCCAATTCGCGCAGAGGAAGTGCCTGTCTCATCTTGCCGTGGTGCAGCACCGATCGGGTAGCATCCTGGTGGGTACCGTCTGGTGCTCTACCCAGCAGAGCCACGGATCGACTTCTGCTTAGGATACGACCCCATCTCTATCCTCGATCGAGTACCTGCAAGTCTGGAAGTTGTGCGTCTATTTTTTTTGTTTAGTTACCGTGAACTATCTGGCTCATATCCTTTCAGATTCGTAATCAGACACCAACTCCAGCGTAGTCCTTTGGCTCCTGTTCTGTTCAGCCCCTGTGAGACCTGGGATCAAATTCCCTTCGGGGCAAATAGCCTCCTTTTTTTGTTTTGCTTCTGAATCAGCGGTCTTCAGTGTTCTGAACTTGTTCAGTTATCGCCGCGGCTCCTTTCATCTACTTCCAGACCGGTAGTCCTGCACCAACCAGCACACGAGCCCTTTGGCTAGCCCTCTGAATCGCACACCAGAGGTCCCTAGTTCAATCCCCACAGCAGGCAAAATTTTATTTTCGTTGCCTCTGTGTTGGTCAGCTAACACCCACCAGTAGCACCTCTTCTCCAATCAGTTGCAGGTGACAACACAAACAACACAGAGACCGAATGGTTCACAGCCCCCTTGTACTACCTGTGAGCCCCAAGTTCAAATCCTAGGCCACCCTTTTATTCTGTCTATTCCTTTTATTTTTTTGCCAAAATGTCTTAATTTATAAATTGCAAACAAACTCCAAATTTAAAATATAAAATATGCTTTTCAGTCAAAATTCAATGTATTTTCTGTTTAACACCTTTGTTCTGCAATTTGGGCAATTGAAACTAATGTTATTTAATAATCCTTAAAAGTGACAAATTAAATGGCATAATTAATAACTTTCAAATGGTTGCTCCAAATTAAATACTCAAAACATGATTTTCATCCAAAATCACATGCCACACTTGGATATCCACTTTGTTTTCTGGTTTGCAACAATTAATTTGAATAATTGTTTCATCTCTTATTTAATGCAATTAAATTGGTAACATGCTTAATTAAATCATTTGAAATTGTTTTCCAACAAATAAAATATGTTTTCCATACCATTTTGAACCACCTTTGCAAATATGAATTTTGTTTCATGATTTGAATAATTAAAATTGCTTGAATAATTTAAACCTTGTTTAAATCATTTAAATTTGCTAAATTCATAACTTGCTCAAAATAAATTATTTTTGAACTTATAAAATATGTTTTCAAACCAGAAAAACATACCCTTTTCAAATATGAATTTGAATTTATGCTTTGAACAAATAAAATTCAAATAATATTCAAACTTGAATTAAATCCAATTAAAACTTGTTTAATCTTGATCAATTCATAATTAAATCATTGTAATTCCTTTTCCAATAATTGAAACATGTAATCCACCTAAAATTTTGTGTTCTAATCAAATATGAACCTTGTTATCTGTTTGGAACAATTTAACCTGATGAAAACAACCAAATGCAGGTGTGACACCTTTAAGTAACCAAAATTCCCAAAACTTAATAAGTGAAATTCAAAATGGGTAAACCTTATTTCCAATTGATTCTATTGTTGTTATTTTGTTGTTTTCCTCATCCATGCATCATGCTAATCCACCTTCACCTGTTGATTAGTTGGAAAACAATTGTTTCAACCATAATTCATGGGCTTTTCATATGCAACTCAAATTTCATATGGGTCCATTTAAATTTGTTTATCATGTCAACTAGTTTATTTCTATGCATCCACTAAATTGTCATGCATCCATATCTTGATCATGCTGGATCTTTTGCCGTAGTAGTAATTGTTGCATCCGGTGTTTGTTCGAGGTTCGTTGCTTCTTCCCGGATAGGACGTTGAGATGATGTGAGCAACGACAAGTTCTGCTACCTTGCGGGATCTCAGGCAAGTATACTCACTTGCTGCCAAATGGCTGCCTTTCATCACTTGTTACCGATTCTTTCCGTTGTCTATTTCTGCTAGCCTTAGTAGTAGATGTTTCTGTTACGAACCCATCACATGAATCCCTTAACACTGATATTGCCTCACCTTCCCTCCTATAACCCCGTTGTTTGAGCCCGTGTCTTACTAGCATGCTTAGGGTTGTTTTGCTCGAGTCTGTTACCCGTTACTTTCTGTTGCTATTTCATTATGTTCTGGGGGCTCGATGTTTAATCAATCAATCATGCTAATGTTGTTGTTAATAATAATTTGATGATAAGGCACCGGCTGGAGGCCCTTTGTGGTTTTGAGGCCTGCTAGTGTCGACCCTAATAGGAAAAGGGTCTTGTCTACTGATCCATGATGAGCGCACCCGCATGTGGGAAGCGAGTATGGGCGCCCCCCTCAATTTGACTCGATTCGCATCTCGTCCAAATCGCCTCATTTAGTTCGGGTTTTCCATTTGCTGCATGCATGATCTTGCGAGCCCTTGGATCCCGGGTAGAACTTTCGTAGTCGGCATATAGGGGGACACGGTCTTAGAGTGCTATGAGGGTCCATTTTCTTCTGGGCTCGATTAGCCGTGCGCCCAAGGTGCTTTGGGCTTGATGCGAAGAAGAGTTGAGTTGTGTTGAGTACCTCGCTTGGTGGGTTAGCTCCCCATCTGGCGGGTTATTCTTACGTGTACGGCCAAATTGGTGCAACCCTGCAGGGATAATCTTCTCGAGAAGCCGTGTTTTCCGCGGTTATGGATTACTTGGTGAAAGTACTGGCTAACAAGTACTCAGGACAACTTAAACCTAATGATTAACAATCTCACACCCAATGATTAACAAATTGACTAGTAATAGGCTTATTGACACAATAATATGAACCATCATTAATCCAACTGTGTGAGTTATCCTCGGATTGCTTCTTTGGATAAGGGGCGAGATCCAGGATGGGTTTGTTTGAAGTTATCTTTCAGTTGGTTACAATACTCGATCTTATCTCCTTTCTGTTAGCCGGAAGTTGTAGTATCTCTCCGTAGTTGGTTAGTGCAGCCCGCTGTCGCTTATTTGCAATAACCCCCTTTCTTTCCGTTGATACCAAAGTATTTGTATCTTGTGATGACTGGCTACGCCGGTATCTTGTGAGTATGGTTTATCCACTTGCCAGTACTTAACCGTACTGACCCACGAATCTCTTTCGTGGCTGCATATTCAATATTGCAGTCAACAGGTTTGAAGTCTGACGACGTTAGCTTGGGAATCCCTCCGGCTTGGCCTGGGCAGGGATTGGACGCTCTCGGTTATCTTCAGGACTCTTAGTCCAATTTGTATCTTGTCCGTAGACGGACGATATGTTGTTTCTTCCGCTGTTATTTGGATCTTTGTATTGTATCAGTTGTATCCCTGACTCGTTTGAGTCATCTTGTATATATCTTTTCTGTTGTTGTTGTGGATTATTCGTGAACTGTTGTAATGTTATCACAAGTGGCAACCTGGAATCGGGTATTATGTGGATTTTGGCGGGAATGCTGTAATCTGCATAGTGCCTGATCTCGGGGCGTCACACCACACCGTTAATTACTGAAAATAATAAAACACACGCTCAAGAATAACCAACAGTGCAGAAGAAATTCATTCGCAAAGATCCATGATCCCATCAAGCACCCACGGTGATGCATTGAGAAAATCACCTTACTACCTAGCTAGGGAAACAAATTGAACGGCCGAAAGAAACGATGATGATCATGGCTGGATGGTGATCGGTCGGCAGTGCTCGTGCTCCCTCGGTCGAGCACCTTGAGGAACTCACTTGAACAGCTTATTATAGTAACATAAAAAAAATGCCCACCCCCCCCCCATTTGCGAAGTTCCATGATTCAGTTTCAGGTTCATTTTTAGAGTTTGATTTGTGTGCAAAATACAATAGACCAATTTTTATTCAGAAGTTACAGCTTACATCAAAGGGCAATGTTAAATAAAACTGCACAATACAGATTGCACTCTTGACACATATCAAGAACATGACATGCAGTTTGATATGTACTTTAAAAAAGTGTCTCCGTTGGCAACTAATTGCTACTCCGAATTAACACATTCAACTAACCCCTACTCCTAATCAACACATTGAGCTAATCGATACTCCCTCCAGCATGATCGAAAACACCGATTCATTATGAACAAACACAAGTGATTTGCTAGAGCAGGCAGCAGTACCGATTGCACGCTGCAACTCCACCCCAACATACACGCATAAATCCTCATCATATTCATGTATACAACTAGTTTAAAAATCTGATTTTCAGGACCAACATACTCTCTCGAGTGCATCCCTGAACTTGGAAGGTAAGGGAGGGGGCTTACCCTGTAGGTGGATGGCATCGAGGAAGTAGGTGGAGGGCGTCGAGGAAGCCGGCACGCGATGCTCCTGGACGGCGCGTGACGAAGACGACGCGGTGGTGGTGACTCCCTCCTCGCGGTCGATGCAATGTCCAGGTCTCTCCTCGCGGTGGTGGCTCCCTCCTTCTCCTGGATGGCGCGTGACGAAGACGGCGCGATGGTGGTGAATCCCTCCTTCTCCTGGACGATGCGATGGTGGTGGCTCCCTCCTCGCGGTCGATGCAGAGGCGAGGTCTCGGTGGTGGTGGGCGGCGACTAGAGGGAGGGCAGAGGCTAGGGCGCTGGGTGGTGGCTCTGCATCGTCGATTGGGAACGGCGACGGCGGTTGGGAACGGGGAGAAGAACAGGGGCGCGACGCGATTAGATCTTGCGCGAGCGAGAAGAAGAGTGCGGAGAAGAAAGGGGAATGGCCGGCCTCGATCCATATCGTCTGTACTCGCAAAAGGCGTCACGCATAGCTTAGCCATGGCGCACCGCGCATGGGTGCGTCACGCATAGCTTAGCCATGGTGCACCGCGCTTGGGTGCGTCACGCATAGCTTAGCCACGACGCACCGCGCCTCGGTGCGCCACGCCTATTGGTAGTATCTATTCAAAAGATGTGCGCGCGGTATTGTATCAACACTTGTGACTTAGCCCAGTGGTTGTTGCCCCCTGTTTCCCTGCTGTCCACCCAGGTTCGAGTCCTGCCCGGCCTCCAAGTGCAGAGGTTTGTAGAACAGCAGCAAGTTTCCCTTAAGTGGATCACCCAAGGTTTATCGAACTCATGGAGGTAGAGGTCAAATATACCCCTCTCAAGCAACCCTGCAATTAAGATACAAAAAGTCTCCTGTGTCCCCAACACATCCAATATACTTGTCAGGTATATAGGTGCACTAGTTCGGCGAAGAGATAGTGAAATACGAGTAATATGGATGGTTATAAGTAATAATAGCAATCTGAAATAAATATGGCAGCAAGCAAACATGTAGCAGAACAGGCGAAAAACGGTGTTTCAATGCTTGGAAACAAGGCCTGGGGATTCTACTTTCACTAGTGGACACTCTCAACAATGTTCACATAATTGAATAACTAAATATCTTCTTTTCACTATGCTACTCTTAACCCTCTCCGGTTGGATAACGAACACTAATCATTGCACAGGGCTGCAAAAAGCATTCCTTAAAGTAAGCATTCCCATGTCTACTTAACCTCGTGATGTCACTATGAGCGCCCTAGAAGGTACTAGACAAACACCACAATTCATAGAGGAGACACACACGATGTGCACACTGTCACCTTCACACCGCGAGACAAGGTGACTCCAAAGTTCATATTAATAAAACACCTGAGTAGCACAAGATGAAGAGTAACATCTACTTATTCAACTAGATTACAAAGCTCACGGTCACATATAGATCACACCATGGGAGAGAGAGATGAACCACATAGTTACCGGTAGAACCCTCAGCCTCGGGGGAGAACTACTCCCTCCTCATCATAGGAGACAACAACGACGATGGAGATGGCGGTGGAGTCGATGGAGATGGCTTTTGGGGGCACTTCCCCCTCCGGCAGGGTGCCAGAACAGAGGTCTGTCCCCCCGAAACTTGTCGGCGGCGGAGGCGGAGCTACGGATGTATTTTGTGGAAAAGGTCGATTCTCTTAGGGATTTCCCTTGGGTATTATAAATAGGCGAAAGGGTGATGCC
Source organism: Alopecurus myosuroides (assembly GCA_028641055.1). Taxonomy (NCBI): domain Eukaryota; kingdom Viridiplantae; phylum Streptophyta; class Magnoliopsida; order Poales; family Poaceae; genus Alopecurus; species Alopecurus myosuroides. Next base: position 103,463,148 of record CM054063.1, on the reverse strand, counting down.
GGGGGGTGGCCAGAGGGCCCACACCACCAGGTGGCGCGGACAGGGGGGACCCGCGCCACCCTATGGTGTGGCCAGCCTGTGGCCCCCCTCCGGGGCTCTTCGGGACTTCTGGATGCTTCCTGGGAAAATAGGAACTTCGGGATTCGGGGGGTCCAATCCGAGAATATTTCCAGAACAACTTTTCTGAAATAAAAAAACAGCAGAAAACAGGGAACTGGCACTTGGCATCTTGTTAATAAGTTAGTCCCGAAAAACGTGTAAAAATGCTATAAAGAAGGAGAAAACATGTAGCAATTGGCATAATATCAGCATGGAACATCAGAAATTATAGATACATAAGAGACGTATCCGCGCGCCCCCTGGCCGCGCCATGGGGTGGTGTGGGGGCCCCAGGCCTCCACCGTCTTTGCCCTTTCATCTATTTATACTCCTCGACATATCAACCCTAGAAAGATACCACTTCATCCCGAGAAACACCTGAGGCCGCTGTCATCGTCATCCCAAGATCGGGAGGGTTCTGGAGCTCTCCCCGGTACCCTGTCGGGAGAGGAATTCATCATCGGAGGGGTCTACACCACCATGCCCTCCTCCGAAGTGATGCATGAGTAGTTCATCCCTGGACTACGGTTCCATAGCAGTAGCTAGATGGTTGTTCTCTCCACGTTGTACATCATGTTTAGATCTTCTGAGCCGCCTCACATGATCGAGAACATCTTTATGTAATGCTACATGTTGTGCTTGCTGGGATATGATGAATGTTGAATGCTATGTCTTCTGATTATCAATCTATCATGTTATCTTCATGTATATGTTATTTATGATCTTCCATGATCTCCATTATTAGTAGATGCTCTGGCCAAGTAGATGCTAGTAACTCCAAGAGGGAGTATTTATGCTCGATAGTGGGTTCATGCCTCCTTTGCACAGAAACGTGACAGATGGAGGATGTACTGTTGACATTAGGGAGAAAACAATGGTGTTTACTTAGTTTACATTACACACTTTGCTTACTGTGATTATCTGTTGCTTGCAACTTAATACCCAATGTTTGTTCAGATGATATTCGGAGGGTGGATCATTAGTCATATATGCAGTTGGATGACGGTCTATGTATCTTGTTGTAATGCCCGCGTGAATCTTGTAGTAATCTTTATGTCTTGCATATGCACTGCGGTGCATCCTTCATTTCTGTCAATTGCCCAGCTGTAATTTGTTCACCACATATGTTATTTATCTTTCACGGAGAGACACCACTAGTGAACTGTGGACCTCGGTTAATTTTCTCATACTGATAATACACACACTGCTTTCACTCTACTTTCATATTGCTGCTACTGCTTTCATACTGTTTTCCACACCATACATTTAACCTCTTTGTGTTCAGCTAAACCGGTGAGATTGACAACCTCACTGCTTCGTTTGGGCAAAGTAATTTGATTGTGTTGTGTATGTTCCATGGTGCTTCTGAACCGGTAGTGCGCCTTGCCATCTCAGCTGCTTCAACCTTATGAAGTTACTCCTTTCTCCTACTGGTCGATTAAACCTTGGTTTCTTACTGAGGGAAAACTGTTGATGTGCTCATCATACCTTTCTCTTGGGGTCTCCCAACGAGTGCAAGATATGCACCATCAAGCTATTTTTCTAGCGCCGTTGCCGGGGAGGAAGAGAATTTTTGCAAGGGGATTCTCTCACTTCCAATCTCTTTACTTTGTTTTTGTTTTGCTTATTTTATTTTATTTTGTCTTGTTTGCTTCTCTTTATAAAAAACACAAAAAAAATTAGTTCTTATTCTAGTTGTAGTTTTATTCCTGTTTTTAGTCTTGTTAAAATGACTACTCGTGAGAAAACTAACTTGTGTGACTTTACTAGCACCAACTACAATGATTTCATTAGTATACCTATTGCTCCACCTGCTCCCACTGCTGATTTTTATGAGATAAAGCCTGCCATGTTAAACCTTGTTATGAGAGAGCAATTTTCTGGTGTTAGTACTGATGATGCTGATGCCCATCTTAATAATTTGTTGAATGATGTGAAATGCAAAAATATAAAGATGTAGATGGAGATATTATTAAAATGAAATTGTTTTCTTTCTCTTTGAGAGGAAGAGCTAAAGAATGGTTGTTGTCTTTGCCTCGAAATAGTATTGATTCTTGGACTAAGTGTAGAGATGCTTTCATTGGAAAATATTATCCTCCTGCTAATATTATATCTTTAATAAGTAGCATTATGAATTTTAAGCAACTTGATAATGAGCATGTTGATAAAGCTTGGGAAAGAATGATATCTTTAATAAAGAATTGTCCCACTCATGGACTGACGACTTGGATGATCGTCCAAACCTTTTATGCAGGTCTGAATCTTTCATCAAGAAACCTTCTGGATTCAGCTGCTGGAGGAACCTTTATGTACATTACCTTGGGGTCAGCAGCAAAGCTTCTTGATGATATGATGGTAAATTATTCTGAATGGAACACTGAGAGAGCTATAACTGGTAAGAAGGTAAATTATGTTCAAGAAACCTCCTCTTTGAGTGATAGATTTGATGCTATTATGTCTATGCTTGTGAATGGACATGCTCCTATTTCTCAAAATAATGTTCATTTAACCTCTTTGGTTTCTCAAGAAGTGAATATTGATGTGAACTTCATTAAAAATAATAATTTCGACACCAATGCTTATAGGAATAATTTTGGTAGCAACAACTATATGCCGTATCCTTCCAGTAATAGCAATGCTTATGGTAATTCCTACAACAACAATAAAAGTGTACCCTCTGATCTTGAGAAAATGCTTAAGAATTTTGTTAGTACACAAACTGCTTTCAATAAATCTGTTGAGGAAAATTTTGGCAAAATTAATGCTCTTGCTTCTAAAGTTGATAGCCTTGCTCTTGATGTTGATTTTCTGAAACTAAAGGTTATGCCTCATGATGTTAAAGAAAGTAAAACTTTGAATGATATCCAAATTCGAATTGACGATAATGTTAGGATGTTAGCTGAATTGCATGCTAGATGGGAAAGAGGAGATGAAATAGAAATAGCTAGAAAGAATAATATAGATAATGTCTGCACCATTACTGTAGAATCTGCATCTCAACAAATCCCTCGGGTGAACCCATAGAGTTTCGATTAGGAGAACATGTGGGCGCTGGTGACAATCGTCGTCTAGACAGGGGGCACGATTTACCCAGGTTCGGGGGCCTCGTAGAGGTAAAACCCTTAATCCTGCCTCTGTCGATCTGTATTCAGGAGTAGATTGGTTACAACGGGGGGTTGCTCAAGTCGAGAGTATGATCTCGATCTCAAGGCTTGGTGCTGCGGTATTGCTTGTCCTCTCCTGGTGGTTCTCCTGGCCTTATATAGGTGGCCAGGTCTCAAATCTCACCCGGGAAGGACTCGAACTCTAACCCTAAGTCGGTTACAAGTTTCCTATCTTGACCCGCAAGGCTTTGCGGGTGGGTTTCAACTGGGCCTTCTAGAATAGTATAAGGCATCTCCTCTTGGGCTCCAGTCCTGGGCCTAGGACCGGGTATCCTTACTCGACAGGTCCAAGGTCCATCCCTTCGCCAGTAGCCCCCGAGCGTTTGCTCGATTGGGATTTCCATGTCGGGTAGACGCTCAAAGTTTCGTCTTGCTTTCCTTCGGATGATCGTTTTAGTCGTTTTTCGATTGGAGGGCGTATACCCCGTGTGATGAGTTTTTTATGCCCGAGTATCGAGCGATGAAAGTGCCTGTGTTTTTTTCTATTTTCGCAGAAGGATATGGCTCAGCAGCTTGGCTCTCCCGAAAGATCAGGGTCAATTAATTGCATCTAGGGTAAAAACAGTTCTGGACTACATAGATTCAAGACCTCCGACTCAAACCCGATGAGGTGATTATTGCGACTGGGCCGTAGAGGTCTTATCGAGTCGAATTTAACCTATAGGGGTACCGGCGCGTCCGCTAGGATTTTTCTTCGTGTTGTTGACACGGGAATTTACCGGAGGACACATCTTGAGTGCGATTCCAGGCCCTCAAGAGAGATCTTTCGGGTCTTACCTTCATATCCGAAATAATAGGGCATCCGGATGTGCCTAGACGGCCGAACAATCCAGGTCTGTGATGTGTGTACATCGTATGATAGAGTGGCAGGAGCTGCACACTCGCGAGTTTTGTCTAGAGATTTCTCGAGTAAGAAAAATCCCTCTTGTTTTGTGTACAAAGTTTTTTTTGTCTTTGTAGTTGTCTGTCCATACGAAAGAGTTTTCGTGTCTGGAAAAATTGTTGTGCCCCTACGAAAGAAAATTTCGTGTTCGGGGTTTTTATGCGAAAGTTTTTCCGCGTTTTAATTTGCCCATACGAAGTTTATTCGTGTTTGGGATTTTACCCGAAAGAATTTTGGGCCTGATGATGTTCGCCATGACGTCATAGCGCACTTTTTTTTGCTCTGAATCCTCCCGATGGGACGTGACAAAGTGAAAACAGGATTTGCTGGCCCACCTTGTCAGCTTTTGACCGGAAACGAGACGTCGTTTCCGGTTTTCCCGCGAGCCGCGCGCAGTAAATGTGCACGATCTTCTGTTAAGATCATGGCACGAAACAGCCTTCACCGCCCTTTTGTTTTAGCTTCACGCGTGGCAGCCGCGATGGGTGCCACGTTGCTCGATGAGCGGCCAGGATTGGGTGACTCCGTGTATATATACGGTCCTTAGGTAAAAGGTAAAAAGTTCCCGTCATTCGCTTCCCAGCCTTCTTCTTCCTCGCGCTCCTTTCCTTCTCTGCGAGCTTGCACCAACATCCATGGAGGGAGGGAAGAAACATAGCACCGATGTTTCCTCATCGCAGGCGCATGAAGATGTTCTCGCGCCACCTGCTCCGCGCTCCGGCGACTGGCGCTCTGCCAATACCATGCAGAAAAGCATCAAGGAGATGCAGAGGGAGGGGCTGCTGCCCCCCGACGCCGAGAAGCGAGTTCGCCTCGGCAAAAAGGAAGAGGTACCAAATCCCCGCACGAACGAGCGGCGTGATCTTTGCGGATCACGTCTCGCGCGGGCTCTCACTCCCCCTCCATCCTTTCTTCGTGGCATTGCTGTATGTCTACGACATACAGCTCCATGACCTGCCTCCAAACGCGGTGCAGCACATCTCGTGCTTCATCGTGCTTTGCGAGTGCTTCCTCGGTATTCGCCCGCACTTGGGCCTTTGGAAAGCCCTGTTCAAGATGTGGGCCTTCCGCGAGAAATCGCGGGTAGAGACCGAGCTTGGAGAGACGCTGCGCACCGGCAGCTTTGGAATCCAGGCGAAGTCGGATACCCAGTACTTCGACATGCACCTCATCGACTTTGCGCAAGTGTGGAGGAAGAAGTGGTTCTACGTCGTTGATAACAGCGTGGGTGGAGTTCACGAATTCCACCCGTTCGATGTCTTGAAGCGGCGGAAATCCTGGGCGCACAGGCTCTCAGTCGAATAGAGTCGGATCGTCGCTCCGCTACTCGCCAAGGTGGCAGCCCTCCGCGACCAAACCGCAGGGGTCGCGCTGAACGGCCTGCATCTGGCGAGTGTGTTCCTCAAGCGCAGGATTCAGCCTCTGCAGGAGAGGCCCTCCACCATGTGGGAGTATCAGGGCGTTGAAGACCCCAGCCGCGTGAGCCGAGAAGAGCTGTCGAATGCCGAATTCGAGAAGAAAATCGCGGCCATCACCAAGTTGAAAGTGGGCGAGGACTTCCCCGACTGCCCTATCGCAGCATTCAAAGCTTCGAGACCTCCTCCATCCGAAGTAAGTTTCAATTCTTTTTTTGTCTTAACTTTTTCCTTTTTTTCAAGAGTTTGTCGACTGAGTTTCTTCTTCTTCTTGTTTTCCTTCTGTAGAGCCTAGAGGTAGCAACCTGCTACCCGCCAGTTTTTGGTGAAGATGCCATGGACCTGTTGGCGAGCAATCTGGATGTCCCCGATGACACCAGTGTTGCTGACACCGACTCGAGCTCCGATCATGGTTCTTCAGATGACGTGGAGGAATCGGGTAGCGATCTTCGCCACCGCAAGCGTCGCAGGGCGGGAGACGATGAAGCCACTTCCAAGGACAATTCCTTGGGTGGAGGATCTGATAAAGATCCTCTCATCGTGACCCCGCTGAGTGTGCGCGCTCCTCTTGCTCCCAAGTCGAAGATCCAAACCGCCTGGAATGCGGATATGCTGGATGACGACGATGACAAGTAAGTTCCTTCCTTCCTTCAACTCTCTAGCCAAAAGTTTTCTTCTTTCTCTTCCTTATGCTGTTGTTTCTTTTAATCATAGGCTTCAGTCCATTAGCCCTGGCCAGTTCGCTTCTTCTCTTCCTCCCGAGAAGAGGAAGGATGCTGTTGCGGGTGAAATCCCAACTGCTAGGACTGTCCAAAACTCGCCGAGTCCAGCTACAACAGCTGCGGCTACGGAGTATAGACTGCCTAGCTTTGCGGTTGGAGCCTCGATTTTGAAAGAAGTGTCGGGTAGCTCGGCTGATCCCTACGGTTCGTGAATAAGATAGACATGATCGAGACTCCTCTCTGATCAATAATCAACAGCGGGATCTGGAAATCCGTGATGACTCCTATTTATTCAACGATGATTCTCGTGATCATGTGAACCAACAACGTTGTGAACTATTCCCTTTGTCTCGCGATATTTTACTTGTCCGAGATTCGATCATTGGTATCAACCATATCTGGTTCAATCTCGTTACCGATAAGTACTATTTTCTCGTTCCCGTGATATAACATCCTTGTGATCATATCACGTGCTTGCAAGCGGTTTCGATGTGATATCACCGAGAGGGCCAGTATATCTCTCCGTCATTTTGGATGGACAAATACCACTCTTGATCCATGAGCCTCAACTAATACTTTCTGAATACCTAACGACACCTTTATAGTCACCCTGTTACGGTGTGGCGTTTGATGACATCAAAGCACCCTTCCGGTATCAGTGATTGACATGATCTCATGGTCTAAGGAATAAGTTACTTCATACGCAAGATATAACAATATAAACTAAATGACTTGATCATATTGTTATCTTGATATTGGGTATGTGTTCATCACATTATTCTTCTAATGACATGACCTCGTTATTAAAAACATCCAATGTTCATGATCAGGAAACCTTGATCATCTATTAATCAACGAGCTAGTTAAAAGAGAGGCTTTAGTAGGAACCATTGTTTGTTTATTAAACACACATGTATCAACGTTTCCGGTTAATACAATTCTAGCATGAGAAATAAACATTCATCATAAACAAGGAATAAGATAATAACCATTTTATTATTGCCTCTCGGGCATATTCCCTTCAGTCTCCCACATGCACTAGAGTCAATAATCTAGTCTGTAAGCATTTAACACATATGGCGTTCCAGTGTTATTACCATGCTTCGCATGTGGTAAACATTATCAAAAAGATCTGAACTGTTCAGGTCCTACTGTATTTGCATGTTCTTTGCGTCTACACGCATCACTCATTCTCCAATGAGATGGCTTTGTATATATATGGTCAATCGGTGAAACCTTAATTCCTCAGCTCAAACCAATGTTACTAACATTGTGAAAATGTAGCTTCATAGTGTTTAGCATTCTTGGAAATTCACCAAGTTCCGGTGATACCTTAATTCCTCAGCTTAAACTAATGTTACTAACATTGTGAAAATGTAGTTTCATAGTGTCAGCATTCTTGGAAATTCACCAAGTTCAATAAAGAACTCCTTGACACAAAATACGCTTATTATCAGTTGTCAACACAACGATATACTTTAGCCTTTGTTGTAGTATCTGTCACAATATTTTGATTTTGAAACTCTTTCAAATCCAGCATGGAACTTTCTTCCATCCTATTGTGCTACCCTTCATCACATATTTTAATTGAGATAAAATTACTTGAATAAGTTACAAGACTATTAGTGTAACATATTACAACTAATATTTTGTCATTACTACATAGGAAAACATATCCTTAACATTTCTAAAATGACACAAGGATCTCTCCCGCTGTTGTCTAATCATCATATGAGTTATCCTGCTATAACATTTTATAACATAGGACTCATCTAGTTGTGTACATAGCATGGAAACATGACTTAGAAATCTCAATTTCAATGATGCTCATCATGTGTCAAAACACTTGAATCTTGCTCAATTATTTTCCATGTGACAAGAACTCCTTCTTGTAATTTGGCTTCAATTATATCAGGCGCTTCAATCCATCTCTTATAGATATCGATGCCCAATATCTTCTAAGCCTTTCATCAATATGAAAATCTTAACAGTGTTAATTTGAAATACATATTTTCAATCAACCATATGTCATCTACATAAAGTATTGGAAATATGTCATAGCGCTCCAACTTAATTTCTTGTAACATTACAGGCATCTTTATCCTTCATGATGGAATCAAACTCTTTTGATAACTTCATTAAGGTAAAGATTTCAACTTCGTTATGCTCACTTCAACCATTGAAGTGTGCATACCTTTCTAGCAACCTTTTGAATTTTACAAAACTCTCAGACTGTGTCCATTACACATCCTTGATCAAACTTCCTCGAGAGGAGAGTTGGTTTTGTTATTCAAATTCCATATCATAATATGTAACTTTTGCTAGAACTATACGCAAAGACTAAAACATCACTACGGAAGATCAAAATCTTGTAGTAGTCAACTCTTTGAACTTCGTCGAAAACAACTTTTCGATAAGTACAACTTTAAAAGGATGTAAAATCCATGTCTTTGTCGCTACATAGACCCTTTTGCTATCGTTAGGCATCAAGACTATCGAAAATACTACCAAGTCACATACTTGATATTCATACAAGGATACTATGGCGGATATAATGACTCATAGTCAATTTTACGAAGTCAGGGCCCATCATTTGCTTCCTTTATAAGGTACAAGGCCTTTGTTGTCAAAACAACAGTTTACTCTTAAACCACAAGTTGGTCTAAGTACAAAGTTTTAGGACTTTTGTGGTTCAGTACGCAAACTCGTCCAAAGTATCTACAAAACATGTAGTGTCTTTTTCTTTGTCAAAATAGAAAACCCCGGAACAACTTCCAGTGTTGCGCTACTCTTGACATGATAACGAAGATTCTCTAATCTTGTTGAGTTTGTACTGTTCTCCCCTTCACTTGTTTCGCAAGAACTACTTTCTCGAGAAATCAACCCTTTCTGACAAATAACATTTGTCTTTGGTCGGTGATAGGAGAAATACCCAATGGATTTGTTGGGATAACCTTATGAACATATATTTCTCCTATTTTGGTTGTAAACATTTTACACATGCTATGCATACCAAAACTTAAAAAAATGACAATTCGGGTCACTACCCAAACCATATCTTATATGTTGTCAATTTCAACGGATCATGATGGTGCTCTTTTCAGTGGAAAAACGGTTGTCACTAATGTATACACTACAAAATTATGATGGCATTTTTATTAATCTTACCATGTCCAACAAGGTTTGATTTTGTCTCTCGAACACTCCAAACTAAAGTGGGGTAATTCGAGTAATATAAGTTGTAGAACAATTCTGCAACTTCTCAGATGTTTTGCTAAACTTGTAACTCAAACTTTATCCTTTATGATCCAATCATAAATACTTGATTATCTTGTTACATTGATTTTTACTTCATATTAACAACCTTTTGAACCAATTCAAAATGCAAACTCCGTTCCCTTTAAATAGATATACTCACATATCTACTCAAATCATCAACAAAATTTTATGAAGGAAAAATTTATCCACCATACATGACTACAAATAATGGACTATATACATCAATATGTATAATCTCCACTAAATTAGTCGTCCATTCTACTTTGGCCTAAGAACGGAATTTTAGTCATCTTTAGGAAGAAGTCTCACAAGCGTCAATTTATTCAAAAACAAAATGACTCCGTAAGTCCATCAATATGGAGTCCCTTCATGTTTTCCTTTCCGATATGAACTAAAATGGTGGTGTCGCAATTTAAGTGAAACTCTTTTAGGTCTTGCAACATTTAGCATTTAGTCTTATAGATGTTTACTTTACCAACATGATTTATATTAACATATCCATCAATTATGGAATATGGTCATAGTTTGAACAATCTCATTTGTTCTCACAAAAGACTAGAACAAAATAACAACTTATTAAGTTCTTAAAATAAATCTTGAATGTTTGGTTCGATACGACAATGAACGCAATAACACTTTATTTATGTTCTTGTCATAATCGATTCCACATCTATTACTAGTTCCTTTTAGGCTCTTCTATTTCTTGCATTACGTTGCTTTGTATGACAACTCATACCAACCAATGTGGTATTAAAATACCCAAAAATACTTTGTTAACTAGTAAAACATCTATAACTTGTATATCAAGCATATACTCCTGAGCTAGACTTTTCCAGTTATCTTCTTTTTCTGCCATATATCTTTTGTAATTCTATTTTCAATATTCCCTTTCCTTTACAGAAGAATCATTCAACATCAAACAATGCTAGTCGTACTAGCTCATTTTCTTTGGCGTGTTAGTCATATACTATCACCCATTGAGTCATACTTTGAGTTTGACTGTTCTACTAATATCACCATATTAATAGTATTCTTCTAGATTCCACTCTTAGCAATCTCCAAGTAAGGTAAACGACTTTACCCATACTTTTAATCCATCCCATCATAACAATTTTATGATTAAGCTACTATAGCTCAAAGGAAGGAAATTAGAGGATATTTTTTAGCGCCCAACTTATTGGAATATTCAAACGCCTAGCGTCTTCAATCATTGCATATATTCAGATAATATAAGCAAACATTGTCACGCTAAATTATACTCAGTCATTTTGCCACAAATAAGTTTCTAGATATCAATATATCTTTCACTTGATTGTTTCTGAAAACAACTCTTTTCAGTTCCTAAATCACCTTGATCAACAAAACATTCTTTTGAAGATAAAGTAATATGGAAGCAACCATGATGACTCTGGATTCTAAGTAGGAATTGTTTGCTCTCTAGATCAATCAATCATTAATCACATGGAGCTAGGTAGGAAATACAAAAAATCTGCAATACGATTCAATTTTAAATTTCACTAATACGATACCAATCTTAAATGGTATTTACCAGATCATAACAGTTATATCTCAATTAACAATCTAAGTGTAAGGTAGTTATGTGGATGCCAATGAATACTACAATTTGTGCAAATTCACTTTGATTTGTTGTTCATGATAAATAAGTTCAAGTTAATTCAAAAATTATTCCATGAACTCCCACTCAAAAACAACATCCTTCTTAGTCGTCTTTAGTGATTACACGAACCAAATTCACTACACCAAAACTGATCATCACGTGAGATAATGTAGCTTCAAAGGCGAACATCGACATGCTCATCATATCATCCATATGACTCATGCTTTACCTTTCGGTTACGTGTTCCGAGGCCATGTCTGTACATGCTAGGCTCGCCAAGTAGAACCGTAGTATTGCGTGTGTTTCAAGGCCATGTCTGTACATGCTAGGCCTGAAAACACCCGTTGTATGCGAACCTTGAGTCTGTCACACTCGATCATCACGTGGTGTCTCGAAACGACGAACTTTCTTAACGGTGCATACTTAAGGAAGAACACATTATTATCTTGATATTAAGTGAGAGGGATCATCTTATAATGCTACCGTCGCTATCTAAGAAAAACAAGATGCATAAAAGGATTAACATCACAGACATCACATGTAAGGATAACTTGATATGATATGGTCCTCCTTGCACTTGATCTCCATCATGTGCATCATGGTATGATCTCCATCATTCCATCGGCGTGGTACCAAGTACCATGGCACCCCAATCTTGATTGTCCATCAATAATAAGACAACCATATGGATACCTTCCGGTATATCAATAATTTACAAAATAGATCATCTCATAATCAAATTTGTAATATTGACCATATCACATCACATGCCCAGCAAAAACTAGTTAGACGCCTCTAATTTATTTTTGCATATTTTACGTGGCTTAGGGCTTTCGAGGATAGAACCGTTCATACCTACGAACAACAACCACAATGTTGATAAACACATTTTTAACAACCCTTTATAGATTAGATCTTAACTATAGTAGGAGAAACGGACACCCCCTTAGCCACAAGTGAGACAACTCTCGCGTACATAGTACACGTAAACTTAGTCCGAGGCCGCTTCATCCTATTATGCCACTAAGATCATAAAATACTCAAGGAGGCAATAACATGATCATCAACGCCCACATACTCATATGTGTTCTACCCGTACAAAACATCTACGCATAGATCCGGCTCTGATACCACTGAAGGGGTCGTTGCATAGAAAATAAAAAAATTCTACGCGAGAGACACCTGAAAAGCCAAGATCTAATCTAGGAGACGAAGTGCAACAGGAAAATAGAGGGTTAAGGAGAACACATACCCTCGAAGACACAAAGCGTTACGAGATCAAATCTCGTTGTTGGCGTAGTCGTACTCACACCGATCCCGATAGCGAGAAGAAGTGCACCGCATCCGGCGGTGCCTCCGTGATCGGTCACACGTACGGTTGATGACGACCTCCGTTCCCTCGATCCAGCGGGGCGCAGAAGTAGAGGATCCCTCGGAACTCCAGCAGCACGACGGCGTGGTGGTGAAGAAGAATCCCACAGTCAGGGCTTCGCCAAGCCGGTGACCATGGAACGGAGCAGCGGGTGGAGGGAAAAGCTAGTGGGCAAGTGTGTGAATGAAGAGGAGCCCTCACCCTGCTTTTATAGGGAGAGGGAGGCATCCCAAGGGTGGGGTGCGGCCATCCATGGTGGTGCCCCCACCTCTTCCCTCTTCATGTGAGTGGAAGCTCCACTCACACCCACTCATACTCCCATTATTTTCCACTTGGAAAATCCAAAGGTTTTCTTTTAATAAATAAATAAAACATTTTTACTTCTTTATTTATGTTTGTTAATTCCATTAACAAACATTTGCATATAGAACCTCGAATCATTTGTTAATTCTATTAACAACCATTCGACGAAAAACCCCTTGAACTATTTCAATTTTCCCCGAAACAATTTCGGTGCTGCCCAAAATATCCTTCGATATTCCGTATCCTCCCATTGTTTGTTTATTAAACACACATATATCAACGTTTCCGGTTAATACAATTCTAGCATGAGAAATAAACATTCATCATAAACAAGGAATAAGATAATAACCATTTTATTATTGCCTCTCGGGCATATTCCCTTCATGATCTTCTTCAGGCCTACTCAGTTGCTCAATCTGAGTGCGGGGCGAAGACTCCCATCCAGTTTGCATTGGCGCATGGAGTCGAAGGTTTGGACGAAGCATACTCGAACCTTCCCGTCGATGCTTCCACGGGCAGAAAGGTAGCGCTCCGTCCTTTCGGCGATCCGGCTGAAGTCCTTGCTCGGAAGCTATCCGTCTTGCTTGCTCGTGCTAGTCGCAAGGGGCAACCTTTTGCGAGTGGCAACACTTCTGCAATTCCATAGGATATATTTAGTTTAGCTTGTTCTTCTTGATGTAATGAACCTTGGGATGTATTCCCGTATCTCTGCCTTTAATCAAAACGTCCTTTAGATATCCAAGTTGTGATTTCTTGCGATTGATTATCGTGAATTCCTTCCGATGGGAGTAGCCCCCGAGCACCTGTCGAATAGGAGGTTTATTTCTCGAGTGGGGTGACTTTGAAGTTTTCCTTAACTTTCTGTATTTCCTTCCAGGTAATAGGTGCTGCCGCGGAGTCTTCGAGTGGATCTGTTGCACGATTGGATCCGCTTGTTGCCGCTGTTAGTACCTTTGCTTCTCTTCGTGATCGTGTCGCGGATGGCGAACGCAAGTTTAAAGCTTTGCGCGGAGTGGCTGATGTGGCCAAGTCAAAGCAAAAACTTGCGGCTGAATGCGAACAATTTGTGATGGAAGAACTGGCAGCTGTTGCCAAGGATATGCTTTGTAAGCACTTGAGCCCCCTAGTGTTTGGTTTGATTGCCCTTCTTTTCTTCCCCGACCCTCTGTAGCTTTCTTTGCAGTTGTTGAGCCCGACGGTCAATGCGAAGCAGATTGGGTGGATAACCATATTGCTCATGAAGCTGGTAGCTCCAAACCACATGCGAACAATTTCTGGTCCGACCGTAGTCGAGGCTTTGTTCTGGCTATGTTGAAGTATCGAGTAGTCCAGGCGAAGATACTCGTGAATTCCTGTCATGAGGCTCTGATAGCTTTGAACTCCACTTTCTATCCGTTGGAGAGGGGTCCAGAAGATTTGAGCCATCTCCTCAGAACTTTCGGTCGAGAAGGTGAAATTTGCGAGTGCATCCGCAATCGGCTGATTTGCGGGTCCGTAGTAGCACTTTCCTTTGTTCGATTATGGCATTCTGAGGTCAATTTCAACTCTCTAGCTAGGCTCCCAAAATGCTCCAGTCGATATGAACCCTCATTATAGAGTCGTTCGACCTGCAGCAGAGGAGATTATTCGACTGACCTCTGAAGAGGTTGATCGGGTGTTAGCCGAGGAAAATGCTCGTCGCCATATGTAATCGTAGGATGTATGTATCATGTTGCTTTTTATAGTTGTCCCGAAACTCTGTAAGGTGTCAACCTTATTTATAACTTTGTATATGAATTTTTTCTTATGATGCTAAGTTAGGCGTAGCCCCGTGTATTTGGGGTGTATACCTGTTATTCAGCGTGTAAAGATAAAGAACGTGAGTAGCTATGGTTGAAAAACCATGTATTTTATTAAAATGACTGAGAATCCATGTGTTTCCTTCGAGATACAAGATGGCTAATATAGCCTTATTTTTGCGAATGAGATAATCCTAAGGATAGAATTTGCGAAGGTGAGCAACGTTCCATGGGTTGGAGTAGATGCCACCAGTCGTCGGGTTCTTCAGTCGATAGGTGCCACCCGGGAATAACTTCGTGTATTATGAAGGGTTCTTCCCATGGTGGTTCGAGCTTGTGTCCTTCCTTCTGCTTGAGCCGCAGCACCAAATCGCCGACCACGAAAGCTCTATGGCGTATATGGCGACTGTGATAGTTTCGCAACGACTGTTGGTATACTGCAGATCTTGCGAGTGCAATATCGCGTATCTCGTCGAGTGCGTCCATATCTTCCATGAGTGCCCTGTTAGAGGTTTCTTCACTGTAAGCAACGACTCGCGGGGCGCTGAATTTGACATCCTCGGGAAGGACTGCTTCAGCCCCGTATACCATGAAAAATGGCGTGTATTTCGTCGATCGATTTGGGTTTGTGCGGAGACTCCATAGCACGGAGGGTAGCTCTTCTTCCCAATGTCCTGCTGCTGGGTGTAGGCGGTCGAGTAGCCGTTTCTTTATGCCAGCTGAAACCAATCCGTTGGATCGTTCCACCTGGCCGTTGGTTTGCGGGTGAGCCACCGAAGCGAAGCTGAAGGTGATGCCCTTTTCTTCGCAGAATTGCTGTGTTTCATTGGCTGTGAAGTTGCTGCTATTGTCGGTGATGATGTTGTGTGGTATGCCAAATCTGCACACAATGGAATCGAGGAATTTTACGGCGCATTGGGCGCTGGCCGAGGTGACTGGCATCGCTTCGATGCACTTCGTGAATTTTTTGACTGCGACAAGCAAGTGTGTATATCCTCCAGGTGTAGGCTTGCGTAATGGTCCTACCATGTCTAGCCCCCATTGTGCAAAGGGCCAGGCGATTGGTATCATGTGTAATTCCGTGGCAGGGGCGTTTGGTTTGGGCGCAAATCGTTGGCAAGCGTTGCACCTGTCGACTAGGTCCTTTGCATCTCTGGCTGCTGTAAGCCAGTAGAATCTGGCTCGAAAAGCTTTGCCCACGATTGCCTTCCAGCTGGCGTGGTGTCCACAATCTCCTTAATGTATGTCTCGCAGTAATTCTTTGCCATCCTCGGGTGCTATGCATCTCTGCAGTATTCATGAGACGCTCTGTTTGTATAACTCTCCATTGAGTACCCGAAAAGATTTGTTGCGTCGTACTATTTGTCGAGCCTCGCGAGCGTCTGCTGGGAGCTATTTGTTGGACAAGTAGTCGAGGTATTTCTGCGTCCAGACTGGCTCGACCAGAAAAACTTTTCTTGAAATACCGTGGCTAAGCTCGATGATAGCAACTTGTGGGCTGACATTTGTCTCCAATGCTGCGGGTGCTCCTAGAGTTTTCTTGACCTTTACTGAACGCTTGGTCATCCTCTCGAAATATATTCCCGGCGGTATGGGTGTATTTGTGGACCCCATGTTTGCCAGCCTATCTGCTTCTTCGTTGCTGGATCTCGCGATGTGCTTCAGCTCACATCCTTTGAAACTTCCTTCGAGTAGATTATACATGTCCCGATAGGCTACCATGTTTTCCGTGATAGCGTCGCATTCCTTCATTGTCTGTTGCACGATTAGGTTGGAATCGCCATAGATCATCAATCGGGTGGCTCCACACGCGATTGCCATCTTTATGCCATGTAACAGGGCCTCGTATTCTGCGTCGTTGTTAGATGTTGGATCGTCGGGTGGGAAGTCCAATCGCAGGACGTACTGCAGCTTATCTCATCTGGGTGATATGAGGACGATCCCAGCTCCAGCTCCTTCGTTCCTTTTGGACCCATCGAAGTAAATGATCCAGTTACTCGTGTATTCTGGTGGTCCGGGTGTTTGCAATTCTGTCCACTCGCCCAGGAATTCTACGAGTACCTGTGACTTCATGGAATTGCGTCCCGCGTAGATGATGTCCCAGGCGCCTAGCTCGATGCTCCATTTTTCTATTCTTCCAGATGCCATGGGATTGTTCATGATAGTACCGAGTGATGCATCGTTTAGCACCGTTACGGTATGTTCCCGGAAGTAATGTTTGAGCTTGCGAGTTGTGAGGACAACCCCGTATGCAAGCTTCTGGTAATGAGGGTATCGCTATTTGCACGGCGAAAGCACCACGCTGATGTAGTAGATTGGCCTTTGAACTCCATATGCCTTGCCATCCTCCGGCCGTTCGACCACGATGGCCGTGCTGATAACCTGATTTGTTGCGGCTAGGTATAGGTACAGTGGCTCCCTTTCTTGTGGTGTTGCCAGAACGCGCCTCCTCTGTAGCGTTCGCTTTAGATCTACGAATGCCTGTTTTGCTTCGGGCGTCCACTTGAATTTATCTGTCTTCTTCAACAGCTTGTAGAATGGTAGTGCTTGCTCGCCCAATTGTGCGATAAACCTGCTCAAGGTCGCTGGTCGTCCTGCAAGCTGTTGCACCCCGCAAGGATTGGTGGGCTCCTTCATTGTTAAGATTGCTTGTATCTTCTCTGAGTTGGCTTCAATTCCTCTGGCGGATACCAGGTACCCGAGAAGTTGTACTGTAGGGACGCCGGAGACGCATTTTTTCAGGTTGAGCTTGATCCTGTATGTGTTTAGAGCATCGAATGTTTCTCTGATATCCTCGAGGAGCGTGTCCTCTACTCGAGTCTTGATGACGATGTCGTCAACGTACACTTGTACGTTCTTGCCAATGAGCTTGGCGCGACATTTTTGCATGCAGCGTTGATATGTTGCGCCTGCGTTTTTGAGCCCGAAAGGCATTGTCGTGTAGCAGTATACACCATGAGGTGTAATGAATGCTGTTTTTTCCTCGTCTTCCTGCTTCATCCTGATCTAGTTGTATCCCGAGTAGGCATCTAGGAAGGAGAGGCGTTGGTAGCCTGCAGTCGAATCCATGATCTGGTCGATCCGTGGGAGGGGAAAGTTATCCTTAGGGCAGTGTTTGTTCAGCGACGTGTAGTCGATGCACACGCGAAGGATGTTAGTGTTCTTCTTTGGAACCAACACTGGGTTTGCTAACCAAGTGGATATTTTTATCTCCCTGGTGAATTTTGCTGCGAGCAGTCTGTTTACTTCTTCTCCGAGCGCTTTCTGCTTGGGCTCTAAGAACCGTCGGGTGGTCTGCTTGATGGGCTTGGCGTCTTTGTAGACTTCGAGTGAGTGCTCGGCGAACTCACTGGGTATCCCTGGCATATCGGAGGCCTGCCAGGCGAAAATTTCCCAGTACTCACGGAGGAGTTCGAAGAGCGCACTTTCCTATGCTGGCGAGAGGGTAGTGGAAACCATCGCGGTTTTCGCATAATCTGTCGGGTGCACTTGGTGTTTGCGAGTGTCGCTGTTGGCACTGAATTATAGCTCTGGCGCGTTCTTCTTCGTGAGGGGCATCACGAAGTGGTCCGTGGTTTTTGCTATCTCCTCTAGTTCTTCCTGCGTCGCGAAAGATTTGGCGATCTCGTTGAACTCGATGTCGCACTTGTTGGAATTTTGGAAATCGCTGTCGATGGTGATTGTACCATATTCTCCGGGTAGCTTGAGCTTCAGATATGCCTAGTGTGGTACTGCCATGAATCTTGTGAACGTTGTTCGACCAAGAATGGCGTGATACTGTGAAGGCCAGTCGACTACTTCGAAGTCGAGAAATTCTCTCATGTAATTGCGTCGGTTGCCCAACACCACCACCAAATTAATTGTTCCGAGTGAGCAGATCACCTTTCCTGGAACGATCTCGTGGAAGGATGTCTCTGATTTTGCGAGTCCCTCCAGGTTCCTGTTCATCCGACGGAGTGTGTCTGCATAGATGATGTTGATGCCGCTGCCCCCGTCCATGAATACGCAAGCCAGTTTGTAATTGCCAATTTGTGCTTGGATTACTAGGGCAGCGTGTCCTGGTCGATAGACTCGTGGGGGGGGGGGTCTTCCTTGGAAAAGGTGATTGGCTGATCCGCCATCTTCAGGTACTCGGGCCTGGCCGGTGGGGTTTGCACAACCATGCATAACTGTCATGTGTTTGTCTTCTGGGCCCTGCGGGACGGGCAAACCTTTTGTATCACCCCCAAAAGTCCTGCGGGGTTCGGGTATGCGTTGCCTCCCGCGTTGGCGACAGGTGGCGCAGGTAGTGCGGCTAGCACCGTGTTTTGGTTTCCTGATGGAGGCAGGGGTTGTGGCGGTTGGAATCCTTGGTGTCCTCCTCCTGGGAGCTGCGGGTAGCCTTGACTAACTGCTGTCCTGTTTTTCTTCGAAAAGGCCTCGTGAATGTCGAGGAACTTTCGGCAATCCTTGAGAAGGTGTGTTGCCTTGGTTTTGCCTGTACGCTTATCTGTAAATAGATGTAGCGTGCAGTATCCGTCGAGGTCCTCCTCGAGAGTCTTGTCCTCCTCCTTTGGCTTCCATTCGCGATTTCCGCGGCGTCCACTATCGCGATTTCGTGTGAATTCTGCCGCCACTAGTTCTTCTCGGTCGTCGTGATCGTAGTACTTCCTTCTTTTCTTTCGACCGTGGAGATTGTCTTCGGGTGCGGGCGAGGATGCCCTCTAGTTGCGCACCGAGTCTTCTCCGTTAGCCCACCTATCAGCTATGATCATTAGCTCTCCAATAGTTTTGGGCGCAGCTCGTCCCAGTTATTCTCTGAAAGCAGTTCGTCGAGCGCCCTTCGCGAAAGCTTCGACTGCTACTTCCTCAGATATGTTTCCTGCTGTGTTCCTAAGTGTGGTCCATCGCTGGATATATTCGCGAGTGGACTCGCCACTTTTCTGCTTGCAGGCTCGCAGTTCCTCGATGGTCGCCGGTCTTTTGTATGTTGCTTGGAAGTTTTTGCAGAAATCGAAGTGTAGATCGTCCCATGACCCGTAGGAGGACTTCGGTCTCGCTTCCAACCAACTGCGTGCCGCTCCTACCAGGTGTAGGTTGAGGTACTGCATAGCCGTGTTCTTGTTCCCACGTTGGAATTTTACTGCCGTGAGGTAATCCGACAGCCATGACGAATGTTCGAGTGAACCATCGTATTTTGTTACTTCCGTGCTGAGTTTGAATCTTTTGGGTAGAGGCGCCTCGCGGATGCTGCGAGCGAATCATAGCGCACCGCAGGTTTCGTCATCAGAAGAGCCGGATGAGGAGTGCGCGCGGTTCCTTGCTGCTCTTGCCTTGTCCACTTTATTTTGTGCGATATCTGATCGCGCGTTGTATCCTGACTGGTCGCGATCAATTTCCTTCCTTGGTTCCTTGCTACGATTTCGCGAGCGGCCTCTATGATGTCGCGAGCCGCGGTCTCGGTACCTCGGGCTACCTTCACTGCTACTCCGGCTATCGTCACGCCGCCGGGCTTCTTTTCCTCGGCCACGGTGAGGCGATTTTTCCCTCCTTGGCGAAGTACTCCTACCCCTGCGGGATGCTTCCTTTTCCTTCTGTGCAGCTGCTTTCCTGCGATCATAGGAGGCAAGCTTTGAGGCTGCCATGCCCAATCCCTTCTGAACTTGCTTGTATTGCTCTGCTCGGGGGTCGTTTTCCCCTGGTTGATTTATCTGCATGTAGGTTGTTGCGGCTAGGACCGCGGCAGCGGGAGTTTGCGGGTAAATGTTTCCATCCTCGTCGACCCTCATGAGGGAAGGTCCGAGTGACTTGCTGATGCCGGTCAGGGACTCGTCATCCATGGTTGCGGTTCTTGAGGCGTATCCTTTCCTTGCGGGACGAGTCTCGACAGAAGGTGTTAAGGACAGCGCGGCCCGGCGTTGGCTCGACTCGTCCGCCAATCTCCTCCGATTGGCTAGATCTATGCGAGCTTCCTTGATTGCGGTAGACGCTCTCACTAGATGATAGTGGTATGCGGTCATGTCTTTGTGTGGAGCTCCAACTGCAGGTGGTTTGCTCGTGCGGATAGCCTCCTTTGCTCGGACCCAAGCGTCTCGCAAGACGCCGATCTCAGCGCATTCCCTTGCGCTATGTTCAGTTTCTTCGGGTGGATCTTCCGATCGTGCCATGCAGACTTGAGCCAGATATGGCTTGTGGGTCCTAGGCGTGACTTGGAAGGCTTTCCTGATCCGAGAAGGTTCCTCTATAGAGAGGGTATGAAAGTTGCTGGTGTTGAGGCGGATGGACTCGCCATTTTTCGCCAAGTCTCGATCTGCGCGGTAGGGTCGTGAATCGACAGCTCGTGGGCTGGAGATCGATTCAGATCCCGATCCTTCGGGGAAGTGAAGGATCCCATCCTTGTTGGTGTAGAACTTGAAGCTCCCGAACGTCAGGGTAATGCTCTTCTCCAGATCGCTGATTACCGGGCGTGATTCCGGCGAGTGAGGGGTGACGACGACTGATCCGATTCGAATCGGATTGGTCGGAGTCGAAATCACGGGTTTCCAACGTGAGTTGGTTGCCGATGAAGCCGAAGATGCCGGAAATCCAACGCCCTCCTTTCCCACATATGGTGCCAATTGTCGAATCTGCATCTCAACAAATCCCTCGGGTGAACCCATAGTGTTTCGATTAGGAGAACCTTTGGGCGCTGGTGACAATTGTCGGCTAGACAGGGGGCACTATTTACCCAGGTTTGGGGCCCTCATAGAGGTAAAACCCTTAATACTGCCTCTGTCGATCTGTATTCACGAGTAGATCAGTTACAATGGGGGGGTTGCTCAAGTCGAGAGTATGATCTCGATCTCAAGGCTTGGTGGTGCGGTATTGCTTGTCCTCTCCTGGTGGTTCTCCTGGCCTTATATAGGTGGCCAGGTCTCAAATCTCACCCGGGAAGGACTCGAACTCTAACCCTAAGTCGGTTACAAGTTTCCTATCTTGACCCGCAAGGCTTTGCGGGTGGGCTTCAACTGGGCCTTCTAGAATAGTATAAGGCATCTCCTCTTGGGCTCCAGTCCTGGGCCTAGGACCGGGTATCCTTACTCGACAGGTCCAAGGTCCATCCCTTCGTCAATTACCACCACTAGTAAAAATGAAGATTCGCATGCTATAAAACCTTCTACTATCAATGGTAAAGTAATTGGTGTTGGAAATACTCCCACTTCTGCTATTAAAAATGCAAAACTGCCTGGAACTGCTAAAAATGTTCCTGATAAAAGTGCTGAATTTTTTAGAAATATGGGAGACAATGGTCCCATTACCTATGATAAAAATGATCTTGACTTTGATGATTGCAACATAACTGAAGTTATTAAGTTCTTACAAAATCTTGCTAGTTGTCCTAATGATATTGCTATGAATATGGCTTTCACAAAACATATTACAAATGCTCTCATGCAAATTAGAGAGGATGAAATAAGATGTGAAGCCTATATCCCTAGGAAGCTAGATGATGGTTGGAAACCCATTATTAAAATGAAATTTAATGATTTTGATTGTAATTCTCTATGTGATCTTGGTGCTAGTATCTCTGTTATGCCCAAGAAACTCTATGATATTCTTGATTTACCACCATTGGAACCTTGTTATTTGGATATTCGTCTTATTGATAATATTAGAAAGAAACCTTTGGAGAGATTTTGTGATGTTCTTATTATGGTTAATAACAATCTTGTCCCTATTGATTTTGTTGCCTTGAATATTGAATGCAATGTTTCTTGTCTAATTGTTTTGGGAAGACCTTTTTCTTAGAGCTATTGGTGCTGTTAATGATATGATAGGAGGGGAATATTAAATTTCAGTTCCCACTCAAGAAAGGTATGGAACACTTTCCTAGAAAGAGAATGAAGTTGACTTTTGATTCTATTATTCGAACGAGTGACAATTTGGATGCTTCTTCACTTGAAAACACTTGATTCCACTTTTCTGGGCCTAGCTAAAATGCGTTAAAGAAAAGCACTTCTTGGGAGATAACCCATGGTTTTATTTTTGCTTTGTTTTTTCTGTTTTCTTTGAGTCAAGGGGTTCTATACTTCTGTAGAAAATCCTTTGTATCTTTATTTTCATGTTTTAGTTGTGCCAAGTAAATTTTCTGACGAGAGTTGAAGTTGGTTTTCAGATTTCTAAGCAGGAAACAGATTTCTGCTGTCCACCATAAAAAACCATATAATTCACAGAAAAATCAGAATAACCTGATATTTCTTGTGCTTATTCCTAGGCTAATTCCGCAAATTTTTCGTTCTTTAATTTTTTATAGATCTGAACAACGTAAATGCCCCGAAAAAATTGTCTTTCCAGACTGTTCTGGTTTTGACACATTCTGCCATTTTTCTTGCATTTGCACTTTTATGATGTCAAGAGGATTTCTTTGCTTCACGAAACATCAGTGGATGTAGATAATGTTTAGAAGTATCAATAACACTTGTTACCTTATAGAACAAACGGATTTTTGATTGTTGCACTAACCCTATAATGCGAATTACTCTTTGAGTGTGGTGTCAAGGAAGTTTTCAAAGGTCAAGAGAATAGGGTGATATATGTGATCAAGATGAGTGCAAGGTCAAAGCTTGGGGATGCCCCCGTAGTTCATCCAAGCATATTTTAAGAAGACTCAAGCATCTAAGCTTGGGGATGACCAAGGCATCCCCTTCTTCATCAACAATCTATAAGGTCATTAACAACTTGTGCTGTTAATGATATGAAAGAGGGGAATATTAAATTTCAGTTCCCACTCAAGAAAGGTATGGAACACTTTCCTAGAAAGAGAATGAAGTTTCCTTTTGATTCTATTATTCGAACGAGTTACAATTTGGATGCTTCTTCACTTGAAAACACTTGATTCCACTTTTCTGGGCCTAGCTAAAAGGCGTTAAAGAAAAGCACTTCTTGGGAGATAACCCATGGTTTTATTTTTGCTTTGTTTTTTCTGTTTTCTTTGAGTCAAGGGGTTGTATACTTCTGTAGAAACTACTTTGTATCTTTATTTTCATGTTTTAGTTGTGCCAAGTAAATTTTCTGACGAGAGTTGAAGTTGGTTTTCGGATTTCTAAGCAGGAAACAGATTCCTGCTGTCCACCGTAAAAAATCATATAATTCACAGAAAAATCAGAATGACATGATATTTCTTGTGCTTATTCCTAGGATAATTCCGCAAATTTTTCGTTCTTTAAGTTTTTATAGATCTGAGCAACGTAAATGCCCCGAAAAAAATTGTCTTTCCAGACTGTTCTGGTTTGACACATTCTGCCATTTTTCTTGCATTTGCACTTTTATGATGTCAAGTGGATTTCTTTGCTTCACGAAACATCAGTGGATGTAGATAATGTTTATAAGTATCAATAACACTTGTTACCTTGCAGAACACACGGATTTTTTTATTGTTGCACTAACCCTATAATGCGAATTACTCTTTGAGTGTGGTGTCAAGGAAGTTTTCAAAGGTCAAGAGAAGAGGGTGATATATGTGATCAAGAAGAGTGCAAGGTCAAAGCTTGGGGATGCCCCCGTAGTTCATCCAAGCATATTTTAAGAAGACTCAAGCATCTAAGCTTGGGGATGATCAAGGAATCCCCTTCTTCATCAACAATCTATAAGGTCACTTCTAGTAAAACTATATTTTTATTCAGTCAAATCATATGAAGTTTACTTGGAGCGTCTGTTTGTTTTTCTTTCTTTTTTCTCTTTTTTCGTTTGTTTTTTCTTTTGTTTTCCTTGATGCAATAATATAGTTGTACCCTAGCATTCCTTGTTTGGGAGAGAGACACGCTCCGCTTTTTCGTTTGAATACTCGCTATGTTCGTATTCTTAGTTTTTCTTCTAGCCGCTGCAAAATTCCTGTTTAGCTCTTGTTTTCATTGCATATCTTGTTCAAAGCTGCTAGTTTTAGTTGTGTTATGTTAGTACTCTCATGTTTGCTTGCTCTAGCATTTAGAGTTTTTTTTTGTTAAAGCATGTTTTGTATGGTGCTTGTTGGGAAAAGAAACTGTTGCTTGTGGTAGAATTTATAACAGCGCAAGTAGAAGCTTGTATAGACTGTGGCTAGACTTTTTCATATCATGCTAGATGTTATTTTAATTCTAAATCCTTGTGGTTATTTCGTAGAATGATTAGCCTCAAATAGATGAGAGTGTTTAATGTTCCATTGAAAGAATCATGAGTTGTTCTTGTCATATTGAAGCATAAATTTGTGGTGTTCTCCTTTGAATGTTTTATTTGGTTGACTGGGCGCATGCTCACACCATGTTTATGACTATAAGCCAGTCACTTAAATCGTCTATGATCATTTAGTTTTTGAACTTGTGGTACCACTTATGCTTTGATTAATGATGTTTATGTCGATATGCATGATTATGGCTCTTATGCTCTCTTGATTTGTCGCTCCCAGTCTTTTGCTAGCCTCCACCTGTACTGAGTATGAGCTCTACTCTTGCATCCAACTCCAAAAAACCAAAGTTCTCCAATGTGTCCACCATACCTACGTACATGTGGTATTTAACCGCCACTCCAAACTAAATTGCTCATGTGTTACCTTTAAAACTTTCAAAATTACTCCTGTTTTGTGCTCCTCTTTTAGCTCATAAGGACGTAAATAGAGAATCTTTATCTCACTTGTTGACTGGACTTTCACACCCTCGACTAGTGGCTTCATCCGCTTATGCAATGATAGAAGAGCTGGCAGAGGGGTGCCCAGCCCCAAATTAATAACAACAAATTCTCTTCACTATTTTTGCCCCTGATTTATCAGTCGAAGCATAATTTTGTAAACAAAAGAGAAAGAGGGATGGACTTCTACTCAGATGTGTCCTTCTATGGGAGCCGCTCTTGTGAAGTCTAGTTGGATTGTGACGTACTGTATTTTCTGTTCACCATTCGTTGACATAAACATACACCTCTCTTAAAAATGTTTTCAAATACCTCTGTTTAATAAAATAAAAATCTCTAGCACATGAGTTGATCCCTGCTTCCCTCCGCGAATGGCCTTTCTTTTACTTTTATGTTGAGTCCCCATCTTCTAACTTTATGCATAGTTGAGAGAGCATAGTTGCCATTCTGAGTTTTATGTGCATTTGTCATAGAAACATTATTATTGATTCTAGATGTGTTTTTGCTTGTTCTTTAATTATTTGTTCTAGTCTTCCTGATGAACTTTGAAGGTGTCCTGACATTTATGTTTTGCCCCACTCTTAAGGACTAGTGAAATATCACTTTGCCATGTTATCTCTATGCTTGAAACAAATGTATATCTTTTGTTGTATTGTTATTCATGATCTTTTATTTGTGTTACTTCTCATGATGCAAGGTGATTGCTATACTTTATTATTAAAATTATATTTACCATGCTTGTTTTGAAGTTCTATGATCTCAACTTACTTATGCTTTTACATTATTGATGATCAAGTTTATGTTAGTAGCATGTCACCTCAGAAATTATCTGTTTTATCGTTTACCTACTCGGGGACGAGTAGGAACTAAGCGTGGGGATGTTGATACGTCATAAATGTATCCTTAATTTCTGATGTTCCATGTTGTTTCCTACATGTTTGCTATACACTTCATGTCGCTTTTATCGATTTTCAGGACTAACCTATTGACAAGATGGCACAGAGCCAGTTCCCTGTTTTCTGCTGTTTCTAGTTTCAGAAAAGTTGTTCTGGAAATATTCTCGGAATTGGAAAATTTGAAGTCCGGAGGTCCTAGAATTCCCGAAGGTTCCACGGAGTCCTGAAGAGGCCCGGAGGGGGCCACACCATAGGGCGGCGCGCCCCCTGGCCGCGCCATGGGGTGGTGTGGGTCCCAGGCCTCCACCGCCTTTTCCCTTTCGCCTATTTATATCCCCCGACATATCAACCCTAGAAAGATACCACTTCGTCACGAGAAACACCCGAGGCCGCCGTCATCGTCATCCCGAGATCGGGAGCGTTCTGGCGCTCTCCCCGGCACCATGCCGGGAGGGGAATTCATCACCGGAGGGGTCTACACCACCATGCCCTCCTCCGAAGTGATGCGTGAGTAGTTCATCCCTGGACTACGGGTCCATAGCAGTAGCTAGATAGTTGTTCTCTCCACTTTGTACCTCATATTTAGATCTCGTGATCTGCCTCACAGGATCGAGATCATCTTTATGTAAAGCTACATGTTGTGTTTGATGGGATCTGATGAATGTTGAATGCTATATCTTCTGATTATCAATCTATCATGTTATCTTCATGCTTTTGTTATTTATGATCTTGCATGATCTCCGTTATTAGTAGATGCTCTGGCCAAGTAGATGCTAGTAACTCCAAGAGGGGGTATTTATGCTCGATAGTGGGTTCATGCCTCCTTTGCATCTGTGCTCGAGTGACAGAAACGTGACGGATGGAAGATTTGCTGTTGCCATTAGGGAGAAAACAACGGTGTTTACCTAGTTTAAATTGTTTACATTACACACTTTTCTTACTGCGATAATCTGGTTCTTGCAACTTAATACCCAACATTTGTTCGGAGGGTGGATTATTAGTCATAGACGCAATTGGATGACGGTCTATGTATTTTGTTGTAATGCCCGCATGAATCACATAGCAATCTTTATGTCTTGCATATGCACTACGGTGCAGCCTTCACTATTGTCAATTGCCCAGCTGTAATTTGTTCACCACATATGTTATTTATCTTTCACGAAGAGACACCACTAGTGAACTGTGAACCCCGGTCCATTTTCTCATACTGATAATACACACACTTCTTTCACACTGCTTTCATACTACTACTACTTCTTTCATACCGTTTTCCTACTATTTTCCACACCATACGTTTAACCTCTTTGTGTTCAGCAAAACTGGTGAGATTGACAACCTTACTGCTTCGTTAGGGCAAAGTGATTTGATTGTGTTGTTTAGGTTCTATGTTGCTTCTGAACCGGTAGTGCGCCCTGCCATCTCAGCTGCTTCAACCTTCTGAAGTTACTCCTTCCTCCTACTGGTCGATTAAACCTTGGTTTCTTACCGAGGGAAAACTGCTGCTGTGCTCATCATACCTTCCTCTTAGGGTCTCCAAACGAGTGCAAGATCTGCACCGTCAGCTCCCCACATTGTAACCAACTAAGTTGTGCAAAAGGTAAACTAGAAAGCACACACACACACTATGCTTTTGTGCCACATCAGTAACAAAAAAAGGTATCCACACAAAAACGTAACTATGAATAAGAATCTGTGCAAAATGGATTCATAATTAGGTAACTTGGATCATAAGGTGAAAAAGCTGCATGACTAACAAGTTTGTTTCCATAGACATTCTTAAATAAATTAAGTACCTCGAGCTATTCCGTCATCGTCGTCCTTAGTTGGAGCCTTTCTCCGCCTTCCCATTATGACACAAGCACATCTGTATTGGGTACAAAACAAAACACATCAACCCCCGATGGCATGATTCAGTTCAACCAAATACTATGAAAAAAGGTATTGGATACACACAAAAAACATCTTACACCAGAATGCCATTATTTAGATTCAAGCACACCGAAAAACATGCTGATATAACTTGTTACACACCCCCTATGCCCACTACTATGAAGGTATACACACAGAGATCCTCTGTTTTCACAAAGCACCGGCCCTCTTTTAACTCTAATTTGAGGACAAACTTGTACCATACAGAGCCATAACATCCCCCAACAGGTGTTGAGCACACAAAAAACAAACCACCGGAGTGCACAAACCACGGCGTACGCAACAAACCCTCACCGGCGGGATTAAACCACCACGCTCCTCAGGCAAAACGCTCGACGAGTCCTCGATGAAACGTCTCTTGCCTACGCGGCGGGTATGTGCCGCTGCCGCGAATCACAACCGCACAAATCGAAACCCTCATCCCCCCGTGAAGACCAGTGCGCCTCGGTCACCACATGTTGAATCCGCGTTCAAAACTCGCAGACCACAGTGGGCTCGCGTGGTCTGTGCACTCCGCCGCACGTGGTCCACAGCCTGGCCTTAGGACCAAAATACCCAATCTAATGACCACGGGTTATGAGAAAAAATAGAAAAAAACACCGCATCGCCACTGGCGCCAGCGCTACGACTACTCACGCGAAAGAACCTCACAACACAAATATAACCTACGCCAGCAAAACCGTCCGAGAAAAATCCCAAAAACTCTGCTCCCGGGGCGGAAAACACAGAGAAGGCACGCGGATGGGGGTGGGAGGCACCAAGCTTAATGGCCGCTCGCCGAAGAAGGCGCCAACTCTAGTGGCGGATGGAAACCCTAGCCAGGATATTGCCTCTCACGTCGCCTATCTGGAGGAGAAACCTACGAGCGAAAAATGAGGGCAGTGGAATGGGCACCTGCAATTAAGCTAGGTAGGGTGGCACCCCTCCCCGAATTTGAAAAAAGCAAACAAGGTGGGGCCACTTCGCCCA
Source organism: Alopecurus myosuroides (assembly GCA_028641055.1). NCBI lineage: Eukaryota > Viridiplantae > Streptophyta > Magnoliopsida > Poales > Poaceae > Alopecurus > Alopecurus myosuroides. The sequence goes on along the minus strand of CM054063.1, from coordinate 103,434,104 downwards.
TAACTTCACCTCACTCCACGGTCGGATGGTATAACGGATCCACGCCCAGTAAGGTCGCTAGTATGCATGCCCACTCGCACGAAAAAAATCGGACCATAACACGCGCTTTCGCTTGCTTCACCCATGCTAATCGCAAAGCATCACACATAACGTTAAGTAGGGCACGTGCCCTTAATAGATTATCCTTTGGTAAATGGACATTTCTTGTGTATGGCCAATAAATTTAAAAACCATAGGGCGGTTGCTTACACCTTCAAACAAATAATAAATTCAATCCGCAAACAAATTTATTGCGAAATGAAAACATTATATAGGATCAAAAAAAATTATACAGCGAAGACTATTTTATATGTGAACAATTTACATATGGTAAACGAATTCTGATGTAGTTAAAACATTTTATTTATATATTGCTTGAAATAAATTGCTCATTTGGAGAAACATTTTATAAATACTGTCATGCTGAACGCATTTTACACGATGAACAAATTTATCTCCTGAACGATTTTATAGGTAAAAAAATCGAACATTTGTTTTAATCTTTGAACGAATTCATTTGGTGAACAAATTTACTGGTAAATACTTTTTGTATATGGTTAAAGAATTTATCTAGTGAACGAATTTATTGGTAAACACTTTTTGTATCCGGTGAACGAATTTATTGGTTAACTCTTTTTTGTATATAGTGAACAACTTTATCTAGTAAACGAATTAATAGGTAAGCATTTTTTTTTTATGGTGAACGAATTTACATGGTGAACGAATCTACTCGTAAACATTTTTTTTTGTTTTCGGTGAACTTCTTTTTTTGGTAATTTCTTATTCGAACCTAGTGAACAATTTTGAAAATATGAGAACATACTTTTCCAAACTCGTGAACACTTTTTGAACCTGGGTAAACGCTTTTTATGAAATCCATGAATGTACTATTTCCAACCTCTTGGATTTTTTTTTATCCGTGTATATTTTTTTTTTGGACTCCGTTAACAAGTTTATAGCCCGTCAACATTTTTAACACCATGAACTTTTACTGAACATGTTCATATAGTTTTATTCAAACCCATGAACATATTTTCAGTGTTACACCCCTCACCTTTTTATTGACTCCGTGAACTTTTTTTTAATCTATGAGCATATTTTTAATCATTTAAAAACATGGACAAACATGCTGCTTTCAAACCATGGATACCTTTTAATCACGTGAAAACAAAAAATAAAAAGAAAGAAAAAGGTAAGAGAAACGAAGAAAAGGAAAGGAAAAAAACAAAAGGAAAAATGAGAAAAGAAACCAAGGCAGAAACGAACGCGGTTAGTTGCTTACTTGCTTAGCTCATGTATGGTGTAATTAATCGCTTGCCGAAGATTCATTCATTGGGTGTTCACCTCGTCTCACCTTGCTACTTTTCTTTGTTGATTCGTCTCAGTTTAGTTCATATTGTAGCTGAATACCTGGATGCGTGTGTAGTTTCCAGGAGGCGGGAGGTGCGAATCCAGCTTCAAGTGTAAGTGTAGATCGAGTATACTGTCAAGCTAGCTGATGCCTTGATTTCTTATTCAGTCTGTGATCTAGACAGAAGTTGCGCCCAGGCGATCTAATCTTTCGTTTCGCTCAATGAGGATCGAATGGGCCGGAAGATTGGCTGCCGAACTGAACTAACGAACGAGAAACTACTTAATGGGCCGAGCCCACGATGAAAGTCCTTTGGCGAAACTGGAGACTCGCATCGCTCGGGATCAATTCCGAACACGCCCAGTATGGAGTACAAATAGAGGTAGAGATATAAACCGACTCTATGAAAAGTTGAGGGGATAATATAATATACGGACTCTCTCAGGTTAGGTAGATATATATTACTTCTATATAAAGGATGGGAGGGTAGTTTGTCTCTGCCGATCGTCCACGCTGCGCTTCCCTCGCGCGCGTTGCTCCTGGACATGCCATGTGTCCTCGTCGGATTGGCCGCGCGCGAAAGGAGAAAACCTAGATCCCGACCTCGCTCTCTCCCCTCTCTCCCTCGACTCAGTCCACCGTCACCCGCCTCTCCTCCAAAAGCTCCTGCGGCGCGGCGACCACCCGAATACGGCGCCTCCACCACTCGTTCTCTCTTCCCGCGCCTCTTCCTCTCTCCACAGGCCGCCGCCGCCGCCGCCCTCCACCTCTCCCTCTCCTGCACGTCCGCCCTCATCCTCCGTCTCTTCCTATCCTTTCCCAGTCCCCACCCCATCCCCTTCTCCCCCAGTCCGCCGTCTCCACGGGAGGACTTGTCTCCCCTGCTCCGGGCGAGGCGGTGCACAGGAGGCGGGTAGAGCAGCATGGTGGCGGGGCTCGGAGCCTTCTACGAGTGGTGGGGGCTGGACGCAGGTGAACCACGAGGGCGGCACTGGACTGCAGGGGAGGCTCTAGCCCTGTCTCCCTCCCGCGTGAGACGCGACGGCTCCGGCCTGGGATGATGGGAAGGAGAGGGGTGAGCTCCATGGCTAGACGTGGAGCAAGAAGGGCGGTGGGATATATTTTGTGGCCGTGATGTTGGATCTCGAGGTGGGGAGGCCCTCGCCGCTAGCTTCCTATTCATCTCCTTTTCCACGAGCTGCTCGTCATCTTCCTCGTCAGGTGCCAGCGCCGCATTCTGCCTCCCTGCGTGAGATCCTCATTCTGGTTCCTCCCACCCCCCGATTGATTTCATTTTATTTTGATGCCGAGGAGCTTTCTACACCAATGTTAACAGCTACCGGTATTGATGATCTATTGCTTCTACACCAATGTTGACAGCTGCCAGTATTGCAGTGCTGCAGGTATGATCATCCTCTCCACCGCCCTTTTCCATCTCCCTCATGTTGTACTCTGCTTTGATGTTTAGGTCTCTCAACTCCACATGTTATTTTCTGCAATTGTTTTCTATATGTATGCACGATTCTTATGCCTAGGAACCCAGTGTTTGGTTATTTCTACGGGGTGGTTTAATTATACCTTCGGTCAAGTTTTTTTTTATATGAACTAACCAATTTTTAATGAGATGCTTGAGAAAAAAGATTAAATTTTTAATGAGAGATGCTTGATGAATTGCTTGCAGGAAGCAGGCTCTAAGGATGTGCAATTTCGCAGTTGCTGAATTAATTGTTCAAATGGGAGTCGCATTGGTATGTTCTCAATGCCATTACGTTTCCAGATTTCAATTTTATTCGAACCAATCAATTTTTAATGAGCGATGCATGAGAAGAAAAGAGACCATGAACCATCTATTTGCATTTGACAAGTTATGGTTCGCTTAGAGCTTGATTTGAAGGTGTATTTATGGGTGTAGTGGCTGCTATTTTGGATTTAATTTGAATGTGGTGCAGATCTCGAGGAAGGTCCTGCTCGACAACAATAGTTTGCTAGACGACAGGCTAAGAGGTAATTTGAGAATTTGCATGTTTAGTCGACATATTTGATTTACATTGTGTTTGCCTGGTTTAGTTTCTTCAAATTATCCAACACAAAATGTAGTAATACGAAGCATTCACCTTGCAGGTCAGCTCTTGAGCTTCACATGATTACCGAGCTGATGTCTATGCATTCAGAGTAGTTCTGGCAGAGCTCGTTACTATCCTCTTGATATGACCAGGTAACTAATCCAATCGTAAGACCATTGCTGAAATGTATGGATTTGTTAGGTAATTACTATGAATTGAAGTTTAAAAGATGTTGAGAAGGGGTTTAAGTCCATATGTATTGGCTGTCGTGTTGATGCATACCTTGCAATTGCAGCAACGCTCTGTGACCCCAAAAATTAATTATCTCACGCTTCTTCTAGAGCTTAGTCGTGTTTATATTGCGTGCATGACTTTCTTTAATAAAATGAAAAAGTGTTGGGCTGTTAAGTGAGCTCACTGATTCACCAAAACAGGTTGGTTCATGTGAATTACAGGTTACTTCTTAAATTATTCCATCTCATAAGTTAAGAGCATTTCTAAAATCAATCCAGGGAGTACTACATCACATCAAGTTACCTTACTAAAACACTTCACCCTCAAACAAACTAATGGTTCCATATGCCAATTCTGAAGTGCAACACGCTGGGAAATGTTGTCCTAATTGGCTAATTCTGATTTAAAGGGAGGTTTTGTTTGTTGACAAGTTTGAGAACTTGGCAAACTATCGAGCCCATTATGAGTGTACTGGTCCTGAGATATGGGAGCAAGCTAAGGGGACCCTTAATGCCTTTGTTGCTGCAGTTGGTACTGGTGGCACGATTGTTGGAGTCTCACGATGTCTGAAGTTTTGCATTCTTATTTTTTTTATTTCTTATTTTTTATTTCTTCTATATGTTTTCTTCTTGGATCAACAATTTTTTTAATTGCTATGATATTCCTTATTTAGAAAATAACATAAATGTCCGATGCTTTCTAATGGACCCCACTTGGATCTGGTTTGTTTAGTAAGGTAGCTTGATGGGTTATGTACACAAAAGAGGGGTCGAGGACAAAAGGCTTAAGAATCCCTTCCAATAAGTTGTGATACCTTTTGTTGCTGATGCTACTCCTATGGATTGGGCTCGTTCTAGCAAGATGGACTCCATTTTTTTCGAGGACCTACTACTATTGTTTTTCTTCCTATCTCAGAATCTATCCGGTTCAGACCGGCCTCAAATAAAATCCCAGTTGCCTGCAAGCTATGGTTCTTATAAACTCTTTGGCAATCCGCACTTCTACTTAAAATAACCTGAATATGGAAAGAGTACTTTCTTAATATTTTAGATAGTAAATTATAGGATGGCAGCTTAACTGTTAGATTCAAATAGTATATTCTTTTTTATTGTTTTGAGCTAGATATTGTTGGATTCTAACTTTTTTGTGCGTCATTCAGCACACCCATCCACTGCAATCGGCCCTCCTGTCGAGGTCCTCTCTCCTCTGGCAATTTCCGAGCTTACTGGTGCCAGATTTGACGATGAAGAGAATGATTGGGTCATCTCAAGTTCACTTTCTTGCGTTCTGCGGTCTGGTTGAGGTTCATCTCCAAGGAACCATCCTTTTCGTGCTTTCCTGTTGTTAGCATAGTGAATTTGTGTGTGCAGATTAAGTAGACCTTCTGGGTTTTTCCTATTTTGTTTCAGGTCCTGGCTGCGTTGTATGGGGAAAAATAATTTCAGAGGGCACCGGTAATATTGCCGAGAAACCATTATTGATTAGAACTTTATTATGCATTTCTGTTGGCAGGCACACGTTTGATGCTAATTTTCTCTGCGTGTGTCTTGTGTTTGTGGTCAGGTATAAGAAGGAGATGCTTGGGAAGCACATGTGGAAGTTCACCGCGCTGTGCATTTCACAATGCAGGCCGTGGCGTCGAGGGTGATCCTCTGGTTCCAGCACCGGGGCTGGAGGCAGCGAGCAATGCAATGTCATGGAGATACTACTTTCTAAGAGGTGGCTAATGTGTTGTTTTCAAAGTTATATTCCTTAATGCGTACCGGAATTGTTGTGTCCTTTCATTTAGTCAAGACAAGTACCATGGAAATCGTATAGCTTGGTGCTTACAATTATAGCAGCTTTGTGTATTCTGGACTTTTGTGGGATAGACATATATATAGTACTGGCGTTAAATAGATGGGATTTATTTAATCTGGTAAGATGATATAAAAATAAGGGTATGTTCAAGTTTGAGCTCAGGTGCAATGCACTAAACATGGACGTGTATGTTCTTTTCGGGAGTGGGGCGGAAACCCTTATTGGCCAGTTGACAGAACAAACACCTTGCTAAATTCAACTGCTGTGTTGCATGGGAATCCAAGTTGCTACAGAGCCACATGGGCTCAAAATAGATTTTAGCTATGCACTTCATGCTGGATGTATAGCTATATTGACTTTCAGTTTATAACATTTCTTACTGGATAATAGTGTTTTATGAGGTCAATCTATGTAATCAACGAAGGTAGGATATACTAGGTTTTTATTCTAATCAGAGATATGCCAGAATACTTTTTTCGTTCTTATTGTGTCTATTATTCTTAATCAATTGTTTTTATAGTGATATATAATAATTTGAATATTTCTTCCGCAGTTGTCCCAACAGATTTGACCATCAGATCTTACAGTACTGCTTCTTGACATTTTGTTTTTTCATGTTCTTATGCAAATCATAGTGAGTTCATGTAACATGTCTTTCTGAACGCTGACAACACTGCACCTATATCTGTTTTATCGATCCATGTGCTTCTGTTACACCCTGTATCATCTATGTGTTATAAATTGAAGATTTCTCTTTTTTGTTTTGAAGACTAGAGAAGCTGAGAATACGTGCAATGAGTTTTTGTCTGGCCAATTAATAGTTGGTTCGTTCTTAAGACATGCTTACCAACTATTCTTGTCGTGAACTTCTGCATCTGGTTATATTTGTAAGATAATCCTGTGATTTGTTCTTTGAAGGTTCTGACAAAACATGTTCCGGTTTTTGTAAGGAGTGCTCTGACAGTGACCATAGCTGACCATAGCTGGGATCGTTAAAGAAGTCGTCACAATTTTGGTAATTTATCTCACACGCTATAATCATGCGCTATAAATTAATCTATGTTCATGCTTATTTCTGTGACTTGTAATGACATAAACAATCGGACAGGTTGCCGCAATTTTCTTCAATGATTCATTTACCTGGTTGAAGGGACTCGGGCTGGCAACAATATATTTGGTATTCTATTCAATTTGTACAAGTGAGTAAAAAATCCATTTTCGTGGGTCCAATTTTATTTCCTAGCAACTAGCAGGAGCCCTAGGTTCAGTATTTTTACCGCCCCAGGTTATCTTATTACAAGTTCATAGTTGGTGACTTCAAATTTGTCACAATGCTGGTAACTTAAAGTCAGCTGTACATGCCAACTTTATTTGGGGCGTAAATTGATGAATATGCGCTAAACTTGTTTCTATATAAGTTTATCAATCTACATTTCATGACTTGCAAGTCAATGAACTTTCTGTGCCATCCCACTTTATACATAGATAACTGTGAAAAGACTGATCGCAAAAGATTCGAGAGACCGATCAATTTAATTAAGAGTAGCCAGTATAGAGTGACTGATCTGCTCTTAATGTTGTATAGAAGTTCAATTTCTTTCTATGCCAAAACACTCTTAATGTTGTATAAAAGTTCAGTTTCTATCTATGCGAAAACAAAAAAGCACACCCACTTTGTAACTTATGCCAGTGTTGAATGATGTGGCAAAATAGAATATGTGATCCTTTTACTTCAGTTTGCTGCTTAGTTATGAAGTTGGCTACCCAATGTAATTCAGAATGTACCTCCAAACAATCTTACTTTCTTTATGTTCTTGATATCAGCTAATGTGAGATCAGTTTGAGTTGAGAGCTTGCAACCTAGATCGATTTTTGTTACGGCTGTTAATGGCTAGGTAACCTTTTCCATTCACATCTATGCTGATGACCGACAATCAGTTCATAGTGTATTGCTATGGCCTTTCCTTTGGTTTCTATTTAGGTTTACCTTACATAACTAACTCTGCATAATTAACATACATAGTTTGTTTCGTTTTTCAGGATTCATATGTGTGCTTTTCCCCTTGTATGGAGCTTATCGGATTCTCAAGCTGAATAATTTTACATTGATAGTGTTGTACAGAAGGTAACCAAACCGGAGCGCAAGTTTCTCCTAAGTGTTTCCCCTTAGTTAATAAAACTAAATCACAAGAAAGATAAATGTATTTGTCTCTATTCAGCTTAGTTTTGACACCACGGGTTTGAAGCTCTTAGTTCTGATTGTATAATTTCTTACTCCCCAGGTCATAGAATAAAAGGCGACGACCCTATCCTCGTAGCAGCAAGGCTCATCGGAGCAGTTGGCCGGGACCAAGGCCCTCGACCCACGGCGCTTCTCTCATGGTAAGGGCCTCGAGGCTCTAATGCTATAAGACGCGATGGCTGCAAGTGGTCTCAAGAGAGGTCGTTTGGCAGCTTTTAGTACCGATTGAGGCGCATCGACGAGGAAGGGAGGTGGAGACAACCATGGTTCAGACAATCCTACGGTGGTAGCCCCAAAAAGTCAACGGAAAATCCATGTTAGGTGCTTCTCTCTCTTGACTCTTATATCTCTAACTTCAATTCTCTAATATGTTTGTTTTTTCTAATGAACTTTATTTGCTGCTAAAATGCCAATGTGGTGAAAAGTTGTTTTTCTCTTGACACTTGTGTATGGTCTAAATACCAATGATGAAAAGTTGTTATTTAATCATGGTGAAAGTGTGGTAAATTTTGTCGTTTAAAATAGTTTAGAGCCTCCGGTTGTTTATGGATCACATATTCAGCTAAATTGGTGCCTCCCCTATGATAACTTCTATATGAAAAATCGTGCCTAAAGGGAGTGCATGTGTTTCTTTGTATTCTGATGCTCAATAGAACCCATTTGTTGATAAAAACATGTACCTTCACTCATCTAATACCCGAGTAATTACTAACTACATGTTTCCTAGAAAACAACGTTATGTGGCTAGGTATCTTTGTTCAGGCAAAGAAGTACTGGAGGCCTTCGTTGTATATATACTAATATATATATAAAGACAATTTTGTCTTAGCGCAAAAAGGAATAACCTATTTTACAGATTTGTTGTGGTAACGATTTGGTCTCATGGAAAATGCCTCAAGTTCTAATCTGTTTGCATATAGCAAATTTCTGGAAAGAAACTTAGACCGTCCTCTCATTCCACCGTCCAAGTGTAGTTTCATCATTTAATGGTGTTGTTCGTGGTGGTACTGATTGAAGCTTACCAACTGTTACCACAGCCAGTTCATTGGGTAAATTAGTGAGAAGCTCCCAAAATAATGTGCCTAAAGCAAGTTTTGAAATTTTCGCTTGTCTCTGTGTTCTAACTGATTAAAATCCTCTTTTCCATTACTTCGTGAATGGAAACATGTTAAACTGGACCTTTTACTTCAAAATAGGCGTAAACAGAATCAACATGTACTATTTGTCCGGATTCCGAGCATTGTTGGTCTTCTTTGGCTCCTGAATGTGCTCCAATGTCCGCTTGCTAGCTCTGAGCTGAGGCCTTAAAGCACCCCCATTTTTCTGATGCAATAATGTGATACTTCCCATTATTGCGTAACATAGCAAGTATTTACCAGTGTTTTCATATTCATGATTCGTCTTTTCATAATTCCTTATTTCTTATGCTACTTATTTCCCCATGGAAAAATATGTTTGTGCAATTTTCTCATACAAAAAAAATTTCTTTTATGATTTAGGAGGGTTCAACTACAAGGAGTTTTCACTTTAGTAAGGTTGGACTATCTGATCTGCTAGGGGTTTAGTAGCACCTTTTTCTAGCATGCCATTTTTCTTTTATGACGAGAAATATTTCTTGAGATTGTACATGTTCTATACATGTTTCTAGGAATGGTAGACATGCTCCGTGAATTTTTCTATATTCGTGCAGAGACCACATGTGTTGTCGTACATAGGTATATACATGTTACTTAGATATCTGAAAACTGGACTGCTCCCGTGAAGAGATATAGGAACAAGATTAGGTTATGTTACTATCTTCATGATGTAGAAGAAGACAATCGAATAATTTGCACTGAAGATATCACTCATGCTGATTGACAATAATGCCCGCAATCACACTCTTCTTGATTAGTGTGTTATCATTGTGTTAATGCAACATGTCGTCTCTATTCCATACCCATAGCATTTCTGAGATGTTTTTTTTGTCAACTTATAACCTCAATTTTGCTTTACAGTTATACACATATCTAAGAAGTTCCGCATGCAGCTTGGGCCCTTCCGGTATGTTATTGCTTGCCTTCTTAAAGTTTATGTCCCTGCCCCAGTACAAATTTCAGGTGGATTGTCTGTCTTTATCACTAGAGAGAAATTCTAAACTGATGGATTATCTGCCTTTATCATCAGAGTGTAATCCTACACTGTATTCAGCGACCGAAATTTTCCATGACCATTCTTGCATTAGGGTTTTCTATCCGTAGATGTATCTCATTCATAAGGTATAAACTATTGAGAAGATTGCTAGAACACAAACCTACATTGATCTACCTCTAATTAGAGTTCATCCATTCAGGATTATAGTCCATTAGTTTCAATTAACTCGTATCAATGGTAGATGTCATATTGTAAAAGCAATATATTCACCTTTTATTTGCCACCTTCTTGATACATTCCAAATCTCAATTATTATATTTTATAATATTCTTAATCCGGATATCTTTTTGGTGATATACATGAAGATTGTTATGTTGTACACTTGTACTCCAACTCACATATTGATGATGGTTTCCTGGCAAGATTATACAAAATTCGTGTTGCATCACGAGTAGGTCTAACGAGATTGCGAGCTTTCAGATGTACCGAATTTCCTCTCAAGCTTCTCTTAATCTAGGAACCCTACTGGTGCCTGGTCAAGGTGTATGCATGAGCTCTTAATCCAGGAAGCCTACTGGTACCTGCTCAAGGTGTATACATTCGGGAGCATGACCGCGGCGGATCAAAATAATGTGGATGGTGCTTCCTAATTGCCAACATCTTCCCTCGACTTCAGAAGTCTCATAAATAAAATTAGCTATGTGTATCAACTATTATTGTGATTTCACCATGAAATACCATTGAGTAAGTGGTATCTTAGATAAAATTTTGTAATTCAATTATTAAATGTACGAGGTTTTATTTGTTAAGTACAATTTATTCTAAATTTTATTTCCAAAATATAGATAAACTTTCATGATTCAAGACAAAAACAACAAATGGGACAGTAGATTTACGTAGAGTTAAGATTTCTTCTCTTATGAAAGCAAATTCCGCCATAAATCCGATATTTGCGCCAGTGGCGCAACGGGTCATCTAGTATGCCAAAGGCCAATCCTAGCTATCCTCTAGCGTAGATCGACCGATCAGCTTTATGGACTGGGCTGGCCTTCCAGGTGATCTCCTGACCAGCGTCGGCGCGCTCCTCGCCGTCCCTGGCCGCATATGCTTCCGCGCCGTGTGCCGCACATGGAGAGCAGCCATCAAAGAAGAGGAAGCCGCCGCAATGCCGGCGCCGTGGGTGATCATCCCCCGCACCGTGGGCTTCAGCGACTCCTTCACCGTCCTCTCCGCACCCACCATGAATCTGTTCCAGTGGACACCCCACGGCGGCGTGCGCGCCCGCTGCGTCGGCTCGAACGGCAGCTGGCTAGCCATCGCCACCGTCGTCGACGCCCAAAGCGTCGCCATGTCGCTCGTCAACCCGCTCACGGATGCGCGCGTCGAGCTTCCGCCAGTAGACGTCTTGGAGTGGGTGTTGCATCCCGATCCGCGTCAGGTCGAGTTCGGGATGGACATGGCCGTCCAGAAGGTGGCCTTCTCCCCGAGCCCCAGCGCGCAAGACTACGCCGCCGCCTACGTGTCCCACTGCACCTCGACTATGGTGTTCGCCAGAGCCGGCACGGACGGCTGGTGTAAGTTCCCCAGGCTTCCACACGGCAGCGAGATGAGGATGGATCTGGACGTGGCCTACCACGACGGACAGTTCTACTACATGGACACCGGCGGCCAGGTGTGGGTGGTGGACATGGCCGCGCCATCTCTCTCTCCTGTGCCGCTCGCCGTTGTGGAGCCCCCGCTACCTGCCATGGTATACATGGAACGGGGCTTCCATCTGGCTTTCTCCGGTGACGGTTCGCTGCACGTGATGTGGAGCCTGAACGACAGCCATGGCTGCACCATGACTGACACCTGCCCGGATATGCTCGTGACGCGCTACGACACTGCATCTGGCTTCTTTTCGCCCTGGGCGACGCAGGCGACGAGCATGGTCGACCACGCCTGTTGGCTCATCGGCGATCGCAACCAGTCAATGTCGGTGCCCGTGGACGGCAGCAGCGCCACTTGGCTCAGACCTAACTCTGTCTACTTTACTAACACCCCGCTCTGCGACCTTTACGCCGATACATTCCCTGGGCGCCGAGGCTTGTGGGCATTCGACCTGGTCACGGGTCGGATCGCATGGCCTCGCGCGGAGAAGGAGAACCTCGAGAGGCACTTGGAAACAGAATTGGACGTACATTGGGACAAGTCCCTTTGGTTGATGCCTTGCTTCACATAGATGCTTACCTTTTTTTTTTTCCTGACGGTTACCTTTCTTTCTATACCGCTAGTAACTACGGTACCTTTTACTAGTACTCCCTCCGTCCGGAATTAAGTGTCACAAAGTTTGACAAAAGTGGATGTAGTGATCGATTCCTTTTCTCCTACCCCGAGGCCATATGGGTCTGATGTTTGAACTTCTGAAAAACTACATATCAAAAGCTAGTAGTGTACCCTTAGTGCCGTAGTGCCAATCTACTCCGAAAGAACAAGCTTCTTTGCAAAGCTACTTCATACTATATTACTTGCCGGCATAGATAAGTAGTTGATAGGCTGCTTTAGACCAGCCACAGCGTTGCAAATAAGCGGTTCCAAGCGCTCAAAGAATCGGTTCCGCACGGTGCAGAGCATCGATTCATATGAGCCGACAATAAAAGCGATTCAATTTTAGGATCCGCTTTAAAGCTGACTTCTGTGTAACACCTGGGGTGTTACCTGTTTGTTTGCTTGCATCATATGCATCACATTGCATTGCACCATGTTTGCATCACAACTGAAATTTCAAAACAATTTAAACTTTCACCCTTGCTCAAAATTTGCAATTTCAACTTGCAAACTACACCCCTCATTTGTTCTTCAATAGTTTGAAAATTGTTTAATCCAATTGCTTGTTAATTTCCCCCCCCCTCTTGTTAAAACCCTAATGGTTAACTCAAAAGTTTAAACCAAATCACTCATTAAATTGTTGGGTTTAATCAAACAACTATTCTCAATCAATTAATTAAACCACCTTCATTTTCAAATCAAATGCCTCAACCATAACCACTTTTGAATTTAAAAACTGTAACCATCCAATCAACAACATTTAATCAAGTTAATTCATAGGGATCACCCTATTTAAAAGTGTGGTTTTATCAATGTTCATCTAATAAAGAAAAAATCATCCAATTTTGGTTTAAATGCTAAACAGCAATAATTTTGAAAACTTTTGGAAAACAAAAGTTGGTTTCTAGCTGCTATTTAAAAAACTAAGCTAACCCTATTTTTTTTACCAAATTTTTACTAACCTAAAGGATCTCCTTTTCCTTCTATTTGGTTTTCTACAAAAAAAAAAAAAAAAACAACAAAAACAGCAAGAGAGAGGGAGAACCTGCCCAGCCCAATTGTTTATTTTTCCTCAGCCCATCTTTTTCCTAGCCCACCTTCCCCTGTCAGCCCGTTCTATTTCCAGCCCAGGAGAAAACTTGTCGTCTTCCTCTTTGCGTTCGTCATGGCTGTACGAACAGAAGCAGAGCCGCTTGATCCTCCTTCCCCCACTCCAGATGCTTGCCGTACTAGGTCTCCTCCCTATATCTACCTACCCACCTGCCTACCCTGAACCCTAGAGCCCTACTCCCCTTCCGCCGCGCCGCCATCTTCCATCCCTCACCTCTCTGCTATCTCTTAGTTGTCTGAACCTGAACCCGCTACCACCCCCCTCGCCTTGGTCGTCTCGAGAAGCCCCCGAGGGCGGGAATGAGACCGCGGCATCCTCCTGATGCCCCTCGTCCTCTCGCCGCGTGCTGGGACGCACCGCAGCGGCCGCGCCGTCGCCGGGGAGGAGCGCCGCTGCTACCTGCAGTCGGTGTTCGTCATCGACAGAGATCGAGGTGAGCCGCCTCGATCGCCATCCTCGCTCCGCCTTCCCCTCTCCCTCTGGCTCTGCCCGCCTCCACACTCGCACCGCACCACGCACTGCCCGCACCACCCCAAGTTCGCCGCCGGTCGAGGTCTTCGTGGCCCTCTGCCCGCGATCGCTGCATCGTGCCGTCAGGTAGCGCGAGCAGCTCCTGCGTTTTCTTCAGAAAAAAAACCACGCTTGTATCCCTCAAAAATCATCCGTGCGGTAGTACGACAAGAACCACGAGGTAGCCCAGTGGCTCTGTCTCCCCGCGCGCTCGGTAGAGACCTGGGTTCGATCCCAGGGCGACGCAAGCCGTGGGGCTTTTTGCCCCTTTTTCCTCCGCGCTGACAACCGGGTCCCTCCCGTCAGTGACAGCCACTGCCACCTCACAGCGCACGCCTGCGTGGCTGCCACGCTGGCCCCTCTGGCCCACGCGGAAGAGGCAGTGGGTAGGGAGCTGCTCGGTAGCAAATGTATCAGTGCGAATTTCTAAAATTCCCAAATTCTTTTAATTGGCAGAATTCAAACCAAACTTTGAAATTCAATATCTCTTGTTTTATAATTCCAACAACTACAAACTTTATATCTATCCTGATCCAAATTTCCTAATCTATCCAAATATCCAACTTGTGTTCTGTTTTGAACTTTCAAACTACAATTTGAATTCAAATTTAAATCATTCAATTGTATTTTGCTAAATTCCATAACTAATTATTCATAAGTCCAAATCATGCAAATAAAATATGTTTTCAGTACCATTTTAAATAAGCTAATCAAATATAATTTTTGTTTTCTGGTTTGAATAATTTAAATTGCCTAAACAATTTAAATCTTGTTTAATTCAATTAAAACTTGTTTAATATTGTTTAATTCATAATTAAATAACCCAAAGTCCAATTTCAAATTGTGAAACATGTAGTCCAACTAAAATTTGATAACCTTTCCAAATATAAAATTTGTTACTTGTTTTGAATACATTAAACTTGGTGAAAACAACATTTATTTGTGTGCCATGTTTAAGTAACCAATTTTCCAAACTAATAAATGATTTCTTAATTGGTTAACTATCATTCTAATTGCATCTAATTTGTTGTTATCTTGTTATCATCATCATGCATGCATCATGCTAACAACTCTCAACTAATAACTAATGTTGAATCATTGTTTCCACTTATTTTCAATGGATCTTTTCCATGTGCAACCCTTGCACATGGGTCCATTTAAATTGGTCTACCATTGTCAACTATTTACTTTGATGCAACTATTAAACTTGTCATGCATCCATACCTTGTTCATGCTGGATCTTTTGCCGTAGTAGTAATTATTGCATCCGGTGTTTCTTTTAGTTCGTTGCTTCTTCCCGGATAGGACGTTGAGATGATGTGAGCAACGACAAGTTCTGCTACCTTGCGGGATCTCAGGCAAGTATACTCACCTGCATGCCATATGGCTGCCTTTCATCACATGTTACCGATTCTTTCCGTTGATTCTTTTCTGCTAGCCTTAGTAGTAGTTGTTTCTGTTACGAACCCATCACATGAATCCCTTAACCTTGGTATTGCCTCACCTCCATACCTATAACCTTTGCTTGAGCCTGTGTCTTACTATCTTGCTTAGGGTTGTTTTGCTCGAGTCTGTTACCCGTTACTTCCTATTATTACTCCATTATGTTCTGGGGGCTCGATGTTTAATCAATCAATCAATCATGCTAATGTTGCTATTAATAATAAATTTGATGATAAGGCACCGGCAGGAGGCCCTTTGTGGTTTTGAGGCCTGCTAGTGTCGACCCTAATAGGAAAAGGGTCTTGTCTACTGATCCATGATGAGCGCACTACCCGCATTTGGGGAGTATGGGCTCCCCCTCAGTTTGACCCGATTCGCATCTCGTCCAAATCGCCTCATTTAGTTCGGGTTTTCCATTTGCTGCATGCATGATCTTGCGAGCCCTTGGATCCCGGGTGGAACTTTCGTAGTCGGCATATAGGGGGACACGGTCTTAGAGTGCTATGAGGGTCCATTTTCTTCTGGGCCCGAGTAGCCGTGCGCCCAAGGTGCTTTGGGCTTGATGCGAAGAAGGGTTGGATTGTGTTGAGTGCCCCGCTTGGTGGAGTGGCCACTCCATCTGGCGGGATATTCATGAGTGTCGGTTACTATGGTGCAACCCTGCAGGGATAATCTTCTCGAGAAGCCGTGTTTTCCGCGGTTATGGATTACTTGGTGAAAGTACTGGCTAACAAGTACTCAGGACAACTTCAACATAATGATCAATCATGTTTCACCCAATGATTAATAACTTGACTAGTAATAGGTTATTCACACAATAACTTGACTCATCTTTAATACCACGGTGTGAGTTATCCTCGGATTGCTTCTTCGGATAAGGGGCGAGATCCAGGATGGGTTTGTTTGAAGTTATCTTTCAGTTGGTTACTATCACTCGATCTTATCTCCTTTCTGATAGTTGGAAGTAATAGAATCTCTGTAGTTGGTTAGTGCAGCCTGCTGTCGCTTATTTGCAATAACCCCTTCCTTTCCGTTGATCCTAAAGTATTTGTATCTTGTGATGACTGGCTACGCCGGTAACTTGTGAGTATGGGTTTTATCCCCCTTGCCAGTACTTAACCGTACTGACCCACGAATCTCTTTCGTGGCTGCAAATTCCAACTTGCAGTCAACAGGTTTGAAGTCTGACGACGTTAGCTTGGGAATCCCTCCGGCTTGGCCTGGGCAGGGATGGGACGCCTTCGGTTATCTTCAGGACTCTTAGTCCAATTTGGATCTTGTCCGTAGACGGACGTTTGTTTCTTCCGCTGTTATTTGGATCTTGGTATTGTATCAGTTGTAACCCCGGCTCGTTGAGTCATCTTGTATCTATCTGTTTCTGTTGTAATTGTGGATTATTCGTGAACTATTGTAATGTTATCATAAATGGCAACCTGGAATCGGTTATTATGCGGATTTGGCGGGAATGCTGAAATCTGCATAGTGCCCGATCTCGGGGCGTCACAAATGGTATCAGAGCCTTGGTTCCGATTCCCGATATTGTTTCGATACGAATGGTTATCGAAGCAACGGGTCCGCAAAGCCTGTAGGATAACCTCGCTAACGGTCGTTGTTTCTAGAGTGTCAAAAACTATTTCTGCTAAACTATTTTGGAAAAAAAAAACATCTCAATAGGATTCTTGTTTTCTCCTTATCCCTATTCTATTTCCCCTCCCATCTTATTTGTTTTGGAGTTTTTCCCCCCTTGTCTATCTTTCAAAGTGTTAGGATCCTACGTGGGTGGACGTTTTCTGAGCCTTTAACCTAATAGGTTCGATCATCGGAAGATCCCTGGTGGAAGAACATCGTCATCACTCCCAGCAAGAATGCCTTGTTAGTGGTGTCGAGAAGCCTTGTTAGTGGTGTCGAGGAGATCAACTGGAAGCACGAAGAATCGATAGTCGAACTTCTTTCCCCTCCCGGGTTAGCAGGTGGATTGCGAGGGCGCAATCCCTTGTTAGTGGTGTCGTCTGTAACACCTGGGGTGTTACCTGTTTGTTTGCTTGCATCATATGCATCACATTGCATTGCACCATGTTTGCATCACAACTGAAATTTCAAAACAATTTAAACTTTCACCCTTGCTCAAAATTTGCAATTTCAACTTGCAAACTACACCCCTCATTTGTTCTTCAATAGTTTGAAAATTGTTTAATCCAATTGCTTGTTAATTTCCCCCCCCCTCTTGTTAAAACCCTAATGGTTAACTCAAAAGTTTAAACCAAATCACTCATTAAATTGTTGGGTTTAATCAAACAACTATTCTCAATCAATTAATTAAACCACCTTCATTTTCAAATCAAATGCCTCAACCATAACCACTTTTGAATTTAAAAACTTTAACCATCCAATCAACAACATTTAATCAAGTTAATTCATAGGGATCACCCTATTTAAAAGTGTGGTTTTATCAATGTTCATCTAATAAAGAAAAAATCATCCAATTTTGGTTTAAATGCTAAACAGCAATAATTTTGAAAACTTTTGGAAAACAAAAGTTGGTTTCTAGCTGCTATTTAAAAAACTAAGCTAACCCTATTTTTTTTACCAAATTTTTACTAACCTAAAGGATCTCCTTTTCCTTCTATTTGGTTTTCTACAAAAAAAAAAAAAAAAACAACAAAAACAGCAAGAGAGAGGGAGAACCTGCCCAGCCCAATTGTTTATTTTTCCTCAGCCCATCTTTTTCCTAGCCCACCTTCCCCTGTCAGCCCGTTCTATTTCCAGCCCAGGAGAAAACTTGTCGTCTTCCTCTTTGCGTTCGTCATGGCTGTACGAACAGAAGCAGAGCCGCTTGATCCTCCTTCCCCCACTCCAGATGCTTGCCGTACTAGGTCTCCTCCCTATATCTACCTACCCACCTGCCTACCCTGAACCCTAGAGCCCTACTCCCCTTCCGCCGCGCCGCCATCTTCCATCCCTCACCTCTCTGCTATCTCTTAGTTGTCTGAACCTGAACCCGCTACCACCCCCCTCGCCTTGGTCGTCTCGAGAAGCCCCCGAGGGCGGGAATGAGACCGCGGCATCCTCCTGATGCCCCTCGTCCTCTCGCCGCGTGCTGGGACGCACCGCAGCGGCCGCGCCGTCGCCGGGGAGGAGCGCCGCTGCTACCTGCAGTCGGTGTTCGTCATCGACAGAGATCGAGGTGAGCCGCCTCGATCGCCATCCTCGCTCCGCCTTCCCCTCTCCCTCTGGCTCTGCCCGCCTCCACACTCGCACCGCACCACGCACTGCCCGCACCACCCCAAGTTCGCCGCCGGTCGAGGTCTTCGTGGCCCTCTGCCCGCGATCGCTGCATCGTGCCGTCAGGTAGCGCGAGCAGCTCCTGCGTTTTCTTCAGAAAAAAAACCACGCTTGTATCCCTCAAAAATCATCCGTGCGGTAGTACGACAAGAACCACGAGGTAGCCCAGTGGCTCTGTCTCCCCGCGCGCTCGGTAGAGACCTGGGTTCGATCCCAGGGCGACGCAAGCCGTGGGGCTTTTTGCCCCTTTTTCCTCCGCGCTGACAACCGGGTCCCTCCCGTCAGTGACAGCCACTGCCACCTCACAGCGCACGCCTGCGTGGCTGCCACGCTGGCCCCTCTGGCCCACGCGGAAGAGGCAGTGGGTAGGGAGCTGCTCGGTAGCAAATGTATCAGTGCGAATTTCTAAAATTCCCAAATTCTTTTAATTGGCAGAATTCAAACCAAACTTTGAAATTCAATATCTCTTGTTTTATAATTCCAACAACTACAAACTTTATATCTATCCTGATCCAAATTTCCTAATCTATCCAAATATCCAACTTGTGTTCTGTTTTGAACTTTCAAACTACAATTTGAATTCAAATTTAAATCATTCAATTGTATTTTGCTAAATTCCATAACTAATTATTCATAAGTCCAAATCATGCAAATAAAATATGTTTTCAGTACCATTTTAAATAAGCTAATCAAATATAATTTTTGTTTTCTGGTTTGAATAATTTAAATTGCCTAAACAATTTAAATCTTGTTTAATTCAATTAAAACTTGTTTAATATTGTTTAATTCATAATTAAATAACCCAAAGTCCAATTTCAAATTGTGAAACATGTAGTCCAACTAAAATTTGATAACCTTTCCAAATATAAAATTTGTTACTTGTTTTGAATACATTAAACTTGGTGAAAACAACATTTATTTGTGTGCCATGTTTAAGTAACCAATTTTCCAAACTAATAAATGATTTCTTAATTGGTTAACTATCATTCTAATTGCATCTAATTTGTTGTTATCTTGTTATCATCATCATGCATGCATCATGCTAACAACTCTCAACTAATAACTAATGTTGAATCATTGTTTCCACTTATTTTCAATGGATCTTTTCCATGTGCAACCCTTGCACATGGGTCCATTTAAATTGGTCTACCATTGTCAACTATTTACTTTGATGCAACTATTAAACTTGTCATGCATCCATACCTTGTTCATGCTGGATCTTTTGCCGTAGTAGTAATTATTGCATCCGGTGTTTCTTTTAGTTCGTTGCTTCTTCCCGGATAGGACGTTGAGATGATGTGAGCAACGACAAGTTCTGCTACCTTGCGGGATCTCAGGCAAGTATACTCACCTGCATGCCATATGGCTGCCTTTCATCACATGTTACCGATTCTTTCCGTTGATTCTTTTCTGCTAGCCTTAGTAGTAGTTGTTTCTGTTACGAACCCATCACATGAATCCCTTAACCTTGGTATTGCCTCACCTCCATACCTATAACCTTTGCTTGAGCCTGTGTCTTACTATCTTGCTTAGGGTTGTTTTGCTCGAGTCTGTTACCCGTTACTTCCTATTATTACTCCATTATGTTCTGGGGGCTCGATGTTTAATCAATCAATCAATCATGCTAATGTTGCTATTAATAATAAATTTGATGATAAGGCACCGGCAGGAGGCCCTTTGTGGTTTTGAGGCCTGCTAGTGTCGACCCTAATAGGAAAAGGGTCTTGTCTACTGATCCATGATGAGCGCACTACCCGCATTTGGGGAGTATGGGCTCCCCCTCAGTTTGACCCGATTCGCATCTCGTCCAAATCGCCTCATTTAGTTCGGGTTTTCCATTTGCTGCATGCATGATCTTGCGAGCCCTTGGATCCCGGGTGGAACTTTCGTAGTCGGCATATAGGGGGACACGGTCTTAGAGTGCTATGAGGGTCCATTTTCTTCTGGGCCCGAGTAGCCGTGCGCCCAAGGTGCTTTGGGCTTGATGCGAAGAAGGGTTGGATTGTGTTGAGTGCCCCGCTTGGTGGAGTGGCCACTCCATCTGGCGGGATATTCATGAGTGTCGGTTACTATGGTGCAACCCTGCAGGGATAATCTTCTCGAGAAGCCGTGTTTTCCGCGGTTATGGATTACTTGGTGAAAGTACTGGCTAACAAGTACTCAGGACAACTTCAACATAATGATCAATCATGTTTCACCCAATGATTAATAACTTGACTAGTAATAGGTTATTCACACAATAACTTGACTCATCTTTAATACCACGGTGTGAGTTATCCTCGGATTGCTTCTTCGGATAAGGGGCGAGATCCAGGATGGGTTTGTTTGAAGTTATCTTTCAGTTGGTTACTATCACTCGATCTTATCTCCTTTCTGATAGTTGGAAGTAATAGAATCTCTGTAGTTGGTTAGTGCAGCCTGCTGTCGCTTATTTGCAATAACCCCTTCCTTTCCGTTGATCCTAAAGTATTTGTATCTTGTGATGACTGGCTACGCCGGTAACTTGTGAGTATGGGTTTTATCCCCCTTGCCAGTACTTAACCGTACTGACCCACGAATCTCTTTCGTGGCTGCAAATTCCAACTTGCAGTCAACAGGTTTGAAGTCTGACGACGTTAGCTTGGGAATCCCTCCGGCTTGGCCTGGGCAGGGATGGGACGCCTTCGGTTATCTTCAGGACTCTTAGTCCAATTTGGATCTTGTCCGTAGACGGACGTTTGTTTCTTCCGCTGTTATTTGGATCTTGGTATTGTATCAGTTGTAACCCCGGCTCGTTGAGTCATCTTGTATCTATCTGTTTCTGTTGTAATTGTGGATTATTCGTGAACTATTGTAATGTTATCATAAATGGCAACCTGGAATCGGTTATTATGCGGATTTGGCGGGAATGCTGAAATCTGCATAGTGCCCGATCTCGGGGCGTCACATTCTGGGCCATCCAAAGAGAAGCCATGAGAGACGAAGCAAGGAAACGCATATAAATCGTACTATTAATATTGCATTTGGGCCCCACACCTATGCATGCAACACTGCAGCTCAATTCTGCGAAGCGATGCAAGCAGGCTTTTTGCCTTTGAACCGGCACCACAGTGTGTTCGGTCTTATCTTTCTATCTACTAGCAGGCTTGACCTACTATACTTGATTGTTTGCATGCCGAAAGAATATTCTATGAGCCTATATTCAAGCAAAGACAAAGCAAGTAGTGCTCCTATCCCACTGAAACAATAAGCAAGACAGGGCCCTGAAATCAATGGAAAGTCTTTTTAGAAAACTCTAGGTGAATGGCCTAAGCAAGTACTGAACTTCAATCCAGCATTCTCACTCTTGTTTTTGTCGCTCAATCCAAAGAAAGAAATAGGAATATGAATCCTCATCCCCAAAGCCCGGGTCCTAGACTACTACGAATGGAAAGATTTCTACGGATATCCTTCGTATCAATTTTCTAATGCTTATCACCTCCTTCTGAGCTATTCCCACGGTGCCTGAGCAGTTGCCATTGAGAATGTAGTGGGTGACTTAGCACAAGCAGCGCGTAACAGGTCCTTTGCAGATGTAAGTACCTGGATTTCTGAGAAGTGAGCTTGGTACCGCTTTCTTGCGAGTACTGGGCAAGCCGGGCAGATAAGATGGAACCCTATCCATCAAGTAAACGCTAAGAGCGGATTCGATCAAAGAACCTCGCTGCTTTAGTGCAACAAGCCGATCGAAAGCACTCATCTTTATCGACTAAATGCTTTTTAGTCTCTTCCTCACTAAACGCCCGCTTCCTGGCTCCTCCCTCTTTCACTCTCTTTGGCCGTTGGCACTGAGACACCGGACCGGAAGAGATTCCCCTCCGTCATGTTACTTCAACAAGCAATTCAACATGCTCACTTGCTTTCTTTCTGTCTTTCCTCGCTGGGATGACACTTTCCTTATGATTTTAGACCAGACTGAAGTAGAGAATGAAGTAGGAGTGATATCATACCATCGTCTCGTATCGTACAACAACCGTTCGTGCCCTTAATTTCCACTAACTGAATGCTTCGTAGGCGTGTGGAATTCAAATCCCTTCGGACCTTGCTCGACACAGTCCTTAGTATGATGCCGATCTCTTAGGATGGACCGCTTTCTTAACGAGAAAGAGAGCTTAGCCTTACCCCTTAACAATTGGTTGACTGACCCCTTACCACACAGCAATCAAACTTCTATGATTACCGCGACACCTATGTCGGCATGCATGCTTAGAGAAGTGGCTTTCTAAGAAACGGAAACTCTGACCTCGAAACTGCCAATTGAGGAAGGGTTGGAAAAAGATGAATCGGACTTGGCAGATTGAACTGCAGACTATAAAGAAGGAGGAAGAAAGCCCATAATTATCATGTATGACAAGGTTGTTCTTATCATGGTGAAACTGTTGGAAAAAGGTTACTGTGATTTTCTATCTATTAGTTGACTACGGAGCTTCTTCGTCCCGACCTATCTATATGTGAAAAGCACTCCGCCAGAATCCTCGTAGTAGTAAGTCGTGGATTACAAGTTGTCCCTTCCGAAAAGCTCGTTTGCAATAGATATAGGGTTTACCAACCTCAGGCATGGACATAGACACCAGATCATTTTTATAGAAATGAGGTAGACTGGAAGCTGAAGCCAATAGACCAATGGAACTAATCAATCACTTGCTTTCCCGAACTGGACAGCAGGATTTTATCAGCACTGGACTTGAATCGCGTCGATGACTCTAATCTTTAGAGACAGAAGCAGATGGGAGAAGGTTGGATATGGATCATGATCAAGTCTACCTCGTAAGCCACTTAAAGATCTTTGAGCAGCTCGAGAGATAAATCCGTCTTCATTGGTACAAAATAACCTTCGCCCCCCTTTTTTTGTTATGGGATGGTGGTTCCTGTCTATCAACTAAGGTTAGAAATTGATTATATAAGAATCTAGTAGATCACGCACCTATTGTATTTAGTGTGATCTTGTGGGAGAGTAAGGCAACGAGTGAGCTACGATTGAGACTCCTTACGGATGTTAGGTTTTTGAATCACCGATTCCATCGATCGAGAAAGTAAGCAGCAGGCACGAGTAGACCGACTGATAGCAACGGCGAATCAACGCCCGACCCGGCTCTTTTGTCCTTTTGTTCGCAGAAGGGAGATCATGTGCGCTAGCTATATCTGTTATGGATGGAGCCCTCACTCAACCGACCTGCTACCTGGAAATCCCCAATGCACCAATGTACCAAAGGCACTGTACTTTGAATAGGAAACACTTCCCTACTTCACTTCCTAATTAATAAAGTAGGAGGTATTCGAGTACGGAGGTACTAGACCGTGATTCTGGTCCTGATGCGGACACACCTGTCAACAACAGAGAAGGGATTCAATTGAGAGCGGATAGCAAGATCGAATGAATGGATACTCTGAGATAGAACGAGAAAAAGAAAATTTGATTAATCCTACAAAAGCCTTACAAGGCAGGTAAACTTTATGCAGTGTCTGCTACAAAAAGAAGGTTAGAGAACTGGTTCCATCTACTTTATCCTTGGGCATGAAGAACATGCTTCTTTCTCAATTTATAGGAATCGTTAACCGCAACTCTCCTTTTCAGGCTTGGATTGGTTTTTTGATGCAGTAGAGAAGCCGTTTCCTTTGAACTTGGTCCATCGGACAGATATAGACATGGAGAAGCTTTTCAATGTCAATCTTTCACTACTTTGTTTGGACCTTGCTTCTTCACTTAATGCTTGCTTTCCGTCTTGCCTTTGCTGGGCCTACGATAGGCTGTACTCCAATACGAAATAAGATTGTACATGAAGGTTGGTGAAAAGCAAAAGAAGCAATTGGTTCTCAAATGCCGTGACGTCACCTAGCTTTATTCTATATTTCTCATTCTATTGGTATGTATAGTGTCTTTCATCTGCTTTTTCATTCATTCTGCCCACAGCCGTTAGGTATTATGACAAAAGGAACCAGCATGTTGCTCCTGAATCTACAGATAGAGAAGAGGGCACGTCTCTTTTTCTAGAAGCCGGTCTATGTTCTTATTCTTAATCGAATTCTAAAGAAACGTCAGTTTCAAATCACTTCCATTGGGCTGAGCGGGTCATATATGCCTTTTGGCTTTCACCTATGTTATGTATTCTCTCACAATCACTCCTAGCAATAAGTGAAAAGGCGGCTATCGATACTGTCCCAACACCTCCTCTTCTGTGTCTACTTCTCCATTCTAATTTCTGACTGGTTCACGCCTGCTTGTGTATTGGTTATAACCTTTGTACTGTATTTTGTTTGGCTTAAATTGCCAAATGGCGAGACCAGACCCCATGAAGCTTCTAAGTCTGATGTTGATTTGCAAGAATCAGATTTACCAACGGGAAGAACGCTTAGTGTATCCGCGGTGGGTGAATCTTAGGAAACTCGCCTTGTCCGAACAAAAGCGGGAGGTAGGTAGGTGGTAGTTAGAAGGATTCCTTCGGGGAGCTGCTTCTTCCTCTGGATTCCCTTCTTCTATAGACAGACCCCCGACTAGGGCAGCAGCGTTTTAAAGAAATACAAACAGTTTGGTTTTCAGTGAGCCCGCTTCTTAGTGATAGGTTTCTAAAGTATCTATCGCTATGTGCCCCTCCCCGGAAAAAACAAATAGGCTCGGGCAATTATCAGCTTAGGGACAGCAAGCGGATAGTAGATCTGGCTCCATCCCTTGAATCCGCTGTAACTGATAGAATCTTGTACGAGAGACCCGCAAATAAATAAGGAAACCCGCTTAAAACGCTTTTTAAGTAGAAGCTGAGCCATTACCTGCTAGCATATCTCCCCACCAGGACTCCCCCCAAAGCAAAGCGAAACCCGTTCTTTTTAATTCAATACCTAGAGACGCTCCAGTCCAAGTTGAGGCGCAGTAGGAGGGATTTCTGTCACCATTATTTATGGACCACGTAAACATACTTTTTTAGTTTAAATTCTTATGCTGGACCTGCAGCCCTAGCCTGGGACACCACTGTGCGACATAAAGATCGGATCAAGTTATGATTTTCTCATTAAGAAAGAGTACCCGAGAAGAATAGATATGATCCGGAAACACTCTTATTCGACGAGGCGTAGAGCGTTTGACTTTCTTCTTTACAATTTCCTTAATGCGCATGAATGAGAGATTACAACACTTAGTATGAGCATATCGGCCTATGGAAGAAAGTTCGTATCGTATTAGTGCGCTTTAACTAAAAAGCCGTTAGCTACAACCTGTGATCGTGGTTTGGTATCCAAATAGGAAATTCTATCTAGTCCCTCGCTACACTATTTAGACGGATTGAAGCTTAAGCCAGATCGAACCTGTCTGAGTATATGCATTGATCCTAGAATAGATTCACAAGCTGAAGGGAGCCTCCTAAGAAGAATATGACTAAATACTCGGGTCAATCCCCAATTGGGGAGGGTATCACGTTTGGTGGAGTTCGCTATCAGCCAAACTTGAGCTCTTTTGACAGTCCTAAGAAAATCACTCACCCCGGCGAATCCGGAATTCAATTATCAGGGCAATCTTCTTATGCTCACCGCAGACGCACCTCTCCTAACTATGGAGTTAGCAAAGGGGTATCTCAATCCATCCTCTCTTTTTACGAGGATCATAGGAATTGGGATAACCTTGGGCTCTTCCCGCGCCCTTTCAGGGTTCTTGGTTATCACTTGGCTATTCGCTCCATTCCTCTTCAATCCATCAGGATTTGAGTGGCAGAAAATAGTAGATGACTGGGATGACTTATTTTCTTTCTTCTGAAGTCAGTGTGCTTCTTTACCAGGCATAACATGATAATTCCTCTATGGCGTGTGCTCCTTTCCTATGTAATGACTTTCCTCCTTTTTCCATAAGCCTATATATAGGAAGGTGGATTGACTACTGTTACCTAGGATGCTCCAGTAGTATTCAGGTGTTAGCCTACTACTATGTCGTTAGCTCCGGAACAGGATAGGAAAGCTGCACAAGCGGAACTAGTAGGAAAGCTGGAAATGGGAGACTAGCTATAGCCTTTGTGAATCAGTGTCCTCATGAATTAGCCAATGAATTCACCACGCACCAGGACAGTAGGGAAGGATAGCGCCCTGTATCCAATAGTGCCAGATCATGCTTTCGTCATTACAAGTTCCAGTTCTTCCATAACTTTGAATTCCATAAATCGCATTTTTTTTGTCCACTTTCTCACTATGGTTTGCTTGGTCATGACCCCGTAAAAACAAGTACTAGTCAAGGTACAAGGCCTTCATCTTCTTATGTGTGTGCAACAGCCTTATGAAACCTACATCCAAATGTTCGTGTGTTGCTATCGGATGGATTGCGAGGTCCGGGTTTGGCAAGAATGCTGCCTGCCCTTCGAGAAGTCCCTTTATGTTGGATCCTAGTTTACTGATTCAGAACAACTCCTTTCTCTATTCGGAAATCAGGTTACTTTTCTACACAAACTATCGATTTCTTTGGTCCGGAACGGAGTTCTTCCTTTCGTCGGCTTTATGGTCACGCGCTGGAGTTTGATTGCTTAAAAACTCTAGTTACTCACTGGAATGCGATCCGTCCTTTGGGACGCGTGGAATAGGCTCATCAGTCGTGAACTTCTTCCTTTCTGTCTTTCGGGAAGAATAGAGGAATGCTATCTTTTATTTTCACCAGGAACGCTAGGTCCTCCTCATAAGCCCTTCTAAGAAGCAGTTCTCGTCGTAAGCCGTTCTCAAATCAAGAGGAAAGCATGCCAAGGATTCTCTACTGCCTACAGGAAACCGAGACTACCTCCTGCTCCATCTATTGTCCTTGCTGGGCTCAATACTAGTGTGAACTCCCGTATAGTGTGATAAATTCTTCCACTCTATTCTATTCCATTTCGAGAACAGAACAGGGAATAGGCCCGGGCCACGCTTGTCAAATAGCAGGTAGTAGTTTTGGCCCATAGCGAAATGCACTCTTTTCAGATCCGCGCATCCTCTCCTCTACAGAGGTCAAATAGGGTAGGCTAGTTTTGCCACTAGGAGAGATGGACTTTGCTTTGTTCATTGGAAAGCCAGGATCGAATCCAGTTCCAGTATTTTCCGTCCTAAGTAAGAAGGTAGGATTTCACAGCAGCAGCATCAAGTCAAGTAGATCGGAACGAATAGAAAACCACGCTCTCGCTCTATTGTATCCCTGATGGTTCTCCCGACCTGGCACGTAGATGAATGACATGGAATCAGAACTGCATTCTTTAACTAATATACACATTTCGGGAATGAGTTTTGAGGCCCGGCCCTGCACTGAAAGGAGAGAAGCTTATGACTACGGCGGACATGCTATCGAAGGAGCCCTCGGACACACTGCTTTCCATTTCCATTTCAAAGCAGCCGGTTTGGTGTGTGAGCAAGCATTAAGAAGTCGGAGCTCTAGCATCACTCCTTCTTTAGGCATGCAATACTACAGTTTGTTCCGTAGCTATCGTCGTATTTCCGTTGAGAAAGTGCATTTTCGAGAAAAGAGCAGTTCGATCTCAGGTAAGGAATGGCATTCTCTCTATCGTAGCTACGCTTGGTTCTTAGCTGGCACATTGGATGAATATTCCGCTCAGCAAATTCATTCATAGGGTAGGGTAGTCCGAAAGAGAAGAGCAGGGATTTCAAGGGAATGCTATCGTTCTAGCCCGGGTTTCGTAAATCCATCTTGTCTCTGCATGAGAGGAATGAGATTAGTTCACTATCTTCTGCCACGACCTTCGAATTTGAAGCGATGGCCTAGGTGCTTGATGCACAAGGTGCCTACCTTCCCCATTGCATTGCAAAGGCGCATTTCTTCTTCGATTTTTATGAATATCTTTTCTTTGAATTGAATATTGATCGGCCATAGCTAAATCCCGAGATGAAGATATGAATTCCAATTTAGATTGACCAGATTCATTTGAATCTTCCCATCCATCTGCGCCTTAGCCATAAGCGCTCTGTACACAGGAAGTGCCAGGATCTTTCGTTTCGATTCCTCCAATTCAGTAGGTAATCCCATCCCTCTAGTCCTATCTCAGAAGGGCGGCTTGGGTTTCCGTTTCGTTAAGAAGAGAAGGGCCTTCGAGAGTTGATTGTTCGTTACGAGCAGAAGACATACAAAAACGATTGCTACTTTGAATGTCTATCCTTAGCGGTCTATCCACGAAACTACATCTGTAGACTTCGATGCAAAAAAGAAAGAATTGATCTCAAAGAGGCTTCTCCCGCTTAAACAGCTTTCTCAAGCCGATCTTGTGACGGGAGCAAAGAGATCCGTGGTTATCGTTCGATGAGGTATTAGATAGTTCACCTGATCTGGGTGTGTTTTTGGGCGTCCGCTTTTGACCAAGTCAACTGAAGTCACCCCAGAGTGAGAATGCTTTGATTACCGCGGTGGTATGGCTGCTTGAAGGGACCTGTTGCCGACAACTCCGTAAACCAACTGATGGACTTTATAGGTAAGTCAGTCAAGATGATAGGTCTGAAATGAAGAGTACCTTATTTCTTAGCCTTAAGGAAATGCTTGTCTTATTGTTTTTTCTTGGTTGGTACGCTCCCCCTTGTGAAATAAGTCTTCTATCTGCACACGTTCCTGGGAGACTTTCACCCATCCCTTGAGGCTTCGTTCCCGCTTTGAATTGGCCTGTGCCCGTTGATGAATCATCAATCCATTCAGCCATCACGCCGAGAAGACGGACTTGCTGGTATCGTGAAATAGAAGATGGCAGTTCTCTTTTTCAACTAACCCAACCCGCCTTTCATCGCATCGGGCGAGGACCCAAGGCCCCTTTACCTGGCTAGGGTACAATAGCAGTTCCTTAGCGGGAATGAAGAATTCCATCCTCTGGAGCCTCTGGAGATACTAGAAGCAAGAGAGAGGAATAACTTACTTTGTTGGTAGTAGAGATGGTTCTCTAATTCAACCTGAAAGAAACCTAGGGCAGATTGGCCTACTCTATCTCTTCTAACAAGACAAGGGCAAGGGCGCTAGCAGTGTGAAACATGCCGCTATATCTAGCACTTCTTTGCTTGTAACAAACAGAGCTATCTAAAGCTTGAAAGTAAGCAACTGAGCTATATATTCCAACGTACCATAAGCCATCCTTGATCCAAGGCAAGCAGCTCCCTCCTCTCGAATAGGCTGATCGGTGATACGTGATTGAGCTTCGAGGAATAAAAGCTAGACGACTCTGTCCTCCAAAAGCATCTTCCATTCATCCTATACTCAGATTCTGAGTGCCAAAGACAAGATATCCGTCCACTTGACAACGGCACTATGGGTCCTACTATCAACCAGGGGAAGAAATGGCTTCTAGAGAAGACAAAGCTATAGTGCATGTGAAGAAGCAGAAGCAGCAGCCACTAGGAATGGTAAAGAGTGCAGGGAATTCGAAAGCTCAAGGGAAGGGAAGTTCTGATCCGGTGCCAGCACCTTCCTACTTCTTGACCGTGCTTCTCACCATTAGGGGATAGAGTCTAGTAGTTCCTCCCATGCCAAGGAAACTTCTATCGATTGGCGCCGTTGGTTGGAAATTTGCATAGCATTCCCACGCCTCGTTCTTCATCAGCTTGGTGCCGCTTCAATTACGAGGTCTGTCAGCTTCCATCTCCCGATGTTGCTACTCGTATCCATTCCTCCCTGGAACCTATTGCGAAGAGCTTGCAAAGGTGCCAAGGTTGCCTGAATCGAATCAAATAAGAGCTCTGCCTTCTTGACTAGCTATTCGTGCTGCTCCGCTAGCTGGTGACTTGCCTGTCCCCTCATACATACTTACTTAGGTCTAGACCCCTATTCGCTGACCACCGGGCTCCATCTTTCTAGTAGCAAGAAAAAGCCTATAATACTTCTGATTCCATACGCAACGCATACCTCTAGAGTGTAGCAGTGACTTCTTTCTCTCTCGGTGATCCCTTGGTTGGATACTATTTGCATGTTGACTAGTGGGAATTCCAGCTATCCCTTTCCAACAACTAGACAAGTTCGGTGCATCTAGACTTTCTTATTGACCGATATACTGAACCTATTCCTTTCAAGCCAACCGGTTCAAACTCGTAGAATGACTTGACTTTCGAACAAGACTACGGCACTCCTTCCTCGAGAACTGCTTTCGCTTCCAGCTATTTAAGGCAAGACAAGAGCGGATCGGCTTTTCCTTGCTACAGAGGATTGAAGCTCTTTCCACACTGAAGATCGGATCCATTCCAGCTTCACTTCAACCTTGCCAGCTCTATTGCTGGGATTCCAGAAGTTATATTAATGGATTTTCCACCTGGCTCGCTTCAATGGATGAGTCGGGCTAGGGTGATGACTCGGGCTCGGGAGTTTCCAGTGAAGGAAAAGTCTCGTATTTCTTGATCTAGTTCCTACCATTTCTGATCCGGATCTAGCTAGATGAGTAGTTAGTTTGGGAAACAAGGGTGCCGAGCTGATGTGTTATCATATCATATTTGAAAGGAAGTCAGCTATTGAATCAGCAACTAGTCTGGTGTTGATACGCCGTGATGCCTTTGCTTCACAAAAGACACCGTGAAAGAAGCCCACATGCCCACTCTTCTGTCCCCCCCTCACCTCAACCGTATAGTGGATGGGTTTGGGGGGCCTCGGTTTCCCTACACCAGTGAATTTATTTTTCGTAGGTGATCCCGCTCCCAATCGCAGATTTTAACAATCAAGTCGATATGGGGCTTATCCCTTTGGTTACTCCAAAAATATTGGCTGCGCCTGGAAATCTCTTCGAGGATCTGGGCGATTTTTACCCGCTTCTCGGCGCTCGCCGTTTCAAGGTGAAGATCCTCGTAAATTGATTCCAATAGGGTTTCGGGCAGCTTACGATTTCGACAGGATCTCAGAATAGTTTTCATTCTGTTCCTTAATAAAGAAATGGATGGTACTTCAGGTTGCGCCCCATTTATGGGCGGCTCTGACCGAAACCCATCTTTGCCATCGGCGTCTTGACGTCTCACTTTGTTTTTTCGAGTATCCTCATCTCCCGGCGTAGCGGAAGCACTCGACGAGGCCTCTACGACAGCATGGGCTCGGCCCCGTTTCTGGCCGGATGAGTCCATAAAGAAAATCAATACAAAAGTAAACAGGAACAGGACAAAGCATAACAAGAAGAAAAAGGTATCGTGATGTAAGTCAATGATTCCTTGCATCATAGGGAATACGTTTTTTTAGGACCGCTATTTCCTGCACAAAGCCTGTGCTTTTTGTGGTTTTCCGCTCATCAAACCACGCTGCCGGGGCGATCCAGTTACCCGGAGAAGTTCTCTTTGTCTTCGAGCTTTTATTCCTCAATCCACTTATTCGTTCCCTTCTTTCATATACCTCCCCACCAATAGATAGAGACAAATGGGAATAACCGAACCACGTCTACAAAATGCCAGTACCATGCAGCTGCTTCAAAGCCAACGTGATGCTTCTTGGTCAGATGACCAAGATATTGGCGAATACCACATACGATCAAGAAAAGAGTACCTATAATCACATGAAAACCATGAAAGCCAGTTGCTAAGAAAAAGGTAGAACCATAAATACTATCCGAAATAGTGGAGGGTGCTTGGTAATATTCCATTCCTTGAAAGCCAGTGGATACTAGAGCCAGTGAAACGGTTGCTACTAAAGCGTAAACTGCTCGTTTTTCCTTCCCCGCGAGTATAGCATGATGAGCCCAAGTTACGGCAGCTCCGGATGAAAGGAGAATAGGGGTATTAAGAAGAGGGATTTCCCAAGGATCTAAAACCCCAATCCCTTTTGGGGGCCAAATACCTCCGATCTCTACCGTAGGTGCCAAAGAAGAATGAGAAGAAGCCCAAAAAAGCAAAAAGGAACATAACCTCCGAGACTATGAAGAGAATAGAACCATATCGAGGTCCTAATTGTACAGCTTTTGTATGATGCCCTTCCAACGTGGATTCACGTAGAACATCCCGCCACCATACGAACATGGTATAAAGGAGAAATATTAGGCCCAAACTGAGAAGTGTTGCACCCCCTTGAAATGAGTGCATGTACATCACACCTCCTACGGTGGTTGCCAAAGCTCCGAGTGAACCCGAAATAGGCCATGGACTTGGATCTACCAAATGATAAGAATGCCTCTGAGATTCAATCATAAACCACTTTGCCCCGGTTGTATGTAAACCCCCCTTCACCCCCATCCCCTAAAGTGGTAAAGAAGGAGGCTCTTCTTTGTCTCATTAGGACAAACAAATAGGAAGGGATAGTTCTTTCATTGCATTGATAGAAGTGATACTATCAAAAGATCTCTCTATTATTTAGAGAAAAGAGTTGGCGTGGGTTCTACCAACGAAACGCAGCAGTTTTTGATTGGTCTTTATCATTCGGAACCCTCTCTGTATTAGTAAGCGGGCCCACACCTTTGTAACCCAAGGACCGACGAACAGAAATTGAAACAACGGAACCGCACTATCTATTTACGATAATTTGATTGCTGACAACATCACGCTTCTCTTTCTTATTCTTATTTATATAACTTTCACTTTACCGGGCCGGAAAAGTGACACCGTCACGTCTCAGGGTTGT
The DNA here is from genome assembly GCA_028641055.1 of Alopecurus myosuroides. Classification (NCBI taxonomy): domain Eukaryota; kingdom Viridiplantae; phylum Streptophyta; class Magnoliopsida; order Poales; family Poaceae; genus Alopecurus; species Alopecurus myosuroides. Next base: position 103,401,068 of record CM054063.1, on the reverse strand, counting down.
ATGCCTGGAACAAGAAGGGTCGTCGTACAATTTCGGCGATTACAAAAAAGAAGGAGGCGAGCTCCCTATCCCTCTTTGTCTTTCCACTTCCCTCGTTCAGGAACAAACACTTTGCCAAATTCTTTTGAGTCCTGGCCCGGTTTTTCCCCACTAACCAATTACGTTGCGACCACTGAACAAACTTGGTTGACGAACATGGTTTATGCGCCGCTAATCTAGCGGCTTGTCGAGCATTTGACAAACTCACACCATCCATTTCAAATGGGATTTGTCCCGTGGACACACGAGCAATCCAACCCGTAGGATTTCCTTTTCCTCTTCCCATTCGAACTTCTGCAGGTTTCCCCGTAATAGGAAGATCTGCGAGAACTCTTACCCATATCTTACAATTTCTTCGGCATTGTCCGCTCATAGCACTATGGAATTGTCCGATTGTAGCCCGACGCGCTGCTTCAATGGCTCGTTATGAAAGACGACCAGCTCTACAACTTTTGGTGCCATATCTTCCAAAACCAAGTTGTGTACCATCCGGTTCGCGACCCCTACTACATCTGCATTTAAAATATTTACTATATTTCGTACGTTTCGGATATAACACGTCCCTTCTTATTTTGACTATATGAGATCCGCACTTTGACACCTGAAATTCCGTTACGAGTAGATACTTCCGCAGGAGCATAATCGATTTTCTGGTTAAATACATTACAAGATGTTTTTCCATACTTTCCGCATTCAGTTCTAGCTATTTCCGCACCCCCTAATCGACCAGAACAACAAATACGTATCCCCTCCACCCCTTTTGGCATTTTTAATGGAATATCCTTCACTATTTTACTAAAAATGGAACGAAATGAGATTGGATTGTTCTTCAGTTGAAAAGAGATGTCTTGAGCAATCAGAGAAGCACTTTGATAAACAGATTTGATCTTTACCGACTTAATTAAGGTATTAGTGTTTGTTCTATTAGACAAAAAAAAAGATCGCTTTTTTTTCACTTCGTTCAAATAATAGTTGTACCTGTCCGGAATTATCCCCTTTCCCAGTATGATCTCTATCATCATCTCTATTCCCTTTATTAGGTCTATGAATTTCTCTATCAATTCCATTACCTTATCCTTGCCCATGAGGTTCCTACATTTGATCCTAAAAAGAGCTAGGAGTTGTTGCCGGGCATACGCTTTAACGGGGTTGTTATACACCCAATCCTCTTTAAAAAATAAGGCAGCACCGAAGAAAGGAATGAGCGATTTTTTTGTTGTTTCCGCGAAGCGAGGATCATTCGCAAAGCGAATGAAGTGGATCAACCTCTTTTTGGGTCGGGCCAAACACTTTTTATCGCTTTCTACAAAAAAAGCGATGAGAGAGCGTATTAAGCTTCCTCCCTTCGCTCCCCCCATCGTAGATGGTTCAGCCACACCCGGTGCCACGAAATGATTGATAACTAGGACGGGGTTGAAATGCATTTTATTCTTAGTATTAAAAAAGTATTGCATGACCGAATAATTCAAGGAGAGGCGCACAGCGGGGAGTAGATGACTCGTCGGGCCGCGGGACTTTATTATTTGTAAATTATGGACATTTCCCATAATAAGGAAAGGTATGTCATTTACTTTATAGTAATTTCGAAAGAAAACCTCGACGTATTCAGGAGGAAGACACTTGAAGGCCCCGCTCACCCGAAGTGATTTAGAAAAATGATTCTTTCTCGATGGTGATTGGTCATGGTATCCATAACATTGCATCTTTTTCGGCCAAATCCGGATATCGTTTTGCTTCTCCCGGTCGATCGACTCGACTCTTTTCCCTGCCCCCCGGCCTCTCACTTCGTTTCGTTCTTCCTCTGTACCCTCGCTTGAATGAAGACACCCGATCCCGATCGGCCCGACCTTCCCAAATGTCGACCACCTGCCCTTTTCCTTTAGTACGGGTCTTGATTTCTTGTTTTGTTTTAGTTTTGGTCGTGGTGATCGCCAGGGAAGAAAGAAATGAATGAATGTCCTTTTGGGAAAATGTAGAATAATACACCTACCGAGACGAAAGCCAAGGGCGAGTTTTGTAGGTGGACGTATCGAACTGAAATAAGATCTAAGATTGACATCTTGATACAATGATTTACCAAAATAATAAATTGAGTCAATGGTGACAGAGCCGAGGAAACAGATGCGCGAAAGCCGTTGCGTTTGTTTGTGGCGCAGCCGTTTTCTTGCTGGAAGAAGAGCCGCTTCTTTTTTGCGGCGGGGGTTTCCATTCACCAGCGCAGACTACATACACGTGCTCTCCGAACCGTGCTAGATAGTCACCCATCACACGGCTCTAAAACCCAACCTGTGGTGGATCCCGGGGGACAAAGCAAAGTCAAAGCTCCTGATCCTTTGCCCCCGCTGCTGCGGATCAAGCAGCAACGCAGCTCGTGATAAGCTTAGCTTAAGCCGCTAACGTTCGGTTAATAAAAAAGAAAGATGGGTTTTTAGCTCCTTCCCTTCCACTGCATAGCAGCGCTATCAGGTACTACGAGCCCTCTGCCCCACGCATCTAAGCAGCTCGCGTGGTTCACCGGTTCCACCGAAAACTCTCATTTGTTGAAGCGGAGCATAGTGCGGCGCCGAGGGAGAAAGGTCTCTTTTTTTTCGATTTATTCACTGATCTGAAATGAAACTTAGCACCTGTTTTTTTCACAAGCAGAATCAGTCTATCCGAACCGCAGACGCACTTTTCAGATTAGTGACGGCCTCTCCAGCGGAGCTGGGCGCCGGGGCCCTGGATGCGCTAGCGATCGGCACATTAGGGGAGTACTTGCCCGGGTTTATCGGCCTGGTATCCTTATCCTCGCGTTCATGTTATCTACATTCAACTGTGCCCCGGAGACACGGTCGAAGCACGCCCGCCCCGTGTGCTTCACGACATGCTCTGGTCCCGGGTTTCTTCCTGTGGTCTTCTAGCGTTAGAAGAAGTCGTGTCCGTACCGGACATCTGCAACGTCCTCTCACGCCTTTTTTGTTTTTAACAAAGAAAGATCAGGAAAAGACGGACCGAACCCATTCGGTGATTTTCGCGGTCGCCCTCACTGAACCAACTTGGATCTGAACTACGATTCAGATCAAGTCTTACCGAAATTGGATTTCCTTTTCGTGCCATATGCCAATGTCATAGGAATTCACTTTTGCCCCTTTCTGCCCTTTCCTCTATTTCTTCTTTAGGGTCCTCGTTCTATTAGAATTCAAAAACCCCTTGTGCGTCCCCTTCATAAGTGATTTCAACAGGATCTGGAGATTCCCCTGGAGTGGAGTCTCCCCCCGAATCATCATCTGAATCATCATCCAACCTTTTAAGCTTCTTGGATGATGACGGGCCTTCCCCTGATTCCATGGAATGAGCCTCAGGCTCGACGGGGGCCTGGGGATCGGGTGTGTCAGGTTCCCCTCGCTCGGCATGGTGAAACTTCCTCGCCAGATTGGTGGCAACTGTGACGAATTCGCTTTCCGGCCCTGCCTCTATATAGTTGAGGAAGATGTCGTTCAAGGTATCCCCCCCTTCTCCATGCCACAATACTTGAGTCTCGGTAAATTCCGAGACAGACTTACATTCCCCTAAAGGAACAGAGATTCCCACCTCACTGAAAATTCTTTCAACACAGGAGCTTAGCTCCGACAGAATTGCTTCAGGAGGGGCGGCGCGGGCTATTTCCTCGCGGAGGTCAGGAAAGCCGCCTACGGGAGGTAGGTCTACGGGACCTCCCCCATTTTCTGCCATATGGAGGATAATACCTCCTCCATTCTCATTCTCAAGATTCAAGGCTATTCCTTTCACACCGCTGGCAAATTCCACCATTTCTCCTGCTTGAATCTCGTTCAATCCATAAACACGCGCAATCCCATCTCCAACTGAGACCACTCGATCGATCACATCCACTTGAAAATTCGTGTAAAAGTTGGTCATTCTACTTTCTAATAGAGTCGTGAGTTCCGCAGCTCTAGGTGAGAATTCCATACTTTAACAAAGACGAGGGATGATATTTTGAAGGGAGAAATCCGCTTTAAATAAACTACCTTGATCTTCGGTAGACTAAACACTTGATGAAATCCCGAAGGATTTACTCTAGCACATTTCTCGGTAGACTAAACACTTGATGAAATCCCGAAGGATTTACTCTAGCACATTTCGGTGACATACATGTACGTAAATTCCTTTGCGATTTGGGAATCTCCGGATCTATGCTTATTTGCAACTCCCCGAAGCATTTCGTCACTTGCTACGCCCTTCCTCGTCTCTGGGTGCCTAGGTATCCACCGCAAGCCTTTCCTCTTTTGAACCTCGCCATTAACGTTAAGGCTATGCCATCCTAAGGTGCTACTAAATGGAAGGATCTTATCAACGTCCATGAATGCGAAATCATAGATCGAACTGCCGAATTGGCAAAATTCGGTGCTATCATAGTATCCGCTAAGTTCACGGGCTGGAGATAAGCGGACTCGAACCGCTGACATCCGCCAAAGGGTAAACCACCGCCTATCAGGCCTCCCCGACGGGTTCTACCATAGAGGCCAACGATAGACAATAACTCCCCCCCCCCCCCGAACACAGCTTACAACTTTCATCGTACTTTGCTCTCCAAAGAGCAACTCTTCTCAAAATCTCAAAACAAAAGGTGCTGAGTTGGAATCCCATTCTAAGGATTCTTGTGGTTCCGGGGAATCCAGCTACAGGAGAACCAGGAACGGGGAGCTCTCCCCTTTTTCCGCCCGACTCTTTGATCTTAAACTTAAGAATGCTGGTTTTAAGAATGAGTGATTGCCCTTCTCCGACCCTTACTGTCCAACCGGAGAGCGGACGGCTAATGTGTTCCACTTATTGAACAGGGTCTATGGTCGGTCCGTGACCCCTGGATGCCGAAGGAGTCCTTGGGGTGATCTCGTAGTTCCTACGGGGTGGAGACAATGGGGTCGGTCCATGGATTTTCCTTCCTTTTGCCACATTTCGCTCAAAGGGTTGAAGCAGGGAGTGGGACTGGGAACAGCGATGGTGAAAAAGACAAACATTCGGTAATTAACCTTGCTGGCTTTCTAACACAAATTCCCATAAATAAGTGAAGCCTACGCATGCATAAGGATTGATGAGTCATATTACATACAGGCATTAGTGGAATTTGACCATATTCCCACAAGACCTTATAATAGGTAAACTAGGTATGGAGTATTTTTTTTTAACGGTGTCAGTTTTCTGTTTTGAACTCCTGGTACTGTGCAAATCCAGTAAGTGGCCCACATCCACAAGTCTTTTTTGTCAAGATATTGTTTCAAGTGTGGTGTCATAGTTTGATGGTGTTGCACCTAAGCATGATGCACTGCTGATGCACTAGTTTGGTTCATTTGTTAGACCTCTCTCTATATGCGTGCGTTCAATGAAGCAGTGCAACTGTTAGTTAGTTGACTTGAATTGTGCCCTTTCAACTTCTAACTGCAATACCATTTACCTGCAGTTCCTACACACTTGGTAGTTTGAAGTATTACATAACTAGGATGAGGGTTTAGTTTTTCAATATTCATTGCGTCCTTTAGAAGAGTATCCGGATGATGAAAGGGCGGGCACCCCATCGTTCCACTAAAATGGTCCAAGGAAATCTGGCAGGAGAATGATCGGCTAGAGACAATTTTCCTCTTGATCACCCTCCCCAACTTGCCTCTGCGCATGTAGACGAGAAGCGCTCTCAGTAAATTAGCAAGTCTTGTGGGTACTCCGATCTTGTTCGTGAGGAAGAAAGACTGCCTTCTTCGTTCAATGAATCTGCATACCACCAAGGGCTATTAAAAAAAAGAAGTCTGAATCCGTGTCTTCTCTGCCATTTGATTTCCTTCACCACTAGCACTAGCCCCGCCAGCTACTAGAGTATAGCAACTTTCGCTACCTTGACTCTTCTTGTTATTATCCAGACCCTCATTCAAAAGCAAAGAAAGAAAGATGAATAAGCAAAGCGAAGGCCAAGCCTGATCTCCCTTTCCCTTGATATGGTGGACTCCTAAAATAGGCTTTCTTTGTTCGTATGATTTGGAAGAATACTATAATAAGCCACTCCTGAAAATGGGCTGGCTACTCGAACCAAATATTGAACTTGCTCTTTAGCATAGGTAGACTTCACTACCTGGATAGGTCAGCCTCGTTCCCATTTCTCTGGATCCGCCATCAAAACATCAAAAGCATGGTAAATTTTATTGCTTCTAGCTGTAATGACCTTTTTCATCTCTTATAACAACTCCGGTTGCACAAGCTTTGGTATCATGATTAAAAGCAGCATCAACGTTCAGTTTCAACATACCTCCCAAAGGTCGACTCCACTTCGCCATTTCTTCTTGGTTCTTCGTCTTCCTTGCCTTCTCGTAATTAGCAGTGATAGCATATATGGCCATTGCTGATTTCACTACCGGCTGCATAATTTCATCGATCACAAGGACGTACGATTTGCTGCTAACTAGCTAGCACTACAAAAGGAGTCAGGCAGGCATACAACAGAGTCAAGAACAAGCGAGCGTAGCCACGGAATCGTAATGCAGACTCGGTCGGTACAACTCTTATCTGCCGACATACTCCAGAGTGGGCAAACCCAAGGACTAAAATATAGATGTTGCCTGGACGTTCGAGAGAGTCAGCCAAAGCAAAACCAATTTTACTGGAGGATGTCATACGTAACAGAGGAAGCTTTACTTGTCTATATACATACAACGGCTGTTCAATCTTGTACGTGCTGTCTGCTGAAAGATGGAACTCACACCTTCATTTACAGGAGAACAGAGTAGGGCAGCGATGAGCTACTGATACGTGAGATGTACGTGGACGATGCTAAAAATAAGTAAAATTAATCGACCTAGAAATTAATTGATCGATCTACAAGGTAGCTAAAGTTGGTTAGAAGCTCCGAATTCAGCCATAGAAGAAGGATCAGATACCCTTATAGGTGACAGAAGTGGTTTTTGCAGCTGCTGCCTGCGCTGTCCATGCGGGAGATTACCCACAAGCCCCATCTAGAAAAAAAGGCAAGGCAGCATAAGTTAGGGAGCATAGGTAAGCTATTCAGGAGTCGTCTAGATAGAGTACCGTAGTCAGTTAAGTAGGCCTGCCTGTAAGTTAATATTATTAAGGCTATGCCAAGTGGGTTCCAATGCTGCGCTGCGGAGGAAGGGGGTAGGATGGTACTTGAATCTATCTATAGACATAGGATCCCCCAGCCACTGGAATCCATTGGTTTCTGTCTCAATTCGTCATTTGAACTGACCTATTGCGTTAGGACACCTCCTCTGGGGTACTTATCAAGCAAGCCATGCCCTTAGCTGCACTTGCAAATTCATCCAGAAGGCTCTGAAGAAGACAACTTGAAATATTCTAAAGAAAGCAGTAATGAGTGCATCGAACGGTTGGTTCCACCGATTGACACTGTGAGAAGAAGCTTATGTGAGGCCTCTTTGACCCTGCCCTTCGGCTTGATCTTTCTCTTGCTTCATTCAATTCCGAAGATCCTAAAAAGTGGGATAATGCTTGGTCTATGGCTATGGCACGTCCAGGTGGCATCCATGGAGTTATGGAAGTGAAAAAAGAAGACCATTGGGCTGGGGCCCTCAATCACTCTGCTGGGCGATGCTTCTTACTCTACCTTTCAATTCCTTTGCCTTTCTTCTTCTGATCGATCCAATGGTTCGGACTAGGACGCGTAAACCCCGAAGGGAGATTGACCCTACCTAAGTATTTTCTTAGATAGAAGTGGTTCGTCAAGTGTGAGTCACGCCGGGGCGGGTAGACCCACTTTTAATAGCAACACCAGATCAATGGAAAATGGAAGTTTCTAGAATTGCTGCTCTGTTCTGTTCAAGTTCTCCAGGGTTCGGTTCAGAAGGCGGGATGGAAGAGAGAGAATGGGCTCATCGTGCGACAAGGTCGATCGATCACTCAAACTGTTCGGTATCTCTACAATTGAGTGAGCTGTGTTGCGAAGGAAAATGATGAAATTGCTTACTTTTCACAGGCGTGAATTCGTACTTCGATTAGATAGTTTCCATGCTTTTGAGAAAAAGATGTTGGTATCTGAATGAAAGTCGGTAAGCAATCAATCTAGTGTTGTCCTCGGCAGACCAGGAAATGTAATAAACTTTGGAGCCTCATCATTGGAAAGATTGACAACTTAACGGTCTGAAAAACTATTAAAAGACTTACTTTTAAGCCCCACTGGTTCGCTTTATTTTCAACGGACATTTCCTCCCTCGTCAGCAGCTTCATTACCTGCTAAGTCTGGAAGGGTAGTAAAATCACTCACAACAATCAATCTTTCCTTATGATACTGATACGATGCAAACGGTGACACCCCCGGATAATGTGTTTGTGCATTTGTGTCTGTCTTCCCTATATGTGTTCTATACCTGTCTTTTGGTAGTATGGGTCTTGTTTAGCCGGAACACCTAAGTGTACGTCTCCTAGTAGCTCGTACCAACCATAGGTATCTTATCTTCTCCTTCAAAGTAAGGGCTAGCTGCAACTGAATAGGCAATCAGCAGAATGTCTTATAAAGCGGACGTCTGGGTTTTGGAAAGTGTCATTAAACCACAGCTTTAGCTCGCGGGTTCGGTTGGTCATGTCCTACTGATATTTACGTAAGTAACACGCTTTCCAGCAAGTGAGAGAGAAGCAGCATAGTGGGCTTTCAAATGAGAGATTTTTCCCGTGGAAGGAGAGTGTCATGAATCAATGAGCTGAGAGCTCAGTACTTAGAGGTATTCAAGCACTACTTCCGCCTTGCCTTGAGAAGGATTTGTTTAAATCGTTAACGAATACAGATCCACATCAAGAAGAAAGGAATAAGAATACGAGGTTCCAAAACAAAAGGAGCGGCATCTACGCCAATGTTATCCCAAGCCATTGGATGTCTTCTTGGCATATTGAAATTCGAATTCTCGTAGAAAGACTGATACCAATAAAATTAAGGGCGAAGAATGGATTGGATACCTTGAATGCTTCCTTCGAGCTACCATACCAAACTCTTTCTGGCGCATACATTCCACCAGCATCTCCGGCATATAAATTTGAAAGGGAAGCAAGCAGAAAGAAAAACATAGAAGTCTTCAACAGAAGTCTTAATTGGATAAAAAGAAAGAAGCAAACCAGAGGAGTTGCAGGTAGGATTTGTTTGGGCCATTGGCCCTTCCCCCGCCCTAATGGAACCAATGGAAAAGGGTAGGGTCATCAAGTAGAGGCTTCGCCTTTCTCTTCGGATTGGCCAATAACTCCATCACTTTCTCTAAGTCATTTCTTGGCGTAGAGATTTACTTGCCTTGGCTACCGAGAATAACTCGGAGGAGACCCCTATGGAGACAGAAGCTTAATATTGATCAAATGATTTAGAGGATGTTGTAATCTCTTCTCATGGTCTTTGTTCGCTTTATTATCCCGTTGTGAGAATGGCTAGGACTGTGGATCCACACGCCCCTCTAGTCAGTACTTTCCGAGTAGCGCAAGGCTTCTTCGTTGGCAAATAAACGAATTAATGAACTAATTTCCTAATATGACGTGAACTTGAACTAGCATTGATCAAGTCCATGAGCTCATAAGAAGGAGTTCTTCACGTGAGAAAGTCCACGGCTTAGCTTAATTCAATAAAAAAGAAAGTATCCAATCGACTTTAGGAGCGTCGTTTCTATCTGAAACGGTAAAGCGAGGCTCGCTATAAGGGTCATAGCTAGTTCAGGATTGGTAGGAAAGTAATACAAATGATTGTAATATGACAACCCCAGGGGAGCTAGCCTTTGTGTTAAGATCAAAAAGAAGAGCCCTCTTTTCATACGACTCGGTAATTCCATTGCTCTATCCGGCCGCAAGATTCGATCGCGTACAGCACGAGCACGAGATGGGTTGGGGACTTAGAAATGAGCTATGCTCCAAGAATTTACCCCAGAACTACCTTTGCCCGCCTTTTCTTGTAGAATCCATTCCCCCTCTTGACTATATTTAGAATGCTTTTAGGGCTAGTGGAATGAGGCTGGAACCCATCAATATCGCTAAACTGGGAGAGTTGCTTGTATTGGGTTCAAAGTTTCGCTCTACCAAGGCAAGATATAATATAATACGCATCCAGCTTTAGCTGAATATAGTTAGTGTTAAGCAAAGTACAGTATGCCTTGAGTTCTGATTTATCCCAGTTTAGTTCCTTTTTTGTTTAGTTAAGCCATTTAGTTACGTGAAGTCGGCCCTCGAGTCTTAGTAGAGTAGCCTAAAGCAGTGGAAACTTGCCATGCATTCTACTCAATAGGGAAGTGAAGTTATAGAAGTCTTTCTTCCTCTTCTGGTGAAGCTAGCTACTGTCGTTTCTATTGGTTTCTCAAGAGGCTCAAGGTCTTGCTCTACCTAATCCGATCTAGTTCCGGTCTGTAATGATGGATAGGAAGGGTTGAGAGAACTACGTATCTTGCCTAGCATTTGTGTGTGCGCACCTGCTTTTCGGCGGTTAGCGAAACGAAAGTAAAGACAGCTATGTGTGATGAAGTAAGCCCTACGATGCTCGGTTAAGTAAAGACTATTGTTATCTCATACAAAACAAGGACTCGGGAGAAGAACTAGTTATCCCCACCAGAGGGGGAACTCTGATTCTCTAAGATGTGTCTAAACGAAAAAAGAGGGACTGGTCGAACGGAAAAAGCGAGATTCTGTGAGTGTTCAGTCCGGCCCAGAAAAGTCTCACCCCCGGGCTCAGAAAGAAAGGAGAAATGCGTTAACGGCACTAATAGAGAGAAATCAATACAAATGTAGAAAATACTGATACCTTCGGAAGCAAAGGCTTGAGAACATTATTTGAATCAACAATCTCAACATTACTTAGTTGCTGTGACTGGAATTAAGAAGATATCTTAGTGTCCTACTATCCATGTAGACAACCATAATAAAGTTGAAATTGGAATAACTAATAAGCTCGTTCAAAGGAGAACAATCTTATAGATTGACCCGGCGTATCCAACGATCTCATGTAATCATTAACAATCTGCTCAGTATTGGATATCGGGTTGACTCCATAGTATCCGCCAGTAGGCTGGAAGATAGGGCCAGGATAATAAGAAGGCGAATAATCGCTGACATCCAAACTACAACTTTCAAGATCGCTTTCCTGGATAATGTGAAACATAAACAATTGAGGAAAAATTGCAGCTCGAAAACTGAACAGTCAACTTATGTAACAAGAACCAGAGCACACCTGAATAATAGTTCTATATAAAAAAAACTAGATTACCTAGGATAGAACTAGCCTGTAACAGAGCAGCAGCAACAAGTGAGTAGTAGACTCTTCCTGAATCCGAAGCCTAGTAGTTTTCCTTCTTTCACGGCCATCCCTTGCAGACAATAACAACGATCTAGTCCAACTTGAATTCCAATCATAAAATAAAGGAATTTGCTTTGGTTGTTTGATCAAGAGAGAAAGTCAAGCTGCCAAGTAACCAATTCATCCCCTTATTCCCAAGTTCTTATTAGATTGTTTGCCAACTTTAATTGAAGTCCAGGAAAATTTTCCCTTAGATAAGGGATAGGTCTGTTTTAATTAACGAATCGAGCCCCTTGAGTAGAATCTATCGTATCGAGGGCATACTCAAACTTATGATATAGAGCGCATCCAGTTGTGTAGTATTTAGCTTACAAGGATTTACTCGACACCATCGATGCGTAGTCTATCAATCAATTTAATGGGACTTATTTATATGCCTGTTACGAGGGGAATCTGCCTGTTATTCAATCTATCTCTTCAATCTGCTTACTGGTTTCCTTCTCGGCCAATGGAACATCTATCGCTTCCTAATCTGGAACTGAACTGAACAGAAATCTTGGTCAAGTATTGGGAAAAGGAAAGAGGCCCTTTTATTTTTCAAAACTAAGAAGGAGATGTGCATAGCGTTGTAAAGATCGGCAGAAGAGGAAGGGTGCAGTTAAGTTACAACATCTTCTGTTTCCAAGTCGAGAGGCTTCTTTTGATAAAGAAACTATTACTCTGCTCGCTATACGAAAACCCTTGCCATTTCCTCGATTCCCGTTGAGAAAACAATCGATTTTGTATTTTAGGACCTATTCTGAAGAAGGCCCGAGGTATCGAAGATCTAGAAACGATACGATGACTCCTGTTCGATCCTTTTCCGATGAAATGAATGAATTACCATGCTTTCCGCCGGCTGATAAAGAACTTATTGATGATCGATTGCTTCACCCATGATCTTCTGATCTTGCTATAACATAACGATACTGCATTTCCCCTCTTCCTTGTCTCTACTTACTTGTTCATTGCTCGACTCGAGGGAGGGGCTCTATATAGCTGTTTTGCCTTCTTTCTTGGACTCTCAGGTGAGCGCTTAGGCATGTCAAGAATAAGATCGGAAATAGCAATCCCAATCACTATAAGTTGGCACCTTGCATCCCGGATCACACAAGAGATGTCAATTTGAGAGCCTTCGATCCGCCATTTAGTTTCTCTGCTTTCATTATAATGAATTCTAGCTGGCCTATAAAAAGGTAGACAGAGATCTTGTGCCTTGGATTTAGCTTACTCCATGCAATTGACAGCTCCATAACTGGCTTATTATCCCCTATCCAACTGTCTACTTCTTTTTAGCTAGACGGTGCTCTGCCTGGCACTAAAGCATCCTTCTCTTTACTTCTTCTTCTGATCGATTGGCATTGATTTGATTGATCTCCCTTTGTAAATGCCTATTTTCGGGGTCAATTTGCCGATCAGTTCTGTCCAGCTATATGCAAAAGTGCTGAATTTGGACCTCCCTGATTGTAGGTCTTAAATACTTGATGTTTAACGAATCTCGCCTCTAAGGGGCTTTTGCTACCTTTCGAAGGGGATTGCACATTTGAGTAGTTAAACGAGCGTTTAAGCTCGTTAAAAGCGGGTTTCATTCCTCATGAAACATCAAGTGATTAAATGACCTTTGCGCCAGGCCAAACAAGAATCGTATTTGCCAACTAGAATGAAGAAGGAGATAGCTTTATTTCCTTCAACTGAAAGCAGCAGGTTGGATAAGGGTGCCAGTGAAGAAATCAAGAGAATATGCTTTGGAGTATTCATTGAAAGAAGTCTTCCTATAAGATAATCATCTTTCCTTTGTTTTGACATTCTTGATGTATTTTCCACTGTATGGACATCCTTCTATGTTTGTATCGGTAGCCTCTTCAAAGTATTGCTTTAAATCATGAAGACAGAGAACCAGCTGACTACTATAACTCCCCATCTCATCCCTGCTGCTGATCCGTGGTACCATTTCTCTATGGAGAAGTGTTGATGGAGTGATGACTATGAATAATATGGAGAAGTGTTGATTGATTGATGATCTGAAATAAAAAGAATGCAGAGAATAGGATCCACGGCTATGAGAGAAAGCAAACTATACTAGCTTCCTGTTGCCGATTAGTTGAAGGGAAAGTAATAAATAGTATTAGGAATTATAGAGCAGTAGACAGCATTCTAGACCTCCAGGATAGAGGAGTAGCCAGACATATATATAGACATCAAGGATAGAGCTGGAGACTCAGATCCAGATCCGGAATAAGAGAAGTAGGTCAAACATCCTAAGACCGATCTTATCCTTTATTATTATTACCCCCACAAGGCTCAACAGAGCAGAGACACAAGAATAGCCATATTACGATATGCCAATCGTCAGAACAATCAGAAGGTTAGTTTGTTTGCTGATCTTGTTATTGAATGATCACACGACATCGAATCTTCCTGAATAATACCTATGCAGACTCCAAATCACTTCTTATTTGAAAGCCCCTCAACTTATTGGAAAGCTGAGGTCATCATATCTATAAATGAAATTCAAGAACCAAACCTTTTCCACCAGCTTAAGATAAGAGCGATTCACAACTGTGATTAGGATAAGGACAAGTAAACACGTCAATTGTCTCAACAATAGAAAGTGTTTGGGTGGGCCGCCTAATGTTAGTCCAACGCCAGTTGACAAGAAATCAGTTGGTTTGGTTTGGTTTAGAATGACTACTTTGTACATAATTTAAAGCGTCAAAGCTGCATGCAGTCGGGCAATGTTAAGCACCTGCCAATGCGGAATGATACGGCCTGGCGGCGCTCACCGGAGACCTAAACTTATTTACGGGCTGAAGCAAGAAAATCATGACCAATTGAGTAAGGCAAGCCGCCTTCCTTCCTCCTTCTATGAACTGAAGCTCAAAGCCCATGAAAGGGACCAGGCCGCGTCAATCTCCGCGGGGGGCTAGTCTCGATAGTGCTTTGCCTTTAAAAGACAGGGACCACAGTACTTTTCATAATTGGGAAAGTCATCAAACTTTCTATATAAGATTCTTGGAAAGTGCTAGGGGAGAGGTAGGATAATTGACTCGATCTGCTGACCCGCTTTCTTTCCATCAACTTCATGCAGAGGTGTTTTTCTTTGCCTTCATTCACATCTTCCTTTTGGCGTTCTCTGCCTTGCAGCTGTTTCCTGTGTATTGATTCCATGGAAGAGATCGCAAACTAAGTCATTTCTCAATCAAGAATGCTAGTGAAGTTTTTCACTTTGCTATACGGATTTCTTGTTCAACACGTATTTTTAACAGATTTCACTTTCGCTTTTTGTTAATAGTAACAAGGCTTTTCCAAAGAAGCAGCATCGCGTGGGCCAGTTCTGCAATCATATCACTCCTCGCTTCAGCCAAGCAAACCCAGCATCTCATATCGATTTTAAGGCATGGAGCATGCGATAGATTGTACACAAGAGGCGGGTAAAGGCCGTTCTTTGTTACTCGAAAGCCTTTGTTTGGATCCCCTACAGGACTGTCATGAGCCCCTACAAGGAGTCAAAATAAAGCCGAAACCAGATACAGGAAGTGTTGACCCGGATCAATTGAGTGCGAGCCCTTTTATCTTGAGCTGATTCTCCTTATTTTAGAGATGTGGCGAAGGTAAATTGAGCTCTGGCCTATGGGGAAGGAAAAGGCTCTGACGAAGCTCCAGGGATTACAGGAAGGTTTAGGCCTTGTGAGCAGCTCCAAACGGCCAGAAAAGAAGATGGTCCCGCCCTTACTTCGGCTTGAGGAGTCGTTTTCTCGCTATCTTCTTCGTCTGGATTAGCCAGCCTAGCCTAGTATAGTAGGTTGTTTGAGTTTCGGGAAAGGCAGAGGTGCTTTCTAAAACAGCCGTTACCGCTATGTTCTCAGTCCAAGATCAAATCCCTATCTATGGTTGGGGGAGCTCGGTATGCCAACGCTTGCCCCTGTGTTAATGGATCAAATCCAGCAATCATGTTTTTCTTCAATTCCTGAGTTCCTCTTGTATCGGTTCAAGCGAACCCACCAGACTTATTTAAGTGGATGGATGCCAGTAAGGGCTGGCTCTCCTCTTCAGGGCCAACGATAGAAGGCAGCGTAAAGAAAGGTAGGGTGCCGTAACTTCTACCCCCGATTCGCTCTTTACCGTTTTTTTTCGATATCCAAAGAGACTAGATTTCGGATGAGACAAATAGAAACAGATCCAAGAAAAAGGCACTACTACTGTAGACTTCATCAACATATGTTTCCTGCTTTCGTACTGCTCCAGGTGACAGTGCGGGTGTGGGAAGCATAGTTCTAGTTAGCTGGTTTAGCTTCTGCTGAGCCTTCTAGTCTTATCTTCTTGTCCCAAAATAAATGAAATCAAAGAAAGGAATAGGAATCCTATGAGTTTTTGGATAGGTGTGATCACTTTTGTTTATAAGCAGAGGTTTACTACGTGCTATTAACTTAAGCTTCCGCTTACTGAGGATTTACTTGCTTAGCTTGCAGCTTCCCTTCCCTGCACCCTTAGATGAAATGAGTTGTAGCCTCGGAGGAAGCTGGAAGCATAGATAGGATTTAGGGCGTTGGGTCCTTCCAGAAAGCTGAAGTATTAACTGCCATGTTGGCTTAATCATTCATTTATCGGATTAGAATTCCTAAAATATTCCAGTGAGATGGGGGTCTAAGGTCGGTGTTTATCTTGTGCCTTGCAGCTCCTTCTAACACAATAACTTACCTAAATAACTGATATTGCTAATAGTACTAAGGTGAGTGCCTTGCAAGGTCATAGACCGCGTTCGCCTAAGATGGAGAAGCTGCTAGATTTCCATGTTCATCATCAGCAGATCCCAAAGCTTATCTGCCAGATGAAGGGCCCGGTGCTTCTCTTGCTTTAGTTCGCCCGGCGAAAGAGACCAAAGGTCACGCCTGCAGGTTAGTTCGGATAGGAGACTTACAAATGGCATATGGAATTGATTTTCATTCCTGGCTAATGGAGTTTTTATTCCTTCGTCGGGTGTCTTTAGAAGGTATGAGCTGCGAGATTGGACTCGATGCCCGTCAAAGGATGATCCAAAAATCCTTATCCTTATTCCCCCGTGGAAGAATTGGTATCCTTCACTAGCGAGTTCTAGGTGATATTCTCTTATAGGAGAAATTGATTGAATTTGAAATGAGAACGATTCCATTATTTGTGTACCTGGCCAGGGCCGCTCACCCGAAACAAGGACTTGAGGACATCTTTGAATTGTATCAGCCACCTTATTTATTGGTAAACGGCGGAGCCGTAGATCGTTTTTTATACGCTTTCACTGTCACCGGATAATTTACTCACTTCCTCAACTATGTTATTTCTTGTGACTCGAATCACAGATGACCCGGAGGAGGAAGCACGGAACAAAAGAAAAGATAGGGTCGGGTAGCGGTTATAACATCGATCGTATGAGGCACCAGGCAAGATAAGTTGAATGAATCCGGTGGGATTGGAAGTACCGCTGCGGGCGGGCCAGCTATGTTAAGGCGTTTTCCTTTCGTCTTGATCCACTACTACTGGTTTTTCATTTACTGGCTTCGATGAGGGAGGATGGGATAGAATTATTGTTAGTGACTGTCTAGAAGAATAGGGAGTATCAGTAGTAGCAAGAGCTCGAAGCTCAGCCTCCGCACTAGAAGGAGACACGCGGATGGAGAGATTGATATTCGGATGCAGCACAGCCTGTATTTCGTATTACACGACCTAATCGCGCAAGAAATCCTTTCTCTTACTTGGCACTTTGTTTGTCCCTTTATTTGTAGATTGGACTGGCTTTCCAGTTAAAGACTGAGCTATTTCGCACTTTTCTAACTGACTCAATTGATAACTGGCTGATGTTACATACCAGTTTCCCGTACTACAGCAGATGAGGTTACCAGTCCCGCGCCCTTCCGCACAGTGGGCAGGGACTATTGTGGTCCTATAAGGTCCTTCTACTTTTTAAGATAAACTGTCAATTGCTTAAACTCTTTCTCTGTGAGAAAAAGAGAGTGAAAGGCAAAATGAGAATGTACCTGGGTCGATAAAGCCCCTATCGCTTGTACAATCTCAGTATGTTTTTAGAGCTCGCCCTATTTAATTAAGGCACAAGAAGAAGTGTTTTGATCGTTGTATCCGCGCCGCTGGATCACCCTTAGTACTTTGCCAGTCAAAGAGGCATCACTTTATAAGCTGAGATGGATTTCTGTGTCCTGCTTGGCTGTTTTTCCTTCAATTCCTATTCGGGATTGCCCCTAAGTGGCACCCCGTCTCTATTTTCCAACTCTAGATCGGTGGTTCGTTGCGCTACTTTCTACTCTCCTTGTGCGTTCTTGCCATTCCATACTAGACTATTTGGAGTGGAGAACCGGATTGGTGGCTACCGTGAATCCGGTATCTGAAGGAGTTTCAACCCGCTCACTCAAGCAAACGGGTCTTAGTAAAGATAGAGATCTCTCCCGCGCTAAAATGGCATTATCACCTCTCCCCGGTAAAATAAGTGCCACTGGGGAAGCCCCCGGAGGGAGGTTATTATCCCATCTCTAGAGTCCATCAATCTACTCAATCCTTCCTGTTCTGATGATCTATTCAAACAAACTTTGGCACCCAATTGCCAAAGAAAAAGAGTAAGTTTTCTTTTCCGCTAGGCGAGCATATTGTCTCGGGTCCAAAACCCTTCCCCTTTTCTCTGATTGCGACATTAATTGACTCTTGCTCACGCGGAGGTCAATCGTACTGGGCGCCTCGAGCAGTCACCCGTGTACCGGTAGAGCACCACCGGTCGGACCGGTCACTACTTAGGTGGTTGTGCTTCACCAGTGGCACAGGTAGACTCTTGCTGGTGGACATTCTATGAAATTATTCTTAAGTTCTCATCGGTGCGACTCAGCAGTCCCACCGGTGGCTATCCAAAATCCAAAGAAACATCTAATTCCATTCGTCTGCAGCAGGATAACACTTACCCCTATGCTTCTGTCCATCTTACCCTTGCAGATGTCAGACCGTGATTCAGATGGGTTCAGTGAAGGCCCAGCAGGTCTTGGTGGTGATGATGAAAGTCCACCGCCTTCACCAAAGGACTTTGTTGACAGTTCTGAGGACTCCGAGCAGAAAAAGGCTGCTGGCAGAGGTAGGGGCAGAGGCGGTAAGTCTAAAGCCACTATTCCTGCATCAGGCAGAGGCAGGGCTCAGCGAGTTACAAGATCCAGCGGGCAAGCAGCGCCCAAAAGAAAACTAGTTGTTAGTAAAGCTGCTATTGCAAAGAAGCAGAAACTGATAGAGGCTCAAGCTGCCAAGCATCAGATCGAGGAGACTGCCTATGCAGAATACTTGTCAAAGGCCGAGCAAGTTGTTGATCCAGAAGCAATGCTAAGGCAGCAGGACAAATAAATTCTAAAGGAAATTGGTACTGAAATGCCACAGTTTCTAGATCGCACAGCTGAGGGTGCTAACTCCGCTCAAGCCGAGAAGCTGAAAGGCCTAGTTGAGATGATTGGAGGCACCGCTGCCCCTCTTCAGACATGAGAAGAGGTGGAGAAAAGAAAGAGGCTAGCAGGCCCTACTGATAAAGACAGTGATGAGGAAGATGTACAGCCAACAAAGAGAAAAAAAACAAAGAAAGAGCTAGCTGAAGAAAAAGAGGCTCGCAAGAAAGAAGTCAAGATCGAAATCGAAGCATTGTCATTGGGTTGAAGATCAATTCATATCGACAAGACTTTCCATTCATCTTTTTGTTGATATTTGGATTCCGTTTTCAAATAAAGTCATCTTGTAGTTAGAAATCACCTTTAGAATCATCAGCCTCTGTCCCTACACTGACTCGCTTATCCGGGATCGATCCCGATCCTTTATTTCGAAACGAGGATAGGTCTCTCGCGGAACGAGGTGTAGATTGAGAAGAAAGATGAGCGTATGGTCCATACTCACTCGGGTTCACACTTTTTTGCAGGGAGAAATGGGTACATGCCTGTAGATCTTCTTCTCACAGCGAGCACTTGATTACGGAGCCTGATTCTATATATTATTTATGGATTATTATAGAATCTATCTTTTTCTTCAAATCATAGTGGGAATCCTATTACCGATACCTAAATGTTTTCTTTGTCGAAACAGAAAGGAGGGAAATTGGATAACCGACGACACGAGTTTCCCGTTCAACGTTCCGCTTCGCTCCACTGTTAGATAGGCAATTCAATAGTTACCGACGAAAGGAGTTCCCCTTCTCTTGACCAATTGACGTTCTGCTTCAATAAGTCATGACCTTCACTCTCCTCAAGTGAGGAGGGCATATTGTTTGACCAACGAAAGCCTCACTAGTTCCTTCTTCCCGTTCACTATTCCCGTAGCCTGATACGAGTTATTTAGTTCGTGTCTCCTTGTTCTTGGGAAGAACCGAAGGTTCATTCGCGGCACTCGTAGACATAGTTGTATTTCAGACCCTCTTCTTTCCCTAAAAAGCTAATAAATCAAAACAAGAGAAAAGCATAAGCGAAAGCTCGAGTTGAAGAGTGGAGGTCGCTCGGTAACTCGAGTCGATCAGTCCCATTCATTCTTGCCCGAAACAAGTGGGCTATTCATTCCGGTGCCACCTTTCTTCTCTCGAGTCCATGTTCTCTATTTCCCAAAACACATTCGTTCACCGACCCGTGGACCAGAGGTTGCTTGCTTGGAATTGAGCTTTCTTTAGTACAATCTTTTTGCGAGAGCAACCCCGGGTTCGTTCCTAAGACTACACTCACAGCTTTCTCTGTTCATGTTCCGGCATAGGAGATCTAGTGGTAGGATAGGGGACAGAGCTTTAGGGCTGCAGTAAACCTCATATGCGCGTGGCTCATCATAAGACCTTAGCCTGATGTCCTACCCAAAGACTTCAAAGGTAGTCAAGGACAACCTTTCCGAGTTCTAACTTCCAAACCTATAACTTGGTTTGCTTGCCTGCTTCCTATCTGACCTATCAATCAAAGAAATGTTCTAGTTCCACGATACGAGCTTGACTGTCGCTCTGAGACAGTAGATTTCTTGGTTGGGGGTCCCTTTATCAAAGGCTCCCTTCCCTACTGATCATACAACAAATGAAGGTGGTTAGAAAGATGGCACATCGATCTTCTGTACACCCTGTTCGTGCTGCGGAACGAAGAAAATCCGCCTTCCTTGGAAAACGAATTCCTGACTCCGAAGTATCAAAGGTGGGTGGCGCCTTCTGAAGAGCCCTTCATTCTGCGACTCAGATAGGCTAGGATTCGTGTCTCAGCCGGAAGGGGTCGTAGGACTGACTCAGACAAAGCGTTAGAAGTACGATCTCCGAATCTATAAGCTTTGGCCTGCCTTCTTCCCTTATCTAATCTCTTAGGTAATAATGAAGTGGTGTTAATTGTCACGCTAAGGAGCTGACCAGTGACATTTCTGTCTCAATTGAAGTCAACCTTACTATACTCGCTTGTAGGAGATCATCGCTCAGAAGGGCGTTCTTTCGCTAGAAAAACAAGAGTTTGAAGATCACCCACGAAAAGGTCAGAACTCTCGATCTAGCCCCACTTTCTATAGCAATTTATCGACATGTTGTTTCGAATGTCCTTGAAAAGGCCTACACACATACCCTGCCACTCGATGTAGGTTTTGCCAGCGATGTGTAGTGGGTTTGTTCAGTAGAGATGGGTAGAGCGCACAAGTATTGGAAGGAAAGTTTCACCCTTCTGAAAAGAGAAAAAGTCTGTATTGAACTATGATTTGAATTCCTTTCTTATTAGTTTCCAAGTGAAAAATGTTCATTGCCTTGATCAGAGCCTTTAAGCCTTTTAGAAGCGAGCATTTCCGCAGCTTCTATTTTTCCTAAAGCTAATGAACCGAATGGAAGAGACTCACTTGGAATAAATAATAAAGAAGGAACCAACAAGAAAATCAAGAATTGTTCCAACCTCGGCTCGGGGTCTGTCTGGAAATGGAAAATAGTTCTCTCTCTCATCTGGTCTCGCCACAGTGACAAGAAAAACTAGTGAATAATTGGAATAGAACGCAATCGTCAACCAAAATCGGGTAGGATGTATTATAAAAGAAAGCCTTGCCTCACTCGCAAGTGAGGACCTCACCCCTCCTTCCTCATTTATTGATAATGGAAAAATACAATGTTCATTGCTTCCTCAAAACAAGAGTGCCACGGGCGGTTTTTAAGAAACCTCTTTAAGCAAGGCAAGGCGATTCATGAAGGATTCCTCTCCTCTTCTAGTTGGTCTATTAGACTATTATTACTATAAGGTCCCCTAAAACAGGCATACCCGTAAAGGAAAGGCAAGGGAAAATAGACGGAGATTGGTCAGTGGTCTCCTCTCCAGGTCGAGTATTTCTGTTGTTTTCTTTGATTTGGGTTAAGAACAGTAGTCGGACATTCCACTTTGTTAAGTTCTTTTTTATGATTCGACATAACAAGAAAAGAATCACGCTCTGTAGGATTTGAACCTATGACATTGGGTTTTGGAGACACACGTTCTACCGAACTGAACTAAGAGCGCTTTCTGGGAGATAAAGCAGTAAAGAAAAGGATGATTTTTGTACTGCATGCATATAGCAAAATGAAACTCAGAATTTTGTCCATCTTGAATCGATCTCAATTGATCCCTCGTTACTGCCCATAGGAGAAGTAATAGGTAGGGATGATAGGATTGGAACCCGTGACATTTTGTACCCAAAACAAACGCGCTACCAAGCTGCGCTACATCCCTTTTCCAAATTGTTGTACAATATCATTGTACAAAACCCCTGCCTTGTTTTCCACATCGTAATTTTTTCCTCCATCTATATACAACTTTCTTGTCATTTCTTCTTTTTGGTTTCATATAATAAATGATATACATCTGAAACCCAACCTAACGTATAAAGAATGAATATTTATCGGTAATGCTCGGGAAGAAAGAAGGGGTCATCTTTTTTTTTTATTCCACCCTCATGTACCCTTCTTTGCATTTTTTCTAAAGCCTGTTCAACCTCATATCACCTAGAACAAGTCATGGACTTCTTCAATGAAAGAAAGTCTCATGGAAACGTTTTCAACGAAATAAGAACCATACAAAATAGATTTATTGATCTTTTGATTTCGTAAAACTTCTTTTTTCGCTGTTTTTTCTTTTATCCTAAAGATATGCAGAACGAGTGTATTATGAAATGTTCGTTGTCTAGCTTTGCATACATCGCTACTTAATCGTTTAGTGGTTATCGATGAAATTACTTCACCATAGATAAAATATTATGGAAGTATATATATATATTATTGGTTGCTTTTGTTTATGTCCAATTGGAAAAGTGGATCTTCAAAATTCATATGTTTAGCCTAAAGTACATAACTTGTGTTCCTCCCTAGTTCTTGCAAAGCCACCTAATCAAGCCTCACCTCATTTGTAGTTATAACATGTTCAGCTGAAAGCAAACTCAAAATAAAATAGGTTTACTATTAGTAACACATATACTTTTTTACCTTAGCTCTTTCTTTATTGTTCATTGAGCAAATGCTTTGATTGCTTATAAGATAATAGGTGAAAATATTCTTCATTCGTTTATTTTTTAGAATGAAAAATGGCATTCAAATCCATTCTTTCTCATAACTTGAGAATATGTACAGCGCAGAACAGAAAAGAAGGCAGATTTTATGAGTTGTAGGGGCGGACCCACTTCCACTGATTTCTTGCGGGAAGGTTCTATAAGCGAAGAAGAATCAGAGCTGTGACCTGGTAACCTTGATTTCTTTCGGAACGTCATTACGAGAGTAACAAAGAAAGAATAACGTAGATAGGAAGGAGCGAGCCCCAAGGATAATGAATTGGTATGCCGGGTGCTTACTTGAGCAAGAAGCCAAGTCATCGATAATCAAAGAAAGGTGTGAGTGAACGAGCCCAACTTTCCGATTCAAATATGACTCCTTTCCACTTTCAACAAATAGAGAAATCTCCGCTAGGCTAGCAGTGGGTAACCAACGTAGTGCCCCATTCGTTCCATGACATCCAATCAGTTCTCCTCGGATTCCAATCCAATCTCCCAATCAGTGAGAAATAGACGGTCGGATGAGATCTCGAACGTTGTCCCTACCTACTGAGGACTCAAACAAAAGTGTACGTAGAAAAAGAGAGTGTTGGAAATGCATCGAGGAGAACTTACCTTGTGAGTCGCTACTCCGGCACTGGGCAGGAATACTACTAGCGAGGCTTATAGGCGGCTAGTTCTTAAAGAAATCTGTCAGCTATAACCTAGCCTATTGAATCTGGTACGCCCGAAGCACGAAACTAGATAGGTAGCCCTACCTACGACTAGAAAAGTATCGTATTTTTTTCTTCCAGTAAATCTGCAACTCATTCCTTCCATTATGGAATATCATTTGGAGTGCCCTCTAAAAAAAAGCTTCGCCCTCACTTCACTGAACTTATTGGAAATGCCTAGGACAGAGTTCATTCACTTGCCCAGCAGCCCTACTCCTCATAGTTGATCCGAATTTCTATCCCTGATTGAGTCAATCGGGAAGAGGAAGACTTTATAAAAGATGAAAAGAAAGGATTGATTACCTTTTTAAGTCAAGAAAAGAAAGGAAAGGGCTATTTATGAGTTTATGTAGATGAAGTTTCAGATTCTTGGATGAGCGGAACATCTTTGAGACAAATCATCTCTACCCGGGTACATAGCTTCATCCAAACCATGGATCCACGAATTGTTGACTCGCTCTAGAAAAGAGCTTCGTAGTTGGGAGCTCTGAACCGATGATCGATATGGTTTCCTAGGATGAGAACTATGGTTTACTACTTGACAATAAGAAAGTTGTTTTCTCTTTTTTGAACTTTTTGAGGTGTTTTGCCTAGTCTGAATTTCCCCTTCTTCTATTTTATTTGATCAAGATGGATAGCAAAAAAGCATGAATAGGCCTACTGGGATGGAAGGAGAGAAGGACTGAACGAGAAAAGGAACTCTTTGTTTACCTTGGAATGAATTGCTCAACTACTTAGGTAACGAAACGTTCATCTACGATCTTTCTTAATTAAGAAAAGATAGGACTGTACGGCAGTTCTCGTTAGTAGATTCGCAGAACAGAAGAAGAAGTTCACTCTGACTTGCGCACTACAAAAAGGCAGCCAACGACTTCGGACGTACTCCGTCTTTCGAGCCTCTGTTTAGCTTCAAAAGATAAGGCGCTAGTGCAACGAACACTGCTTTGGTGTGTCCCACCCCAACTAACTAGTGCTTGACTTGACTTTCCCCCGCGCCCTATCCAATGAATAAGGAGAAGGCCGGCCTATCAATGACCGAGCCAGTCTGATCTCCTTTATACTTACCTCAAACAACGAGCGAAGTCGGGATGTTGATGAGAAAGGGGCGAGTCTCAAGGCCAAAGAGTGATCTTTGAAGGCTACTATGCATCCTTACGAATACAAGAGTGGTTTTTTTTGTTTTGGGTATAGCAGGACTTGAACCTGCGACCATTAGGTTAAAAGCCCAATGCTCTACCAACTGAGCTATACACCCGATTTTA
Organism: Alopecurus myosuroides; assembly: GCA_028641055.1. NCBI lineage: Eukaryota > Viridiplantae > Streptophyta > Magnoliopsida > Poales > Poaceae > Alopecurus > Alopecurus myosuroides. Next base: position 103,376,271 of record CM054063.1, on the reverse strand, counting down.
CAAGAAGGCTTGGTGCGGAAAAGAAAAGAGGGCGGCCTGGCCCCTTTTCTTCTTATCATATCACAAGGGCGCGGCTCTGTATGGGGCTCGTACTGTGGAGCAAGTCTGGGAGTCCTTTCCACTCATTGAGGATTCTATCTAAAAAAGAAGGTCAACGGGGGAGACTACAGTAGCTCGAACTCAGACTATCTACGAAAAAGGTAAAGTCGTCTTTCCTCGACCGAAAGGAGCTGTGTTCTATGGTTTTACGTTGTGGAGGTCCATCACTCTTCTAAACGAAGAAAGAGGGGATTCGCGCTACCTCCTACTCCTACAGAAGATCGATTGGCGCGAACTTCCGATCGATTCCTTATTCATTGTTGCCGACCCTTACATCATCATAAAGAGAATCAAGATATCCCAAGAACCCAGCGGCGGGATGAATGACTAGCGCTCAAGAACAAGCAAGGGATGAGCGCACGGGAGCGGTGTTGCTTGTTGCTTTATTATCACATTAGAGAAGCGGAACCTCCAAGCTCAGACATCTCGAACTCAGAAACTACCCTTCTATCCCACCCTGCTCCTCCGGCATCGGAAGCAGAACTACCTGACCGAAGGAGATAGACAGGAAGGGAAGACGGTCATACAAAGGCCGAATAAAGCTCTCTTGAAGCTGCATCTGAATAGACCTAGAGTCACTCAGTACATACGAACCCTTGAATAAATAAGAATGGAGAAGTATGAAATGTGGGCATCATAACAAAAAAAGAAAAAGACCGAACTAGTAAGACTAATGTCTACTTATTTATACCTTTGAGAGGTCCACTTAGACTATTATTATTTTATCTTTAGCTACGTAGGTTATATAAGATTCAATTCAATCTAACAAGCGGACTGGACTACCTTCGGCTACTACAAGATATTTAGATAAGAAGCTGAGCCTACTTTACGCACTTAAGGCAGCAGCAGATGATGAAGAAATGGGCGGTAGATGATAATGAGAAAGGGCGCCCCTTGGCATTTCCTGTGGGGGAGTCTGATTGATCCAATCACGACGAATGATGTCAACCCCCTGCGCCTAACTTGACTCTGATTCCCCCACTATGAGAGCTGATCCAGGGGCTAGTTCGGCTACAGAATGGAATTTACGAAAGCCCGTCTTTCTGACTCAATGTATTGCCCTTTGGGACCAGGATCTGACGAGGAAGTGAGAGAGGGGACACCAAACATAGGTGCGTACCATTGCCCCAATCCAATGGACTATGTCATACAGGGAGGAACCCTTGGAGGTTGGGACAGAAAGAAAGCAGGTTTTGCTTCCTTCGAGCTACCAAACTCTTTCGTCAGGTGTGGGTCAAGTTCCCTCATTATTGCTTGACTTCCCCTTTGGGGCACGAAAAGATGGACTAGGACTTAAGTAAGGGAGAGGACAACCCCTGTTTCTGGATTACCTTCAACGAGTGAGTGCTATTCCCATTCCTTACTTTGATCCGACCCTGTTCCCCGACCAGTTTGCTTGCTCACTAGAAGAGTCAAGCGAGAGCAGCTAGTTTAGAAGGAAAAGGACACCAGGGGCTATTCGGCCTCACTTGTCGGAGACTGAACTACCGCTCGCTTACTTGCTGATCAAGGAGGTCATTTCAACTTACTCTAAGCATAGAAGGAAGAAGATTGAAAAACTAACAAACAAATTGTCTTCGGCCCTACTTACTTATAGGCTGACTTGGCCCAGGAAACAAGGTTCTATTAGGCTTGCAGGGCTTAAAAAGAATGAGCTAGATCGCAGGTATTTGGATACGAGGTAGTAGCGGGGTCTAGTCGAAGCGGTGCGCTAAGTGTACAAAGGCGAGTCTCACGGGCAGCGGCACGTGAGGGGTCTCCCTCACTTCATGGAAGACGCAGTTAGGGAGTTGGAAGATGCACTTTGGACTCCTGCACCAGTAAGAATTGAACTGGAATAAAAAGTAGGGGTAGCTAGTCACTCCGTTACTGAGGAAAGAGAGGATGGCATTTCCATAAGTAGACTATCCTTCTTACTGAATCCTTATCCTGCCCTCTCTACTCGGGAACTGTCGAGACATCGTAGTAGTTTTCATAGACTGGGGTGCCATGAGACTACGGTAGAGACGTGGGGTAACGGAACGGCGTAGTAACACAGAACACGGGATTTTACCCAGGTTCGGTACGTCGCGACAGTACGGCGTACCTACTCCTGCCTTTCTCACTATAAGGGACTAAAGCCCGTAATTCTGGGTTTACAGTGTGAGGGAATAGATCTAGCTTTACTCGGCGAGGATCAGCTTCTCGGCGAGATAACCTAGAACTTAGAGCTTATTCAACTTAGAACTTATGAAATCTATCCTCTGTCCAGCTTTATATAATAGCCGGACTAGGGCTTACAGATTAGGAAACCTAGAAGACTACGTTTAACTTGTAACTTGGACGGTAAGGAATCCGTCTTCTCCTCCAAGCCAGATCACGCGGGCCGTGATCCGGGTTCTTCTAGAATCCGGCTTCTGCGCGTCGGCCTACTGGGCCGCCCAATGGACCTAAGCCCACTACCGCTTGGGCCACCCTGGTAGTCCGGCACTTTTGTCTACCATCTTCTATACCCCTATTCGGTATATATCCGACAGTAGCCCCCAGGAAGGATCAAAACTCTGAAACTCCGCCTTTCGTCAAATACATTTTGTCCGGGAAACTTGATTCAGCAGTCTTGATTCTTTCTTCTTTCCTTTCAAAGGAGATGGTAACATAAAACTCGGAACTATGAAAATCCGGCTTTTCTTCTTGCGATCCTTCGCGGAAAAGGAACACGTGACATCAGCGCTTTAATCATGCTGACGCAAGCGCCGCTTGGTTTCACGCGGGAAACCCTGCAACGTATCTCTGACAGATTCTCACGAGAAACGAGGAGATAGCCATCATTCCTCTGTCGTTCCGTTTCCCGGATTTTCCGGCGAGCGACACGCGTCGAACATCCAACGGTCAAAAGAGCCGTTGGCACGTATCTAAACGATTTCCAGCTATAAATAGCCGTCCTCGAGCCCATCGGCAATCTTCTTCACTTCCCTCACTGCCTTCACCATTGGTACGAACGCAAACTCGAGAGCGAAAGCTAGTTCCTGCCCCGACGAGCCCTTGCTACGCCGGAGCGCACCAGCACCACCAAGCACGATGGCGTCCCCGAAATCATCACCGGCCCGCGCCTCCATCGACGAACTCCTGGGCGATCTAGATCCCCAAGTTGGGTCGCCCAAGCACGCCGGCGGCGAGCCAGAGAAGAACGTGGCGTCCGCGGCGGGCGGCGGAGGAAATGCTTCCGCCGCCGCAGATGTAGCGGGCCCAAGCACGACAACATCCCCGCCACTCGCGCAGGAAACGACGGGGGCCAAGACTCATTCTCGTGGCACTAAGCGCTTCTCCGCCGGAGCTGACGAAGAAGCAGAATTTGTCGGAAATTGGAATCAGAGTGATACTTCACTCGTCCTCCTTCGTCGGATGTCAAGGGACAGATTAATAGTTAAAGGCAAATGGCGGATCTCGAAGAATGAGCCAGAGCCCAAGCCAAAGGAAGGTGAACGCGTCCTCCTCACTTCTCATATCACGAGAGGTATGGGTTTTCCCCCTTCCGCCTTTTTCCTAGACGTCCTCAATTTCTATGGTGTCCAACCACATAATATCTCTCCAAATTCCATCCTCCAATTAGCTAGCTTCCAAGCTCTTTTCGAAGGGTATCTTGGAATAACTCCCAATTTAGACTTCTGGCATTATTGTTTCGAGGTAAAACACAATATCACAAACGGTGTCTCGCCCATCTGCGGTACCATATCTTTTATCCTCAGAAACTTTAGGGAAGAATGGTACCCCAGGATAAAAATGCCGAAACCTGACCAATCTTGGCTAGGTTCTTTCTTTTATCATCAAGACATTCCGTTCCCCAACAAAGAAACTGGACTTCCTCCCTTTGTTAATTCTGCTGCCATTCCTCATGAAAATTGGACACTTGAAATAACAGAGGATTTGCCTGAAAGTCTGATGAAAATAAAGCGTCGCATTGCCAAACTTTCTTCTTCTCAACCACCTTTGGTTTGGAAGGATATCGTGTTATGCTGGTTTGGACGTCGCGTACAACCTTTATCCCTTCGTTCCCGACTTCTTTGTGAGTACACGGGACCGGAAGATAGCATGAGAGGCACTGATAGATCCTTTAGCAAGAAGGATTTTGTCGAACGCCTTCATCAAATAGTTGCCGCCGATAGCCAGGTTGAAGAGAGTCTAGCCATATATCATGCGGAAAATCTGGTTCCTAAGGTACTTTTCTTCCCTTGTTTCTGAGTTTCCTCAGATTATCTTCTCTCTTCATTTTTAACATACTGCTGATTCTTTCCTAGTTTGACGAACTTGGAGAAGATGATCTTGCTTCTGATGCTGAAATCAGCCAATTGTACGCCGAGTTTTACAACACCCAAAAGCGCAAGAGGCAAACTACCATCAAAGAAGAATTCCCTTCTGCAGCTGCAGGTAAAAGGGGGAAAACGAATATGCCAATGGGCGGAAATCTTCAATCACCCGTCAGAAACGAATCCATTCCTGCTCCAGACGATATCCGAGTGAAAGAAGAACTTTTCGACGAACTCGGATATATTCGTCCGGAAGCTAAGAAGTTTTTTGCTCCTGCGCCTCTGGTTCGCCCTTGGCCGCAGAATGGATTAGTTATTCGTAACAATATCGCATTCTCGCCCCGGCAGGTCATACACGATGGCCTTCACCACGTAGGAATTCTTTTCATGGAATATGCCCGAGAATTCAAGGAGACCTTAACTGATTTGCGAGAAATGAGCCAGGTAATACCTCTAGCCCCCAAGCATTAAGTTGAAAATCTAAATTCCTCTTAATGATTCTTTGTATGCTTGTTCAAACTTAAGCATCTGGCTTTCATTTCCATGTTTCAGCATTCCGCAGATGCCATAAACGTGGAAGTTTTGAAAAAACTTAGCCTCAAAAGCAAAGAAGTAAAAACACTTCAATCTGCTATTGAGTCAAAGAGCAACGAACTGGCGTCGACTCAAAAGCAATTATCCAAAGCCACCGGTATTTTTCTTCGTGTTTGTGGACTTTTGCTGGAAAGTTTTTTCTAAACCTTACCGTAATGTCGGATTATTTTGTCTCTGCTTTTCAGCTGCTTTAACCAAAGCCAAGAAGCTTACAGCGAACGCTGCTTATTTTTCTCAACTTCGTGAAGAAAACTCCAACCTTCAAAGAGAACTTTCAAAAGTTCGAGAAGAACTGGAAGCCAGTAATCTAGCCCTTGGGATAGCGCAATCCAAGGCTTCTTTGCAGGCAGCAGAGGATAAATCCATTATCAATGATTTAGAAAGTATGCTATTTCCTCGTATGAAAGAAAGCGATGAAATTGACGCGGTTCTTGGTAAGTTGACTTCTTTTACCAATATTTTCATGTCATATTCTTATATTATCTAATCTTTGCCTTTTGTCAAAAAAAAGCAGGAAATTTTCCAGGGATTTCTTGGACGGAAAAGATCCGGGCCTTTGGGAAGATATGGAATTCAATCAGAAATGCAGGGATGCATTTACTTAATAAATTCCTGCCTACCAGCAATATACAATTCTCAGAAGTTTACCGACTTCCGGATGGCATTATGGAAGTAGCAAATTCGAAGGAATCTTTCCTTCGCTCTGCCGCACGGGGTGGTGCGCGAATGGCACTTGGCCTCATGCGCTTACATTACCCTGATGCAAAATCCTGGCGAGTAGCATCCGGTATTCCTCAAGAATGTTCAGAAGCACAAATGGATGCAATCTTTAAAGAAGTTGAAGGCCATGCCACACAGATTGCTTCCATGGTAAATATCTCCATTACTTATCCGGAAGAGGAAGTGCCCGCAGCCCCCGAGAATGATGGCAGCGATGAAGACTCAGAAATTTAAAAGGGGGCGCACTTTAACCTGGATGATGGATGCGCATAGTAGCTTTTTTACAATGTAACTCATATTGTAATACTTCTATGTCATTTGTCGAAACAAGAACTCCGCCTTTTGCGATTTCAAACTTCTTGCAAAGTTTTTCCGGGTTTGGCTGCTCCTTTATCTTCTAAGTAATCTGGTATACATGCTTTAACTGTTCTTAGTGTTTGAAATGACTCAAATAGCACTATGAATCGTTATGTCGAGTAACTGGGGACGAACCAAGCAGTTTTAAAACTCGAAAACATGAATCATGCTAAAGGCATTTTTACTAACTAGTTCCAGTAACCCAGCATACGCACGATCAGATAAGACTTAGAGAACATAAGGAACTGTTCTGAAACTTGGGCACGCAGGCACAATCCGAGTTTCCTTTAACCTTTAACAGGTCGAATCATTCAGCTTTTTAACACCGAGCACGCAGGCACAATTCGGGTCAACATTGAGTATTTGTAAGATCATTGGGAAATAGAAAAAGCGGAAATATTTTGTACTTATAATAAATATGAATTCCGATAACTTTATTTCATGATCTCAAAGATGTTTACATAGAAATTGAACTAAGTGTAGAAGGGACGTAATTGCTGGATACTCCAAGGCCTATTTGTCTCTCCTAGTTCAGCATCTATTTTTCTCTTTCTTTTGCGATTCGGCTTTTTGGGATCATCCTCCGTATCTCGAATGTCGACAAGATAATATGATCCATTCTTCATGGCTTTACTGATGACAAATGGTCCTTCCCATACTGGGGCCAATTTGTGCTTTCTTTGCTGCACCAATCTCAGCACCAAGTCGCCTTCTTTAAAAGAGCGATGCCTGATTTTCCGACTATGATAACGTCGTAAACCTTGCTGGTAGATGGCGGATCTTTGAAGCACAAGTTCTCTTTCCTCTTCTAGGAGATCGACAGCATCCTGTCGTGCTTCTTCGGCATCTGAGTCATCAAAATTTTGCACTCTTGGACTATCATGGATCATGTCCGTTGGGAGCATGGCTTCCGCACCATAAACTAGGAAAAACGGGGTTTGCTCGGTTGACCTGTTTGGCGTCGTTCGAATACTCCATAACACGGAAGGTAGTTCTTCTACCCATGCTCCGGCTGCTCTATGAAGAGGAGTTTCGAGTCTTGGGCGTATTCCTTGCAGGATTGAGCTGTTCATTCTTTCAACCTGTCCATTAGATTGCGGGTGCGCCACAGATGCAAGGTCCAAGCGAATTCCCGTTTGTTGGCAGTATTTTGCCAACTCCCCAATGGAGAAATTTGTCCCGTTATCAGTTATTATGCTGTGTGGGACGCCATACCTCATTACTAAATCAATAATGAAATTTCTGGCAGTTACGCCATCCAGCTTTTTGATGGGTTTAGCCTCCACCCATTTTGTGTACTTATCTACTGCTACAAGTAGATGTGTAAGTCCACCTCTTGCAGTTTTGAACGGTCCCATCATGTCTAGCCCCCAGACCGCAAACGGCCAAGTTATAGGGATAGTTTTTAATGCTTGGGCCGGCAAATTGGTCTGCTTAGCATAATATTGGCATCCTTCGCATGTATTTACTATGCGTTCGGCGTCTGTCTTGGCTGTTAGCCAGAAAAACCCTGCGCGGAATGCTTTTTTGACTATGCTTTTTGATTGAGCATGATGTCCGCAATCGCCAGCATGGATTTCTTGCAGTATTTCTCTTCCTTCCTCTGGTGAAATACACCGCAGAAAAACTCCAGAAGCACTGCGTTTGTATAAGTGATCGTTGATTACTACATATCCTTTGCATCGACGTTGTATTTGCCTTTGCAGGACTTCATCTGCTCCTTCCGGGTACTCCTGATTGACTAAAAAGTTTAGGTACGGGATTGTCCAATCCGGTTTGACGAACATGACTTCAATTGTTTCAGATGCTAAAGGGTAATCGACGTCTCCACCTTTGATGGATGGTTCATGCAAATGCTGGACGAATACCCCTGGTGGTAAAGTTGTTACTCTCTCTGATCCCATGCGGGCTAACGCATCCGCGTTCCAGTTTTCCTCCCTTTTTATGTGAAGGACTTCGAACCCGAAGAAACAGATGGCAAACTCATCCACCGTTCTCCGATATTCAGCCATTATGGGGCTTTTCGCGTCCCAGGTTTGGTTGAGCTGATGCTGTACCAAATCCGAGTCTCCGTAACACAAGATGCGCTTTACCCCTATTTCTTTTGCAATATGCAAGCCATGAAGCAAAGCTTCGTATTCTGCCACGTTATTACTGGCGTTGAAGTGTATTTGCAATACGTACTCCATTGTGTCTCCCTTGGGAGATTTTAGGACTACGCCGGCTCCAGCCCCTTCTTTCATCTTAGATCCGTCAAAGTGCATGATCCAGTACTCGGACTCTGGCATCGGTGTATTTTCCATTGCTTCTGTCCAGTCGGCGACGAAATCTGCCAAAACCTGGGATTTTATTGCCGTTCTTGGCTGATACTTAATGTCGAAGGCTGCCAGCTCGATGCCCCATTTAGCTACTCGGCCGGTTGCCTCCGCATTGTTTATAATATCTCCTAGTGGTGCTTTACATACCACTGTTATGGAATGTCCTTGGAAGTAATGGCGCAGCTTTCTGGATGCGAAAAATACGCCATATGCCAGTTTCTGATAGTGCGGGTATCTTTGTTTGGATTCGGAAAAAACTTCGCTTATGTAGTATACCGGATGTTGATCTGGTATGCTTTGCTCTTCTTTTGCCCGTTCCACAACGATTACTGCACTGATAACCCGACTAGTAGCCGTGAGGTATAACAACATGGGTTCTTCATCTTTGGGAGATGCCAAGATGGGGGCGTTCATCAAGGTTTCTTTTAACTGGGTTAACGCTGCGTCGGCCTCTTCTGTCCACTCAAACTTGTCGGATTTCTTTAACAGTTTGTATAGTGGCAAGGCTTTATCCCCCAGCCGACTAATGAATCTGCTGACGGCTGCAGCGGAACCCGTCAATCTTTGGACATCTTTTACACATGTAGGCTTTGAGATATTCAAGATTGCCTTGATCTTTTCCGGGTTCACTTCTATTCCTCTGTGAGAAACGATGAAACCTAGAAGTTTTCCTGAGGGAACCCCGAATACGCACTTAGATGGATTCAACTTCATCTTGTAAGTGCGCAAATTTTCGAAGGTTTCTCGCAAATCCTCAAGGAGTGTATCTTTTTCCTTGGTTACGACAGCAATATCGTCCACGTAAACATGGACGTTTTTTCCAATCTGACTATGCAAACAACGTTGCATGCAACGCTGGTATGTTGCACCTGCGTTCTTCAGGCCAAAGGGCATGGTTACGTAGTAATACGTCCCGTACGGGGTTATAAAAGAAGTCTTGATTTGATCTTCCTTTTTCATGCGTATTTGGTGGTACCCGGAGTATGCATCCAAAAAGCATAAAAGTTCAGAGCCTGCAGTGGCGTCTATTATTTGATCGATTCGCGGCAGCGCAAACCTATCTTTCGGACACAACTTGTTCAATCCTGTGTAATCTATACACATTCTGAGTGCGGTTGTGTCTTTCTTCGGTACTAATACCGGATTTGCGGACCAGTCAGTATGGATTACCTCTTTGATAAAATCCGCTGCTAAAAGCCGGATAATTTCCTTGCCAATAGCCTTCCGTCTTCTTCCGTCAAATCGACGGAGACCTTGTTTGACGGGTTTTGATCCGGGAATAACCTTGAGTTGGTGCTCAGCAAGTTCCCTGGGTACGCCTGGCATGTCAGCTGGACACCAGGCGAAAATATCCCAGTTCTCACGGAGGAACTTGATGAGCTCGCCTTCCTATTTGTCGGTCATCCCAGTCCCTACAACGACGAATTTTGTCGGATCTTTGGGATCTAGGATTACCTGTCTTGTATTCTCGGATGCCTTGAAGCTATCTGTTGGCTTCCGAGTTTCTTTTCCTGCCGGCATTTCTTTCGGCGATACCTCCTTGGCTAACTCCTTTAATTCTTCCTGAGCTATAACTCTTTGAGCGCAAAGGGCGTTTTGCTTCTCCAACTCGTTTGCCAGCTTGAAGTCACCGGCAATGGTGATTACTCCTCCCTTGGGTCCTGGCATCTTCAGCTTGTTGTAGATATAGCAAGATCTTGCCATAAACTTAGCAAAAGCCGGACGTCCGAGTATTGCGTGGTACACGCTCTCGAACGGCACTACCTCGAAGGATACTTTTTCCTGACGGAAGTGATCTTTATCTCCGAAGGTGACATCTAGGGAAATTTCTCCTAGGGAGCGTGCTTGCCTGCCAGGAACAATGCCATGGAAGCGTATATTGCTGTAATTGAGCTGGGACTCGGATATCTTCAAGTGTTTCAATGTATCCAGGTACATTATGTTGATGCTGGATCCTCCGTCCATCAGCACTCTTCTTAGCCTAGTGTTTTGAACAATAGGGCTTACGACAAGAGCTTGTGTGCCGGGTTCCGGGATATTTCCAGGATGATCAGACTGATCCCAGACTATTGGTGTATTGGAGTACTTCAAGAATTTCGGGGTTGCAGGAATGACTGCGTTTATCTCCCGGAGTGTTCTTTTGGCCACCTTTGCTGATGGAGTTGCTAGGAAAGTTAACATTGCTTCTCCATCAACTCTCGGAAATTTGGGTTCGCCTTGCCGCTGTTGTTCCTGGATTTTGTTATCAGTGTCCGATTCACTGTCTTCTTTGTCAGCTTCTGGCTTTTGTCTGGCGGGCTTCCTCTTGGAACCCTTCCCCTTATTCCCGGATCCTGCATTGCCTTTCATATGCTTATTTAGCCGGCATTGCGCGTTTGTATGGGTAGGTTTGCCAAATTGGGAGTGGTGGACGCAGGGTTCCGACTTAATTCTCTCCCATTCTTCAGGAGTGTAATTGATGGGATCCGGACTGCGGCCTTTCCACTTGTTCCCTTTTTCTCCTCCAAAGGCTAAGTTAACCTCCTTGGGCTTTGTTGCTGACTCCGGGGTTCCTTTTTTATCAGAACGAGGTGTTTTCTTGGCCAGTATCAGTGACTCAATATTGCCTCCTCTTGCTCTGATATCGTCTTCGGCTGCAGCATGCTCATTGGCGGTTGTAAGCATAGACCCGAGATCTTTGTGCTTTTTAGAGCCAACCATGAACGGTACAAGTCCGGGTTTTAGGCCATTGACGAAAGCATGCATTGCTTGTACGTCAGTTACCCCAGAGCAACTATTCTTCATTGCAGTCCATCTGGAGATGAAATCCACGTATGGTTCGTCTTCAAATTGGGTGCAACGGTTCAGCTGGTTGATGCTATTTGGGCGTTTGTATGTTCCTCGAAAATGCTGAGTAAATACTCTCGCCATATCATCCCAACTGTCGACAGTTCTTGATGGTAAACCATTAATCCAATCTCTGGCTCCGTCTAGCAACATTAGGGGAAGAAACTTGACAGCTTCCAGGTCTGTCCCGTTGTTGATCTGGACGGCTGTGTAATAATCTGAAAGCCAGGTATCCGGGTTTGTACTGCCGGTATATTTTTGGTAGGTTGGACCAACTTTGGCAAAGCCAGAATGCAGGGTTATCCTTCGGATCCTGTCGGTGAAACACTTAGGACCAAAGTATAGATCATCCTTTTCTGCTCTATCAATATGCGCAGAATATCTCCCGGCTGAATGGACAGAAGGGGATCTACTCCTTTCTTTCCCATTGTTACGCGGACGCGTTTTTCCGAGGTTATCTCTATCTCTTTCGTTGTCACGCCCTCTTGGATTAGGTGGAGTCCTGCTCCTGTACCTTTCCTTATCTTTAGGCGGTGTCCGAGATCTTTCACGTCTGTGAGGTGTATCGTATCTTCCAGCTTTTTCAGCTGGGTTTCTCGGAGGTGGCATTATTTTGCCATCGTTCCGGTGTTTATCTTCCCGATCGTGTGGTTTATATCCCTCTTTCGGGAGATGAGGTCCGGTTCTAGACGCTGCGTCCCGGTTGTCGGGGTTTTTCTTGTCTTTTCTCGGATCCTCTTTTTTATCCGAATCTCCGGGTTCTTCCGGTCCAGGTGCTCCAGCAGCGCAAGTAACAGTTTTGCAGAGGGCGGAATTATCATGCAGCCTCCCAGATCGCTCTTGTCCTCGCTGTTTCTGCTGTAATGCTTTTCCTAGGAAGGCATACACCCCTTGGAGCTTTTCCCCGTTGGAGTACAGATCATTGTTCAAGATGGCGAACGCTGCTTCCGCATTTTCAGCTGCGGTTTTGTATATTGGCTCGCCCTTAGCATCTTTGCCGTTTAACTGCTTTTGCCAAGATGGGTTATAGAACCTTTCTTTCGGCGGCAGTTCTTCCGGTTTTGTAATTCCGGGTAACCTTGTAGGTTTTAAGACAGATCTGTGCTTTCTCTCGTACTCCTCAATTTCTTCCTTCATAATTTTGATGTCATTATGGGTTTGTTGGAGGTGTTGCCGAGATCTAAGCAGTTGTTGCTGTTGCCGTTGGAAAGCTTGTCTCCTGGCTTCCAGCATCTCAGGGGGTTCATTGGGTCCCACTGGAGTTTGTAATAGTTCTTGCTCTTCCAGTTCTGTCATTGGCGGAGCAGTGATTTCCTTAGATTTCTTTTCCGTAGGCTTTGTGCCACTAACATCTCCAACTTCCAGGTTTTCATCAGCGAGATCGGCTGACTTTTTCTTCCGGAGTTTGTACTGGAGTTTTTTAGAAGCACGGTGCTTTTTTTTGGAAGAGGGAGGTTTTTTGACAGGTTCATCCTCTGTCATCTCCTTGACATTAGGAAATATCGGAGAAGTTTCTCCGTCTTCCCTCTCGTCTGCTGGCGGAGGGGTTTTAGGGCTTTCCTGGCTATCGGCACCCTTTGTATCGGCTGGTTTTGCCATTAGCACTTCATGGAATCCCTCTTGAAAGGATTTAACTTTTCGTACGAAGGCATCGTCATCTTCGTCTTCGGAGAAATTATCCGATCCGGTTTCCGACTCCAATCTCGCCTCAATGGCGGCGAGCACGGACTCTGTTTCCGAGTTCATCGTCTGGTTGACAGATGTCGGATCTTCCGTCTCTGTGACGGGTATTGGTTCTTCCGCCTCTGGGACGGGTGTATTGTTGTCTGCCTCTTGCACGGGATTTCCGTCATCCGTGTTTTCGGCGATCTCGGATTGCACCATGCCGATAAAGTGGGTATCACTGTTTTGTCGGCGATCTGAGCAAAATCCGGCATCATAGTCGTCTTCGACTGGGTATAGGGCGGGTGGGAGATAATTGCTTTCACCGCAAAACCCCATTGCTTCCGCGGTTAATCCGATAAAGATATTTGCAGATCCAATCGGTAAAACGCAGGCACTTACCAGATGGTTTTGCGCCGGGATGTAGGATCCGTTGTCGAGGAAGCGCCCGACGTCGTTGTCGAATTCCAAGCTTCCGACAGTGATTGATCTTCCGATTCCGCCTAATATCCCAGATCGGAACTTCACGCCTGACGTCGTCGGCCCCACGGTGGGCGCCAACTGTCGAGACATCGTAGTAGTTTTCATAGACTGGGGTGCCATGAGACTACGGTAGAGACGTGGGGTAACGGAACGGCGTAGTAACACAGAACACGGGATTTTACCCAGGTTCGGTACGTCGCGACAGTACGGCGTACCTACTCCTGCCTTTCTCACTATAAGGGACTAAAGCCCGTAATTCTGGGTTTACAGTGTGAGGGAATAGATCTAGCTTTACTCGGCGAGGATCAGCTTCTCGGCGAGATAACCTAGAACTTAGAGCTTATTCAACTTAGAACTTATGAAATCTATCCTCTGTCCAGCTTTATATAATAGCCGGACTAGGGCTTACAGATTAGGAAACCTAGAAGACTACGTTTAACTTGTAACTTGGACGGTAAGGAATCCGTCTTCTCCTCCAAGCCAGATCACGCGGGCCGTGATCCGGGTTCTTCTAGAATCCGGCTTCTGCGCGTCGGCCTACTGGGCCGCCCAATGGACCTAAGCCCACTACCGCTTGGGCCACCCTGGTAGTCCGGCACTTTTGTCTACCATCTTCTATACCCCTATTCGGTATATATCCGACAGGAACAATTCATTATTAACTCGTACATAAGAGGAGGGCGTCGACAAGAGAGTTAGTGTCGAGACATCGTAGTAGTTTTCATAGACTGGGGTGCCATGAGACTACGGTAGAGACGTGGGGTAACGGAACGGCGTAGTAACACAGAACACGGGATTTTACCCAGGTTCGGTACGTCGCGACAGTACGGCGTACCTACTCCTGCCTTTCTCACTATAAGGGACTAAAGCCCGTAATTCTGGGTTTACAGTGTGAGGGAATAGATCTAGCTTTACTCGGCGAGGATCAGCTTCTCGGCGAGATAACCTAGAACTTAGAGCTTATTCAACTTAGAACCTATGAAATATATCCTCTGTCCAGCTTTATATAATAGCCGGACTAGGGCTTACAGATTAGGAAACCTAGAAGACTACGTTTAACTTGTAACTTGGACGGTAAGGAATCCGTCTTCTCCTCCAAGCCAGATCACGCGGGCCGTGATCCGGGTTCTTCTAGAATCCGGCTTCTGCGCGTCGGCCTACTGGGCCGCCCAATGGACCTAAGCCCACTACCGCTTGGGCCACCCTGGTAGTCCGGCACTTTTGTCTACCATCTTCTATACCCCTATTCGGTATATATCCGACAGTAGCCCCCAGGAAGGATCAAAACTCTGAAACTCCGCCTTTCGTCAAATACATTTTGTCCGGGAAACTTGATTCAGCAGTCTTGATTCTTTCTTCTTTCCTTTCAAAGGAGATGGTAACATAAAACTCGGAACTATGAAAATCCGGCTTTTCTTCTCGCGATCCTTCGCGGAAAAGGAACACGTGACATCAGCGCTTTAATCATGCTGACGCAAGCGCCGCTTGGTTTCACGCGGGAAACCCTGCAACGTATCTCTGACAGATTCTCACGAGAAACGAGGAGATAGCCATCATTCCTCTGTCGTTCCGTTTCCCGGATTTTCCGGCGAGCGACACGCGTCGAACATCCAACGGTCAAAAGAGCCGTTGGCACGTATCTAAACGATTTCCAGCTATAAATAGCCGTCCTCGAGCCCATCGGCAATCTTCTTCACTTCCCTCACTGCCTTCACCATTGGTACGAACGCAAGCTCGAGAGCGAAAGCTAGTTCCTGCCCCGACGAGCCCTTGCTACGCCGGAGCGCACCAGCACCACCAAGCACGATGGCGTCCCCGAAATCATCACCGGCCCGCGCCTCCATCGACGAACTCCTGGGCGATCTAGATCCCCAAGTTGGGTCGCCCAAGCACGCCGGCGGCGAGCCAGAGAAGAACGTGGCGTCCGCGGCGGGCGGCGGAGGAAATGCTTCCGCCGCCGCAGATGTCGCGGGGTCCAGCACCAAATCGACTCCACCGTTCGCTCCCGAAACGGTGGAGGAGAAAGTAGAGCTCCTTGACGAGCAGCTCGCCGCCGCAAGGGCCGCGTCCGCTTCCGCCGCCGGTGGAGACGAAGAAGAGGAAACTGCAGGCAACTGGAGTGCCTGCAGTATTCCTCCGGCTCTTCTTCCTAACTTAGAGAAGGAGGGCCTGGTGCTGAAGAAGAAGTGGCGGGTCCCAGAAGAGGAGACCGAGCCTACGCCCCAGGAGAACGAAAGAGTGCTCCTTACCTCCCACCTTCTGCGAGGTATGGGGCTTCCACCCTCTTCCTTTTTTCTCCAGGTTTTATCCCACTATAACATCCAACCACATAATCTCCCTCCCAACTCTATTCTGTACATGGCCGGCTTTCAGGCCTTGTTTGAGGGTTACCTAGGAATAGAGCCTAGGTTAGATTTTTGGTTGTACTGCTTTGGGGTTAAGCGTAACTCTTCGGAGGGCGCACTCCCAAATTGCGGAACCATTTCCTTTACTCTTCGGAGATTCCGAGAGGATTGGTTCCCCAAAATAAAAACCTCGGAATCCGTCAAATTCTGGACGGGTTCCTTCTTTTATCACCCCGACGTGCCTTTTCCTAAAAAAGCCGTCGGGGTTCCACCTTTCGTGAACTCCGCCGCTGTTCCCCAGGATAACTGGGTGACAGAGGCCGTCCAGGTTCTGCCTCCTGATCTACTAAGGATCAAAAGGCGCATCGCCAAGCTCACCTCCTCGAAGCCTCCTTTGACCGGTATGGACACGGTCTTTTGCTGGCTGAATAGGCGGATTCAGCCATTAGCAAACCACGGAGGCCGTCTCCTGTGCGAATACACAGGAGCCAAGGATCCAATGCGGACAACCGACAAGGATTGGCCCGCAAAGGAGCTCAGGCGGCGCATCAATCAGTTGGTCGCTTCGCGCGACCAATACACGGAGAGTCGGCCAATGTACACGGCCGACAACCCTGCTCCCAAGGTAAATTTTCCGTCATTTAGGTACAATCTCAATTCTTGGATAATCTACCTTTTGATTCTGATTGATTTTTCCGACAGCTTGCGGATCTTCCAGACTCGGAGTTAGCCTCCGAGGCTGAGCTGGACGCGCTGCGCACCGCTGCTACTGGTGGCCGCAAGCGTAAGAAGATAGTTTCCTCTGAGGAAATTATCGATCTTGACGGCATCCCCGTCGCCACGTCCAGGTTAGTTCTTCTGGATTTTTCTTTCATGGGAGCTTTTTTCATCCATCTTCGGTGTTTTGACTTTTATCCGGGTTTTGGTTTTTAGCTTGCCCCCCTCCACCTTGAAGCCGAGGAAGTTGAAGAAGCTCAAAGCTGCTTCCAACCGAGGCAGCCAACCATCTCCCGCCGTCGCCCCGGATACGCCGCAGTCAATGGCGGAGGAACTTACTGCCACCACCACCACCACCAAGCCCCCAGAGCCCAGCCAGCCCGTTGTGTCCGAGTCGGACACGAGGGAAAGGGCGGCTCCAAAAGTGGGGGAATCTTCTCGGACATTCGACGAGGAAATCCCCACTTTTGACAAGGATTTTAAAGCTATAAATGATGGCTTGAACGCGGCCGAAAGTCATTTCGCGGAATACGCGAAGGAATTCCGGGAAAACTTAGCAGGTTTGCAACGCATGAGCCAGGTATGTAACTCTAGCCCCCAAGCATTAAACAAAATGCATGCTTTTTTGCTTTGATGTTTTTTATTAACCATACTTTTCCTTGCTGTGTTTCAGCAAACCTCCGAGGCCATAAACCTGGAAGTTTTCCGGAAGCTCACTATCAAGAATAAAGAAGTTCGAAGTCTTCTTTCTATTCTTGAGGAGAGAGAGGCGGAGCTGGAATCGTCTCAGCTTGCTTTGACGGAAACGAAAGGTAGGCTTTTTCGTTTTGAAATTTCCGACTTAAAACTTTGCTGTGGTTTTCTTCTCGAGGAAATTGATCAACTCGGGTTTACCCTTTGCTTTTTCAGCTGCTTTAGCTGAAGCTAAACAAGCAGCGGAAGATTCCGGGAACGCCGAAATTCTCCGCAATGAGAATATTGAGCTTCACAAGAATCTTGTGAAGGCTCAAAAAGACCTGGAAGCCAGCAATCTGGCCCTTGGAGTGGCTAACTCCAAGGCTTCCGAGCAGGCGGAGAAAGACAAATCCGCTATCCAGGATTTGACTGAAGCTCTGAACCTTCGCCTGGAGGAAGTTTCGGAAATCGATAAACTCATCGGTAAAATTTTACCCTTATCTTCGTCTTTCCATGTTTTGCTTTCTCTGTTTTGTCTCCTTAACCCTTTTGTATGCTTTATCGGATCAAACAGGAGACACCCCAGATGGCGCTCGGGCTGCAGGCATCCGAGCTTTCGGGGAAACATGGAACTTGATGAAGGCTGCTGCAACGCAGTTGGTAGGCAAGTTTCTTCCCGAAAAATCTGGGGAGTGCTCGGAAGCTGAAAAACTTCCGGGTATCATCATGGAGGTGGCGGAGTCCAAGGAGTCCGTTCTTCGCTCCGCTGCACGGGGTGGTGCGCGTATGGCCTTAGGCCTTATGCGCATGCACTACCCTAGTGCCAAATCTTGGCGTGTGGCCACCGGTGTCCCTCAGGGATACACGGATGCACAACGATCCACCATTTTTGGTGAAGTTAAGGGCCACGCCACCCAGATTGCCGCCATGGTAAATGTCGGCGTCCATTATCCAGAAGAAGAAGCTCCTCCGATTCCCGATGAAGAAAGCAGCGAGGAGGAGTCGGATTCTTGAAGGGTTACCTGGAACCTGGATAGAAGAATTAGAGAATAGGAGCATTACTGTTCTTTCATTTGTAATCCAAAATGTAATGCTTCTATGTAAAAATTCCGCCTTTTGCAGTTTAAACTATGAAATTACTTTGCAAGTTGTTTGACTTTTATCATTCCTTTATCTTCTAAGTTCTCTGGTGTATATGCTTTAACTGTCCTTAGTGTTTGAAATGGCTCAAATAGCATTATGACTCGTTATGCCGAGTAACTGGGGACGAACCAAGCAGTTTTGAAACTCGAAAACATGAATCATGCTAAAGGCATTTTTACTAACTAGTTCCAGTAACCCAACATACACACGATCAGATAAGACTTAGAGAAACAAGGAAAGTTTTTAGTGAAACTTGGGCACGCAGGCAATTCAAGTTTCCTTTAGCCGTTAAAAGGCTGAAAAATCATTCAGTTATGTAACGCCGAGTACGCAAGCACAATTCGGGTTAACATTGAGAAATTTGTAAGATCATTGGGAAATAGATGAGGCGGAAACACTTTGCACTTATAAAAATATGGATGACAGCATTCCGACAACTTTATTTCATGATCTCAAAAGATGTTTACATAGATTTGAACTAAGTACAGAAGGGGACATAACTTGTAAGGCGCTTCCAAGCTTCTGTAATCCACTTGACTTTGTCGAATTTCTCCAGCAACTTGTAGATTTGCAGGGTTTTAGCCCCCAGCCGATTAATAGATCTTTTCACGGCTGTGGCATAACCCAGCAATTCTTGAACACCTTTTCCATGCGTAGGATTTGAAATGTCCGAGATTGCTTTGATCTTTTCCGAGTTTGTTTCTTTTCCTCTATGAGAAGTGATGAAACCCGGAAGTTTACTTGAGGGAACCCCGAATACACGCTTAGATGGATTTAACTTCATCTGATAGGTGCGCAAGTTATCGAAAGTTTCTCGCAAATCCTCAAGGAGTGAATCTTTTTCCTTGGTTACGACAGCAATATCGTCCACGTAAACATGGACGTTTTTTCCAATCTGACTATGCAAACAACGTTGCATGCAACGCTGGTATGTTGCACCTGCGTTCTTCAGGCCAAAGGGCATGGTTACGTAGTAATACGTCCCGTACGGGGTTATAAAAGAAGTCTTGATTTGATCTTCCTTTTTCATGCGTATTTGGTGGTACCCGGAGTATGCATCCAAAAAGCATAAAAGTTCAGAGCCTGCAGTGGCGTCTATTATTTGATCGATTCGCGGCAGCGCAAACCTATCTTTCGGACACAACTTGTTCAATCCTGTGTAATCTATACACATTCTGAGTGCGGTTGTGTCTTTCTTCGGTACTAATACCGGATTTGCGGACCAGTCAGTATGGATTACCTCTTTGATAAAATCCGCTGCTAAAAGCCGGATAATTTCCTTGCCAATAGCCTTCCGTCTTCTTCCGTCAAATCGACGGAGACCTTGTTTGACGGGTTTTGATCCGGGAATAACCTTGAGTTGGTGCTCAGCAAGTTCCCTGGGTACGCCTGGCATGTCAGCTGGACACCAGGCGAAAATATCCCAGTTCTCACGGAGGAACTTGATGAGCTCGCCTTCCTATTTGTCGGTCATCCCAGTCCCTACAACGACGAATTTTGTCGGATCTTTGGGATCTAGGATTACCTGTCTTGTATTCTCGGATGCCTTGAAGCTATCTGTTGGCTTCCGAGTTTCTTTTCCTGCCGGCATTTCTTTCGGCGATACCTCCTTGGCTAACTCCTTTAATTCTTCCTGAGCTATAACTCTTTGAGCGCAAAGGGCGTTTTGCTTCTCCAACTCGTTTGCCAGCTTGAAGTCACCGGCAATGGTGATTACTCCTCCCTTGGGTCCTGGCATCTTCAGCTTGTTGTAGATATAGCAAGATCTTGCCATAAACTTAGCAAAAGCCGGACGTCCGAGTATTGCGTGGTACACGCTCTCGAACGGCACTACCTCGAAGGATACTTTTTCCTGACGGAAGTGATCTTTATCTCCGAAGGTGACATCTAGGGAAATTTCTCCTAGGGAGCGTGCTTGCCTGCCAGGAACAATGCCATGGAAGCGTATATTGCTGTAATTGAGCTGGGACTCGGATATCTTCAAGTGTTTCAATGTATCCAGGTACATTATGTTGATGCTGGATCCTCCGTCCATCAGCACTCTTCTTAGCCTAGTGTTTTGAACAATAGGGCTTACGACAAGAGCTTGTGTGCCGGGTTCCGGGATATTTCCAGGATGATCAGACTGATCCCAGACTATTGGTGTATTGGAGTACTTCAAGAATTTCGGGGTTGCAGGAATGACTGCGTTTATCTCCCGGAGTGTTCTTTTGGCCACCTTTGCTGATGGAGTTGCTAGGAAAGTTAACATTGCTTCTCCATCAACTCTCGGAAATTTGGGTTCGCCTTGCCGCTGTTGTTCCTGGATTTTGTTATCAGTGTCCGATTCACTGTCTTCTTTGTCAGCTTCTGGCTTTTGTCTGGCGGGCTTCCTCTTGGAACCCTTCCCCTTATTCCCGGATCCTGCATTGCCTTTCATATGCTTATTTAGCCGGCATTGCGCGTTTGTATGGGTAGGTTTGCCAAATTGGGAGTGGTGGACGCAGGGTTCCGACTTAATTCTCTCCCATTCTTCAGGAGTGTAATTGATGGGATCCGGACTGCGGCCTTTCCACTTGTTCCCTTTTTCTCCTCCAAAGGCTAAGTTAACCTCCTTGGGCTTTGTTGCTGACTCCGGGGTTCCTTTTTTATCAGAACGAGGTGTTTTCTTGGCCAGTATCAGTGACTCAATATTGCCTCCTCTTGCTCTGATATCGTCTTCGGCTGCAGCATGCTCATTGGCGGTTGTAAGCATAGACCCGAGATCTTTGTGCTTTTTAGAGCCAACCATGAACGGTACAAGTCCGGGTTTTAGGCCATTGACGAAAGCATGCATTGCTTGTACGTCAGTTACCCCAGAGCAACTATTCTTCATTGCAGTCCATCTGGAGATGAAATCCACGTATGGTTCGTCTTCAAATTGGGTGCAACGGTTCAGCTGGTTGATGCTATTTGGGCGTTTGTATGTTCCTCGAAAATGCTGAGTAAATATTCTCGCCATATCATCCCAACTGTCGACAGTTCTTGATGGTAAACCATTAATCCAATCTCTGGCTCCGTCTAGCAACATTAGGGGAAGAAACTTGACAGCTTCCAGGTCTGTCCCGTTGTTGATCTGGACGGCTGTGTAATAATCTGAAAGCCAGGTATCCAGGTTTGTACTGCCGGTATATTTTTGGTAGGTTGGACCAACTTTGGCAAAGCCAGAATGCAGGGTTATCCTTCGGATCCTGTCGGTGAAACACTTAGGACCAAAGTATAGATCATCCTTTTCTGCTCTATCAATATGCGCAGAATATCTCCCGGCTGAATGGACAGAAGGGGATCTACTCCTTTCTTTCCCATTGTTACGCGGACGCGTTTTTCCGAGGTTATCTCTATCTCTTCCGTTGTCACGCCTTCTTGGATTAGGTGGAGTCCTGCTCCTGTACCTTTCCTTATCTTTAGGCGGTGTCCGAGATCTTTCACGTCTGTGAGGTGTATCGTATCTTCCAGCTTTTTCAGCTGGGTTTCTCGGAGGTGGCATTATTTTGCCATCGTTCCGGTGTTTATCTTCCCGATCGTGTGGTTTATATCCCTCTTTCGGGAGATGAGGTCCGGTTCTAGACGCTGCGTCCCGGTTGTCGGGGTTTTTCTTGTCTTTTCTCGGATCCTCTTTTTTATCCGAATCTCCGGGTTCTTCCGGTCCAGGTGCTCCAGCAGTGCAAGTAACAGTTTTGCAGAGGGCGGAATTATCATGCAGCCTCCCAGATCGCTCTTGTCCTCGCTGTTGCTGCTGTAATGCTTTTCCTAGGAAGGCATACACCCCTTGGAGCTTTTCCCCGTTGGAGTACAGATCATTGTTCAAGATGGCGAACGCTGCTTCCGCATTTTCAGCTGCGGTTTTGTATATTGGCTCGCCCTTAGCATCTTTGCCGTTTAACTGCTTTTGCCAAGATGGGTTATAGAATCTTTCTTTCGGCGGCAGTTCTTCCGGTTTTGTAATTCCGGGTAACCTTGTAGGTTTTAAGACAGATCTGTGCTTTCTCTCGTACTCCTCAATTTCTTCCTTCATAATTTTGATGTCATTATGGGTTTGTTGGAGGTGTTGCCGAGATCTAAGCAGTTGTTGCTGTTGCCGTTGGAAAGCTTGTCTCCTGGCTTCCAGCATCTCAGGGGGTTCATTGGGTCCCACTGGAGTTTGTAATAGTTCTTGCTCTTCCAGTTCTGTCATTGGCGGAGCAGTGATTTCCTTAGATTTCTTTTCCGTAGGCTTTGTGCCACTAACATCTCCAACTTCCAGGTTTTCATCAGCGAGATCGGCTGACTTTTTCTTCCGGAGTTTGTACTGGAGTTTTTTAGAAGCACGGTGCTTTTTCTTGGAAGAGGGAGGTTTTTTGACAGGTTCATCCTCTGTCATCTCCTTGACATTAGGAAATATCAGAGAAGTTTCTCCGTCTTCCCTCTCGTCTGCTGGCGGAGGGGTTTTAGGGCTTTCCTGGCTATCGGCACCCTTTGTATCGGCTGGTTTTGCCATTAGCACTTCATGGAATCCCTCTTGAAAGGATTTAACTTTTCGTACGAAGGCATCGTCATCTTCGTCTTCGGAGAAATTATCCGATCCGGTTTCCGACTCCAATCTCGCCTCAATGGCGGCGAGCACGGACTCTGTTTCCGAGTTCATCGTCTGGTTGACAGATGTCGGATCTTCCGTCTCTGTGACGGGTATTGGTTCTTCCGCCTCTGGGACGGGTGTATTGTTGTCTGCCTCTTGCACGGGATTTCCGTCATCCGTGTTTTCGGCGATCTCGGATTGCACCATGCCGATAAAGTGGGTATCACTGTTTTGTCGGCGATCTGAGCAAAATCCGGCATCATAGTCGTCTTCGACTGGGTATAGGGCGGGTGGGAGATAATTGCTTTCACCGCAAAACCCCATTGCTTCCGCGGTTAATCCGATAAAGATATTTGCAGATCCAATCGGTAAAACGCAGGCACTTACCAGATGGTTTTGCGCCGGGATGTAGGATCCGTTGTCGAGGAAGCGCCCGACGTCGTTGTCGAATTCCAAGCTTCCGACAGTGATTGATCTTCCGATTCCGCCTAATATCCCAGATCGGAACTTTACGCCTGACGTCGTCGGCCCCACGGTGGGCGCCAACTGTCGAGACATCGTAGTAGTTTTCATAGACTGGGGTGCCATGAGACTACGGTAGAGACGTGGGGTAACGGAACGGCGTAGTAACACAGAACACGGGATTTTACCCAGGTTCGGTACGTCGCGACAGTACGGCGTACCTACTCCTGCCTTTCTCACTATAAGGGACTAAAGCCCGTAATTCTGGGTTTACAGTGTGAGGGAATAGATCTAGCTTTACTCGGCGAGGATCAGCTTCTCGGCGAGATAACCTAGAACTTAGAGCTTATTCAACTTAGAACCTATGAAATCTATCCTCTGTCCAGCTTTATATAATAGCCGGACTAGGGCTTACAGATTAGGAAACCTAGAAGACTACGTTTAACTTGTAACTTGGACGGTAAGGAATCCGTCTTCTCCTCCAAGCCAGATCACGCGGGCCGTGATCCGGGTTCTTCTAGAATCCGGCTTCTGCGCGTCGGCCTACTGGGCCGCCCAATGGACCTAAGCCCACTACCGCTTGGGCCACCCTGGTAGTCCGGCACTTTTGTCTACCATCTTCTATACCCCTATTCGGTATATATCCGACAGTTAGCGATCTACAACTGGTTCGGTGGACTCGTGGTGACACGGGCGGGCCCTCTACTTTATTTGCCGAATCCAATCGATCATGGGCGGCCCTCTTCGTTCACAGTCTTTCTTTCCTTTCGAATCCAATTGTTCCAATCTGACCAAATAGCAATTCATTGAAATCATTCGGGTCACCTCTTTTTTAAGCACTTGACCAAGCCTATTTCTATACAAAAGGACAGGAATCTATTGACTTTGAGTCTGTCTCCTACTACGAAATTGGAACTGAACACAGGATGGCAATAGTGATCAAAAAATCCCCTCGTACTACGTCATTATTTATTCTATTTTCCCTGGTAAGTGCTCCAGATGCAGTTGCTTTAGTTGACGTAGTGAGTGGAACCTAATTATCTGTTTCCTTGAATACCAGAGTTGCCTTTTGTAGATGAGAAAGCCAACAATTTTGCAAGGAGTTGATAATTGCACTTTAAGTATTAAGTTTAAAGACAGTTGAAACTTAATGGCACCGTTTAACCAAGCACTCTTGTAGCTTTGGAAACTCCGTGTTCAGATCGGTGAGGCAAGAGATGAATTCATCGTCAGTTACCTCCACGATATCCAAAATACCCTCCAGACCATGAAGACAGATTAGTCCTGGCCTCTATGTGACTCTGTGTGTATGAGTGTGTGTTGTTACAGTATTTGCAGCCAAATCCCAAGAAGAAAAAAGAGCTAAGAATATGAGTGTTGGTGGTTGAAATAAATAGAATCAAAATACCAGAAAGACAATAAAAATAAGCGCATTTGGGAGCAAATATAGTGACCATTAATGAGAGTCAGGTTCAAACAATTCCAGGATTGTAAATACCATAACAGCAAAGTAGAATGCACCAAATTGAGCCTATTACCGGTTCCAGGAAGAGCACACCAAATGAAAGAAACTATTACTCAAAAAGCGAATCACATCTCGATCCACAAACTGCCAAAAGCCTTTGTTATTCCATTCCCAGTGGAACGTCAACCTGTTTAACAACAATTTTCTAAGAAACTTGCTTAATTCTAAATGAAACAACCTTATTTTAAAGTGACAGGCAATATCCATTTCAACCAATTATGAAAGACAAAAGGGCTAACTGCACAGCTAATTGAATTCCTTGAGTTCATCTTGAAACCGCATTTGCTTCCTAATTAAACTGAGACTAAATCAGAATATGAAAAAAACGAAAGGCTCCACAGAACATGAATGAATTCAGGTACATCACATCAGGCTGATATGTGCCGGTATCATACCTGTTTCAAGATTCTTGCTAAGCCCTTCTTGTTGCCACATATCCAGTTTCTTCTAAGGTTTCTTGAATTGCTCAAGTTCCTGCTCAACGCTTCTTGTCTAGCTCCAGTCTAGCACTTGTACCAGTCGCCTATCGGATCACGGCTTTGCTCCAATTCTAGCAGTCTCTCCAATTATGCAATCCTCTCCAAAATTGGGGATTTTCTTCACTTCAGCACTTCCCCTCGCAGTGGATTCCACTAGGTTCTTAACCTCTTCCCAATTCTTAAACTGAAACCTGCGATGTCTAATCCAACTCGGCACCTAACCAGCTTGTCAGCATCGTAAGTTTGCCTCAACATTCCCCCTAGAAATAAAAAAAGAATGTAAATCTACTTTCATTTATTTTTTAGGGATGAGACTTTCTTTTTCTTTTTCTATTTTATAGAATAAGTATGCTCTGGAGTAAAAGGATTCGAACCTTTGCATGCCGGTACCAAAAACCGATGCCTTACCACTTGGCTATACTCCAAACGGTCGGTTCCAGGGGAGAGGGGGAAGGGAGAAGCAGGGCTCGAAGAAAACGATCCGGGACGCGGGGATATAGCGAGTAAGCAGCAAGGTTTTCCCTTTAGGACCGACTACAACAAGCTCGCGACTCTAATAGAAACAAAGGGTCAGCTCTCTGCTCTATTTGCTTGCAATGCGTTGCCTATCAAAGTCGGCGAACGCTTCCACCCCCTCTTGCCCTTGTTACGCAACACGCCAACAAAGAACCTTGGTTCCGTTGCGCCCTGTATTCCGAGGCGACCATTTCGTGTGGTTCGATCCATTTCCCGATCCGAAAAATCCGATAACGTACCTATATGAGTGGGATGGATGGTAAATCATTTGCAGTCTAGGTCGGCAGTACCTAGACACGGAGGTTCGGGAAGTAGGTAGCCCATGACAGCATTCACTGGTGAAAGGATTGGCAGCTGCGAGAGCATCATAGTTGACATGGTCGGAGCTACAGTCCCCATATCCGTCTCTACTCTTTCTGTAATTGACTTCCTCCCGCTCCCAACCAACCTTTTCCTTTGAAAGGTCTTCCACTAGTGGTTGAGGGATATGAATCTGGATCCCGATCTTGTCTCACAGACTATCCCGTAGTGGTTCTGTGACCGTCAATTGGATCTATTTCTTTCACACGGTCAACTGGCATTGGTTCAACTAATAGAAATCCATGGGGGCTTTAGTCATAGCCCCCGCCTCTGCTTTGTTCCCGCTCTAGGCTTAGACCATCCTTCGTCAGTGCTTCCTACGCTTCTGATTATGAAGCTGTACGACCTTCCGGGTCAACGAATGAAATGAAACAACAGCCTCTCCCTCTCCCGTCCATCAAAAAGTGTTATTTCCTCCAGCTCCCGACTCCTCTTCTCCCTCCGATGCCGGTAGATTAATTCATTGACAAAACCCATTGATTCCATTGGTGAGAAAATCGCTGATGCGAACTCGGTAGTGCTACTGAAACCACTTTGTGCATCTTCTCTTGCCAGGAAAGATAGACGTGCTGGGTCAGTCCGGCACGTCACGCTTGCTAATACGGCCCGGCTGCCCCTATACAGAAATAGTTTAATCGATTGACCGACTTAACATACGCGTTTTCGTTATGGACAAGCTCTCCTTCTGTGCGCATCGATCGACCACCGAGAGATAGGGATTTAGTGACTTACCAACCAACCGGACATTGAGGGCAAGACATACCATACAAATCACGGCTTCGGCTGCTGTAGTCCTCTAGCCGAGCCACTACTAGCGTGTGTGTAATTCATGGCAGTTCACTATTTGGTTTGTTATGGAGCTATTCTCTTGCTTTTTTTGTATAGAGCGGTAAGTTAGTGCTGTTCTAAGGAAGTGGTAGCTGTTCCAGTACACAAAGAAGGGAGATTTGTGTAACCCGAGCTCTTTGATCAAGACGGTGTGGCCAATCCTTTGAGATAAAAGTCATGTATTTTCGTTGGCTATAGTGATCAGCACAAGGGGTACTGCTGTTATGATCCCCGCACGCAGAAAAAATGCATCTCAAGACATGTCACATTTGATGAAACACGATTTGCCTCGCTACCCCATGCGCCTCTTCTCGGGGAGAGATACACACACGCGCGATGACAGCTTTGCCACCGCCCACTCTATGTGCTCCGATTAGCGTTCCAACGCCTGGCAGTGCACACGGCTCAGATTCGGTTGACCACGCCCACATCCGCTTCAGACATAAAGGACCATTGAGGTCCGGCCCTATCATCGTACTGGAAGTCCCATGCTTTTCGTTTTTCTTCTCGTGCGTTAGGATTGAAACCTAAGCTAATTAAGCTACTATCTCTAGAGAATGGTATCCGTTCATTTCTGCCTGTCCATAAGCGTATATAGGATGAAGTATAAACGAATGTGCCACTCCCATTACGGTTAAGGCATTTTAGCATATTAGTATTGGGCACTCTAACTCGAAGGAAGAAGCCGAAGCCAGTCCAGTAGCTCGAACTCAGACTATCTACGAAAAAGATGGCATTCTCCCTTTGTCACCCTAGGCTCACATTCTTGCACTTCTTCAAATCAATAACCTAGCTACCTCCGCTGGCCGGTGGATTTGACTCAGTTGGTAGCCAGATCATCTGTTACTTGTGCATTTGGGCATTCTAGGCGAGATTGACTAAACCAATAGGTTTATCCATAGTTCATGTACATATACATATTCAAAAAGGGGGAGACCTACGAGAACTTCCATAGTTTAGTGAATCAGGCGTGGACAAATAAAAACAAGTGCACTACAATGCATGACTTGCATGCGAAGATGTCCTCCCTGTCATCGGATATTACCGGATAGAATTCTGAGGTCTTCGGTCAAGTAAGACGTGAGACTCGTGACCTCCTGTCAGAATTGGAGAGGCTCCCTGGAGCTCCGAGGAGAACTGGACCGACCCGGGAGGAAACTAAGGCGACTGAGCTATACCCGTGCGTGTGACGATTAAGAAAGGCATATCGTTCGAAGCACTCATTCTAGGAATCGTTTTTTCTTTACTTGCCGCCTGAATAAGTTATTAAAAAAACCCTGCTTGCTATTAGTTTATTTTCCGCCGGGCGAGACAGAAGTTTAAGAAAAAGGATGGGGTTTCGGACCCATTGCTATATCAAGGGGCATAGGTTCGATCAAGGTACGATGGTGAGCGCTATCACCGTGTCACATCGACCAAGTCGGGTAGTAACCAAACTAAACTAGTAGGCCAGGTCCCATTGAAGAAGAATAGGAAGCTGCTGGGCATTTTCTCGCAGCAAGCAAGCCATTTTGGGCACAGGTACGAGTCATTGCTCAGCCGTCCGTTAAACGCAATTCGTGGGCAAGTACCGGCAAGTCTCCTCTGCCATAAGATCTTTCTCAAGAAGCTAACACCCATAAGCAACACTTGGAGCAGCTGGGGTCAATAGGGTTGGGTTGACTTCTTGGTAAAAATAAGCCAGAAAAGTAATCACCCGCACGGAGATAGCCAGGGCTCCGATGCCTTCAAGGCTGTCGCACGGAGTCACCCTCATTTGTTGCCAGCTGACTTGCTTTCTCCAGCTTCAAAATGGGGCACAGGAGCAGCACATGGCCAAATGGCCAAAGAAGAAGCGCTTGGTGGACGAGCGCCCACATCTGTTCCTTAACTCTCTGTATCTGCCCTTTTTTATATCAACATTCCGAATTGAGCTCTACTACCGGAGCCTTTCAATAGGAAGGAATGGAATCTTATCTTACACGAGAGGCCTCTTTCCAAGCCCTCCGTGCAATCTGAATAGGATTCGGAGTCTCTCACTGCCAAGCTCTAGTAAATATCCGAGTGAGTAAGTTATGGATCGTGGGCTTTTCCATCTCCTGCTTACGGCAATATATGCTTCTTTTTAGCTGAAGACAAGGGCCCCTCCTAGAAGGTATTTTTTTAGTTGGTGGGAGCGCTTTGGCGCGAGAAGTGATAGAAAAAAATCACATTGTAGGGATAATCAGGCTCGAACTGATGACTTCCACCACGTCAAGGTGACACTCTACCGCTGAGTTATATCCCTTCCCCGTCCCATCGAGAAAGAGAATTAACGAATCCTAAGGCAAAGGGAACTTTTTCGGCTAAGCACATTTTCTAGCGATTCCTACGATCAATTAACGTACGAGGACTACGATTCTCTAGTTGTATTGGCAAGGGAAAGAAGATTCTATGGGAATGTTTGGAATGAAAGGACATCGGCTTCGGCAAAGAAAAGATCTGTTCATATGGTGTAGTTCCGAGTCATGCATTTCTTTCTTTCTTTTCACTAACATAGTACAGCAAATACAATTGTCATTAGGAAGGATCCTCATCCACTTCCTGATAGGTATGTGTCTGTAATCACATATTACAATTCGCATCTTTGCTGCCTTGTAATAAAATCTTCCACTTGTCCGTCCTCTTGTCGAGTTGATAGAGCACTCCTTCAAAGCTGTCAACCAGCTTTGCAAACTCGTGTTCTTCCCAATTCCTGGAAGCCTTCTTGTTCCGACCCTATTTCCGCGAATAACAAGGATTTCTCTATAATTTCATTCGAGACCCATATTTTTCTTTACTAAAGTAAAGATGAGATTAGCTTTTCTTAAGATCTTTCTCAAAGCCAAGATTCTATTCATATGCCAGCTTACAGGCCGACAAAAGTTCTCAATGATCATTCTCTTTTTTATTTTATTAGAAAAGTCTAGGTTACTCCGTTCTGTACAATCTTTCTATATTATGCACCTAAATCTTTGTTAATCAACAAGGAAGGAGACGAAAACCCCGAGTTATGTCGTAAGGGCCGCCCCCTTTCGAGCGCACGACCTACCGAATCATTATCAACTTTGTGAGAGGGTCGACCATGGATTCACTTCAAGGGTCTTGGTTTCCTCTTCTTCATATAAAGTCATTGCTGCTGTCTGCACATTGATTGCCTTCTCTGAGTGTGTGCTTCAGGATGATGCACATGCTTTGAATCCTTGTCTTGCAGTACTTCAGTAAAGCTACCCCATTTTAATAAGATAGGGATTCGAGATATTAGCATTTTTCAGTAGTAAATGTCAAGCTGCAGCAGAATCAGATTCGAGTATAGCATCATTCAGTTGGAGTTCTGAAATCATCTGGATCCCCTTTGCTATTGCCAAAATCTCTGCTGCTCAGTTTCTTCCCTTGTAGAGGTAGCCTCCCCATCCATATATGTACGAGTGAGAGATGTCTTCCGTCCCGGAGAACCCTCTTCTCTCCCTCCTTAGTAAAAGTGAGACTAGGTAGAGGAGGTAGAAAATAAGGCCTACCGTCTATATGGGACTAGTCATAAAAAAAGCAACCTATATCGACGTAAAGAGAGCTAGGGTGAAGTGGACTATTAGATCCCCGGCTTACCATTAGAAAGAAAGCTTAGCCTTAGACGTCAATGTGTTAAGCATATAGGAAGCCTTCTAAGAAAGTCAGTAAGAAACTTCATTCTGAAACTCCAGCATTTAGGCCCGGATAGAATGGGTCCTCAAGCTTAGAATCATTTGTCCTAACCTTTAATACTCGTCAGCATCTTTTCATCCGGGTCGTACTAAAGGCAGGTAGACCGAACACACGGCACCTGTCCCAATGACTGGTACACTGACGGTGGCTTATTGGTTCCTTCCTCCCTTCCATCCTCAAGTCTTACTTTCCTTGATGCCTTAGTTTACTTGATGCCCGATTCATTCCTCCCTATATTCAATCTCTCGAGCCATATTCTAGAGTCAGGTTTTACATTACTTGCCTTTCCTTACTTTCTTTACTTCACTAGCCTTACTGGACATACCATACATACTGGACTGACTGGGCTTAGCAACTAGTTATGTCCCTATTTATTGGACAAATCTCCCCTACACCGTAACCGTAACCGGATTACATTCATTCAAGTTGGCAATCCCCTGATCTTTGCTTCCGGTGTGCGATCCGAATTGACATATAATGACCGTAGTTAGCAGGCAATGGCCAAGGTCAGTGCATCTCGCACTAGTGGGTCACTATATCTAAACTATCTAATACAACTATTGAATGCGCTTTGAATTGCACTTCTGCTCGTAACCACTACGAACCGGAAAGGAAGGAAGCTGCTTTAGAGGAGGGATGCCGTCAAAGGATTTGGGCTTTGGTAAAGATACCGGTTCAATATGTCATTTCCGAAACCGAGGACCACACCGCTGGGAGGACAACTCAAGCACCAAAGACAAAGGTATCGCTCGTAAAAGTGATTTTCATCGTAGTACTCGCTCTAGCGTTAGGTTCAATGCAGTGTGTAAATACCTCTAGCCCTAGGGAAGGGGGCGTGCCGTTCCCAATGGTTGAATTGCTTCTTGTCTGCTTTGCCGAGGAGAGCGCTCGCTACCCGATCCCCTAAGCTAATGTAGTTCCCACCTACTAGATACCGTTTACGGCTATATCCGTGTAGGAAGCCGAGGAAAGAGATAATTGATAGTTGCCAAAACCACGTAAAAGAAATGAGATTGAACATATTTCAATTCAACAAATTCTGATTGTTTCATTATCAAATGCAAGGGATGTGGGACCAGGTTCTATTATTGGAGTTAAGCGGTGTAGGAGCCGTGCCGTTCCTGTGTATTAGCTCGTTGTTAGCAGCCCCGAAGGGCGTAAAGGGGGTAAAAGAAGAGAAAGATTTCTCGGAAGAAGCTCTTCGCCTGTGGGAACTTGCTCTTTTCTTTTGTTTGAAAATGCAACCTATGCTGAAACAGTCGAATAAAAAACAAAAAAGTAAAGAGGTGGATCAGTTGATCCTTTTCTCGATTGAATGCGCTTTCTATCTATCTATACCGGTACCAGGCAAGAGAGATTGTCATAATATTACTATGGGAGACGGATCCTGTTAAGTCAGTACGAATGTGATACGAAAAATCCTCTTCCATTCTTTCCGGCTGGGCAACATGACTGATGGGAATGTTCGCTACTGCTTCGGCGTCCATCTCATACATATGTTCTCTGACCACCTCCATATTCCACGGCCTGGTTGCAGCATGGATAAGATCAAACACGGGAATAAGAAGCATTTTAAATGCC
This sequence comes from Alopecurus myosuroides, assembly GCA_028641055.1. Lineage (NCBI taxonomy): Eukaryota > Viridiplantae > Streptophyta > Magnoliopsida > Poales > Poaceae > Alopecurus > Alopecurus myosuroides. The sequence continues at coordinate 103,344,026 of CM054063.1, read as the reverse complement.
TTTTTTCTCATTTTTATAGAGGGGGATGGATAAAGTGGGCAAAACAGACTCACATTTTTCAATCGAAAAGACCTTTTTCGTCTCGACAAAGAAAGAATCATCTTGAAAACGCTCCTAACCCCTTCGTAGGGCCGTGTATAGTAAGTGATGCGAACCTTGCCCGGAGCGAGCCCCCCTTAGAGGCAAGTGAAGTTGGTGAGCCGTATGATGGGCAACTATCTCCTGCGGTTCGGAGAGGACTCAGCTGTTAGTTAGTACCCCCTTGGTTTCGGGGTGGACCCTTTCACTCTATTTTATTATATACGCTTAGCGAAAAGAATGTTTTTTGATAGACCTAGGACATGGATTCTATATGAACCAATGGATCGTGACAAGTCGTTACTACTAGCAATGACTTCCTCTTTCATTACTTCATCCTTTCCATATCCCTCTCCCTTGTTCGATCTTACTCATCAAATGGCACTCAGTTCATATCTGTAAGTTCGTTCGATCATTGACAAGGTTCAAAGAAAGGGTGGGCCATTCACCATGAAGGCTAAAAGCGAGATAGGCTGGACATTTTAGCTTACAAAGGCGAAGACAATTCCGCGTTTTTTCAGCCGATTCTCCGAAATTGAAGACAATTATCCTCACTGAAACTTCAAAAAGTCCTTTTTTATTTTTCTGATGTAAATTCTATCTGTCTCCTTTGTCCTTCCTAACGCTAGTCTAGTTTCCTTCGTTCCACTCGTCCTTGCTTTTTTTTTCTTCTTCCTATCGGTCCCAAGGTCAAAGAAATAGGTTCAGTGGTTCGACCTCCCAAAGGTTAAAGAAAGACATCGATATTAAGACCACTTTTGTCAAACTTTGTGACACTTAATTCCGGACGGAGGGAGTACATTTTTGTTGGACATATTTGTGATGTTGTCCCAGCACATTTTTCCTTTTTCGTGGTCTCTCTTGGGATCTCATACCTTTGTATGGACGTGGTTGATTTATTTATTTATACAACAGTAAAATCCGTTCTTCGGCAATCTTGCTGGTTACTGTTATGCACCTCGATCTACTACCACCGATACTGGAATTACTGGGAGATTTCTCTTTTTAAAAGGTCACAAGTCTAGGGGGCAGGGATCGGTATCAAACAAAATCCCGCTTTTGACAGCACATATCCGATCCACACCAAGCAAAGCGGGCGAAAACCTAGATCTCGCATCGGCGAAATTATCTTGGGCCGTCTCCTTCTCTTCCACTAGTTAGTGTTGAGGGATTTGGTGCATCGATATATTACTCAGGTGCAAATGCACGTATATATGATGTACAAAGGAGAGCCACGACCTCAACTATACAAGGAAACTAGGAGGTGGGCCCTAATACAACCCGTATACTCAGAATATGTTCAACACCCCCCGCAGTCGAAGCATCGCCTGAGACGCAAAGGCTGGATCGAAAACCTTCAAAAGTCGAGGTTGGAAGGCCCTTCGTCATCACATCGGCGAACTGCTGATCGGTAGGTACGTGAAGAACTCGAACACGACCAAGGGCGACGTGCTCCCGAACGAAGTGAATGTCGAGCTCGATATGCTTCGTCCGGCGATGATGAACATGATTAGCCGAGAGGTACACCGCGGAGACGTTGTCGCAGTAGACAATCGTAGCCTTGGGAACCGTACATAGCAACTCCTGGAGCAGCTGGCGAAGCCAGGAGCACTCGGCAACGGCGTTAGCCACAGCCCTGTACTCGGCCTCGGCACTCGAGCGTGAAACCGTGGGTTGTCTTTTGGACGACCACGAGATCAAGGAGGGGCCGAGGTAGACGCAGTAACCGGAGGTAGAGCATCGAGTGTCGGGACAGCTAGCCCAGTCGGCGTCGGAGTAGGCGACAAGGCTGATGTCGGAGGATGCCGTCAAGGTGAGTCCCATGGCCATGGTGCCACGGATGTACCGAAGAATCCGTTAAACCAGGGCCCAGTGAGTATCTCGCGGAGCGTGCATGTGTAGACACATCTGCTGAACAGCATACTGAAGATCAGGCCTCATCAGAGTGAGATACTGAAGCGCACCGACGATGGAGCGGTAGAACGGAGCGTCGGACGCCGGAGAACCCTCGACGGCGGACACCTTAGCCTTCGTATCGACAGGCGTAGAGGCAGGTTTGCAATTAAGCATTCTTGCGCGCTCCAGAAGCTCGTGCGCGTACTTCTGCTGATGTAGAAAGAAGCCCGAGGCACGGCGGACGACCTCGATGCCGAGGAAGTAGTGGAGAGCCCCCAAGTCCTTGAGGGCGAACTCGGCGCCTAGCCGGGCTGTAACCTGCTGCAGTAAGGCCGGCGAGGATGCAGTCAAGATGATGTCGTCGACGTACAGGAGGAGATACGCGATAGCGGCTCCCTGGTGATACACAAACAGGGAGGCATCGGACCGTGTGGACCGGAACCCCTGTTGGTGAAGGAAGGCCGCAATCCGCTGGTACCAGCCGCGAGGCGCCTGCTTCAACCCGTAAAGAGAACGGGAGAGCAGACACACGTGGTACGGCAGGGCGGTGTCGACGAAACCAGTGGGCTGCTGACAGAACACTTGCTCGGCGAGATGTCCATGCAAGAATGCATTGGAAACATCGAGCTGGTGTACTGGCCAGGCGCGGGAGGCAGCGAGCTGAAGAACGACGCGAATCGTGCCCGGTTTGACAACCGGGGCGAAGGTGTCGATGAAGTCCACGCCGGCGCGTTGTCGAAAACCACGCACCACCCAACGCGCCTTATAGCGCTCAAGTGAACCGTCCGGGCGAGTCTTGTGGCGGAACACCCACTTGCCAGTAATGACGTTGGCATTAGGGGGTCGCGGGACAAGCTGCCACATGCGGTTGCGCTGCAGGGCGTCGAACTCCTCACGCATAGCTGCGAGCCAGTTCGGATCCCGAAGGGCTGCATGAGCGGAGGAGGGCAGTGGAGACGGAGACGAGGAAGACGCGGCGCAGGCGTACTCGGTGTCGAGTAGCGCGGGTTGGGACGGAAGGTCCCAGTCCGAGCGCGGGTGACCACACCGGTGAGAGGTGTGGCCGTGGCGGGCGCCAAAGGCGCCAATGGCACGGGCGCAGTCGGGGCCGTGGGCGCGGGCGCAGCCGGTGTCGGGGAAGGCGCGGGCGCAGCCAGGGCCGGGGGAGGCGCGGGCGCAGCCGGGGCCTCAAGGGGCGCGGGCGCAGCCGGAGCCTGGGGCGAGGAAGACAGCTCGCCAATAGCGGAGGCGAGCCGCGTCGGAGAGGGTACCTGCTGAAACAGAAACACGAACTCGTCAAAGTAAACATGTCTCGAGGTGTACACGCGGTGGGACACTGGATCATAGCACCGGTAACCTTTGGTGTTGGAAGGGTAACCGAGAAAGATGCACGGAACCGACCGAGGAGCGAGTTTATGAGGGGTGGTGGATGCGGTGCTGGGATAGCAAAGACATCCGAAGATCCGGAGGCCATCATAGGATGGGGGTACACCGAAGAGGAGCTGATGCGGGGTGAAGTTCCAGCGGGAACGACATGGGCGTATGTTAAGAAGGAGAGTGGCGGTGGCAAGAGCATCGGGCCAGAACCTGGGGGGCACGTTGGAGTGAAAGAGCAACGTGCGAACACAGTCGTTAAGAGTGCGAAGGACACGCTCGACGCGTCCATTCTGCTGGGACGTGTAGGGACAGGTGAGGCGCAGGATGGTGCCATGAGAATCTAGTAGGTGACGAACAGCGGTGTTGTCAAACTCTTTTCCGTTGTCAGTTTGGAGGGCAACGATGGGACGACTGAACTGAGTGGCGACATATGAATAAAAGCTAGTGAGAGTGGCGAGAACGTCGGACTTGCGACGAAGTGGAAACGTCCACACATAATGGGAAAAATCATCCAATATCACCAAATAGTATAGATAACCCGTGTTGCTAGCAACCGGGGATGTCCAAACATCGTTGTGCAATAACTGAAACGGAAAAGTGGAAATAGTGGTAGACGCGCTAAAGGGGAGACGAACATGCTTGCCCAGACGGCATGCCTCACAAGTGTGGTGTTCGGCTTTATTACATGAGAATGAAAAACTCTGGAGAATATGACGCAAGACGGTGGAGTTGGGATGACCGAGACGAGCATGCCAAAGGTCGACGCTGGTGGCGAAAGTGGCGGGACGAGTGTCGGTGGTGGTGGTGGGATGCACTGGGTAGAGATCGTCGGGGCTATCACATCGGTGAAGAACCATCCGTGTACGAGAATCCTTCACAGAAAAACCAAGGGCGTCAAATTCAACAGTAATGGGATTCTCACGAGTAAGGCGATGAACAGAGACAAGATTGGTTACTAAGTTAGAAGAAACCAAAACATTAGACATGGTTCTAGGAGTGGAAGTGGAAGGAAAGGACCTATGACCAATATGTGTAATGGGTAAGGAGGAGCCGTTCCCCACGGTGATATGAGTGGAAGTATGAACAGGAGTGGAAGACGTAAGGTTACCGGCGTGGGATGTCATATGAGCAGTGGCGCCGGTGTCCATGTGCCAGTCACCGCCGCCACCGTAGGCGGTGGGAGGCGGGGCTGAGTGCAGCGCGGCGAGGAGGGCGGGATCCCACGGGGTGGTCGCCTGGTGCGGGTATCCTCCGTATGGGGGCGCGGAGTCGTAGCTGCCCGTGGCCGGGAAGGCCGGGTAGGGGACGGCAGGAGGCGCAGCCGGGTACGGGGTGGCAGCAGGAGGCGCAGCCGGGTACGGGGCGGCAGGGGGCGCCGCCGGGTACGGGGCGCCATGAGGCGCGGCGACGGGCCCGGCGAAGTACGCCTGGTGGCTCGACGGTGGGGCGCCGAAGATGCTCGGCGCGGGTGCCCTAGGCACTGGCATGGAGTAGGCGTGGACGACGCCCGTCCACGGGTTGGCGCCGTAGGACCAGGGCGGGGTGGGCTGCGGCGGACGGGGCGCCCCCCGGTCGCGTGGCCACCCGCTGGCGCCTGCTGCTGCGGCTTGCGGCCGCCTCGGCGGTTGCCGCGGCGCGCGCCCTGCTGCGGCTGCGTGGCGGCGGGAGGAGCGGTGTAGAACTCGGGCGGCGGAGGGGGCTGCTGCGGCGGCCGTGGGGTCGGTGATGGGGCGCCGCGAGACGTGCCGGTGGCGAGGGCCTGGTGCTGCACGCGCTTCTTCACGCCTTTCATCCGGCGTTCCTCCAGTTTCAAGTATGCCACGAACTTGGGAAAGGAGGGATCCGACATTAAGGTGAGGTTGCCGGCGGCGTTGCCGAAGTCCTCATTGAGGCCGGCAGTGAGCGTACTGAGGAGAAGATCATCGTCGACCTTGGTGCCGATGTCGCGCAGCTCGTCCGCCAACTGCTTGAGGCGGCGACAATACTCGTCAATGGACTTGTCATCCTGGTGGCAGTCAAAGAACTCATGCTGCAAGAAGACGCGACGCTGGAGCTTATTGTCGGTGAAGAGGCCGTTGAGCTTGACCCACACGGTACGTGCGTCATCGCCCTCGCGGACGACGGTGTGGAACAGGTCCCGCGAGATGGTGGTGAAGAACCAGCGGATGAGCGTAGCGTCGATCGAGGTCCACTCGGAATCATCCAGCATGCCGCGCGAGTCGATGGAGCCGTCGATGTGATCCAGGAGGTTCTCCTCGCGAAAGAGGAGGGAGAAGTAGGTCTTCCAGGTGTAGTAGGAGGAGTTGGTGGCGTCGAGCGTCACGGGGACGCGCTGATGGATGTTGATGTCGCGGATGACGGCCGAGTCGGGGCCGGCGAAGGGGTTGGTGCGGCCGGAGGAGACGGACGATGCCATCGGCGCACTCGGTGAGGGTGTAGCGGCGGCGCGAGAGGAGGAGGCGCGGCGGCTAGGGGACGGCGCGGCGGCTAGGGCGCGGCGCGGGGGGAGAGGCGGCGGCGCGGTAGTGCGGGGGAGGTCGCGCGGCGGCTGGGGTGCGCGGCTGCGGAGGAGGGCAGCGGCGCGGGAGAGGGGGGTGGAGCGGCGGCGCGGGGCGGCGGCTGCGGCAGCGGCAGGATTGCGGCGGCGGCGAGTCGGCGGCCCGGGGCGGCGGCTTAGGGGCGGAAGCTAGGGTTTGGATGCGTAGGTGTCTGATACCATGTTGAGGGGATTTGGTGCATCGATATATTACTCAGGTGCAAAGGCACGTATATATGATGTACAAAGGAGAGCCACGACCTCAACTATACAAGGAAACTAGGAGGTGGGCCCTAATACAACACATATACTCAGAATATGTTCAACAGTTAGGAAGCGCGGCGACAAATCTCACGTTGCTTCGAAGCCCCGATAGTCTGGGTGGTAGGTAACCTCGGACTTGGGGGGCATGTCTAGTTTACGGTCACCCATCCTCCCGGTTAATTTTCCGACCGGCACCGTAGCAGCCTTGCTTGTTGGAACTGATCGCATCCGAGAACTCCAAACCAGTCTCATCACCCCAGCGTGACGCACACCGTGTGACCATGTCCACGGTCACCCGCGAACGAGTCGTTCTGGGACTTGGGACATTTACAGATCATTGCAAAATAAAATATAAAAGCAAATGGCCTTAGACTATATATAATACATAGGTACAAAAGTGAGAAGTTCTTCGGAACCATTTCTAATAGGGTTCCAAGCGAACGTGTAGGCTTAGGAAACGCCACACAAGGGGCGATCTCACCTTGAGAATACTGGCCAGGTCCTGGCATGGGGCACGCCACGCCATATTTATTTCTTTTTGTTTGTTTGTTGTAGTAAGCTTTGAGTTTATTTAGTGTGTTGTTTACTCAAACCTGTCACATAAGATCGGATTGGAGTCATATAGAAATTTATCGTATGTATAGCGTTGCTCTTTCTATATAGACATGCCCACGATGGATACTATATTAGTGTTAAAAATTCAATTTGCTGCCCAGGTAGGCGAAGAGTCATTCCCTACCGAAGAGAAGTGAGACCGTGTGATGACTGTCGTGGTGTTGTAGGGATGGCAATGAGGCGGGTTTGGGCGGGTTGATCTGATCCAAATCCATACCATATCCACGAGTTTGTTTGTTGCCCACCCATGAAAGTATCCATGGATCATGGATGCTACCCATGCCCATACCCGTTGGATATCCAGACCCATCAAGTAATCGAAACACCGTCCATAACAACGTGGACATGGAAACATTAATAATCAAAATAAAAGATCACATCACACAGTAAACAATACAAATATTAAGTTGAAATACACCATAGTCACAATGGGCACGACATCATATGATCAATACTTAGTGGTTGATATGAATTTGCGAGTTTACAATAGTAAGACGATATAATATGATCAATACATGTGGGCCATACTTTTCAGATGGATATCCACCGGGTATCCATGGAGGTAGTTTTGGATCCATGCCCAACCTGTAAGTTCATGGATATCCAACCATGAAAATCCATGGGTAGAAGGTACCCTCCAAACCCCTACCCAACGAGCTGGATATCCGGATCCGTGGATAATATTGCCATCCCTATGGTGTTGTCACAGCAAATGTCCTCATGCGAGAACTAGATTGTGAGGCCATAACTTCTAAGCGAATCCCCCGACTCGAGTACTCGACTCCTTGACTGATATTCTAATAGGTATTCACAACATATTTATTTTTCCGTATTGTTATTTCAGTATCTTCCGTACTGCCGTTTATGAATTTCTTATGTTGCTACAACTATTCTGGGCAGTCCTCCTTCATTGTCGCGTCGACTGCGTGAAGGCCCACTCCTTGATGTTGTTACTTCCTCTGAAGATCAGGTGAAGAAGGCCAAGGAATACTTGGAGAAGCTCCGGGAGGTACTCATGTCTTTCCATGAGTGCATGTTCCCTAAGGAAGATGTTCCCTCGAGCCTGGATGCTTTGATGGGCGTGTTTCACGACACGAACGTCTTAGCTGATTTCAGTCGAGAACAAACCCTTTCCGGAGATGAAGCAGTGCTGACCCTGAGTCGCTTCCACGACATTGAAGGCAACTTTGAAGTTGCGCTCGGTGGACCTCCGGTGGACTCGGACGGGCAAGAAGTGGACCTCAACCCCTTTGTCCTGGAGTCTGTTAGATTAGCCGAGGATCTCCTCAAGATGCTCGAAGCTCGAGCTAAAGCTGCCGAGGTTGCTGAGGCTGGTGAGGCTGCTGGAGACACTCGAGGGGCAGCCGCAGAGGATTAGCTTTTCTTTCTGTTGAGTAACTTTAGTGATAGCGATGCCTCAGTGCAATTCGCTCTTTCCCTGTAATGAACTTTATCCTTCTGCTAGTGAATGGAAAATTGTATCCGGCTATATCTTTTTTAGTTGAGAATTATTTTTGCTTGTAGATTTACGTAACTTATCCTCCTGTTTAAATTTTCTCTCCCGATGGGAGTATCCCCCGAGTATGAGGCAACATAGATTATGCCGAACACTTGAATGATTTGAGAACCAAATGTTGATGATATCCTGCTCTTTTCCTCTTAAGCTCCTAGGTCTTCTAGTTCTGCTGATCCATCTGCCTCAACTCATACGACTTCCTCCGCAACCAATTTGGTGCAAAAATTGAGTGCTAAGCTCTTGAAGAAGGAAGATGAATTCAATATCTTGAGGGCTCAAGTTAATTCTTTGAAGGAACGGGAGCGGATTGCTGCAGACCATGAAGATTTTCTTTTGGATGAACTGGGCGCTATAACCACTTATCTAGGTTGTAAGTTTCCCAGGTAACTTTTTAAAATTTTCACCAAATACTTTTTGCGACTCGTGTTTGATCCGAGTAACCATTCATTTATAGGTGTTCAAGAAAATGCTGCTGAAGAGACTCGTTATGTTAAAGAGGAGCGTCTGAAACTTTCTGCTTTCAGTTCATTATCTTTCTGGTCTAATCCTGAAAAGTCTCGAATACTCCTGACTTTGAGAACTCAAGCACAACAAGTTGGTGGGGTAATCGGTTCTTTCCATGCTGCTTTCTGTAATATTTATGGGGCTCTTTTCCCACTCAACAGACTACCCGAAGTTCCACAGCTTTGACCATGCTAAGGCACTCGTTCGTCGCCAGTTAGTTGGTGGAGCCAAAGTTGCCTTAGCCGTTGCCTCAGGATGGGAATGGGCCGGGTCGGCCCGCTGGGTCGCTGACCCGGCCCAAAAATTTGAGGCCAATGGGTCATATGGGTCGACCTTAAATAAGATTTGGGTCAGTAGGGCCGGCACCATAGGACCCGTTGGTTCAGCCGGATCGGCCCATCTATTAGTCTCAATTCTCATAACAACATCAATCTCGGCCATGATGACTTTGTCATAGGCTCTGATATTGCAACACTATCTGTGGTATAATTTATGCATAATGCTCATATCTTTACTATTAAATGGGAGTTGGACGTATGTTGGTACGTCCGCTTCGTGGTCTGCCATCTCGCACGCTTCCCTCACCTGGCGACCATGTCTATGGGCCAAGCCCAAAAAAACCGAACGAAGCAGTTTTCCTGCCTCCCGCTCGCTATCCTTACGCGAGAGAAAACAACTCGTCGCCTGCGCGCAGATGCATTAACCCTAGCGGCGGCGGCCGGAAACGCGGTCCGTCGCCCACGGCAGCGGCTCAAGCTCAACGAAGGAGGCTATCCGCGGCGGTGGTTGAGAGGTAGCACGTGACAGCCGATGTTGTTCAAGCGGAAGCAGGCGGTCACCAGCTACAAATGGCGAGGAAGTCGACGGCAACTGTATGAGGGGAACAAGGGCTGATTCGACTGTCCCTGTCGGCAGCAGCGACTCCAACTCCATGGTATCCCCTGCCCCCTCTAAGCCCACACACGCCTCATAGCTTGGCTAGCTTGTTTCAATCCGTGGGCAGAGCAACATAGTGCAGCATCGTCCATACGAAATTGGTACCGAAACACAGGATGTTCCTTTGAAAATTGAGTGGGCAACGCAGGACATATATAGCTGCAGATGCTGCCAAAGTCAGGGGATTAGCTCTGCGTGTGCGCTTAGGACTGCAGCGAGCCGGATGCCAAGGTGCAGATGGGCCAAGGCGCGTTCGTTGCCCTCCTTGGATCGATGGGCCGGGAAGCTCGTTGGCACTGATAGGATCTACATGCGACTCGAGGAGGTTTGCCCTTCTTGTTGTTCTTACGCATCACATGATTAGCTTTTTGGTTGTAGAGAAAAATATGCATTGCAGAAAAATGCACCATGTACAAATCGTCGACGGAGTAGGTCATCGAGCCAAGATCACTTCAATACCCTAAATAGTTCTAGCAGCTAATTGAATCCCTTCATTGCAGTGGTCCGACTGGAAGGTTTTGCCGATAGTTAATGCCACCACCAGCAGCCTTTGAAGCCGCCGGCGCTGGACCGTGGGAGCGGTTCAACTGGAATCAGAGGCGTGGGTACTGGAGTACGAGAGGAGCGTGATGTCGCTGGCGGGATCCAGCCCAACCGAATTTCACGTGCGGATAGGTGATTCTAGCTTTATTTTCATCTCATTTTCTATAAGTTTGATCTTCATATTCAAGGCTCTTTTACCTGTAATGATGTGTACCATCCCCTATTTGATTTGATCGGATTACTCCCTCATCTGGCTGATCTCATTTTCTATAAGTTTGATCTTCATATTCAAGGCTCTTTTACCTGTAATGATGTGTACCATCCCCTATTTGATTTGATCGGATTACTCCATCATCTGGCTGATCACAATACCTATATTTGGAATCATAAGCCTCAGGTTTTCAAATACAATCAGCTGGTAGATTTTCAGGGGAAGTTTTTGTTGGAGGACACTACATTTCATTGGCTTATGTTCAAACATAAACAAAATCATCTCATTTGCCCAAACACGTTATGGTAATGTTTCAAACATCTCCTGTCTTATCTAAAAAAAATGTTTGATAGTCATTTTTATTTGTATGAGCATATATTTTGGTTTATGATCAGTTGGAAAGCACGTGAATTGTGCTATAATAGATTACACATTTTTTGTTAATTCATTTTCTTTTGTTAGACTCAGAAGATTAAACATGCAATTGTGTTACTATTACTGATCATGGGAGCACATGATGTAGAACACAAGCCGCCATCTTTAAGGAGAAATCACATGTTGTATAGCACCTTCTTGGAAAATTCACACGTTGCATTGACTACTCCTGTTCGATCTATTGGTAACAAAGGTGAGTTTCTGATTCGGCAATTGGGGTATGAGTATCTGTTGTAACATTATGTAAGTTTGAGGACTAACTACTGGTTTAATGAAATTTTTCGTTTTCAATAAATAGGGAAACAATCGTTTGCATAGTGCTGAATTCTGACCAATCCCAGCGAATTATTCACCATTTGTATTACTGCCTTAGTAGAGTGGTTCACTTGCTTTGTGTTTGTTGTCAGCTGACAGAATACAATACCCTAGAGGTATCGCAGGAGAGGACTTCGCCACCTCAGAGTCATAGAAGAGGAGGGTTGTGTATTGGTCTTTCCCTTCAGATCAGATCAAGACACAAAGATGTCCACTTTTTTCAGGTGATTACTGCTCAGCACCGCGATGCACTTTTCTGGAATTCCAGTCTATTAATCGAAGAACAGAAATACATTGAATTAGCTCCATAATGTTGTGGTTCTTGTTGCATTATATATTGTGGTCCTACTGTATTTTAAACGACAAGAATTAGGACGTATTTTAAAATTGTGGTCTCGGTTGCACTATATATTTATGTAATGCAACCATTTTTTGCATGGGAGAAATTTTCGGATGCAGACTCTACAAAGGCAACCATAGGCGGGTGGAAGGAGGTTGCGATGCAAGCACACACGATTGCAAAAAACTGAGAACTACCCCATGTATTCCTCCAAAGATCCCTTGTCAAGGTATGTACCGAGACCATAGGGCATTTTAAAAAGAAAACCTTTATTCAGTTTCACGTCTCTACCTGGTGGTTAGCGATGGGATGGAAAAAGTTTTCCATTATCTCTCGGGATCAAGAAAAATACATACAGTATCATCACCTAACTCAAGTTTTTCCTTGATTCTCCTGCTATACTTCGTGGTGTTTTTGTTACCAATAGAAAAGCCAATCTATATCAGTAAATAACTGAACTTTGTTTTTCATTATGTACACTGAATTGTTTCATTTTAGTTTTTTTTTTCACTTGACAACCTGAATGAAGATGCTAGGCACGGATCGACAGCGGGTGTGGACACTGTTGTGGGGCACGACTTTGGGAAGACAAACAGTCAAGTTCTTGGCCCTCGCGGGCAAGGTGAGTACGAACTTCTGATTTATTATTCATTAAATAGCTTCAAGAAAATCTTGTTCTAGATGCTATTTTATATCCGTAGTCATCAGTCAGCACAACATCAATTCTATCCATGTTCGTTCAGCCTTCTCATTTATAGATCTTGATTCAGTTGATAAAATTTCGTAGGCTGACAGATTTATATAGGTAGAAATAAAAAATACTATTACCCCCTGTTTGGATGTAGGAAAAATGTCCCGGAATCACTCATTTGGAATTGTCTGCCCGCTTTCCATTGTTTGGACTGGCTCACGAATTGGCCTACGGAAACGGAAATCAATTCCGCGCGAGGCCCATCCCAGCGGCCGCGCCTCGCAGAGAGTTTCCGAGGTCCTCACCAAGGAATCGCGTGGAAAAATTTGGTACCCGTTCGCTCGCACCTTTCCTGCCCAGCCCGCTCCTCGCTCGAGCGCCATCCTGAGAAGAGATCGGCGGCGGCACCAGTGAGCTTCCCATCCTCCCCTCTCTGCCATGGTCCTCCGTCCCCGAGCGCTACCCGAAGCCCCCGACACCTAGGGTTCGCTCGTCCCCGCCGCCACAAAGTCACCTCCGCTGCCGCGGCATCCGGCCACATCCGCCCCCGCATGAGGCCGCCGCCGCCACCAAGCCACCTCCGCCCCCGCATCCGGCCACCTCCGCCCCCTTCCCCGCATCTGGCCACCTCCGCCTCCGCATCTGGCCGCGGTTGCTCCGCCCAGAGACCCTGCCGCCAACTCGCCTACTCAACCCGGGCATCCTCCTCAAATCCATGGCCAGGGGCTGCACGGAGGCAGCAAATCACGCCGGAGCTCGAAAAGACAGCCACCTGCTCGACCTGTGCCACCGTCGGCATATCCGTGTCAGGAAGCATTCTTCCACATACAGTGGGGATCTTCAACTGTTTGTTCAATGCGTCTTCAAATTATTTTGTGATTTGCAGCGATGATTATTCTTAACTATTCCTAATTATGATGTTTTGATCTGTTGTTGGCACTTGAAAATTGGATCTGTTGTGTATGATTGCATCGATGTGTTGTTGTCACTTGAAAATTGGATCTGTTGTGTGTGATTGCATCAATGTGTTGTTGGCACTTGAAAATAAATTTACAGCGATGACTATTCCTAAATATGTTGTTTTTTTAACCTTATTTGGTATATGTTAATGTTATTATGTGTGAAAATAATATATAAACATTCATACTTGTATACAATTCAACAAATCATCCAATTCTATGGTTTGCGCATCCAAACAGGATTTGGAATTGGTTGCCACCCTTTGATTCCAACAAAAAATACCACACACGTCCAAACAACAGAATTCGAATTGAAAGCCATTTCCTTTCCATCTTGGATTTGGAATTCCATTCCAATTCATTTCCGAGCCAGTTTTTCCTACATCCAAACAGGGGGTTAGCTGAAAGGAAGGCCGGGAACCAATTAATTAATCCATAAATTTGACTAGGAAATGAGCAGAACCAAAGCATGTTCATAATGTGTTCTTAATGCCGATTTAAGAAGTTTGTCAGAACACTTAACAGGTATAAATCCTTTTGGTTTAGTGTCATGCTAGCCAAGGCAGCTGAGAACAGCAAGACACATATTGTCCCTCTATTTTGTGTGCCGATATGCCTGCCAGAAACCATCCCAGTCGGGTCCTTCCAGTTCCACTCAAGTAGTTCTGACAATGATAACATGGTCAACAACATAGAATCCATGGTCGTACATTATGTGGAGCATGGACATGAACACATGAATCCTCCCATAGTACATCATAAACTTCATCTTCCCAGCATGTAACATATGCAAGGTTAGTGAGGGCCCTATTTAAAACTTTTAATTGATGCTACAGTTGTAACGAGCAGTTCTTGGATCTCATGTGATTCACTGGAATATGGGTTTCAGGATCATGGGGAGCAACCTCTGAGCTGAAGAAGCCTTTACCGATGTGTCCTGACATGTTTCCGACCCTTATAGCCAATATTCAGTGGTTTGTGCCATCTCCCAAGCTGCAGATATTGCATGGGACTCAATCGATTCAGGTAAAATTATGTTCTTTGCCTGACAGTGACAATTGTTGTATTTGATTATTGCAATAGTGTAGAGCCTATCATCCAGGCATACAGTACCATATGTCCTTCTAGGTCACTGTGTACCCTTCCAAATTGTCCAATGAACTTTTTGTTAAGCAAGATGAACTCTTCTGCAACTCCTGGCGGATGGACGATGGTAGGTTAAGCGCCAAAATTGCTTGAGTATGTCAAACGCGGTCCTCCATAGCAAATATGTCTAGCTGTTTCGATAGAAAGTTAGAAAATATTGGAGTGACTTGAGATTGGTGGCAAATTGTCGACGGGCTAGGCCGTGAAGACTGCGACGACGGAAAACATTGAGTTGTCGATTGTAACAATGGCTGAGAGTATGAGTCATGAAAGAGGGAATGGCATGTTAGGTTGGGGGAAATTTCTTGTCTCACTTGGGTGAGTGGACTATTCGTAAGCGTATCAAGGAGTTACTTGTATTTAAAAAGGGGCAATTACTTATGTCCATTCTTTCTATGTATACAGTCGCACAATTATGGCTTTTATCGACATTTCAAATGGGGTGGAATCTTAATGTTTACCAAATACTATGTTTACATGCATCGAGTTAAGAAAATTCAGTGTCCGTGGCAACGCACGGGCATTCAACTAGTGTAAAAACAGTATAGGAGTCTTGTTTCGGCAAGACATGCAAACACAAGCTACTACTAGCTCACGGTGCTACCTAACTCACATACAAGATTTATTTTGGACGCCTTTTAAACACATATGCAGGTGTATGTGCATATAAAAAGTATAGGCACTCATATTGCAATAAATCAAATCTAACTTAAAAGTCTCATTCATCCATAAGAAAAGTAAAGTTAAATTTTTGGATCAACCCAAAATACCCATTGGGCCAGCGAAGCCACCAACTATTTTTATATGGGTCAACCCGTGGCTTTTCAAATTGGCCTTGGGGTTAGAGGGTCATGGCCGGGTCGACCCATTCCCATCTTGACCGTTGCTGAGACTCATTATCCACAGATGATTTTTTTTAAGATTCGACGGGGTCCTCACGCCCCTCGCGGTCGTTAGCGTGTGAATGTGACTGCTCGCTATGAGGAAACCGCTCCTGCGGCTGTTGCACTCATGCGTTTGGCTGAGGAGGAAACTGATATTCAACTGGAGGGTGGATGCACCCCCACAATTTTAGATATAGGGTACCTTTTGATGTAATTGTAGATGAGTTTGTAAATGTCTGAGCTGTATGTGAGTACTCAACTTTTGGAATGATTATATAAATCTACACGTGTAAAGTTTCCGTTTACATCCTCGGATATTGCTGTTTGTTTGTACCGGGATTTCTGATTTCTGTCGGGTTTCATTTCTTGTTATAACTTTTCGCTACGGAGCCCCCGAATACTGTAGGTGAGATTGCAGCGAAGAGTTACCTTTACTGTATAAGTTGTTTGCTGCGCAACTCCCGAGTATTTCGAGTTACGCAAGCCTTTTTGATATACGGCTGTGCGTGCGAGTGCTTTATCCCGCTGCAAGGTCAAGTGCATCCTCGGGTGCTTGATTCAAGTCCTCCTCTGTGTAAGATGTGTATCGGGGCGCGTTATATCGTACTTCTGCTGGTAATACTGTATCTGCTCCGTATACCATAAAAATGGGGTGTACTCTGTTAGTTTACTCGGTGTTGTTCGTGGGCTCCAAAGTGCTGAAGGTAATTCTTCTGACCATGCACCGGTTGCCCGCTTCAGTGGTGTGAGCAGTCGTTTTCTCAGTCCTGCTGTGACTAGCCCATTTGACCGTTCCACCTGCACATTGGTTTGCGGGTGCGGAACTGAAGCGTAAGTGACCTTGATCCCCAATTCCTTACAATAATTTTGGAACTGTTCTGCTGTGAAGTTTGTTCCATTGTCTGTGATGATGTTGTGTGGTACTCTAAATCTATATACTATGGACCTGATGAATTTGACTGCTGACTCTGCATCCGGCGATATTATTGGTATAACTTTGATCCACTTGGTGAATTTGTCGACTGCCACGAGGAGCCGAGTGTATCCGCCATTGGATGATCGACTAAGCGGTCTGACCATGTCGAGTCCCCATTGCGCGAAAGAACATGCGAGTGGTATCATGTGTAGTTCTGTGGCTGGTACGCGTGGACGCATTGCAAACATCTGACACGCCTCACATCGCCGTAAGATTTACTTGGCGTCATATTCTGTTGTTGGCCAATAGAATCCGGCTCAAAAAGCTCTACGTACGAGATTCCTGCTCCCAACATGATGTCTATAGGTTCCCTGATGTATATCTAGGAGTATCTCGTTTCCCTCTTCCGGGGGATGCACCTCTGTAATATATCTGATATACTACGCTTGTGTAATCACCCGTCATTAATTGTAAATGCTTTGTCTCTACGCATCACCCGACGCATTTTTGCTTGGTCCTCTAGGAGCTTGTTTCGGGTCATGTAGTCTAGTAGTGGTTGCATCCTCACTTTCTTCGAGTGCTCAGCTATTTTTGTAGCTGGTATCCTTCATTTTATTGAAGGTTGATCAATTTCTTCATAGAAGACATCGGGTTATATCGGTGCGCACATGGACCCAATGTTTTCTAGAGCGTCTTCTTCAGTACTGCTTCCTCTTCGAATGTGTTGCAACTCACATCCATCGAATTCACCTTCGAGCTTGTTGTACGGATCTCTGTATGGCGCCATGTTTTCTGCTGGTGCGTCGCACTCCTTCATGGTTTATTGTACTACGAGGCTCGAGTCACCATAAATAATGAGTCGAGTTGCACCACAAATTTTGACCATCTTCATCCCGTGGATGAGCGCTTTGTACTCGGCTTCATTGTTTGATGCGTTTTTTAAGTTCATCCGTAGTGCGTACAATAATCTGTCACCTCGAGGGGATGTGAGTATTACCTCTGCTCCTGCTCTAGATGCTCTCTTTGAGCCATCGAAGTACATTGTCCAGCTATTCAGCATATCTGGTAATTTTGGTTGTTCTAACTCAAGCCATTCTGATAGGAAGTCAGAGAGTACTTGTGATTTTATTGCCTCCCGTATCTCGTATGTTATATCTCGTGGTCCAAGCTCGATTCCCCGTTTTGCCACTCGTCCTGTTGCATTGTAGTTGTTAAGTATATCTGATAATGATACGCTTGATACCATTGTAATCTGGTGTTCCTAAAAATAATGCCTCGGCTTTTTTGCAGTCATGTACACTCCGTACGCCAATTTCTAATAATGCGGGTATCGTTGCTTGGACATCGATAACACTTCACTGAGGTAATATACTGGTCGCTGCATTCCGTAGATAGACCCTTCCTAGGGTCGTTTGACTACTAGCACAGTACTGACCACTTGTCGGGTTGTTGAAATGTATAATTGCATCGGCTCCTTTTCCCGAGGAGCTACCAAGAAGGGTGGAGTCGTCAAAGTTCGTTTGAGGGCATGGAAGGCTTCATGTGCTTCAGGTGTCCATTCAAACTTGTCGGACTTTTTCAGTAATTTGTAGGAGGGGAGTGCTTTCTCACCGAGTTTTGCTATGAATCTCCCGAGTGCTGTAATTCTTCCTACGAGTTGCTATACTCCATGGATGTTTGTTGGTTCCTTCATTGGTAGAATAGATTTGATTTTGCTGGGTTTGCCTCGATGCCTTTGGCGGACAAAAGGTACCCGAGTAAATCGATGTACTCCAAACACGCACTTCTTCGGGTTCAGCTTGATCCGATACTTGTCGAGTGTTGTGAACGTCTCTCGGAGGTCGTCAATAAGGGTTTTTGCCTTGTTTGACTTGACTACGATGTCATCTACATACACCTGAGCATTTCTGCCAATTCGTGCTTTCAAGCAGTTCTGTATCATGCGCTGGTATGTGGCTCCTGCGTTTTTTAACCCGGAAGGCACTGTGGTGTACCAGTATACACTGAACGGGGTAATGAACGCTGTTTTTTCCTCGTCCTCTCGCTTCATGAAGATCTGATTGTAGCCTGAGTATGTGTCGAGGAAAGATAACCTTTCACAACCCGCGGTTGAGTAGATGATCTGGTCGATGCGCGAGAGTGGGAACCAATCTTTAAGACAGTGTTTATTCAACGACGTGTAGTCTATGCACATCCGAAGGATTTCGGTGTTTTTCTTGGCTACCAGCACTGGGTTTGCGAGCCATGTTGCT
Organism: Alopecurus myosuroides; assembly: GCA_028641055.1. Classification (NCBI taxonomy): domain Eukaryota; kingdom Viridiplantae; phylum Streptophyta; class Magnoliopsida; order Poales; family Poaceae; genus Alopecurus; species Alopecurus myosuroides. The sequence continues at coordinate 103,325,612 of CM054063.1, read as the reverse complement.
ATTTTGATCTACCGGATGAATTTAGCTGCGATTAGTCGATTTATTTCTTCTCCTATCGCTCTCTGCTTTGGCTCCACCAGTTCTGGACTGTTCCGCCGGGTCTTATGCCTTTCTCCTAGGCCGCAGCTCTGCCGGGCCTTGTTGGGATTTGGCCGGGTCTTCGTGTCGTAGTTTGGTTCTCCCTTTCTGGTCGGCTCTAGAGATAAACCGGCAATCCAATAATGAACCGAATTCTGTCAAATCTGGTTCAGGGTCGAGCACCTTGGGGGTACCCGCTTATCCATTCCCCCAACAATGCCCCTCCATGTCCTTTAAGGCCTGCTGCAATATATGAGTTTTTGCTAGAGATGATCTTTCAAAGCCGCGCTTAGCCTTATTTTTTGGAGAACTTCTCGATAGCTTGGGGGTCTGTCTTTGACGTAGGTCATACAAGTGCTCACTTGATCATCGGAATTGAACTTCAGAAAATAATCTCTTTTAGAAAGAAAAAAATAAGGTATGTAGTGAAATAGTATAAATCTACAAAAACAATTGACGTTTTTATGTTTTTCCTAGATTACTTATAATGCTCTCCCTATCAAATTATAACCTTCCTATGAAGAGCTTGGCCGCAGATGTAATCCAATGTTCCTCAGCACTCCTATGACCGAGCTCAAACCCTATAAGAATGTGGTACTCAACCAGACGACAAGGCCTTCCCTTGGCAGTCCCCGCGCTATCTTTCCATTAGGCCGCTAGCATCACCGGATTGGTGGCATAACTCAGTAGCCTAAAGTTTCAGAAAATTCAGTGAGAGTTCATCTGTCATGAAACTACTAATGTGCAAGTAGCAATGGGCTAAACATTGCCCATTTATTTAAAAATAAGCAAAAAAATCAAGTACTATGGTGTCCAAAATGAAGACCATCAGAACATGATTAAAAATAGTAGTAATACTTTACATGTGATAGTTGCCTGAAATAACTTAATCTTTCCAATAATACAATCAAACTACAACTGGGATAACCTTGGTGGCCTCTACTCCACGCATTCGTTAACTTGGTACAAGGATGGCTTGAACAAGGACAACCAAGCCACTAGTGCATCTTCAAACCCAACCGTCCCGGTCATCTCCCTAGAAACATCATGCAAAGTGAACACTTGAGTGGGGCATTCTACACTAACATGTCGATGATTTATTCGGCATAATACTTTGCTAAAGCAAGCTCGCATCTCTTTACTTGGCCGTCCACTCATCGACCGCCGGCCCCGCCCCAAAGAAATCCACATCGGTACCCTTGTCCAAGCTGGCTGTGCTATCGACGTTGAAGCACACCGCATCGGCATTGCACAAGGTCCTGATAACCTCTGCGCAAGGGGAAGGGGAAAATGGTGTTAGGCATTCAAGCTCATCTTGACTACACAAGAAAAAGGCTTGGGGAAAAATGGCCTTTAGAAGGTAGGCGGTTCTCCGGACCAGGGAGTGTGGCACGCTCTGGGGCACCTCCAATCGCTGCAACGAAGCCCATAGGATTCGAGAGCTTAACACCACAAAACGAACGATCTCCAGAGCCTAATGTTGAATGAGGGTTCAGCAGTGGAAGGATCGATGGCAACCAAAGAACTTGAAACCGCTGGCTTGGGCATGTTCGCGCACTAACCAACCGGGCCCTCTATATGAAACACTCCGCAGGCAAAAAAACAAACAAACGATGACGATGTGCTCATCACTGGATCATGTGAAGACTAAAGAGGGAACAATTTGAGCAGCAAATTGACATTGTATCCAGGCCTGTCCATCCCCAATTCGAAGAGATTACAATAAATCCAGCAACTGAGAGCTCCAGTTATCTCACCGTTGAGGCGATGGCGCGAGGCGGCGACGACGGCGGCAATGGTTTTGTTCGATGAGCTCGGGGAACGAGATGACTTTTCTTACATGGGAACCAGGGGCGTGCTTGATAGCCTGCAGCCATTTCCTGACTTCGTGGGGTTTTCTCTCCAGGGCCTGGCCAGAGAGAGTCACACCCTAATCCCTCTCGTGTAGCTTGTTAGGTAGCCTGCATCGCATTGCTGGCACTCTTTTGTGCACTTAATTTGGTAGGATCTACACATGCATAAAGTGGTTTGGCTAAGAAATGCTCAGTGGTTGGTTGCATCTAGTTTGGTTTGTACTTATCTCATCTCCGAAATGGTTACATTATCACTACACACCATGAAACGAAAGAGTAGAAAATATAAGTTCACGCATATACAGGGTTAATTAAAATCCAGCCCTAGCTAATACAAATAACAGTTCATCAGTTTATCCCTAACTAGTACGAATGGAATGGTAGCAGTACAATACGGTGAATGTTTTGTCCAGGATGATGAAGGGGGGAGGTGACACTTCTTGTTGTTGTTGTTGTTGTTCTTTTTCTTTTTCTTCTTCTTCTTCTTCTTCTTCTTCTTGTTGTTGTTCTTCTTCTACTTCATTACCTTGAGTTCCCTCGGTCAACCAATATTGCCTCAGCCCACTCGATCATTTTGTTCTTCCAAGCTTCATTGTCATCCAAGGACACACCATGGCCGGAGTCAATACCGTCAAGGGTCAGATCTGCCTCATCTGGGACATGGGAATCAAGGCCCCATTCAAGAATCCAGTTGTGAAGAATGCAACACGAAAGAACAAGATTCACTTGGGTGGCAAAAGGGTGAAATGACTTATGGTCAAAGATCTTGAATCTATTTTTCAGTGCAGCAAACGCTCTCTCGACCGTAACTCTAAGACTAGAGTGTCTGAAATTGAACAATTCCTTGGTAGTAGCAGGACCAAACCTTGCACTGAACTCGTTTAGATGGTACCTAATTTTTGGGAAGGTTGGAAGAATTCCAGGGCGACATGCGTAACCATCATCTCCAAGGTAGAACTTACCATTAGGGATATTGATCCCATCAGGTCTAGACATGATGTCAGCAAGAATGGTTGCATCATATGCTGATCCCTCCCAACCAGCTAGCACCTATGTGAACTTGACATCAAAATCAACAGCAGCTGGCACATTCTGACTTGTGTAGTGCTTCTTCCCTCTATAGGGTTTGGACCATGATCACGACACTCTAACTGTAACATGAGTATCATTGATGGCGCCAATACAATCCTGACACACATGATGAAAGAAGAGTCATCAATTTGGCCTAAACAGTCAGGTGGTGAGGTAAAAAAATGGAGTATTGCATACCTTGAAGTATGGAAATCATCTGTAGTCGTCTGCTATCTTTGTAGGCGTTTGGCCAGTTGGTGGTTTGATCATTTCATGTCTAAGCTCGCCAACAGCATACAAGACTTGTTTGAAGTAGCGGGAGATGGTCTCACATGATCTTATGAACGTGCTATGCATTACTCTGAACCTCTGGTTATGGCCTAGAACATGAAGAAACATGGCAACTTGCTCTTCCACAGAAGTGTGGATGTTGTCCCTCAATATGCCACTGTCTCTGAACCTTTTGACAAGTTCATAGAATGGGGCTTTACCCATTCTAAGCATCTGGACAGTCTCTATCTCGTTGTTGTTGTAGATGTAGTTCATATTAGCAAGCATCTCCCGATCTCTAACCAACATAGGGCCCCATGTGACCAGAGGAGTGGCGATGCGTCTAACTACGATCTTGTGGATTAGCGGAATCCAAGCTTGAATCATGGCTATGAGTGCTGATGTGTGCTTGTTCAAAGCCATAAGGTTGTCCTAATATGTTGGATCTAACATGAGTACTTACTAAATCGACAATAGCGCTCACTGTAGATGAGGAGGAATATGTTTTACTTCTGCTCCTGGCATTGTGGACGAAGGGGACCAGCCGATGTCAACATTGAAGAACATGAGTTCCTGCCTCCCGTGGTCACGCCGCCGCGGGTTTGTGGGACTGACATGAGCGCGACGAGGACAACAAGGGGATGGAGAGAGCGATGCGGTGGCGGGCCGCCGGCTAGACCCACCGTCGGTGGAGACGCCGCCGCGGATCTGTCGACGGTGAAGAAATTAGGAGCCGCCGGAGTGGGATGGAAAAAATGGGAGGCGACGCGGGGGGGGGGGGAGGTGACGCTTATGCAGGGGCGGAGCCAGAATTTAGGTATAGGGGGCGAGGCGTGGAATGACCAAAAAATTGTTCCGTGTTCGACTAAGGTACCCGACATTTTTCCCTCATATAATCTCTAGTACCCGTCGAATCATTAATAATGCAAAAAAATCACAAAATCAGATCTTCACCAGCATAACTAGGAACCATAAATATAAAATTTAGGACCAATTTCTACATACTGAGTATAGGTGAAATTGTTAGATTTTCTGCTAGCAATTGTGGCCTGCCTTGAATTATAAATTATTACTCATCTTGACTAGAAATTCTAGAAGGAGTGACAGTATTGCATACAGGTGTTTAAGGGCAAATGATCAATTAAGTGTATAGAATGATCGGTCATACCTCTATATTTACAGAAGGAGTGGCATAGAGATCGACGTCCTAAATGATGGTGAGGCGAAGAAACAGTCAGCCCGATCAATAATTCAACACAGAGGTTGAAACGACGACATCGCGGGAGAGTTTCCTAGCGGATCACTCTTGGCATAGTTTTCGAGCAGCCAAGGGCGGCATAATGGCATGGTAGATCAATCTGGTCATGGGGCAAGAGTACGACAGCTGGCCGTCGGAAAAAAAAAAGTTACCCTAAGAAGAAATGTGCCTAAACTGGGCTGGGCCTCACTGCATGCATAGTCATGGGATTTAAGTACTAATTAGCACGTATATGAGATAAACATTACCCACATTAGTAATACCTACTCCAAATCATTAGGGGCCGCCGAACCTTGGCAGGGGTCTAGCCCTTGCTAGCCCCCCTTGTCTCCGCCCCTGCGCTTATGTCTGGCGCGAAACGGTGCCGAAATTTCCCCATCTCCCGCCATCCGCAAAGAGCTCCCGCGCGCACCGTGACCGCCTCTTTTTGCAGCCGCGCGGCCTGACTCCACAGAAACTGCCGATTCGGCCGTTCCAGTGGGCCGCCCAAGGATGCTTTACACATCGTGCGAGCCAGATATTTACCCGCATGGAACATTTTGCGACGCCTGGGCCTAGTTGTAGCTCATGCATGCTACTAAACGGTAAGATGACCGGTAAGATGAGAAACGCACCCCATATCTTTACTAGTACTAGTTGAGTGGCCGTGCGTTGCCACGACCTTTAAGATTCGCCCTCAATCCATATATAAAAAATATGCACGTAAAAAGTGTGTATATAGAAACGATGACTACATAATATTTTGGTTCTACGAGAAAATTGTGCCTCAAGTTTAATAATGAACATCTGGATGAAAATATTCTTTTGACACACTTAAGCTCTCTTCTAAGAGGCTCCATCCACCTTTTCTTACCACATGTTCGAAAGACTTTTTTCACAAAACCATACATCTCCGAGTAAGGGAGTGGTGTAAAGACAGTGTTTGTATGACACGGTTCAAGGCATACATCACAAACTCCCCAGCTACATGTATGAAATGACTTTTCAAATTCAAGCAGATAATGTAGATCCAAGAACTACTAAAACGGTCTTCGGTTGAAAAAATTTACACTCGTACTCAAACATCGACGGAACACTTTGGCTTGAGATTGCAGCATTTAGAGCACCTGGAAGAACGGTCCTTGTACCAACACTCATCGACACCTTTGTAACATGTTCACTATTAAGTCATTGTAGCAACACATGATAACTGAAGATATGTTTTTTGAGATAGCTTCAAATCATAGAGAACAAGTTTACAAGTCTGGGCATGAACACTGGTTCTAGCTAGATAACCCTCACACCCATGATTTTATTGCTTCTTGTTTAGGAAAAAATAAAGATTAACTCACGATTCTACATAATGGTGATAAAAAGGTAAACATTAAGAATAAAAATATTCAGTATTATGCTTAGATGGTGTGTCCTCTCTGATCAATATGACACTTAGATTGGAATAAGAATCCAAGGTATAGTCTATCTACAAAAATCAAACATGCATTAGAAATGATCAAAAACAAATCTTAGAAATATATTTGAACTTCATTGAGAATGTGTGTGCAAGAGCGTAAAATTTTACCTCCTCAATAAAAATGTTTCACTTATAACTTACCCACATAGGAAAAACATGCTTGAATTTTTTTGTATACCACCTAAACATTTAGGAAAAAATCACCAAAATTAAGCTCAAAAGAATTTAAGAGGGCTACCGTCTAGTGGCTAGTGTTGCCCTCCACTCTTGATGGCCCATCAAGGATGTTCCTCTAGGAAGAGCTGAAGACAGTGCCTCTGGGAAATTCACAGGTGTGCATAGAAGGTATGGGGTGTTTAAAAAAAACATATCAAGACCCATGAAAATGTCTTGTTTCTGTACTTTACAAAAGACCTGACATCTGGTTTTGTGTAGGAACCAAAAGGTAATTACATGATTTAGGGCATATTTATTTTATGAGTGAGACATAATCTTTTCAGTAACATTAATCATACACATTGCATGCCAAAATATTGAAGAACATCTACTGAATTCTATTTGAAGAACAACTACTAAATACAGCTGGTGAATAATTTTGTTATTCTAGAGAGCAAGAATGCATTTGTTTCCAAGAAAAGTTAAACTATTAAAGGGAGCATTTTGTAGGGAAGGAACTCTGACATGTATATGTTTTCCTAGTAGAAGCAGAAAATATCTACAAATAAGTAAAAGGTAATCTACAAGATTCATACATATATGATGTCAGCACTTAACCATCTAAAGCCTCCTTTAATTTGCACCACTGGGGTTGCCTTTTGAACTGTCCATCGCCAGCCTATGTTCAACGTCTTTAGCATGTCGAACACAAACACAGACATATCATGATGGAGGAGTGAACATCTCAACTTGCAACACGATGGATCATGTGATCTCTCTCTTCAGGTAGTTACTATCAAACAAGAAGAGGAAGAAATACAAGATGAAAGCATTGTAGGTTACCTAGCCAAAGTTTTGCATGCAGATAGCTCTTACAACCCCTTCAGACATGCCGACCGGAAGACCTTTCCTACATGAAAGGGTAGCTAGCCATGAATAGTAACCAACGAAAAAATTTGGAAGCCGCCGATGTAGAACATGTAGACCTCCTATATTCAGATGACATCCTGGGAAGTACATGCTGCGTAGCACATTCCAGGTACTTTCTGCCTTGAGGAATACCTCAACCAAAGCTCATTTGTTTTCAGAAAGTTTAAACAGATAAATTACTGATTCTGTAGCACAAAAAAGAGTGAGGATTAATGAGCGTTGTTATACATGGAGGGAATAAGAACATTCAGATACTTTTGCAAGGTACCCCTCGAGTGACGTCTTGGGTAGGAGCAGTGAATTTACTTTGGATAAACACAACATTACCATCATGTGCAGAACAGATAGCACCTCGTCCCATTCATGCCAACCGAAATATTGATAATTAGTCAGTGAAGAAAATCCAAAATATGTATGTCACTTGATTAACAGGTGAGTGCATAAAGATCTCTACATCAACCTCCTTGCTCATACATGCAATCTGTATCTTGTTGTCCAACCCTGTACGAACCTGAACAACTATAATAGGAACAAAAAAAATGTCTGATTATTTTCAGGTATTTGAATCATTTCAGAGCAAAGGTAGATGCATGAATAAAATGTGTGATTTACCATATATTTTGGTTCCTAGAAGTAGACACCGGGTACTATTCCAATGTATTCAGGATATTAGCTGTCGTTGACGCACCCGCAATCACATGAAATTTACAGACTGTTACTTCCCAGATTCAGTGCATGGAAGGGCAGGACGGCGATGTGCTTGCGATTGTCGAGCAGTGGAGAGACCGAAGGAGATGGACATGGGCAGGCGACGACAAAGGCGGACAAAGAGATCGATGGGGAGCAGCGGCGCGGTTGCGAACAGGCCGGCGCGCAACATGCCGCCGCTGCCGTGCGTGGCACCCGCAGGAGTGGCCGCAGCAGCATCGCAGCGCGCACGGAGGAGCGGCGAGGGGCAACAAGGACGCACGCGACGCGGTTGAGGTGGTCGGGTGGAGGGACAAGAATAGAGGCGAGGGCGGGCGGCCACGACCGGGGTGAGGGCAGCAATTTATTCTGTGGAGACAATGCGTAGAGCTGGTGCACGGCATGGGGACAGCTGCTGGAGGTGCAGTTGGAGTTGGGACCGCCGGGCTGGAGTATTTGGCAGAAGGGGCGATGAACCTAGTGCGATGTGAGGAGAAGGACGACGGGTGTTTTGCGGTTTCAGAGAGAGAGAGGGCGTCGAGATGAGATCGTGGGGAGAATGTGGGGACCAAGTGTGGGATTTTTCTCAAACGGTTTTTTTCTCCGAGCAAGCGCGACGATGTGTTCAGGACGTACCATCCATGGGACACGGACACCGCCTACTCTGCTTTAATACTCCCCCCGTCCACTTTTATAAGGCACACTTCTTAGATTTCAATAGTAAGAAGTGTGCCTTATAAAAGTGGACGGAGGGAGTAGTAAAGATTACATGCACACCATCGCTCTCCTACCGCACGTCGCTGCCGAGAAAAAAAAGGAGGCGCAAATCACGTCGCTAGCCGGGAAAAATCGGGATGCATATCTCCTTCCTTTTAACGCACTCCTCCTCAAGAAAGAAATGAGAAAACAAATCTCCCCTGAATCAAATATGGGGATACGGTCCTCTCGACTGTAGCCTGCCTAGCGAAGGTTCTCAACAAGGTGTACCCGGCGGCCGCTCTACTTAATTATCATGGCATGGCATGGACGGCGAGACGCTAGCCGTGTGCTTCGACGAGGTCGCGTCGTTCTGCTCATCATGGTGCAGTGGAGACGCAGACCGTGTTCGCCGATGCCCTCCACGCCAGCCGAACCATCAACACCAAGTCCATCCATTACTCGGTCTGGCGTTGTCGCTCACTAGGTTGACACCCGAGTACAACATCGCTCACTCCATCTCCACCTCGGAAAATTTTCAATCCGCTCCGGCTCTGCTATTTTCTATGATCCACCGTGATCAATTTAGATGCAATGTTAACTATTTTTATCTGATTTCTTGATGCCCATCACGATGGTTTGACTTCAACTGTGCGTGTAGGTGTATCAATCTAGGATGGCTGAAAAGTCCAAGCCAGCAGCGCTAGAGATATGAGATATGTTATATCCAAGTTATCCAGTGTCCAGATCTCGGAAGTGAACACGATGGGTCGCCGGACATCTTTGTCTAGGTGGACAATTTCAAAGTTAACAAAGCAATCCGTGGCAATTCAATCAAATCCACATGTCTAATGCTCACTTGATCTCGAGCACAATTCCACGAGGAAGCAATCTGAGGCAATCCAATCAAATAACCTGTTGTCTGATGCTTACCCGATCGATTGAAAAGTGCCATTACGTACATGCATGCTTAGCTCAGCTAATCTCACCAGTCCCAGTGCAGGATTCGAAGGCAACGAGGCAGCCGAGTAGTTCGTCGGTCACCTGGCTCAATATTGTTTTTGCATTAGAGGCTAAACTGCGCAGGCGGCATGTATCATACGAGCTGGTAATTTCCGTTTCTCTCTCATCTTCTACCCAAAAAGGTCTTACGCCGCTTTATAAATAAAGCAACCACCACAATAGTTTCATACAACAAGTCACACAGAGCAAAGGCGATGAAAGAAGAAGAGCAAGTTCGCTGGGGCAGCAGCACAAGTAAGCCCAAAAGTAGCAACTCAAGGAGCATGAGAGGAGAGAAAAGTACAAAAACACAAGTCGGACTAAGGAGGCAAAAGACCGCTCCCACTCCGCCGCCGGGCTCAGCTCGTAGTAGAAGGGGAAGTGGTGGCGTAGATGCGTCTCGCCGTCCCCACCAAGTGGTCTATCATGTCATCCAGCTGAGACCTATCCCGCTGTCTACACAACGGGTGCCACTGCTGCAAAAAAGCGAGACATTTGAACATCGAGTCAGTTGCGCGCCGAAGAAAGATCTGTTCTATCACCATCTTATTCCTAATCGTCCAAAGGGTCCATGTCATCCCGGCAAAGATAAACCAGAAGAGGCAACGTCCCCTCCCAGTCCTCCTTGCATGGAGTTCCAGGAATTCGCCCAGGTCTGCAGCCCGCCATTCCAGGCCTAGACCTTCATAGACGAAATTCCATAGGAACCGGGCCGCCGGGCATGTGAACATAATATGGGTCTCCGTCTCAGGAGTCCCACATAGAGGACACATGCCATTACCCGGCCCCTGACGTTTCCGAACCTCCACTCCCGAAGGAAGGCGGTCCCGTAGCAGCTGCCAAACAAAGATCTTGATCTTTAACGGTAGGAGCCTTTCCATAATAAGGCGGACCAGGTTTGCCCCGGTCCGTGGAAGAGACTCCGGTAGGCCGACTTGACGGAGAATGAGCCCGCGAAGGCTCCAAACTCCAAGTCACGCTGTCCTGATCTCCAGCTAAGGAGCCTCGAAGCGCGTTCCTAAGCTCATGCCATGCTACCGTCTCAACCAGACAAAATGTCCTTCAGAACGAGATGTCCCAAGCTCCATTTGGTCTGGCCCTAGCAACAGACATCAATGGATCTGAGCAAATCGCATAAAGACTCGGGTAGACCAGTTGGAGCGGTCTATCGGCCAGCCACGTATCTACCCAAAAGAGGGTGTGTGCCCCATCCCTAACAGTGAACCGCGCCCCCCTCCAGATCTCAAGCTTAATTTCTGGGATGGACCTCCAAAATTGGGATCCCTCCCGACGTTCGCAGGACAACAGAGGGCAGCCTCGAAGATACTTAGCTTTGATAAGCTGAAGCCAAAGCCCCCCATCGTCCTGCAGGATACGTCATACCCATTTGAGCATGAGGGCGACGTTCATCTTCCGAGAAGCGATGATCCCTATGCCCCCAAAGTCCTTGGGGATGCACACATGATCCCACTTGACCATATGGTATTTCTGTTGTCCATTGGAGGCCGCCCAGAAGAACCATGAGAGTTCTTTTTCAAATGCCTTATGGGCCCCTTCAGGCAGAAGGTAAAGGCCCATCATATACATGGGTAGACTGGAAAGGCAGGAATCAATAAGTACGGAATTTCTCCCCTTAGAGGTGAACCGACCACACCATGGTTCCGCCTTAGTCCTGACCCGGCCTATGAGGGGTTCGAGATCTCTCATCAAGATCCTGGAATCCCCCAGCGAAACCCCCAGATACTCCACCGGAAAAGCAGATAGTTTGCAATTGAAATTATCTGCAATCCGTTGTTTCTCCTCCCGGGGGTATCCCAGCACCACCACTACACTCTTGTCAAAGTTTATTTTGAGGCCCGACATGGCTTCAAAACACAAGAGAAGAAACTTGAGGTTACAGATGTCGAGATCTGATCCCTCCACCATAATCATTGTATCATCCGCATACTGTAGGAGGGTCACCCCTCCTCCTGGGATAAGGTGTCCGACCACACCCGAGATGTGGCCGGCTTCCTTAGCCAAGTCTAAGATAGTCGCAAGGGACTCTACTGCCAGGTTGAACAAGATGGGGAAATAGGATCCCCCTGTCTAACCACGCAGGAGGACCTAAAGGACGGTCCAATCTCCCCGTTTATGTTAATCTACATGTTGCCGCTCGTAACCAACTGCATAATCCAGCATATTACCCGGTTATCAAAGCCCCTACGCTCGAGGACTTGGCGCAAGAACGCCCAGTCCAATCGATCATATGCTTTCTAGAAATCCAGCTTAAGGAAGACACCCTTAAGGTGTCGAACCTTCACTTCATGAACAATTTCATGAAGCGCCAGGATCCCATCATGGATATGACAACCCTTAGTAAAGGTAAATTGCTGGGGGTGAGTTAACCGTTGTACCACCGGTGCTGACGAAGATATGGATTCTGGATCCTGCGGATAAGGACACCCCTCTCAGGCCCAAGGTGAAGGCCCAAGAAGAGGAGCCCTTTGAATACTCCAGAAGGCCCACGTGAAGCCCACCCGCACTAAACTTGCGGGTTAAGTTAGGAAACATGTAACCGACCTAGCTAGGGTTGGAGTCCTCTCCGGGTAGAACTCGAGACCTGGCCGCCTATATAAGGCCAGGAGAGCCCCCGAGAGAGGACCAAGCAATACCGCACGACCAAAAGCCTTGAACTCGAGACCTACTCTCGATTCGAGCACCACCTTTGTAACCGATCTAATCATCAATACAGATCGACAAGAGGCAGGAGTAAGGGTTTTACCTCTACGAGGGCCCCGAACCTGGGTAAATCTCGCCCCATGTCTAGCCGACGATTCCACCAGCGCTCATGGGTTCTCCTAATCGAAACCCGATAGGTTCATCGAAGGGATTTGTTGAGTCAGGGATTCGACAATTGGCGCCGTCTGTGGGAACGGCGGGCGCTGGATCACCGGCATCTTCGGCTTCATCGACATCAAACTCTCGTTGGAAACCGACAACTACGGCTCCGAACAATCCTGTACGGATCGGATCTGTCGTGGTCACACCGCACTCGCCGGAATCGCGCCCGGTATTCGAAGATCTGGAGGAGAGCGTCACCCTGACGTTCGGGAGCCTCAAATTCGTGACGAACAGGGACGGGATCCTCCACTTCTCGGATGAATCGGAAACCGAATCTGGAGCTGTCGACTCGCGCCGTCACCTGGAGAAAAGCGGCGAGTCCATCCGCTTCAACGCCAACGACTATCACACCCTCTCGACAGAGGAACCATCAAGAATTCAAGGAAACCTTCGACCTACGCCTAGGACGCACGAGCTTCGACTAGCTCAAGTCTGCATGGCAGGATCGGAACAAGGCTTGGAAAGAGAACACAGCGCGACAGAGCGCAACATAATCGGTGTTTCGCGGGAATCCTGGAAACGAGCGAAGGAAGCTATGCGAACAAGCAAGCCACCCGCAGCCGGATCCTCACACGAAGACATGGTTGCCTACCACTATCACCTAGTGAGAGCAGCCACGATTATGAAAGATGCTCGGGTAGATCTGGCCCGCCGAAGAAGAGCGGCGGACGAATCAAGCCAGAGACGAGATGGGCTGTCCGTAACGCCCTCGGTCGGAACCTGACCCGCGAGGAAAGGACACGCATCCACATCCAGGAACGATGAATCCATACCATAAACAAACAGATCAATCACTCCTTCTCTCATGCGAGTCGACGACGACGGCAACGTGTACCCGCAAACTCCCGCTGCTGCGGTTCTAGCCGCGGCAACCTACATGCAGATGAACCAACCGACGGAAAGCGACCCTCGGGCAGAGCAATACAAGCAAATATGAAAAGGACTCGGATTGGCGGCCGCAAGGCTCGCCTCTCACGGTCGCAAGAAGGCCGAGGAGCAGCAGGAGAAGGAGCGACGGGAGAGTCACCACAGGCACAGAAACTCTTCACCAAGGAGGGATAAGTCACCACGCCGCGGTCGAGGAAAAGAAGCTAGACGCCGCGGCGACAGTCTAAGCAGCAGTGAAGATAGCCCGAGAGACAGAAGCTCGCGGCACCATAGCAGCCGCTCGAGAAAACGAAGCAAAGAACCAAGGAAAGATGACGACCGCGACCGGCCAGAATACGACGCGCGATTAGATCTCGCTCAAAAAAGGGTGGATAAGGCAAGGGCTTCGCAATATCGCGAGCGCTCTTCGTCCGGCTCCTCGGATGACGAAACCTGCGGAGCACTCTGTTTCGCTCGCAGCATCCGCGAAGCACCTCTACCCAAAAGGTTCGAGCTCAGCACGGAGGTGACGAAGTATGACGGCTCACTCGAGCCCTCTCAATGGCTAAGCGACCGCCTCACGGCAGTAAAATGCCAACGTGGGAACAAGAACACGGCTATGCAATACCTCAATTTGCATCTTACCGGCGCGGCCCGCAGTTGGCTGGAAAGAAGACCAAAATCTTGCTACGCATCGTGGGATGATTTGCACCGCGATTTCAGCAAAAATTTCCAGTCGACTTACAAGAGGCCAGCTACAATCGAAGAACTACGAGCATGCAAGCAGAAGAGTGGCGAGTCCACACGCGAGTACATCCAGCGATGGACCACGCTCAGGAATACCGCAGGAACTATCTCAGAAGAAGTAGCGATCGAAGCCTTTGCAAAAGGCGCCAGAAGAACTGCTTTTCGAGAGGAGCTAGGCAGAGCTTCACCCAAGACTATCGGAGAGCTAATGATCATAGCCGAAAAATGGGCTAACGGAGAAGATGCGGTGCGCAACGAAAGAGCATTGTCACCCGCACACGATGACGATCGTCACGGTCGAAGAAAAAGAAGAAAATATTACGATCATGAGGATACAGAGGAGTTGGTCGCCGCGGAATTCACGCGAAACCGCGATTCCGGTCGCCGTGGAAATCGCGAGTGGAGACCAAAGGCTGAAGAAAAATCCCCCGAGGAAGACCTTGATGCATACTGCTCGCTACATCTATTCACAGATAAGCGCACGGGCAAAACTAAGGCAACGCACCTGGTTAAGGATTGCCGAAAGTTCCATGACATCTCGGACGCACTCGCGAGGAAAAGATCTTCCTCCACTCAAAATTACCCGCCGCTTCCAGGAGGAGGGCACCAAGGATTCCAGCCGCCACCACCACCACCTCCACCCGCAAATCCAAACATGGCGCTAACTGCAGTACCCGCACCACCACTGAACGCCGGAGCCAACGCGTATCCAAACCCGGCAGGACAACTCGCAATGATCCAGAAGGTATGCCCCTCTCGCAGAGCTCAAAAGACTAACACAAGGCAACTATGCATGGCAGTGCAGACACCGCCAACAAAGACCGAGTACCTGAAAATGGCGGATCAGCCAATCACGTTCTCGATGAAAGATCACCCACCACGAGTCTATCGACCAGGACACGCCGCCCTCGTCATCCAGGCGCAAATTGGCAACTACGACTTAGCCCGCGTATTCATGGATGGGGGCAGCGGCCTCAACATTATCTACGCGGATACACTCCGTCGGATGAACAAGAACCTGGACGGCCTCCCGGAATCAGAAACATCCTTCCACGGGATAGTTCCAGGCAAGGCAGTCCGTCCACTCGGAACAATCAACCTAGAAGTTGTGCTAGGCACGCAGAGCAACTACAGGAGAGAGTTCCTCGACTTCGAAGTTGTCGACTGGCCTTCACAGTACCACGCCATCTTGGGTCGAACAGCGTTCGCCAGATTCATGGCAGTACCTCACTACGCCTACCTGAAGCTCAAATTACCTGGCGAACATGGCGTAATCACCATTGACGGAGACTTTCAGAAATCCAACAAATGCGACATTGAGTTCAACGAAATCGCAAAATCTTTCGGGATGCACGAAGAACTTCAAGAGCTGTCAAAAACCACGGATCACTCCGTGATGCCCCTCACGAAGAAAAATGCGCCTGAGCTAGAATTTAGCGCCAACAGCGACACCCGAAAGCATCAAGTGCACCCGACAGACTCTGCGAAGACAGCGATGGTTTCAACAACCCTCTCGCAAGCATAGGAAAGCGCGCTCGTCAAACTCCTCCGTGAGTACTGGGAAATTTTCGCCTGGCAGCCCTCAGATATGCCAGGAATACCCAGGGAGTTTGCCGAGCACTCACTCGAAGTCTTTCCAGACGCTAAACCCATCAAACAGACCACGCGAAGATTTTCAGAACCCAAGCAGAAGGCGCTTGGAGAAGAAGTAAACAGATTGCTAGCTGCGAAATTCATCAGGGAGATCAAGATATCCACTTGGTTAGCAAACCCGGTGTTGGTCCCCAAAAAGAACACGGATATCCTTCGGGTGTGCATCGACTACACGTCATTAAATAAGCATTGCCCCAAGGATAATTTTCCCCTCCCGCGAATCGACCAGATCGTGGATTCTACAGCAGGCTGCCAACGCCTCTCCTTCCTGGACGCCTATTCGGGATACAATCAGATCCGAATGAAAAAGGAGGATGAAGAAAAGACAGTATTCATCACACCTCACGGTGTCTACTGCTACACAACAATGCCCTTTGGGCTGAAGAACGCAGGCGCAACATATCAGCGCTGCATGCAAAGATGCCTCGCCAACCTCATTGGCAAGAACGTGCAAGTGTATGTTGACAACATTGTCATCAAGACTCGAGTTGAGGACACACTCCTTGAAGATATTAGAGAAACATTCGACGCCCTCAACGCGTACAGGATCAAGCTCAATCCGACCAAATGTGTCTTTGGCGTTCCGGCAGGAAAACTTCTCGGGTACCTGGTATCCGCCAGAGGCATTGAAGCCAACCCGGAGAAAATACAAGCCATCTTAACCATGAAGGAGCCAACCAACCTGCGCGGAGTCCAACAGCTTGCAGGGCGATTAGCCGCCCTAAGCAGATTCATCGCACGATTGGGGGAGCAAGCATTACCCTTCTACAAGTTGTTGAATAAGACAGACAAATTCGAGTGGACACCCGAAGCTAAGCAAGCATTCGCAGATTTGAAGCGGTCATTGCAAAGTAGGCGCATCCTCGCAACACCGCGAGAAGGGGAGCCACTTTTCTTGTACCTAGCCGCCACAAACCAGGTCATCAGCACAGCAATCATGGTCGAACGACCTGAGGAAGGCAAAAAGTACGGAGTTCAACGTCCAATATATTACATCAGCGAAGTGCTCTCACCATGCAAGCAACGCTACCCTCACTACCAGAAGCTCGCATATGGAGTCGTTCTTACCGCCCGCAAGCTCAAACATTATTTTCAGGAACACGCCATTACAGTGGTTAATGATGCGTCACTCGGGACGATCATGAACAACCCTATGGCATCCGGAAGAATAGCAAAATGGAACATCGAGTTGGGCGCTTGGGACATCACTTACGCAGGACGCAGCGCAATCAAATCTCAGGTACTTGTTGAATTCCTAAGCGAATGGACAGAACTGCAAACGCCAGGACCACCCGAGTACACGAGCAATTGGATAATGTACTTTGACGGGTCCAAGAGAAACGAAGGAGCAGGAGCTGGAATTGTTCTTATATCCCCTCAAGGAGACAAGCTGCAATACGTCCTACGATTGGACTTTCCACCAGATGATCCGGCATCAAACAACAACGCAGAATACGAAGCCTTGTTGCACGGGATGAAGATGACAATCTCCTGTGGAGCTACTCGCTTAATAATCTACGGCGACTCCAATCTCATTGTGCAACAAACGATGAAAGAGTGTGACGCAATCGCCGAAAACATGATCGCGTATCGCGACATGTACAATCTACTCGAAGGAAGTTTTAAAGGATGCGAGCTAAAGCACATCGCAAGATCCAGCAACAAAGAAGCAGATCGACTGGCAAACATGGGTTCCACGAATGCACCCATACCACCAGGAATATATTTCGAACGGATGATCAAGCGATCGGTCAAAATCAAGAAAGCTGCAGAAGCAATAGCAGTGCCAGAAACAGAGGTCAGCCCGCAAGTCGCCCTTATCGAGCTCATTCATAACATATCACGACAGGTTTTTCTGGTCGAGCCAGTCTGGATGCAGAAATATCTTGACTACCTGACCAACAGACAGCTCCCGGCTGACCCATGCGAGGCTCGACAAATAATCAGACGCAGCAAATCCTTTTGGGTAATCAATGGGGAATTATACAAGCAAAGCATCTCGGGAATACTTCAGCGCTGCATCGCTCCCGAAGATGGCAAAGAATTGCTCCATGACATCCACCAAGGAGACTGCGGACATCATGCTAGCTGGAAAACAATAATGGGGAAGACCTTCCGAGCAAGATTCTACTGGCTTACAGCAGCTACCGATGCAAAGAACCTGGTCGAACGATGCGATGCTTGTCAGCGATTCGCACCAAGACCACATGCACCTGCTACGGAATTGCACATGATACCCATTGCCTGGCCCTTCGCACAATGGGGGCTAGACATGGTCGGACCACTACGCAAGTCCACCCCTGGAGGATATACACACTTGCTGGTCGCAGTCGACAAATTCACCAAATGGATCGAGGCCACGCCAGTAACCTCGGCTAGTGCCCAATGCGCCGTCAAGTTCCTCGACTCCATTGTATGCAGATTTGGTGTGCCACACGACATCATTACAGATAATGGTACAAATTTCACAGCAAAAGAAACGCAACAGTTCTGCGAGGAAAAGGGCATCAACTTCAAGTTTGCTTCAGTTGCCCACCCGCAAACGAACGGACAAGTCGAGAGATCCAACGGCTTAGTTTCGGCTGGCATCAAGAAACGCCTACTCGATCGTCTACACCCCGCCGCAGGACATTGGGCAGATGAACTACCCTCCGTACTATGGAGTCTCCGCACAACTCCTAACCGATCTACAAAATACACGCCATTTTTCATGGTATACGGGGCAGAAGCAGTCCTCCCCGAGGACGTTCGATTCAGCGCCCCACGAGTTGTGGCCTACAGCGAAGAAACCTCTAATAGGGCACTCGCGGAAGATATGGATGCACTCGACGAAATGCGGGACATCGCACTCGCCAGATCCGCAGTATATCAGCAATCCCTGCGAAACTATCATAGTCGCCGCATACGCCACAGAGCATTCGCGGTTGGAGATCTAGTGCTGCGACTCAAGCAGAAGGAAGGACACAAGCTCGAACCACCCTGGGAAGGACCCTTCATCATACACGAAGTCATCCCAGGCGGAGCCTACAGGTTGAAGAATCCATCGACTGGAGGAATCTATTCCAATCCTTGGAATATTGCACACCTCCGCAAATTTTATCCCTAGGTTTACTTGTTCTCACAACAAATAAGGCTATGCTAGCCACTCTTGTAGCTCGAATACATGGCTTCTCAGTCATCGCAATAAAAACATGGTTTCTCCATCATATTCACTCGCAACTTCCTATTTTTACACGCTCAAAAGTTACAGGAACACACCCCATAAACACACGGGGGCTACACCTACAACTAAGCATTACAGGAAAAAAGCATACATACAAGGTTATACACCTTACAACAGTTTTTACAAACTATACAAGGTTACAGGATATGCACATCCGACAATTAATCAAAGCGCTGAGTATTCTCAGTCGCCAAAACTCTATCTACCTCCTTAGAGGACAATCGGATGATTTTCTCCGCTGCGGGACGAACAACATCATAGAAGGGGGAAATATCATCGATTGGATCATCTGGGAGCCTGGCTACGGAGTTAAAATCTACTTCAGGATACCATATTCGGACAAAGGATAGAGCTACAACCGCGCCGCATGTCATTTGATTGCGCACACACGCGCGAACCTCTCCCTCACGTCCAAACAACCTGAGAAGATAGCTCCAGTCTTCGGGACCCCTTTCGAGTGGGTAGAAAGCAGCGTTCATCACGATCAGGACCTCGTGAAAAGAACTCACGAGAATTCTCGCTTGCCGAACACGGAACTTCAGGGTGGCCATCACAAATCCTCGACTGCGATCAGACCAGAAGTTACTCGCATGAGGATTTGAGCTACCAGCCTCCTGAACTATGTGGTTTTCCACCCACTGCTTTTCTTCCCTGTCATCAGGTCTGACAACTGAAGAGCAAGCATGCTTGATCAGCTAAGGAAACAAAGCAAAAAGAAGACACGGGGGCTGTATTACTTACACAGCAAATCCCTCGCAACCAACGATAATTCATCCATCAGAAACTGCTCACGTTCAGCCGCCAGTTTCTGCTTGGACTTCGCCACATCGGCTATACCGCGCAGAGCTTTAAGCTGACGCTCACCCTCCCGGACCTTATCACGAAGACCAGCATAGGTTCCAACGGCGGCAACAAGGGGATTTACTGGAGTAGCATGTCCACTCGAAGATTCTGCAACTACCCCGGTAGCCTGGAAGAATACAAGGAAAGAAGTAAGAAGCCCTATTCGAAGTATTTCTAGTCGCACATCCGACAAAAGTGCTCGGGGGCTACTCCCATCGGGAGAAAATACACAAACTACGGGAAGCAATTTCCAGAACGAACACTTCGATTAAAGACGATGAAATTACGGGAATACATCCCAAGGTTCATTACATTCACGAAGGAAAGGAAAAAGAAGAATAAAACTAAGCTACAGTGGTGCTCCCACTAGCGGCAGTCGTCCCTCCTTTCAGTCGAGCAAATAGCTCAGACAGCTTCCGAGCAAGAATGGTGGCCTGCTCGCCAAAATGAGAGAGCCGTACCTTTTTGCCCGTCGAGGGGTCGACTGGAAGAGCCGAGTAGGCCTCCTCCAAACCGTTGACTCCGTGTGCCAGCGCGAACTGGATCGCAGTCTTCGCGCCAGACTCCGACTGGGCGACTGCGTAAGCATCCAGGAGATTGCCCTTCGAGAAGATCTTCAGCAGGCCGTCTAGCGCGGATGGAGGTACAGCGTTGGCGAGGAAGCGACTGTGCAGTTGCGACAACACTTGGCTGGCATCTCCAATCAAGGAGCACACTCCTTCGGCGTGCCTCTTGAGTTGAGCAAGTGTGTCGGTTAGCACATCTACTCGCTGGATCCCAGGGATCTCCAAAGGAACATCCAGAAGACATGCAAAGGAAAAGAATGTCAAAATTTCGCAAGTTCACCAAGATAAAAGATACAATTGCGAGAGCCTAGGCCACTTACCCGCGAAACGCTCAGCAAGGGGACGGAGGAACGTGACAAGGTCAGAGTCGGCCTTATTGCCAGCTTCCTCTTGATCCTTCAAAGCTTTTCTCGCATCCGCGAGTTGCCTATCAAGATCCTCCGACCGCATGCGGGAGGCCTCCAGCTCTTGTCGAACAGCCGCCAAATCAGCTCCCTGAGTGGTTGCCCGCTCAGAGAGCTTGACTCTCTCGGACTCCGAATGTTCGAGTTGAGCTGCGCAATAACATTTGTTAGACATCAAGAATGGACACGAGAATAGAAACAAAAGAAGACAATGAGACTTACTCTTAAGGAGCTCGTTCTCGGTGTGGAATCGACTGCAGTGTGACTGAAGTCTCTCGCATTTCGATTCGGCAAGAACAACGCGGCGACCAATCGCCGCAAGCGAGTCAACAAGAGACTGCAAAAGTACAGAAGTAGAAGAATTAGAAGATATAAATTAGAGCCCGTACCCGATTGAATTCAATCGACTACAGCCTCGGGGGCTACTCCCATCGGGAGCACTGTCGTGCACCCGATAAAAATCAAGACGAAGAAAATAAAACAAGATTTTGAGCCTGTAGCCGATCGCAAGCAATCGACTACAGCCTCGGGGGCTACTCCCATCGGGAGCACTGTCGTGCACCCGATAAAAATTCGAAGACAAACTACAAAGTTTACCTGGCCCGTGGCGCGGGAGAGAGGATCTGCGGAGCTGTCCGTCGCTTCTTTCGAAGCTGAAGTCCTGGCGGCAAAGCTAGGAGCTTCACGTTCCGCAGTCGCCGCATTGGGGGCTGCGCTGGGAGAATTCTGGACGGTGCCGGTATTGGGAGTTTCACCCGCAGTTCCTGCTTTGTTCCTCTTTTCGGGAGGAACAGAAGAAGCGTACCTGCGAGGGCTGATGGCCTGCACACTGCAGCAAAAAAGAACAAGGAATCAAACATAAGCGCAGAAGAAAGAACGTTCGACTAAGAACGAGGAAAATAACTTACTCGTCATCTTCATCTTCATCCAGCAAATCCGCGTTCCAAGCGGTTGCGATTACTGGGAATGAAGGTGAAGGGGCGAGGGAGCGAAGTGGAGTCGCGGAGATAGGGGCCTTCCCGGGCGATTCCTCTAAGGAATTATCCTTGGAAGTAGCCTCGTTATCGTCCTCTACCCGACGACGCTTGCAATGACAAAGGCCGCCATTCGAGCCCTCCGCATCATCCGAGGAATCGTCCTCGGAGCTCGAGGAAGCATCGGCTACACTGGTATCGGCTAAGCCGTCCAGGTGACTCGCCAATAACTCCGAGGCGTCCTCTCCCGCAACTGGCGGGTAGCAGTTCGCCACCGCTAAGCTCTACAAAGAAGGGAAGAAAAATTTCAGTCGACCAAAGACTCAAAGCAAAGAAGAAAATAATGACAGACAGGAAGGATAAAACTAACCGCGGCTGGTGGAGGTTTCGAAGCGTCGAAGGCTTCGACTGTGCAGTCGGGGAACTTCTCCCCCACCTTCAAGCTGGTGACAGCCGCGATTTTCTTCTCGAACTCGACGTTCGAAAGTTCCTCGCGGCTCACTCGGCTAGGGTCTTCAGCGCCTTGGTATTCCCACATGGTGGAAGGCCTTTGCTGCAGCGGTTGGATCCTGCGCTTCAGAAAAATACTCGCCAGGTGCAGCCCGTTGAGTACCACTCCGGCGGTTTGATCCCGGAGAGCGGACACTCTTGCGAGTAGGGGCGTGACGACCTGGGTTTCTTCGGCTGACAGCTTGTGCGCCCAGGACTTCCGTCTCTTCAAAGCAGCGAACGGGTGGAATTCCACGATCCCACCCGAGCTGTTGTCGATGACGTAAAATCACTTTTTCTGCCAGCCTTGGGCGGAGTCGACGAAGTGCATGTTGAAGTAGGGTCTCTCCAGTCGCGCCTGGATCCCGAAGCCGCCTGTGCGCAGCGGCTCGCCAGGCTCGGAGTCCACCCGCGATTTCTCGCGGAAGATGCGAACTTTGAAGAGGGCCTTCCAAAGCGCCCAATGAGGGCGAATGCCAAGGAAGCATTCGCAGAACACGATGAAGCACGAAATGTGCTGCACCGCGTTCGGAGGAAGATCGTGAAGCTGTATGCCATAGACATACAGCAACCCGAGGAGAAAAGGATGGAGAGGGAAGGAAAGACCCCGAGACACGTGGTCCGCAAAGACCACGCGCTCGTTCGATTGCGGGTTTGGTACCTCTTCTTTCTTCCCGAGGCGCACCCGCTTCTCAGATTCAGCCGGCAGCAGCCCCTCCCGCTGCATCTCCTTGATGCTCTTCGCGGTAGTATTGGGCGAGCGCCAGTCGTCAGCCCGAGGCGCAGGTTGCACGGAAACTTCTCCGGATGCGGAAGCGGCGGCACCACGTCTTTTGCCTCCGGCCATGGCTAACAGTGTGAGCTCGAGCGCAAGGAGGAAGATGAACACGAGGAAGAAGATGGTTGAAGGCGAAGGCTGGGAAAATTTTACCGCAGCGCTAAGACCCGTATTTATACACGGAGCGGGTCAATCTCAGCCACTCGATGCGCTACGTGGCACGTATCGCAGCCACCACGTGTGAAGATGAAACGAAGGGGCGGTGAACGCTGTTCCGTGCCACGATCTTAACAGAAGATCGTGCGCATTTACTGCGCGGTTCGCGTAAAAAACGGAAGCGGCGTCTCGTTTCTCGGTCAAAAAGCTGACTAAGTGGGCCAGCCCATCTGCTTCCACTCCGTCACGTCCCATCGGGAGGAGAAAAGTGCGCCATGACGTCATGGCACGCATCATCAAATTCAAGAACTTTCGAATGGACAATTCAAACACGAAAATAGCTTCGTATGAAATTCCTTCGACTAAAGGCAATTCTTTTACGAATAAATCATGGAGCAAGACCTCTTTAAAACAAGAGAACTATCCTATACACGAAAACTCTTTCGTATAGGCGCAACAGTCCAAACATGAAAACTCTTTCATATGGGCACGACTCTCTACAGTACGAAAACTCTTTCGACTGAGTCTTAAACAATCATTCGGGTAGAAAGAACATACCTCCATTCACGCATGATATTTTTACATCATAAAAACCTGGATTGTTTAGCCGACTAGGCACATCCGGATGCCATATTCTTCGAATATGAAGATAAGACCCAAAAAGATCTTTCTTAAGGATCTGGAATCGCACTCGAAAGCTGCGTCCTCCGGTATAATTCCGTGTCAACAACACGAAGAAAAATCCTAGCGAACGCGCCGGGTACCCTCATAGGTTAAGTTCGACTCGATAAGTCCACAACGGCCCAGTCGCAACAATCACCTTATCGGGTTCGAGTCGGAGGTCTCGAATCTGTGTAGGCCAGGAATGTTTTTGCCCTAGTCGCAATTAATTGGCCCTGATCTCTCGGGAGAGCCAAGCTACTGTGTCGCATCCTTCTGCAAATAAAGCCGCAATAACAGGCACCTAAGTCGCTTGACACTCGAGCATAAGGATTCATTGCACAGGGAACACACCCTTTAAAACAGTAAGCAGCCAAGCTGTTTATTCAAAAGAAAAAGCAAGGCCAAAAAAGGTTTGACCGTCTACTCGACTGGAAAATTCCCACTCGAGCAAACGCTCGGGGGCTACTGACGAAGATATGGATTCTGGATCCTGCGGATAAGGACACCCCTCTCAGGCCCAAGGTGAAGGCCCAAGAAGAGGAGCCCTTTGAATACTCCAGAAGGCCCACGTGAAGCCCACCCGCACTAAACTTGCGGGTTAAGTTAGGAAACATGTAACCAACCTAGCTAGGGTTGGAGTCCTCTCCGGGTAGAACTCGAGACCTGGCCGCCTATATAAGGCCAGGAGAGCCCCCGAGAGAGGACCAAGCAATACCGCACGACCAAAAGCCTTGAACTCGAGACCTACTCTCGATTCGAGCACCACCTTTGTAACCGATCTAATCATCAATACAGATCGACAAGAGGCAGGAGTAAGGGTTTTACCTCTACGAGGGCCCCGAATGATATGGACATAATAGAGGTCCATGAAGATTATTTATGCTTGAGTTGGAAGGAAATACTAAGTCTCATTGATGATTATCTAAAGGTGAATTCTTTCTTATTATTAAATATTGTTTGTGGTTATAAGAATGTTATACTACCTAAGCTATGTTATTATTCATTAGCAGGGTTATTAATAACACAAACATGGATGGAGGATGATCTCAAGATGAGGAGGAAAACAATAAGGTGGCTGATGGGAAACAAGCTTACAAGTGTTGATAAACAATCAAGCCATGGTGGAAACAATTGTTATTCATCAAGACATGGGGATAGGTGCCTCCACCAAGTCAAATGCACCATAGAAAGCCTATTTTCGAATAGGTATGGCTTGTATGCCATATTGGGCCGAATCCATGATGTGTGGGTCGGTTTGTATCCATCTTTGTGTCCAATTAGGAGTCCTAGTCCAATAGGAATAGGGTGCTTGCGCAAGGGGTTCCTTTGTGGCCGCACCACCCCCTCTCTTATACCCCTCCTGCGAGTTGAGGTAGGGGAGACCCAGTTAAAACATAAACCCTAGCTATTCTAGATTGAACCATGTTCATCTGAAAGTTATCAACCACCAAGTTCGTATCGATAGGGTGGTGTTACCATTGCAAAGCTGCGTGATATCTTGTTATTCCATCTGGGAATAAGGGGATACAGGACCACTCGTGATCTTTGATTGCGTGTGCAAGAGTGTGTAGTTGAGAATATCCAAAGGGATTGGCAGTTGTTGCATTGGCATCAAGGATCATCCAAGTGAGAGGTCTCAGTGAATCACTAGTTATCACAATTATCAGAAAACCACAACAAGAGAGAGAGATAGTTCATCGAGAAGATCGGGCCACCCCATATCATATGGTATCAGACTTCCAGGTTGCCTCGGTGAGCAAATTTATCCCTAGTATAGTTGTTTTTATTTCCTATCCAGAAAAAGCCACACAAAAATTTTAGGTTTAGTCTTTGCCATAGCCTTAGATCACCATTGTCAAGTGTCTAGTTGATGTCTTGTGTTTGATTTTCTTGTTACTTTTTCTCCTTTTGTGTCTTGTTTTATTTCGAGTTAGGGTTAGGGTTCTTGAGTCTTCGAGTATTGCCTTTGGTGTCCACCGAAAATCTCCTCTAAATTGCAATCCGAGTAGTGGGCATAGTTGTTTTCGAGTTGGTTTTGATTTTCCTGCCGTGGCAGATTTTCTTACCAATTCGCTGCCGTGAACCTACCCTAGTTGCTATCCGATCTGCCCTCAAAGCGTGCCTTCCAAATCCAATCCGAGTGGTGGTAGTCTTATTTGTTTTCGAGTTGGATTCGTGTTCCCTGCCGTGGCACAGAAAACAGCCATATCGCTGCCGCGCCCCATCCTACCCGCAGTCGGATTCGTCTGTCTCACGCTTACCAAACCGCCGCGCGCGCCCACATCACCCTTACCATCCGCAGCACCCGCGCGCTGCCGCGGCACCAATTCTCGCCAAAACGCTGTCGTGGTCTGTTTCCTGCCGTGCGCTACACAGCTGCTGCGCGCCCACATCACCACCGAAAAATCCTTCACCGTGAGGCCGTTTTTCTTACCAATCGAGCCACAGTGCGCTGCCGCGGTAGCAAAAGTTGCAGTTTCTCTGCCGTGGTACAAAAATCCTGCCGTGGGCAATTCTTGTAGTCTAGTTAGTTTTCGGTTTTATTTTTCTTTTCCACTTTCTTTAGGGTTTCAAGTCCGAACTTTGTGAGCCTTAGACACAGCCTTTCTACAGCAACAAATAGGTACCTTACCCATAAGAATAGCTATCTTTTGCTCGTTTTTCAGGCTGCTCTTTATCATACATTGTGTCACATTGTTCATAGCTTTGTTCTTACATCATAGTTGTGCTCCTAGTGTTGTTATTTGGCCAGTAAAAAGTATAAAAAAAATAGAAAAGAGAAAAAGAGAAAAAGTATTGAGAAAAAGCAAAAGGCCTTGAGATACATTCATATATTTTGTGGAGCTGTTTTCACTATTGCTATATTGACACACCTTTGAGCAATCTTGTGCCTGAATTTTTATTTGAGCTTGGCTATTGTCTTTCCAGTGCATTGCAAAATCTCTTCCACATATTTGCATTGCCACATTTGTCTCCAAATTTGGTGTGTGTTTCCCTAGGTGTTCTTTTATCATCACAAGCAGCAAATAGGACTTGTATTTGGTGTTGTTACGAATCTCAAGCCGAGCTCCACCATATTCCTTGGTTGTTTTTGTGATTCTATCATATCCTGGGTATTCTCTTCTCACACTTGGTACACCTTTCATTGGAACTTGTGGTAAGTTGATCCTTTTCTCTCTTGGAACATTAAGTGAAGCCATCTTTGCTTGGTTTTGAGTGAGTTGTGAGAGAACACCACATCCCATTGATTTTGTTTTCACTAACATAATGGATGTTTTTAGTGTTGATGAGTATGTGCAGGTTTCTAAGGGAACTCAAGAAGTGATGAAAGATATACAAGCACAAATTTCCTATGTCTCCGCAATGGTTCATAACATACATCACAGCTTACTAGCTAATGGTGTTGTAGTTGATGAGGAGCAATATACAAAATTGAAGCAATTAAGACAAAGAGAAAAATCAGTAGATGAATATTACAAAGAGATGATTACATTGCTTCAAGCATCTCGGGTTTTAGAGGATCAAAAATAACAATGCAAAGGTTTTATTCCGGATTAAAATTTTCAATTAGACCACATGTGAGGCGTGTTGGATATAGTACTTTGGATGAAGTTTTGAGTCTCGCAAGGGAGGAAGAAAAGAGGTTGGCCAAAGAGAGTTCTATGGACCTAACAAGATTAATTTTACAATACAAACAAAAGTCTAGCATTACCACTAATGAAATAATATCTATTCCTAGTGTTGTTTCTTCTCATGTGCAGACTTTTGAAGAAAGGGAGCCCATAGTAACATCATCACCACCACCATTGGAGGAGCATGTCATTGTTCCTAGTATTGTTTCTTGTGATTTGCAGGTTACTTTTGAAGAAAGGGAGCCACAACAAGTAGAACCTGCATCACAATTTGAGGTAGATGAATTGGTGCCTATTAATTCTGAGGAGGATGTCATTGATAAAGGTACTAATTTCGTGTTACCCCTATCATGTATTGATTTATGTGAACCTACAAAATTGTTAGTTGATTCTTGTGAATTAACAACCATACATAGTCCACCTACATGTGATGATGTGATAATTTCGAAATTTAATCATGTGGTGTTGATTTCACATAAAGAAGTACTTGCTAAAATACCACCTAATGATATTGTGGATTACATCATGTTAAATGAATCAATTAGTGTGCAAAGTGCTATGAAAAAGCTTGCTGAAATTTCATATGTAAATTCTAGCAATTATGTTTCTTCTTTCACTTTTAACTTGATTGGTGATTATAACATGAGTGAAATTTTTATAGTGGATCACATATGCATAACTTGTGATAAAGTGGCCGAATTAAACAATGTTTTGCCTTGGGTACATAGGTTACAATTGCCTACATATGAGCATGATTTTACACATATGTTTGGTTTGCCACAATATTTGTCACATACATGTGCTATTAAATTGTTCTTCACTTATATTTGCAAAATGAGTTGCAATTTTCATGATGAAAATAATAAACATGTTCCCACCTTTGAGTGTAAAAATAAACATGAATTTGATCATAGATCTTCTGTGAGAACACTTGCATTGATACTAAACAATAAGAATATATACACCTATGATTCTCCTTTTGATCATGATTTATTGAGCTTCACTTATATTTGCAATTATGATTGCTATTGTATGGAGTGCTATGACAATTATGTGATGTTTTCAAGCAAATTTCGTGGTCACATGTATTGGGCACAATTTTATGACATAATAACAACTAATGCACCAAATTATAGATATATGTATAGTGCATACACGTTGTTCTTTTTGTTTATTCCACTTTCAGCATACAACAAGCCGAGGACGTCTTGTCTTGAAGAAAGGGAGGATGATATGGACATAATAGAGGTCCATGAAGATTATTTATGCTTGAGTTGGAAGGAAATACTAAGTCTCATTGATGATTATCTAAAGGTGAATTCTTTCTTATTATTAAATATTGTTTGTGGTTATAAGAATGTTATACTACCTAAGCTATGTTATTATTCATTAGCAGGGTTATTAATAACACAAACATGGATGGAGGATGATCTCAAGATGAGGAGGAAAACAATAAGGTGGCTGATGGGAAACAAGCTTACAAGTGTTGATAAACAATCAAGCCATGGTGGAAACAATTGTTATTCATCAAGACATGGGGATAGGTGCCTCCACCAAGTCAAATGCACCATACAAAGCCTATTTTCGAATAGGTATGGCTTGTATGCCATATTGGGCCGAATCCATGATGTGTGGGTCGGTTTGTATCCATCTTTGTGTCCAATTAGGAGTCCTAGTCCAATAGGAATAGGGTGCTTGCGCAAGGGGTTCCTTTGTGGCCGCACCACCCCCTCTCTTATACCCCTCCTGCGAGTTGAGGTAGGGGAGACCCAGTTAAAACATAAACCCTAGCTATTCTAGATTGAACCATGTTCATCTGAAAGTTATCAACCACCAAGTTCGTATCGATAGGGTGGTGTTACCATTGCAAAGCTGCGTGATATCTTGTTATTCCATCTGGGAATAAGGGGATACAGGACCACTCGTGATCTTTGATTGCGTGTGCAAGAGTGTGTAGTTGAGAATATCCAAAGGGATTGGCAGTTTTTGCATTGGCATCAAGGATCATCCAAGTGAGAGGTCTCAGTGAATCACTAGTTATCACAATTATCAGAAAACCACAACAAGAGAGAGAGAGAGATAGTTCATCGAGAAGATCGGGCCACCCCATATCACCGAACCTGGGTAAATCTCGCCCCCTGTCTAGCCGACGATTCCACCAGCGCTCATGGGTTCTCCTAATCGAAACCCGATAGGTTCATCGAAGGGATTTGTTGAGTCAGGGATTCGACAGGTGCCAATCTTAGCGCCAATACTTTGGCAAAGATGCGCTGAATGACATTGATCACCGTGATAGGCCTAAAATGGCGGATATCCGTAGCCCCAATAACCTTGGGGATTAGAGTAACTACCCCAAAATTCAGACGCGACATTACAAGTGTCCCAATATAGAATTCTTGGAACATTGGCATTATCACCACCTGAAGAAGGTTCCAAAATCTCTGAAAGAAGGAAATCGGCAGGCCATCAGGACCAGGGGCAGACGTCACCTTCATGTCCATCACGGCACGTCTAACCTCCTCCGGTAGGAATGGAAGTGTGAGCTCCCCATTCTCCAAATCTGAGACTAAGGCATCATCGCGCCAGAGATATCTGGATAGTGCGATCCCCACACGGGGTCTCGCCGAAAACAGCTCCTTGTAAAAGGAGCAAATATGGGCAGATAGCTCATGCGCCTCCTCCAGTAGGCGGCCATCCGCCCATAGGCACGGGATCGAGCACTTTCGGCGTCGGCCGTTAGCAATCGCGTGGAAGTATGTCGTGTTGGCGTCCCCCAGCAGCAGCCATTTCTGACGGCTACGCTGGCGCCAGAAGATCTCTTCTCCCTTATAAACATTCATCAATGACGCCTCCAAATGATAACGTTGAAGCCACTCATCCGGGGAAAGGCCCACTGCATCGGCCACCGAATCCATCGATTGGATCTGCGAGAGAAGCGAGGCTTTATGTCTCCGGATGTCCGCTCCTCGATTCGCCCCCCACCCACGCATAAATTGCCGGATCATCTTAGCACAATGGTGCCAGACATCCACCGCATTAAATACGCGTGGCGGGGAGGCTGCCGCCTCCGACCATTTGAGGCCCACCGATTCCACAAAACCCGGCTGCTCGAGCCAGAAGTCCTCAAAGTGGAATCTGTTAGGTCTCGGGGAAGCCCCTCCCCCCTCCAGAAGATAGTAGGAGGGGAGTATGGTCAGATCCCACATGGGTAAGGGCCCGTAGAGAACAGAGGGGGGAGGCAATTTCCCACTCAACCGACATTAGGACTCGATCCAGGGCACTCCGAATAGGAACAACCTGATTATTAGTCCAAGTATATCGGCCCCCACCCTATCAAGCTCGTGGAGAGCCAGGTCAGCAATGAAGTCGTTAAACATCCTCATCCTAGGGAGGTCCACATTATCCGAACTCTTCTCTACTAGGGACCTAATTAGGTTAAAGTCCCCCGCCACCACCACGGGAATGGGGCAGCGTTCCACCTTCGTCGTCATCTCAGCCAAGAACTCGGCGGATCTAGTATGGTCCGCGGGGCCATAGACAATAATCCCCTCCCATTAGGACTCGATCCAGGGCACTGCGAATAGGAACAACCTGATTATTAGTCCAAGTATATCGGCCCCCCACCCTATCAAGTTCATGGAGAGCCAAGTCAGCAATGAAGTCGTTAAACATCCTCATCCTATGGAGCTCCACATTATCCGAACTCTTCTCTACGGGACCTAATTAGGTTAAAGTCCCCCGCCACCACCACGGGAATGGGACAATGTTCCACCTTCGTCGTCAGCTCAGCCAAGAACTCAGCGGATCTAGTATGGTCCGCGGGGCCATAGACAATAATCACCTCCCACCGGAGGTTAGACCGTCTATGGATGAGCGCCATGCTCACAAAGAACTCCCCGCGGTCCATATCGTCAACCTGGAAGGTATCCTCCTTAGCGCCAAGGAGGATACCTCCTGAATGACCTGACGCCGGCAGCTAGTGCCAAGCAAACTTGAACCGACTGAGACGCTCAAGCTCAGCAATGGAGAAGTCTTGTCTAATCGTTTCTTGCAAGCCCACAATATCAACATCCTCCTTCCGCATATACTCAGAAAGCTGACCCTGTCGGCCGTTAGCCCCAAACCCCCGTATGTTCCAAATGAATGTGGATGTACTCATTGGGACACATCATCAGGGGTGGTCCCCTTACGGGGGACCGAGAGGGCCTTCCCACTGGTCGAGGACCTAGACGTTGCCTTTGGGGGCCGCCCCCACTTCCTTCCCAGCTGAGGGGGAGGAGCAGTGGGAGCAGCCGCCACCGAAGGCCCAGGAGAACCGTCACTGCCAGACCCCGGTGTTACCCGTGTTGGTCCAGCCGACGTCGACGGGGCAAGCCGCTCAGGCTCCACCTGCGCCCGAGCAGCCGCTAGAGAACCCTCATAAATCTCCTTTAGCCCGGATGGCCTCTATCTGCTCAATTCGGGGGCCACATTCCCCTCCGAAAGATAACGCCACAATCCACCGCAACGTGTTCCAAATGTTCGACCGACACGGAATCGAGAACCAAGAACCTAGATCCAGAGGGGGAGAGAGAAGGTGACTTGGAACCAGAAGAGGGGAAAGACGCACCTGGCTCAAGACAGCGAGCCTCCTGGCGGCGAGACGCCAGCTCGGTCACCGTCGGCTTGACCACCTCCGTGCCCGTCCAAGCCCGGGCCAGGCGTGCGCTGCGCCGGGCGGCGATCCCTGGTACGGGAGTGGCGGTGACGACCGTACCCGGGCCGGAGAGTCCGGCACAGGCGTCGCAGGCACCCTCGCCGGGGACCCCTGAGGTGGTGTGTGACGCCCCGAGATCGGGCACTATGCAGATTTCAGCATTTCCGCCAAAATCCACATAATAACCGATTCCAGATTGCCACTTGTGATAACATTACAACAGTTCACGAATATTCCGCAACAACAACAGAAAAGATATATACAAGACGACTCAAACGAGCCAAGGATACAACTGATACCATACAAAGATCTAAATAACAGCGGAAGAAACAACATAGCGTCCGACTACGGACAAGATACGAATTGGACTAAGAGTCCTGAAGATAACCGATTGCGTCCAATCCCTGCCCATGCCAAGCCGGAGGGATTCCCAAGCTAACGTCGTCAGACTTCAAACCTGTTGACTGCAATATGGAATATGCAGCCACGAAAAGGATTCGTGGGTCAGTACGGTTAAGTACTGGCAAGTGGATAAACCATACTCACAAGATACCAGCGTAACCAATCATCACAAGAT
The DNA here is from genome assembly GCA_028641055.1 of Alopecurus myosuroides. Classification (NCBI taxonomy): domain Eukaryota; kingdom Viridiplantae; phylum Streptophyta; class Magnoliopsida; order Poales; family Poaceae; genus Alopecurus; species Alopecurus myosuroides. The sequence continues at coordinate 103,293,010 of CM054063.1, read as the reverse complement.
ACAAATACTTTGGGTAGAACGGAAGGAAGGGATTATGGCAAGGAAGCGGCAGCGGGCTGCACTAACTAACTACAGAGACACGCTACAACATCCGGCTAAAAGAAAGGGATAAGATAGCGTATCAGAACCAACTATAACTACTCACCAAACAATACCCATCCAATGTTACCCCCTACTAAGGAAGCAACCAAAGGAAACTCACACGGTTGATTAAGGTGACATTCATTTTTATGGTGGAGGTAATCTATATTACCAGTCAAGTTATCATCGTTAAGTGTAAGTTGTCTGAGTACTTGTTAGCCAGCACTTTCACCAAGTCATCCATAACCGCGGACAACACGGCTTCTCGAGAAGATTTAACCCTGCAGGGATGCACCAATTTGGCCGTACACGTAAGAATGACCCGCCAGATGGAAATGCACTTCCACCAAGCGAGGCACTCAACACAACCCAACTCTTCTTCGCATCAAGCCCAAAGAACCCCGTGCAATTGAGCGCACGGCTAATGAAGCCCCACAAAAAAAAGGGGACCCTCATAGCACTCTAAGAACGTGTCTCCCTAAATGCCGACTACAAAAGTTCCACCCTGGCGCCAAGGGTTCGCACCTGCATATGCATGCGGCAAATGGAAAACCCGAACTAAATGAGGCGATTTGGACGAGATGCGAATCGAATCAAAGTTGCGGGGGGCGCCCATACTCGCTTTCCACATGCGGTTAGCGCGCTCATCATGGATCGGAGGACAAGACCCTTTTCCTAATTAAGGTCGACACTAGCAGGCCTCAAAACCACGCCGGGCCTCCTGCCGGTGCCTTATCATGAAATTATTATTACCCAAAACATTAACAGGTTGTTGATCAAGTTGAAACCCAACTATCAAACTAAAACAGGTGATAGAACAAAGGACAACAGGACTAGAGCGCAAGCAAACCTAAGCATGCAACTACGACACGAGGGCCAACGGGGTAAATAAACAACAGGTAATAGGAAGTGGAAGGAAGGCATCGAGACACAAGCATCGAATCATAAGGCTAGCATAAGGAAAACGGAAAGAATCGGTAACAAGTGATGAAAGGCAGCCATAGGCAGCAAGTGAGTATACTTGCCTGGAATCCAGCAAGTAGAGGTACATCCGCAGAACTTGTCGTTGCTCACATCATCTCAACGTCCTATCCGCGAAGAAGCAACGAACTAGAACAAACACCGGATGCAACAATTACTACTACGGCAAAAGATCCAGCATGATCAAGATATGGATGCATGACAAGTTTAAGGATGCATCAAAGATAAACTAGTTGACATGGTAAACATATTTAAATGGGCCCATATGCAATTTGGATTGCATATGGAAAAGCCCATGAATTAATGTTGAATTAAATGATCTACAAATAACCATCATGTGAAAGTTGATTAGAATGATGCATGGATGATGAAAACAATAAGAAAAAAACAATAGCATCAGTTTGATATGTTGTTTACCAAGTTTGGAATTTTATTTATTAAGTTATGAAATTTGGCTTCTTAAGTGAGTTACACAAACATTTATTGTTTTCACCCATTTTAAATGTTCAGAACAGATAACAAAATTTATATTTGGAAAGAACACAAAATTTTAGATGGAATACATATTTCATTTGTTGAATTTGGATTTTAGATGAGCAAGTTATTAAATTGACAATTTTAAATGCATTAATTAAGAAATAGTTGTTTTCAGCAATTTAATTTATTCAAAATAGAAAACAGAGTTTATATTTGGAAATCTTATTCAATTTTGCATGGAAAACATATTTTACATGTTGGAATTGGATTTGATTTGCCCAAGTTATGAATTTTGCAATTTAAAAGGTGTAATTAAAGTATTGAATTATTACTCCAATTTTAATTAGGAAAAACAGTATACAAATTGTATATTTGAAAAGTACAGGAAATTTGGATTGAAAAACATATTTGACATGTTGGGAAACAATTTTAAATGATTTAGTTAAGCATATTACCAATTTAAATGCATTAAATAAGAGGTGAAACAATTATTCAATTTAAAGGTTGCAAACCAGAACACAAAGTTGATATTCGAGTGTGGCATTTAATTTTGGATGGAATTCATGTTTTGAGTATTTAATTTGGAGCAACCATGTGAAAGTTATTAATTATGCCATTTAGTTAATCATTTTAAGGATTATTAAATGACCTTAAATTTAATTGTCCAAATTGCAGAACAAAGGTGATAATCAGAAAGTTCATTGAATTTTGACTGAAAAAATATATTTTACATTTTTATTTTGAGTTGTTTTTGCAATTTTTAGGGGCAAAAGAAAAACAGGGACCAAACTGTGATTTACAGGGACTTATAAGGAAAAAAAAGAACCACAGGGAGGCCCCTGGGATGTTTCTCACACAGTGCACCTTGGCCCTGTGTCTTTGCCGTGCGGGGCCGGCGCCACAGTGGCGTGTGTGGAAGTGATGGCGCCTGGGGGGTCGCTGACGGGTGGGACCTGGGAGTCCGCGTGGAAAAATTGTAAAAAGGGGGCCTTTTGCGCCCACGGGGATTCGACCCCGCGCCCAGGCGCTATGCGGAACAGGTTCAGTACCGCTGCGTTGCGCCGCACTTTGTGATTCAGAAAGGGTTCGCCTTGTTTTGAACAGCTCCACGAGCAGGCATCAATTAACTGACGCGCGAAGGTGCAGGGCGGAGGGAGATCGACGACGGGGACCTCGAAGCGGCGGTGCAGCGATGACTATGTCGCACCCGGACTTCTAGGGGATACTCACAGTCCGTTAAACAGTAGATAAGTGGCTTACGGGGCATACCGGCACCCGCATCTCAATATGAGCAGGCCAATACGTAAACGTGTGACAACCATTACCTTACTATTCATCGTCTGCGCAAACCATCCCATAGAAATCCAGATACTTCCGTTGACGTACTTCAAAACATACACACATGGTACGTCAACGGCATTGGAACAAGTGATATCACAACAGATCTCTACGACACAAAAGATGGAAATAAGTTGCGAATAGCTCTCATTAGAGCAGAGATAGCAAATACAATCATCCAGAGGACACATGTCCCAACATATCATCAGTACATCACAGCGGAAACATTCAACATGTCTGAGTACAGACAAGATCCAAATAGGCCTAAGAGGCCGGAAACGAAAAGACGGAGCCCATCCACGAAGTCTCGGATCCTGCCCGGGTCCGCTATCTACTCGTCAGCAGCCTCATCATACTCCACGTAGTAGCCACCAAGGGGATCTTCGGAAACATCGTCTGTGGAAACCACAACCCCAAAGGGGTCAGTACATAAACGTACTGGCAAGCAAGACTCACAGTTCACCAAAGTGTAACCCGTCAACACCAAGCACAGATGCTTTGGGTTCAACGGAAGGAAGGGGATATAAAAGATGTTGCAATTGGCTGCTCTAACCAACTACATAGTTCTACCACTTCCGGCTAAACAGAAAGAAGATAAGATAGCGTATCGGAACCAACTAATAACTAACTCCAAACAAACCCATCCTGGATCTCGCCCCTTATCCAAAGAAGCAATCCGAGGATAACTCACACAGTTGGATTAATGATGGATCAAGTTGTTATGTCAATAAGACTATTACTAGTCAAGTTATCATTAGTTAGGTGTAAGTTGTTCTGAGTACTTGTTAGCCAGTACTTTCACCAAGTAATCCATAACCGCGGAAAACACGGCTTCTCGAGAAGATTTAACCCTGCAGGGATGCACCAATTTGGCCGTACACGTAATAATGACCCGCCAGGCGGGGAGCTAACCCACCAAGCGAGGCACTCAACACAACTCAACTCTTCTTCGCATCAAGCCCAAAGAACCACATGCTGTGCGTGCGCGGCTAATCGAGCCCCATGAAGAAAAGGGGACCCTCATAGCACTCTAAGACCACGCCACCCTAAATGCCGACTACAAAAGTTCCACCCTGGCGCCAAGGGTTCGCACCTGCACATGCATGCATCAAATGGAAAGCCCGAACTAAGTGTGGCGATTTGGACGAGATGCGAATCGAATCAAATTGAGGGGGGCGCCCATACTCGCTTCCCACATGCGGTTAGTGCGCTCATCATGGATCAGTAGACAAGACCCTTTTCCTAATTAGGGTCGACACTAGCAGGCCTCAAAACCACGCCGGGCCTCCTGCCGGTGCCTTATCAACAAGTTATTATTACCTCAAAATTAACAGGTTGTTGTTTAACATCGAGCCCCAGAACATAATGAAATAATAACAGAAAGTAACGGACAACAGACTCGAGCAAAACAACCCTAAGCATGCTAGTAAGACACGGGCTCAAACAACGGGGTTATGGGAGTGGAGGTGAGGCAATATCAGGGTTAAAGGATACATGTGATAGGTTCGTAACAGAAGCAACGATTCATAGGGCTAGCAGAATAGACAACGGAAAGTATCGGTATCCAATGTTGAAAGGAACACAATGGTTCATGTGAGTGAATACTTGCCTGCAAACCCAGTAGCCTGGTACTGAGCTAGATCCTTAGAAGGGGTGTCGTAAGTATCGTCGGTCTCAACGTCGTCGTATATCCGAGAAGAAGCAAACAAACAACGCAGAGAAACAAACAATCAATAACATGGCATAGTGCACAAACATGGGATGATGCATGACCATTTAATTGATGCATAGAAATAAACTAGTTGACAAGATAGCAACATGATTAAATGGACCCTCATGCAATTTGGATTGCCTATGTAAAGCCCATGAATTATGGTTGAATTAATTGTTTTACAACTAAACAACAGGTGAAAGTGGATTAGCATGATGCATGGATGAGGAAAACAGCAAAATAACAACAATAGAATCAATTGGAAATAAGGTTTAACAAGTTTGGAATTTTATTTATTAAGTTATGGAATTTTGGTTCCTTAAAGGTGTTACACAAGAATTTGTTGTTTTCACCAATTTTAATTGTTCAAAATAGATAACAAAGTTCATATTTGATAAGAACACACAATTTTTAGGTGGAATACATGTTTCACTTGTTGAAAAAGGATTTCAAATAAATTATTTATGAATTAAACAAGTTTAAGCAAGAATTAAATGAATTTAATTCAAACATGAACTTATTTGAATTTTTATTTGTGCAAAACATTAAGTGAGATTCATATTTGAAAAGTTTATACTTTTAGGGTTGGAAAACATATTTTATATGTCCCAAAAGAATTTAATTTGATCAAGTTAGGAATTTAACAATATTAAATGATTTAAACAAGGTTTAAATTATTTACCCAATTTTAATTATCCAAAACATGAAACAAATTTTATATTTGAAAAGGTGGTTCAATTTAGCATGGAAAACATATTTTATTTGTTGAAATTGGATTTAAAATGAGCAAGTTATTATTTTGGCAATTTTAAATGCAATAATTAAGAAACAGCTATTTTCAGCAATTTAAATTATTCAAAACAGCAAACAAAGTTGATATTTGGAAAGTACATGAAAAATTGATTGGAAAACATATTTAGTTTGTGGAATTTGGAATTTTTATGCCCAAGTTATGATTTTTGCAAGTTTAAGTGAATTTAACAAGTTTTCAAATATTGCACCAATTTAAAATATTCAAAACAGTAAAAAAAATTTATATTTGGATAGAGCATTCAATTTGGTACAGAAAACATATTAAAAATGTTGAATTTGGGGTTAAGATCAATTATTTAGGCAATTTACAAGTTTAAGGAGGAATCTGCCATTTTTTATTACATCTAGGGACTTAGAAAAATTAACAGGGACTAGAAAAATAGCAGCAAGGACCTGTGTGTGATTTCTTGGAAGGTTCTGTGCCAAAACAATTAGAAGTAAAAAGTTTGGGTTAATCCCGGGGGTGGGATTCGAACCCACCACCCCCTGGGTGCGCACAAGGGAGCAAACCAACTGGGCTGTGTTCTGTGTGTTGACAGGGAAGGGGGTCGTGGGGTTATGGTTCAGGTTTGGCGCGGGATTTAACTGAACTTTCCTGCAGTTCGGGTCTGTACCTCGACGGAGGCAGACAGCGAGCGGCTGCTGCGCTCGCCGGAGGCGTGGTCCGAGGGGGGGGGGTGCGGGCGCTGTTGTGAGTGTGCTGCCAAGGGAGAGAGGAGAGGCAGGGAGGGGAGCGAGAGGGAGAGGTGCTGCGCTCACCTCGAGGGGTCGGTGAGGAGCAGGTCGACGGGCGGAGCAGAGGGCGACGGTGACGGCAACCCTCGACGGCGGCGGCTCTGTGAGGCCTCCCGGTGGCCGCCGAGAGGTCGAGGAGGGAGAGGGCGGTGCGGGGATTCCATTCCCGCACTCGCCCTGGCCGGAGGGTGGCGCTCCCGGCGGCGATCGCCGGAGAAAAGGAGGTGCTTTTTCGGTGGGGGAGGTTCAGAGGTTTCAGGTACAGAGACTTGCAGAACAGAGAGGAAGAGGGTGGGAGGAAAGGGAATGGAGGCGGGGGAGAGAGGAAGGAGGGAGAAGGAGAGATAGAGGGGAAACCCTAGGGTTTGGGGTCGATATAAGGGGGGAGGGGATGGTGCTACAGCCGTTCGTGCACCTCCCTGTATACGTGGATAGCTCCAGATGTGACCGTACGAGGAAGAAGATGACTGAAGGGGTATTGGGCCCTGAGGGAAAAATAGGTGGGCTGGGCTTCTCTCTCTCCCTGTGTGCTGTTTGTTTTAATTAATTTTTGTTCTGTTTTTTTTTTTTTTTTTGCAGAAAATGAAAAGGAAGAAAAGGGTGAGTTTTGGGGTTAGTAAAAATTTAGGAAAAATTGGTGTGAGCTAGTAATTACCATAGCAACAAAAGCCCACTTTGGTTTTCCAAAAAGATCAATTTATTTTGCTATTTGTATTTGAGTGAAATTGTATGAATTTTGAATATTGGGTTATTTATTTAAAAGGAACATTTTCCAAGGGTTTGAACCCTCAAATTATTTGAAACAAATTGCTTAACTTTGTTTTGGTAAATTGCAATAATTCCAAAGGGTTGTTGTTTGGAATTTTGTTTGAATTTGAACAACATTTGGATTAAGTGAACTATTAAAAACCACAATTTTAAATATTTGAACCTTAGGGATTTAATGGAAACAATTGATTGAAGGGTTTTGTCATTTTCATAATTTTCAAAAGGGTTGCTGTTTTGGAAATTAATTGAATTTGAAAAGGGTTTGGTATTAAATGAATTTTTGATAGAAACAAAACAACAGTTTGAAATCACAACTTTAATGGAAACAATTGATTGTTTTGATTTGAAATATCATTTTGGAAATTGTAACATCACAAGTATGAAACAAAAGGTTTGAAGTTTGATTTGAAATTCAAATAGAAAACAAAGGAAAACAAAGGAAAACAAATGAAAACAGAGGAAAACAAATGGAAAACAAACAAAACAAATGCAATGAACATGATGCCATGATGCAAAACATAAAATAACAGAAAGCAAACATTCTAATGGCTATTTTTCATACTTGGGATGTTACAGACTAGCGGCACGAAAGCACGCTCAGAGCAAAGGGGAGAGACAGAAGGTGTCCAGGATGCGCTTCTCACCATGGGGCTCGAGGAGGACTGTGGCCTAACGGAGAAGGTAGCCGCGGTGACAGGACGATGCCGGCGATGTCGGGGAAGATCGCGCCGCCCCTAGCGCCTCTCCGGCCGTGCCTCCTTCAGCAAAAAGGGAGGGGGAACCTTCCCGGTTCCGTTCCCGGGGTTGTCGCGGCTCGTCGACGGCGGACGCAGCCGCGCCAAGACCGCCATCTCACGGACATGGAGGGTGGCTCCGGTTCAGGTTCAGAGAAGAGTTGGGACAGAGAGAAAAACAGTGGCGGGAAGAGGGAAATCGGCGGCGCAGGAGGAAGGAGAGGGAGAAGAAACCTTAGGGTTGGGGCTGCGGGGTTAAGTAGAGGAGGAGGGAGCAGGTGGAGGTGGGGGTGAGCTCGCTTTCCACCCTCTGCTTCCGTCACCTGTACGGACAGAGGTAGGAGGAGGTGTAGCGGGCCAGACAGAGAGGGGGGTGGGCTGTGGTGGCTGTGGGAAAAGGGGTGGTAGGTGGGCTGGCCCTTTTGGGCTGGCCTGCCTCCCCTTTTGTTTTCTGTTTTTTTTTCTGTTTACTCTCTTCTTCTTTTTTTGTAGGAAAGAAAAGGAGAGAAATAGAAGTAGGTGATAGGTTTTTAGTTTTTATGAAATAATTTTTATTGATTTACAAAACAGTAAAGTCAAAGCATGTTAACATTAATTTCAAAAATTTGAAATGTCAATTTGATTTTAATTTGCTATTTGAATTTCAAATAGGGTTTCATTATTGCAAATGCCCAGTTGCATGATATTTGGTTTTGAAAATTTCAAATTGTTGGTGGTGTTTGAAATTTGAATTTGAAATTCAAATTAGGGTTTTAATAAAAGATGATTTATTTAACCAAGCAAATATTAATTCCAAATCAACTTTTATTGAAAAACAATTTGAGTTTGAATAACACAGGTGCATTGTTTGAAAATTTTAAATTGATTTGAATTTTTGTTTTGTGTTTGAATTGGTTTGCAAACAAGGTGCAAATGATGCATGTGATGCAATGCCATGCAAAAAAAGAAAAGAAACAACAACCAAAATCTAATTGGGGGGAAATCCCCCGGGTGTTACAGACGACACCACTAACAAGGGATTGCGCCCTCGCAATCCACCCACTAACCCGGGAGGGGAAAGACGTTCGACTAACGAGTCTTCGCGCTTCCAGGTGATCTCTTCGACACCACTAACAAGAGATTCTTGCTCGGGTTGATGACGATGTTCTTCCACCAGGAATCTTCCGATGATCGAACCATTAGGATATAAGGCTAAGAGAACGTCCAACCCACGTAGGATCCTAACACTTTGAAGATTGAGAGGGAGAGAGACTCCAAAACAAATAAGATGAGAGGAGAAATAGAATAGAGATACGGAGAAAACAAGAATCCTATTGAGAGGTTTCCAAAACATGGTTAGCAGAAATAGTTTTTGACACTCTAGAAACACGACCGTTAGCGAGGTTATCCTACAGGCTTTGCGGACCCGTTGCTTCGATAACCATTCGTATCGAAATAATATTGGGAATCAGAAACCATGCTCTGATACCATTTGTGACGCCCCGAGATCGGGCACTATGCAGATTTCAGCATTTCCGCCAAAATCCACATAATAACCGATTCCAGATTGCCACTTGTGATAACATTACAACAGTTCACGAATATTCCGCAACAACAACAGAAAAGATATATACAAGACGAGGAGGGAGAGCGAGGCTGGCAGAGGAGGCACCGGCGAAGATACCTGGATACCAGCAGCCGACGCAGTGTCCACACCTGCGGACGAAGCGGCTCCCTGCCCAGGTGCCACTGTCTCCCCCAGGGAAGGCCCATCCCTAGGACCTGTGGGGGAGTCGTCGCCAGAAGAGTCCTCCTCCTCCTCTGAGGAACTGGGGTAGGGAGACGTAGGACGGCGCGAGGAAGGAGGTGAAGCCCGATGCGCGTCGCTGTCACCCTCCACCTCCACAGACAGGGGCTTCTCCACCCCATCGAAGTAGAACGGCGGCAGTGGGCCTGTCGTCTTGGAGATATCCGGGACCATCATGCGCATGCAGACAGGACCACGACCCGGGAGCGAGGACTCATCCACCTCCATGAGACGCCCAACCGCCTGTGAGATCAGCTCCACAATGGGGATGGTCTTCGCCTCCAGCGGGATCCCGTGAATCAGCACCCAGACCGGCGCGAGGGCAGGAAGAGAAGTGGGGTCGGCGGAGGTGTGCGCAATGGTGACCTTAATGTTGCATCCCGTCAGAGTAGTCGAGTCCCCCCAAGATAACGCCTTCAGCAGGCTCATCGAGGGGAACTCGCCCGCAAACTCCATGGGGGAGAGCGTCGTCACCACCCACGGGGCCTCGGGATCCAACAGCAGAAACGCCGCCCGGATGGACTCCGCCGAGATCACCACCGAGGGAGACTGGTCCGGGTCCGGCTGAACAGTCACCACCGCCAAGAACTCAGGTGCCGACATCCTGATGCCACCCATGTCGATGTAGTAGAAGCCGTCATCAATGTCGTGTCCAAGCAAAGCGAGCGTCTCCCGACGAGGGGGGCCGGCAACGGTCACCTCCCGGGAGATTCGGGCTGAGGAATCACCCCCCCGACCCACCCGGTGTCGGAAGCGAACCACCCGCGGGAACCCCTCCACCGGGCGCCGTAGCCTTCTTCTTCTTGTTGTTGCTCTTCTTTTTCTTGGGCGCAATGGGTTGCTCAACATGCGGCAGGGTGTGGCTGTCCCGACGCGGCGAGCGACCTCGACCATCGCGCCAATCTCCACCCCGAGAACCACTACGCCAACCCCCATACTCACTCGGGCGGGAACCTGGCCGCAGGTGCTCCCCCTGCGACCCCACCAGCCCCCGACGCCCGGCAGACCCGAGCTCCACCTCCCCTAGCGCGCCTCTCTGTAGCTGAACCAGGGCCGTGCGGAGGTCCTGTTCCTGCGCTTGAGCAGCAGGGGAGCGCGCCCTTGGCGTCGTCAACACCCCGTGGCGGCCCACACCCCCCGGCCCAGCACACGCCGGTGAGCGTCGAGGCAATCTGGCCCGCGTCAGACGACCACCGCGACTGGGAGAGGGTCTCCGTCCCGGTGAACGCGCAGGGGAACGACGAGCGGGGGGGGGGGGGGGGGTAAGGCTCGCCGGCCGCATGCGGGTCCAGGGGCGGAGGGGAACGGCGTGCCGGCGACCTTGGGCGGCGGGGAGCGAGCATCTCTCGTGCGTTTCATCGGGGCAGAGAGGGCATGTGCGTACGACCTAGACAGCGGCGGCGGGAGAGGAATAGGGGAAACCCTTCGATGCATCGTTTTCCTCCGTTGGATCTGGGCGACCTGGTCCGTTGACGCTGGGAACCCCTGCTCGAGAGCCCAGGCGCGTTTCGGTAGCCATAGCGAGGCCGAAATGGGCCCGCTTTGCTGAGCCCGCGACGGCCCAACGGCCGCCCGGGGATCTGGTTGCGCCATCCCATAATGGGCTGGGCTACCGGATCCCCACAGGCAGGCCGAGACGCTGGCAGGCCCTCCGGCCCAGGAACTGGCCCAAGCAGCGACGGAGCCCTAGCTTCGTCCGCACCCGAGAGCTGGAGGAGGAAGGTCGTTCGCCGCCGCCGCGGGGGGATACGGTCCGCCGCCGACCGAGCAAGAACGGTCCACTCGCAGTGGTCCATCCCATCCACCTGGCGCCGCAGAGAGGACGAACTTGCAGCCACCGGAGCGCGAACCGCGGGCGGGCGCCGCCGCCGCGCTGACAACCGCCGGGGGGAGTAGGCCGCGACCTCGAGGTAGGTCGCCAGAGTGGGCATAACCGGTGGTGAGCTTCGCCGCTCCACCTCCAGGCGCTCCGCCTCCTCGGCGTCCTCCTCTTCGGCGACATCGGCCCACCGCCGCCCCTGCACCGTCCCCGGGGAGCCACCCACGGCCGCCGAACCCTCCCTGCCCCGCCCGGCCATCGCAGAGCACGACAAGGAGGCTCCCATAGCAGCCACCTGCGGGTCACTCAGGGGAGCGTCGAGCGCCATGGCACGCCGGCCGTCCTCCGAGCTCCATCGTCTTCAGGCGCGCGCCTCGCTCGCTCCAAAACTGCGTGCAGTCTCCATTTCTCAGCATCTTCTATGCCAGAGCACATATCGATTTTGTTTTCCGGGACTTCTCAAGTTTGTAGACTCTTTATATTAGGCCCTGACCGATCGCTATTTTATCGTGCCTCTATTGATTACTGATCTCCTTACACAGCTAAACTATATTGTGTTATCATTTTTTAAGTTTTGTATGCATTGTTGCTTACAAGCTGCAAAGCGTTGTCAAGGTTAGCGTGAGAATGGTCAGATAATGACCCGTCAATATAATTATTCTCTTAAATACATAGAGATTACAGTTGTCAAGACATTCAGCAATGTAAGTCGCATCCTATGAACACTACAGTGCTTCAATTTTTCTCGAGTCATTTATTTTTAGTAGTATATCATGGAGAACTTAATGTGCATAAATCGATATAGTAAGCTTATAGTTGGACTGATTTATTTTAGTTGTATCAATGCTACTATCAGTTAGAACTCCATGTTATTTAAAATGCGAATGTGAATATTCTATGAGTAGAGATTTCATGCACGGCACCACTGATACTGCTAATTAAAAAACTCCAAAATCATATTTACGAGTTTTTAAATAATTTAAAAATACGCATGTAGCCAATGCTGTATCCTACAAACATGCGAAAAAATTGATTTCAAATACTTTCTATTTTGAACTATGAAAAAAGTGTGGACCTGAGTATGCCTATTTTCAAATCTCTAAATTTTATCATATTTTGTCATTTTTATGTAGCTCATACTATTTTGTATTTGAAACTAAAATTTTGCATGTTTGTGGGATAAGGCATTACAACATCCGGATATTTTTCAGAAGATTTTGAAATTCGAAGTATATTTTTGATATTTTTTTCGCGGGAGCATGGTACTCAAGCCAAAAACATTTTCCTATATTACAAACACTATCGACTTACCTAAATTTTTTTAAAGCAAAATTACATGAAAATCGAGGGCGTGTCACCTTCGACTTTTGTGACTCTTTGATCAATATTTGTAGGTGAGATAGGGAGCAGACGACAGGCTGGCCTACTTTGCTAAACTGATGGAAACAATTGCAAGGGAGGTTTTCGAAGTAAGGATCTGGGATGCGTGAATTTATCTAGCTTAGAACTCAGGTTGTCTCCTTTTTTTTTTGAAAATTTCCATTATATATAAAAAGCAACCAAGCCCGCCTCATTAAAAACCCTACAGTCCCCTTGGGTACCCTGTAGGGAAAAGAGTGCGTATGAAAACTTGGTGCCCACACCGTTACAAAGGTTCCTCAAAGAGGGTTACATCTGATGCTAGAGGCTCATTTAAATAATCAGGAGGTTCCTCAATCCAACAAACTGAATTAGGACCCTCCGCTTTGCTAGCTAAAATATGAGCAGCTCTATTGCTCTCTCTAGGGCAGTGGGAAAAACTAACATGGGTAAAACTCCGGGCTAAGAAAGAACACTCCTCGAAGATGGCAGCTGCCGCTCCCAAGGAGTTTCCCCCATCGGTCATGATATTAATAACATCTAAATAGTTGCCATTTACCTCAATCCTGTTGCATCCAATTTGGCCCGCTAAAATCAAGTCATCTCTTAGTGCCCATGCTTCCGCACTAATCACATCATGAACTATTGGAATTTCCCTTGAGCAAGCTGCCAGAAACATTCCCCTCTCATCTCTGATAATAGCACCCGTAGAGCCAAGAAATCTTTGATTGCAAAAGGAGGCATCGAAGTTTACTTTGACATAATTACCAGTCGGTTTGGCCCAACCTGTTTTCTTACCTTGGGGATGTTTCTTGCGGGATCTAGCAAAATTGAGAGCCATAGCCAAAATAGATTGAGTAGTAAAAGCTGGTTTAGGGACAGACTCCCCACGATCGATCTTCCTACGTTCCCACCATAGGAACCAACATGTAGTAATGATTAGTTCTTTAACCTCCAATTCATCAAAGCCTGGAACGGTAGTATAGTTACTGCGCAATAAGAGCTCAAGGACACCCGAGCCTTCCCCGTCCAGCCCTAACATCTCCGAAACAATGGGTAAGAGCCCAATATTCTCCCAAATTTCTTGAGCACGAACACATCCGAAAAATGCATGTTTAAGGTCTTCACAGTTTGTTTTGTAGATAGGACATGTGCTGTCCGAAATAATATGCCTATTGGACAAGATGCTTTTGCAAGGAATGGTGCCATGAAGGAATCTCCAGGTGAATATCTTTAGTTTTGATGGGACATGTAATCCCCAAAGAATACTCCAGACAGGGTTAATATCAGACGTATCTGGACCACTCGTCCTGATCAGCTTTCTCCCATGTTGATGATCCCACTCAGTGTAATAGGCTGAACGAACCGAAAAAATGCCATTCTTGGTATGGTTCCATGAGACAAAATCCTCCATTAACCCGAAACATAAAGGGATTTGGACAATTCGGGTAACATCCACCGCTAGAAAGTTATCGCGCAATTTTTGAATATCCCAACATCTCTCGTTCATATCAATAAGTTCCGAAACAAGAGAAAGAGTAGATCCACCTCTTTGAGAAATCACTCTCCTCGATGGGCTTTTGGGAATCCATGGATCCTCCCAAATTTTTATACTATCTCCGGTACCCACTCTCCAAATACAACCCCTTTTAAATGTTTGAATACCAGCCCAGATACTTTGCCAAGTGAATGAAGATCCTTTCTTTAAGCCTGCATTTAGAATGTCACCTGAAGGGTAGTACTTGGCCTTCAGAACCTGAGCACACAGAGAATCAGGCTCACAAATTAATCTCCAGACTTGGCGAGCTAGCATAGCTAGATTAAAACAATGAAGGTCTCTAAAACCCATGCCCCCTTTTTTCTTTGGTACACACATTTTCCACCACGCAAACCAATGCATATGTTTTTGTCCTTCTTCATCTCCCCACCAGTATTGGGACATAGCATCTGTGATCCCTTTTATAACTAGCTTAGGAAGTTTAAAGACTGACATAGCATATGTAGGAATAGCCTGCGCCACTGCCTTCAATAAAATCTCTTTACCACCATATGATAGAATTTTCTCCTTATACCCTCTCAGTCTTTGAATAATTCTATCAACAATATGCATAAAACAATCAGACCTATCCACACCCACTTGAGTCGGTAACCCCAAATAAGTGTCAGTAATAGCCTCCGTAAAAATATTAAGTTTAGTGCAAATATCAGCCCACATCTCAACAGTAGTACAAGGGCTGAAAAAAATACTTGATTTGGCCTCGCTTACCAACTGTCCCGAGGATGAACAATAATCAAGTAAAATAGAGCTCAAGGTTCTTGCATTATCCAGATCAGCTTTCATTAGAATCAACGAATCGTCAGCAAATAATAAATGGGAGACCGCAGGGGCATTACGGCAAACCTTAACTCCCACCAGGCGGCCATTGTCCTCTGCATCTTGTAATAGACTCGTTAATCCTTCAGCACATAAAAGAAAGAGATATGGGGAGAGGGGATCACCCTGCCGCAATCACCTTGAAGGGGTGAATAATTCGGTTTCAGAGCCATTAAACCGAACTCGGTATCTCACAGACTTGACACACGCCATTACAAGCATAATCCAATCATGATCAAACCCCAATTTCTCCAGAATTTTTTCCAGGAATGTCCACTCAACTCTGTCATATGCTTTATGCATATCCAATTTAATAGCACACCACCCAAATTTGCCAGTTCTCTTCTTCTTGATGGTATGATAAGACTCATAAGCAACAAGAACATTATCAGTAATGAGACGGCCCAGAACGAAAGCACTTTGGGTTGGTGAAATAATCTCCGGGAGGATCCCTTTTAATCTAGCTGCAATAACTTTAGAGATCACCTTGTACATAACATTGTAAAGGCTAATAGGTCTAAATTGGGTTACCTTTAGGGGACTGTTAACTTTCGGAATAAGTACAATTGTGGTATCGTTCCAACCCGAAGAAATAGTAGACGAATTGATTGCAAGGAGAATTTCATCCGTAAGTTCATCTCCAAAGAGACCCCAATATTTTTTAAAGAATATGGCATGAAGTCCATCGGGGCCGGGAGCCTTAAGATCACCAATATTGAAGAGTGCCTTCTTGACCTCATCTCTAGAGTAAGGTCCAGTTAAAGTAGTATTCATAGCTCTCGTTACCTTCCTTTTCACCTTAGCAATAACCTCCTCATTCGGATTCGCTACTTCGGAAGAAAAGAGTCTGAGGTTGTCTCCTTAAATTACTTTGCTTGCGCTGTTTTTTGGCCGATACTACTTTGTAACGCTGGTTCCGTTAATGAAATCAGGAATGAATCCCCTTTCATCAATTCTTGAAAATATTGTCCCTTAGTGATTATAAGTGTGAAGCTTTACTTGAATCGTCTAAGAGTAGACAACAAGTAGTTTTCCCTTGATTTTTATGCATGCCACATCCAGTTAGCTTTTACTGAAATACAAATTCAGAAAAGTTTCATCTTAAATTTTTACATTCATATATGCGATGAGAACAAATATCTTGATGCACCGTGGCAAAGCACGGACACTCACCTAGTGACCGGTAAGATGTAAGATGTGTTTCTGCGACCCAACGGTCGTGATGAGACCACTTCGGAGGGCTCGTGCCGCTACGCGCACCCGCACAGGTGTACCCTCCCCAGGCGGGCTGGCTATTGACTTCCCTACTTTGGCATGGCCTTGGCCTCCTTCGCGGCCTCACTCCCGATCGCCGCCGCCGCCGCCGCCTCCGCCGCCGCCGCCGCCTCCGCCGCCGCCGCCGCCTCCGCCGCCGCCGCCGTGAGGTCCCGTACCGCTGTCCTCCGCCGCCGCGCCATGTCGTCCCTCTCCGTATCTGCCACGTCGCAGGCGAAGGTGGGCGTGGTGCAGATGACCTCCGTGGGGGACCTCGACGCCAACTACGCCACCTGCTCCCGCCTCACCAAGGCAAGCCTCACTCCCTCCCCCCTAACCCTGCACCGCCTTGCCGCTGCGAGTGTGGAGTTGATCACCTGCTGCGATTTGGAACTGGAATTAGCCTCTAATTGCAGCGACAGGGAGATATGCATGCCTGTAGTAGTTATCACTTATATCAGGCCATTTGTTCTGGCTATGGAGAAATTGTTGCATTTTGTCTCACAAAAAAAGTTGAAAGAGGAGAAAATCCTGCATTAGATGCTCTTATGGGATCTAGGGTGCATGAATAGATGAACTATAAATAGCCCTGCCAAAACCAAGCTATATGCTCTGTGTATGCAGCATCTTTTGCAATCTTTAATGCTGCTCTTTATTGTTTTCCTACTTTAGTGATACTAGAATACTAGATCAACGCAAAGTAGACCAACGTGAGATGATCTTTTCGTAGGAAGCTGCTGCAGCCGGAGTCAAATTTCTTTGCTTCCCTGAGGTCTTCTCATTCATAGGATCCAAGGATGGCGAGTCAGTTAAGCTAGCCGAACCATTGGATGGCCCGATAATGCAGAGATACTGCTCACTTGCAAAGTCAGTAAGAACATTGTTTCTCAATTTATTCTCCCATTCTAACAACTGAGCCTTCTCACTTAAAATTTGTAGTGACTATATTGTGATTTCCGAATCTACTTCAGCTACTAGCCTTTGCGTTTATATTATATCAACTCTTTAGATTTAACTATCGTTGTTTCACACTGTCTAACTTAATATGTATCTTGCAAATGAATCTTTGAACCATATGTTCAGTATCTGTATTTTTTTCCTTTGTACATCTGTTAGCTTTAACATATCTTTAGTTTATATAAAAGATAAACAAAGTGTACGTAATGCTCATTGATTAACTATCCCTTGACACAAATATTTCCATTGTGATTTTAAGTTTTTTTAACGAGTGAATTAGCTTATTGAGTCCTTATTTATCATAGTTCATTGCAGTGAGTCAAGTATGTGGTTGTCTCTTGGAGGGTTTCAAGAAAAAGGGCCAGATGATTCACACCAGTATAATACTCATGTATTAATTGATGACTCTGGAAAAGTTAGGAGCTCATATCGAAAAATACATTTGTAAGTGCTTCCTTCACAGCTCTTGGGAGAAATTTACTTTCAAAAATATTCAGTAAGAGTTTATTTTAGCTGCCTATTCTATGGCATCCTAGAATGTTTAACAGTAGGTTTTCAATTTACATATGTAAGGGAAGTGCATTTTAGTAGTATAAGCTGCATATATTGTCACTTTCGAATAAGAGAGACAAGGACCGTGACTACATTTTGGTATTTCAAGGATTTTAGTAATCTTTTAGCAATCATGCTCATATCATAGAGCCGCAGAGTTATATTTCTGGTTTACGTGTGCATAATGAACTTTTGGTAAATGACTACACTGTAGTTCGGTTATTCACATTGGGATTGTTATGCTGAAGGTTTGATGTTGATGTACCTGGAAATATGGTGTACAAGGAAAGCCGTTTCACGACAGCAGGTCTTTTATATATAAATTTCTTAAATTTTCCAAGTTTTTCCTATTATGTGCAATATATGTTTATTTGCTGGTCCTAAAAGAGTAAACAGTTATTTTACCTGTTGGATGTTTTGTTTTTCAATTCTTGTATATCAATGGTGCTTGTGCCCTAGAAATTTACTCTCATATTGAAATATCTTTGGTTTTTAACGGGGTCACTTTGTTAACGTCATTTAGTTAAACAACTTCAAATGATAGAGATTGTATTCAACTGCCAGCAGTACTCTGTTGTTTATTCTGGATTCCTAAACTTGTATCTGGTTTGCAATTTTCAATTTACTTTACCGTCTTATTAGATTTTGGAAGACACTAAATATGGATCACTGGTCATATTATTGTTTCCGCTAAGTGTTGGAAAATCTTGAATTCATCTGTTCTTTTCACACTGATGCATTTCTTCCCGCCCAACTATTATTAATGATACAGCAATCGAGCGTACACTGGAATACTAGTTTATGCTTCTCTCATTCTCTTGTAAAATAATATGTCTAGTAGCCACCATATCTGCTTGGATCGTTAGGAAATTTTACACTGTTCTGCACGTTCAACCAACCAAGGTGTTTTTTCCTTCAAAAAAACCCAACCAACCAAGTTGCAACATTTAAGCTTTTCTTGACTGGGGAAAGGATTCAACATTGTTGTCTAATAGAACCTGCAGATTATTCAATTGATTTCTAGTTCACATCTTATATGTGATTTTTCATGATATATCTTCTGGCTTATCAGGTGACACTGTCGTTGCGGTGGATAGTCCTTTTGGACGACTGGGGCTTACAGTTTGCTATGATTTGAGATTTCCGGAGATTTATCAATGTTTGCGTTTTAAGCATCAAGCACAGGTGATCGTGTATGCCAGTGAACTATACATATATAATATATAAGATAAGATGGCCTTGTTTAAACTCTTTTTCATCATGCATTCATACACCTTCAAAAAGGTCAAAACAATTGCATACTTTTCGTGTATTTTCCTTATAATTTCATCTCTTTTTTAGGTCTTGCTTGTACCATCTGCATTCACAAAGGTGACTGGGGAGGCACACTGGGAAATTCTTCTTCGTGCTCGTGCAATCGAGACACAGTGTTATGTACGCAAATCTAACCCTTATTGCTGGTCGTTACCTTTTGCATCTGCATTTTTGTGACAGTTATGCACGTAGGATTTAGTTGTTTCATATAGTTGACACAACATGAGATACGGTAAGTTAAAATTGAATGCTAGACATTTTGTACAAATCCCTATTGTATTAGCACCATGGAGTACATGTGTGAACCACACCACATCAGTGGAGGTGAATAATTGGTAGATGAGCTACCTGATAATCCACTTTCTATAGGTCTCTGGTTGCAGATTCGGAACATGTGACCACACTTATTTACCGAATATCGAAATTGTTTGTTGGCTTTCAAAGTCAGGCGGCTTTAAAATACCTTTCTAATATTTCTTAGGTTATTGCTGCGGCTCAAGCTGGGAAACACAATGAGAAAAGAGAAAGCTATGGGGACTCCATAATTATTGACCCATGGGGAGTAGTCATAGCTCGACTTCCAGGTATGACTTTTCATTTTCTTGCATTTCAAGTTATGTTTGGTCCTTTTAAGGTTTTGTACCTTAACAGTAAATATATTTCTGTTGAGCTCCTCATTATTCTTTGCTTCTTTGATATGCTTGTCCTGGAAAATAGAGTCGTCAAGTAGTACCATGCTGATACTTTTGTTTTCATCTTTTATTCAAGACTAGCTAAATACCTGTGCATTGCTACTGTCTAAAAAAAATTACATTATTTCGATGTGTGAAACCATTAGTCTTGGCCTCAATGGAACTTTGGTCCGAGTAGCAGTCGGCCCTAGTCCTCGCACGTGTCTGGCAGGACTAGTTACACCATGTGGACCATGCCTAGCTACCGGTAAAACCTAGCGGAAGTCCTTATGGTGGTGGGTCCCTAAGTTTTGAGTTTAAAAGTGTGCTGTGTCTCCCATCTATGTACAAACAATAGCAACTATATATACAATCTCGTGGCTCATACGAACCAGCCCAAAAATTGACAAATGTGGAAACAATCGCTTAAAAGTGCAATCATCAAAACTGCCAATTATGATCCCTTGGTCGGTGCAAACCAGCCAAAAACAAGTCATGGACGTTTTTGTAAGAAACCGCAAAAAAACTATTTGAACTAAAACCATGACAAGAATTATGGAACTGAGGGAGTGATTAGCAAAACTGCCATATACGATCTTGGGGATGCGAACCAGCGCAAAAAAAAGAAAGAATCATGGGTGAATATGGAAACAGTACTAAAAATATAATCATGTGATTCTCTTGGGTGGGGTCGCATGGAGAAAACGTAGCATCACCACCAGACCCGGTAGAGCTACCTTCACTCTCTCTGTGTCTCATAACTATTTTATGTTGTAGCTTGAAACATTTTTTTCTCCCAAGATTCTCTAGTGTTTATAAAACAGATCAACTTCTATAGCAGTGGGCTACGAAATCCCGCAAAATGTCAACTTCGATAAAACATGCACCACGCTACATTTCTTCCAGCATTGTTGTGCGCAAGACGATGTGCGTGTTCAACATGATGAAGTTCCCATCTGTACATAGCTCGTGCCCCCTTCTTTGGCTCGACTATGTCTCCTCTGCCTCATTGTCCATGTCCATCTAACAAACTGATGTCCATACCCATGAGCTCAAAGAGCTCCAGGGTCTTTTTCCACGTCGTGAGGTCGTCGCAAGAATGTCCTGATGCCCTTGGAGGTGCTAATAATCTCCATGATCACCTTACAACAAGTTCAGGGTTCATCTTCTTGAGCAGATGCCTGTAGAGCAATGCCTTCCAGAGCTTGTAGTATGTCTTGTGCAGGTGGTCGGGAAATAATTCATGGCGAATGACCACCGAAACATCAATGATGATGTTGAAGTTCCTGAAACTCGGTGCCTAGATCTAGAAACCTTACGCCGTTATCTATTGGTTCATCGCTGGCGAGGTTGACAGGCAGCCAATGAAGAAAGAGCGGATAATGGCATAAGATTCCCAGATGATCCGGTCAGCTTCAACATCATCGTTGATGTTTCAGTGGGCATCCACCATGAATTATTCCCCGACCACATGCGCAAGAAGTACTACGAGCTCTGCAGCGACTGGTTGGCATTGCCCTACAAGCATCCGCTCAAGAAGATAAACCATACACTTGTTGTAAGGTGATCATGGAGACTATTAGCTTCTCCGAGGGCATGAGCACATTCTTACAAGGACCTCGCGGCGTGGAAGAATACCTTTGAGTCCTTGGAACACATGGGTATGGACGTCACTTTGTTAGAATGCTATGGGCATTGAAGTAGAGGAGATATCGCAACAATATCTTGCGCAATCTATGTACGGGTAGGGACATTATTGCAACAATATCTACATATTTTCAGTATTTTTAATTTATTGTGAGAGAGAACATTCACACTGTCTTGCGCACAAGAATGTTGGAAAAAATGTAGCCTGGTCACATGTTTTTATTGAAGTTGACATTTTGTAGGCAACTGCTATAGACCAGATTGAAATTAACACAAACATTTACAAAAGCAGAATTATCAAAACCTCGTTCATGAGAGGTTTTAAGCTGAAGCTCGGGAAAATTGTTTCAAGCTACATCATAAAGTAGTTATGAGGCTGGGAGAGGGAGTGAGGGTGAAACCAAGCCTGACAAACATCGCTGACATTCTATCACTCTACTGAGTTTGGTGGTGGTGCTACGTCTTCGCCTCCTTGTGGCCCCATGCAAGAGAATCACATGATTATATTTTTGCGATTGTTTCCAAATTCACCCATGATTCATTTTCTTGGCTGGTTCACATCCTCGAAGGGGTCGTATATGGCAGTTTGGCTAATTAGATTTTTAGCACTTTTTTTACAAAAATGTCCATGATTTATTTTTTTTGGTTTGTTTGCACCAATTAATATGGAGCGGGGGAAGTAGTAAAGATTTAAATACAATATGTGGAACAAGTTTTATGTAGTGCCACTTGCATGGTCTGTTGATTGTTAGATAAATGATGTGAATTTTTGCTACAGATCGACTGTCTACTGGATTTGCAGTAGCAGATATTGACTTGTCAAAAGTTGAGGCTGTGCGAACGAAAATGCCAATATCTGAGGTAATAATGTCTCATGTGTTTACTTGGGTCCAAGTACTCCAGAAGTTGTACTCCTTTAATGTTTCAACTATCTTATGTTTTGCAGCAGCGCAAGTTCGACAGCATCTTCAAAACTTCATCACTATAACAGTTGAGCACTGGTCTTGCACGCTTGGCACTCTTTTCTACATTTCGGGGGATTATTTTGTTGAAAATATGATCCAGTAGTTCGATTGGGGACTTCACTGAGATATGTTGTAGAACAAAATAAGCTGCAATTGTAGTAGCATATCTAATGTTGCTTTTGGTGGCCAACTAACGGCCGCCATTGACCTCTAAGGCAAATCTCAGGTGAAACCCCAGACATAGCGTAAACCTTGCAGATTAAGTGAGTGCATTTTGTTACTATGCAAAATCTCAAAAAGCTAACACACCATTATTTGCAACATGTGAAAAGTAAAACAACATTTGCACGTATATTTGTCTTTGTTTTCCGTAAGAACCGTACTGCTTCGTATCTTCAAAATGTGCTTTAAGAGTTATACCGGATTACATTCAGTTTGGGTCTCGGTCTCCCCATGGTGCAGTCGCCCTTGGATTCCGTTCAGTTTGGGTGTCTATCAGTAGCATATCTAATGTTACAGATCACAGTATTTCAAATGTGTATTTGAAAAAGTTGAGCTGATCGTACTTGGAAACCGATATGGAATAGGCAACCGAACATGAGTTGAGCGACGGGGCTCTCCCGACTTTTGCGACCTCGTCTGCGGCATGTGTGCTGCCGCCGCCCTGATCTCCTCTGTCCGACCTCCGCTCTCTGCACCTGCTGCCCGAATGTTGGCGCTCCTCCTACAGTCCCCGAGCCGGCCACGTCCATCCTCCTGGCCCAAGGTTCCCGCCCTCCGGGACGAGGGCGAGGTCGTTGTGAACGCGCCCCCATGCCCGCTTGCTGCGCCTGACGCCGCGCTAGCTACTGCTATGCTCACGCACCGGAGGTCTGACCAGGCCATTGGAGGGTGGCTTGTGCGGCGGTCTTCTCGTCCCAAGCATGCGACGACGGTCATTCGGGCCATCCCGCCCGCCACCTCCGTTCCACTCGCAGTCGTCGGTTAGCTGATTCAACCGGCTTTGGAGTCCGCGTTCCCGCTTTCGTCGTTGCATCTAGCAGGTTGCTGCCATGCAGCCTGACGAAGGGATGGATCCTAGGTCTGTCGGGTGAGGCTACCCGGTCTCAGGCCAACGGCCCAAACTTCAAAGGAGGCGCCATGGACTGTTCTAGAAGGCCCAATCAGAGCCCACCCGTAAAGCCTCGGGGTTAAGAAAGGAAACTTGTAACCGACTTAGGGTTAGGGTTTTGTATTCCCCCCGGGCACGGTTTGAGACCTGACTATCTATATAAAGCCAGGAGAACCACCAGTGGGAGGACCAAGCAATACCGCACCATCAAAGCCTTGGGATCGAGATCGTACTCTTGACTTGAGCATCCCCTATTGTAACCGATCTACTCATTAATACAGATCGACATAGCAGAAGTAAGGGTTTTACCTCTATGAGGGCCCCGAACCTGGGTAAATCGTGCCCCCTGTTTAGCCGACGATTGTCACCAGTGCCTACACGTTCTCCTAATCGAAACCCTATGGGTTCACCCGAGTGACTTGTTGAGATGCATATTCGACAATTGGCGATGTCTGTGAGAACAGCGGTCGCTGGACCTCCGGCATCTTCGGCCTCATCAACGACCAACTCACGCTGGAACCCGGGGACTTCGACTCCAACCAAACCGATCCGAATCGGATCGGTCATCGTCGCCCCTCACTCGCCGTAATCACGCCCGGTATTCAGCGACTTGGAGAAGAGTATCACCTTGACGTTCGGGAGCTTCCAGTTCTATGCCAACAAGGACGAAATTCTTCAATTCCCCGAGCAAACCAATCTCGAAGGATCAGGATCTGGGTCGATCTCTAGCCCAGAAGCTGTCGATTCGCGACCCTACTACGCGGATCGCGACTTGGCGAAAAGCGGCGAATCTATCCGCCTCAACACCAGCAACTTCCATACCCTCTCCACAGAGGAACCTTCTCGGGTCAGGAAAGCCTACCTAACTACGCCTAGGACCCGCGAGCCATATCTAGCTTAGGTCTGCATGGCAGGATCAGGAGATCCACCCGAAGAAACTGAGAACAACGCAAGGGAACGCGCTACCATCGGCGTCTCGCGAGCTGCTTGGGATCGGGCAAAGGAGGTCATCCGCACAAGCAAACCACTGGAGCTCGGAGCTCCTCATGAGGACATGACCGCCTACCACTATCACCTAGTGAGAGCGGCTACTTTAATCAAGGAAGCGCGCATAGATCTAACCGAGCGGAACAGAATAGCAGACGAGTCAAGCCAGCGCCGAGCCGCGCTATCCAAAACACCCTCTGTCGGAAATCGTCCCGCGAGAAAAGGACGCGTCTCAAGAACCGCGACCATGGATGGAGAGTCCCTGGCCGGAATCAGCAAATCACTCGAAGCCTCCCTTATGCGCGTCGACGAGGATGGAAACGTCTATCCGCAAACTCCCGCCGCCGCAGTACTGGCTGCAGCCACCTACATGCAGACAAATCAACCAGGGGAGAACGACCCCCGCGTAGAGCAGTACAGGCAAGTACAGAAAGGGTTGGGCATGGCAGCCGCCAGACTCGCCTCCTACGATCGCAAGAGAACAGCCGCGCAGAAGGACAAGGAAGCGTCCCGCGGACATAGGAGCACATCGCCTAGCAAGGAAAAAATCGCCTCGTCGCGCGCGAGGAAAATAAGCTCGATGACACGGAGATAGCCCGAGTGGTAGTGACAACAGCCCGAGAGATCGAGACCGTAGCCGCAGCCCGCGAAGAGATCGAGATCGCAACCCGCGAAGAGGTCGAGACCGCAGCCCGTGGAGAGATCGAGATCGCAGCCAACGATGACACAGCAGCCGCTCGCAACACCGCAGCAAGGAGCCACGGGGAGACGTTAACCGCGACGAGCCCGGGTACAATGCGCGATGAGACATCGCTCAACGCAAGTTTGACAAAGGTCGAGCGGCCAGGAATCACGTGCGTTCCCCATCCACCTCCTGCGACGACGAGGTCTGCGGAGCCTTATGTTTTGCCCGCAACATCCGCGAGGAACCGCTACCCAAGAGGTTTAAGCTCTCTACGGAGGTGCAAAAATACGACGGTTCGCAAGACCCACAAGCTTGGTTGTCAGATTACCTCACGGCAGTAAAATGCCAACGTGGGAACAAAAACACGGCTATGCAGTACCTTAACCTACATCTCGTAGGCGCTGCACGCAGCTGGCTCGAAGGAAGACCGAGGGCATGCTACATTTCATGGGACGATCTAAACCTCGATTTCAGCAAGAATTTTCAAGCAACATACAAGAGACCGGCGACCATCGAGGAGTTACGAGCTTGCAAGCAGAAAAGTGGCGAGTCTACTCGCGAATATATTCAGCGATGGACCACACTCAGGAACACAGCGGGAAACATATCAGAGGAGGTTGCAGTCGAAGCATTCGCCAAAGGAGCTCGGAGAACCTCCTTCCGGCAAGAACTAGGACGGGCTGCAGCCAAAATCATGGGAGAACTGATGGCCATAGCCGACAGATGGGCCAACGGCGAGGACGCGGTGCGCAATGAGAAAGCCTCATCACCAGCACCAGAAGACGATCGCCATGGTCAAAAGAAAAGGAGAAAGCATTACGACCGCGATGATCGAGAAGAACTGGTGGCAGCGGAGTTCACAAGAAATCGTGACAGCGAATATCGAGGAAATCGCGAGTGGAAGCCAAAGCCAGAAGACAAAACCCCCGAGGAGGACCTCGATGGTTACTGCACGCTAAATCTATTTACAGATAAGCGCACTGGCAAAACTAAGCCAACACACCTTCTCAAGGATTGCCGAAAGTTCCTTGACATCCACGAGGCCTTCTCGAAGAAAAATAGAGCAGCAGTCAATCAGGGCTACCCGCAACTCCCTGGAGGAGGACCCCAAGGATTTCACACGCCGCAAGCCCTGCCCCCACCAGGAAATCAAAACACGGTGCTAGCTGCGCTACCAGCGCCACCCGCCCCAAACCAAGGAGCCAATGGATACCCAAATCTAGCAGGACTCCTAGGGATGATACAGAAAGTTTGCCCGTCCCGCAGGGCCCAGAAAACAAACACTCGACGGGTATTCATGGTTGTCCAGGCACCACCATCTCAACCCGAGTATCTGAAGATGGCCGATCAGCCGATCATTTTCTCCAAGGAAGACCATCCCCCAAGAGTCTATCGACCAGGGCATGCTGCACTCGTCATCCAGGCGCAAATAGGCAACTATGAACTTGCCCGAGTATTCATGGACGAAGGTAGTGGGATTAACATCATTTACGCGGATACACTCCGCAGGATGAACAGGAACCTGGACGGACTCGCGCAATCAGAGACATCCTTTCACGGGATAGTACCAGGGAAGGCAGTCCGCCCACTCGGAACAATAAACTTGGAGGTGGTGCTCGGCAACCGAAGCAATTACATACGCGAATTTCTCGACTTTGAAGTAGTCGACTGGCCCTCACAGTACCACGTCATTCTTGGCCGAACATCGTTCGCCAGATTCATGGCAGTACCACACTATGCATACCTGAAGCTCAAGCTGCCTGGGGAACATGGTACCATCACCATCGACGGCGATTTCCAAAAATCCAATAAATGTGACATCGAGTTCAACGAGATCGCCAAGTCCTTCGGGATGCAGGAAGAGCTGGAAGAGATAGCAAAAAGCACGAATCACTCTGTGATGCCTCTCACCAAGAAGAACACCCCAGAGCTCGAATTCAGCGCAAACAGCGGCACCCGAAAACATCAGGTGCACCCGACCGAATCTACGAAAACAGCGATGGTATCCACCACCCTCTCGCCAGCATAGGAAGGCGCGCTCGTCGAGCTCCTCCGTGAGTACTGGGAAATTTTCGCCTGACAGCCTTTAGATATGCCAAGGATACCCAGGGAGTTCGCCGATCACTCACTCGAAGTTTATAAAGACGCCAAACCTATCAAGCAGACAATCCGACGGTTTTCAGAGCCAAAGCAAAAAACACTTGGAGAAGAAGTGAACATGTTACTCGCAGAAAAGTTCATCCGCGAGATAAAGATCTCCATCTGGTTAGCAAACCCGGTGCTGGTCCCAAAGAAAAATACTGACATCCTTCGCGTGTGCATCGACTACACGTCGTTGGATAAGCATTGCCCCAAGGATAACTTTCCCTTACCACGGATCGACTAGATCGTGGACTCCACAGCAGGCTGCCAGCGCCTCTTCTTCTTAGACGCCTACTCGGGATATAATCAGATCAGGATGAAAAAAGAGGACGAGGAGAAGACAACATTTATCACACCCCACGGTGTTTACTGCTACACAACAATGCCTTTCGGGCTAAAGAACGCAGGCGCAACATATCAGCGCTGCATGCAAAAATGCCTCGCCAAGCTCATTGGCAAGAATGTACAAGTGTACGTTGACGACATCGTCATCAAGACTCGAGTAGAGGATACACTCCTCGATGACATCAGAGAAACATTCGACGCGCTGAACGCATACCGAATCAAGCTCAATCCGACCAAATGCATCTTTGGTGTCCCTGCTGGACAACTTCTCGGCTACCTGGTCTCTGCTCGAGGAATTGAAGCCAACCTGGAAAAAATCCAAGCGATACTGACAATGAACGAACCAACTTATCTCCGTGGCGTACAACAGCTCGCAGGACGACTAGCCGCTCTAAGCAGATTCATTGCGAGGCTGGGCGAGCAAGCATTGAAGAAAACAGATAAGTTCGAATGGACACCCGAAGCGCAGAAAGCATTTGCGGACCTCAAGCGAGCATTACAGAGTAGGCGTGTCCTGGCAACACCCCAAGAATGGGAGCCACTGTATCTGTACCTAGCCGCAACAAATCAAGTCATCGGCAC
Organism: Alopecurus myosuroides; assembly: GCA_028641055.1. NCBI lineage: Eukaryota > Viridiplantae > Streptophyta > Magnoliopsida > Poales > Poaceae > Alopecurus > Alopecurus myosuroides. Next base: position 103,264,822 of record CM054063.1, on the reverse strand, counting down.
ATCAATCGTGGTCGAGCGGCCGAAAGACGGCAAGGCGTATGGCATCCAAAAGCCAATATATTATACCAGCGAGGTGCTTTCGTCCTGCAAACAGCGATATCCCCATTATCAGAAGCTCACGTACGGTGTGGTGCTCACAGGTCGAAAACTCAAGCACTACTTCCAGGAACACACCGTCACGGTGGTGAACGACGCATCACTCGGTACCATCATGAATAACCCCATGGCATCCGGAAGAATTGCAAAGTGGAGTATTGAACTCGGTGCCTGGGACATCATATATGCAAGGCGTAAATCTATCAAATCACAAGTACTCGTGGAATTCCTGAGCGAGTGGACAGAACTACAAACGCCAGGCCCTCCAGAGTATACGAGCAACTGGATAATGTACTTCGACGGGTCGAAGAGAAACGAAGGAGCTGGAGCCGGAGTTGTACTGATATCCCCTAGAGGTGACAAGTTGCAGTACGTCCTGCGATTGGATTTTCCACCCGACGACCCGGCATCAAACAATGACGCAGAATACGAGGCCCTCCTCCACGACATGAAGATGGCGATCGCCTGTGGAGCCACCCGACTAATGATCTATGGAGATTCAAACCTCATCGTACAGCAGACAATGAAAGAGTGCGACGCCATTGCAGAAAACATGGTCGCTTATCGAGATATGTACAAACCTACTCGAAGGAAGTTTCAAAGGGTGCGAACTAAAGCATATTGCGCGATCCAGCAACGAAGAAGCAGATAAATTGGCAAACATGGGTTCTACCAACACATCCATACCGCCTGGAATATACTTCGAGAGGATGATCAAGCACTCAGTCAAGGTCAAAAAACAAGCAGAAGCACCCGCAGCATTGGAGACAGAGGTCAGCCCGCAAACTGCTATGATTGAGCTCAGCCACAACATTTCAAGGCAAGTTTTTCTGGTCGAACCAGTCTGGACGCAGAAATACCTCGACTACTTGTCCAACAAGCAGCTCCCAGCAGACATTCGCGAGGCTCGACAGATAGTACGACGCAGCAAAACTTTTCGAGTGCTCAATGGAGAGCTATACAAACAGAGCATATCAGGAATATTGCAGAGATGCATAGCACCAGAGGATGGCATTGAACTACTGCGAGATATACACCAGGGAGATTGCGGGCACCATGCCAGCTGTAAGGCGATCGTGGGTAAAGCTTTTCGAGCAGGATTCTACTGGCTCACAGCGGCCAGGGATGCAAAGGACCTAGTCGACAAGTGCAACGCATGCCAAAGATTCGCGCCCAAGCCGCACGCCCCTGCCACTGAACTACACATGATCCCAATCGCCTGACCCTTTGCACAATGGGGGCTAGACATGGTGGGGCCACTACGAAAGTCGACACCCGGAGGATGAACGCACTTGCTCGTTGCAGTCGACAAATTTACGAAGTGGATTGAGGCTATGCGAGTCACCTCCGCCAGCGCCCAATGCGCCGTGAAATTCCTCTACTCCATTGTGTGCAGGTTTGGCATACTGCACAACATCATCACCGGCAACGGCAGCAACTTCACAGCAAAGGAAACACATGAATTCTGCGAACAGAAGGGAATCACCCTCAGTTTCTCCTCAGTGGCTCACCCGCAAACTAATGGTCAAGTCGAGCGATCCAACGGGTTAGTCTCAGTCGGCCTCAAGAAGCGGCTACTCGACCGCCTAAACCCAGCAGCAGGACACTGGGCATAGGAATTACCATCAGTGCCGTGGAGCCTTCGCACAGCACCAAATCGGTCAACAAACTACACGTCATTTTTCATGGGCTATGGAGCCGAAGCCGTCCTACCTAAAGATGTCAAATTCAGCGCACCCCGAGTCGTTGCATACAGCGAAGAAACCTCGAACATGGCACTCGCAGAAGACGTGGACGCACTCGATGAAATTCGCGACATCGCACTCGCAAGATCGATGGTATACCAGCAATCACTGCGCAATTACCACAGTCGTCGCATACGCCGCAGATCCTTCGTGGTAGGTGACCTGGTGTTACGGCTCAAGCGAAAAGAAGGACACAAACTAGACCCACCATGGGAAGTACCCTTCATCATACATGAAGTTATCCCAGGTGGCGCCTATCGACTGAAGAACCCCGAGACCGGTGGCATCTACTCCAATCCATGGATGTTGCGCATCTCCGCAAATTCTATCCTTAGGATTATTCTATTCGCAAAAATAAGGCTATACTAGCCATCTTGTAGCTCGAGGAAAATACATGGCTTCTTAGTCATATCAATAAAAACATCTCGTTTTTCAACCATAGCTACTCGTGTATTCTTCATTTTACATGCTCAATACAGGTATACACCCCAAACGCGCGGGGGCTACGCATAACTAAGCATTACAAGAAAATTTACAAATACAAGGTACAAACAAGGTTCACACCTTATAAAACGCCTTATAAAATCTCGAGGGAATATACAGGATATCTACATCCTACAACTACAATTAATAAGGAGCAACCCTCTCAGCCAGCTTGTGTTCAATCTCTTCAGGAGTCAGTCGAATGATCTCCTCAGCCGCAGGTTTCACGACTTCATAATGAGGGATCATATCGACTGGAGCATTGGGGATCCTAGCCACGGATCTAAAATTGACTTCAGGATGCCATAACCGAACAAAAGCGAGCGCCACTTCTGCACCACAGATGAGCTGCTGACGAACACATTCGCGAACTTCACCAACTCGGCCAAAAAGTCTTAGCAGGTCGCTTAACTTCTCTGGAACAATACCTAGCGGCTAGAACGTCCGATGCACAGAAGACAAGGCTTCGCGACAAGAATCCACAAGCAGCCTTGCCTGGCCAGCCCGGTACTTCAAAGTAGCCAGAATAAAGCCGCGGCTGCGGTCAGACCAAAAGTTGTTCGCATGCGGCTTCGAGCTACTCGCCTCATGAATAATGAGTTTCACAAGGAGCATTGGGCTCAACAACTGCGAAAACATCATGAAAGGTCAAAAAGGTAAAGGGAAGATAAAACAACAAAGTGATAGGGGGCTAGCGTGCTTACAAAGCATATCCTTGGTAACAACAGTTAGCTCCTCCATCACGAACTGTTCACGCTCAGCCGCAAACTTTTGCTTTGATTTAGCTACATCAGCCACTCCACGCAAAGCTTTCAGCTTGTGCTCACCATCCGCGACATGATCACGGAGGCCGGCAAATGTACCAACAACAACAACAAGGGGATCTACTCGTGCGGCAGATCCACTCGAAGATTCTGCGTTAGGACCTACAACCTAGAAGGAAATGAAACAAGTTCAGATACACTCCAAGACCCCGCTCGAGAAATATACCACCTACTTAACAGGTGCTCGGGGCTACTCCCATCGGGAGCTCATGCCGTTTCAATCGCAATAATCAGACATTTTTAGACATCAAAATAACACTTCGATTAAAGGCAAAATACAGGAATATATCCCAAGGTTCATTATATTGAGAGAGCAAAATAAAAGCAGTCTATCCTATGGAACTGCAGAGGTACTGCCACTCGCGACAGGATGTCCCTTGCGACTAGCACGAGCAATTGTTTCAGATAGTCTCTTGGCAAGGGCTGCAGCTAGATCGCCGAAAGGACGAAGCGCTATCTTTTTTCATGTGGCAGCATCAAAGGGAAGGCTTGAGTATGCCTCTTCCAGGCCTGCAACTCCATGTGCCAACGCAAACTGGATGGCAGTCTTCGCTCCGCATTCAGATTGAGCCACCGAGTAAGCCAGAAGAAGATCACCCTCCAGGAAAACTGTCAGAAGGCCATCCAACGTGGGCGGAACCGCGACATCCACCAAAATTTGCTCGTGGAGTTGCGTCAGCACTCGGGTGGCTTCGCCAACGAGGGAGCAGACCCCACGCGCATGTTTCTGGAGCTGGGCGTAAGAATCCGTCAGGACGTCCACTCGTTGAACCCCAGGCAGTTCCAGCGCAACGCCAAGAACCTCTGCGAAAAAGCGTCATGAATTCCTAAGACAGCCCATTTAGTCGCAACTCATCGGAAATTAAGTGCAACTTACCCGCGAATTTCTGAGCCAGGGGGCGAATGAAGCCAGCGAGATCATTGTCTTGTTTAGCGTCAGCCTCCTCCAGTTGCTTCAGCGCGCCCTGGGCCTCAGCAAGCTTCCCCTCGAAGTCAGTCGACCGCCTGCGAGAGGATTCAAGTTCCTTTCGAGCGGTCTCCAACTCGGCCTCAAAGGTTTTCACCCGAGTGACAGCATCAGTTTTCTCGGTCTTCAGGAGATTAACTTGAGCTACACAGCAGTGAACTTTAGCCTAGTGGAATTTATAGATAAAAAAGAACTAGCAAAAAGGAACGGATCAATTTTTACCTTGGAGAGCTTGGCCATCCGCGACGAGTCGATCACGATCCACCCGAAGGGATACGCAATCCGCCTCAGCCGAAAGTACGCGGCGACCAATGGCTGCGAGAGAATCAAGAAGAGACTGCAAAAACACAAGACGAAGGTCAAGTCAGAAAAAAGGGAAGAAATTGAGCCTATTCACGACTGCAAACAGTCGAGTATAGCCTCGGGGGCTACTCCCATCGGGAGCACTGTCGTGCACCCGATAAAGTCAAGAAAAGAAAATGGCTTAAATATTGAGTCTGTAGCCAATCACAATCGATTGTCCACAGCCTCGGGGGCTACTCCCATCGGGAGCACTATCGTGCACCCGATAAAAATCATAAGTATACAAAATGAAAGATGCAAGGAAGATGACAAGGTTTACCTGGCCTTGGGCGGTGCGCAGAGGGTCAACTGAGCTACCCGACGCTTCTTTCGAAGCCGGGGCTCCACCCGCAAAGCTAGGCAACTCATAATCCATAGCCGCAGTTGCTGGAGCTGGGCTCGGAGAATTCTGGACAGCCTCAGCGACGGGAGCTTCACTCGTAGCAGCATCCTTTTTCTTCACGGAGGGAATAGAGGAAGCAAACTGGCCAGGGCTGATGGATTGAAGCATGTCATGAAAAAACAACATCATAAGAAAAAGCGAGGAAAAACTTTTCGACTAAAGGATGATAGGAAAGAGAACTCACTCATCGTCGTCGTCGTCATCCAGCATATCCGCGTTCCAGGCGGTGGAGATCTTCGACTTGGAGGTAGGAGGAGGGAGCATGTTCAGGGGAGTCACGATGAGAGGCTCGGGTGCCTTTTCAGATCCTCCACCCAAAGAGTTATCTTTGGAGGTAGTTTCATCGTCCCCCTCCCTGCGGTGCTTGCGATGGTGGAGGTCGCTACTCGACTCTTCCACGTCATCCGAAGAACCGTGCTCAGAACTCGAGTCGGCTTCGGCGACGCTGGTGTCAAGGGGAGCCTCAAAGTTGCTCGCCATCAAGTCCGAGGCATCCTCAGCAGAAGTTGGTGGGTAGCAGGTTGCCACTCCTGCACTCTACAGAAGGAAATCAAGAAGAAGGAGAAAAAAGAAAAGCTCAGTCAAACAAACTCTCGGGTGACGAAAAAAGTTAAAACAGAAAGGTGAAGAACTTACATCAGATGGAGGAGACCTAGAAGCTTCGAATGTTGCGATGGGGAAGATATCAAAGGTCTCGCCTACCTTCAGCTTGGTGATGGCCGCGATTTTCTTCTCGAATTCGGCATTCAAAAGTTTCTCTCGGCTCACGCAGCTGGGGTCTTCGCTGCCCTGGTACTCCCACATGGTCGAAGGCCTCTCCTGGAGGGGCTGGATCCTGCGCCTGAGGAACACACTCGCCAGATGTAGGCCGTTCAGCGCGACCCCTGCGGTCTGGTCGCGAAGAGCTGCTACCTTGGCGAGTAGTGGGGCGATGACTCGATTCTCTTCGACTGAGAGCCTGTGCGCCCAAGACTTCCGCCGCTTCAAGACAGCGAACGGGTGGAACTCATGAGCTCCACCCGCGCTGTTATCGACGACATAGAACCACTTCCTCCTCCACCCTTGCGCGGAGTCAATGAAGTGCACCTCGAAGTAGCAGCTATCCGACTTCGCCTGGATTCCGAAGCCGCCAGTGCGCAGTGTCTCTCCAAGCTCGGTCTCTACCCGCGATTTCTCGCGGAAAGCCCGCACTTTGAATAGGGCCTTCCAAAGGCCCCAGTGCGAGCTGATGCCAAGGAAGCACTCGCAAAGTACGATGAAGCACGAGATGTGCTGCACCACATTTGGAGGCAAATCATGGAGCTGTATGCCATAGACATACTGCAAGCCAAGAAGAAAATGATGAAGGGGAAGCGAGAGCCCGCGCGAGACGTGATCCGCAAAGATCACGCGCTCGTTCGTGTGAGGGTTTGGTACCTCTTCCTTTTTGCCGAGGCGAACTCGCTTCTCGGTCTCGGGGGGCAGCAGCCCCTCCCTCTGCATCTCCATGATGCTCTTGTTCGTTGTGTTGGCGCAGCGCCAGTCGCCTGACCGCGGGGCGGGTGGCGCGGGAGCATCTTCGGGCGCCTTCGCAGCGGAGGCAGCGGCGCTGCGTTTCCTTCTTCCCGCCATGGGAACTAGTTCGTTCTTGCAGTGGAGGAGATGGGCGCGAGGAAGAAGAAGGCAGGGAAGCAAATGACCGGAAGGTTTTCACTTTTCACCTAAGGACAATATATATACACAGGGCCACTCGATCTCAGCCGCTCATCGAGCAACATGGCACCCATCACGGCTGCCACGCGTGAAGCAAAAACGAGGAGGCAGTGAAAGTTGTTTCGTGCCACGATCTTAACGGGAGATCGTGCACATTTACTGCACACGGTTCGCGGAAAAAACGGAAACGACGTCTCGTTTCCGGTCAAAAGGCTGACAAGGTGGGCCAGCATGCCCTGTTTTCACTCCGTCACGTCCCATCGGGAGGAGTCAGAGCAAAGTGCGCAATGACGTCATTGCGTGTGTCATCAAACCCGGGAAGTTTCTCGGGTAGGAACCTAAACACGAAATTTCTTTCGTATGGACACATCGAGACGCGAAAACTCTTTCGCATAAACTCCATAACACGAAATTTCTTTCGTTTGGTTATCTCAAAGACGCGAAAAAACTCTTTCGCGTAAACTCCAAACAAGGAAAAATTATTTACTCGCAAATTCGCGAGGAAATGTCCACGGGTGAGCGGTCCCAGCCACTCTAGCATACGATGTATACGCATCCTTACCCTGGATCGTTCAGCCGACTAGGCACATCCGGATGCCGTATCCTCTCGATACGAAGGTAAGACCCAAAAGATCTTTCTTGAGGGCCTGGAATCGCACTCAAGCTGCGTCCTCCGGTAAATTTCCGTGTCAACAACACGAAGAAAAATCCTAGCGGACGCGCCGGGTACCCTATTAGGTTAAATTCGATTCGGTAAGACCTCCATGGCCCAGTCGCAATGACACCTCGCCAGATTCGAGTCGAAGGTCTTGAATCTATGTAGGCCAGAACTGTTTTTGCCCTAGATGCAATTAATTGGCCCTGTGCTTTCGGGAGAGCCAAGCAACTGAGCCACATCCTTCTTCAAAAACAACCAACACACAGACACTTTTATTTTCTCGATACTCGAGTACAAGAAATGCATCGCATACAGGATACACATCCTCTTCAAATGATTGAAGCCACCAGTCGAAAAGAAATCAAGATAAGCTTTGAGCGTCCACCCGACAGATTCTCAGTCGAGTAAACGCTTGGGGGCTACTGACGAAGGGATGGATCCTAGGCCTGTCGGGTGAGCCTACCCGGTCTCAGGCCCACGGTCCAAGCTCCAAAGGAGGCGCCATGGACTGTTCTAGAAGGCCCAATCAGAGCCCACCCGCAAAGCCTTGCGGGTTAAGAAAGGAAACCTGTAACCGACTTAGGGTTAGGGTTTGTATCCCCCCGGGCACGGTTTGAGACTTGGCTATCTATATAAAGCCAGGAGAACCACCAGGGGGGACCAAGCAATAGCGCACCATCAAAGCCTTGAGATCGAGATCGTACTCTTGACTTGAGCATCCCCCATTGTAACCGATCTACTCATTAATACAGATCGACAGAGGCAGGAGTAAGGGTTTTACCTCAATGAGGGCCCTGAACCTGGGTAAATCGTGCCCCCTGTTTAGCAGACGATTGTCACCAGCGCCTACACGTTCTCCTAATCGAAACCCTATGGGTTCACCCAAGGGACTTGTTGAGATGCATATTCGACACAGCCACTGATGGGCCCGCCCCTCCCGCCAAGCGATGGCGTGGAGTTGACGCCTGAAGACCCTCTCCTTGGGCAGTCGGCAACACTTCTTGAAGGTTTGATCTAGGATGGATCTTGCTTGGCGCCTTCAAACGTTTCCAGTCCGGCCCCGATGCCTGAAGCTGAAGCTCCCCGTGCACTGCTTCCATCTTCGGCGCCGGTCCCTCAGGAGGCCCCTCTCGTGCGCCCTAGTTGTGGAGAGTGGCTTGGGGACTCGACGCCTTCGGTTCATGTGTGTTGCAAGCCCGTTCCCCTGGTTTCAAGGCATGGCTCACCGGCTCCCGCGGCCTGCTCCTCCTGCCTGGTTGAGGGGTCGTTGCTTCCGCTGTCTCTCCAGAGGTCATCGCGTCCGCGAGTGTAGGGACCGGTTCCGATGCATGAGTTGCCTCCATTTCAGCCACAAAGCTCGTTTTTGCCATTCAGAACCTCGTTGTGGCCAGACTGTGATGCTCCGACATGCTGCCCCACCAGCTGCACCCACAAATGATGCAATGTCGACCGATGTGTCATTGAAACCCGTCCTTGCAGACCAGGCTGAGTTGCTTTGCTCCGAGCTTCGTGACTGCCTTATGTGTGTTGGTAGTGTTTTGGCAAGAGTGGAGGCTGCTCTTGGCAATCTACAGGTTGGGTCATTTGTGTTTCCTTTGCTGGATCTCCAGGTTGGCTCATCTGATGTAAGGGAAGACCTCTATGGACGTTTGTCCCCTCGTTCTAGCCCCTATAAGTCGCTGTTGCATGTGGCGTTGACTACATCTGGGAGCGAGATCATCTCAGAGGTCGTGTTTACAGTGCTGCAGGTTATCCCCGAGTACACAAGCTATGTGGGGTGCCCTCTGTGCCTCTATCGATGGTGTTTCCGACAGAGAAGTTTGGGGCCTTGGCGGTGGACAAGATGCGCTCACCCCCACCGCTGGAGCCTAGCAAACCTCTCACCTTTGAGGACCATGGATATTTGGTTGCTACTGTCATTGACTCGCCTGCGACCTTTGGACACGTTGCGTGGGTGACGAGGTTTTAGAGGAGGCTCTCTCCGTAAAGTAGTTTCGCGATTTGCTCGCAAGTTTGGAGGTGGCTAGCCCTGGGTCTAGCAAGAAGATTGCCAACCAGGGACAAAACCAAGAAGGTGGGCGATTACCCTCGGTCTTGCATCCAGAAGGGGAAGTCTATCGGGAGCAATGGCAAGAAGAGTGGCGCCGTGAGAAAGACGTATGCGGCTTATTAATGGATGATCCTCTGTTACTTTGCCCGCCCTCTTGGTTTGGCTTGTCTTTGGGGTTTGTGGTTGTTGTGTGATCTCAGTGTTAGTTGAGGTGTTTGTGCGATTAAGGGTTTCTTACTTTGCGTGTAGTCCACATGTGGTCGGTCTGTATCGGTTTTAGCCCGGTTTTCTGTTAATTAACTACTAGGTAATTTTCTTCTTCTTAATTAATAGATTGGGTAAATCTTTTGCCCTTATTTTTTTAAAAAAGTCGAGCATCTGAAGACCATTATGCTCAGATAAATCGTTGGCAACCAAGTCGGATACAAACGGAGGGGTAACATCCGCCCAACCTGAACATTCGATCTTCAGTTCAGCTAGAGAACCAATGCTATTTATCTAGAGTGATTGTACATACCGTTTCCTGAACGGTTAATTAGAAAGAAGAGCGACCAGGTAGAAAGGGCCAGCTCGTGCACCACCGCAACATAAGCCCCCTTCTTCGTTTCCCTCCCTTTAACCTCCAGTTGGTCTAAACATTGCTGATGGCCCCATTTGCAGTATTTAACTCCTTATTAGGGCAACTGATGCAAAATATTAGTCAAGTACATAAAAAAAAAGTCGCACGAGCTGGGAGACAGAGAAGCTGCTCGTGCGCTTTTCTTTCTGCTCGCCCCGTCCGTGACCCGGCCGCCAGGGCCGCGGGCCTCGAGTCCTCGACTCCGTCGCCTCTGGCCTTGCCTCCGTCGCCCCTGGCCGTTCCGCCGCCGGAGCCGCGGCCCCTCCGTTTCCCCTGGCTGCTCCACGCCTCCACCGCGAATCCCTGCTGTCCGCTTGCCTCCATTGCTGCCACAAGGTAAGCCAACCTTAGTTTCCCCTGGCTGCTCTCCCCCGTAGAAAGGAAACGCAAAGTTCAGTTGGAGTCCGATGTGAGTTCCCTAGTTGTATACGTATCAAATCCCGGGTGGCCTGCTCCATAGATTGGAATTGGAAGGAGTACAAGGCAGGTTCTCATCGGCGCAGCCTGTTCCCGTGTTCCGCCCCTGCCCCCCGCTTCCATCGTATGCTTAGATTGCACCCTTTGGGGGTATCCTTGTAAGGATTGTTTATCCGTGTACTGAGATAGGGCTAAATTATTTCTTCTATTCAGGTGTTTCTTACTCCCAGATATGTCTGCTGAGGCCGTGCAACCACCATGCCAACAGCTAGCAAGCCATAGGATGGAACCGGCAGGTGACTCGGGCTTGCTCACCACCCCAACACGCGAGATCACTTCCCCAACCTGTCCACGGGTACCTGCAGTAACTCCCATTCTGGCCCAGCGACGAATTGAGTGGGGTATGGAAACCTACATCAGGGTTGATCGGGAGGGCTTATTCCACGCATATCCTCATGTGGGTGGCCCGTTTCAGAGCATTGACCAAGCTAAGGATGCTACTGATCGCCACCTTCAAGGCCGTCGGGCTGACTCAATGTAAACTTTCTTGACTTCCTTCTCTCTACATTTTCATACATCTCGTTTCCGTCTATTCAAACTTCTATGATGAAGATAGCCGCAGTTTTTTTACAGCATAAATAAAGATGCCCCCAAGTTAGATTATGTAGAAGCGGACAAGTTGGTAATAACGCTTTGGAGGCACGCCTTAAAAACTATGGCATTTTCTTTTTGTTGCATCGAGAACCCGTAGGCATGTCAAATGTTCAATTTTGTTAGTAGTTGATTTCACAGAGTACGTATTATCACTTTGTTCCCCAAGTTTTCAACTTGAATAATTCTAGTAACTATATCGGATGCTCTGATGTAAACTAGGTGCCCGGAGAAAGCTGGTGTTTCCAAAGGTGAGATGGTGATAAGAAAATGTGTTTTCTGGCCAGACGGCACGCGGAAGAGGCGTACAAAATCACATGTGCTCGCGAAAGCCCGTGATCAGATGAGCATATTGGTTCATGCTGTCGTGGACCAGTATAATGAGGATCACAATCTTTTGGGGGTTTGCTCTCTCTTTCCCATCTTTCCTTGTTCCGCTAAGGGTAGCATTTTTTATCTCACAATATGACAGTTCCGATCCGTTCCTTTTATTTCAGGATTTTGCATACAAGCTGGAAGATATGATGGAGCACGAACAATTTCGCGAGAACAACACTTGGTACCTTCATCTGAATTTCGTTGCAAAGGCTAAAGTAGCTGACGAAGATGATGACGATGATGTGGATGACTGCTGGGTCGATAAACAATTCTTTGCTGAACTTAAGGAAACCAAACGAGATGGAATAAATACAGAGTTGGTGGTCAGCTGCTTATGCGTGGTTGAACCACGAGATAATGGTATTCTATACTCTTGTCTTAAATTAAATATTTTGTTAAGTGCAGTGGGCTGCGTTAACTTGAACATATCTGTTTGTTTGTATGTATGGCTTCACTTCTCTGCATATCTGTTTTAACTCAAAGATATAACTTGAACATATCTGTTTGTGCATATATTTACTTTGTTGTCATAACTTGAACATACTGTTGTCATAGCTCAGAGATATGACTTGAACATATCTTTTTCTGCATATGTTTACTATGTTTGACATAACTTGAATATCTTGTCTTAGCTGAGAGACATATCTTTTCCTCCATATGACTTGGGCATACTCTTGTTCGCTCAAAGATATGACTTGGAACATATTCGTATGATCTATTTCTGCATATATTTTCACAAAGCGGACATGTTTGTTTGACCTTTGTTTCATTTTTTTTTTCATCTTCATCCGTCTTCATTGATTCATGTGCACACACACACACACACACACAATTTTTTTATTCGGTTATACAGCTACTAGCATGTGTCTGTCAGTTAAATGATAATTAACCCCCCTTTCTTTCAATTAAGGTCCCTGCTATGCATGTACGGATGGCGTAAAGCACCCCAACAAAGCTGATGCATACACTGGTGGTCATATGCCCCCAGATGTGCTAGGTGGACTTCCGCCAATGTGGAGCGACTCTGAAGAAGAGGTACGTAGATTTGTGTCCTCTTGTGTGCTTAAAATGTTATTTATTCTCTTGTCAGTTACATGTCTTTCTCCCTCTTATACAGGAGGACGCAAAGGAGCGTAGGATAAGGCGTAGTTATGAGGTAAAGGGCATATCTTGTGTACCATTTCTATTAACATGATGTTGGTTACTTGATTGATTGTAATGATTCTTCTGTGTTTTAGGACCAGGAACCTTTCGAGAGACCTTGGTATTGCACACCTAAGGTGAAGAAGACTTGAGGACTTTCGAGTGGATGTAAATTCTGCCAGCGTGTGATCTTCCCAAGTGGTAGACCTAATTAAGTAACTTCCCTGTTTCCTGTTTCTAAGCTAGAGACCAAGAGGTAACAGGCATCTTAGGGTGGCATCGAGATATTATGCCATATATGGTTTCAGATGAACCTAAGCTTTGTGATTGGATCCATGTATGTTATGCCAGTGGCAGACCTTTTAATGTTTAACTTCCCCAACTGGTAGACCTAAGTAGCTCTCTATTTTCCTGTTTAGAGTGGAGAATAGATAGCATGTCCATTCTCATTGTGTATTGTAGTGGATAAAATGGACGAAGAAATGATTAATGATATACCACAATTGTCTTCAAAGGAGAATAGTATTCTTGTTGCTGATTTCACTAAGAAGGAAGTACATGATGCTATTTTCCAAATGAAACATAACAAAGCTCCGGGGCTAGACGGGAAATCTGAATTTGTATAAGCTCAATTTCTGAGTGATTACATTGCTGCCAAAAAAAAAAAGAAAATGCAGTTCAGAACCAACAATATTGGCCTATATGCTTACTTAATGTTAGTTTTTTTTAAGTTGGAACTAATAGAATTGCGACAATAGTCGACAAGGTCGCCAAGCTTTCTCAAACTGCCTTTATGCCTGGGAGATAATGATATGCCCATGCTCGGGAAATCGAGGATTAAGAAGGTAATTCAGTGGGTCATCATCGCTACTATGAATTGTATTGCAAGTTCAGAGGTGCGAATTGAAGTAGCAACCAAATCTGAGAGATTACAAAAGGGGGCCAGCCGGACCAACGGCGGCTAGGGTTTAACCCAATAGGGGAGAGATGCGATTACAAGCCAGCTATCGATCTATATAAGGGGATTAAACGACAAACAAGTGAGTGGTTGAGGTAGCAGGTACTGTCGCGAAAAGGAGCCCTGTCGGTATTTGAAAGTAGCCGTTGAGATTGCCTTGGACGGTGGAGATTGACGAGGGTGGCGCGAAACGGTAAGTGAGGGGATCATGATCATGACAATGCCGCCTTCTTGAGATCAGACTTGCCCTCAAGTCCGAAAGTCCGGGAATGTCTTCTGAATGAAACTGGAGTCTTCCCACGTCGCAGCTTCTGTTGGCAGGTTGATCCACTTGATTAACCATTGCACCACGGGAATGCTTATGTTACCTTCTTTCCTTGGGATGAGTTTTCTTTCCAAGATTGCTTCGGGGCCCATTTGGATGTTGTCCTGATCATCAACAAGAGGAAGAGCAGGGGTAGGAATTGCAACAGGACCCAAATGCTTCTTAAGCTGGCTCACATGGAACGTGTGGTGTAACTTGCATCCATCAGGGAGCAGTAGTTTGTAAGCAGTTTTCCCAACTCGGGCTAGGACACGAAATGGACCGTAAAACTTGGAGTGTAACTTGATGCATCGATGAATGCTTAGGGATGAGTGTCTGTAAGGTTGAACCTTTAGGTAGACCATGTCTCCCACTTCAAGTTGCCTTTCAGTTCCGTTCTTGTTAGCAAAGTGGACCATTCTCTGCTGAGCTAATTCAAGATTTGTCTTGATGACCTCGTTTGCAAGTTCTCTCCTCTGTAACATCTCTGTAGCGGTTTCAGTATTTTCATCAGCAAGGAACATTTCGGCTACCTGGGGTGGTTTGAATCCATATAGGGCTTGGAAGGGTGTCATCTTGAGAGAGGTGTGATAGGATGTGTTATACCACCATTCTGCTAGGGAGAGCCAAGAATGCCATTTCTTTGGTTGGGCAAAAGCCATGCATCTTAGATAGGTTTCCAGACACTTGTTAACTCTCTCCGTTTGTCCATCCGTTTGAGGATGATAGCTAGTGCTCATGTGGAGTTTCACTCCTAATGCCTTGAATAATTCTTGCCATAGGGAACTAGTGAAAATTTTGTCTCTGTCAGTGACAATAACAATTGGCAGGCTGTGCAATTTGAACACATTGTCAACAAATGCTCTAGCCACTATTTTGACTGTAATTGGGTGTTTGAGAGCTATGAAGTGAGCATATTTAGTGAACCTGTCAACCACTACCAATATAAGATCCTTGTTGTTGGAATTAGGGAGACCTTCTATGAAATCCATGCTGATATGCTTCCATGCCATGTCAGGAACAGGTAAGGGTTGCAGAAGGCCAGGGTACTTTAGGTGTTCTGATTTGTTTATCTGACAAACATGGCATTCTTTAATGAAATTAGCAATGTCCTGTTTCATCCTAGGCCAAGAGAATAATAATTGCATCCTATGGAATGTTGCCTTTTGGCCAGAGTGTCCTCCTAATTCAGATTTGTGAAATGCCAACATGAGCTTGGTTCTCACTGTATTGTCATTGCTAGTTCAGCTTTTTTTAGAGTGTAGCCTTGGTGGCTATTAGGATTCAGAGCTAGTTCAGCTAACAATTTCTTGCAATCATTATCATTTTCATAAGTAGCAGCTACTTCTGTCATCCAGGCAGGCACAGTTATAGAACCCAATATGGCTAGCACTTTGTATTTTACTCTGGATAATGCATCAGCAACTTTATTTTCCTTGCCCTTTTTGTATTCCACAGTGTAGTTATACCCCAGCAACTTGATAAGCAATTTATGTTGCACTCCTTCTGTCGGATATATACCAAATAAGGGTATATCAGATGGTAGTCAAAGTGCCGGATTACCAGGGTGGCCCAAGCGGTAGTGGGCTGTAGTCCATTGGGCGGCCCAGTAACCTGACGCACAGAAGCCGGATTCTAGAAGGACCCGGATCACGGCCCACGTGATCTGGCTTGGAGGAGAAGACGGATTCTTTACTTTCCAAGTTAGAGTTACCGTAGTCTTCTAGGTTTCCTATTCTGTAAGCCCTAATCCGGCTATTATATAAAGCCGAACGGGAGATATATTTGATAACGAATAACAGAGAAGAGGATATAGGCTAACTCGCCGGGAAGTTGATCCTCTGCGAATAGCTAGATCTAAACCTCACATTGTAATTCTATATCCAGGCTTTAGTCCTGATTAGTGAGAAGTGCAGGAGTAGGCACGTCGTACTGTCGCGACGTACCGAACCTCGGTAAATCCTGTGTTCACTGTCCACCACGCGATCCCGTTACCCCACGTCTCTACCGTAGTCTCATGGCACCCCCGTCTATGAAAACTACTACGATGTCTCGACAGTTGGCACCCACCGTGGGGCAAACGGCGTCAGGCGTGAAGTTCCAATCTGAGATACTCGGCGGAATCGGAAGATCAATCACTGTCGGAAGCCTGGAGTTTGACGACGACGTCGGACGCTTCCTCGACAACGGATCCTACATACCGGCGCAAAACCACCTGGTAAGTGCCTGCGTGTTACCGATCGGATCTACTAACATCTTTATCGGACTAACTGCAGAAGCAATGGGGTTTTGCGGTGGAAGCAAATATTTCCCACCCGCCCTATACCTAGTCGAAGATGACTATGATACCGGATTCTGCTCAGATCGCCGACAAAAAAGTGATACACACTTTATCGGCATGGTGCAATCCGAAGTCACCGAAAACACGGAGAACGGAAATCCCGTGCAAGAGGCAGACAAAAACACACCCGTCACAGAGACGGAAGATCCGACACCCGTCATACAGGCGGAAGATCCGACATCTGTCAACATGACGATGAACTCGGAATCTGACTCTGTACTAGCCGCCATTGAGGCAAGATTAGAATCAGAAACCGGATCAGATGATTTCGATTCCGAAGACGAAGACGCGGACGCCTTCGAAAGGAAAGTTAAATCTTTTCAAGAGGAATTCCATGAAGTACTAATGGCGAAACCGGCTGATACCACGGATGCCGGCAGTCAGGAAAGCCCTAAAACTCCTCCGCCAGAAGAAGAGAGAGAAGACGGAGAAACTTCTCCGATATTTCCTAATGTAAACGAATTGACAGAAGATGAGCCTGTCAAAAAACCTCCCTCTTCTAAGAAGAAGAACCGTGCCGCTAAGAAACTTCAATACAAAATCCGGAAGAAAAAATCAGCTGATCTAGCTGATGAAAACCTGGAAGTAGGGGATGCTAGCGGAACAAAGCCTGCGGAGAAGAAAATCAAAGAAATCCTTGCTCCGCCAATGACGGAACAGGAAGAACAGCAGCTGTTGCAAACGCCAGTGGGATTAAACGAACCCCCTGAGATGCTGGAAGCCAGGAGACGAGCTTTCCAACGGCAACAGCAACATCTACTCAGAACTCGCGAACACCTCCAAAAAACCCAGGATGACATTAAGCTCACGAAGGAAGAAATCGAGGAGTACGAGAGAAAGAATAGATCTGGCATTAAACCTACAAGGTTACCCGGAATCGTAAGACCGGAAGTACTGCCGCCAAAAGAAAGGTTTCACAACCCATCTTGGCAAAAGCAGGTAAACGGCAAAGATGCCAGAGGCGAACCAATATACAAAACCGCAGCAGAAAACGCGGAAGCAGCGTTTGCCATCCTCAACAATGAATTGTACTCTAATGGTGAAAAGCTCCAGGGGGTGTATGCTTTCCTAGGAAAAGCATTGCAACAACAACAGCAGGCCCAAGAGCGATCAGGAAGACTGCAGGATAACTCCGCCCTATGTAAAACAGCTACCTGCGCCGCTGGAGCACCTGGACCAGAGGAACCTGGAGATTCAGACAATTCAAAGGATAAAAAATAGGATCCGAGAAAAGACAAGAAAAACCCCGACAATAGGGATGAAGCGTCCCGAACCGGATACCATCCCCCGAAAGATGGACTTAAACCCCATGATCGGGAAGAAAAATACCGGAATGACGGCAAAACAATGCCACCTCCAAGAAACCCAGCTGAGAAAGCCGGAAGATACGATATACCTCACAGACGTGAGAGATCCCGGACACCTCCTAAGGATAAAGAAAGGCACAGGAGCAGGACTCCGCCTAATCCAAAAGGGCGTGATCA
This sequence comes from Alopecurus myosuroides, assembly GCA_028641055.1. Lineage (NCBI taxonomy): Eukaryota > Viridiplantae > Streptophyta > Magnoliopsida > Poales > Poaceae > Alopecurus > Alopecurus myosuroides. Next base: position 103,247,267 of record CM054063.1, on the reverse strand, counting down.
TGGAAGAGATAGATACAATCCCGGAAAAGCGCGTCCGCGCAACAATGGAAAAGAAAGGAGTAGATCCCCTTCTGTCCATTCAGCTGGAAGATATTCCGCACACATTGATAGAGCGGAAAAGGATGATCTATACTTTGCTCCTAAGTGTTTCACTGACAGGATCCGAAGGATAACCCTGCATTCTGGCTTCGCCAAAGTCGGTCCAACGTACCAGAAATACACCGGCAGCACAAACCCGGACACCTGGCTCTCAGACTACTATACAGCCGTCCAGATCAACAATGGGACAGACCTGGAAGCTGTCAAGTTTCTTCCCCTAATGTTACTGGACGGAGCCAGAGATTGGATCAATGGATTACCATCAAGAACTGTCGATAGCTGGGATGATATGGCTAGAGTATTTACTCAGCATTTTCGGGGAACGTACAAACGCCCGAACAGCATCAACCAGCTGAACCGTTGCACCCAATTCGAGGATGAACCATACGTGGATTTCATCTCCAGATGGACGGCAATGAAGAATAGTTGTTCTGGAGTAACTGACGTACAAGCAATGCATGCTTTCGTCAATGGCCTAAAACCCGGACTTGTACCGTTCATGGTTGGTTCCAAACAGCACAAAGATCTCGGATCTATGCTTACAACCGCCAACGAACACGCTGCAGCCGAAGACGACATCAGAGCAAGAGGGGGCAATATCGAATCACTGATACTTGCCAAGAAAACTCCTCGTTCTGACAAAAAAGGAACTCCAGAAACAACGACAAAACCCAAAGAGGTCAACATAGCCTTTGGAAGTGAAAAAGGGAATAAGTGGAAAGGACGCAGTCCAGATCCAATCAACTACACTCCAGAGGAGTGGGAGAGGATTAAGTCGGAACCCTGTGTCCACCATTCACAATTTGGGAAACCCACCCATACAAACGCGCAATGCCGGCTGAATAAGCACATGAAAGGCAGTGCATGATCCGGAAATAAGGGGAAGGGTTCCAAAAGGAAACCCGCCAAACAAAAGCCAGAAGCTGACAAAGAAGACAGTGAATCGGACACTGACGAAAAAATCCAGGAACAACAGCGAAAGGGCGAACCCAAATTTCCGAGAGTTGATGGAGAAACAATGCTAACATTCCTAGCAACTCCGTCAGCAAAGGTGGCCAAAAGAACACTTCGAGAAATAAACGCGGTTGTTCCGGCAACCCCGAAATTCTTGAAATACTCCAACACACCGATTACCTGGGATCAGTCTGATCATCCCGGGAATATCCTTGAACCCGGCACACAAGCTCTTGTCGTAAGCCCTATTGTCCAGAACACTAGGCTAAGAAGAGTGCTGATGGATGGAGGTTCCAGCATTAACATAATGTACCTGGATACACTAAAGCATCTGAAGATTTCCGAGTCCCAGCTCAATTACAGCAACATACGCTTCCATGGCATTGTTCCTGGCAGACAAGCACGATCCCTAGGAGAAATTTCCCTAGATGTCACCTTCGGAGATAAAGATCACTTCCGGCAGGAAAAAGTATCCTTCGAAGTAGTGCCGTTCGAAAGCGTGTATCACGCAATACTCGGACGTCCAGCTTTCGCCAAATTCATGGCAAGATCCTGTTATATCTATAACAAGCTGAAGATGCCAGGACCCAAAGGAGGAGTAATCACCATAGCTGGTGACTTCAAGCTGGCAAACAAGTTGGAGAAAGAAAACGCCCTTTGCGCTCAGAGAGTCATAGCAAAGGAAGAACTGAAGGAATTGGCCAAGGAGGTATCGCCGACAGAAATGCCGGCAGGAAAAGAAACTCGGAAGCCAGCAGACAGCTTCAAGGCGTCCGAGAATACAAGACAGGTAATCCTAGATCCCAAAGATCCGACAAAATTCGTCGTTGTAGGGACTAGGATGACCGACAAATAGGAAGGCGAGCTCATCAAGTTCCTCCGTGAGAACTGGGATATTTTTGCCTGGTGTCCAGCTGACATGCCAGGCGTACCCAGGGAACTTGCTGAGCACCAACTCAAGGTGATTCCAGGATCAAAACCCGTCAAACAAGGTCTCCGTCGATTTGACGGAAGAAGACGGAAGGCTATTGGCAAGGAAATTATCCGGCTTTTAGCAGCAGATTTCATCCAGGAAGTAATCCACACTGAATGGTCTGCAAATCCGGTATTAGTACCGAAGAAATACACTACTGCTCTTAGAATGTGTATAGATTACACAGGCTTGAACAAATTATGTCCGAAAGATAGGTTCGCGTTACCGCGAATCGATCAAATAATAGATGCCACTGCAGGCTCTGAGCTTTTGTGCTTTTTGGACGCATACTCCGGGTACCACCAAATACGCATGAAAAAGGAAGATCAAATTAAGACTTCTTTCATAACCCCATACGGGACGTACTATTATGTAACCATGCCATTTGGCCTGAAGAACGCATGTGCAACCTACCAGCGTTGCATGCAATGTTGTTTGCATAGTCAGATTGGCAAAAACGTCCATGTTTACGTGGACGATATTGCTGTCGTAACCAAGGAAAAGGATACACTCCTTGAGGATTTGCGAGAAACTTTCGAAAACTTGCGCACCTACAAGATGAAGTTAAATCCATCTAAGTGCGTATTCGGGGTTCCCTCAGGAAAACTTCTAGGTTTCATCGTTTCTCACAGAGGAATAGAGGTTAACCCGGAAAAGATCAAAGCCATCTTGAATATCTCGAAACCCACGTGGGTAAAAGATGTCCAAAGATGGACGGGTTCCGCCGCTGCTGGCAGCAGATTTATTAGTCGGCTGGGGGATAAAGCCTTACCACTTTACAAGTTGCTGAAGAAATCCGACAAGTTCAAGTGGACAGCGAAGGCCTGGGAATATCTAGCAGTTATGTCCCTTCTATACTTAGTTCAATTTTTATGTAAACATCTTTTGAGATCATGAAATAAAGTGTCGGAATTCTGATATCCATGTTTTTACAAGTTCATTCTAGTATAAAGTATGATTCCGCCTCATCTATTTCCCAATGATCTTACAAAATACTCAATGTTAACCCGAATTGTGCCTGCGTACTCGGCGTTAAAAAACTGAATGATTTTTCAGCCTGCTAACGGCTAAAGGAAACTTGAATTGCCTGCGTGCCCAAGTTTCATTAAAAAAATTCCTTACTTCTCTAAGCATTATCTGATTGCGTATGTACTGGAGCTAGTTAGTAAAAATGCCCTTAGCACGATCCATGTTTCCGAGTTTAAACTGATTGGTTATACCCAGTTACTCGGCATGACGATTCATAATGCTATTGAGCCATTTCAAACACTAAGGACAGTTAAAACATATACTCCAGAGAACTTAGAAGATAAAGGAATAATAAAATCCGAAAACCTTGCAAAGAATTCCATAATTAAGACTGCAAAAGGCGGAGTTCTCATTCGTGCAAAAGGAATAGAAGCATTACAATTCGAATTACATTATAAAAGTACAGTAATGCTCCTATTTGTCTACTTTCATCATCCAGTTTCAGGGCAGCCCTTCAAGCATCCGACTCTTCTTCGCTGCTATCATCCTCGGGGGCTGCAGGGACCTCCTCTTCTGGATAAGTGATGGAGATATTCACCATGGAGGCAATCTTGGTGGCATGGCCTTTGATTTCATCAAAGATTGTATTCCGCTGAGCTTCCGTGTATCCTTGAGGGATACCGGACGCCACGCGCCAAGACTTTGCACCAGGGTAGTGCATACGCATAAGGCCAAGCGCCATGCGTGCACCGCCCCGTGCAGCGGAGCGTAGGAAGGATTCCCTGGACTCCGCCACCTCCATGATGGCACCCGGAAGTTTTTCAACTTCCGAGAACTCCCCAGTCCTTGAGGGAACGAACTTGTTGACCAGCTGCATGCCAGCAGCTCTGACCGAAGTCCAGGTCTTCCCAAAAGCTCGGATTCTATCAATCCGAGAAAGATCTGGGCTATCTCCTGTTTTTCAGCAAAAACAACCAAGAAGGTTAAGTAAAAAAGCAGAGAAACACAGCAAGACTGGGAAGAATGGTAAATGCAGAAAAAACTTACCGACAAGTTTGTCAATTTCGGAGCCTTCCTCCAGGCGCAGGTTCAGAGCAGCTTCCAAGTCCCGAATGGTGGACTGGTCCTTCTCCGCCTGTGCGGAAGCCTTGGATTGAGAAACTCCAAGGGCCAGATTGCTGGCTTCCAGATCTTTTTGAGCCTTCATAAGATCCTTGTGAAGGTCCAAATTCTCCTTTCGGAGAAACTCGGCATTGCCGGCGTCTTCAGCTATTTGCTTGGCCTTAGCCAAAGCAGCTGGAAAGCAAGGAAAATTCCGAGTTTAGAAAACTTCACGAATAAGTACTTAGACAAAAAGTTGAATCGAAAACTTCAGAGGAAAAACGCTTACCTGTTGTTTCCGACAACGCCAGCTGAGACGATGCCAGCTCTGTCTCTCTCTCCTCAAGAATAGAAAGAAGATTTCTAACTTCTTTATTCTTGATGGAGAGTTTGTTGAAAACTTCCATGTTAATGGCTTCAGCGGTTTGCTGGAACATGGCAAGGAAAAGAATGAACATAAATCATCAAGACAAAAAAGCATACATTTTGTTTAATGCTTGGGGGCTAGAGTTACATACCTGGCTCATTCGTTGCAAACCCGCCAAGTTTTCATTAAACTCTTTTGCGTATTCTGCAAAAAGAGTTCCGGCTGCGCTTAGGCCGTCATTGATGATCTTGAAGTCCTTGTCAAAGGTGGGAATCTCCTCGTCGAATGTCCGAGAAGATTTTCCCACCTCTGGAGCCGCCCTTTCCCTCGTGTCCGTGTTCGACACAACGGGCTGGCTGGGCTCTAGCGGCTTGGTGGTGGGGGCTGTAGCATGCTCTTCCGCCATCGTGGACGGTGTGTCCGGGGCGATGACGGGAGAAGGTTGAGCGCCTTGGCTGGACACAACTTTGTGTTTCTTCAGCTTCCTCGGCTTTAGGTTGGAGGGAGGTAGGCTAAAAACCAAAAACCCGGAAAAAGTTAAAATTTCGAAGACGAAAGAAAAACTTCGACAAAAGAAAAATAACCCAGATGATCTAACCTGGAGGTGGCGACGGGAATTCCGTCAAGGTCGATAACTTCCTCAGAGGAAGAAATCTTCTTGCGCTTGCGCCCACCTGTAGAGGCGGTACGCAATGCATCTAGCTCAGCTTCGGAGGCCAGCTCCGAGTCTGGAAGTTCAGCGATCTGTTGAAAATGAAAATCATAGTTAGAAGCGAGAAAATCCGAGAAAGAATGTCAAAACTTTACCCAAATGACAGAAAAAATACCTTGGGAGCCGGATTGTCGGCCGTATACATCGGCCGACTCGCTTCGTATTGGTCGCGTGATGCGACCAACTGGTTCACGCGCCGTCGAAGATCCCTCGCGGACCAGTCTTTGCTGGTTGTCCGCATTGGGTCGTTGGCACCCGTGTAGTCGCAAAGAAGGCGGCCACCGTGATTGGCCAACGGCTGGATCCGCCTATCTAACCAGCAAAGGACCGTGTCCATGTCGGTTAGAGGTGGATCGGAGGAAGTGAGCTTGGCGATGCGCCGCTTGATCATTAGAAGATCAGGCGGCAGAACCTGGACGGCTTCTGTTCCCCAATTGTCTTGGGGAACAGCGGCAGTGTTCGAGAAAGGTGGAACCTCGATGGACTTTTTTGGGAAAGGCACATCGGGATGGTAGAAGAAGGAACCCGTCCAAAATTTGACGGATTCCGATGTCTTGATCTTGGGGAACCAATCTTCCCTAAATCTCCGAAGAGTAAAGGAGATGGTTCCGCAAGTCGGGAGTGCGCCCTCCGAAGAGTTCCGCTTAACCCCGAAACAATACGTCCAAAAATCTAACCTAGGTTCTAAGCCTAAGTAACCCTCGAATAAGGCCTGGAACCCGGCCATATAGAGAATGGAGTTGGGTGGCAGGTTATGAGGTTGGATGTTATAGTGGGAAAGGACTTGGAGGAAGAAAGCAGAAGGCGGTAACCCCATACCTCTTAAGAGATGGGAGGAGAGAAGAACCCTTTCGCCATCGTTCGGCATAGGTTCGTTCTCGTCCTCAGGGAGCCGCTATTTCCCTTTTAGGACCAGCCCCTCCTTTTCCATGTTTGGAAGGAGGGCTGGCGGAATGCTGCAGGCAATCCAGTTGCCTGCAGTTTCCACCTCTTCGTCCGCTCCGGCGGCGGCGGACGCAGCAGCTTCCGCAGCGGCGAGCTCGTCGCCGAGAAGCTGGATCTTCTCCTCCGCCGTCTCGGGAGCGAACGGCAGGGAAGGTACGGAGCTCGAGCCCGCAACGTTCGCGGCGGCGGAAAGATCTCCTCCGCCCGCCGCAGAAGCCGCGGTCTTTTCCGGCTCGCCACCGACGTGCGTCGGGGATCCTAGCTGTGGATCTAAGTCGTTGATGATTTCGTCGATGGTGTGCGCGGCGGAGCGAGTGGGGGAAGACGGCGAGGATGCCATTAGGTGGCGGCGCGTTTCGACTCCGGTGGTGCTCTAGGTGCGATATGCGCTCGGGAACGGTTCTTCGCTCGAGGGCTCGTGCGCAGCAATGGCGTGGAGAGTGAGAGTGCGGAAGGATTTCAGCGAGGACGAAGACGGCTACTTATAGCCAGAAATCCGTCAAGATACGTGCCAACGGCTATTTTTGACCGTTGGATGATCAACGCGTGTCACTCGCCGGAAAATCCGGGAAATGAAACGACCGGGTAATGATGGCTATCTCCTCGTTTCCCGTGAGAATCTGTCAGAGATACGTTACTGGGTTTCCCGCGTGAAACCCAAACGACCCTTACGTCAGCATGATTAAAGCGCTGACGTAGGAAGTTCCTTCTCCGCGAAGGATCTTGAGAGAAAAGCCGGATTTTCAGGATTCCGAGTTTCACGTTACCATCTCTTTTCAAAGAAGAATAAGAAGAATCAAGACTGCTGATCGAAATTTCTCGGACAAAGCACATTTGGCGAAAGGCGGCGAATCAGAGTTTTAATCCTTCTTGGGGGCTACTGTCGGATATATACCAAATAGGGGTATATCAGATGGTAGTCAAAGTGCCGGATTACCAGGGTGGCCCAAGCGGTAGTGGGCTGTAGTCCATTGGGCGGCCCAGTAACCTGACGCACAGAAGCCGGATTCTAGAAGGACTCGGATCACGGCCCACGTGATCTAGCTTGGAGGAGAAGACGGATTCTTTACTTTCCAAGTTAGAGTTACCGTAGTCTTCTAGGTTTCCTATTCTGTAAGCCTTAATCCGACTATTATATAAAGCCGGACGGGAGATAAGTTTGATAACGAATAACAAAGAAGAGGATAGAGGCTAACTCTCCGGGAAGTTGATCCTCTGCGAATAGCTAGATCTAAACCTCACATTGTAATTCTATATCCAGGCTTTAGTCCTGATTAGTGAGAAGTGCAGGAGTAGGCACGTCGTACTGTCGCGACGTACCGAACCTGGGTAAATCCTGTGTTCACTGTCCACCACGCGATCCCGTTACCCCACGTCTCTACCGTAGTCTCATGGCACCCCCGTCTATGAAAACTACTATGATGTCTCGACACCTTCAGTTATTTTCTGCTCCTGGATGTACTTCAAACTCTGCTGGTCAGTTTTAATAACTAGTGAAGAGGCATCAAAATAATGTTTCCATTTCTTGAGGGCTTCTAGAATTGCTAGTGCTTCCTTATCATAAGTGGACCATGTTGTTGCTTTGGGGCCCAAGGCTTTACTGAGAAAAGTAATAGGCCTTCCATTTTGCATAAGGACTGCACCAATTCCATAACAAGAGGCATCAGCTTCAAGAGTAAATGGAAGACTAAAATCTGGCATGGCTAGCACAGGTGCAGTTTGCATTGCTTGTTTAAGAGCCAGAAATGCCTTTTCTTGTGACTCTGCCCAATTGAAAGCATTTTTCTTGAGGCATTCAAATAATGGCCTGCAGATACAACCATATCCCTTGATAAATCTCCTGTAGTAACCAGTAAGCCCCAGGAAGCTTCTTAATTCAGTGATATTATTTGGGCTGGGCCATTTAGCAATTGCAGCTACTTTAGCTGGGTCAGTGGCCACACCATTACCTTGTATAATATGGCCCAGATACTCTATCTTTTGTTGTCCAAAAGCACATTTCTGTAGTTTAGCAGATAATTGTTCTCTCTGAGAACCTGAAAAACCATTGCTAGGTGTTGTGTATGCCCTTCTGCAGTCTTGCTGTAAATAAGGATATCATCGAAAAAGACCAGGACAAATTTCCTCAGGAATGGAGCTAGCACTGTATTCATTAGGGCCTGGAAGGTGGCAGGTGCATTAGTGAGTCCAAATGGCATCACTAAGTACTCAAAGTGGCCCATATGAGTAGTAAATGCTGTTTTTGGGGTATCTTCCTCTTTCATTCTAATTTGGTGATACCCACTTCTTAAATCAATTTTGGAGAAAATTGTTGCTCCCTGTAGTTCATCCAGTAAGTCCTCAATAACTGGAATTGGGTACTTATTCTTCACTGTTTGAGCATTTATTTGTTGGGAATATGCCCTAGAGGCAATCATGTATGATGTAATTCCCACTGTAATCATAAAGTTATTAAGTTGTCCTTGTTTTGAACATCTGATATATATCATTGAATATGTGATTCGATTGTGGAACTATATATTCATGTTGTTCATACTAGATTGTCCTTGGTCCTTTAGGTTGTGCTGGACACACATCCTAGACTAATGTGAGTGTTGGCTGATGACACGGTTCCACTTGTCATGGGCATGGTGATGCCATTCCAACGTTCACGGACTTGGCTAAAGAGTTTAGCAAGTCGGACTGACCCACATTGAGATGCAACGATCAAGTCGTCATTTGTAGTCTCAATCAATGTAATCCTTAGACCTGAGGTTGTCGCACAATCCGAGTTGTGGATCACCGACTTAGGTTCTGTCAAACGTTGTTCTGTGACAAGGCAACTATAAAGGCAGAGTTCGGGTCGAATGAGAAGCAAGCTGCGTGATGTGGATAATCAAGATGGGATTTTGCCCCTCCGATTGGAGAGATATTCTCTGGGCCCTCTCGAGTGATATGATTCAGGAAGCATGGCCATGCGCGACTCAGTTAAGTGTTAACTGTGTCTATTGACTAAAGAGTTAGTCAGATGAATCACATATCACGGATCGAGAAGAGAGTTGAGCTATTTAAGGGATGACGATAAATCGCCTATAGCTCGACAAGGTATATCGTGAGGCAAAAGGGACTAAGATGAATATCGCATTGAAAGGTATGTCGTCATGACTCAATGGGACTTGGGAGTCGGCACGTTCTGCTAGGAGCCGCTACCGATTGATCGATTGGGAGTAGGACTCCAATCGTGTCCATGTCGCCATGAGCCTGCAGGGTCGCACACTTAAGAGCGGGAGCAAGCATTGGTTGGGTTGGACCTGAACCGGAAATGGACTGAGTTAGTGAGTCGGACTCACGGAGGGAATGGGCCACAAGTGTTGTGAAGCCCATTACCATACGCTATATAAAGAGGGGCGCAGGTTGCCCAGCGGGCACGTTAGTCCACTCTCCCATGCGTTGGGAACCTTAGCCCCACTCAGTCCAGCCGCCGCACCGGACCTAGCAGTCCGCCGTCGGAGCTCCTCCTCGTACGTGTGGATACCGGCAGAGGTGCTGTACGTTCAGCACTTCGACGTTCGAGGGATTGGATCGGCCGGACCGGATCGTGGGACTGCACTGCCCCGACCCGACGCGCTACATCGATAATCCGCACCTGCGCGTCTAGTGGTAATACTCGTGGCCTTCTACCTCGGCTAGATCTTGGTAGTATCGCGTAGGAAAAAGTTTTCGTTTATCTCTACGCGCCCCAACATTATTTTCCTGAAATCATTGACAAGCCTCCAGCTAGTGTCTTTCTTTTTCACCAGAAGAGCAGGAGAAGAATAGGGACTGACACTGTCTCTAATAATGTTCTGCTGGATTAATTGAGTTATAATCTTTTCCATTGCATCCTTTTGATGATGAGGCATCCTGTAGGATCTTTGGTTTACTATCTTAGCTCCAGGCAGAAGGGGTATTGCATGGTCACAACTCCTCTTTGGTGGTAGTTCATTCTTTTCTTGGAAAATATCCTTGTAATCATCCATAACTTTGTTGAGGAAAGTAGGAAAAGTTGACTGTATTTCAGCTGCTGCCTGATCTTGTTGTAGCCTGAAGAATAATAATGCTCCACAGATAGTCTCTTATCTTGCCAAGTTTAAAAACTCCACAGTAGGTATATTTCCATTATGTGGTAGGGACTCATCCCTTAAAATCACTTGTTGTCCCCTTTTATCTGTAAGTGCCAATATCATTTTCTTGTAGTCCATGGTGATGGGACTATGCTCTCTAATCCAATCAGTTCCACAAATTATGTCATAGCCTTTTAATGGTAGGATTTTGAAGCTGTAAGTCAATATGTTTCCTTGCAATGAATAAGTGCAGTCCTTAGTGTGGAATTCAGAACATAATGCCTGTCCATTAGCTACCATAACATGTATCTTCTTGTTGGGAACAAGCAAGCATTGGGCTTTCTCTGCCATTTCAGGTGTCATGAATGTACCAGTACTGCCAGAGTCAACTAGAACAGTTGCCATTTTATTTCCCACAGTGGCTGTTAAGGTAAAGGTGCATTTATCCTTGCTTTGTCCTTTTACTGCATGCATAGATATTATGAGGTTCTCCTTGCTTTGAGGCACTTGCTGTTCCTCTTCAGAATCATCCTCATAGTCATTGATATAGACAATTTCAGTGTTTGTTTCTGCCATTTGTTGTAATGCTTGGATTTGGGCTTTTCTACCCATTTTGCATACCACTTTATGACTAGGGAACCAGGGGTCTTTGCATCTGTAACAGATTTTGAGCTCCTTTTCCTGTTGAATAATACTAGGAAAGTTTGTGGTATTTCCAGTATTTTTAGGACTTCCAAATTGTACCTGCCTTCTCACAGTATTGCTAGCACTTTGGAATGGAATTCTCCTTGGGGGTTGGGACTGCTCAATTCTTCTTGCTAACCACATAGCTTCATTTAAATCAGTGGGCTTGTGGCACTGTAAGTGATTTGTATGTATTCATTCAGTCCAGCAATGAAACAGTTGACATAATAGTCATTGGGTAATTTTGGGTTGTCTCTTCTCACCAAATTGAGCATCCTCTCGAATTCTAGGATATAAGCACTAACAGTTGATGTTTGCACCAATGCATGGAATGCTTTCACATTATCACAAACTGAAGATTCAGCAAATCTGTCAGCTAATAGACCACAGAAACGAAACCATGGCAAATTATATGCCAAGTGCCCAGTACCTCGCCACCATTGGAGGGCATTTCCTTTCAAATAGGACACAGCAAATTCTGTCCTTTGCTCATTTGGTGTTCTGCTAGCATCAAAATATTGTTCCACTTGCTGGATCCATGAGTCAGCATCAAAACCATCGAATTCTGGCAGATTGAATTTAGCTGGTTTAACTGATAGTTGCTGTCTCCTGTTGTCCTGTTGTGTTTGCCTTCCCTGTGCTTCACGGTCATCGAACCCCTCATCCTCTTCTTCCAGGCATTGTACTTGGTTTCTAGCCAAGCCTTCAGCTTTGTTATTCTTATGCTGAGCAAAATGTGGGTGCCTGTAAGGGACACGCTGGGTACCATCCAGATTAAGTTCTCTGCCCAGTGAATCATGCAGAACTGCTTTCCCATTTGGTTTGTCAGGCACACTACTGCCATGTTCAGGTGTATGATCCATAGTTGTTCCCTTTGCTGTCATTTTTGCAGCAGCCTCCACTTCAGCATGTTTGGCCAGAATTTTGGTGAAACTACTCTGTATTTTGTTCATGTTCTCGTGCAGAGCTGCAAAATTGTCTTGGACAGTTTGATAAAATTCTAGGAACTCGTTTCTGTCACTTGCCCTGGCAGTTTGCAAGGTTTTTATGTCCAGCTGAAGAGAGCGGAGTTCCAGTGCATCTGTGTCTTCTGAGGTCACCATTGATTCAGGTGGGGATTTTACCCGAATACAGTGTGTGTGCGAACCCAACTGAATGTTTGATCTGAAAAAAAATTGGCTAATTTTCGAGCTCAATTCTTTCAGATCCTACCGTCGCCCACACCGACACCAGCTTCTTCCTCCTCCGGATGCAGCACCAACAGGAGTCCAGTAGGGATTTTACCGCTGCGGGAGGGTTTCCACAGCAACCTACAAAGACAGATCTGCTTGCCACCGAATGATCACCGCCTCCAGTTCGCCGCCGTGACACCGCCTCCGGAATCAAGAACAACAGAGAAGGATTTGACAGGGAGATCCCCAACTTCTCTGTGGTCAAGATCCAAACGCCTCCGAGAATCGACTGGCTCTAGATACCAATTGATATGCCCATGCTCGGGAAATCGAGGATTAAGAAGGTAATTCAGTGGGTCATCATCGCTACTATGAATTATATTGCAAGTTCAGAGGTGCGAATTGAAGTAGCAACCAAATCTGAGAGATTACAAAAGGGGGCCAGCCGGACCAACGGCGGCTAGGGTTTAACCCAATAGGGGAGAGATGCGATTACAAGCCAGCTATCGATCTATATAAGGGGATTAAACGACAAACAAGTGAGTGGTTGAGGTAGCAGGTACTGTCGCGAAAAGGAGCCATGTCGGTATTTGAAAGTAGCCGTTGAGATTGCCTTGGACGGTGGAGATTGACGAGGGTGGCGCGAAACGGTAAGTGAGGGGATCATGATCATGACAGATAAATACTTGAAGGGGTGGTTATATTACACTAAACTATCCATGAGCTTAATAGGAAGAATATGGATGGTCTTATTTTTAAAATTGATTTTTAGAAGGCTTATGATAAGGTCAGATGGTCGTTTCTTCAACAAGCTTTACGCATGAAGGGTTTTGATTAAGAATGGTGCAGAATGATTGCACATTTTTTGCAGTTTGATAGTGTCGGGATAAGAGTTAATGACGACATTAGCCGTTATTTTCAAACCAAAAAGGGGTTGCGTCAATGGGATCCTCTTTATCCTATTATTTTTAATATAGTAGCGCATATGCTCGCTATTCTTATTAGGAGGGCTAGGGATGGTGGACAAGTCATGGTGCCTCATTTAGTTGAGGGAGCGCTTTCCATCTTATAGTATGCTGATGATACGATTCTTTTATTAGAACATGATTTACAGAAAGTTGTAAATCTGAAACTAATCTTATGCATCTATGCATCTTTGAAGAATTATTTGAGCTTGAAGATCAATTTTCACAAAAGTGAGCTATATTGTTTCAGGAAGGCTTGGGATGATATGAACCTTAATAGAGAGATTTTTGCTTGTGAAAGCGCTTCATTACCATTTAATATTTGGGGATTCCTATCCACCATAGGAGGCTTCTTAATAGCGAACAAAAGCTAGTAGATGATCGTTTTAAGAAAAAATTAACTGCTGGTAAGGAAAATTACTATCATATGGAGATAGGCTTATCATAGGAGGTTGGACTTTTTTAGGTCATGTTTTTCTGGCAAAGCGATAAGTCGAAAAAGAAGTCTAGGTTGACTAGATGGAATATTATTTGCAGGCCTAAAGATCAGGGCTTGAGTGTGGAGGTTCTAGACATTAAAAACAATTGTTTATTAAACAAATGGCTCTATAAACAGTTGAATGAAAAGGGAATGTGGCCAGAATTGTTGCATAATAAATATTTTGGGCATAAACCATTGTCACGGGTGACAGCGAAGCCAACAGACTCTCCATTTTGGAAGGGTTTAATGGGGGTGTTTTCTTTTCTAGAGGACATCTGTTGTTGGCGATGGAATGAATACTCGTTTTTGGGAAGACGTTTGGCGTGGGAACAGATCTTTCCCTAAACAATACCCCACTTTATATAACATTGTGAGACGGAAAAACGTTCTTGTTGCAAAGGTGTTGTCTAGTCAGCCATTGAGCATTGAGTTCCAACGAAATTCGGTAGGAAATACGTTGGAGCCGTGGATTCATTTGGTGCAGCGATTATCCAATGAGTTGGACGCTTTTGTTTCGAACCTAACACCCTCTGGCATTTTCTCGGTTAAATTTCTATATCTTGACTTTATAAATGACTATATGGTGTTTTTATGCAAGTATATTTGGAAGATCAAAGTACCGTTTGTGAAAAATTATGGAACCGTGATATTTTGTTATATTGATTTGGCCATCATATGGGGGTATATAAAGAGGTACACAGGGGAGAGATACTTAGACTACAAGTAGGTCGAAGAGTCATAATCTATTTCCAACTCATATTACGTATCTGTATGTAACATCCCCCTCAGTCGTAGCAGGAGTGAAGCGGACGATTACGACTGTATTTGAAGTTTTGCGCTACAGTCGTCTCCTCCTCTCCATCATCATCAACTGCGTCTCTGATGATCTCTACTCTGTTCCCTCCCGCACTCCTCTATTCCCCCCCGCAGTCACAGTGGTGTCGGGGACGCAAGTGACGACGAGGACGCTTTGACTGTAGTTGTTGCCGATGTGTTGCTGTAGACACAGCCCTTGTTGTCAATGTCGAGGTAGTCGATCTTGATGTAGCTGTGGTCGATGTTGTCGTAGTCGTGGTTGTTGTAGCCTATAGCGACGGAGGAAAAAATATTGCGCGGTGTTGGACGTAGTGTATTAGGTTTTGTGCCGCGGCAGCAGGAATCTTGGCCATACTGTGGCGGCGGCAGGTGGTTTTTTTATGCGGCGGCGCCAGGTATCGTATCTGTGGCGGCGACAAGTTCTTTTATGCGGCAGTGGCAGGTATCTGCGGTGGCGGCGGGAATCTTGGTCATAGTGCGGCGGTGGCAGGTTTTTATGCGGCGGCGACATATATCTATGGCGGCGGCATATTTTCGGGCGACGACGGAAAAAGACCACGTATATGTAGACCCTGGCGATGATTGTGTAGGTGACGTAGAACTCGACAAAGAAGTTGTTGATGTAGTCGTACAACTGATACCGTGGTTTCACTCGGTGTAGTCTGGCTCGATGCCGCGCATATTAGTACGGTCAGATGTGACGTCGGGTGCAGAAGGTCGTGCATCAAACATCCCGCAATAGTTGGTCTCGTTAACATCATTGTGGAAGGGGCATGTAGATTGGATCCACACGGGGGCCATGGTTATGAATAAGTTTAGATTGAGACTCTAAAAGTTTTCATAATGTCTGTGTTACAATCATCCCGCAATGTCAATCTAGCGATGTGAATAATCATGCCTTATAAAAGCGTAGGTTATTTAATGATTCGTTTCGTAGATCCTGTGGGAACCCCGAATTAGCGGTCCGAGACCTCCAATATGCATACACTCACGATCCCGGATCAAACAGTCGTGAGCAACATATTTAGAGCTGGTACATCAGAGTACAACATCCATTACACGATTAAACAGAGTTTTACACAAACGGATCACATCACCTAAGACAACCGCCACGAAGGGCAGACAACACACACGCGCGCGCGCGCGCGCACACACACACGTTATTAGTGGAAGCAAAACATAACGTAGTGGATCCCATGTCACGCCTTTACACCACAGGATGCTGACTGGGAGACGTGCCTAGTTCGCTGGATCGTCGAAACACTCCTCCTCGTTACATGGCCATTCAACTGTCCATATCCGAGGACTCGGCTATTCTAAATAGATTTACTCTGCAGAGGTGTACACATTCCACAAGATCCAGTATATCGTTCATGAACAACCATGAACTGTCCGCGACAGTATGCGAACATCAGATAACTAGTCCTAACTATCCACTATGCAAGTGCTAGTAAATGGCTACCTCTTCAACTGGGTTTGTTCTCCCCGGCACCGAGTGTGTCAACCCTATTGATCCGGTTTCCCTGACATCACACCGCCATGACAGGAGACCCAACTGTCGCAACTGGTGGGAAATTAATTCCACACTTTGAATGTCCCGTTACTCCCTCCTGGCGACAATTTGGTTTGGGGGACTCGAACCCCTATAGCACATTGACTTAGACACATACTAACACCGGCAAGTTTTTAGTTTGACACCGTGCCCATACTGAGATAATGTGGCAGTACGAGATGGTTGTCCGGCAAAAACTAGGTTATGTGTCGTTTTTAGGAAACAAACCGAAAACTCTTCCTCTTCACAAACCTCCCATGGATAAGGTCTCACCTTTCCTCGGGGTTTTTCCAAAGAACTTTGTTTTCCAAAACCTTACTTTTAGATGTCCACTTGGGGACTTAAAGACTAATTAGATTATGTGATAGATATAATATGGTGGCTAATGGGCTTGGTAACACCAAAATTATATAGTGGCTATAGCATACTATAATACATAATAGAAATAGAAACATGTTCCATTTCAAAAAGAGTTTTTGAAACAAGTTTTTGTAAAACTTCAGAAGTAAAACATGCATGATAGATAATGATAAATAAACAACAAACAAGCATTTAGAGTGGCTTGCCTTGGTACTGGTCTTGTCCTTGCCCTTGAAATAAACAAGAGTTGCAATAAACCTCTTCGGGAATAATTCCTTCTTCGTTATCTAACGTCGTAAAATAAAAAGGAAAACACCCAATACGAACCAAACAAAGTCAAGCACTTGCTAAGAAAGTAAACATACGGCAAGAAATTCACCAAATAATTTTACTAAAAAATATTACTAGGGTACACACCATCAAGAAAAACATGTATTGACAAAAATTGGAAATAACATTAGAAAAAGATTATTGATCCTCAACCAAATTGTCATGAGTTTAGTGGGGGTACCACTCTCATATCATGACAATATAAGGGTAGATGACTTTCTGGTCATTCATGGAGATGGATAATAAAACTACAAAACAACTCATGATTATCTAACTAGGCATAAGGAATAGATAACAAACACTACCACAAGCATCATGTATCACATGCATTTCTAAACTTGGGGAATTAATCTAACCAGAGGCAAAGTGATACAATAACAGAGACAAAACTTTACCAATCATGCCATGACATCACTCAAAGCATGAAAATAGCAAGAATCAAATAGAGTACTAAAAGCCTAGAAACAGAAAGTGACTACCTATACATGCAAACATGCATAACCATAATAATACATTTGAATGAGAAATGTTCTAACATGCTAGATATATAAGATAACAAAAATATAACATATAAAACACCTAGGCATGCTAGTAACATCAAAATAACAATTTAAATAATTAAGGAATAATAAACAAACAAATAACAAACATGACAGAGAACACCTAAAACTTGCATTGCATGTAAAAAATAATATAGAGATCCTATAATCATGTAAATCCAGGATAATGTAGCCCTAATCATACATAAGCTCATCCAAAAGGATTTATCACAAAATGAATTTTAGAAAAATTACTAAAAATCATTTAATGGCTCTCTAGTAATTTACCAATTTGCATGTCATTATGGATAGGAAGCTCAAGTTCATGTGAGGCCAAGTTCTCTAGCTAGGTATCAAAGATATCTATCCAAATCAATTAACCTCATTTCATTGATTCTTAAAATAAAATTTATGACCAGATGAAGATTTCAGATAGGTTGCACTTGTGAATTTTTCTAGGATTAACCAGAGGTGAAAACATGGATTTGAATCCTACACATGTTAGGGAACAAATGCATGTACCACAGGAATTCTTGGTTTGGTAAGATTAGAAAATTTACCATTTTCTTTGGATTAAAATCAAAGGGCTAGTTTTCTGTTAAACCAGAAAAGAAAAAGAAATAGAGGAAAATATCTCACATGCCAAATCTGGCCTGCCGCTGGGCCGCGCTGTGTCGGGCCGGCCCAGTGAGCGCGCGCGCGAACGAACCGGTAAAGCATCGTCGGATCAAGATCCGACGGACAGGAAAAGAATCAGAGGTGACTCAAAGGTGGACGCTCATTGGCCGATGGACGGCTGGCGTTTATCGTCCTCCTAGCGACACGGACGAGCGCGCCAACGATCCTAGCTACATCGACATGCACGGAGGCTCACCTAGGGCTTGCGCTGGAGCATGGTGAGGTGATGGAGATGTAGCAGGAGGTCGAGGTTGTGGCTCGGAGGCGACATGAGCGACGATGTCGACCCCGGACACGGTTGCGACCGAGGACGGACTCGACGGCGCCGTGGAAGGCGGATCCGTTCCTACATGCAAACGAGGAGGGGAAGTTGTAAGGAACACACATCATGGAAAGGGTAAGAAAAGAGGCAAGAAATGGCGGGGTTTCAGGGAGAGGCGTGGTGAGGATCTGCGTCGGCCTTCTTCTCGGGCGAGAGCGAGCTCTGATGGCGTGTGAACACACGTTTTGTCGTGGTGGTGTCACGGCAGATGCCATGGGATGGCTAAAGATGTGGGGACGATGGACGCTGGAGGTGTCCGGGGAGGGATCACGCGACGAGTAGCCGCGTGAGGTAAGATCCACACAACACAAACAACACGATGTACCCAGGTTCAGGGCCCTCGTGAGGAGGTAAAACCCCTACTCCTGCCTTTCTCTATGTATTAGGATGTCTCTCCGAGTAGCCACAGTACAAATGGTATCTCTACCGAGTAGCCTTTCTCTCCTCTCCGAGTAGAGCTAGGTCAAGAACTTAGGGTTTCTAGGGTTCACTATGAGCCTGTGTGTACGTGTCTCGCGCAGGAGGCGGCGGGGCACCTTATATACACGGTGCCCAGCCGGATACGTCCAAACCTAGACAAGTGTCGACATAGTGTGCACATCGTCCTTTCTCCGAGTACCCGCTGACAGCTTTGGTTCCTAACCTTGGCTGCTTCTGTAAAGTCGTTGGGCAAAACTAGGGGACAGACTGGTATCACTGTACCTAGGCACAGAGTAGGCCCCCCTTATCCTGCCACGGCCTGCTTCCATGCTGTCACTGTCAGGCAGGCCGTCCCCACGTGAACAGTAGTTCGAATGCTGCCAAGTACGGACCCAGGATACGCGGGATCCTGTGTCAGAACGGCTCCTTTGACTTCCTGGCCCGAGTAGGTTCCCGCCAATGGTTCCCGCCAATTGTACTCGGGCCAAACCTCCTATTCGTCAGGGTAGAACTTGATTGATATCTCCTTCTGGTCATCTTGAGGTGAGACCGAGTAGCAGTCGACCGGGTAGCGAGTACCTGGTAGTCGGCTACTCGACCAAACCTCTCTTCCTTAAGCGGCCTTTACCACCTGTCTTTACCCTACTCGGGGGTAACCCCCCGACAGCAGTCCCCGAAGCTGGTTGAGTCTTGCGAACTTGTTCACTAGGCTCTGCCAGCTTAAAACCAGCCTTTGCATCTCAGCCCTTGAACCTCAAGATGCCGAGTAGAACCTCCGAGTAGCTATCTGGAAAGTACCTTGAGTTTCCTCTCTTCCGAGTAGCACTTGCTTTCTACTCTGTAACCGAGTAAAAAGACTTAGAGAAATTTCTCAGATTGAGCCTCTGCAGCACAGAGCACAATCCAGCCCTTCGCGCAGCAACTGCACACGTGTCAAGCATCCACGACCTTGTCGTTTGGTTGCCCAGGACACGACCTGCCACGCGTCCAGTTTTCACGCAAGGGGCCCACCGGCCGTCATGTCCCATCAAGTGCAGTTATAGGCCACGATTCGGTGGTGGGATCAACTGTGGCCATTACGCGCGCAACCGGCGCTTGTGTGCGTTTCTAGCCGGCCACAGGATCCACCACACGGCACAATCGATCCCACTCCCGAGACGGTAACGGTAAACTCGCGGAAGGGATATAAATACCCCGCCGGTAGCTTCCTTTTCCCCTTCCCTCGCACTATTCCTTCTCTGTCTCCTGCTCTTCTCCGCCACCGTGCTCTCCGCCGCCGCGCAAGCTCTCGCGCCGCCGCGGATTCGATTCACCAGCCAACTCCACTCGAAATCTCCCACCTTCTCAACTCACCACGATGGCCAAGTCAGGCTGGGCTGGCTCTTGCGTCACCGCGGAAGATTGCGCCTGGCTCGTCAATACCAGGCGAGTCCCTCCCGGCGTGGAGTGCCGGGCGCCGGACGGCGAAATCGTGCCGTCCCCGCGGGAGGGGGAGCGCGTCGTCTTCCTGGCGCATTTCGAGCGCGGGTTCGGATTGCCCGCGTCCGATTTCCTGCGGAAATTCCTCAACCACTTCGGCATCCAGATGCACCATCTGCCGCCGAACGCCGTCGTCTTCCTCGCGTACCACGCTGTGGTCTGCGAGGCCTTCCTCGGCATCCGGCCCACGTGGGAGACGTGGCTCAGGTACTTCCACCTGCGCCAGCAATCTACCGGGAAGAAGGACTCCGCGGGCGTCGCCCGCGCCACCGACACCGGCTGCGCCATGATGGTGCAGCGGTCCGGGACGAACCACCCCCGCGTCAAGGGGCTGGACTCCGTCAAGTTGTGGCAGAAGACGTTCCTTTACGTCAGGAACGTTGCCGCCGAACCAGGAGCCCCGGTGAACGACAGAATCAACCTGCCCGTTTGGTGCAATCGCGCTCCAATCGGGATGTACTGGAAGGACAAGCCCGTCAACGACGATGACGCCATCGAGATGGAGAATCGACTCGGCTGGCTGAAGGCGGAGGGCCTCAAGAACGACGACCCGGTGGCCTGCTGGATCCAGCGCCGGGTACTGCCCCTGCAGGAGCGGTGCCATCTCATGTGTCACATGGGAGGGCCCCGCGACTGCACCAGGACCACCACCATCGAGATTGACAACATCGACGTCCCCTGGCATGCCAGGAACATCTTGACGACAAGCCTTGGCGACCACTGGCAATACGGGTTCGTCCCGTACAGCCGTACAAAACCGATTGAGCGGGTACGCCTTCCTTACTTTGCTCTCTGCATACATTTTCCGAGTAGATAGCTTCTCCTTCTTGCATCAACTAGCAATTGCCTTGCGTTCCGAGTAGGACATCTAGCCGAATCGCCTTAGGCTCTAGTATGCTTCGTGTTTGCACGCCTTGCCGGGTAGCCTACTCGAGAACGATTCTTAGGCTCCATGTGCTTTATGCCTGCACGCCCCTCCGAGTAATGTCTCTCGGCAAACATGCGTAGGCTTAGTATGCTTTGTGTTTGCACGCCTATCCGAGTAAAATGCATAGTAAACTGCCTAGGCCTTGTGTGCTTTGTACCTGCACGCCTATCCGAGTAGAGTTCCTTCCTGGTACTCGGCTGGTTTGTGATCCTTCTCTGTTTTTCAGGTTCTCACTCGCCAGATAATCGAGAGCTGCGAGGTTTTCGAGGGCAATTGGTCTCCTGACCGTGAGGAGGATGATGTGCCCTCCTTCGATGCCGTGGAGCAGCCCAACCTCTCTCGCTCCCCCGTCCCTGATAAGCGCGACGCTCTGCGCACCTGGTCCGACGAGGATTTTGATGGTAACTGCACTTTCATTCCGTTTGTTTCCGAGAAGCATCAATCCCTCGTTTGCTGTTTCTGATTCTCTCCTCTTTTCTCTTTGATTCCCAGATGAAGTTGTCGCGGACAAGGACGACGAGGACGAAGACGAGAACGAGGGCGATGCGCCCCTAGTCGTCAAGCCCCTGTCCATCGCCGCTCCTGAGACCCGCAAACGGGCCGGTAGCGATGCGCCAGCGCCTCCTGCCAAGCGGAAGAAGCCCGCCGAGAAGAAGGCGGTTGCGAAGAGAACCAGACGAGAGCTCAAGTGCACCACCGCATAAGCCCTCTTCTTGGTCACCTCCCTTCTCGCGCTGTGCTGCTTTCCCCCAATCTCTTCCTAATTTGTGATTTCCCTTTCTCTGCAGGCCTCCTATGGACGCAAACGCAGCTCTCACGTCTGACCCTACTAAGAAAAAACCAGTACCTCTGGTCAATTTAGACGATGATGATGAGGACCACACTGCCAACACTGCTGCTGCCAATCCACAGGCCGCTGATGCACAAGGAGCAGCGTCTGAACCAGCGGCACAGGACACTGCCGTCCACGACGAGAGACCCCCTTCTCCTCCGGCTAGCAACGCCGAGGAGAACCAAGATCACGAGATGCAAGACAACACCGCCGCCGAGCGGCCTGAAGCAGAGCAAGAGCAGCCCGCCACAGGGGCTGCTGCACAAGAGAGCCTCGCTGCCGAGCAGCGAGCAGAGGACACCACCGCCGCGGATGTCACTGCTTATCCATTGAGCAACGTGCAAACGGGCGCGACACCGAGTAGCGCCCAGCCAGGAGCTGCACAAGGCGATGGATCTGCGGCGCCACCAACTGCGCAAGGCCCTACCGCACCAACTGCGCAAGGCCCTACACCGCCAGCCTCCTCCTCGCCATCGAAGACCAAGGATACATCCAGCCCTCCCGCCGGGCGAGTAACCAGGCAGCGAGCCTTGGAAGCTCTGAAGGATGAGGTTGTCAGAAGGGCAGCCGAGAAAGAAGCTGCAGAGAAGGCCAAGGCCGAGGAGGAAGCCGCCGAGAAGGCCAAGGCTGAGAAGGAAACTGCTGATAAAGAAGCTGCTGAAAAGGCTAAGGCTGAGCAGAAGAAAGCCAGGGCTGAGCAGAAGAAGGCCGAGAAGCAAGCTGCCGAGAAGGCAGTCGCCGAGAAGGCGAAGGCCAAGACTGACGGGAAGACGACTGAGGATCCCGAGAAGCAGAAAGCTGAGAAGGAGCAAACGAAGAAGCGGGCCAGAGACCAGAGTACATCCTCAGGCGGAGCGCTCGTGATCCACGAGTCCGGCCCGATTCCTGCTGCGCTCTCGGCTGATGCTCGCGCTGCTGGTCAGCCCTGCTACCCGGAGTACATGATCGAGGTTAGCCAACAGCACTCAATCGGCTTCCCTCCCAAGGACAAAGCTTTAGCTATCCAGCGGGGAAGGAAAGTTGTAGCCGTGAACTCCCCTCCTCCAGATCCAAGCCAACCACCCCAGTCTATCAACATCGCTTCTCGTGGAGTCCAAGACAAACCAATAACCTCCAAAGGCCTTGAGTAGGTACTGGACACCGTCGGCTTCATCGACGCCAAATGGGATAGCAAGATTCTCGGCGTGGATAAGTGGCACGGTCTTAGCCTTGGCGGCATCGACCACATGCGCGTGGACTGGAACAAGGTTGACCTGGGACGCAATCCCATGTCCGTCTCCACCGAGACCGCGACGCTCGCAGCCAAGATGTTCTTGCATCGCAAGAATGCCGAGGACATCGAGCAGTCCTACGCGGTAAGTCCTTCTTGCCTTTTCCGAGTTGAATTTTCTTCCCTTCTACTCGCCTTTCTTCTTTCTTACCATCACCCCCAGTCCCCGAGATTCGGGTCGAGTAGGTGGATACTCTCCGAGTAGCCTCCTACTCGGGCTGAATCTTCTCTGCTTTGCCTAACTCAATTCTTCTCGCTTCTCAGGATAGCGTCCTGAAGCGGACCAATCTATACCGCCATCTTCTCTGGAACCATTCCATCGCCAGGAGGCGAATTGCTGCTTTAGAGAAGGAAAAGGCAGCTGCGGAGGCAGCCAGCAAGAATGCCAAGGACAGCTCCCAGCAGCTGACTGAAGTACAAGGTACGCCTTTAGCTGTGCGATTCACGCGTTTTTGTTTACGCTCGCTTATGCTTTCTTATGCGCTAACCTCTCCTTCTCTGCAGAAAAACTGAAGGCCTTAGCAGACGAACATGAGAAATGCCGCAGCTTCGTGGAGAACTCTGAGGCCACCATCAAAAGGCTAGAAGGTAAGCTTGTTGTTCACTCGATGTGACTTTGAGTTTGTTTCTTCTCTGCTCCTCTGCTAACCTCATCTATCTCTTCGCAGAAGATTACAAGTTGTTTGCTGAGGCACACCAAGACTGTGTCAAGCCAGCAGAGGTGGAGAAACAGCTATCCGACCAGGCCATTACACTGGTGAAGGACCACACCACCGAGATGGAGAAGCTGCAGCTCCAGCTTCAGAAGGCACTCCAAGATGCCGTCAAGATTGGCGCCGAGAGGGACAAGGCCATCGCCGAGAGGGCCAAGGCCGAGACCACTTTCAAGGCCAAGGAGAGGGCCCTTGAGCAGGAATGTGAAACCTTGAAGAAGACCAATGCGGATCTCTTCGCTCAGATGGATAGTTTGCGCCTGATCCAAGAAAAGCACATTGGCAACGAGGAGTCCTGGAGAACCAAGCTGCAGCAGCTGCGCCGCCAACTGATCGGTAAGTTTTCTCTTCATTGCATCTTTTCTTCTCGGTCTTGTTCCTTCTCGGCTTCTTTTTTCTTCTCGGTTTTTGATCTTGCCACTTGCTATTTCAGATATCTGGCCTCGTCTTGATTCTTCCTCTGCGCCTACGGTAGCCAAGGCCCGAGCAGTTCGCCTTTCGCTGGGTGAGCCAATTGACACTAGGGCTGATATCGAGGACAGCTTGCTGGTGCTCAAAGGTTACTTCGAGCAGCTGGCCGGCGTCGGAACTGACTTGGTGCATGCGGGCTTTGAGCTCCACCGGCTGTTCTGGCCTCATGACCCCCAGCCAAGAAACATGCGGGATCTCGCCCTCAAGCTGGAGAACGTGAAGGCCGAGCTGAAAAAATGGCGAGCCTCTGGAGCCCGTGCTGGTGCGGACGTGATGCTTCTCTGCATAGCATCTTGGTATGAAAACCTGGATATGCAGCGCATCCGCGGGAAGCGCAATAATTCCAAGTGGGAGATGGATGCCGAGAGCGTGGCCTTGCGCAAGCAGATTGCGTATGAGGTCGCAGAGTGCGCCGAGACGGAGGTCTACATCGAGGGCGTCCCCGAACCCGACACCGAGTACGAGGACGAAGGAGATGATGACGAAGACGATGACCTTGACGGCTTCTTCGAATCTCCCAAGGGCAAGGCCGGAAAGGGAAAAGGCGTCGCCGTCGCGAGTAGCGATGAAGACGAAGGGGCGCACATCGACAGCGAGCCACTCGACTTCGGCACCTCCTCAGGTGCTGCTCTCGACGACACGGTGCCCCCTCCTGGCCACGCTTCAGGCTCCTCCTCAGCTCCAGGACCCGTCTCGGTGGCCACAGCCACCTCCGAGCAGGCGGCCACCCAGGAGGATGCCGAGATGACGGAATCCGCCACCGCCCAGACGGGAGCGGATGCCACTCAAGCCAGCACCGAAGGAACAGCTGCCGCGACCGCCACTGAAGAAACTGCTGCCAAGACCGCCGCCGAGGAAACATCAGCCAAGGCCAGCGCCGAGAACACCGCCTCCTCAACTTGAAGCAACCTGCAATCTTTTTTCACTTGAACTCTTATCAGATCCCCGGGATGCCGGGAGCAGATGTAATAGACTATCTTTATCTTGCTTGCTACTCAGTTTTTTTTTATGCCCACTCTGTTTATGTTGACATTAATCAATTTGAACGACACTGGCTTGATGCCGAGTTGTGTTTCCATGCGAGTCCCCGAGCAGCATTTCTTATTCACCCTGTCTTTTCATCTCTGCTCTACCTGCGACTTGTCGCTTTTTTGGTATTCGAGTCACAAGAATCCAGTAGCAGGGCTGCAAATACTTAGCCGCTAGAAACAATCATGGTAACGCAGCCCACCACTTAGCCGAGAAGACGAAAACAGGGAACAAAAAGTAACACACAATCTACTCGGTTCCTGCACTCTTTCTTCCTTAGTGATTTTCGTGTGCTCATTGACCTTTTGCTTGTTCTCTTGCTTGCCATGAAGCCGGGTTTCGGACAGCAGCAGAGTCGAAGAGTTGGCATATAGGTTTAAACACAGTACTCAATGCACTTATGAGTTCTGAAGTGGAGCAACCGAATAGACAAAGGAACAAGCCGAGTAAAAACACTTAGAGCAAACTTGGACGAGGGCAGTCCCCGAGAACAATTTCAGATTGCAGAGTAGAATTTCAACTCGGATAAGAGGGTACATACACATCTTTGCTTACGAATGAAAACGACGAAGTAGAGCTACATTCCAGGGACGCTTGGTTTCCTCTCCAGCTTTATCTGCCCTGTTCGCCTGCGATGGGCGCACATCTACAAGATAGTACGCGTCATTGTGCAGCGCTTTGCTGACAATGAAAGGCCCTTCCCATGGAGGAGACAACTTGTGCATCCCGGCTGTGCGTTGCACCAGCCTAAGGACCATGTCTCCTTCTCGGAAAACCCTTGGGTTCACCTTTCGGCTATGATAACGCCGCAGGTTTTGCTGGTAGATAGCCGAACGTGACAGAGTCAGCTCTCTTGCTTCTTCAAGAAGGTCAACGTCGTCTTCTCGAGCTTCTCTCGCCTCCACCTCAGTGTAGAGGGCTACTCGGGGGGAGTCATGCTCTAAGTCTATTGGCAACACGGCCTCAGCCCCGTATACCAAGAAGAATGGCGTGTAGCCGGTTGACCGGTTAGGGGTAGTCCTTAGACTCCACAACACCGCTGGCAACTCTTCTAGCCAACACCCTGGTGTTTTCAGTAACGGCTCAATCAGCCTTGGCTTGATGCCTGCCAGTACCATCCCATTTGCTCTCTCAACTTGCCCATTGGAGGCAGGGTGCGCGACTGACGCAACGTCTAGTCGGATATGCTTATCTCTGCAGAATCGCACCATTGCTCCCTCTGCAAAGTTGGTGCCATTGTCGGTGATGATACTGTGCGGGTAGCCATATCTCATGATCACATCCTTCACAAACTTCACAGCTGTGACTCCATCGCACTTCCGAATAGGCTTCACCTCGATCCACTTGGTGAACTTGTCCACCATGACCAAGATATGTGTCATATTGCCTTTAGCCGGCTTGAAAGGACCAACCATATCCAAGCACCAAACAGCAAAGGGCCATGTGATAGGAATTGTTTTCAACTCGGAAGCTGGCATGTGAATCTTACTTGCGAACATCTGGCAGCCGGTGCACTTCCTCACAATATCTTCAGCTTGCTGCAGTGCAGTGAGCCAGTAGAAGCCATGCCGAAAAGCTTTCTTGACTAAAGCCCGAGAAGAGGCGTGATGCCCGCATTCCCCTTGATGTATCTCCACCAGGATTTCTTCTCCTTCTTCTGGGCTCACACAGCGTTGCAGCACGCCGGTGGCACTTCTCTTATGCAGCACATCTCGGAATATGGTGTAGCCCTTGGACCTTCTCTGAATCTGCCTCGCAGTCACCTCATCTTCAGGTAAAGTGCCGTCCCTTAGAAAGGATAATATGGGCATTGCCCAACTCGGTGTCTCCCGCACGGGAAACACTGGTTCGTCCATTTCCATTGGGACAGGCTCTGGTGGTTGCACAGGAGGAGTAGGAGCGCTTCTCTGCAGCCCAGACCGATTGGCGAGAACTTCTTCAATGAATGCAACAGCTTCTGGGTTGAGGGCGGCAGTCCCCGAGTAAGGAGTGGCAGTCCCCGAGTAAGGAGTGGCAGTCCCCGAGTAGGGAGTGGCAGTCCCCGAGTAAGGAGTGGCAGTCCCCGAGTAAGGAGTGGCAGTCCCCGAGTAGGGAGTGGCAGTCCCCGAGTAAGGAATGGCAGTCCCCGAGTAGGGAATGGCAGTCCCCGAGTAGGGAGTGGCAGTCCCCGAGTAGGGAATGGCAGTCCCCGAGTAGAGGACGGCAGTCCCCGGGTTCCCTGCAGCACTCTCCCAGTCAATCTCCATTGGGTCAGATTCTTCACTTGGCAGAGAAGGAACAAAGATGGATTCCGAGTTGGGGGAAGGCTTGATGGATGGCTTCCTCAAATGCTCCAAGGCAATCCCTGCCGGGATGGACTGCCGAGAAGATCCCAACTTGGACAGCTCGTCTGCTGCTTCGTTCTCTGCTCGGTGAATGTGCTGGAACTCACAGCCTTCGAAAAACCCAGTCATTGTCTGCACCAGGAAGCGATACGATGCCATGTTGGCATCCAAAGCATCCCAGGTACCTGAGACTTGCTGCACCACTAGATCTGAATCGCCATAGCATATAATGCGCTGCACACCAACCTCCTTTGCTACTCGCAAACCATGCACCACTGCCTCGTACTCGGCTACATTGTTGGATGCCTTGAAATGAATCTGCAGCACGTACTTGAGTTGATCCCGCTTGGGTTGAGTGCAATCTGGTGGAAACCAGAGTAGGCATCTATGAAAGACAACAGCTCACAGCCGGCAGTGGAATCGATCACCTGATCGATGCGAGGTAGCGGGAAAGGATCCTTGGGGCATGCCTTGTTCAAGTCGGTGTAGTCGACACACATGCGCCATGCAGTGGCAGCCTTGGGATCTTCCTTTTTCTTCTCGACCATGACCGGGTTGGCTAACCAGTCCGGGTGCAGCACTTCCATGATGAAGTTACTGATCAGCAGCTTGGTGATTTGATCACCGATGGCCTTCCTTCTCTCATCCCCGAAACGGCGCAAGGCCTGCTTCACGGGCTTGGCGTCAGGACGCACATGCAAAGAGTGCTCAACCAACTCCCTCGGGACTCCTGGTAGATCTTCATTGGTCCAGGCGAAAACATCCCGATTCTCACGGAGGAAGTGGATGAGCGCGCTTTCCTATTTCTCCGCCAACCCGGCACCAATGATGGCCACGCGCTCCGGGAACTCGGGGTCAACCTGGACTGTCTTGGTCTCCTTGGCAGCTTGGAAAGCAGTACCATGCTGGGTACTCGGCACACCTTGTGCGCCAGCTTGTGCGGACTGAGCCATGGCCACCACCTCGTACATCTTCTTCTTCTCGGCAGCAATCACCATTGATTCCGCCAGCTGGGAGGTAGCAGAAGCACACTCCATGGACTTCTTGTAATCTCCCGAGATGGTGATGATGCCATTGGGACTGGGGATCTTCATCTTCAGGTAAGCCACATGGGTAGATGCCATGAACTTGCTCAGAGCAGGCCTGCCGAGTAGAGCATGATATGGGCTCTGATGATCCACTACTTCAAACTGCAGGCGCTCTGTGCGGCAGTTCTCCCGAGTACCGAATAGCACATCAATCCACACTCGGCCAATCGGGTTGCATGAGATTCCGGGCACGATACCATGGAAGGTGGTCTTGCTAGGCAGCATCATGTTCTTGGCTAGGCCAAGCTTCTCGAGTGTGTCTTTGTACACAATGTTGATGCTGCTGCCGTTGTCGATCAGCACCTTGCTGAATCTCACATTCTTCTCGGGGCCCAGGAAGGTAGGATCCAGCACCAAAGCATAAGTACCCGGATTGGGCATCACCTTGGGGTGATCTGCCCGAGTCCACCTGATCTCCTGGTCGCACCAGTACATGTAGTGAGGGACAGCAGGAATCACTGCGTTGACCTCCATGGCCCGCCTGTGCTGTGACTGCTTGTCGACTGCCTCAGAAGTGAAGATCATATAGCTCTCATGGTGCTCTTGGTACTGGTTGGAGCCATTGCCCCCATTGTTGCCATTGTTGCCATTGTTGTTGCCCTGATAGTTGTTGTTGCCTCTGTTGTTGTTGTTGCGGTTGTAGTTGTTGTTGTTGTTGCGGTATCTCTCATTGTTGAAGTTACGGTTGGCTCCTAAAGCCACCTGGTTGACATTCTCTCTTCTCGGATAGACTGGCGGCCGAGCTGCGGGAGCGCGAGTAGGCTGAACAGTGGCATTGGCGGCTGGCAGAGGAGGAGGAGGAGGCAAGCCATCACTCTTGATCACATCCCACCACTCGCACTGCCGAGTAGTGTGGTTAGCTGGCCTCGAGGGGTGATGAGTGTGAAAGCTGCATGGACCATCCTTCATGTCATCGAAGACAAACTTCTTCGGCTGCTCGGAGTTCCCGCTACCCGGCTGCGCAGTGCGGAACGGTTTCTTGTTGACTTGGCCCTGGTTCTGGTTCTGCCCGTAGGCTCCAGCAGGTTTCTGCCTTTGGCCACCACCGCCTCCGACATTCACTGCATTCACCTCCTCAGGGTCATACCGAGTATCTACTCGGCGCTTGTTGCGGAACTCGTTGCGCTTGCTGCTGTTGAAGTTTCTTCTCGGCTCAGAGGAGTCCATCAGTGGCTGAGTGGGATCACCGAGTGCGTACTGATCCGCAATCTTGATGGTCTCGGCCAGGGTGTTCGGCATCTCCCTCTGCAATCTTTGCCAAAGCATGCTGCCATGTCGGCAACCCTGCGCAAACCAAGTGATGGCCTGCGCCTCATTCACACCCTCACAGGTGTTCCTCAAGGTGCTCCACCGAGTAAGGTACTCGCGGTCCGTCTCGTCTTCTCGCTGCCTGCAAGCCGAGAGCTGCTGTGGCCTATTCGGCCTCTTGTAGGTGCTGGTGAAGTTGCTGACGAAGGCGTCCGAGAAGTCCAGCCAGCAGTTTATGCTGTGCTTGGGCAAGTTGTTGAGCCAAGTGCGAGCTGGACCCTCTAGCATCTGCGGCACATAACGCACCGCCCATCTCCTGTTGCCACCCGCGATATGGACCGCGGTGACATAGTCATTGAGCCAATCTTCAGGCTTGGTGCTACCATTGTAGCTCTTGGTGCCTCTTGCGAGCTGGAAGCCCTTCACGGAAGGCTCGTTCATGATGCGCGGGCCAAAGCACTCGGGGCCAGGGGGACCCGTGCTCTCAAGCCGCGCCGACAAGCTGATACGGTCCAACTGGTGCCTTGCATCTCCAGGTGCCAACACGCGCTCACCAACACGGTCATGGATGTCATAACCAGCCATCTCCATAGCCGAGTAGCCATCATCATACCTATCCACCTGCATTGCTGCGGGCTGCTCCACCGGGTTGGCGACTGGTGCCATTGGGCGCGGCTGCTGCCTCTGCCGAGTAGGCTGAGCTGCGGGTTGCCGAGAAGTACCCGGACGCGCGGCTTCTCGGACACGGCTTTGAGCTTGACGGGCTTGAGAGCCTGCTCTTGCAGTGTTGTGTTCCTGCCAGGGCTGCTGCGGCACAGCAACCTGTTTCGCGGCAGCAGCCGGGTCATACACCTGCATTTGCCTGTCTGTACCCGAGCGCCCGCTGCGGCTCTTCTCGCGGCTCGGATGTGGTGACGAGGCCTGATCGTTAGATCTAGCCGCGTGCGAGTGAACCACCTGCGAAGCTCCAGCTCCCGGGTTGGCCTTCCGGAACTCCTCGTTCTGCCTGGCGGCCTCCAACACCAGCTCATTGAGCCTCTCCTGCTGCCTGAGACGCGCCTCTCCATCTAGGCGCGGCAACTCGGCAGCCACGGCCTGCGCAGCCCTGAGCGTCTTGGCGGGTGTGCTGTACCTTGGCCTTGTGAAGGTGTTCGCAGTGGCGGACTGCGCGGGCTCCTCCGCAACTGTCGCCATCTCGGCGCCCAGGTTGCGCCGCGTAGCGCCCACTCTGCTGGGCCTCCTGGCGACCGGCGTGAAGCCGTGGGCCTTGTTGTACTCGAGCTGGTCCAGGCTCAGCTCCAGCCTGATCTTCTCCAACTCCGCCTGCTCGGCGAGCAGCTCCTGGCGTTGCCGCTCGAGCTGCTCCCTCGCGGCCAGGAGCTCGACGTCGGTGGGCGTTGGCATACCGGTTCGCGCAGCGGACGCGGGGATGACCGTAGACGTGGAAGGCGGCAGGTTGCTCTCCTTCTCGTAAGGCCGGTGGTTCCTGCCACCAGCAGGCGGGTCGTCAACCTCCTCGACGACGGCCGCAGCGCCAGTAGCAGCTGCGCCAGTGTTTGCCGCCAAGCCCGTCACCATCACCTCAGCGCAGCATGCGGAGCTGCATGCAGGCCTTCCGCGAGCAGCAACCACCGCGGGAGGATCCTCCGCGTCATGC
This sequence comes from Alopecurus myosuroides, assembly GCA_028641055.1. Taxonomy (NCBI): domain Eukaryota; kingdom Viridiplantae; phylum Streptophyta; class Magnoliopsida; order Poales; family Poaceae; genus Alopecurus; species Alopecurus myosuroides. Next base: position 103,215,707 of record CM054063.1, on the reverse strand, counting down.
ACCAGCTCGGGGTAGGCGCTGTTGGCGATGGTGGCGACGTAGACGAGATGCGAGCCGAAGGAGATCACCGAGCCGCCCTCAGGCATGGCCATGCCGCCGAAACAGCCGGCGTTGTCGGTGACGAAGTCGAAGGAGCCGAATCTGTGGACAAGGCCACAAACTACGCGCTCCGCTGATGAAGATCCCGTCCGAACAGAAACTCCAGCCAGCGCCGCTGGTTGCCCCACGGTGGGCGCCAACTGTCGTGGTGGTGTCACGGCAGATGCCATGGGATGGCTAAAGATGTGGGGACGATGGACGCTGGAGGTGTCCGGGGAGGGATCACGCGACGAGTAGCCGCGTGAGGTAAGATCCACACAACACAAACAACACGATGTACCCAGGTTCAGGGCCCTCGTGAGGAGGTAAAACCCCTACTCCTGCCTTTCTCTATGTATTAGGATGTCTCTCCGAGTAGCCACAGTACAAATGGTATCTCTACCGAGTAGCCTTTCTCTCCTCTCCGAGTAGAGCTAGGTCAAGAACTTAGGGTTTCTAGGGTTCACTATGAGCCTGTGTGTACGTGTCTCGCGCAGGAGGCGGCGGGGCACCTTATATACACGGTGCCCAGCCGGATACGTCCAAACCTAGACAAGTGTCGACATAGTGTGCACATCGTCCTTTCTCCGAGTACCCGCTGACAGCTTTGGTTCCTAACCTTGGCTGCTTCTGTAAAGTCGTTGGGCAAAACTTGGGGACAGACTGGTATCACTGTACCTAGGCACAGAGTAGGCCCCCCTTATCCTGCCACGGCCTGCTTCCATGCTGTCACTGTCAGGCAGGCCGTCCCCACGTGAACAGTAGTTCGAATGCTGCCAAGTACGGACCCAGGATACGCGGGATCCTGTGTCAGAACGGCTCCTTTGACTTCCTGGCCCGAGTAGGTTCCCGCCAATGGTTCCCGCCAATTGTACTCGGGCCAAACCTCCTATTCGTCAGGGTAGAACTTGATTGATATCTCCTTCTGGTCATCTTGAGGTGAGACCGAGTAGCAGTCGACCGGGTAGCGAGTACCTGGTAGTCGGCTACTCGACCAAACCTCTCTTCCTTAAGCGGCCTTTACCACCTGTCTTTACCCTACTCGGGGGTAACCCCCCGACACGTTTGTTGGTAGACCCCAAGAGGAAGGTGTGATGAGTACAGGAGCAAGATTTTCCCTCAGAAAGCAACCAAGGTTTAATCGGACCAGGAGAAAAAATCACTTCTGAAGGTTGTTGACATCTGATATTAGCAGGGCGCACTACCAGGCTCAGCAACAACGTGGAATCTGCACACAACACAAACAAGATACTTTTCCCCCAACGAAACAGTGAAGTTGTCAATCTCATCGGTCTTGCTGAAAATAAAGGTTTAGACATATAGTGTGGAAAATGATATTTGCTGGCAGTGAATGAAATAAGAACAGTGTTTGTAGTAAAAGAGAACAATGTTTGCAGTAGGTTGTATTACCAGTATAAAAGAATGGACTGGGGTCCACAGTTCACTAGTGTTGTCTCTCGTTAACAGATAAATAACATGCTGGATGAACAAATTACAGCTGGGAAATTGACAAACAGAGGTTTCACCGTAGTGCACATACATGACATGATGACTACTATGAGATTCATTTGGGCATTACAACATGATACATATACCATTATCCAACTGCATCTATGACTAATAATCCACCCTCGGGACGTCATCGAGCAAACTTTGGATATTAAGTTGCAAGCAACGGATTATTGCATTAAGTAAAGTGCACAATGTAAGCAATACAATTATCCTTAGACAAAGCATTGTTGTTTTATCCCTAGTGGCAATAACACATCCACAATCTTAGAAGTTATCGTCACTCTCCTATTTTATTGGAGGCATGAACCAACTATCTAGTATAAATACCCCTTCTTGGAGTCACAAGTATCAAATTGGCTAGAGCATCTACTAGCAACGAAGAGCATGCAAGATCACAAATAACATAAATGATAGATCTATAATCAACTTTACATGGTATTCAATATTCATCGGATCCTAGCAAACACAACATGTATCATTACAATAAGATGATCTTGATGATGTTAGGCAGCTCACAAGATCTAAACATGATGGCATAAAAGAGGAGAATAAACTCATCTAGCTACTGCTTTGGACCCGTAGTCCAAGGATGAACTACTCACGCATCACTCCAGATCCTTCGAGTCTCCTTCGGACTCCGTGTACGTGTCAGCAAAATAAGGACTTTGGCTTTTGTTTCTTCCAATTCCGAGAATATTTCTGGAACAACTTTTCTGGAAAAAAAAACAACAGAAAACAAGAAATGGTGTTGTGGCATCTTGTCAATAGGTTAGTCCCAGAAAATGCATAAAAATGTTATGAAGTGTATAGAAAACATGTAGCAATTGGAATAATATCAACATGGAACATCAAAAATTGTAGATATGTTTGATACATATCAAGCTCCTCCTCGCACACTTGCCTTATAAATTCGATGGCGGCGGATCTCTTCTCTTCGATTTCTTCGGGTGGCAGTGGGAGGTCGTGGGGGACATGGCAGAGGGTGATGATCACGTGTACCGCCACCGTGAGCTCGAGGGCACACTTGCAGAAGCAGCCAAGGAGAAGGGAGAGGTGCAACGGAGCTGGTAGGGTCGAGTGTGAGCTCGGGAGGATGACAACCCAACCCTACTTCCCCTTCTTCTTGGCTCCATACCATCCCTCTCTCTGATCCACCTTAGAACAAGTAAATGACGAACTTTGGAAGAGGGTAACATGTAGATCACCAATGACATGTTTGATCACCCCAATTAGAATCAGAACCACGAGTTTGAGTTAATTTTAAGTCTTTCCAAAGTGCAAAATTTCATAAAGTTCAGTTATAGACTTAGTGAAAATCTGCTAAGTCCTAGATTCCTGTTAATTTCTGCCATAAGTTTGGACATGGAAATAATATAAAATGAATTTCAATTTGAAAAATTCTAATTGGATATTGTATATGATGACATCTACATTAGTAAACTCATTTTGAATTAGTTTTAGAAAATGTATAGGGCCATGATAACAAGACAGAAAAAGGGCATGTTTATGTTTTCTCTCTTTTCTGTTTTCCTGTTTTATCAACTAGGCCAGAAAACAAGCAATGAAACAATATCTATGCCACTTAAAAAATGTATCTTTGATCATATGAGTAAGTTCATACCCCAAGGATGGATAACAGTCACACCCCAATTTCTGCCTCTGTGAAGTATCAGTAGGATCCAAAAAATTTGGGCCAACAAAAACTTTTATTTGAATGATGTTTTGCTTGGTTGACCAAGTTTGTGTGTTGCAAATCATATATGAATTGCAATAATTATTTTCTTTTAAACTCACCCTAGTGTTTTCCCTGAGTAATTAATGTTTTTCTCTCGTGTTTTCCATATGTTACCCTGAGGGATTTTTACCCAAGACTTGGATCGTGCTTGTTTTCAACTTTACATCATCATTTAGCTTTGTTGAATCCCCGAAAACAAAAGTGCAAATTGAATTATGGATGTTTTCTTTTAATTTCTCAATTAAAGTCTTTCCCTGAAAACCTAGCCAATTACCTATTTTAAGTTCATGCTTTCAATTAGTAAAATTATCCAACTTTATGTTTTCTTGTCTTACTATTGTTCTCTGGTGCGTGGACTACAAATCCATAATATTAGTTTGATTTTTGGAGTTTGAAAACATATAGTTGCATGCTTGTTTTTGAGACAAGAAAATAATAGAGAAAATTAGAGTATTTTGAAAACAGAGAAAAACAGAAACATACCCTTGTTCCATCTTGTTTTCATAGCCTTGCCCATTTCCAAAAAAATATTAAAAATGTGTTCCTGGATGTTCATGACATGTTTAACATTTTCCAACTTGAAATTTCACAATTGGATTTCATTTTCTATTTTATTCATGATTGAACTTTTTGATGTTTCTGTCTGTTTCAACACTTGGCAAAAATTCTGCTAAGTAATTTTCTGATTTTTTTTTAACTTTTCTGAATCCTTGTTTTGACAGAATTTTGGGTGATTGTTTTGGTTTGAATTTGTTCTAATTAAGGGGAGATACCCAATGTGCCAGCAACGTGTAGATGCATTAGATGCCTTTTGGTGTTGACCAGGGAGTGGGAGAGAAGAGAGGGAAGAGAGAGCCGAGAGACAAGGGGGGGACAACGAGGGAGCACACGGTGCGTGCCCCAGCCCGCGCGCGACTGTGGCCATTCCGCGACCATCGTGCCTCTCCTCGCCGCCCAGCGCCAGTGCGCGCATGCCATAGCACTATGCCACCCCGCGCGCGACACCACAATGCCATGTCGTGTGTGCCCGAGGCCATACCGCTACCACCACCCGCGCCCCGCGCCTATAAGGCACGCCTCGCCCTGCAGCCTCGCCAACCACTCCCTCCACTCCACCGCACGCCACCCAGAACACACACTCATCCCCGGTCGCTCTCTGTGAGCGACGCGAGGAAGAAAACCTCCACCGGCCACCATGGATCCACTTCGAGGTCGCCACCATTCCGGCCACCCTTAGCTCGCCATTTTGGCATAGCCTTGCTCCCCGTACCCTAGCACACCTCCCTGACTCGTTTCCATGGCCATGCGCTTGCAGGATCACTGTTGCCGTCCACAACGCCGCCGTGGACGCACGTCTCGCCGCCGTCCACTTGGGCCGTTGTTGCTGCTGCTCCTTGCACGCCTGCACTACGTCGACCCCGTCAAACCATCTTGACCCCACGCCACTGCCGTTCATCACCCCTAGGTGAGCTAGGCCTCATCGCCGTTCTCAGCCGAGTTCGTGTAGAGAGAGAGAGAGAGGCGCGAGGAGGACGATGCACCAGGGCCATTGATCCGCGGATCAACGGGTCCCTTTGAACCCAGCGCTCCCGCGCAGCACAGCGCGTGCCCATGGGCCGATTCATCCATAGTTGGTGCTTGCCCCCGCGGATCTGGCCCGCGTCGTTAGTTTTTCCTCTGTGATTTATTCATTTAGGAAAATAGGAAGAAACAGAACCCTAGCTTTGGCCTTTGGAAAAATAGTAAAAGTGTAGATATGGCCAAATCAAAAATCATGCTTGTAGCCTAATAATTTCTTAACCATGTCCAAGTGGTAGATCTACCCGTTGACTATTATTTTTGCAGTAGTACACCTTTTGGAAGAACCTATCTGTTTAGCCATTTTTGGCATAACTTCGATATCGGTATCACTTGGCCTTTCTTGCAAGTGATCTTCCTAGAGAAAATGCCATGCATTTTTGTAAATTACCAGAGAGCACTTCTAGGCTTTTTTTTAGATTGTTTGGTGATGATTTTTTATTTTAATATAATTGGGTTATCTTGCATATGTTTAGATCTACCAAATCCTAGCTTGGTGTAATTTTTAGAGCTATAGAATAATTTTGGTGTGCATAACTAGATTTTGCACTTTTCTGTTATTGTTTATTCTTGTGTGAATATTTTGTATTAAATCTTTTTGTACTAGAGTTTATGTTTTCTAATATGATTAAATGTGTTACTTTGTTTTATCTTGATGTTTCCTTACAGAACTAGCATGTAAGAAGAGGTTTAGTATAGGGTGTGATGCTTAGAATAAATATGGTAGCATAGTTGTTTTCTAGCATTTTCTTGGGTATTAGAAATTGTGGTCTATTAACTATAGGTTGGGTAGCTTAATTTTTGTGATTGATATGGTAGATCCTGTACCACTTTGGCACTGGAATTTTTAGTATGTTACCTCTGTTTAGCTTGTACCTTTATTTATAGAAGATCATGAGTAGTATTGCTTTGTTTAATTAATTCCTATGAATATCACTAGCATGAGTAGTATTTTTTATGCTTGTTTAGTGTTTAATTAATTTTTCTCATGTATGACGAGAGGCATTGTGACCTCTTAATGCCTTGGTAAGTTAGTGTAACACCCACTAATTCCATTGCATTTTGGTTAGGGATATAATTTCCCTACCATAAACATACTTGCCACTAGCCTCTTTCACTTTATGTCTGCTTAGTAAATTTTACCAAAGAAAATTGAGTGTTGCTCTAGTAATGTTTGTTGAAGTGTGTTCGTGCTAGATTTGTGACTCCTAGCATGTGTAGATGGTATACTCTCTGTGATGTGGTGTTCCCTTGTAAATGTCATATTAGGAGGGGTTTGGTATTGCATTTGATTAGTTTAAGAGTTGTTTGCACTAATAGGAATATTTCCTAGTATTGAGGAATTATTTATGGGTAAAATTCCTTTGAGTGGCATACTTTTAGAAAGTGTTGTTTGAGTATGAGTAGGTTTGCATAGCTACTGTTATTATAGCATGTCACCATGATGCTTGTTCTTCGGTTGTTAGAAAAGCCTGGTCATTTAGGCATGGTTGATTCTTGTTGTTATTATGGGAGTAGTGGTTCTTATAGAATTAATTTTAGTATAGTTATCTACTAGCATTTGCAGGGTGTATGTATCTGTTATTGGGTGCTTATAAGCATGTGTTGCTTGTTAGGGAAAATTCATCCTGGTAGCGTTGATTGTTTCACTATTAATGTATTAGTAGTGCCCCTGGAATTTATGAGTTGTCCTACTTCTAGGAATATTCTTCTCTTGTGATTTGCGTATTCTATAGTGTGCCTTATGGCTTGTTACACGTGGTTGAGCCACTGGTTTTTTTAGTTGCTTTTGTGATTGAGTGCTTCTTTAGTCTCTGTGTGGATCTAAGCATAGTCAGTAGCTACCTTGTTTATCTGTGGTTTTCTTTGTTATTTAAAATGTTCTAAGTGATTACTTTAGCATGATTATTGTATCAGTGCTATTGTTGTGACTTTTTTGTTTACTTTTCTATTCATTGGGTTAGTGGGAAACTTATCTAGTTGGTGCTTGCTTGCGTTGTTGTTAATACCCACTGGCATGGGTATTACTTTTGATGCTTGTTATTACTTTAGTAGTCTCACCCTTGTGACCAAAGGCTATTTTAGCTTCTTCAATGTCTTGGTATGAGAGTGGTAAACCCACTAAACCCATGACCATTGGGTTGCGGGATATGGTTTCCCAGCCATAAGCATTCTAGTAATAACATTTATGCCATGAGTGTTTTTTGGTAGTTTTCTCGATAAAGATTTGAGTGAGTGTTTTAGTATAAGTTTGCTTAGTGCATGTGTTGCTTGGTATTATTGTTTGTCTTTGTTGGTTCTGAGTGTGTGTCTTTATCTCTTTTTACGATGTTAGAAAACAAAGAGGAAGAAGGCGTCATAGAGCTTTGTGTCAAGTTCGAGATACTTCAGAGCCAGGGAACCAAGGAGTTTCAAGGAAAGACATCCTAATGCTTGTTGTTACTATACTTATCATTATCTATCATGCATGTTTTTACTTCTGAAGTTTTACAAAAAAAATTGGTTAACAAAACTATTTTTGTTGTGGCTATTACTACTATTACTACTATATAAATTATTATCACGCCAGTAGTCAAAACTTGGTGTTACCAAGCCCATAGCCACCATATGGTATATTTACCACAAAAAATAAAAATAACATGAAGTCCCTAAGTGGACACCCTAAAAATGTGATTTTTGTAAAACAAAGGCTTTATGGAAAACCCGGTGGAAAGGTGGGGCCTTGTCCATGGGAGAATTGTGAGGAAATCATTTTTTGGGAAAGAGTGTTTTCAAAAATGAAACATAACCTAGTCTTCTCCGGACAACCATAACGTGCTGCCACTCTACGCCAACATAGGCACGGGGCTTGGCTAGAAGCTTGTTCTCGTTAGTGTGTGCTCTATCTCAAATTGCTATAAGGGATTGGATCCCTGAACCGAAATGTCGCCAAGTTATGAAACAAGGGGCATGCAAAGTGTGGAATGAATTTTACCTCTGGCCGCAACATTTGGGTCTCCTGTCATGGCAGTGTGGGACACGATGCCGGGGAGAACAAACCCAATTGAAGATATAGTCATATACTAGCTTGAACATAGTGGAAGGTTAGGATCAGTTATCTGATGTTTGCATACTGTCGGAGACAGTCCGTGGTTGTTCATGGTGGATGTTATGGATCTTGTGGATTGTGTAAACCTCTGCAGAGTAAAACTATTCGAAATAGCCGCGTCCTTGGATATAGACAGTTGAATGGCCATGTAGCTAGCATTATGTCAATGTTTTCAAAAATAATGTTTTGAAAGAGGATTAGTACCTGCGAGGTACTGGAAAGAGGAACTTTGTACCTGTGAGGTACACATGAGGAAAAGTTGGAAGCTTTTTTACAAGAAGTTTTGCAAAGAAAAACTTTCTTTACCAAACAAACTCTTACAAAACCTCTTGGATATGCGATATCTACAAGAGAAACTTTATTACTTTCTTTTTGAAGTATCTTATTCAACAAAGATATAGAGATGTCAAATCAACCATGATGTATCTTTCGTCCATCATGGGTAGCAAACCCTATGTATAGCATACCCATTCCACCAAATAAGCATACATGCATTTTATAACCTTCATAAAGGATGTCTTCCAGAGTACATTCAAATGTACTCACATTGGTTCGTCCCTGGTATCTTCTTGCCAGAGTTCGAGGATCAGCCTCAGGATGAGTTCTACGAGGAGGAGTACTGCACTAATGGTCCTGCGATCTAGCCTCGTTTCCAAGTTAAAAGCCTGTAGGTTAAGGCGTGACTTGGGCTCTACCACGTTGTGTGTTGTTGCCTTCCGATGTGTTTGTTGAGTTGCCTGCCCTGCGTGGCAGATATGCTAGACTTGGTCATGTGACTATTTGTGTAAGACCTTTATGTATTCGTGTAATGGATGATGTAATCTGTACTCCAACTTTATATGTTGTTCACGACTGGTTTGATCTGGGATCGTGAATGTATGCATACAGGAGGTACTTGGACGGTGGTCCCGGGGCCTTACAATAACAAGCAAGGATAAGAAGGTTTTGAGTTCTGTTTTACAATAATTGGAAGGGCTCAAAATTGAAAAAATTAACAGAATTGAAGAGGGAAAAACTCGGCCATTTCTTATGTGTTTTTCGTAAGATCAAAGTATGACTAAGAAAACAAGGTGACAAAGTATTTAAGAAGAATAAGGTGACAATGAAAGAAATAAACAACATTCCCAAACTTCTCATATTGGATTAGCACTAGAGATTACATAAGGATCAAGATTATCCAGGGTATTAATTTATCAACAACAAAAAATTGTTGCTCCTCAAAATTGTGTTTTCTCCCTTACAACATGCTACTCCGAAATGAGGATGTGACAGACCTTCCCCCCTTAAAATAATCTCGTCCCGAGATTCGGCGGTCTAATCATAATGGAAATCAGAAAACTCCTTCTTGATATAATCTTCGTGTTCCTAGGTAGCTTCTTCCTCGGAGTGATTGGTCCACTGAATCTTGAGGAATCTAATTGCACACTTCCAGGTAACATGAATATTCCTCTCGAGAACACGAATTGGCCTATCACCATAGGTCAAGTCCTGGTTTATGTCGATGGTCCGGTAATCGAGGTCCTGATAAGTGACATTCTTCTCAGGTACTTGGAGACATTTCCAGAGCAACGACGCATGAAAGAGATCATGGAATTCTAATAGATCAACCGAGAACTCTAGTTGATAAGAGACTTCTCCACGACGGGCTACGATCTTCAAAGGGCCAATATACCGTGGTGCAAGTTTTCCCTTGACATGAAAATGTTGCATCCCTTTGAGAGGTGTGACTCGAAGATGCGCGAAATATCCAACATGGAAAGATACTTCATGATGCTTTGAGTCAGCATAGCTCTTCTGGAGAGATTGGGTTGCCTTGAGTTGATCGCGGATAAGTTGAACTTGTTCTTCCACAGCACGCAGAGTGTCTACACCAAAGATTTTATTGTCACCAAATTCAGACCAATTCAGAGGGGTACGACACTTGCGTCCATACAAGGCTTAAAAATGTGCCATTTACAAGCTAGCTTGATAGCTATTGTTTAAGTAAACTCTGCAAATGGTAGACAAACTTCCCACTTGGCACCATAAGACAACACACAGGCACGGAGCATGTCCTCCAAAATTTTATTAACATGCTTAGTTTGTCCTCCGGTCCGTGTGTGATAGGAGGTGCTAAAAGATAGCTTGGTTCCAAGGGCTTCATGCAATTTCTTCCAGAATCGAGATGTGAACCGGGTTCCTCGATCAAAAACAATTCTTTCTGGAACTCCATGCAAGCTGACAATCCGAGAGATGTAAAGATCAGCAAGTTGATCTCCACGATTAGTAGTACGGACAGGAATAAAGTGAGAAACTTTAGTAAGTGTATCCACAAAAACCCATATGGCATCATGTCCTCGGTAAGTTCTTGGAAGTCCAGTGATAAAGTTCATTCCAACTTCATCCCATTTCCACTTGGGAACTTGGAGTGGCTGCAATAAGCGAGACATTGATGTTCTGCCTTGACATGCTGACATATATCACACTTGGCTACAAATAAAGCGATCTCTCGCTTCATTCCATGCCACCAAAATTTCTCTTTGAGGTCTTGATACATCTTGGTTCCTCCGGGATGAATAGAATAAGGGGTGTCATGAGCCTGAGGCAGAATGGTATGCTTGAGCTCAGACTCGAAAGGAACACAAATGCGGCCTTAAATCAGACTACTCCTTCGGAATCAAGTGTGAAACTAGGTAGTTTCTCCCGCCTCATGCGGTTCTTGATTCCTTCAATACTCTTCTGGCCTTTCTGGGCTTGCTTAACCTGATCCATCAGGGTTGGCTTAACTTCAATTGTGTTCAACATGCCAGAGCTAACCACCTCAATACCCAGTTGATCAGGCTCTTTCCACAACTCAGGTTGCGTGACCTTGATCATGACATTCATAGGTTCTCGGCTGAGTGCATCAACAACAACATTTGCCTTACCTGCGTGATAATGGTTATTCATATCATAATCCTTAATGAGTTCAATCCACCTGCATTTCCTCATGTTGATTTCATGCTGAGAGAATATATACTTCAAACTCTTGTGATCAGTGTATATCTCACACTGGTTTCCCATGAGAAAGTGTCGCCACGCTTTGAGTACGTGAACAACAGCAGCAAGTTCGAGATCATGGGTGGGGTAGTTGAGTTCATGAGGTTGCATCTTATGAGATATTACGAGATGAACTTTCCATCTTGCATAAAAACACTTCCAAGACCAAGCTTAGAAGCATCACAATAGACGTCGAAACTTTTAGTGACGTCCGACATTGTGTGAACCGGAGCAGACACAAGTCATTTCTTAAGCTCTTGGAAACTTTCTTCACACTTGTCAGTCCACTCAAACTTCTTGTGTTTCTTGAGTAGTTGAGTGAGTGGTCTGGCGATGCTTGAGAAGCCTTGGACAAATTTGTGGTAATACCCATCCAAGCCAAGAAATGATTTGACCTCGATTTGGTTGGTTGGAGCATTACGCTTCAAGACGGACCGTACCAAAGCTGGGTCAACAGAAATCCCACCTTCGGATACCACGTGTCCAAGAAATCCGACTTTTCTAAGCCAAAATTGGCACTTTCTGAACTTAGCATACAACTGATGCTTACGAAGTGTTCCGATACAATTCTCAGATGTTCTTCGTGTTCCTCTTCATTCTTGGAATAGATGAGAATTTCGTCGATGAACACCATGATGAACTTGTCAATATAATACATGAAAACCTTTTTCATGAGGTTCATGAAGTAAGAAGGGGATTGGTCAGACCAAATGACATCATTGTGTATTCAAACAATCCATAACGTGTGGTGAATGTTGTCTTCGAAATATCAGACTCACATACCTTCAATTGATGATATCCGGTGCGAAGGTCGATCTTTGAGAAGACTCGGGCTCCATTCATTTGGTCGAAGAGATCCTTAATCTTGGGCAACGAGTACTTGTTCTTGATGGTAACATCATTCAACTTACGGTAATCCACACACAGACGAGAGGTACCGTCCCATTTGTCCACAAAGATTATGGGTGATCCCCAAGGTGAAGCACTTGGGATAATCAATCTCTTCTTAAGCATACCTTCAATTTGCTTCTTCAACTCTTCTTCCTCCGGATTCATCTGGTAAGGCTGAGCTATCAGTCCAGTTCTACGAACTAACTCAATAATGAACTCGATATCCCGATGAGGGGGCATACCGGGAAATTCTTCAGGACATACATCCGGGGTATTCACATACCACAGGAACTTGATCAAGTGATGGGTTGGCTATGCTTTTATGGAAATGAACTTTAGAGGTAGGCTTGGTAGCAGTGTACTTAACCTCCTGTCCATCACTACTGGTCACGGAAATAGTTCTGGTGGTGCAGTCGATGACTCCCTTATACTTGGTCATCCAGTTCATACCAAGTACAACTTTAATCCCATGTGCGCCTAGTACTACGAGATCAGCATGCAAAAATTTCCCACTAATTTCAGTTGGCACATTATTGCAAGCATGTGTGGCTTTAGTGGTTTCTCCTGGTATTTGCACTAGCATAGAATTGTTCATACGACTACACTCCAAACTGTCGACACCCTGCCCAACAGGGGTGCCATGAATGGGCATCGCGTGAGCCCACTCTGTGCCGTACAAGAAAGAATCCACCCGCTGCCTGGACGATGGGCTCCCGGTGTGGCTTGGGGGGCCTACTTCATGAAGAAAAACTTCTACCCGCGGTCGGCCGGGCAGAAAGCTCCCGCGTGTCCCTCACAACAAGGATCGAGTGACATGCGGTGACCCCGTGAGCCAGCTGTCTCCCTAGCACACCCGCTTCCGCCACCTCGCAGGACAGGTGGCCTGGACTCCGCCAAGTGTCAAGTGTGTTGGGGGCTTATCGGCGTGATAAGTATAAATAGGCGGCCAGAAGAGAAGAAAACGGAGAGGAGAGGGTGTACACACACACCAGACATATAGTTACAGATCAGACATCCAGGACGTAGGGTTCCATCTTTCGATGGCCTGAACCTGGGTAAAACCTGTGTATCTGAGTCCGGGGACGAGCCACCCCCCCTTTCGCTTGTCATCGTGGGAGTCCCCGAGCCAACAATAGCCTACTCGCACACTAGCCGAACAAATCAGGGAGCTGGACGTCGGTCACTCTCGGTGTCCATGTTTCGACATGCGACATCTGGCGCACCGGGCGGGGGCGCATACGCCCCTGTGCCCGGATTTTAGCAACTCCAGGCGGAAATCATGACGCCAGCCGGTAACGTGGCGGGGACACGGAGCTCCCCCATGTACGCCAACCCCCTAGTAGTGCATACTCGTTCGCACACGTGGGCTGCTGGGGACAAGACCAGTCGTCGTCCGATGAGAGCCGATGCATTGCCCCGCGTGCGGCACACCATTTCGAAACAAGGCCAAGTGGTGGCTCAGACGTAGGCACCACCGGTCGTTCATCCTCCTCCTCAGAATGTGCCTCCCGCGGCGGGGATAACGTCGTGCCGTGGTGGAGGAAGCCGCCAGACCAGTCTCCCGAGCAAGGCGCCTGCCGGATCAGAGGCATAAGACGCTCCACCAACGCCTCTACTACCACGACAAGCATGCTCTTCCGATGTAGAGCGAAGGCCGTCATCGACTGGAGGGAGGCGGCGGTCCGGGACCGTTTCTCAACAGTCACAACCTCAGTTGTCTGGGCCCGCACTCCCGTGGAAGCATTGACCATGGCTAATGCCCTGCTAGAGCACCCTCTGCAACAGACTTCACCGGAGTACGACACCTAGAGGTCTCGGGTCATGAGCCTCTGTGGTGACCCAGCACACCACTGCATGTGTAGTGTGCAAGTCGGTGACATAATACTCATAGAAGGACTTATCCGTGAATATTACATCTCTCAGAGTTGTATAGCAGAAATATAGCGGGTCCAAGCAGAGCTATAGGATACAAACTTCATTACAAAATCTTGAGAATCTCTCTAATGAATCAAAGAAGATCTCATGCAAATAAAACATCAGAAGAAGCATTTCGAAGCTCCAAGCTCGAGAATAACTCTAGCTCAGAACCAATCCACTACGGCTTATGTCAGCCCTAAACTATGGCTTGTAACTGCTAAGTTCAAGAATGGTCTCCACCTACACCTTGATAGCTTCTCCTCCACCAGCGTTGTTGATGATGATGCTTTACCGACTAAGTAGTAGAACACTCCACCTAGCTTCATGAGGTAGCGATGGCTTCACGATGACGACTTCCAAAGGCTTCAACTCTAAGAAGGGGGTCAAACGGGAACGAATGAGTAATGAGCGTTACTCAGCAAGTTCATGATATATAGTGGGTGGTTTGATGCACTAAATACAGCTTTAGACTCGAAAGAGTCATAAGCTAATGCAAGGTTTTGTAAAACTTTCTTCAAGAGGTTGTTTTTAATTCTGAAAACTATGCCCGCCAGTCTTCACGGGATTAGAACTTTCATGGAGTTGCCTTTCCTACGACATTCGCAGCTCCTTCCCGGAACAGGGGGTAACATGCCACATATTTTTACACTCTACAGAGGTGCGTTACTTTACTCATGGACGACCAAGACCATGTTGCACAACCAGGCGCGCGATCCTGTACACTCCCACTTAGGTGTGGGGCCCGGTTGTTGGTCTAAGCCAAACCGTGCTTCTCCGCACAACGCATGCCCACCCATTTCCACCAGCAGGTTGAACGCCTGATTCCACCCCTCACGATGGAGATCTACGCTCCCCTGGAAGACATTCATAGACCCCAGAGTATGTGGGACGTAAGGGCTCCCACCCATGTGCATGTAGTCTCGCAAGACCTACAGCGTACGTCTCTGGCAACCCGTTGACATGCGAACGAGAAAAGATCACAAATGACTTACTCCCCCCCCATAGAAGACCCATGGTTAACGCGAATTTACGGTGCAAGAATCCTGACGGCAGTTGTGATTAATCCTAGGTAATACTTTCCCATGCAAATGGAACCTTCCTTTGACCTATTCATCGTACCATGGTCCCATCCGCCCACCAAACAGAACACTACCACTTGGGTAGTCATTCAATTAGTCATATTATTATAAAAAAATCGGATCATGCATTCTTTTGAGCGGAGGTGGTATTACGATAGGGTTTTGAAAATAATTGTTATGAGATAGTTCAAAGGACATGAGCAAGTGATGAACTTGCCTGAGATTGAAATAACCATAATAATTCATGTCTTCGGGTTCAAGGGTCACGTAGACAATTCCGACATCTGAAATATAGCAAAGTAGTCCCGGTAAGGACTACATAAAACACTGGCAAGGATGATATATGCATAGCAATGAGATGCATCGTGAAATACCCTGGAAAATACCCCAGCTTACAAGTGTAAGCCACGTTTGATACGATATCTTAATCACACATGTTTTAGGTGAATTGTTTCATTACTTGAGGTGATGTGGTTATTACCTCTTTTAGAGTTACATGTGTTTCACTTTTAATTGGCAAACAATTGTTATCATATTTAAATAGAGGTTTTTATTACTTGGTTAGGTAACAGGACAACACATGAAAAATAACTATTGACAAGATAACAGACACAATTTATTTTTGTGTTCAAATAGTATAGAGCTAATGACATCAAGTTTATTTGAAAATAAGGAATTAATACAACTAACTCTATCATCACAATACTTGCTAATAACTTGTGATGGTGGGTTTATTAGGTGTGAAAACATGAGGGTTTTTATTAGTAAAGAAAATAATGATGTGGTAGTTGTTTATGGTTATAAGGAATATTACAGAATTCAATTATACCTTTGGAAACAAGTTAATGAGTTGAAAAAAATGTTTTATGATTGACATATTTGAATTGGAAATGCTTCGTTCTTTAATTTGATATATCATTTTCTGTTTTCAAAAAATATTTGAATAAGTTATAAATTTATTAATTTTAAAATAATTAAATGATTAGACAATACATTGCAAACATAAAAACTTCGTCGAATGACTTTGAAAACATCAAAGATGCATTGTATTTTTCATTTGGAGCATTTTGGTATATAACTTGTATTTTTCTGATTTTATGAATTATTTATTATTTTTCTCGTTTTTTTATAATTCTTTTATTAGAGAATTTGGTCAAATGACCATTTTGCCCCTAGGCTGACAGGTGGGTCAACCTTGGTTGGGTTGAACCCAACCCGCTGGCATGGTCGAGCCAGACCAGACCAGACCCTCGCCTGCTCTCTCGTTCCTCCTCTCTTCTTCTCCTCGCCCGTGGCGATACAGAGGCGACCGCCATCGCCTCACCTCCGGCGATTTACACCGCCTCCCTCCGAGTAACCCCGCCGCTGTGACCTAGCGCAAACGATGCGCCTCCCTGCCCTCTACTCCTTCCTCCACCTCCATCTGTGTTTCTCCCTCTGTGCCTCCCGTGGCAACCCTAACCCTAGGTTTCGGATGCCCGGGGTGCTCCACCCCTCTCCGGTGGCTCCTGCTCCTCGAGGTGGCTCCAGGATGCTCCCGGTGGTTCAAGTGCTGCTGCTGCTCAAGATGGCTGCGGTTGCGGTGACGATGCCGCCGGGACGGCCTCCTGGAGGGCAACCGTGGATCGCCGCCGTTCAACGCTACCTCGACTGGCTGTGGTCACCACGAAGGTGACCACCTGTGAGTACTCCTCTCCTTCTCTCTGTCCCCTCACCTCTCTCTCTCTCTATCTCCTTCTTTCCCCCTTGCTCTGGAGCCTAGCCATCGTGCTAGATCATGCCATGCCCCCTGTGAATCCCTCTGTGAGGTTGTGAATGATTGGATTGGCTTTGGGAAATTTTCCCCATGGGTTAATTGATACAGAGGATGTGGAGATCTTGCTATGCTCTGTGATGAACTAGTGATTTATTGTGCTCCTAGGGTTATCTATCTGATGCTATAAACTGTGGGATGTTGGTGGTTGTCATCCTTATGCTGGTAGTGGAAAATTATCTGGGATTTTACTCCCAGTGCCATTTCTGTGAAATGGTTCCCTTTGGTTACTCCATGTGATGGATCCTTTTGGTTTGCTATCTGATAAACAGATCCTAATAGCATGTGGCTTCCAACTTTCTATGGGTGTGCTTGTTTGTTGGTAGGTGTTACTCTGAATGTTTATTCATAGAATATGCCATCAACCTATGGTTTATTTTTACTGTCTCCATGTCCTGATACAATTGTGTTGAGGTATCAGATCTTTAGATCTGGTGCCCAGCAACCCTGTGTGTGTGACATGATACAGTAGCCCTTGGCTAATGATTTGACTTAGGATCGTTTTGCTAGAAATCTATACCTTGTTGATCTAATGCTCATTGGCATCAAATGATAAGAACATATTACTTCACATTATTCTTTTACTTCTTTGAAGCTTATTAATTAAGAACAATTGCTTGCACTTGTTTCCTTTGCCCCCAAGCCAATGATGCATAGCTGGAGGCCTTTTTCTAAATAAGAACAGATACTAAACTTGATAGATCTATCCCCAATGATGCGTTTAGCATAGCATCATATGCCTCTCTGAGGGTACTAAAATCCCAACCAATCTTGTGTGCAACTAGCCAGTGAATGGCTAGAGGGTACCAAGAAATTCACCTTAGGTGATGATCAAAATGGTTGGTGGATTTTGGTGCTTGTGGCTTGCTTGATTATCTCTTTTTTCTCCCTGGTACCTTGGCCTTGTATTCTTGATTGCAGGCTTGCAATCAGATGCTCCAGTATTTAGTGAAGTGAATGATTTGGTGGATTTGCTTCTCATGTTCTTGGTTGCTTTTGCAACCCGAGCTATAGCAGAGGAAAGTGAGGTATGTGACCCCTCTCTTACGGCTGCTGATGGGGGGATGATAACCCCGTAGGCCAAACTCCAAGGAGTAACCCGGCCCAAAGGATGGTGCGCAGGATCCGGCTAAGGATAAGGAAACTTGTGGAAGGCCCAAGCTTGTAGGCCCAGTAACCCGGATTGTGGGTTACTGTAAAGGAAAGTTAGGGTTTGTGCGCCGTGTCCGGGTAGGATCCAGGATGCGCCTTGGAGAATAAGCCAGGGGGTACGGGTGCTTTATAAACCGACCCCCAGGTCTAGTTTAGACAGAGATCTAAGAACCCTAGCAATATCGCTTGATATCGAGCATCTAGTGTAATCCCAGAGTTGAGTTGTTATATCAAGATCGGAGACTCGGCGACTTCGATTGCCGGCTACCAGATCGAATTGCACCATGTTTTCCTCTGAGCTAAACCCTCTCCCAAACGCCTGTGTCGTCTTGCCCCAAGATCAGTTACCCCTGGTAACGTCTGCCGTGATTATCCCACGACAGTTGGCGCCCACCGTGGGGCCTGCGTCCAAAGGTGTTTACATCACGGGAGAAGCTCGGAAGAGCATGGAGAATCTTGTCGTCGGCGAAATCTACATCGACCACAAAGGAGAAAAGATGGTGGACGATTCCGGCTGGGGGCCAGAGTCGAATCACCTCGAATCCGGATCCGTCGTGACAATCGGCCGGATCAGCGTCTTCATTGGTATGGTATGTACTTCCAATTCGATCCCTGACAATATTGGATATGATTCTGTGCCAGGAGAAGCCACTTCTATCCGATCGGATGATGAAGAATCGATTGGAACGACACATCCGGCAGAAGAACCCATCGCGGAGTGGGAACAGCCGGAGGAGCCGGCATGGACCCCGCGCGACCGGGTCGAAAGAGAAGATGATACCGGGTCTATCCTGGATCTGCTGGAAAACCGGTATGAGGAGGAGAACGGCGAGGAAGAACAGCATGAATTTACACCGGGTATCGTACGCCGAGTTGCAGTCTATGCGGCTCCCGCGGCCAATCTCAACCAAGGAAACGCAACCGCGGCATCAGTCGGGGCGGCTCAGGCAGTGGCCCAGCAGCAGGGCGCGGCTAACGGAGACCCGGTTTTGGCCCGGGTTGATGGAGAGTCGGCATCAGTAACCAGCCGAGCAGCGGATGAGGAGTTGCATGCAAATACGTTCGGATTCCTGGGAAACCGGACACCAGGGGCGGGTCCTTCGAACCCGCGCCACCCGGCCTTATTCGATAATAATCTGATTCTAGACCCCACGGTTCTTGCAACGGTTATCACTCCGGAAAACGCAGCGGAACGTGTCAGGGATCTGGATGTGGCTCGTCGTGCGCTGGAACAGCAAAGAAGGCAGGTAGAGGCAGAAAGGCAAGGGATGGCCACGCGGCAGCGTGAGATGGATGCGCTGGAAACTCGACTCCGAGAGGAAACGTCTAGAGTACATCAAAGGCATCAAACCAGGTTACCAGCAACGGGCGGGGTCATTAATCCGGCTAATTTATTTGTCACACCTCAGGATCAGCCGATACCAGTGGTGAACCAGGGAACCGCACCCCAACCGGCAACAGCAGGGACACATCCGGCAAATGAACGGGCCGGGTTACCCCCACCACAGACTAGAGTCACAACCGGCAACGATCTACCACCACCGCCACCATCACGATTCCGCACACCGGCCGGTCACTACAATAACCCCATGGACAATGTGTATGCGGCGACACTCGCGTTAAATCAAATCCCTGTGGGAGAGTCGCCCCATGCAGAGAAGACCCGGCAAGCCATCGATCTGTTGCACACTGCGGTGGCACAGCAAGCCAATTATCCGGATCATAGAAGCGGTATGCACGGGACGCCATACGTCAGTCAACAGCAAGGGAATATCCAAACAAGTTCAGCACGGCGGAGGGAAGAGCAGCAGCAAATGCCGCCTCCTCCCCGCGTTCAGGCAGCATCAGCAGCACAGGCTGTCGTGGACAGTTCCAGAGCCCGGAGGGCCGCGGCCGGGTCTGCAGCGCATGGACTTCCCGCAGCATCGCGCCCAGCCGCGCCCCCCGCGGTATCACACGTTTCTAGAGCAAGGCCGGCCTCAACCGTTCTTGCGGGACCCAATATCAGAGCTGAACCTTACCCGGAAAAATTCAAAGAGCCAGGGAAAGTAGTGAATTATGAGCCAACTATGGATCCAGAAACATGGCTAAGCAGTTATGAGATGGCAATGTCGATTCGCAACGCGTCCGAGAACCTCCAAGACAAGTTCATGTACTTGATGATGTCAGAAGGAGCAGCAAAGTTGTGGTTCACCAATTTGCCGGAAGGATCGATCAAGTCCTGGGAGGAATTGAAGACCGCGTTTGTCAAGCACTTTCATGGGACGTGCAGGAAATTGTTCACTATTGATGATCTAGAGCGATGCGTCCAGAAGAAGGGAGAATCGGCGCGCAGTTGGGTGCGCCGGGTTATGGAGATACTTCACTCGTCCACGGATATTCAGCCCAAGGATGCACTACAGGCCATGGCAAAAACATGCAAGTATATACCTTTAGTGCAAAAGTTAACTCGCATGAAGTCTAGTCGAAATGCGTCGGAAGTTACAATGGGAGAATTGATGGATGCGTGCAACAAACACGCTGCGACAGATACTACAGAAGAGGAAGTTGATGACAGGAAGGTAAAAGCAAACACAAGTAATAACGGAAGAACCGGCAATGGATCAACACCGGGTAATAACGGAAATAGCCAGAACAAGCGCCCGTTTGAAGGAGGCTCCGAGTTTGTCGCCAACACAGAAGCCGGGTCTTCGAGGCCCAGAGCAGAAGGAAATTTCAACGGAGGTAATCACAATGGAGGAAACTATCAAGGACCGCCAAGGCCGGGTAACAATTGGGACATATTCAGGATGGCATGCCCGAAGCACAGCAGGAACGGCAGGCCAACTAACCACTCCCTGGAACAGTGCGCCGACTTACAAAGATGGAAAAATGAGGAAGTGAACAGAGCTATGCGAGGTACAGGACGGGGAGGAGGACCGGGTCCAGGGGCAAACCCGGGCAACGGCCCACCCCCAGCTGGTAACCCGGCGGCTGGAAATCAAGGTAATAACCAAGGGGGGGCAGGAGGTTTCCAGGCTAACCCCAAACAATTGGGTCAATATCATGTGCATACCACAGGGGGCTCTAACAAGGACAAAAAGATACTGAAGCAAGCAGTCAACTTAGTTTCGTCAGCTGTCCCGAGATACTTGAGATGGTCAGAACAGGAGGTAACATGGAGCAGAAGGGATCACCGAGAAAGAGTGGAGCACCCGGGAGTCTTGGCATTAGTAGTCGCACCACAGGTCAATGGGTATGAGCTGAAAAAGGTTTTGATGGATAGTGGAAGCAGTATCAATATACTGTATTGGGAAACCTTCCTACGCATGGGCCTCAAGGAGTCTCAGCTACAAAAAAGCTCAACAGTTTTTCATGGGATAGTGTCGGGTCATTCAGCGTGCCCCGAGGGAAAAATCGCATTGGAAGTAGCCTTTGGGGAGTCAAAGGATAAATATCGAGTTGAGTGGCTTACCTTTGAGGTATTCAAATTGCGCAGCCCTTATCACGCGTTATTTGGAAGGCCGGCTTACGCCAAATTCATGGCTAGGCCGTGTTACGTGTATCTACAGCTAAAAATCCCGGGTCCCAAGAAGACCATTACCATACATGGAAATCGAGACATAGCAGCCGAATGCGATGAGGGAGACGCAGCAATGGCCGAGCAGGCCTGTAGAAAAGAAGAACTCAAGCACTACCGGTCTCAAGCAGACCCGGAGGACAGAACCACATCAAAAAAGCCGAGTACTGAAGGCGAAAGAGCAAAATCCAAGATAGCACAAGATGCTAAAATGGTGGCTTTTATCGAGGATGACTCCTCCAAGCAATCCGCCATAAAAGAAGAAGCTGCACGGCCGCTCACAACCAGCCGCGTCATGGAAACACCCCACCCGGGTTGGCTAGTAAACCCGGTACTCGTCATGAAAAAATCCAACATGTGGAGAATGTGCATCGGTCACGCCAGTCCGGGACCGGTGTCCATGAAGAACTAAACAATGTAACGGGCAGCAGGTTTCAGACGCGCTCTTTTCCTACCCAGGGTACCTGAGGGGACTGGAAGGTTTTTAATGAGGCGGCCTGCTGATCCAAACTTTCTCGCATCAATAAAGAGATGGTTATCAAGTCCTATTTCATTACAGCCCAATTACAAGTAAGTAGTATCCATGTGACATCAATATTTCAGTATCATTAAGAACATTGAGTATATATAGGTCTCGGGGGCTGGTTGCTCAAGTAGCCCAGCCACAAACCCAAAAGACCCGGCCTTGATGCCTATGAGTTATAAGGGCCGATTATTCGCAAACGAGTACGGCTGCAATCTTATAACCGGACAAAGGAGCCAAATTTTCTTGACTTTTCTTACTTAAGCTCGATGTGACTCGCACTAAAGTGGCATGATTCGTTCGCTTACGATTACAATCAGCCATGAAGCCCAATGGGACTTGCCTGACCCTGTTTTCGTATAGATGTAACAACATGGTATCCACGCGAAAGCCGGCTTACAGTACAAGATAGTCAAAAGGGTCATCTAAACCACAAGTTTATGCAGAGTACAAGGCTAATAGCCGGAAACTCAACAACTATCAAGCATAACTTCAGTACCTACACGGAATGGCTTTAGGTTTTCGATTCGGTAAAAAACAATTTGTTCTCTGAGAAAGACCACACCCCCATGACTCGGACTTTGGGTCATGGGGACTGGGGACTTCGTAACAGAAACAAACTACTTGGCTATCGAAGTTCGAAAGACCCTACCATCCGAGTCTTGGGGACTTAAAGAAAAGTCCACTTATCAAAGCCCCTGGCACTCGGAAAACCGAGTCTTACGAAGGGAGCCAAAAAGAGAAACGGATATCGAGAACAAGTTCAAAGAATGGACAAATAGCACGATAATCGAAAGGCCGGGAAAGCCGCAAAGTATATCACGGACTAAAAGTACGTTACAAGTTACGACATCAGTATCAGGGGTGCACAGGCGCACCCTCAAAAGCATAATAGTTTGAAAACAAAGCATCGCGTGACCAAGGTATTATGATGGTACTGCCCTATTCGGCCTCCTGAGTACGGTCTTCCGGGTCTTGATCCTGGGCTTGCTGCTTAGCCTTCCTGGCAGCATTACCCGGACTCACCGCACCAGGGCGGACAAGTGGAGGGACGGCTGGTGTAGAGGCAGACGGCCCTGCTCCTAACTCGCCTCTCTCTTCGCAGTTGCCTCCCTCTTCCTGGCCGAGTTAGAGACCCACTTCTCCAAGATATCAAAGGGCGGGGGTGCTTCCTCTGTAACAACTTTGCCATCAGCGTCGTATGCACTCATGATCGTGTTTAGATCCAAACTATCGGCCAAAGTGGTAGCCGAGGGGCGCACTGCGGCTTGTATGGCCTTGAAATCTTTGGGTGTAAATTTGGAACCATCCGCCTTGAATTCGGGAAACCCGGATATTACCTTTGCCGGGTCAAGCTTCGGAAAGAAAGCCTTGGCTAGGGTAAAGGCCCGGGTCATACCAATCCGGCATGACGAGCGTTTCCAGATTTCAATCCAGCCAGGCACAGTGGAGTAGGCTTGAATGAGATTTTCTTCACCCGGATATACTTCCGTAGGCCATTTCACGGCATCCAGTATAAATTTTGTGCCGGCAAAGAAAGTCCGGAGCACGGTCTTTAGGGTTCTAGCCTTGACAATGGCATCCTCCTCTGGGGTCGCAAGGTTGGCACCTACAGTTGTAACAAAAGGAAGAACGTATCAGTAATCCCGAGTATGATATAATAAAGCAAAGACATGAAGCCAATCGGCAGCAAAAACTTACTAAGCAAGATCTGATAAGTATCGGCGACTTGGTCCGATAGTTTCTTCAGGGCGGTCTGAGCGGTATTGCACTTCTTCTTGTATTTGGAAACATCCTTCTTCAAAGTTTTCATGTCATCCTCAAGGGTTTCCCTTCGTTTTACCTCGGCAAGAAGAAGTTGTTCGGTCTTAAGTAAAGTTTCATCAGACCGGGTTATCTGTGCCTGTAAGTAGCAAGGAACGCAAGTATCAGTTGGATATTATGGTAAGCTGAATATGGCGTAAAGTACCAAGCATAACTTTTGCAAGTCATACTCGGAACTTGGGGACTAGGTACGCAATATGAGATACCAAGTGTCCTTACCTGGTGCTCTGCAGCCATGCGCTCCAAGATCTTGCTCTCCGAAGTCTTCATAGTGAGGAGAGTGTTCATCAATTGATCAAAAGTGTCTTTACCCGTATCAGAGGACCCGGGGCCTTGGAAATTCCGAGAAGGAGCTTTCTTCTTAGTGGGAGGCGGAACCCGGGTCATTTGTATGTCGGAATCCGACGCTCCTTCTTCTGCACCCAAGATTGTGGCTTTGTTCTTCTTGCTTGCATGGGAAGCAATCGGATACTCGGCTTCTTGTGTGTCCGGGTTTGTCGGCGATGCTTGTTTTTCGCCGCTAGACGCGGCTGTAGTCTTATCAGTCGGGCTCCCCTTACCCGGGCCCTCGGTCTCCATATCCTCTTGGTCGCTGATAACGACCGTGGCCCTATAGATGTTGTCAGTGAGCAGCTAAATACACAGTCAGGAAAGGGTGATGAAATGTGGTGGAGCATCAGGAAGGGGATTTTACCCGGTATTCACCGCAAAGTCCAAAGGAAATCCGTCGCTGGACTCGGGAGAGGCTGAAAATTATCAAGTCAGATGTCATGTGGGAATGGTTTAAGGAGAGTGTTTCGACCGAGAAAAGATAGGGTAAGTACCAGCCCGCCGAGTCGGGGTCGATGAAATACCCGGGTTAAGGGCATCATCACCCGGGTTATTTCGAGTTGACCTGCGCTTGGTCATGGGCGACTCCTTCAAGCATGGCCAGTGGAACAACGTCAAGGTAGCTCATGTATATCATTAAAGGAATACGAATTGAATGCGAGGAGGAGATATGAAACCTTGGAGGTGGCCTCTTGAGTTTTTCTTTTTGATCCGACTTTGATTGTCGGCTCCAGTTCCTCCTCGTCGCTGGCGGATTCTACTTTGCCGTCGGAGTTCTCTTCCTCGTCATCTTCTCGTTCCGGATATCATCAAAGTTATAGTTGGAAATGAAGGGGTTATGATGAGCTTAAAGGAACCAAATAAAATCCGGAGAGTACCTTCGTCCGAGTTAACGGCTTCTTCTTGCTCCTCTGGACTTTCGGAGCTAGGAGAGGTGTTGATTTTCCAAAAATCATCATCAGCCTGAAAAGTGTCAGTACAAGGGTTATCAATTGTATCGAGTGGAAAGAGCAAAGGTAAAGGCATCAAAGTCGGGTTTTCACCTTGGGGGCTGGGTTCTCGAGTGTGAAGGGCTCCAATCCGGATATGTTCCGGATTACCTCAAGCTTTTCTGTCAGAAAACCCTTGATGGTTTTGTGAGTGTCGCCAGCTGCGAAGATGTTGTCGGAGTACCGGAGCGGGTCTGTAGATTGCCCCGAATACTCGCACATCAACTTTGTGCGGATGGAATTGGGTTGAATCCGGAAGTCGACCCAAGCCTTCACCAGGTTGAGCCCGATGAGGCCTTGGGCCGTGAGAGTGTTGATTTTGGCTAGTAGAGGTTGAATTGCCTCCCTGTCCGAGTCAGAGGCGAAGGCACTAAATTTCTCGGAGATGTCAAGAAGACCCTCTGAGCAACCCGGCAGCTTCTTTTGGCCGGGTGGGGAGGTGTCTTGGCAGTAAAAGTATGAGAGCTGCCAGTGCTTGACATGGGAGTTAAGGGTGAGGGGTGGCATCAAAGAATTCTTGCGGCGCTGGATGGAAACCCCGCCGCAAGCGAGAAGCGCCCCGTCACCGCTCTCGCGACACGGTTTGCACTGAAAAAGCTCAATGAAAAGAGCTAGACTTGGCGAAGTGCACAAGTATGATTCGGAAAGGACGATGAAGTGAGAGATGTTTAATACAGAATTAGGCCCGATGTCAAAAACGCGAAGGCCGTAATGACTTAGAACATCACGGAAAAAAGGGTGACCCGGTGGGTGGAAGCCCCGGGTCACATGTTCCACGAAACAAATTACCTCGCCTTTTGTCGGGGTGGGCCGGGTCTCCTTGCCCGGCACCCTCCACTGGATATCCTCTTGAGGAGGAAGAACTCCCAGCTCCACCAGCTCCTCCAACTTGGCCTTGGTGACCGTAGACCGCGCCCAGTTGGCGGATATGGAGTTGGTGGCTTTAGCTTTGGTTGGAGTTTTCCCCTGCTTTTTGGGAGCCATGTGGTTGACCTGCAAAGTACAAGGTAAAAGGATAAGAGGACTAAGACACGGAAGCTGTGAGCCGGCCGAGTATCGGCAGGGTAATATTGAGACACGAAAATTGCGTGTAATCCGGGTGTTAGCTCGCAGAGTAAAGTTCGAAATTATCCGGGTATCAAGTATTATGGCGAAAATTATGGGGATCTAAGCGTTGAAGGAGCTTTTGAGGACGATGGATGGCTGCATAGGCACTTAGCGCGAATAAAAGGAACTGGAAAGGGGAGGTCCGGCCGGGTGATTGAGGCAAAGGCGGAAACTTCGAGTAGTTCGAGCCCAGATTGGAAATTCCATCTTCAGATTTGTGGCGAAAATAACAATTGCAGGTAGTAGGAGAGTGGATTGGAGTATGCATCTTATCTATTGGGCGAGCTAGAAAGACTATTAGTAGCCTAATTCGGCATGGCCGAGAAATCCTTGGCGGGCTGATTTGGATCTATTCTGAGGTAAAATCAAAAATTGCAAGGGCAAATTAATGGGTGCAAGAGGCTTACCGGAGGAGATCTGAGTGAAGCCTTGCGGAGGCAGATGGCGCAAGCCTGGTGTCCCTTCGCGGTTCCTGACGGGCCGGATGGAGATTTGCCGGTGGATCTTGGCGGCGGCGCGGGGCGAGCTGTGGCGGAGCGCAGCCTCCGGCCGATGGGCTCCGGTGATGCGCGCGGGATTTCCGTGGTGGCGCTCAGTGAGGATGAGCTCGGAGGGAGAAAGGAAGCGGAGTGGGGGGGGGGGAATGAGCCGTTAGGGTTCGGGTTACCCCCAAGGAGCTTATTTATAGCGCGAGTGGATAAGCCTGGTTCAGTGAGCGGGAGCCGGGAGTTATGGAAGTAAACGGCTATTTATTTGAGTTTTGGCGAGATGCGCTTTAAATGTTGAGCAGGGGATCTGAACGAAAAGGAGAAAGAGATCCATCCCGTGATATCAGGTCAATTATCAAGTGTAAAATCTTGACATTTTGGGGTTTTACCTGGGAAAGTAAGTGTAACAGCCCAAGTATGAAAACTACCCCATAGAATGTTTGATTTCCTGTTTAATTAAAGTATTGCATCATGTCATCATATTGTTGCATTTGTTTTCCACTGTTTTCACAACTCAAATTCAAACCTTACTCAAACAATGTTTTCATACTTGTTCTGTTACAACTTTTGGAATAAAAATAACAAATAAAAACAACCAATTTGTTTCACTTTATTCCATGTGAATCACTTAATAAAATGGTGTTATAAATTCCACTAAGCCTTTCCAAATTGGTTTTCAAATTCAAAGCAAACCATCAACAACACCTCCTTTGGAGATTGTAAAATATCAAACCATTCCAATAATTCTAATCCAACTAACAATAGGGTTCCTCCCTATTAAGTTGTTGTTTCTATATTAATTAACAAAATATTCCAATTCAAATTAAATATTTCCAAACAGAATCAATTTGAAACTATAAACACAATAACCAAAACATTCCTTCATTCTTTGTTTCCATTTATTTCTTTTGGGTCACCCTATTTAAAATTTTGGTTTCAATAATAATTTTAATACTCAAATCATCCACATTTGAAACAATTCCAAACAACACTTAAATTTTGAATTCTGGGAAAAATAAAAGTGGTCAAATGGTTGCTAATATAATAATTAAGCCACCCAAAATTTTCCATAATTTTTCTCCCTCAAAATTCCTTCTTTTTCTTCCAATTGTTTTCTGCAAAAAAAAAAACAGAAGTAAAGAATAAAAAGGAAAACGTTCAAGGGGGGGGGGGGGAACCAACCAGCCCAGCCCACCAAATTTTCCAGCCCAGTACCCCCCTCCTGTCGCTGTCTTCCTCCTCTGGCTGATGTCACTGTGTACGAACCTCGCTACCACCGCACGATCATCCCTTCCCCTACCCGATGAGCTGCCGTACAGGAGCTACTCCCCCCTATATAGCTCACCTTCCCCCCTCTGCTGCAAACCCTACTCCCTTCCCCATCGCTGCCGTCTACCCTTCCTTCTTCCCCAATGCCTCTGTTTCTGAAAAACCTGAACACCACCGTGAGCTCACCGAGACCACCTGCCTCCTCATCGCGGCCACGATCTGATCACCTCGAGGAGCCACTGGCGATGGGAATGGAACCGTGGCGCCTGCCCGCATCTCCTCGTCCCCTCTCCGCTCGCTGGGAGCAACCGCAGCGGCCGCGCCGTCGCCGGGGAGAAGCGCCGCTGCTGCCTGCCGTCAGGCAGTCGTC
This sequence comes from Alopecurus myosuroides, assembly GCA_028641055.1. NCBI lineage: Eukaryota > Viridiplantae > Streptophyta > Magnoliopsida > Poales > Poaceae > Alopecurus > Alopecurus myosuroides. The sequence continues at coordinate 103,187,387 of CM054063.1, read as the reverse complement.
ATCGACATACAGAAGCGAGGTGAGCAGCGCCTCCTATCCTCTCCCGTCCCCTTCTTGTTGTTCGCCTCCACACCCCGTACCCGCACGTTACCTCCACGCACCGCGAGCCCTAGCCACCGGCGCGGCAACGCCGATGATCTGCCGATCGAAGCTTTGTTCGTCAGGTTCAGAAAAGGCCCGATCGGTTCAAGATTCAGTTAACTGCGGCGATACTACCTCTTCTTTCGTCAGACTCCAGTTGTGTCACAAGTTCAGAAACACCGCACTGGTCTCGTTCCCTGCAGCGCAGCCAAGCGACCCGGGTTCGATCCCCGCGGGCGCAAAACCCCCCCATTTTTCGTTTTTCTTCCACAGCGCGCGCCTGGCCCCACGCGACAGTGACTCCACTGCCACGCGTGCGTGCTCTCGCCACGCTGGCCACGGGCCCCCCTGGCAGCGTGTGTGTATGACTCCAGTGCGGTAACAAAAGGTTTAAAATGCATCTGTTCAATTTCTATTTCTTTTTAATTGGCAGAATAAAGCCCTAAACTTTAAAAATCAATAACTTTTAATCTATAATTCTGATAAATAAAACTTGTATATGTTTTCTGTTCAAAATTTAATAATCTTTCCAAATAACTTATTTGTGTACTGTTTTGGATTGTCCATATGCATTTAAAAATTCAAATTTGAATAATTCAAATGCTAATTTCTAAAATCAATAACTAATTATTTATTAATCCAATAAATGCAAATAAAATATGTTTTTGATACCATTTTGAATATCCTATTCAAATATAATTTTTGTTTTCTGTTTTGAATAATTAAAATTGCCTAAACAATTTAAATCTTGTTTAATTCAATTAAAAATTGTTTAATATTGTTTAATTCATAGTTAAATAATCCTAAGTCCAATTTCAAAATGTGAAACATGTAATCCAACTAAAATTTGATAACCTTTTCAAATATAAACTTTGTTATTGTTTTGAGCACTTTAACTTGTTGAAAACAACAACTACTTGTTTAACACCATTAGGTAACCAATAATTTCCAAAAACTTAATAACTGTTTTCTTAACTTGTTAACCATCATTCCAATTGCCTTTAATTTGTTATCTTATTTGTTTTCATCATGCATGCATCATGCTAATTCACTTACACCTGATAACTAATTATAGATCATTTGTTTCCACTTTAATTCATGGACTCTTTCCATATGCAATCCAATTGCATAGGGGTCCAATTAAATTGTGTTATCTTGTCAAGTAGTTTATTCTGATGCATCTATTAACATGACATGCATCATCCCATGTTTGTGCACCTATGCCATGATAATGATTGTTTATCTTTCTGCATTGCTTGTTTGCTTCTTCTCGGATACACGACGACGTTGAGACCGACGATACTTACGACATCCCTTCTAAGGAGTTAGCTCAGTACCAGGCTACTGGGTTTGCAGGCAAGTTATCACTCACATGAACCACTGTGTTCCTTTCAACATTGGTTACCGATACTTTCCGTTGTTCTTTTCTGCTAGCCTTAGTAGTAGTTGTTTCTGTTACGAACCCATCACATGAATCCCTTAACCTTGATATTGCCTCACCTCCACTCCTATCACCCCTTTGGTTGAGCCAGTGTCTTACTAGCATGCTTAGGTTGTTTTGCTCGAGTCTGTTACCCGTTACTTTCTGTTACTACTCTTTTATGTTCTGGGGGCTCGATGTTTAATCAATCAATCATGCTAATGTTGCTATTAATAATAAATTTGATGATAAGGCACCGGTAGGAGGCCCATGAGAGGTTTTGAAGCCTGCTAGTGTCGACCCTAATAGGAAAAGGGTCTTGTCTACTGATCCATGATGAGCGCACTAACCGCATGTGGGAAGCGAGTATGGGCGCCCCCCTCAACTTGACCTGATTCGCATCTCGTCCAAATCGCCTCATTTAGTTCGTGTTTTCCATTTGCCGCATGCATGTTTTTGCGAGCCCAGGCCAGGGTGGAACTTTTGTAGTCGGCATATAGGGGGACACGGTCTTAGAGTGCTATGAGGGTCCCTTTTCTTCGGGGCTTGATTAGCCGTGCGCCCAAGGTTCTTTGGGCTTGATGCGAAGAATGGTTGGTTGTGTAGAGTACCCCGCTTGGTGGGTTAGCTTCCCATCTGGCGGGTTATTCTTGCGTGTACGGCCAAATTGGTGCAACCCTGCAGGGATAATCTTCTCGAGAAGCCGTGTTTTCCGCGGTTATGGATTACTTGGTGAAAGTACTGGCTAACAAGTACTCAGGACAACTTAAACATAATGATCAAACATGTTACCCCCCATGATTAATAACTTGACTAGTAATAGGCTTATTGACACAATAATTTGATCCATCATTATTACAACTGTGTGAGTTATCCTTGGATTGCTTCTTTGGATAAGGGGCGAGATCCAGGATGGGTTTTGTTTGAAGTTATCTTTCAGTTGGTTACATTCCTCGATCTTATCTCCTTTCTGTTAGCCGGAAGTGGTAGAATCTCTGTAGTTGATTAGTGCAGCCAGTTGCAGCATCTTTTATATCCCCTCTCTTCCATTGAACCCAAGGCATCTGTGCTTGGTGTTGACGGGTTACACTTTGGTGAATTGTGAGTCTTGCTTGCCAGTACGTTTATGTACTGACCCCTTTGGGGCTGTGGTTTCCGCAGACCTACGTTTCCGAAGATCTACATGGTGGCTACTACGTGGAGTATGACGAGACTGCTGACGAGTAGATAGCGGACCCGGGCAGGATCCGAGACTTCGTGGATGGGCTCCGTTTTTTTTTGTTTCCGGCCTCTTAGGCCTATTTGGTTCTTGTCTGTACTCAGACATGTTGAATGCTTCCGCTGTATTGTAATGATGTATTGTTGGGGCATGTGCCCTCTGAATGATTGTATTTGCTATCTCTGCTCTAATGAGAGCCATTTGCAACTTATTTCAATCTTTTGTGTCGTAGAGATCTGTTGTGATATCACTTGTTAAACGCCGTTGACGTACCATGTGTGTATGGTTTGAAGTACGTCGACGGAAGTGCCTTTGATCTCTAGTGGATAGTTTACATCGACGATGGAATAGCAGGGCTTGTGTTGTCGCGCATAAGCTCAGGCCTACCAGGAAGCTGGGACGTGGGAGCAGTTATGCCCCATAATCCAAGCATCTGCTATCCAGTTCGTACGGTGAGTATCCCCTAGAAATCAGGGTGCGACAAATGGTATCAGAGCCTGTCTGCCTGTAGGATCCCTTTTTACTGGTCGCAGTTGAGTCTAGAAACTATTTTGTAGCTATACAGGAAAAATGAAACGTGAGAGTAGGAATTCTGTTCTTTTTCTTCTTTCCCCACCCTCCCTCCCTTTTCTGGTAAGGAAGTGCAACGTTGATTTCTCCCTTCTCATCTAAACTTTCAAGTTAGGATTTCACGTGTTTTGGGTTCTCCGTAGTACCTCAGGTTTTTGTTCTCGTTTTCCCCGGTGTTGCTTCGTTATCCTGTTCTTTTAAAGAACCTTTCGTCCGTTGAAATCTTGTTGTTGTTTTCCACTTCAATTCTTTTACCGGCGTCTAATCAAAGTTTCCCCGTTCATCTGCTAAACTCTATTTCAGCTAAAGTGTTATTTCATACCGGAGAATCACATTCCTTTGTGTCAACAATCTTTTCCACAACACACAACCCAATTCTGGTTCCACTAAGCAATCAAATCTCTGTTCACTCCCCGGGATCTCAAATGTTGACTTCCAAGATAAGTAAGAACAATCCAATTCTAATGGGAGGCCACATATTCCTCGTTACTCTCATGTTGATGATTCTGACATTGATGTTATTCTTGGTGTTGCATTGATGGCAATAACTCTGTTCCACCCTTATTACAGATAGTCTATTCTCCAAATGAGTCAAATTCCATCCAGCTTTACACCCTACATACAAAACCTCTTCCTTCAATTGAAAATGTTCCGGTGGTTTCCAAATTCCCTCATATCTTTCCAGAAGAGTTGCCAGGAATTCCTATTGTTTTCAACTTCCAGTTAAACTATCCAATGTGCACGATGTGTTTCACGTGTAACAACTCAAGAGGATCTTCCCAAGAAGTTTCCGAACCTTCTCTTTTCTCAGTAGGAATCTCGGGGCGCGATTCCTTCAAGGGGGGCGTTTTGTAACATCCCAAGTATGAAAACTACCCCATAGAATGCTTGATTTCCTGTTTAATTAAAGTATTGCATCATGTCATCATATTGTTGCATTTGTTTTCCACTGTTTTCACAACTCAAATTCAAACCTTACTCAAACAATGTTTTCATACTTGTTCTGTTACAACTTTTGGAATAAAAATAACAAATAAAAACAACCAATTTGTTTCACTTTATTCCATGTGAATCACTTAATAAAATGGTGTTATAAATTCCACTAAGCCTTTCCAAATTGGTTTTCAAATTCAAAGCAAGCCATCAACAACACCTCCTTTGGAGATTGTAAAATATCAAACCATTCCAATAATTCTAATCCAACTAACAATAGGGTTCCTCCCTATTAAGTTGTTGTTTCTATATTAATTAACAAAATATTCCAATTCAAATTAAATATTTCCAAACAGAATCAATTTGAAACTATAAACACAATAACCAAAACATTCCTTCATTCTTTGTTTCCATTTATTTCTTTTGGGTCACCCTATTTAAAATTTTGGTTTCAATAATAATTTTAATACTCAAATCATCCACATTTGAAACAATTCCAAACAACACTTAAATTTTGAATTCTGGGAAAAATAAAAGTGGTCAAATGGTTGCTAATATAATAATTAAGCCACCCAAAATTTTCCATAATTTTTCTCCCTCAAAATTCCTTCTTTTTCTTCCAATTGTTTTATGCAAAAAAAATATAAAACAGAAGTAAAGAATAAAAAGGAAAACGTTCAAGGGGGGGGGAACCAACCAGCCCAGCCCACCAAATTTTCCAGCCCAGTACCCCCCTCCCGTCGTTGTCTTCCTCCTCTGGCTAATGTCACTGTGTACGAACCTCGCTACCACCGCACGATCATCCCTTCCCCTACCCGATGAGCTGCCGTACAGGAGCTACTCCCCCCTATATAGCTCACCTTCCCCCCTCTGCTGCAAACCCTACTCCCTTCCCCATCGCCGCCGTCTACCCTTCCTTCTTCCCCAACGCCTCTGTTTCTGAAAAACCTGAACACCACCGTGAGCTCACCGAGACCACCTGCCTCCTCATCGCGGCCACGATCTGATCACCTCGAGGAGCCACTGGCGATGGGAATGGAACCGTGGCGCCTGCCCGCATCTCCTCGTCCCCTCTCCGCTCGCTGGGAGCAACCGCAGCGGCCGCGCCGTCGCCGGGGAGAAGCGCCGCTGCTGCCTGCCGTCAGGCAGTCGTCATCGACATACAAAAGCGAGGTGAGCAGCGCCTCCTATCCTCTCCCGTCCCCTTCTTGTTGTTCGCCTCCACACCCCGTACCCGCACGTTACCTCCACGCACCGCGAGCCCTAGCCACCGGCGCGGCAACGCCGATGATCTGCCGATCGAAGCTTTGTTCGTCAGGTTCAGAAAAGGCCCGATCGGTTCAAGATTCAGTTAACTGCGGCGATACTACCTCTTCTTTCGTCAGACTCCAGTTGTGTCACAAGTTCAGAAACACCGCACTGGTCTCGTTCCCTGCAGCGCAGCCAAGCGACCCGGGTTCGATCCCCGCGGGCGCAAAACCCCCCATTTTTCGTTTTTCTTCCACAGCGCGCGCCTGGCCCCACGCGACAGTGACTCCACTGCCACGCGTGCGTGCTCTCGCCACGCTGGCCACGGGCCCCCTGGCAGCGTGTGTGTATGACTCCAGTGCGGTAACAAAAGGTTTAAAATGCATCTGTTCAATTTCTATTTCTTTTTAATTGGCAGAATAAATCCCTAAACTTTAAAAATCAATAACTTTTAATCTATAATTCTGATAAATAAAACTTGTATATGTTTTCTGTTCAAAATTTAATAATCTTTCCAAATAACTTATTTGTGTACTGTTTGGATTGTCCAAATGCATTTAAAAATTCAAATTTGAATAATTCAAATGCTAATTTCTAAAATCAATAACTAATTATTTATTAATCCAATAAATGCAAATAAAATATGTTTTCCATACCATTTTGAATATCCTATTCAAATATAATTTTTGTTTTCTGTTTTGAATAATTAAAATTGCCTAAACAATTTAAATCTTGTTTAATTCAATTAAAAATTGTTTAATATTGTTTAATTCATAGTTAAATAATCCTAAGTCCAATTTCAAAATGTGAAACATGTAATCCAACTAAAATTTGATAACCTTTTCAAATATAAACTTTGTTAATTGTTTTGAGCACTTTAACTTTTTGAAAACAACAACTACTTGTTTAACACCATTAGGTAACCAATAATTTCCAAAAACTTAATAACTGTTTTCTTAACTTGTTAACCATCATTCCAATTGCCTTTAATTTGTTATCTTATTTGTTTTCATCATGCATGAATCATGCTAATTCACTTACACCTGATAACTAATTATAGATCATTTGTTTCCACTTTAATTCATGGACTCTTTCCATATGCAATCCAATTGCATAGGGGTCCAATTAAATTGTGTTATCTTGTCAAGTAGTTTATTCTGATGCATCTATTAACATGACATGCATCATCCCATGTTTGTGCACCTATGCCATGATAATGATTGTTTATGTTTCTGCATTGCTTGTTTGCTTCTTCTCGGATACACGACGACGTTGAGACCGACGATACTTACGACATCCCTTCTAAGGAGTTAGCTCAGTACCAGGCTACTGGGTTTGCAGGCAAGTTATCACTCACATGAACCACTGTGTTCCTTTCAACATTGGTTACCGATACTTTCCGTTGTTCTTTTCTGCTAGCCTTAGTAGTAGTTGTTTCTGTTACGAACCCATCACATGAATCCCTTAACCTTGATATTGCCTCACCTCCACTCCTATCACCCCTTTGGTTGAGCCAGTGTCTTACTAGCATGCTTAGGTTGTTTTGCTCGAGTCTGTTACCCGTTACTTTTTGTTACTACTCTTTTATGTTCTGGGGGCTCGATGTTTAATCAATCAATCATGCTAATGTTGCTATTAATAATAAATTTGATGATAAGGCACCGGTAGGAGGCCCATGAGAGGTTTTGAAGCCTGCTAGTGTCGACCCTAATAGGAAAAGGGTCTTGTCTACTGATCCATGATGAGCGCACTAACCGCATGTGGGAAGCGAGTATGGGCGCCCCCCTCAACTTGACCTGATTCGCATCTCGTCCAAATCGCCTCATTTAGTTCGTGTTTTCCATTTGCCGCATGCATGTTTTTGCGAGCCCAGGCCAGGGTGGAACTTTTGTAGTCGGCATATAGGGGGACACGGTCTTAGAGTGCTATGAGGGTCCCTTTTCTTCGGGGCTTGATTAGCCGTGCGCCCAAGGTTCTTTGGGCTTGATGCGAAGAATGGTTGGTTGTGTAGAGTACCCCGCTTGGTGGGTTGGCTTCCCATCTGGCGGGTTATTCTTGCGTGTACGGCAAAATTGGTGCAACCCTGCAGGGATAATCTTCTCGAGAAGCCGTGTTTTCCGCGGTTATGGATTACTTGGTGAAAGTACTGGCTAACAAGTACTCAGGACAACTTAAACATAATGATCAAACATGTTACCCCCCATGATTAATAACTTGACTAGTAATAGGCTTATTGACACAATAATTTGATCCATCATTATTACAACTGTGTGAGTTATCCTTGGATTGCTTCTTTGGATAAGGGGCGAGATCCAGGATGGGTTTTGTTTGAAGTTATCTTTCAGTTGGTTACATTCCTCGATCTTATCTCCTTTCTGTTAGCCGGAAGTGGTAGAATCTCTGTAGTTGATTAGTGCAGCCAGTTGCAGCATCTTTTATATCCCCTCTCTTCCGTTGAACCCAAGGCATCTGTGCTTGGTGTTGACGGGTTACACTTTGGTGAATTGTGAGTCTTGCTTGCCAGTACGTTTATGTACTGACCCCTTTGGGGCTGTGGTTTCCGCAGACCTACGTTTCCGAAGATCTACATGGTGGCTACTACGTGGAGTATGACGAGACTGCTGACGAGTAGATAGCGGACCCGGGCAGGATCCGAGACTTCGTGGATGGGCTCCGTTTTTTTTTGTTTCCGGCCTCTTAGGCCTATTTGGTTCTTGTCTGTACTCAGACATGTTGAATGCTTCCGCTGTATTGTAATGATGTATTGTTGGGGCATGTGCCCTCTGAATGATTGTATTTGCTATCTCTGCTCTAATGAGAGCCATTTGCAACTTATTTCAATCTTTTGTGTCGTAGAGATCTGTTGTGATATCACTTGTTAAACGCCGTTGACGTACCATGTGTGTATGGTTTGAAGTACGTCGACGGAAGTGCCTTTGATCTCTAGTGGATAGTTTACATCGACGATGGAATAGCAGGGCTTGTGTTGTCGCGCATAAGCGCAGGCCTACCAGGAAGCTGGGACGTGGGAGCAGTTATGCCCCATAATCCAAGCATCTGCTATCCAGTTCGTACGGTGAGTATCCCCTAGAAATCAGGGTGCGACAGTAAGTTAGGTAATTGGGGAAGAGCCGGGTTACTATATGGCCACCATGGAGTAAGGCCTAGCTATTTATTGAGGCGCTTTAACCCGGCCTCCACATACTCGTGTGTTTGATATCTTTGCAGGGAATAGCGAGCGCTTCAAGGAAGGATCCATGAAGCCCAGGCTATTCTGGGGACTACTGATGGGGGGATGATAACCCGGTAGGCCAAACTCCAAGGAGTAACCCGGCCCAAAGGACGGTGCGCAGGATCCGGCTAAGGATAAGGAAACTTGTGGAAGGCCCAAGCTTGTAGGCCCAGTAACCCGGATTGTGGGTTACTGTAAAGGAAAGTTAGGGTTTGTGCGCCATGTCCGGGTAGGATCCATGATGCGCCTTGGAGAATAAGCCAGGGGGTACGGGTGCTTTATAAACCGACCCCCAGGTCTAGTTTAGACAGAGATCTAAGAACCCTAGCAATATCGCTTGATATCGAGCATCTAGTGTAATCCCAGAGTTGAGTTGTTATATCAAGATCGGAGACTCGGCGACTTCGATTGTCGGCTACCAGATCGAATTGCACCATGTTTTCCTCTGAGCTAAACCCTCTCCCAAATGCCTGTGTCGTCTTGCCCCAAGATCAGTTACCCCCGGTAACGTCTGCCGTGATTATCCCACGACAGCTGCTGTGGTTTTTATACCACAGTTGTGGTTTTGACAGCACAAAAGTTAGTACATGAGTGTGCTGTGTGCTTGTACGTGAGTGTGTTGTGTGCCTGCTTGCCAGTGAGGAGATATTTTCTCCAGGCATTCGGCTGATCTTATCCTTGCCTGCTATTATTTTTGTGATGCCAGTTGTAATTCCAAGTCCATGCCTGTGATGTTGGTCTGAGGCAATTCTTAACAGAATAGATACTACATATCTGGTATTAAACCCTGTGATGATCTTATCAGTGCAACTCACTGACAACCTGAGGGTACTAATCCCCCTCCTAACCACTCTGTTTTAGTTTTGTGTTTCTGTTTTGCAGGTGTTGAAGATATAAGCTGCTATGGATTAGATAGGTTTAGTACTAGGGTCAATTCCTTGTAATAGCTCATTTGTACAATTGTTGTAATTTTTCTCTTTTGGAACCCATTGTGAAGACATTGTAACTTATGTGATTATTAATAAAATTTAATTATTTTTCTTTATCTATTATTGTTAATATTTAAAGATAACTCATTATTTGCTATCTCAAATATGAGTCCAATGATTTATATTTAAGATATAATCTTGTCTATCTAATTTGATTTCAAATTCAAATACAATTCAAACTTAAATTATAATATTCCTAAATTTAAATAATTCAAACTTTTGTCTCTCAAATTCAAATATAACCCAGAGGTCATGTCGAAATTCCATCAACTTCTAGTACCAACCTCTACCTAATATTCAGTTACTTGATGGAACCTCATTCACTCCAGGGTTTTAGTTTTGCGATAAATTTATTCAGGTTTTGCAAACACATGTATGCAGATGCATAAATTAATATTCTGCCCCCGTGAGTTCCTAAACGCTGGGACATTACAGACATGTGGATGAAATAGATGGTTATTATTTCATACTTGAGAATTGTTTCCATTAAAAATATTATTATGAGCTCTTCATGTCTAATGGGTTTGACAGAGGTTAGTGGTTCACTAATATATCCTAATGATTTACTGGATAATTTCTTCTAATCCATTACTGAAACAGTGTTGCTTCATCTGGTCCTCTGTTGCTTGATGTTCTTCTCTCTAGTTGTCACTAGTCTTCTGTTATCACCTTTTTCACTTGTCAGTAAGATTATTCTCTGGGATTCCATCATCAATTATCTCACCCTTGTGGTGAAAACAACCAGTAACTCCAAGCAAGGATTTTACTTAGAGGATTATAAAAATATGGGGTTGGTTTTATGACATCAATTAGCCTTAAGAATATAAGAAGAATTTGTTGACAAGTTTGCAAGGCTTGTCCCAAAATTACTTTTCCTATACAAGAGACTCAGATGTACTAGGTTATTCAACCTTCTGTTTGTTTGTGTATGACACTCAAGTGTTTGAGTATACAAAAGTGATCTTTTAACAAGGTTGCAAGGCTTGTTATCAAACTACTTCTATATAACACTAACATTGGAGTATCACACTGTTTCAAGAGTGTTAATAAGATCAAATCAATATATAAGAGTTTCTAATTACTCTTATAATAGGTTGGAATATCACTTCTAGAACAATCTAAAGAATCCTTCTGTAGATCTTCTTGTGATAGTTCCACCTGTCTTGTGGTTTCTTCTCTTGCAAAATAACTTGGAGGAGATTGGGAAACAAGATACATTGGTCTGGCCAAAATCACAAGATCTAGATTAAGGGTTAATTCATGCTTTTATTATTCTTCCATACCTTTCTTGTTTTGCTTCCCATAAATTATGCTCTTAAATCATACATGTTTAGTTTTAATTAACTTCCAATCCAATTCCTCTATCATAGGTTATATCTTGTTGTTATTCATCACTTGTATCTAGAGATGCTTTAGTTTTAGAATGTTAATTTGAATAGAGATGTGGAATGCTTATGGAATGATGACTTAATATAGGAAGTTAATAAAGTGGTTCCTTGATGTGTTGAGATCTCATATGCTCACTTATATAATATGAATAAGACAATGAGCATGCGAATGTTATTAGGGTTTAATGACTTATGTAATAGTTGTTAGTTGGTTACTGAGAGTGTCATGTTGTTATTTTATATTATTCATTTGTATTCATGATACAAACATAGAGGTTTGGAAAGATCATATGTGATGATCATGGTTTTAACAGTGATTGAAGAAGATTTGATTCTTCTCTTAGGTACTTCTTTTATAGTTGATGAGATATGTACATATTCGATAAATACGTTAATACAATTATATCATTTTCCACTTGTGGGTTTTGAGTTAACACTAGTTTGTATCTGTTGTGTTCTATTGAACCTTTGTTATTTACTTGTGATGGTTCACCTGATAATTATGAGATGGTTTATAGAGATGTTGAGGAAATGAATTGATAACTTAGGGAGTTGTGGTTTTATAGAAGATCACATATATGTTGATGAGATGGTTCAATTGGGTATTACTCCTTGGCGGAAGTATGATTATCACTTATGTGGTTTGGATACTCACCCCTCTTTGGTTGTAGTTACCTAGTGAATTATCCCAAGTCACTTATAGACTTGTGGTTAAGGTTGTTGATAATTTGTGTTTGATCATACAAATTATGGTTTGTCTTATCAAGGGATTTGGTGTGTTAAGATACTTGTTATAAATATCATTCCAAATGTACTCTTGACTAGGTGAACTAGACCTATTTCATCATGTCAAGTGAAACTTTGGTCACTTTGATTCGTTTAAACTTTCGCGCCAAAATTTCCCGTACTTTTAGATGCATGCTTTGCAAATGCACATATTAAATTTAGATCCTTATAACCTCCCAAACACTGGGATGTTACAGCCTCCTGGCCTTCGCACGAAGGGGAAACGACTCCATTCATGGGCGATCTCATTCGCACGCGGGGCCTAGCGCCTCCCTTCAACCGGGAATCCCACGCCCTGGGCTCGCTCCTTCTCGGGCGAACAAGGTGGACCGCCCTCTGGGACAAGGAGACCACATGTTCGTTGGGTCCACCCCTCTCAAAAAAACCTACCGCCTTCGGAGGCACGGAGGGAAGGTGCCTTCCCTCGGAAGCCATGTCGTGCTCAACCCTCCAGGGATGACAGCGGCATCGCGGATCCCAAAGAGATGGGGCAGGCTTCCCTACATGACGGAGGCGGATGCCTGGCCTTTACTCTAGATCTCTGGCTGGTAGTATGGCCGCACAAATTCTGTTTCTATATACCAGCCACATATGATGGAACCACGGATCCAAGGGAGTTTTTGCTGATCTACTCAACTGCGACGGTGGCATCACGAGCGGATCACAAGGTCATGTCCAACTGGTTCCCGCTGGCCATGTCTCATGTCACCCGCCCCTAGCTGATGCACCTACCACGAGATTCGGTGGCTTCATGGACATACATGTGCGAGAAATTTGTGAGGGCTTTCCAAGGGGGCTATCAGTCCTCGGGGACCCTCGCAGATCTTCAGCATGTCCACCAGAAACCCAGGGAGACACTTCGATCCTTCATTGCACGTTTCTGCAAGGCCGCTCATCGTATCCCGAACGCGCTGGAACCCGTAGTGATCATGGAGTTCCGGCACGGCGTGTGCGATATCAGGTTGCGAGAGGAGCTGGCCTACCGCGAGCCCACCGTGACGAGGATGCTATTCAAGCTAGCAGAAAAATGCAAAAGGATGGAAGAAGGGTGTCGCACCCCGGAACTGGTCCTCAAAGACTAGGAGGAGGCCGACGCCCCGAAGAAGAAGAAGCGCAAGAACGAGGACCGACAGGTTCTCGCCATGGGGAAGGAGGAGACCTCAAATCCTCCGTCTCCGCATAAGGGACAGGTCGCTGCGGTCAAATCCACAGGACCGTGGTGCCTAATTCACAAGTCCAACGACCATGATGCACGGGACTGTCCGTCCCTTCAGTCAATTCTGGATGAAAGAAAGAGGCGTTTCGGTGGTCGGGGCGGTATCCCGAGGACCTTCTTTAACTGCGGAACCCCGGGGCACATCACCCGGGAATGCACGCCCCCGGAGTGGAGGAACCCGGGGGCGAGGCTACGAAGGTCCACGCCCAGGAGCCGATCCGGGCACCGGGGACTCCCCGACAACCAAGGACCAAGGGTGCGGACAGGCATCGCCGCTCGTGTACCAGAAGAGAGCATCGGGATAGAAGCTCACGGCGGAGCCTTCCTGGAAGCTAAGGACGTGGCTTACATCCACGGTGGAGCATGGACACCTTCCTCTCATGGGGAAGTGAAGAAGCTTTCCCGAGAAGTCTGTACCACACTTCTTAGTGTGGAGTTGCAGTCGGCCTTAAAGTGGTCCCACGTTCCCATCACCTTTAGTCAAGAAGACCATCCTGACCGCAATGCCAGGGTGGGCACATTGCCACTGGTGGCCGCCCCCATCATCAACAACGTCGTTGTTAGCTGGATGCTAATCGATGGATGTTCGAACATCAACCTCATATCCACTAAGTTGATGACTAAGTTGCAGATTACGAAGACCAGTTTGGCGCCGACGGGTCCATTCCAGGGCATTACACCAGGAACTACCCAGCCACTGGGGAAGATCCTCTTTCCCGTGACCTTCAGCACCAAGGAGAACTACCGGACGGAGATCATCTTCGACGTTGCCGACATCGCCATGCCTTACAATGACATCCTCGACCGGACGACACTGGCAAAGTTCATGGACGTTGTGAATCACACGTAAAACTCCCTAAAGATTCTGTCTTACTGGGGAGTAATGACCGTGACGATTAACGCCGGAGATGCAGTGGCCTGCGTGCGGCAGGTATACAAGGAGATCGCGGCTATCGCAGCTCAGAAGCACAAGGAAGCATCCTCCATCGAGTCGGGCGAAGGGGCCTCCTCTTAGGCGTGCAAACCTCGGGGACGGGTCTCCGAGACGAAACGCCGGGGAACGTCGATCTCGCCAAGAATCTGCACTGGCGTATGAAGCTGCTCGACGTCAGGCTAAGTACAGTATGTAACTTTGCAAATAGAGCTCCGTTAAATATGCCAGCATCAGTAACGAGAAAGCAATAAAGAAAACCCGATGAGGGACGGTCCGCAGAGCGACCACCATTTTGGGTCGAGAGCTACGGCATCTCCAGGAACCTCCCGGATGTAAACCGTTGTGGGGGACCTCCATGCGAGGCAGGCGATGTAATGATGAGTAACCCTTGGTTTAAACTTTCTTGAGCCTAGCCTTTAAACCTCTCTCAAGTCCCGGAGAAAGATGTGGATTTTTTTTTGAAATGAGCATGAGCAAGGGCCGAAGTTGCCTAGCCAGAGATGGTCGAGCTAGAGCACAGGGACCACTCTTGGAGGACGCAATTATAGACGCTAAAAAGCTCATGCTCTAATCACTATAATTTCCACATATTTTGGGGGCAGGAGGATGTATGGGGGACCACTCACAACTTTGTAGGTTCAAACCCGAGTACACGGCGGAAGGGATTAGCGTTCACTTCGACGACGGGACATCCAACCGCCAAGGAAGCTGGAACAAGGAGGAACAGATAAGGTTTTCCTTGTTTATTCGTAGATAGAACCCCTTTTATCTCTTAGGTAAGGTTGCTTTGTACGGCTAGGGCATCGGGTGGGCGGCCTTGGGTGGCGTAGGATTCACGTGAGGCATCCTAGGGTCTGTCCCGGGGGCCTCACGCGTGGAATCGCATGCTCAAAACCGGAGGGGTTCGGATACGGCACTCACCCTGCAAGCAAAAGAGATCTGGGTCATCGCCGGGCAGTCTGGCGGGAGTCCAGGTATTCCGAGCACCCCAAAGACGCAAGGAAATTTCATACAAAGTAGTTTACCTACGGGAGGAAAGCGGGGGTTGGGGTCAGATGGGAGTCGATATACTTGTTGTAAGAGCAATGACACTCTAGTAGGATTACATCGATGATAGGGCAGGGATGCAGTCCTCAGGAGAGGACCCTTCTGCTTCATCCCCAGAGGATGCGCCATCTCCTGAAGAGGGCGTGCCTCCCCTAGAAGAAGGCCCACGCGGTGATTCTTCTGCAGGACCCCCCCCCCACTCGAGCTACCAACCTGAGGACATAAGCGGGATATTACATCCTCGACCGCAACAGCTGCGATCCTCCTGGCTACTTCCTTGTCTTCCTCTTCGGAGAACTCCTCTAGGAGTTGGTCGAACGGGAAGCGAGGCGACAGAAAGGACACGCGCGGTAGGATGGCTCCTTCCACTTCGCGAGCCTTCGCTTGGGCTTGGGCTACGTCCCTCCCGGCAAAGAGGGAAGGCAGCGCGTCAAGACGGCCCACCAGGTCAGCATAGAATCTATTGATGTTTTCAAAGCTTTGATCCTGCAGGTGACCAACCAGGAGGTCCAGGCGGTTCATGACGGCTTGTGCGGACCCCGCTAGGGTGAAGAGAGATGGTCAAGCTTGATCAGCTTCAGCGCCGCCAATTCGCGACTCTTCTTAGCGACTTGGCCGAGCGGTCAAAGTTCTTCTGTTTCTCCTCCAGATCGCCACAAAGTTGGGAAATCATGCCCAGATGCGCGGCAACAAGCTCTTAGTGGGAGTGGGCACGCTCTTCAGCCCGGCGACAGGATTCCTCCATGGAGGCCACGACGTTCACTTGGTTCTGTTCGAACAAGCGGATGTCGCAGGGCAAGGCGCCGCCTCAGCTCGGAGACGATGCTAGGATCTTCCTCCTTCCCGAGGAAGAGGGGTGTTAGTTTGCCCCTTTCTGCATTCAGGATGGTGCGCTGTCCGTCTAGCTTCGCCTGCTGGAGGGACAGCTGGTGTTGCCAGTCCGCAAGACGACGCTGCACGCACCCGGCTGCCTCAGCTGCCAGCTGGTGATGGGTGGCCAGGCTATCAATGGCGCGGCAAGATGCCTCCAGATTCGACGAGTGGAACACAATACTCGTCAGGTCTCAAAGTGGGGATCCCAGTTGCTGGGAACCCGAGGCATCGGTGGGGGCTAGATCTAACTAAGGGAGGGAGGAACGTTCGGGGTCTCCGGCCAGACCGGCGCTCCCCGTCTCTGGGGCCCTACAGTCAACAAGTGACGGATAAGTCAGGTACGTTCCCGCTATAACTGGTTGTGCAATAAAAAGCATTGAGGAGTACCTGCCCTGCTCCCGCTCGGGCTCGCAACCAGAATGCCATGGCCGGTGCTGGGCACGCGTGTTCCCTCTGCGACAGGGCTCCCGCAGGTCCTCTTCATTAGGAGGACGGGCAGCCGAGCCTCCTCCCGCGGTCGCTTGCCGTGATCCCCAGGACGGAGATTGCCGCGGCAACTGCGGAGGGGGGCGAGAAACCGTCAAGAATGGAACCAGGAGAAACAAACGAAGGCAAAGGAGAAAGTGGGGGCGTATCTTGGAGCTCTAGGGGTCACCCCCATGTTTTTGTTCGAAGGAGCGGACTCGGGCAGGAGGCTACTACGTCCGGGAATCGTACGACGCCCCGGGGAGGAGGCCCCTGGAGCGGAGGCGGCAGCAGGGAACTAGGGAGGTTCCCCAGTTCGTCCTCTTTAGGAATGATCCCCCACTCGTTGTAGTTGGGCATCTACACCAAGACGAAAGAAGGTTGGGGAGAAGAGGCCACGGGGACCATGGAACTCGGAACCGAGTCAGATTCCGTTTCCGGGGCCTCCCCAGCCAGCAAAATCACCCTTGCCTTTAGATCTGACTCCATGGCCCCTTGGTTCGAAGCCAGTCGGGTGATGTCTTCGAGGAGTGTGACATGCCAGGCTGGGTGCAACCTTCTCTGAAGAGGGGAGAGGCAGTTGCGAAGATAATGGGCGACGACGTGCCTCTCCTTGAGGCCATGCTGTCTCAAGGCGACGATCTTGGCGTACATTAGGGCAAAGTCGGCATCCCGGAGACCCCTGTCGCCTCAGTTGTCTCCCATCACGATGACCGAGGTTGGCACTGAGAGCGCGGCATGGGGCTCCGGGAAGCGGGCATACACCCACTCGTGTCGCCAGGATTCCCATCTCTTCTTTGCTAGGGGAATGAAGCGGTCGGCTAAACCTGAGTGGAAGCAGAAAGATACTGACCCTGATATGAGGCCTCTGGTCTCTATGCGGGGCGTGAAGAAATGGCGGAAGAGCGCCACGGACAGTATGACCCCTATGAACGCCTCACAGAGGTGCTGGAAGATGGCAAACACCTATACAACATTGGGATGAAGCTGGACGAGGCAGAGGCTGTAATCCTCTAGTACGGCGTGGAGGAAGGACGACATCGGCGACACCAAGCCGGCGCGGATGAAGCATTTGAAGATGGGGACGTCCATCGGCGTGAGCGTGTTGTTTGGGGTGTCAGCAGCCAGCAGCACGGACGCGTTGTGCTTGTTGCCCGACTTCACCACGGACCCCCGCGCCAGCTTGTCAGCTGCATGTTGAAGGCACCCAGGAGGGAAGAACACCCGGGTGACCTTCCAACTCTCTCACTCAAGCTCAGAGGCCGACATCCTGGACATATCTCTCTCCTTCTCTTTCTTCGCTCCTAATCCCATGTGGAGGTGGAAGGAAGAAAATTAAAGGGAGGTAGGGGGAGGGAAGTTGCGGAGAAGATGGAGCAAAGAAGAAGGAGGTCGTGGGAGCGGTGGGGTGCGCAGCCGGTTATAAACTCAAAGGCAGGAACCGCCGCGTGCGTTTCCCCTCCCTGGGCATTAACCATGGCCGCATCACCCCACGTGGCGGAGCACTACCCCCACCTCTACCTCGGGGCCCGCTCTCACTGCGCCAGTCTGCGCAAAGATGACTCACTACCTGGCTTCCCACGCGTCCTCGGGACGGGGCACACTCGAGTGCCCGACGCTTCGTGATGGAGGGATAATAACCCGGTAGGCCAACTCCAAGGTGTAACCTGGCCCAAAGGACGCTGCGCAAGATCCGGCTAAGGATAGAGAAACTTCTGGAAGGCCCAAGTTTGCAGGCCTCGTAACCCGGATTGTGGGTTACGGTAAAGGAAAGTTAGGGTTTGCATGCAGTGTCCGGGTAGGATTCAGGGTGTGTCTTGGAGGGTAAGCCAGGGGGTACGGGTGCTTTATAAACCGACCCCCAGGTCTAGTTTAGGCAGAGATCTAAGAACCCTAGCAATATCGCCTGATATCGAGCATCTAGTGTAATTCCAGAGTTGAGTTATTCTATCAAGATCGGAGACTCGGCGACTTTGATTGCCGGCTACCAGATCGAGTTGCATCATGTTTTCCTCTGAGCTAAACCCTCTCCCAAACGCCTGTGTCGTCTTGCCCCAAGATCAGTTACCCCCGGTAACATCTGCCGTGATTATCCCACGACAGTTGGCGCCCACCGTGGGGCCTGCGTCCAAAGGTGTTTACATCACGGGAGAAGCTCGGAAGAACATGGAGAATCTTGTCGTCGGCGAGATCTACATCGACCACAAAGGAGAAAAGACGGCGGACGATTCCGGCTGGGGGCCAGAATCGGATCACCTCGAATCCGGATCCGTCGTGACAATCGGCCGGATCAGCGTCTTCATTGGTATGGTATGTACTTCCGGTTCGATCCCTGACAATATTGGATCTGATTCTGTGCCAGGAGAAGCTACTTCTATCCGATCAGATGATGAAGAATCGATTGGAACGACACATCCGGCAGAAGAACCCATCGCGAAGTGGGAACAGCCGGAGGAGCCGGCATGGACCCCGCGCGACCGGGCCGAAAGAGAAGATGATACCGGGTCTATCCTGGATCTGCTGGAGAACCGGTATGAGGAGGATAACGGCGAGGAAGAACAGCATGAATTTACACCGGGTATCGTACGCCGAGTAGCAGTCTATGCGGCTCCCGCGGCCAATCTCGACCAAGGGAACGCAACCGCGGCAGCAGTCGGGGCGGCTCAGGCGTTGGCCCAGCAGCAGGGCGCGGCTAACGGAGACCGGGTTCTGGCCCGGGTTGATGGAGAGTCGGCATCAGTGACCAGCCGCGCAGCAGACGAGGAGTTGCATGCAAATACGTTCGGATTCTTGGGAAACCGGACACCAGGGGCGGGTCCTTCGAACCCGCGCCACCCGGCCCTATTCGATAATAATCTGATTCTGGACCCCACGGTTCTTGCAACGGTTATCACTCCAGAAAACGCAGCGGAACGTGTCAGGGATCTGGATGTGGCTCGTCGTGCGCTGGAACAGCAAAGAAGGCAAGTAGAGGCTGAAAGGCAAGGGATGGCCACGCGGCAGCGTGAGCTGGATGCGCTGGAAACTCGGCTCCGGGAGGAAACATCTAGAGTACATCAAAGGCATCAAACTAGGTTACCAGCAACGGGCGGGGTTATCAATCCGGCTACTTTATTTGTCACTCCTCAGGATCAGCCGATACCAGTGGTGAACCAGGGGACCGCACCCCAACCGGCGACAGCAAGGACACATCCGGCGAATGAGCGGGCCGGGTTACCCCCCCCCCCCACAGACTAGAGTCACAACCGGCAACGATCTACCACCACCGCCACCATCACGATGTCGCACACCAGCCGGTCACTACAATAATCCCATGGACAATGTGTATGCGGCGACACTCGCGTTAAATCAAATCCCTGTGGGAGAGTCACCCCATGCAGAGAAGACCCGGCAAGCCATCGATCTGTTGCACACTGCGGTGGCACAGCAAGCCAATTATCCGGATCATAGAAGCGGGATGCACGGGACGCCATACGTCAGTCAACAACAAGGGAATATCCAAACAAGTTCAGTACGGCGGAGGGAAGAGCAGCAGCAAATGCCGCCTCCTCCCCGCGTTCAGGCAGCATCAGCGCACAGGCTGTTGTGGACAGTTCCAGAGCTCGGAGGGCCACGGCCGGGTCTGCAGCACATGGACTTCCCGCAGCACCGCACCCAGCCGCGCCCCCCGCTGTATCACACGTTTCTAGAGCAAGGCCGGCCTCGATCGTTCTTGCGGGACCCAAGTGTCTCTCGGACAATATCAGAGCTGAACCTTACCCGGAAAAATTCATAGAGCCAGGGAAGGTAGTGAATTACGAGCCAACTATGGATCCAGAAACATGGCTAAGTAGTTATGAGATGGCAATGTCGATTCGCAACGCATCCGAGAATCTCCAAGCCAAGTTCATGTACTTGATGATGTCAGAAGGAGCAGCAAAGTTGTGGTTCACCAATTTGCCAGAAGGATCGATCAAGTCCTGGGAGGAATTGAAGACCGCGTTTGTCAAGCACTTTCATGGGACGTGCAGGAAATTGTTCACTATTGATGATCTAGAGCGATGCGTCCAGAAGAAGGGAGAATCGGCGCGCAGTTGGGTGCGCCGGGTTATGGAGATACTTCACTCGTCCACGGATATTCAGCCCAAGGATGCACTACAAGCCATGGCAAAAACATGCAAGTATATACCTTTAGTGCAAAAGTTAACTCGCATGAAGTCTAGTCGAAATGCGTCGGAAGTTACGATGGGAGAATTGATGGATGCGTGCAACAAACACGCTGCGACAGATACTACAGAAGAGGAAGTTGATGACAAGAAGGTAAAAGCAAACACAAGCAATAACGGAAGAACCGGCAATGGATCAGCACCGGGTAATAACGGAAATAGCCAGAACAAGCGCCCGTTCGAAGGAGGCTCCGAGTTTGTCGCCAGTACAGAAGCCGGGTCTTCGAGACCCAGAGCAGAAGGAAATTTCAACGGAGGTAATCACAATGGAGGAAACTATCAAGGACCGCCATGGCCGGGTAACAATTGGGACATATTCAGGATGGCGTGCCCGAAGCACAGCAGGAACGGCAGGCCAGCTAACCACTCTTTGGAGCAGTGTGCCGACTTACAAAGATGGAAAAATGAGGAAGTGAACAGAGCTATGCGAGGTGCAGGACGGGGAGGAGGACCGGGTCCAGGGGGAAACCCGGGCAACGGCCCACCTCCAGCTGGTAACCCGGCGGCTGGAAATCAAGGTAATAACCAAGGAGGGGCAGGAGGTTTCCAGGCTAACCCCAAACAATTGGGTCAATATCATGTGCATACCACAGGAGGCTCTAACAAGGACAAAAAGATACTGAAGCAAGCGGTCAACTCAGTTTCGTCAGTTGTCCCGAGATACTTGAGATGGTCAGAACAGGAGGTAACATGGAGCAGAAGGGATCACCCAGAAAGAGTGGAACACCCGGGAGTCTTGGCATTAGTAGTCGCACCGCAGGTCAATGGGTATGAGCTGAAAAAGGTTTTGATGGATGGTGGAAGCAGCATCAATATACTGTATTGGGAAACCTTCCTACGCATGGGCCTCAAGGAATCTCAGCTACAAGAAAGCTCAACAATTTTTCATGGGATAGTGCCGGGTCATTCAGCGTGCCCCGAGGGAAAAATCGCATTGGAGGTAGCTTTTGGGGAGTCAAAGGATAACTATCGAGTTGAGTGGCTCACCTTTGAGGTAGTCAAATTGCGCAGTCCTTATCACGCGTTATTCGGAAGGCCAGCTTATGCCAAATTCATGGCTAGGCCGTGTTACGTGTATCTACAGCTAAAAATCTCGGGTCCCAAGAAGACCATTACCATACATGGAAATCGAGACATAGCAGCTGAATGCGATGAAGGAGACGCAGCAATGGCCGAGCAAGCCTGTAGAAAAGAAGAACTCAAGCACTATCGGTCTCAAGCAGACCCGGAGGACAGAACCACATCAAAAAGGCCGAGTACTGAAGGCGAAAGAGCAAAGCCCAAGGTAGCACAAGACACTAAAATGGTGGCTTTTATCAAGGATGACTCCCACAAGCAATCCGCTATAAAAGAAGAAACTGCACGGCCGCTCACAACCAACCACGTCATGGAAACACCTTACCCGGGTTGGCTAATAAACCCGGTACTCATCATGAAAAAGTCCAACATGTGGAGAATGTGCATCGGTCACGTCAGCCCGGGACCGGTGCCCACGAAGAACTAAACAATGTAACGGGCAGCAGGTTTCAGACGCGCTCTTTTCCTACCCAGGGTACCTAAGGGGACTGGAAGGTTTTTAATGAGGCGGCCTGCTGATCCAAAACTTTCTCGCATCAATAAAGAGATGATTATCAAGTACTATCTCGTTACAGCCTGATTACAAGTAAGTAGCATCCATGTGACATCAATACCTCAGTATCATTAAGAACATTGAGTGTATATAGGTCTCGGGGGCTGGTTGCTCAAGTAGCGCAGCCACAAACCCAACGACCCGGCCTTGATGCCTATAAGTTATAAGGGCCGATTACTCGCAAACGAGTACGGCTGCAATCTTATAACTGGACAAAGGAGCCAAATTTTCTTGACTTTTCTTACTTAAGCTCGATGTGACTCGCACTAAAGTGGCATGATTTGTTCGCTTACGATTACAATCAGCCATGAAGCCCAATGGGACTTGCCTGACCCTGTTTTCGTATAGATGTAACAACATGGTATCCACGCGAAAGCCGGCTTACAGTACAAGATAGTCAAAAGGGTCATCTAAACCACAAGTTTATGCAGAGTACAAGGCTAATAGCCGGAAACTCAACGACTATCAAGCATAACTTCAGTACCTACACGGAATGGCTTTAGGTTTTCGACTCGGTAAAAAACAATTTGTTCTCTGAGAAAGGCCACACCCCCATGACTCGGACTTTGGGTCATGGGGACTGGGGACTTCGAAACAGAAACAAACTACTTGGCTATCGAAGTTCGAAAGACCTTACCATCCGAGTCTTGGGGACTTAAAGAAAAGTCCACTTATCAAAGCCCCTGGTACTCGGAAAACCGAGTCTTACGAAGGGAGCCAAAAAGAGAGTCGGGTATCGAGAACAAGTTCAAAGAATAGACAAGAAGCACGGTTATGAAAAGGCCAGGAAAGCCGCAAAGTATATCACGGACTAAAAGTACGTTACAAGTTACGACATCAGTATCAGGGGTGCACAGGCGCACCATCAAAAGCATAATAGTTTGAATACAAAGCATCACGTGACCAAGGTATTATGATGGTACTGCCCTATTCAGCCTCCTGAGTACGGTCTTCCGGGTCTGGGTCCTGGGCTTGCTGCTTAGCTTTCCCGACAGCCTTACCCGGACTCACTGCACCAGGGCGGACAGGTGGAGGGACAGCTGGTGTAGAGGCAGACGGCCCTGATCCTAACTCGGCCTCTCTCTTCGCAGTTGCCTCCCTCTTCCTGGCCGAGTTAGCAACCCACTTCTCCAAGATATCAAAGGGCGGGGGTGCTTCCTCCGTAACAATTTTGCCATCAGCGTCGTATGCACTCATAATCGTGTTTAGATCCAAACTATCGGCCAAAGCGGTAGCCGAGGGACGCACTGCGGATTGTATGGCCTTGAAATCCTCGGGTGTAAATTTGGAACCGTCCGCCTTGAATTCGGGAAACCCGGATATTACCTTTGCCGGGTCAAGCTTCGGAAAGAAAGCCTTGGCCAGGGTGAAGGCCCGGGTCATACCAATCCGGCACGACGAGCGTTTCCAGATGTCAATCCAGCCAGGCACAGTGGAGAAGGCTTGAATGAGATTTTCTTCACCCGGGTACACCTCCGTAGACCACTTTACGGCATCCAGTATAAATTTTGTGCCGGCAAAGAAAGTCCGGAGCACGGTCTTTAGGGTTCTAGCCTTGACAATGGCATCCTCCTCTGGGGCCGCAAGGTTGGCACCTGCAGTTGAAACAAAAAGAAAGAACGTATTAGTAATCCCGAGTATCATATGATAAAGCAAAGACATGAAGCCAATCGGCAGCAAAAACTTACTAAGCAAGATCTGATAAGTATCGGCGACTTGGTCCGATAGTTTCTTCAGCGCGGTCTGAGCGGCATTGCACTTCTTCCTGTATTTAGAAACATCCTTCTTCAAAGTTTTCATGTCATCCTCAAGGGTTTCCCTTCGCTTTACCTCGGCAAGAAGAAGTTGTTCAGTCTTAAGTAAAATTTCATCAGACCGGGTTATCTGCGCCTGTAGGTAGCAAGGAACGCAAGTATCAGTTGGATATTATGGTAAGCTGAATATTGCGTAAAGTACCAAGCATAACTTTAGCAAGTCATGCTCGGAACTTGGGGACTAGGTATGCACTATGAGATATCAAGTGTCACTACCTGGTGCTCTGCAGCCATGCGCTCCAAGATCTTGCTCTCCGAAGTCTTCATAGTAAGAAGAGTGTTCATCAACTGATCAAAGGTGTCCTTACCCATATCAGAGGACCCGGGGCCTTGGAAATCCCGAGAAGGAGCTTTCTTCCTAGTGGGAGGCGGCACCCGAGTCATTTGTATGTCGGAATCCGATTCTCCTTCTTCTGCACCCAAGGTTGTGGCTCTGTTCTTCTTGCTTGCATGGGAGGCAATCGGATACTCGGCTTCTTGTATGTCTGGGTTTATCGGCGACGCTTGCCCTTCGTCACTAGACGCGGCTGTAGTCTTGTCAGCCGGGCTTCCCTTACCCGGGCCCTCGGTTTCCATATCCTCTTGGTCGCTGGTAACGACCGTGGCCCTATAGATGTTATGAGTGAGCAGCTAGTGTGTAATCAGGAAAGGGTGATGAAGTGTGGTAGAGCATCAGGAAAGGGATTTTACCCGGTATTCACCGCAAAATCCGCAGGAAATCCGTCGCTGGACCCGGGAGAGGCTGGAAGGTATCAAGGTAAGATTTCATAAAGGAATGGCTCAAGGAGAATGTTTCGTTCAAGAAAGGATGGGTAAATACCAGCCCGCCGAGTCGGAGTCGATGAAATACCCGGGTTAAGAGCACCATCACCTGGGTGATTTCGGGTTGACCTGCGCTTCGTCATGGGCGACTCCTTCAAGCACGGCCAGTGGAACAACGTCAAGGTAGCTCATATATATCATTAAAGGAATACAAACTGAATGCGAGGAGGTGATATGAAACCTTGGAGGTGGCTTCTTGAGTCTTTCTCTTTGATCCGACTTTGACTGTCGGCTCCAGTTCCTCCTCGTCGCTGGCGGATTCTACTTTGCCGTCGGAGTTTTCTTCTTCGTCATCTTCTTGTTCTGGATATCATCAAAGTTATAGTTGGAAAATGAAGGGGTTATTGTAAGGACCCCAGACCGGCAGTCTGAAACCCTACGTATGCATACATTCACGATCCCAGAAAGATCAGTCGTGAACAACACACACAGTTGGCACACAGAAATACATCATCCATTACACGAATACATAAAGGTATTACACAAATGATCACATGATCAAGTTTAAAGCAACTGCCAAATGGGCAGGCTACTTAACAAACACAGCGGAAGACAATTAAAACACAACGTAGTTGAGCCCAAGTCACGCCTTAACCTACAGGCTGCTGACCCGGAGACGATCCTAGTTCGCAAAGCCGTCAACTCCGTACTTCTCTTCATAGATATCCTTCGGATGCTCCTTCTCAAAGTCTGGCAAGTAGATACCAGGGGCGAAACCATAATGAGTACATTTGAATGTACTCAGCAAGAGATCCATCATTTCACTTACCAACATGCAAATATGCTTATATGGTGGAATAGGTAGGCTATAAATATGGTTCACTATCAATGGTGTTCATATATGATGACACCACAGTTGCAGTCAGGTTTATCTGTATCTTCATTGAAGAAGATACTTCAGAAGAAAAATAATATATAGTTTTATTTCTCTTGTAGATCTCACATGTACAAGAGGTTTTGTAAAGTTTTGTTAAAGAATATTTTCTCTTTGCAAAACTTCTTCGAATCAGTTTCCAGAATTCTTGCTTAGAGTAGAAAAGGTTTTCTTTGCAAAACATTTTGTTTTGTATATCAGCATCTGGCTTTTCATCATCGACGATACCTCCACGGTATAAGTTTCCATTCCTTTCCGAACTTCACAAGTTCAACACTTCCTTTCCAAAATTTCCCTTTCAAAACTCCTTTTTGAAAACATTGACACAATGCTAGCTACATGGCCATTCAACTGTCCATATCCGAGGACGCGGCTTCTTCGAAAAAGTTATACTCTGCAGAGGTGTACACATCCACCAGATCCAGTACACCTCCCGTGAAACACCACGGACTGTAACAACAGTATGTAAACATCAGGTATCTGATCATAACCATTCACTATGTTCAAGCTAGTATATGTCTATCTCTCGATTGAGTTTTGTTCTCCCCGGCACCAAGTCCCACCCTGCCTAGCCGGGAGCCTCAATGAATGCATCCGGAGGGGAAATTAATCCCACACTTTATATGCCTCAACATTGGGAGTTTTGACGACATTCGGTTCGAGGGTACGACGCCCCTTATAGCAAGTGAGATAGCACACACTAATAAGAACAAACTTCAAGTTAAGCCCCGTGCCCATGTTGGGGTAGGGTGGCAGTACAGTAAAGGTTGTCCGGCGAAGACTAGGTTATGTGTCATTTTTTAAAACACCACTTTCTCAAAAATGACCACTTCCACATTCCTCCGGAGAACAAGGATCCGCCTTTTCTCCGATTTTTTCCGTAAAGCCTTTGTTTTGTAGAATCACAATTTTAGGGTGTCCACTTAGGGACTAGTATATTTGATGGTAATAAATACCATAGGGTGGCTTATGGGCTTGGTATTACCAAGTTTAACTACTGGCATGATAGTAACCTATACACTAGTATAGTAGTAATAGCCACATCAAAAATAGTTTTGATAATCAAGTTTTTTTTGTAAAACTTCAGAGGTAAAACATGCATGATAGATAATGATAAGTATTGTATCAGCAAGCATCAGGATGGCTTGCCTGGTATCTCCTTGTGTCCCTGGTTTTTGGAGTGACTGGAACTTGAAACACAGCTTCCCGACACTTCCTTCCTCTTCGTTTTCTAACGCCGTAAAAGAATAAAGGACACACATTCAGAACCAATCAAGGCAAGCAATAATTCCTAACCATACATACAGCAAGGAAACTAATAGTAACCAAACACACAATTATTAATGGAGGCAAACAATCAAACAAACACACCTGGCAGAAATGCCATTTACTAAGACAGCTCAAGGTTGGAGGAACATGTCTCACAACCTTAATATCATGGATTCAGTGGGTGTGCCACTCTCATACCAAGATATTAATACACCCAAAATACACTTAGTTTCACGAGGGTGAGACTACTAGAAGTGTATAAAACATGCACAATAATAACCATGGCAATGGGTCTATCAACCACACCACAAAAAGAAAAAGGTAGCTAATCTATTAAGCCTAAATTCATATCAAGAATAAATAAGACACATGATTTGCAAAATTTACTTTTACAAATCAGTGAGCTTACACAAGTGTAAAAAGGTAATAGACTCGTCACCAAACACACAATTCTCATAGTGAGAACAATAGAAACAATGACTAAAAAGGAGGAATCCTATAGACATGTTTCTACTAAAAGTTTGCTATGCAAGCAGGCATAATAAGTAAAATACTAAAATGCAAACAAGGAACCATGTTATCATAATGGTAAATGAAAACATGTCCTTATGCAAGGATACACAAATATTTACCAAACACAAGTTGGCAGGAAAAATAATTCAATACAAGAACTGCTAAGGAAACTAGTACTACTCACACATGAAGAATCAATGGATGTATTTCAATCAAGTAATTGAAATACAACCAGAGGGTCCATGTCATAAAAACAGGAGTGAAAAACATCTATACTTTCTATAACAAAAATATCCCATTTGATAAAACAAGGTATCAATTTGCAGGGCAACTCCTACATACTAGTGGTAATAAAAAGGGCATTATTTAGAGGAATCAATCAACACTCCAAAGATGTATTTTTCCTAGCAAGCCACACATTATTACAACCACTTACAAACAGAAGTATACACATTTTTATTTAGCACTAAAATTCCCAAAGCAAACATACTAGGCACTCATTAGTTATAGAACTATATAAAAGAAATACATCTAGTTTGGGGAAATAATGTTTCCACCAAAAATGCAATGAAACCAGTGGGTGTTCCACTAGCATAACAAAGCATTAAGAGGTCACAAAGCCTCTGGTCACACTTGACAACAATTAGCAAAAACCTAAACTAGCACCTAGTGCAATAACAATACTAGCAGAAAATAATAGGGTGCTTAAATAAGCAAGGCAATGCTACTCATGCTATTATTTTCACACAAGTTAAAACTTTAGGGGTCAAGTACTCATAACAACCTTATCAAAATTCTACTGGTCCTATGAATACAACACAAAAATATGTGGTTTTACAACCACAAATTCTTATGTCAAAAATTCCACACATGAGGGAATTTTTCCATAACATTCTCATAGTAATGATTAAGCTACTCATGCTTTTATACCAACTCAAATGCAAGCTAGCAGAGGTGATACTAACAAAATATAAGTATCAACAAGGTGCTGTATCTAAAAATCTCAACACAACAATCCAAGTGCTTGCACATAATTTATCACTCAAAAATACTATGCAAAATATTAACTAGAGATAAAACATATGCTATCAACATAAATCATATTTCTTCTCCACTCAAGTCCACACAATATAACATGCTAAAATAGTTAATTAACACTTATAAAACAAGTTCACACAACTTATACATGCTAGAAAACAACATTGCAACACAAAAAATATAATCACACAATTTAAATAGCTAAAATGGAAAAATGGCAGAAACAGGTGAAACAAGGATCTGTCCACCAAAATTTTCCAGGATGCTCTAAAAATTAAACCCAGCTAGGTTTGGATAGCCCTAAACATATAAAAGACCATCCAGTTGAGTTTGCATCAAAATTCATTTTTAATTATTTTATAAAAATCACCAAAGTGGTCTCTGGTGTTTTACCAAATTGCATGCCATTTCAAAAATATAATGACTTTGGAAGCAAGGTTAATTGCTCCTGTTAGGAAATTTCAAGGGCTTTCCAATGCAATTGGCCTCACTTCATTCTGAGTTGTGAAATAAAACTGGTGCTCATTTTGGTGTTTCTGGTACCTGTTGCCAAGTCATTTTTAATTTCAAATCTATTCATCCAAATGTAGATCTACAAGTTGGAGGTGGTTTAGATTTTGTTGCTTTACATCTGTAAATTTTTGTTTGGTCAAATTCATCTTTTAAATAGGTTTTTAAGCTCAAAAGTGATCATGCATCATTCTGTGGAAATAAAATTGGAAAAAGACTTGACATGGGCCAGATCTAGTTTTTGGGCCGGCCAGAACAAAACCTACCGCGGCCAGATCTAGCCCGAGTCGCTGACTCGCGGGCCAGGACACCACGGTGGCATCCACGCGGGCACAGCAAGGCCCCACTGGCCAGTTTGACTCTATGCGCGCGGGGTCAAGGCAGCTGCGTCAGCGCGACGTCATCGTTGTGTCACTCGCCGGCGAGAACTGCTCCGGCGAGCTCGAATCCGTCGCATCCGTCCACCTATTCGCGAATAAAAGGTACCTACACGATGCTTACGACGAGGGGAACCAGGTGGGGTCTGTCTCGCTTCCCGGGAGGGCCCCGGAGAGCGGCGGCGACGGCGCGCGCGGCGGCCGGAAACGAGCGTGGCGCGGCGAGGATCTAGGGGGAGAGGGAGAGGGGAAAGTGGACCGGGATGTTCGCCAGCTCACCACGAACGCGCACGGATGCTTGGAGACGGAAGAGAAGGGTCGTGGCGGCGGGAATCCGTCGCCGGAGTGCCGTCGGGCTCGGAGACGAAGATGGAAGGCGCGGCTACCACACGTCGTTACGGCTCGATTCCTTCTGCCTGGAGGACTACCACGACGAGGCGGAGCTGATGGGTACCACGGCTGCCGTCGGTGAGCTCCCATTCGGCCCAATCGACGACGAGCCCGAGCTAGGGTTTCGGCTAGGGTTTGGTTAGGCAAAAAAAATTCAGAGAGAGGGAGCTAGTCCGAGGGGGAGAGAGAGAGGGGGCAGGTAGCAGCACATGGGAGGGGTTTTAAACACCTAGATGGCTTACCTTCGAAGCAATGGAAGCATGGGCTCCCATGCCCTCTACTGCATCATCTACAGGAAGAAGAAGGACATGTGTGACTAGGATAACATTTTGGTCCCTAGCCAATTTTACAAGTAGGTCCTTTTCTCTCTGAAAATGGATGTTTTCCCTAAGCAAACTAAGTCAAAATTTTAAATCCTTTTGCCCAAAATTCTTATTAGTTAAGATACACAACATATGTGAAAATTGGCTCAATTGAATAAACTTTATAATTCAAAGTTGTTCAAATTTGAATTCTTACATAAAAGGACATTGAATTTATTAACCTACTTAGGAGCTTCCAAAAATGATAATTTTTGGCACACATTCCTTATTTGATGTGTTACTTATGTGGTAAAAAGTTCAAGTCATTTAGAGTTACTTCATAGAACAAACTTGTTCAAATTGCAAAAAGGTGATGTCAAGAAAACAGGGTTTTTTGGCAACTTAAATTATTCAAAAACTTATGCCCTTTTGGTTTTCATCCTCATTTATGATATAGATCATGTGGTATTTATTTCATGGCATTTGGAAAAAGTTTGTAGAACAAACTTGTTCAAAATCCCAATTGTTGCTGTGGAGAAAAACCATGTTTTCAGGACTTCAATGGATTCAATTTTTGGTCTCCTCTTGTGTGTGTTCCTTATTTGATATAAGGAAGCAATGGTATGAATTTCAAATCATTTTAAGAAAGTTTCCAATAGTAACTTGTTTTAGTTTTCTGTTTCTGGAAATATTGGAATTTCTATTTAATAAGGCACTTGGCTTTTCTTTAACAATGCTTTGCCAAAATATTTATGTGACTAGAGATAGCAAGTCAATGCTCTCCAATACCTTTGTTTTTAATCTTGCAAGGTTCAAAAAACATTTGATAATATTTTGGTGAAGCATCTAAGAATGCCTCTTTTTCTGATAATCTTTTAGGAAAATTTATTTAGCGTTTCCTCTTTCTTCATTTAGACCTTGTAATAATATTCAACAAGTATGGGATTCATAAGATAGTTTTGGAAAACTATTTGTTCAATATTCACTTTAGAAAATATTGCCAAAGTCATTGGAACAATATGTTGAATATTTTTATCATTGGAACAATATGTTGAATATTTTTAGTTTACTGCTTTGCTATCCTTTTTAAGTTTGTTTAGTTGCACTTAAACAAACACAAACAAACACAACCAAGGTTTATTAGTCAAGCAATTAGCAAAACAACAGTGTTATCAGGTATTCCAAAATTGGGATGTGACAGGTCGTCCCCCCTTAAAAAGAATCTCGTCCCCGAGATTCGCAAGCGAGGACTAAGCGAGGGCCAACAAACACAATGTTAGTGTTGGAGTGCAGGTGCTTCCCCCCTTTGACTTTTCTTGGGAGGTGGGATACTTCCCTTAAATTAGCAAATTATTTTCACGGGAGTTGGGTGTCATACTCAAAACTTTAGATCCAAACACCCGTCTTTCAGAAAATCTCTAATTATAAATTTACTCAACCGCCAATTTTAAAATTTCTGATAACGTCACTATAAAATTAAGGTTAGTGCAGAACTACCTGGAAATGTACCGTCAATTATTACATGAGTTCTTAGCTATATCCCACATCTTACATAACACATATGGAGTGGTGTACCACTCTCATAACAAGGTATATAAGAAGCTAAAAATATAGCTTGTGGGTGCAAAGGTTAGGTTGCTAAGGTAAAACAAACAGACAGAACAATACCCATGGCAGTGGTTATTACTCACCACAAGAAACTATCACTTATTATGTTCATGATTTTAGTTGGATATTTTAGTTTCATAAGATACTCTTAAGCACAATCATAACACCAGTATAAACTCATGCTAAGGTAAAACATTTAAACAAAATCCAATAAGCAAGCAAACAACACCACAGATGAATAGACTATTTAATCACTAGGTTATTGTTTATTAGAGGTTTTGGAATCCATCAATCATGAACAATTAGCAAACAACCAGTAGCTAAAAACCAATGAATACAATCATAAAGGTACTCTAAAACACCATCTTTACACAAGATAAAAACTCCTATAACATAGGCATAAAAAAAAACAGGACTGCACAAATAACACACTAGTATGGAAAATCTACACCAGCATGCTATAAGAGATAATCATATCCTATAACCATAGAACATGTAACTAAATAATTCATGGCATGATAACATAAGTAATAACTTCCTAAACATGCTATATCAACACATATACTCATAAAATAAAAAGAGGGCAATACTAGAGCAAAAATCACCATTTTCTAGTGGTGAACTAGTTTCACTCTAGAGAAGCAAACAATGCTATCATGATGTTTAAACTTAAACAAGCAAGTCATGAATATAAGTGTACCTAATAACAGTACACAAAACTTACTCATGTTAGTAAGCACCAACATCAAAACAATCCCATGATACAACTATTAAACATGCATAAATTAATTCTAGCAATTTATGTTTTTCTTAAACAATTACTAGCAAACAAGCAAGGTATAACTCACACAACCAGTAGCTATGCAAGTAATGAAAAGTTATCTAAACCTTTTCAAAAATCCATATACTCAATTTAAAATTATTCACAAACAATCTACCAATCAGGAGGAATTTATTTTATTTGCGAACAATTTAATTTTAGCACACGATAGTGAAACATTTCTTAACATGATACCCCTAAGGAATATTATGCTAACAAAAGGATCACACCTAAACATATTAGTATTTACTAATAAGAAATAAACTTCTCACTTGCATAAGTGAAAACAAACAATTATATTTTCCCTGGTGGAAAATAGAAATCAATCACATAGTGAAACATGCTATTTTCACACATGTGTATGGTTGGGGATTTTCATCCTCAAGCCAAAATGCAATGGGACCAGTGGGCTATGGCCTACTAATACCAAGTAAAAATAGGTACTAAGCCTCTGGTTACTCATGAAAATCTTTGCATACAAGATAAAAATATAAGGCTATTTAACCTAGTGAAGCAATACTAGTGCATAATGATAGCAATGCTTACACAAGCTTTACTATTAAGAGACATGCAAGCTAACATAGGTACAAGCATCAAAATAACAGTACCTAAATGGTACTGGACTCAAAGAAACATATCACAAAATTTACTAAGAAAGTATACACAGATCTAGCTCTCACAATACTTCCAATTAATAACTAGAAGGTAACAAATGTTATTTCATTTTTATTCGAGTTTTCAATCATGCACACACTTTCTAGGGTAGATTTATTGTAAGAAAACAACATAATAACAAGTCCTAACAAGTCCATATAAGTTAGGAAGCAAGATTGAATAAAACACAAATTTATTTCAATCAAGAGCACACAAAGAAATAAAACAGGAAAACTGCTGTTTTCTAGATCTATCATAACCATTCCATCGTTCACTTAATTTCTAAACCCCAAATTTCATAGTACCTACAATGTCTACTAAGATTTGGTTTCCAAAATAGATACACCTAATATCTTATTGACTAGTAAACGAATAGGTCATCATTTATTTTCTCGTGACTTCTCCTTTTTACCAACTAGATTAAAAGGTGTCTTAAGTCACTTAATTTCTTGGTTTAGAAAGAGTTGTCAGTCGTTCGCATGCTTTGGTTAGGTGTCAACCTAAGATTAGGCAAAACATGTTAGTCTTGTTAGTTTCCTATTTAATTATGTTTGTGCGACAAGATACGACTAGCGTCATCGTACGTCGAATATTGAATTGTGCTCTTTGGATTGGCTTTTGAGGGGGTTACGCATCATGGCATGTGAAGACTTCTTTTGCACCTTTCTCCAGAGGAGGGAGGTATATAACTTTTAAAAGGGGATTTCTCTTGTTTGGTCTTTTAAAAGGGGGCATAAAAAGGTACAACATTTAGCCAACAGGGCAAAACGAGTCTTTTGCAAACAGACAAAACATAGAGGTTTTGGGTCAGTATTGGTTGGTTTTCTTCACGCCTTTTCTTCTTTGAGGGTTGTCATTTTTGGAGCTTTATTTGTTGGAGTGCATCACTGGTAGCAAGGCTATCAGCTCGTGTGGCTTGATGGTACTCTATTTAGGCACAACGGTGCTTTCCTTAATTGTGGGGGAGATGGTGGTGGTTCACGACGGGTCGCATTATGAAGCAAACACAAGTATAAGCCTAAGCAACAAATTCTTGTTTTTTGAATGCTATACAAACATTTTTGCTTGCAAAAATTTAACACGAGGCGATTCAAAAACAAGAGCGGGGCAATCACAAATTTGCAAAATTTGAGCACCCCACAAACATATAGAAGCCTAGATGAACCAAAGCCTACACCACACAATAGCACACAGTCCTACGGACACACATAAACAAGCCAAAACACACAAGCAAGGCTCCATTGGAGCTACGTCGGGGGATGATCCAAAATCCTAGTAGTGGCTGAAGAACTATTTCTACTGCTGACCAACATTACTGTAGAGCTGTGCGATTATTTTGGTCTTCTCGGGACATCGGCAAGTATAAATTGTTTTGGATAGAAACAAGATACTAGAAGTAAAGTTTTTGAATAAACTTTTAACTGAGAGAGGTAAAACTACGCAACAATCTGTTTTTGAAACCCCAACTATTTCTGAACAGAAAACTTCAAAGACGAGAGGTGTTTCAAAAACAGAGCGGAGCAGTTGCAAACAATTAAGAAATAACCTCTTAACCGAGAGAGATACCAAACTCTGTAAGGCCCGCCCTTCGAACCACTGTTCAAGGACGCCCTTGATATGCATTTAGAATCTTTTGAAAAGATAATAAGGAGGGAAAATATACTAAAATTCCCTTAGATAAAAATAATGTAGATAGTAAATAGGTTTTTACTCAAAAATACTTTCCTTTCCAATCTGACGTCCATGCTAACTAAGGTCTCCTAAGGTCAGGATGGCTCTGATACCAACTCTGTAAGGACCCCAGACCGGCAGTCTGAAACCCTACGTATGCATACATTCACGATCCCAGAAAGATCAGTCGTGAACAACATACACAGTTGGCACACAGAAATACATCATCCATTACACGAATACATAAAGGTATTACACAAATGATCACATGATCAAGTTTAAAGCAACTGCCAAAAGGGCAGGCAATTAACAAACACAGCGGAAGACAATTAAAACACAACGTAGTTGAGCCCAAGTCACGCCTTAACCTACAGGCTGCTGACCCGGAGACGATCCTAGTTCGCAAAGCCGTCAACTCCGTACTTCTCTTCATAGATATCCTTCGGATGCTCCTTCTCAAAGTCTGGCAAGTAGATACCAGGGGCGAAACCATAATGAGTACATTTGAATGTACTCAGCAAGACATCCATCATTTCACTTACCAACATGCAAATATGCTTATATGGTGGAATAGGTAGGCTATAAATATGGTTCACTATCAATGGTGTTCATATATGATGACACCACAGTTGCAGTCAGGTTTATCTGTATCTTCATTGAAGAAGATACTTCAGAAGAAAAATAATATATAGTTTTATTTCTCTTGTAGATCTCACATGTACAAGAGGTTTTGTAAAGTTTTGTTAAAGAATATTTTCTCTTTGCAAAACTTCTTGGAATCAGTTTCCAGAATTCTTGCTTAGAGTAGAAAAGGTTTTCTTTGCAAAACATTTTGTTTTGTATATCAGCATCTGGCTTTTCATCATCGACGATACCTCCACGGTATAAGTTTCCATTCCTTTCCGAACTTCACAAGTTCAACACTTCCTTTCCAAAATTTCCCTTTCAAAACTCCTTTTTGAAAACATTGACACAATGCTAGCTACATGGCCATTCAACTGTCCATATCCGAGGACGCGGCTTCTTCGAAAAAGTTATACTCTGCAGAGGTGTACACATCCACCAGATCCAGTACACCTCCCGTGAAACACCACGGACTGTAACA
Source organism: Alopecurus myosuroides (assembly GCA_028641055.1). NCBI lineage: Eukaryota > Viridiplantae > Streptophyta > Magnoliopsida > Poales > Poaceae > Alopecurus > Alopecurus myosuroides. The sequence continues at coordinate 103,151,384 of CM054063.1, read as the reverse complement.
ACAGTATGTAAACATCAGGTATCTGATCATAACCATTCACTATGTTCAAGCTAGTATATGTCTATCTCTCGATTGAGTTTTGTTCTCCCCGGCACCAAGTCCCACCCTGCCTAGCCGGGAGCCTCAATGAATGCATCCGGAGGGAAAATTAATCCCACACTTTATATGCCTCAACATTGGGAGTTTTGACGACATTCGGTTCGAGGGTACGACGCCCCTTATAGCAAGTGCGATAGCACACACTAATAAGAACAAACTTCAAGTTAAGCCCCGTGCCCATGTTAGGGTAGGGAGGCAGTACGGTAAAGGTTGTCCGGCGAAGACTAGGTTATGTGTCATTTTTGAAAACACCACTTTCTCAAAAATGACCACTTCCACATTCCTCCGGAGAACAAGGATCCGCCTTTTCTCCGGTTTTTTCCGTAAAGCCTTTGTTTTGTAGAATCACAATTTTAGGGTGTCCACTTAGGGACTAGTATATTTGATGGTAATAAATACCATAGGGTGGCTTATGGGCTTGGTATTACCAAGTTTAACTACTGGCATGATAGTAACCTATACACTAGTATAGTAGTAATAGCCACATCAAAAATAGTTTTGATAATCAAGTTTTTTTTGTAAAACTTCAGAGGTAAAACATGCATGATAGATAATGATAAGTATTGTATCAGCAAGCATCAGGATGGCTTGCCTGGTATCTCCTTGTGTCCCTGGTTTTTGGAGTGACTGGAACTTGAAACACAGCTTCCCGACACTTCCTTCCTCTTCGTTTTCTAACGCCGTAAAAGAATAAAGGACACACATTCAGAACCAATCAAGGCAAGCAATAATTCCTAACCATACATACAGCAAGGAAACTAATAGTAACCAAACACACAATTATTAATGGAGGCAAACAATCAAACAAACACACCTGGCAGAAATGCCATTTACTAAGACAGCTCAAGGTGGGAGGAACATGTCTCACAACCTTACTATCATGGATTCAGTGGGTGTGCCACTCTCATACCAAGATATTAATACACCCAAAATACACTTAGTTTCACGAGGGTGAGACTACTAAAAGTGTATAAAACATGCACAATAATAACCATGGCAATGGGTCTATCCACCACACCACAAAAAGAAAAAGGTAGCTAATCTATTAAGCCTAAATTCATATCAAGAATAAATAAGACACATGATTTGCAAAAGTTACTTTTACAAATCAGTGAGCTTACACAAGTGTAAAAAGGTAATATACTCATCACCAAACACACAATTCTCATAGTGAGAACAATAGAAACAATGACTAAAAAGGAGGAATCCTATAGACATGTTTCTACTAAAAGTTTGCTATGCAAGCAGGCATAATAAGTAAAATACTAAAATGCAAACAAGGAACCATGTTATCATAATGGTAAATGAAAACATGTCCTTATGCAAGGATACACAAATATTTACCAAACACAAGTTGGCAGGAAAAATAATTCAATACAAGAACTGCTAAGGAAACTAGTACTACTCACACATGAAGAATCAATGGATGTATTTCAATCAAGTAATTGAAATACAACCAGAGGGTCCATGTCATAAAAACAGGAGTGAAAAACATCTATACTTGCTATAACAAAAATATCCCATTTGATAAAACAAGGTATCAATTTGCAGGGCAACTCCTACATACTAGTGGTAATAAAAAGGGCATTATTTAGAGGAATCAATCAACACTCCAAAGATGTATTTTTCCTAGCAAGCCACACATTATTACAACCACTTACAAACATAAGTATACACATTTTTATTTAGCACTAAAATTCCCAAAGCAAACATACTAGGCACTCATTAGTTATAGAACTATATAAAAGAAATACATCTAGTTTGGGGAAATAATGTTTCCACCAAAAATGCAATGAAACCAGTGGGTGTTCCAATAGCATAACAAAGAATTAAGAGGTCACAAAGCCTCTGGTCACACTTGACAACAATTAGCAAAAACCTAAACTAGCACCTAGTGCAATAACAATACTAGCAGAAAATAATAGGGTGCTTAAATAAGCAAGGCAATGCTACTCATGCTATTATTTTCACACAAGTGAAAACTTTAGGGGTCAAGTACTCATAACAACCTTATCAAAATGCTACTGGTCCTATGAATACAACACAAAAATATGTGGTTTTACAACCACAAATTCTTATGTCAAAAATTCCACACATGAGGGAATTTTTCCATAACATTCTCATAGTAATGATTAAGCTACTCATGCTTTTATACCAACTCAAATGCAAGCTAGCAGAGGTGATACTAACAAAATATAAGTATCAACAAGGTGCTGTATCTAAAAATCTCAACACAACAATCCAAGTGCTTGCACATAATTTATCACCCAAAAATACTATGCAAAATATTAACTAGAGATAAAACATATGCTATCAACATAAATCATATTTCTTCTCCACTCAAGTCCACACAATATAACATGCTAAAATAGTTAAGTAACACTTATAAAACAAGTTCACACAACTTATACATGCTAGAAAACAACATTGCAACACAAAAATATAATCACACAATTTAAATAGCTAAAATGGAAAAATGGCAGAAACAGGTGAAACAAGGATCTGTCCACCAAAATTTTCCAGGATGCTCTAAAAATTAAACCCAGCTAGGTTTGGATAGCCCTAAACATATAAAAGACCATCCAGTTGAGTTTGCATCAAAATTCAGTTTTAATTATTTTATAAAAATCACCAAAGTGCTCTCTGGTGTTTTACCAAATTGCATGCCATTTCAAAAATATAACGAATTTGGAAGCAAGGTTAATTTCTCCTGTTAGTAAATTTCAAGGGATTTCCAATGCAATTGGCCTCACTTCATTCTAAGTTGTGAAATAAAAATGGTGCTCATTTTGGTGTTTCTGGTACCTGTTGCCAAATCATTTTTCATTTCAAATCTATTCATCCAAATGTAGATCTACAAGTTGGAGGTGGTTTAGATTTTGTTGATTTACATCTGCAAATTTTGGTTTGGTCAAATTCATCTTTTAAATAGGTTTTTAAGCTCAAAAGTGATCATGCATCATTCTGTGGAAATAAAATTGGAAAAAGACTTGACATGGGCCAGATCTAGTTTTTGGGCCGGCCAGAACAAAACCTACCGCGGCCAGATCTAGCCCGAGTCGCTGACTCGCGGGCCAGGGCGCCACGGTGGCATCCACGCGGGCACAGCAAGGCCCCACTGGCCAGTTTGACTCTATGCGCGCGGGGTCAAGGCAGCTGCGTCAGCGCGACGTCATCGTTGTGTCACTCGCCGGCGAGAACTGCTCCGGCGAGCTCGAATCCGTCGCATCCGTCCACCTATTCGCGAATAAAAGGTACCTACACGATGCTTACGACGAGGGGAACCAGGTGGGGTCTGTCTCGCTTCCCGGGAGGGCCCCGGAGAGCGGCGGCGACGGCGCGCGCGCGGCGGCCGGAAACGAGCGTGGCGCGGCGAGGATCTAGGGGGAGAGGGAGAGGGGAAAGTGGACCGGGATGTTCGCCAGCTCACCACGAACACGCACGGATGCTCGGAGACGGAAGAGAAGGGTCGTGGCGGCGGGAATCCGTCGCCGGAGTGCCGTCGGGCTCGGAGACGAAGATGGAAGGCGCGGCTACCACACGACGTTACGGCTCGATTCCTTCTGCCTGGAGGACTACCACGACGAGGCGGAGCTGATGGGTACCACGGCTGCCGTCGGTGAGCTCCCATTCGGCCCAATCGACGACGAGCCCGAGCTAGGGTTTCGGCTAGGGTTTGGTTAGGCAAAAAAAATTCAGAGAGAGGGAGCTAGTCCGAGGGGGAGAGAGAGGGGGGGCAGGTAGCAGCACATGGGAGGGGTTTTAAACACCTAGATGGCTTACCTTCGAAGCAATGGAAGCATGGGCTCCCATGCCCTCTACTGCATCATCTACAGGAAGAAGAAGGACATGTGTGACTAGGATAACATTTTGGTCCCTAGCCAATTTTACAAGTAGGTCCTTTTCTCTCTGAAAATGGATGTTTTCCCTAAGCAAACAAAGTCAAAATTTTAAATCCTTTTGCCCAAAATTCTTATTAGTTAAGATACACAACATATGTGAAAATTGGCTCAATTGAATAAACTTTATAATTCAAAGTTGTTCAAATTTGAATTCTTACATAAAAAGACATTGAATTTATTAACCTACTTAGGAGCTTCCAAAAATGATAATTTTTGGCACACATTCCTTATTTGATGTGTTACTTATGTGGTAAAAAGTTCAAGTCATTTAGAGTTACTTCATAGAACAAACTTGTTCAAATTGCAAAAAGGTGATGTCAAGAAAACAGAGTTTTTTGGCAACTTAAATTATTCAAAAACTTATGCCCTTTTGGTTTTCATCCTCATTTATGATATAGATCATGTGGTATTTATTTCATGGCATTTGGAAAAAGTTTGTAGAACAAACTTGTTCAAAATCCCAATTGTTGCTGTGGAGAAAAACCATGTTTTCAGGACTTCAATGGATTCAATTTTTGGTCTCCTCTTGTGTGTGTTCCTTATTTGATATAAGGAAGCAATGGTATGAATTTCAAATCATTTTAAGAAAGTTTCCAATAGTAACTTGTTTTAGTTTTCTGTTTCTGGAAATATTGGAATTTCTATTTAATAAGGCACTTGGCTTTTCTTTAACAATGCTTTGCCAAAATATTTATGTGACTAGAGATAGCAAGTCAATGCTCTCCAATACCTTTGTTTTTAATCTTGCAAGGTTCGAAAAACATTTGATAATATTTTGGTGAAGCATCTAAGAATGCCTCTTTTTCTGATAATCTTTTAGGAAAATTTATTTAGCGTTTCCTCTTTCTTCATTTAGACCTTGTAATAATATTCAACAAGTATGGGATTCATAAGATAGTTTTGGAAAACTATTTGTTCAATATTCACTTTAGAAAATATTGCCAAAGTCATTGGAACAATATGTTGAATATTTTTATCATTGGAACAATATGTTGAATATTTTTAGTTTACTGCTTTGCTATCCTTTTTAAGTTTGTTTAGTTGCACTTAAACAAACACAAACAAACACAACCAAGGTTTATTAGTCAAGAAATTAGCAAAACAACAGTGTTATCAGGTATTCCAAAATTGGGATGTTACAGTTATGATGAGCTTAAGGGAACCAAGTAAAATCCGGAGAGCACCTTCGTCCGAATTAACGGCTTCTTCTTGCTCCTCTGGACTTTCGGAACTAGGAGAAGTGTTGGTCTTCCAAAAATCATCATCATCCTGAAAAGTGTCAGTATACGGGTCATCAACTGTATCGAGTGGAAAGATCAAAGGTAAAAACGTCAAAATTAGGTTTTCCCCTTGGGGGCTGGATTCTCGAGTGTAAAGGGCTCTAATCCGGATATGTTCCGGATTACCTCAAGCTTTTCCGTCAGAAAACCCTTGATAGTCTTATGAGTGTCACCAGCCGCGAAGATGTTGTCAGAGTACCGGAGTGGGTCTGTAGATTGCCCCGAATACTCGCACATCAACTTTGTGCGGATGGAATTGGGTTGGATCCGGAAGTCGACCCAAGTCTTCACCAGGTTGAGCCCGATGAGACCTTGGGCCGTGAGAGTGGTGATTTTGGCTAGCAGAGGTTGAATGGCCTCCCTGTCCGAGTCAGGGGAAAAGGCACTAAATTTTTCGGAGATGTCAAGAAGGCCCTCCGAGTAACCCGGCAGTTTCTTTTGGCCGGGTGGGGAGGTGTCTTGGCAGTAAAAGTATGAGAGCTGCCAGTGCTTGACATGGGAGTTAAGAGTGAGGGGTGGCATCAGAGAATTCTTGCGGCGCTGGATAGAAACCCCGCCGCAAGCGAGAAGCGCCCCGTGACCGCTTTCGCGGCACGGTTTGCACTGAAAAAGCTCAACGAAAAGAGCCAGACTTGGCGGAGTGCACAAGTATGACTCGGAAAGGACGATGAAATGGGAGATGTTTAATATAGAATTAGGCCCAATGTCAAAAACGCGAAGGCCGTAATGGCTTAGGACATCACGGAAGAAAGGGTGACCCGGCGGACGGAAGCCCCGGGTCACGTGTTCCACGAAACAGATTACCTCGTCTTTCGTCGGGGTAGGCCGGGTCTCCTTGCCCGGCACCCTCCACTGGATATCCTCTTGAGGGGGAAGAATTCCTAGCTCGACCAGCTCCTCCAACTTGGCCTTGGTGACCGTAGACCGCGCCCAGTTGGCGGATATGGAATTGGTGGCTTTGGCTTTAGTCGGAGTTTTTCCCTGCTTCTTGGGAGCCATGTGGTTGACCTGCAAAGCACAAGGTAGGAGGACAAAAGGAATAAGACACGGAAGCTGTGAGCCGGCCAAGTATCGGCAAGGTAATATTGAGACATGAAAATTGTGTATTATCCGGGTGTCAGTTTGCAGAGTGAAGTTCGAACTATCCGGGTATCAAGTGTTATAGCGAAAATTATGGGGATCTAAGTGTTGAAGGAGATTTTGAGGACGATGGATGGCTGCACAGGCACTTAGCGCGAATAAAAGGAACTGGAAAGGGGAGAACTAGCCGGGTGATTGAGGCAAAGGCGGAAATTTTGAGTGGTTCGAGCCCAGATTGGGAATTCCATCTTCAGATTTGTGGCAAAATTAATAATTACAGGTAGTAGGAGAGTGGATTGGAGTCTATATCTTATCTATTGGGCGAGCTAGAAAGAATATTAGCAACCTAATTTGGCACGGTCGAGAAATCATTGGCGGGTTGATTTGGATCTAATCTGAGGTGAAATCAAGAAATTGCAAGGGCAAATTAATGGGTGCAAGAGGCTTACTGGAGAAGATCTGAGTGAAGCTTTGCGGAGGCAGATGGCGCAAGCCTGGTGTCCTTTCGCAGTTCCTGACGGGCCGGATGGAGATTTGCCGGTGGATCTTGGCGGCGGCGCGGGGTGAGCTGTGGCGGAGCGCAGCCTCCGGCCAACGGGCTCCGGTGATGCGCGCGGGATTTCCGTGGTGGCGCTCAGTGAGGATGAGCGTGGAGGGAGAAAGGAAGCAGAGTGGGGGGAAATGAGCCATTAGGGTTCGGGTTACCCCCAAGGGGCCTATTTATAGCGCGAGTGGATAAGCCCGGTTCAGCGAGCGGGAGCCGGGAGTTGCGGAGTAAACGGCTATCTGTTTGAATTTTTGCGAGATGCGCTTTAAATATTGAGCAGGGTATCCGAGCGAAAAGGAGAAAGAGATCCATCCCGTGATATCAGGTCAATTATCAAGTATAGAATCTTGACATTTTGGGGTTTAGACCTGGAAAGTTAAACCAAAGTAATTGGGGAAGAGCCGGGTTACGATATGGCCACCATGGAGTAAGGCCTAGCTATTTATCAAAGCACTTTAACCCGGCCTCCATACACTTGTGCGTTTGATATTTTTGCAGGGAATAGCAGGCGCTTCAAGGATGGATCCGTGAAGCCCAAGCTATTCTGGGGACTACTGATGGAGGGATAATAACCCGGTAGGCCAACTCCAAGGTGTAACCTGGCCCAAAGGACGCTGCGCAAGATCCGGCTAAGGATAGAGAAACTTCTGGAAGGCCCAAGTTTGCAGGCCTCGTAACCCGGATTGTGGGTTACGGTAAAGGAAAGTTAGGGTTTGCATGCAGTGTCCGGGTAGGATTCAGGGTGTGTCTTGGAGGGTAAGCCAGGGGGTACGGGTGCTTTATAAACCGACCCCCAGGTCTAGTTTAGGCAGAGATCTAAGAACCCTAGCAATATCGCCTGATATCGAGCATCTAGTGTAATTCCAGAGTTGAGTTATTCTATCAAGATCGGAGACTCGGCGACTTTGATTGCCGGCTACCAGATCGAGTTGCATCATGTTTTCCTCTGAGCTAAACCCTCTCCCAAACGCATGTGTCGTCTTGCCCCAAGATCAGTTACCCCCGGTAACATCTGCCGTGATTATCCCATGACACTTCGTCTAGTTAAGGTGGACCCGACGCCTCCCCGTAAGTCTTTTCTTTTTGCAGAAAGCAACAGGAGCACGCCTTGGGCTGACGCCTAGAGGGGCGTAGCCCGTCAGTCTCTCGCTGACAGGCCATGCCCGGGGCTACTATTTACACCCTACCCAACAGGGGTGCCACGAATGCGTGTCGCATGGGCCCACTCAGTTCCTTACAAGAGAAGAATCCAACTGCTCTAACGCCCGGGGAATTTTCCCCCTAATTAAAACGTGTTGCTTGTTTTTCTTTTCTTTGCATCACATGACATATTCTGCATCATATTAACATGGCACAAATAGAATGATTTTCTTAAATATTTTAAATGGTAAAAATCTATTTCCTCTAATTCACTTGCCATTTTTTTTCTCTCTTCTGAATATAAATAATAAAACCAAAAAAAAAAAAAAATGTTTGGCTGGGTGGCAGCCAACCGGCCAGGCCCTAGTGGCCCAACCGGAGGCCACCAACCCAACCCCAAACCCTAGACCTAACCCAGACTCACGCACACACGCAACGCACACACCCAGGCACACCTCACGCCACACAACACACGCACGCACACGACACAACTCACACACCCGACCGCACAGAACACCACGCACGCACGCACCCGCACGGAAGGGGATCGAGCGATCCCCAACCCCAGCGCCCCTCGCGCTCGATCCCCTCCCCTGTCGCTCTTCTCCCATCCAGAAGGAGCACCGCCGCCAAGCCTCCCCGCCTCCAGCCGGCGAGCTGCGCCGCCGCCTCCTCTCCCCTCGTCCTCCGCCTCGACGCCGGCCACCCCTCCCCAAGCTCGGCCGTCCCCGAGCCCTTCCCGGCCGCCCTCCTCAAGCGCCCCCCGGCCCCGAGCATCCCCGCCGCCAACTCCGTGCAGGTCGCCGCCATGGCCGCTGTGGCCTACCTCCGGCGCCTCCCTCCGGCCGGCGCCCCGCCGGAGCTCCTCCTCCACCGCGCCCCCGTCGCCGGACGTCGCCATCCCCATCCTCTCCGACCAGCACACCGCCGTCGACCTCGCCAAGGAACTGGGGACAAGATGCTACTGCCGGGCGGAGGGCGCGTGGTGCTGCTGGACGTCGCTGTGCAAGCGCTCGTCGGCATCGGCATCAAAAGGGGACAGCGCCTCTCCCCGAGCTGTTGTCGGCGTCTCCTTCGACCTTCGCTGCTGCCGGCCACCACGACGGGAGGACCATCTCGCGTCCACAGGACCTCTGCTGCTGATATTCTCTGACAGGGAGGCCCTAGAAGCGGCCGTGCTGCGCCCTGAACACACCGGATCCTCAGGCATGGTGGTCCGTGTCCATGTCCATGTTGTGCAGGATTCGAGCTGCTCTTCCCCAAGGCCCACCCCAGTGACCTCGACGCCCACCTTGTGTTCGACACAAGTCCAACATGAATCTCTCGGTGCCTAGTGTTTCTTATGTACGCGTGTGAGGAAAACTCCGTCAGCTACTGCTACTCCGACCCAAGTACTCCATCGCCAACGCACGAACCATCGACAAGATCTTCTGCCTTGAATGAGTAACACGATTGTGCCAAGATCCACACCAGACCCGTACCTCTACGATATCGCCAAGGTCCCCGACAAGATTCCGGACTTGTGAACATTGGAACGCCGAGTTCTTCCCTGACCCGTACCTCATCGACAAGATCTTCTCCGACGAGTACCACTACATCGAGCTACATCGAACCGTGAACGACCACTATCTCCACCGTGTCCCTTTTGCGTTGGCCGCCTTCGTGCGCGCCCGAAGACCGGGACCGTCATGATCACCTCCGACCCCGAAGACGATGTGGTAGCGGCTCGCCCACGACTACTACGACTACACCGGCTCCGGACGTTGAACGACTACGTCGACGACGATGATCGTGTGGTTCGAGAACGACTACTTCCTCTACGGCGTGAACGACTACCTCCACGACGGTGACCCGAGAACGACTACGTCCTCGATGTCGACTACTTCCCCTGCTACGACTACTTCCACTCCTTCCTCAATGTCGACTACGTCCTCTACTTCCTCCTCTTCTTCTACGTCCCCTACACCCCGAAGACACCGGCGCCGAACCCGAAGATCCTCTCCACACGTGCGAACCCAAACCCTTATATATTTATGCCCTATTTTCTATAGCATATCAACTATATTTAAAATGTCATTCATCTTGTTGCATTGCATATAGTGGGTGCGGGCAATAATAATATCACCTAATAATTAAATATGGAATGTGTTGGGGTATTAAATTCAAATCATGCCCTATTCCATTTAATATTTGATAGATCACCTCCACCTTGTTTAACCCTGTTAATCAACATTTAATATTGATGGTTAGCTAAACAACTTGAACCAATAATTATTTCTCCGGACTCCGGTTCCGATTAAATTGCTTAAGTTGTTTCCCCTGTTGCATCTTGCCATGCCATGCATATAAAATAGGATCATGCTGGATCTTTTGCCGTAGAAGTAATTGTTGCATCCGGTGTTTGCTCGAGGATCGTTGCTTCTTCGCGGATAGGACGTTGAGATGATGTGGGCAACGACAAGTTCTGCTACCTTGCGGGATCTCAGGCAAGTATACTCACTTGCTATCAGTGTTGCCTTTCATCATTTGTTACCGATTCTTTCCGTTGTTCTTATTCTAGCCTTTGATTCGATGCTTGTGTCTCGATCCTATCGTATGTTTACCTTGCAGCCATGATATAGCCTTTTCCTTTCACTTCCTAATAACCGTTGTTTGTTTACCCTGCTGGCCCTCGTCTCGTAGTTGCATGCTTAGGGTTGCTTTTGCTCGAGTCTGTTGTCGGTTACTTCTTTTACTATCTTATTATTGTTCCGGGGGCTCGATGTTAATCAATCAATCATGTTAATGCTGATGGTAATAATAATTTGATGATAAGGCACCGGCAGGAGGCCCTAAGTGGTTTTGAGGCCTGCTAGTGTCGACCCTAATAGGAAAAGGGTCTTGTCTACTGATCCATGATGAGCGCACTACCCGCATGTGGGAAGCGAGTATGGGCGCCCCCCTCAATTTGACTCAATTCGCATCTCGTCCAAATCGCCGCACTTAGTTCGGGCTTTCCATTTGCTGCACGCATATGCAGGTACGAACCCTTGGCGCCAGGGTGGAACTTTTGTAGTCGGCATTTAGGGCGGCGTGGTCTTCCAGTGCTATGAGGGTCCCCTTTTCTTCGTGGGGCTCGATTAGCCGCGCACGCACAGCACGTGGTGCTTTGGGCTTGATGCGAAGCAGAGTTGAGTTGTGTTGAGTACCTCGCTTGGTGAGTTGATCCCCCGTCTGGCGGGTTATTCTTACGTGTACGGCCAAATTGGTGCACCCCTGCAGGGTTAAATCTTCTCGAGAAGCCGTGTTTTCCGCGGTTATGGTTGACTTGGTGAAAGTACTGGCTAACAAGTACCCAGAATAACTTACACCTAACTAATGATAATTTGACTAGTAATAGTCTTATTGACACACCAACTTGATCCATTATTAATCCAACAGTGTGAGTTATCCTTGGGTTGCTTCCTTAGTAGGGGGTAACATTGGATGGGTTTGTTTGGTGAGTAGTTGTAGTTGGTTTCGATACGCTATCTTATCCCCTCTTTTAGCCGGATGTTGTAGTGTGTTTCTGTAGTTGGTTAGTGCAGCCCGCTGTCGCTTATTTGCAACAATCCCTTCTTTTCCATTGAACCCCAAAGTATTTGTATCTTGTGATGACTGGCTACGCCGGTATCTTGTGAGTATGGGTTATCCACTTGCCAGTACTTAACCGTACTGACCCACGAATCTTTTTTCGTGGCTGCATATTCAATATTGCAGTCAACAGGTTTGAAGTCTGACGACGTTAGCTTGGGAATCCCTCCGGCTTGGCCTGGGCAGGGATTGGACGCTCTCGGTTATCTTCAGGACTCTTAGTCCAATTTGTATCTTGTCCGTAGTCGGACGCTATGTTGTTTCTTCCGTTGTTATTTGGATCTTTGTATTGTATCAGTTGTATCCCTGACTCGTTTGAGTCATCTTGTATATATCTTTTCTGTTGTTGTTGTGGAATATTCGTGAACTGTTGTAATGTTATCATAAGTGGCAACCTGGAATCGGTTATTATGCGGATTTGGCGGGAATGCTGAAATCTGCATAGTGCCCGATCTCGGGGCGTCACAACCGCTGCATGGACGATGGGTTCCCGGGTGTGGCTTGGGGGGGCTACTTCGTGAAGACTAACTTCTACCCGGCGGAAGTCGGGAAGGGGGCTCCCGCGTGTCCCTCACAACAGGGATCGAGTAATATGCGGTGACCCCGTGAGCCAGCTGTCGTCCCAGCACACCCGCTTCCGCCACCTCGAAGGATAGGTGGCCCGGAGTCCGCCAAGTGCCAAGCGCGCTGGGGGCTTACTGACACCAAAAGTATAAACAGGTGGCCAGAAGAGAAGAAAAAGGAGAGGAGAGGGTGTACACACACACCAGACATATAATTCCATATCAGACATGCATGACATAGGGTTCCATCTTTTGATGGCCTCGACCTATGTAAAACTTATGTCTCTGAGTCCGGGGGATGAGTCGCCCCCTGTTTCGCTTGTCATCATGAGAGTCTATGGTCCAACAAGAGCCTACTCGCTCACTAGACGAACAGATCAGGGGGATAGAAGTCGTACACTCCTTGTGTCCGCGTTTTGACACGCGACACAAACCATTCTTCTCAAGACATGGCTTAGTAACAAAGGAATGCGATGCACCAGAATCAAACAGAACTAGGAATGGTACTGAGTTGATAGGTAACGTACCAATCACCATGTCTGGTGCCTTCTGGCCTTCCTGAGCAGAAACATGATTCAGATGCCCCTTCACAACATTTTCGGGTTTCTTCTAAGAAGATCCATGTGTCATTTTAGCTGCATTGGGGCGGGCAGGAGCGGAATTCTTGCTAGAACATTCACGAGAGAAGTGCCCTCCGTTTACACAAGAGAAATGGACTCCAGATGGCTTCGGAGCAGAAGGAGCAGCACGGGTCAAAAGTGTTTCCAGCATTTACACCTCCAGAGCGTGGTGCATAAGAGGTATTGTTGGGGTTGTGATGCCTTGGTGCAAACTGAAAGTTGGGGCGAGGTACAAACCCAGGTGCTCTAGGGGGAGATCTCACAGTCGGTGCACTGTGATCCCTAGGAGCACTAGGTCCTCCTTGTTGTATTATCTTCCTCTTGCGGTTCTCGTAGGCATTAATGCTCTTCTGCTCCATCATGATGGCAGCATCAGCAAGCGACTCCAAATCCCTGAACGGTATCACCACAAGAGTACATTGCAGCTCATTATGCAGCCCATTAAAAAATCGTTCCTTCTTCTTATCTTTAGTGTCGACGTCATTGGGAGCATACCTAGCAAGAGTGGTGATTTCTTCCCAATACTTGGACACTGACATCCCTCCTTGTCTCAGCTTCAAAAACTTGTCTCCCATGATGTTCATGACCCCAGTAGGAATGTGATACTTGCGGAACTTGGCAACAAAATCATCCCAAGAGATGGTTTGTCCTAGTGTCACAGCAGCACGGGTGGTTTCCCACCAAGTCCTTGCTGGTCCAGATAGGAAACGAGTGGCAAACAGAACCTTGTCATTTTCTGCAACACCAGCAACTTCCAGAATGTTAGCAATGATGCAGAGCCAACCATCGGCATCAAGAGGTTCCACAATCTTGGTGAAGGTAGGAGGGTTGGTGTTCTGGAAATCTTTAAATTTGGAACGAGCACCATTTCCATTAGTGTCGATGCCAAGTAGAGCCAGATGTTGAAGGGTAGTAAGAGTAGTTGTGCGCTCGGCACGAACGGCTTCGTGGTCTTCCATCATAAGAGCAAAGATATGAGCCACGGTCGTTCAGGTGGAGGTGGTGGTGGTGGAGGATCGCGAGCCATGCTGAATGAAGAAGGATATAAGTCAAAGAATAAAGGATGGTTTGACAATAAGAGAGTAAACAGATTTATGGAAAGCAAAAAGACATGAATTTAAAGGCATGCAAGGTAAATGGATGAAAGCCACAAACACAAACATACAAATATATACAAGAGAGTCTCACAACATACATGCCACACACATAACATGAACCCAACAAACACAAAATGGTTTTAGAAGAACCATAGTACAAAAGAGGCGACTCGTGGGGACATTGCAACACTACTACATCCTGGTACTAACAACTACAAGTCTAGAGGCGCACGACAATAGTCTAGTCCTCTCCGTCATCGACATCGAAAAGGATCTCCTTAGGATCCTCCTCGTCTCCGGTGAGATCTTCGTCCTCCTGGTCACTCGGGTCGCTCATGCCCATGCCATCGGATAGAACATCGTTGTTAGGAAGGAGGTCCTCGTTCTCCTTATGGAGGTCGGTGATCTCCTCCGCCAACTCCTCGATGGTCGAATCCCTCGTGGAAAGGTCCTCTCTAGCGGTCTTCAGTCGGCCATGAAGAATGGCATTGGCCTTCTGAAGCGCCTCTACCTTCTTTGTGAGGCGAGTGTGGGACAACCTAGTGGTATGCAACTGCTCCTCCACGGTGCGGGTCCTGGTGGCCTAAGCGTCAAACTGCACGTGTAGTGTGTCGAGGTTGTGCTGAGTCCGGTGTAGGAATAAATCCACATCGTCCATGTGAGTACCCATGCTCCTCGGATGGTGCAAGTAAAGAATCAACAGTCCATCCTCATCGTGCCTCCCATAAAGCTTGAAGCGAGTGCCGACGAAGTGAGAGACGCAAAGATAGGCAAAACGCGCAATTGCCTGTTGAAGTACTCGGACAACACCGTCATTCCACGAGCGTTCAATCGCGTGGAAGACGTAGACAGGCTTTGTAGGCATCGTTAGTGGTGGGAAGAGAGTACACTGCACCAACCACGAAAGCCCGCTTCTAGCATCGTCGACCTTTCCTCCCCTCAGCTCCGATAGTGGACGCCCGAGAATACGGGTCATCTCTACCAGCTCGGTCTCGAAGCAAAAGGTGAAGGCAGGAGTGAGACCCAACTGCTATGACTGGGTGAAGACGACGTCAATCGACACAATTTTTGAGTATAGATTAAGTTAGTGAACAGTGTACAAAGTTTTAAGATATGCACAATGTAACTTAATGTAAGTAGGATTTTGAAACTCGGAGGGGGTAGGGTATAAGAGATAATTTTAGAACTTAGTCATATTCGAAACTTGCTTTTTAGAAATTAGCCGTCGGAATACTAGGTAACGTCCACGCTAACTAAGGCCTCCTAAGGTCAGGATGGATCTGATACCAACTCTGTGGGAACCCCGGACTAGTGGTCCGAGACCTCCAATATGCATACACTCACGATCCCGGATCAAACAATCGTGAGCAACATATTTAGAGCTGCTACATCAGAGTACAACATCCACTACACGATTAAACCGAGTTTTACACAAACGGATCACATGACTAAGTCTGAGACAGCTTCCACACAGGGAAGACAACACACACGTACTTTATTAGCGGAAGCAAAACATAACATAATGGATCCCATGTCACGCCTTTACACCATAGGCTGCTGACCAGGAGACGTGCCTAGTTCGCTGAATCGTCGAAACACTCCTCCTCATAGAAGTCCTCTTGAGGCTGCTCCTCGTAGTCTAGCCAAGTAAATAGCCAGAGACGAAACGAATTTGAGTACATTGGAATATACTCGCAAGATATCCTAAATAAAAGCTTAAGAATGGAAGGATGATATAGTAGTGGTAGTAGGAAGGTTGTAGATAGGGTTTATCTATCCATGATGGATGGAATACCCATCATGGTTGCTCAAGTTTTAGACTTTTGTTGAAGAAGATACTTCAAAAGATATATAATTTCTATTTTAGATATCGCATATCCACAAGGTTTTATCAACACATTTTAAAGAAAGAAAAGTTTTTCTGTGCAAAACTTCTTAGAAGAAATGCCATCTTCTAGAATTATCATCTCCGACACCTCAAAGGTACAACAGTTCCCTTTCCGAGTACCTCCCAGGTACACACCAAAAACCAAAGTTCAAGTTTTGAAAACTTTGACACAATACTAGCTACATGGCCATTCAACTATCCATATCCAAGGACTCTGCTATTCTGAATAGATTTACTCTGAAGAGGTGTACACATTACACAAGATCCAGTATATCCACCGTGAACAACCACGAACTGTCTGCGACAGTATGCGAACATCAAATAACTAGCCCCAACTATTCACTATGCAAGTGCTTGTAAATGGCTACCTCTTCAATTGGGTTTGTTCTCCCCGGCACCGAATGTGTTAGCCGTGCCGATCCAGTTTCCACTAACATCACACTGCCATGACAGGAGACCCAACTGTCGCAACCGGTGGGAAATTAATCCCACACTTTGGATGTCCCGTTACTCCCTCTTGGCGATAATTCGGTTTAGGGGACTCGAACCTCTTTAGCACGTTGAGATAGACACGGACTAACACCGACAAGATTTTAGTTAGACCCCATGCCCATACTGAGGTAATGTGGCAGTACGAAATGGTTGTCCGGCGAAGACTAGGTTATGTGTCGTTTTTAGGAAACAAACCGAAAACTCTTCCTCTTCACAAACCTCCCGTGGACAAGGTCCCACCTTTCCTCGGGGTTTTTCCTAAGAACTTTGTTTTCCAAAATCTCACTTTTAGATGTCCACTTGGGGACTTAAAGATTAATTAGATTAGGTGATAGATATAATATGGTGGCTAATGGGTTTGGTAACACCAATATTATATAGTGGCTATAGCATACTAGATACATAAAAGAAATAGAAACATGTTCCACTTCAAAAAGAGTTGTTGAAACAAGTTTTTGTAAAACTTCAGAAGAAAAACATGCATGATAGATGATGATAAGTAAACAAGAAGAAACAATTTTGAGTGGCTTGCCTTGGTACTGGTATTGTCCTTTCTCTTGAAATAAACAAGAGTTGCAATAACCTCTTCGGGAATAATTCCTTCTTCGTTTTCTAACGTCGTAAAATAAAAAGGAAAACACCCAATCAGAACCAAACAAAGGCAAGCACTTGCTAACAAAGTAAACATACATAAAGAAATCCACCAAATAATTATACTCAAAAAAATATTACTAGGGTACACACCATCAAGAAAAACATGTATTGACAAACATTGGAAATAACACTAGAAAAGAGATTATTGATCCTCAACAAAATTGTCATGAGTTTAGTGAGTGTAGAACTCTCATATCATGAAAATATAAGGGTAGATGACTCTCTGGTCATTCATGAGGATGGATAATAAAACTAGAAAACAACGCATGATTATCTAACTAGGCATAAGGAATAGAATGAAGATTGTGAGAATATTTAGGTAGAGGAAGTTGTCAAGTGTAGGGAGAGAAGAATGATGTGATGATATGAAGGATGGAAAAAAGCTAAAGCTTGGGGATGCCCATTTCACCCCAAGACATATCCAAGAAGTACAAGCGTCAAAGCTTGGGGATGCCCAAGGCATCCTCTTCTTCATCAACAAAAATATCATGTTTCTTTCAAAACACTATATTTTTATTGCTTCACATGATATGTGCTATTCTTGGAGCGTAATTTTATTTTGCTTTCAGTTTGTTTTGTTTTCTTTGTTGTAGATTTTGGTTGGATCCTAGAACTTTCATTTTGGGAGAGACACGCTCCGTTTTCATTGCCTAGAACACTCTAGTTTTCACTCTTATTGTTCTGTGAGTGTTCAATTTTTGCTAGTACTATGTTTAGCTCCCATTTTCACTCGAATTTTGTTTAGAGATTGTTCGCTTGATTTTGTTATATTTGATTAGCTTTCTATTTTTTTATTTGCTTTGAGAGTTGTTTCGAATAAGTTGATTGGTGTTGGAGAAGAGTAAATTGTTTCATGTTTATAGTGGTGCAATAGGAAGCTTGTTTTGACTGTGGCTTAGTCTTTAGCATGTCATGTTAGATGTTATTTTAACTATGGGCTTAGTTATTTATGATGTATCATGACTAGTCTCAAATAGCTGAGAGTGCTTAATGTGATATTGAATTTAATCATGTGTTGTTCTCTCATATTGAAGCATGGTTTTGTGGTATTTCTCATTTGAATGCTTTATCTGGATTGACTTGGCGCATGCTCACACCATGTTATGAGTAAAAAAAAAGTCACTTCTATCCTTGGTGATCATTTAGTTTTTGACTTGTAATATCACTTCATGCTTTGATTAATGATGGTTTGTCGCTATGCATGATTATGGTTGTTATTGATCTCTTAGTTGGCTGCTCCCGGTCTTCTGCTAGCCTACACCTGTACTGAGTATGAGCTCTACTTGTGCATCCAACTCCCCAAAACCAAAATTTTGCCAAATGTGTCCACCATATCTACCTACATGTAGTATTTAACCGTCACTCCAAGTAAATTTCTTGTGTTCTACCTTTAAACCTTCAAAATTATTACGTGTTTTGTGTTCTTGTTTTAGCTCATGAGGAAGTAGTTTAAAGTTTATTATGGTTTGTGTCAAGAAAATTTCTTCTTCTTTATTTCACCCGATGAGTATGGAATCTATGCTCATCTAAATTTGCAGAGAGCTGATGCCAATTAATATAACAAAAGGCATTTCCCCATGGTTTGATGAAAGCTGGTGGGTACCCTTGAACACGGCTGGCCCTGGTTTGTGAAAGAAAGGTGGGGGAAGTGCCAAACTAACAAAACAACGAAAAAAGCTCTCAAAATTCTAAACACTCTGCTTGATATTGATTATGATAAGTTTTTCATTACCATTCGTTGACACAGACATGCACCTCTCTCAAAATTGTTTTCAATACCACTGTTTATAGAGTAAAAAGCTCTAGCACATTGCTACGCCTTGATGGTGCCTTGACGGGGAGACTTCTTGATGATGATGAATTTTAAGTCCCCGGCAACGGCGCCAGAAATTCTTAATGCTTGTGATGGCGTGTAGGGAACCCCAAGAGGAGGGTGTGATGAGTACAGCGGTAAGAATTTTCCTCGGTTAAGAACCAAGGTTATCAATCCAGTAGGAGAAAAAAGATCTTCTGAAACTTGATGCCACCAACGGTGGTGATGGCACCTCACCGGTGTCAGCAACAACGCGGAACCTGCACACAACACAACCAAAATACATTGTCCCAACGGTACAGTGAGGTTGTCAATCTCACTGGTCTTGCTGAAAACAAAGATTATACGTATAGTGTGGAAAATGGCGTATGCTTGCAGTAAGTAAAGAAAGCAGGGAATTGTAGTGGTTTGTTTAACAGTGTAGGAAAATGGACCGGGGTTCATAGGTTCACTAGTGGTGTCTCTCCATAAAAGATAGCATGCTGGGTGAACAAATTACAGCTGGGCAATTGACAAATAGAGGTTGCACCGTAGTGCACATCCATGACATGATGACTACTATGATTTTTAGTGCGGGCATTACAACAATATACATAGACCGTAATCCAACTACATCTATGACTAATAATCCACCCTCGGGTTATAATCCGAACCCCCTTAGGTATTAAGTTGCAAGCAATAGATAATCGCAGTAAGCAATGTGTGTTATGTAAGCAATGATTGTGCACGCGGGCACTCACACCGCTGTTTTCTCCCTAGTGGCAACAACACATCCTCTCCCGTCACGTTTCTGTCACTCGAGCACAGGAAAAAAGGAGGCATGAACCCAACTATCGAGCATAGATACTCTCTCTTGGAGTCACTAGCAACTACTTGGCTAGAGAAACCACTAGCAACGTAAAGCATGCAAGATCACAAATAACATATGCAATAAAGACTATAATCAACTTGGCATAAGTTCAATATTCATCGGATCCCAGCAACCACAGCACATAGAATTACATAAGAACAATCTCGATCATGTTAGGCAACTCACGAGATCTAAACATTGAGGCATAGGAGGAGAAGACAACCATCTAGCTACTGGTATGGATCGTAGTCCAAGGATGAACTACTCATGCATCACTTCGGAGGCAGGCATGGTGATGAATAGGCCTCCGGTGATGATCTCCTCTCCGGTAGGGTGCCGAGAGACAGCTTCTAAACCCCCTGATCTAGGGTTGACGACGACGGCGGCTGCGGAACTTTTCCGGGAATTTTTATCAAGTACCTAGGGTTTCCCTTCGGAGGGGGATAAATAGGCGAAAGGGCGACATTGGTGGGCCACCAGAGTGGCCTCACCACCCCTAGGCACGGCCAAGGGGGGCCGCGCATGGCTATGGTGAGGGCCCCCTGGTGCCCGTCTTCGATTCCTCTTCGGACTTCTGGATGCTTCCGAGGAAATAGGCACTTCGGGATTCGTGGGGTCCAATTCCGAGAATATTTCTAGAACAACTTTTCTGAAATAAAAAATAGAAGAAAACAAGGAACTGGCACTTGGCATCTTGTTAATAGGTTAGTCCCGGAAAACATGTAAAAATGATATAAAGAAGGGAGAAAATATGTAGCAATTGGCATGGAACATCAGAAATTATAGATACGTTAGAGACGTATCAAGCATCCCCAAGCTTAGTTCCTACTCGTCCTCGAGTAGGTAAACGATAAAACAAAATAATTTCTGAGGTGACACGCTACCACACAATCTTTATCATAATATGTAAAGCAGACCATGTAAAGTAGGATCAAATGAACTAAAGTTGTGATCTATATTTGATATTAACAAGTGATGCATAAACAAATAAGAAGAAAGAAGCAAAACTTTTAATGAATGAATACTAAAAGACTATCAACCGTGCAAGTTTATTAGAGATGATTTAAGCTTTCAAGAACAACAATATCATGCACGTCAAACGATCTTCACAACCCCTGTTAGGATCAAGTCAAGCTTTCCACACGATGCAATGCTTGAATCTTAAACTATTTGCGCACTAAAAACAAGCAAGTGTTCTGCGTTGGTCCCTGGCACCTTGATGTTATGGCAAAGAGAACATTATGGGGGTCTATAAGGTCAATGGAAGAAAGGCTCACAAAGCTGAAAGTGGTCATTAGACAAGAGAAAGTCTTACAACCAAAGCTATGCAAGGACTAGGGATTGCCACACAACGGATGCACATATAGCTATAAGTGTATGAAAGCTCTCCAATGGAACTAGTGGGGGTGCATCCAACTTGCTTGCTCACGAAGACCTAGAGCTCATTTGAGGAGGCTCATCATTGGAATATACAAGCCAAGTTCTATAATGTAAAATTCCCCACATAGTTATGAATGAATGATAATATGAAAACTTTCTCCAAACTGAAGCATTAGTGTTAAACATGAAGCACAAGTGTGGTATAAAGTATAGTGATGCGCCCCCTCTCTCTTTGGCCTTTTTTTCTTCTTTTTGGGATTTTTCATTTTTTATTATTTTATATATCCTCACTGGTAGGGGAAACATCCTATATTACAATGAATCATCACACTTTTAGTACTCATAACTCATAATGGAATATCTCTGATGTATCCAACTGCATGCTCCTGCCAGTGTATCAGTATGCATAAATAACCATGAAGCTCATCATCAAGTAACATAATGGAGGTGGATGTTGTGCAACAATATATCTCGGAATGGCTATGGAAATTCCATGATAGGTAGGTATGGTGGCTGTTTTGAGGAATAATATATGGGCTTATGTGTAGGAGAACAAAGTCCTCCCACGGGATTTGGATGCACTGGCGAAGTTTGCACCAACTCTCAATGTGAGAAAGAGCAATGCACAATACCAAAGAGGCTAGAAAATATGGATGGTGGAAGTGCCAGGAACCGCAACATAGACTCACGAGTTAAAAGGTTGCAGCTAGAAAATCATAATTACAAGGCACAATTCAAATCACTCCAAGAGGGTCCGTAGCAGTGACAAGTCACTGTTAGCTACCCCGACCGTACCGCGTAACAAAAGGCCGATCAGAAATGTATCACTCGTAGCAATCATATACCATTGTTTCTATCAGCTGGTAATTTAAGTGTGGCACATTTTCAAGTTTCTTAGACCAACCATTAAAATTTTATACTTACTAGTCCTTCCCGTTTATCCATTAAGTAAATTAATATCTCAAAACAACAGCAGTGATTCAAGTGAAGCAGTTTAGTGATCTACAAGACCATGCAATTTTTTCCACTATACCAACTACCACATAAGCATTTCTATTCTCAACCAAGCACATATATATATGAAAACAAAAACTCTCTTTAAGAATTATAGCAATGAAAACTAGAGAGTACTAACAGCTCTGAATAAGAGATGAATGCAAAACAGGAGCTAAATAAATGCAGCGGCCAGAAAAAGATTAAGAATACAAAGTACTCCCATGAAAAAGCGGAGTGTGTCACTCTCCAATAAAACAATGCTGGGGTCCAAGCAAACTTATTGCAAAAATAAAAACAAACTGAAAGCAAAAATAAAAGATGCTCCATGTAAAGCACATAAGATGTGACCGAATAAAAAATAGTTTCACTAGAAGTGACCAGATAATTTGTCGATGAAGAAGGGGATGCCTTGGGCATCCCCAAGCTTAGACGCTTGAGTATTCTTGGAATTTGATGGGATGTACCTCCGGGGAATCCCCAAGCTTAGGCTCTTCACTCTTCTTGATCACGTCATATCATCCTCTTCTCTTGACACTTGAAAACTTCCTTCACACCAAACTTCTCACAATCTTCATTAGCAACGTTAGTGCAATCGAAATAATAAATTCACATGGTTCAGTTTCAACACAAGCCTAACACTCATAAACACATTAGCTACTGTCACAACTTTTTTTTAAACTCTTTTTCTCAAAAGAACACCAAAAGAAAGAGATTAAGATGCAAATGCAATTATTGGCAGAAATCTGTCAAAACAGGACATCATGTAAAGATGATTTTTTTTTTTGGAAAATATTTAGTTTCTCAAATAAAAAAGTGTTCAACTAAGAATAGTTGCGTATATATCCTAGGATTATGCACAAAATAACTCAGGTCATTTTGAACTTCCGGTGATTTTATACGAATTTAACAGTGGACACCAGAAATATGTTTCCTGCGCAGAAATCTGAAATATAGTCTCAACTTTCCACTAGAGGCTTTACTTGGATCAACAAAGACACAAAAGAAAAGATACATAGGGGTTGCTAAGGAAATATACAACACCCAGGTGCAAAGCACACAGAAAAAAACGACGGAAACCGGGTTGAAAACGGAGAAATAAAACGGGTTGTCTCCCGGTAGCGCTTTTCTTTAACGCCTTTCAGCTAGGCATAGAAAGCAACTCAAGTATTTTAAAGTGAGGAAGCATCAACATCATAACTTTCTCTAATAATAGAGTCAAAAGGTAGCTTAATTCTCTTTCTAGGAAAGTGTTCCATACCTTTCTTGAGTGGGAGTTGATATTTAATACTCCCCTCTTTCATATCAATAACAAGCACCAACAGTTCTAAGAAAAGGTCTCCCCAAAACAATAGGACAAGAAGCATTGAATTCAATGTTCATAAAAACAAAATCAACAGGGACAAGGTTATTGTTAACCATAATCAGAACATCATCAATTATACCAAAAGGTTTCTTCTTAGCATTATCAGCAAGATGAACATCGAAATAACAGTGTTCCAACGGTGGTAGATCAAGCATATCATAAAGCTTTTGAGGCATACCAAAGATACTAGCACCAAGATCACACAAAGCATTGCAATCAAAATCATTTAATTTCCTATCAATGATGGGCTCCCAACCATCATCTAATTTCCTAGGTATAGATGTTTCAAGTTTCAACTTTTCTTCTCTAACTTTCATGAGAGCATTGGTAATATGTTTAGTAAAGGCCATATTCATGGCACTAGCATTGGGAATTATAGAAAGCTTTTGTAGGAACATAATAACTTCATAAATATTTCAATCATCAAAATCAAAATTATTATCATCAAAAGTAATGGGACCATTATCTCCCACATCTCTAAAAATTTCAGCACTTTTATCAGGAGCAATTTCAGCAATTTGAGCCAATTTAGCACGTTTCACCGAAGGGGTGGAGACTTTGTTAACACCAACTACCTTACCATTGATAGTAGGAGGTTTACTAGTACTTGGAGCTTCATTTTTTGTCGTGGGATATTCACGGCAGACGTTACCAGGGGTAACTTAATATGGGGCGAATCGACTCTGGTGTTTGGGAGAGGGTTTAGCTCAAGGGAAATCATATCAACTGGTAATCTAGAGGCTCGGGCTGCAATGTCGCCGAGACCCCGATCTAGGGTTTACAAATATTAGCTCTTGAATACCTAGAATACTTGAATCCTTCTATCTCTCTCAATCTTGGTTTCTATGCCCTAGAAGCCGGTTTATATAACATCCGGCTTCCTCACTTTCCGTACAAGGTACCCCCGGAATCCTACTCGGGATCCATACATAACCCTAAATTACCTACCGTAACCCCCAAGTCACAGATTACAGGGTTTGCACCGCCTTTTAGGCCTTCTAGACCTTCCCTTCCCTTGGGTCGGGTTTCCTACGCAGTTGTTGGCCCAGTAGTAACATCTGGCCTGGCATCATAATGCAGGGTCTCATGCAGCTCCTCTTCGGCTGGGTCTCGTCCCAGGCATGGGCCTACCGGGTTACCATCCCCCCAACAGTAGTCCCCAGAATAGCTTGGGCATCTTGGAACCAACCATGAAGCGCACGCTATTCCCTGCAAAACAATAAACATTTATACTCATAACATGTCGGGTTAGATTGCTTTAGCCATAGCCAGGCCTGCTCTTTTGGTGTTCCATATAGTAACCCGGTTATCACTCGGCTTTCATCTTCCAGAGGCACGTTCTATAACCCGGCTTTCATCTTCTCCGCAAACTGGTCCGAGTGACAATTTGCATGCCCGGCTCTTTTAGCAGGCTTGACTGAGTTGGCCATCTCGCAATAACTCCAAAGATCCTTATCCCATAATTAGCGGGCCGGTTGATATCCTCCCGCAAATTTCTCTAAGTTACCGTTTGGTTTCTAGGGTTTCACTTCGCCTATAAATAGAGCCCGGGGGGGAACCCTAAACCAAAACGCCACCACTCCATTCTTCTTCTTCCTCCTCCCGCTCTCCACTAGCGCCCAAGATCCCGAGGTCAAAACGCGAGCCGCCGGACCCGCGCGCACGCCGTTGACCCCGATTACCAGCCGCCGTTTTGCATCGCCGCCACGCACCACCGGGCTCGCCGGACTTCGCCTCTAGGACCCCGCCGCGCCATTGAAGCTTGAGATTGATCTCGGAGCCGGAACGCCCGCATGCATGCGCCGCCGTCACCTTCAAGGGCCGGGCCACCGCCGCACGCCGAGCACGCCATCGTTTTCCGGTAAGCACCACTAGATCTAGATTTAGATTTGTTTCTCTAAATCTTGGATTCATGTTCATCGTGCTTCTAGCCTCCATTTCTTTTTCCTTGCTTTATTCTTAGTTTTCGATTTTCTCTAGATCCATTTCCATGGCGCCCAAGGATGCTACCAAGTCCAAGGGAAAAAACCCGGCTCTGAAGCAGAAACCGGGTCAGTCGATCTCAGCCAACTAGGCTAGGTCGACTGTTACCAAGGAGAAGTTGGAGGAACTGGCCGAGTCTGGGGTCCTCCCCGCAGAGTCGGAAATCTCCTGGAGAGCACCAGAAGAGGAGACCCGGCCTTCACCCGGCTCAGGTGAAGTTGTTGTCTTTTTGGAGCACGTGACCTGGGGTTTCCGTCCCCCGGGTCACCATTTTTTCCGCGAAATCCTCCACCACTATAAACTCCGTGTTTTCGATATTGGTCCTAACTCGATTTTGAACATCTGCCACTTCATTGTCCTCTGTGAGGCTTATCTTTGAATCGCCCCAAATCTCGCCTTGTTTTTAGAGCTTTTCCAATGCAAGCCCTGCCGGGAGAGCATGGGTGGACCCCTCCTCGTCTGTGGGGGGGTGTCCATCCAGAGACGCAAAAACTCTCTGATGCCGACTTTCGGCCTTCACACCCACGTGAAGCACTGGCAGAAGACGTTCTTTTATTGTAAGGACACGTCTACACCCGGCGAAAAGCCTTTGTCGGGTTTCTCCGTTGAGACCCTCTCCCTCGGTGATAACCTTAGTTCCTTTGCTCCAGAAGCCGACAGACAATCTATTCAACCTCTCCTCCACAAATTAGCCGTTCTTGCAGCCCATGGTCTTTGCCGGCTGAACTTGATCAAAACCTGAATCAGCTGTAGGATCCAGCCAAAGAGCATCCGCCCCAAACTCATCTGTGAGTATTCGGGCCACTTAACCGAATCTCTCCGATACTCGGAGAAATCATACCCGGCCGCGGATGTCAATAAGGCCATGAAGAACTTCCTGGCCGAGAAAGTGGATGTTATCAAGAGCATCTCCGGACTCGGCCCTTTCACTCGGTCAAACCCGGATCCTCCAGTAAGAACCGGCTAACACCTTTTATACCAATTATTCTATTTGAGTTGTATACCTACTAACCTTTAATTTTGCCACTCTTTACCCAGGAAACTGACGCGTTTTGGAAGATCGTCACTCCTCCTCCCTCAGAAAACTCGGAGGATGAAGAACCGAGTGACGGTGAGGAAGGTAGTTCCGGGTTACCAAGCAAGTGCTTTGGTAATCTATCAGATCTAAAACTTCTTCTCACTGATAACACTTTATAATTTACCAGCGCCGGCTGACAAGGACGGCTCTCAATCGGAGGAGAGCGAGGCTGAGCCCTAGGCCGAGTTAGGCCAAAAAAGGAAACCCAGAGGGGTCACGTTCAAGGTGCCATACTCCTCCATGACCACAGAACCGTACTCGTACGCCGATATGTGCAAGCTTAACAAGTATCTAACCACTGTATCATCTCTGAAGGACGTATCTCCTCCACCCAAGCGACGGGTAACCCGGAATTCTCTGAGTGACGAACCCCTCAATCCCGGGATCCCTCAATCGCCCGTTCGCAGATCCGGTACTCATTCCACTTACCCTGACAGTACTCCTCAAAAATTCCCATCCAAATCATCCTTTAGCCGGAACAATCCGAGTCTCACTTTCCAACTCTCTATCAGTGTCTTCCGGGTCTAGCAATGAGCTCCCCAGCGATTTTATCGTGAATACCGGGTAATTCTATTAACTTAACCATATCCCCATTCTTTGCATGCTTTTCCTTTATAGCATACTAACTCCGAATTTTTCTTTTCTCGGAGCCCGGGTCACTCTTAGCGATCCGGTGGAAACCCCCGCTGATGACCCCATGACGGAAGACCCGGTAAGCGCTGCCAACCCTCCACTTCTTGAAGAGCAAGGGCCGACTGACGCCACCAGCCCAAGAACCGGGTCTCCTCCTCACATGGCCCAGCCGGATGATCCTGAGGTCGAGTATATTGGGACCCAGAGGAGTGTTGCCGCCCCAAAGACCGCTACTGCCAGGTATGACCCGGAGGAGACAAAGGCAGCAGCCCAACCCACTGGCTATGGAGCTAGTTCTTCCAGGTCGGCTCTCGGCAGCCAAAAGGTAGAAAATCTTCTGGAGGAGTACCGGTCTTTGAAGACCACTGAGGAAGAGATAATCAAGTCTCTGGCGGCTGAGCACCAGGTAAACCTTTACTACACTACTCATACACTTATCCTACTCCCCAAGTTCCGAGTGTTCCGTACATGATCACTCGGTACTCACTAACATGCCGACTAATACTTATCTGTCGTTTTCAGGCTTATGTTGCTCGCATTGATGAGCTTTTGGCCAAGACCAATGAACTGCTACAAGCGGAGGTTAAACTTCGTGAAGAACTAGAAGCTAGCTTCAAAGATCTCACCAAAAGGCATAAAACACAAAAGAAGAAACTGCGTACTGCTGATGAGCTTATCAAAGAATACTCGGCCTTCCTCGGCAATATTTTCGATTCCCTCATTGGTAAGTCTAAGCTCTATTTGTCGATTCGAGTTACCCGGATTTCCCTATCGAGCAATGTTTTTTGACTCGGTATCCGGGTGTCTTTTTGTACCACGGGTCCGGCTGATATTGCAGAGGTGAAAGATGACTATCACAGGCTGAGAATACTCAAAACTGTCATCCGGCAATTCTCGGCGGGAACTAAGTGGGCTCTTGAATCTTTGAAGCTGCCGGGTGATTACCCGTGCGTGACCAAAATGCTCGAGGCATACTCGACTATCCCTTCCTGGATTGAGACCTGGAAGCGCTTAGCCTGCCGGGTTAGAGTGGTTCGTGCTCTTGCACTTGCCAAAGCCTATTATCCCAAGATCGAGCCGACAATGCTTGTGAACAGGTTTCCCGAGTTGAAAGCTGACGGCTCCAAGTTCTCGGGGAAAGACCTCAAGGCTATCAATGTCCAGATCCGCCACTTGGCCAGCCTGATCGCAGATACCCTTGATGTGAACAAGCTCGCTCCCGCCTATGATGCTAAGGACCAACCTGTGCCCATCGAAGACCCGGAGACGTTTGATATCCTAACTCGTTTCAAGGCAGAACTTGCGAAGAGAAAGGCTGCAGCAGACCCCAGCTCTATGCCATCTTCCTCAACTCCGGTTGTCCCTCCTCCATCGCGCGATGCCTCCGGGGGTGACCCGGACGCTGAGAAGGAGAAGGAGACGGAGGAACACATCGAAGACCCGACTGCCAAGACCACTCCCGATGACTCGGCTGAAGAAACCGAGTAAAGTTATTACCCTTTTACCTGCAAACAGTTATTAGGCCAATAGGCATTGTAATATGCCTTTCACACTTTGTTTATTTGATAGTGCGGCTGTGCACTTTTGATACTACTCCTCTGGTTTGTAATACGCTTAAACTCCTGTGGTTTTGATGACCCTTCTGGTTGTCAATTTGATATGCACTTTTTGCAACCTTGTGTTGGCACGACTTTGCTTTTATACGTTTTTTCGCGATAGATACCGATTCTTCATTTTGGGATGGTGGAAAATTTCTTCCGAGTCCCCAAGACCCGGATTTGGTTCTGGGGTTTTTTGGCTTAAGAAAACTTTTTGCTTTCTCAAGTTCCCAAGTCCCGGATTTTGTGTTTTAAATTCCTTGGCCTAGGAAAACTTTTTGCTTTCTCAAGTCCTGGAGTCCCCAAGACCCGGATTTTGGGTCTGAGGACTGATGACTTAAAAACACTTTTTGTTTTGCCAAGTCCCCAACCATGTTGTTATGTTTGCACACTTTGAAGTTATGCTTGATGTATTACGAGTTTCCGGCTGATGCCTCTACTCTGCATAACTTGTGGTTTGGATGACCCTTGTGACCCTCTTTGTTGTAAGCCGGCTTTCGCGTGGATACTCAATGCTGCTATAACTCTATAAACCCAGGGTCAGGTAAGTCCCAATGGGCATCATGACTGATTGAATTTATAGGTTAGACAAGACATGCCACTTTGTTGCGAGTCACATCAAGATTAAACAAGAAAGGTCAAGAAAATTTTGGCTCTGTTGTCCAAGTTATGAGATTGCAACTGTATTTATTGCAAGTAATCAATCCTCACAACTCAATGGCATCATGGCCGAGTCTTAGATTGTAACTGTGCTATTCAAGCAATCAGCCCCCAAGACCTGGATATATATGCTATGCAACAGTAGGCTTTTAGCTTTACCGGCTTATAGGCAACTTGAATAAAAGAAAAAGGTATGCAAATTTGAAACTTATTAAAATATATTTCTTATAGTTGAATAATTATGGCTAACTAAACACAATATACTTACCGGACATAGAACATGATCAAACGTACAAAAACATGTAAAAAACTGACAAAAATATAGGAAACACAAGAACTATCATGATTTAACCATCTCTTTATTGACATGAAAAGGTTAGGTCAGCAGGCCGCCTCATTAAAAACCCTCCAGTCCCCTTAGGTACCCTGGATAGGAAAAGAGTGCGTATGAAACCTGCTACCCGTTACATCGTGTAATATGATATGTAAACCGAGCCTATACTAAGTATAGTAGGGACGCAGATGAGCCACGTTCCATGATTGTTCACGTTCTTGCATAGATGCGGTAGAATGAGCAGTGTCGTTCGCGTAATCCGACTCTTCTCTTGCGTCCACCAGGTAATATTGTCGTGGGATAATCACGGCAGACGTTACCAGGGGCAACTTATATTGGGGTAAATCGACTCTGGTGTTTGGGAGAGGGTTTTGCTCAGGGGAAATCATGGTGATGAAACGATCTGGTAGCCGGCAATCAAGTCGCCGAGTCTCCGATCTAGATCTTACTATCTCAACTCTGATATTACAAAGGATGCTCGGATAGCTAGTGAATCTCGTATGTCTCGTGTCTAATCTAACCCTAGGGGCCGGCTTATATAATATCTGGACCCCCCTAGCTTCCTGTCCAAGGCAGACTCGGAGTCCTACCCGGGTACCGCTTACAAACCCTAAACTTCCTTATCGAAACCCACAATCCGGGTCGCGAGGCCTATACTCTTGGGCCTTCTAGAAGCTCCTTTTCCTTAAGCCGGGTCTTGCGTAGTTCCCTTTGGGCCGAGTTATACCTTGGCGTTAGCCTACCAGGTTATTATCCCTACATCAGTAGTCCCCAGAATAGCTTGGGCTTCACGGGATCCTCCTTGAAGCGCATGCTATTCCCTGCAAAA
This sequence comes from Alopecurus myosuroides, assembly GCA_028641055.1. Lineage (NCBI taxonomy): Eukaryota > Viridiplantae > Streptophyta > Magnoliopsida > Poales > Poaceae > Alopecurus > Alopecurus myosuroides. Next base: position 103,120,893 of record CM054063.1, on the reverse strand, counting down.
ATAACAAACATACAAATTCACAAGGGGCCGGGTTAGGTTGCTTTGATAAACAGCTAGGCCTAACTCCACTGGTGGTCCATATAACAACCCGGCTTTCTCCGAATCCACCTTCATTCTCCCGGGTCAACAATCCGAGAAAAACACAGAAGACCCGGCTTGCTTTGCTCGTTAATTAGTCCGGATATTGCGCTCTGATCTTTTCCGGATATCGCGCACGGGTACTTAACGCCTATCCCAAAAATTTCGGACGGGTATCCTTCCCGAAAATTTTGGCTCCCGCTCACTTAACCTAGTTTTCCTCACCCGCACCTATAAATAGGTGCCCTAGGGGGTAACCTAAATCTAGTTCCATTTCCTCGCCATCTCCTTCACCTCCCAGCGCTCTTCCGCTTGAGCTCGCCGTTGCGCCACCATGGAGCCTACCGGAGAGCAGCCGGAAGCGAGCCGCAGCCGCCTGCGCTCCGCTTCCGCTCGTGTTGTACCGCCGTCAAGCACCGCCACCGCGCCCGCGAGCTGCCCGCCGGAAGATCCCGCAGGTCACCGCGGCTGTGCCATTTGCCGCCGCCGCAATCTCCTCCAGACCTTGCCGGTAAGCCTTCCTCCTCCATGAATTTCATCCTCAAGCTTTCCGCTCGAACTAGATTGGATCTAGGTTTGCCCGTAGGTTATCTCCTTGCTCTGTACCGATTTGGATTGCACGCACCTCACTCTTGCTTTACCTAATTGCTCAAGTTAGATTCAATAGTACTCCCTTGTCACTTGTAGCCATAAATTTCTCCATAAATTTCTCCATCTAGGTATAATCTGTCAAAATTTTCCGTAACTATTTCTTTGATACTCGGATAGACTGTAATTTCCGGATCTCTTAGCTGCTCTCTGGTTAACCGGACAACCGTTCATTTCCGGGTCTTGATAACTTACACTCTGCACTTTTTATCCCCTGTTTTGCAGCCTGCACACATGGCTCCCAAGAACAAGGGAAAACAGCCGGCCAAAGGTAGGCCGACTCAGTCCATATCGGCCAACTGGGCTAAGTCCACCGTGACCCAGGCCAAGCTGGACGAGCTCGCCGAGTCAGGCGTCCTCCCTTCTCAGAAGGAGATCCACTGGCGAGTTCCGGGAGATGAGACCCGGCCCTCCCCTGGTCCGGATGAGGTAATCTGTTTCGTAGAGCACGTGATCCGGGGATTCCATCCCCCGGGTCACTCCTTTTTTTGCGAACTTCTTAGCCACTATGGCCTCCGAGTCTTTGACATAGGGCCTAACTCTATGTTAAATATAACCCACTTCATAGTCCTCTGTGAATCATACCTGTGCATCCCCCCGAACCTTGCTTTATTCCTTGAACTGTTCCAATGCAAACCGTGCCGCGAAAGCGGTGACGGGGCCCTCTTGGCCTGCGGCGGAGTTTCTATCCAACGGCAAAAGAATTCGCCGATGCCGACTCTGAGCCTTAACTCTCATGTTAAGCACTGGCAAAAATCCTTCTTCTACTGCCGGGACATCTCCCCACCTGGCGAAAAGAGGTTGCCGGGTTTCTCCGAGGGACTCCTTGATCTCTCCGATACTTTTAATGCCTTCGCCTCTGAGTCGGACAGAGAGTCCATCCAGCCCTTCCTAGCCAAGATAGCTGCCCTTTCCGCCCATGGTCTCCTTGGGCTTAATTTAGTTAAGACCTGGGTAGATTTCCGAATCCAGCCCAACTCCATCTGGCCTAAACTGATGTCCGAGTATTCCGGATATGTTACGGATGCGCTCCGCTACTCTTCGCGGAACTACCCGGCTGGGGACACGAACAAGATCATCAAAAGTTTCCTGACTGAAAAGGTGGAAGTGATCCAGAATATAGCCGGGTTAGAGCCATATACCCGAGACAACCCGGCTCCTGCGGTAAGATCCGGCTTTTACTCTTCTGTACTTGTGCTTTTACCTGATGCAACTACTAACTTTCATCTTTATACCTTTATTTCAGGCAGGCAGCGCCTTCTGGAACATCGAAACTCCCCCCACCTCCGAAAACCCGGAAGAGGAAGAAGAGGAAGCGGCTGACTCGGAAGGAGGTACCATCCGGGTTTCACCCAACTTTCTTTTTGTTAACTTATTCTCCCACACTTTTTCTTTTTCCGACTATGTACTATGCTTCTCAGGAATGGAAGATAAGGATGACAAGGATGACAAGGAAGACCCGGAGGAAACTGAGAGTGACGAGGAGGAAGCAGAACCGGAGGCTGTGGTTGGGGCCAAGAGGAAACCCCGAGGGGTTGTATTCAAGGTTCCCTATTCCTCCATGTCTTCAAAGCCGTATTATTTTGCTAATATGCGTGAGCTTAACCAACAATTATCCAATTCACCACACTTGAAGGACCCACCTCCAGCCAAGCGCAGGGTAACCCGGAACTCCCCGGGTGATGATCCCCTCAACCCGGGTATCCCCACGTCCCCAGCTCGCCGTGCCGGTACTTCCCAATCTTATCCTTTCGATTCACCTCAAAGATATCCTTCTCCCAATCACCCCTTGCGCGGAAAACTCCGAGTCTCACTTTCTCAAATCCTTATCAGCCTCGTCCGGATCTAGCAACGAGCTTCCGCCGGACTTCGTGGTAAATGTCGGGTAAGTTATATTTCTTGCTACTCGATACACTAGTACTTTCGATAACCTTTGCTCATTAATACTAACCATTTCTTCTTTTGCTTTCCTTAGCGCCGAGGTCTCGATCAGTGACCCGGACAACATGGATATGGATAACCGGGAGACTGAAGATCCGGTTGGTAACATGAACGCCGCAACTGGCGGTGCTGAACAAGAAGACCACGGACAAGACCCACTGACAGACTCAGCCAGGCAGGAAGCCGGGTCTCCCAAGCCATCAGATGGTCCTGAGGACAACGACGTCGAGGTCCTGGGCACAAGGATGGGCACTCCCAACCCTGATACCCAGGCGACCCGGGTTTCGCCCCCAGAGCCGGAAAAGACTCCTCCTCCAAGCTACCAGGCCGTCGGCTCTTCCGGTACCAAACCTGAGGACATGAGCTTTGCTGAGATGCTTGATGCTCTGCACACCCTGAGGGTTGATGAAGAAAACATTTTGGAGGCCTTGATAGTCAAGAATGAGGTAAATCTGACTAATATTGCCTGTATATCTGTCTAGTCCCCAAGTTCCGAGTGAACTTATTGATAATTTGCTTGGAACTTTCATAACATATTCGACTGATAGTTCGTTTTTATCCGACTAACCCTTCCTTGTGTTTCCACGCAGGCGTACGTGGCCCATTCTGAGAAAGTGTTGGCTAAAACCACCAAACTCCTCGAGGTGGAGACGAAGCTGAGCGAGACGGTTGAAGCTGATGCCAAGAAGACAGGGAAACTTGCAAGAAAGTACAGAAAGAGAGCTCATGCTGCGGAGGACGAACTGTCCAAGCTATCAATCCAGATTGCCGACACTCACAGCGCTTTGATTGGTAATACTTCCCGACTGACTGATAGTAACCCGGATTTTCCACTCTGATAAATACTCGGAATTCCTTACTTAAGCCTTTATATTTTCTGCAGGGCCGGATGACGAGACTCCGGATGAAGACGACATAGCGAAGCTGAAGATGATAAAGAGCACAATCCGGCAACTATGTGTCGGGACCAAATGGATTCTGCAAGTGTTGAAGTGGCCGGGTATTGGACATGGTAGCTTGAAGACGCTGCTTGATGCGTGCTCTACCATCCCTGTTGGGGGGTTACCCCCAAGTAGGGTAAAGGCAAGTGCTAAGGGCAAGATCAGAAGAGACGTTTGGCAGAGTAGCTAGCTACCCGGTACTCGCTACCCGGTCGACTGCTATTCGGCCGTACACACTGGTGGCCAGGAGGAAGAATCAAGGAAGTTATTCTCCTCCGAGTAGAGGAAGTGGTCCGAGTAGAGATGGCGGTCTCCTACTCGGGCCAGAAGTCAAAGGAGCCGTTCTGACACAGGATCCCGCGTATCCTGGGTCCGTACTGGGGCACTGTTCATCTGCAGAGCGCGTGCTTATCCGCGCCAGGGTGTCAGCAGGGCGTCGCAGGTTAGGGGGGGCCTACCCTGTGATGGTGGCAGTAATAACAGATCAGCTTCTTGGTTTTGCACAACGACTTTCCACACCAGACAAACCAGGAAGCCAAAGGTGTCAGCGGGAAGCTGGAAGTGTGCAGTGTGCACACTATGTCGACATTTGTTTGTACTTTTCCCTGTTGTCTGTATCCGGCTGGGCACCAGTATAAAAGGTGCCCTGCCTCCTCCTGTGTGAGGGTCGCTGCCTTGGAGAGAACACTTAGCATATTCTTCACGTAGAGAGAAGGGTGGCTACTCGGCCGTAGGCCAAACTTGTACTGTGGTTACTCGGTGAGACACAAATATAAAGAGAGAAAGGCAGGAGTAGGGGTTTTACCTCCACACGAGGGCCCTGAACCTGGGTAGATCTTGTTGTTTGCAGTGATTGCTTCATCCCTCACGCGGCTACTCGCTGCGTGGTTCCTCCCCGAGCACCTCCAGCGTCCATCGTTCCCACATCTTTAGCCATCCTATGGCATCTGCCGTGACACCACCACGACAGTTGGCACCCACCGTGGGGCAACCAGCGGCGCTGGCTGGAGATCACATTCGGACGGGATCCATTTCTGCTACTGGAGAGCGCGTGGTCTGTGGCCTCGTCCACAGATTCGGCTCCTTCGACTTCGTCGTCGACAACGCTGGCGATTTCGGCGGCAGGGCCATGCCAGAGGGCGGCACGGTGCTTTCCTTCGGCTCGCACCTCGTCTACGTCGCTACCGTCATCGACCGCGAGTACCCCGAGCAGGTGCATGTCGCGGAAGATCCCCCTGCTGTCATCGCTGCCCGCGGAAAGCCAACTGGCTGTTCTGCGGACCGCGTGGAGGTGATGATGACCGGTCCTGCTGCTGATGCCGGGAAGGGCGTGGCTGCTGCCGGGGGAGTCATCGAGGATCTTGATGGCGCGAGTGCTGGCGGGAGAACGCACAAGCCCTACGACGCGCCTCACAACATCCCGGGCTACATCCCTCCTTCCACGACATCGACGATACCGGCATCCGCCGTGCGGGTGGGCATGCCGCCTCCCACCGAGCTCGAGCTCATGACCATGCGGGCGCAACTCGACCAGCAGCGCCATGCGCTGCTCGCCGAGCAGGCGGAGCTGGATAAGGTTAGGCTCGAGCTTAACCTGGACCAGAATGAGTACAACAGAGCTCACGGCTTTACGCCGGTAGTAAGGAGGCCTTCCAAGGCAGGCGCTACGCGCCGCAACCTAGGCACCGAGATGGCAGCAGTTAGTGAAACTGCTGGCCAAACTGCTAGCCAAAACACCGCCACCACCAGACCCAAATACAGCACCCCCGCCAAAACCCTTAGAGCTGCTGAGGCTGTAGGTGCTGAGTTGCCGCATCTCGCTGGCGACGCGCGCGTTAGGCAGCAGGAGAGGCTCAATGAGCTAGTGCTAGAGGCTGCTAGGCAGAACGAGGAGTTCCAGAAAGCCAATCCGGGTGCTGGAGCTTCTCAGGTGGTGCATTCGCATGCGGCTAGATCTAACGATCAGGCCTCATCACCGCATCCCAGCCGTGAGAGGGACCGGAGTGGGCACTCTGGCAGAGACAGGCAGATGCAGGTGTACGACCCGGCTGTCGCCGCGAAACAGCACGCTGTGCCGCGACAGTCCGGTCAAAAACACAACACTGCAGGAGCAGGCTATCAAGCCCATAAAGCTCAAAGCCAGGCGCGAGATGGAGATCGCCCAGGCCCTTCTCGGTATCAGGTTGCTCAGCCTACTCGGCAGAGGCAGCAGCCGCGTGCGGTCGCGCCAGCCGTCAACCCGGTGGAGCAACCTGCAGTCGTGCAGGTGGACAGATATGAAGATGGCTACTCGGCTATGGGGTTGGCTGGCTATGATATCCTGGATCGCGTGGGTGAGCGTGTGCTGGAGCCCAGTGATGCCAGGCACAAGCTGGACCGGATCAGCTTATCCGCGCAACTCGAGAGCAAGGGGCCGCCTGGCCCAGAATGCTTTGGCCCCCGCGTCATGACGGAGCCATCCGTGAAGCAGTTCCAGCTCGCTAGGGGGACCAAGTGCTATGACGGCAGCACCAAGCCGGAAGATTGGCTCAATGACTATGTCACAGCCGTGCACATTGTAGGCGGCAACCGGAGATGGGCCGTGCGGTACATCCCGCAGATGCTCGAGGGACCAGCAAGAACTTGGCTCAACAACCTGCCCAAGCACAGCATCAACTGCTGGCTTGACTTCGCAGAGGCATTTGTCAGCAACTTCACCAGCACCTACCGGAGGCCGAATAGGCCGCAGCAGCTATCCGCTTGCAGGCGGCGGGAAGAGGAGACGGACCGAGAGTATCTTACTCGGTGGAGTACTCTGAGGAACACTTGTGAGGGTGTGAATGAGGCCCAGGCTATCACTTGGTTTGCGCAGGGCTGCAGGCATGGCAGCATGTTGTGGCAAAGGCTGCAGAGAGAGATGCCGAGTACTCTCGCTGAGACCATCCGAATTGCGGATCAGTACGCACTCGGCGACCCAACTCAGCCTCTTGTTGATGCTGCTGAGCCGAGAAGGAACTACAACAACAACATCAACAAGCACAATGAGTTCCGCAACAAGCGCAGAGGTGACCGGATTGATACCCGGTACGATCCTGAGGAGGTGAATGCTGTGGCTACCGGAGCTGGGAGTAGCCAAAGGCCAAAAACTGCTGGAGCCCAGTACGGGCAGAACCAGAATCAGGGCCAAGGCAACAAGAAGCCATACAGCGCTTCCCAGCAGGGTAGCGATAACTCGGGTCCGGCACCAAACTTTGTCTTCAAGGACATGAAGGATGGCCCATGCAGCTTCCATACTCGGCATCCCGCTAGACCCGCCAACCACACTACTCGGCAGTGCAGTTGGTGGGAAGAGATCAAGAATGAGGGCATGCCTCCTCCTCCTCCTCTGCCAGCTGCGAATGCCGCTGTGCAGCCTGCTCGCGCACCCGCTGCTCGGCCTCCAGCTTTCCCGAGAAGAGAGAATGTGAACCAGGTGGCTTTAGGAGCCAACCGCTACTTCAACAACGATGGCTACCGCAACAACAACTACTACTACACCCGTAACAACAACAGAGGCAACAACAACAACAACAACAACAACAACCAAGGTAACAACAACAACGGCAACAATGGTGGTGGAGATCGCAACCGGTACCAGGAGCATCACGAGAGCTACATGATCTTCACCTCTGAGCCTGTCGACAAGAAGTCTCAGCACCGGCGCGCCATGGAGGTCAATGCTGTGATCCCTGCTGTCCCTCACTACATGCACTGGTGCAACCAAGAGATCACATGGTCCAGAGCGGATCATCCTAAGGTGATGCCCAACCCGGGTAGCTACGCCTTGGTGCTGGATCCCACCTTCTTGGGTCCTGAGAAGAACGTGAGGTTCAGCAAGGTACTGATTGACAACGGCAGCAGCATCAACATTGTGTATAGGGACACGCTTGAGAAACTCGGTATGGCCGAGAACATGCTGCTACCCAGCAAGACCACTTTCCACGGCATTGTGCCGGGAGTCTCTTGCAATCCGATTGGCCGAGTATGGATAGACGTGCTATTCGGCACCAGGGAGAACTGCCGCACAGAGAGCCTGCAGTTCGAGGTGGTTGATCAGCAGAGCCCCTACCACGCCCTACTCGGCAGGCCTGCTCTGAGAAAGTTCATGGCCTCTACTCACACTGCATATCTGAAGATGAAGATCCCTGGTCCCAATGGCGTGATCACCATCTCTGGTGATTACAAGAAGTCTATGGAGTGTGCCTCTGCTAGTTCTCAGTTGGCGGAGTCCTGGTGATTGCTGCCGAGAAGAAGAAGATGTACGACGTGGTGGCTATGGCGCAGTCCGCGCAAGATGGTGCGCCTGGCATGCCGAGTTCCCAGCACGGGACGGTGTTCCAGGCATCGCAAGAGACGAAGAAGATCCTGGTCGATCCTGAGTTCCCCGACCGTGTTGCCATCATTGGCTCCCGGTTGGGGGAGAAATAGGAAAGCGAGCTCATCCACTTCCTCCGTGAGAATCGGGACGTGTTCGCCTGGTCCAATGAGGATCTAGCAGGTGTCCCGAGGGAGTTGGTTGAGCACTCGCTACATGTGCGTCCTTATGCCAAACCAGTGAAGCAGGCTATGCGCCGCTTCGGAGATGAGAGAAGAAAGGCCATCGGTGATCATATCACCAAGCTGTTGATAAGCAATTTCATCATGTAGGTGCTGCATCCGGACTGGCTAGCCAACCCGGTCATGGTCGAGAAGAAGAAGGAGGACCCCAAGGCCGCTACCGCATGGCGCATGTGCGTCGACTACACTGACTTGAACAAGGCATGCCCCAAGGATCCCTTCCCGCTACCCCGCATCGATCAGGTGATCGATTCCACTGCTGGTTGTGAGCTGTTGTCTTTCATAGATGCCTACTCTGGTTTTCACCAGATAGCTCTCAACCCTGCTGATCAAATAAAGACTGCTTTCATTACCCCGTACGGGGCTTATTGCTATCGTGTCATGTGTTTCGGGTTGCGGAACGCGGGTGCTACTTATCAGAGATGCATGCAGAAATGATTGCATGATCAACTCGGCAAAAATGTGCAGGTGTACGTAGATGACATTGTCATCAAAACGAATAAATCACATACTCTGCTTAGTGACCTTGAGGAAACTTTCGCGAACTTGCGCAAGTATAAGATGAAGCTGAACCCGAGTAAATGCACCTTTGGCGTCCCGGCTGGCAAGCTACTCGGCTTCTTGGTATCCAGTCGGGGCATTGAGGCCAATCCTTCAAAGATAAAAGCTATCGAGAGCATGTCTTTGCCGAGATCCCTGAAGGATGTGCAAAAATTCACTGGTTGCTTGGCATCTCTAAGTCGTTTCTTGGGCAGAATGGGCGAGAAGGCCCTGCCCTTGTATCAATTGATGAAGAAAAGCAACAAGTTCGTCTGGACACCGCAAGCTGATGTAGCATTCAAAGAGCTAAAGGCAATGCTGGGTAGCACTCCCATCTTGGCTAGTCCGCTACCCAAGGAGCCAATGCTGCTATACATTGCCGCTACCAACCGGGTAGTCAGCGTGGTGATTGTAGTGGAGCGAGAAGAGGAAGGCAAAAGTATACAGCGGCCGGTGTATTATCTCAGTGAGGTGCTGTCTAGCTCCAAACAGAACTACCCGCACTACCAAAAGATGACTTACGGTGTGTACCTGGGCGCCAAGAAGCTAAAGCACTACTTCCAAGAACATCCCATCACCATGGTGAGTTCAGCTCCCATCTCGGATATCATGGGCAACAAGGAAGCAAGTGGCAGAGTAGCCAAGTGGGCAATCGAGCTGGCCACGTACGCTCCCACATATGCGAGAAGAGAAGCCATCAAGTCTCAGATTCTGGCGGAATTTCTTGTGGATTGGGCTGAGGTACAGTATGAGCCTCCCACTCCGGTATCCAACTACTGGAAGATGCACTTTGATGGCTCCAAAATGAAAGAAGGCCTTGGTGCTGGCGTAGTGCTTACGTCACCCAAGCGAGATCAACTCAAGTATGTGCTGCAAATCCATTTCAAGGCATCCAACAATGTTGCAGAGTACGAGGTTGTGGTACATGGCTTAAAGGTAGCAAAGGAAGTTGGTGTGCAGCGCATCATATGCTATGGCGACTCGGATCTAGTTGTACAGCAAGTTTCTGGCACTTGGGATGCTCTGGATGCCAACATGGCGTCATACCGCTTCCTGGTCCAAACCATGACAGGATTCTTTGAAGGCTGCGAGTTCCAACACATCCACCGAGCAGAGAATGAGGCAGCTGATGAGCTGTCCAAGTTGGGGTCTTCTCGGCAATATATCCCGGCTGGGATTGCCTTGGAGCATTTGAGAAAGCCATCCATCAAGCCATCCCCCAACTCGGAGTCCATTTTCGTTCCTTCTCTGCCTAATGAAGAAGCGGTTCCAATGGAGATTGACTGGGAAGGTGCAAAAGAGGACCCGGGGATTGCAGTCTCCATCCCGGGGACTGTCGCCTGCAACCCGGGGACTGCCCCTCCCTACTCGGGGACTGCCCCTCCCTACTCGGGGACTGCCCCTCCTTACTCGGGGACTGCCCCTCCTTACTCGGGGACTGCCCCTCTCAGCTCTGGGACTGTCGCGTTCCTTGAAGAAGTCCTTGCAAACCGTTCGGGGCTGCAGAGAGTCAACCCCAACTCAGAAAAAGATGAAGTGGTGGCTGTTCCGATGGAAGTGGACGAACCAGTGTTTCCCGCACGGGAGACGCCGAGTTGGGTCATGCCCATATTATCCTTTCTAAAGGACGGCACCCTCCCGGATGATGAGGTTACCGCAAGGCAGATTCAGAGAAGATCCAAGGGCTACACCATCTTCAGAGAAGTGCTGCATAAAAGAAGTCCCACTGGCGTGTTGCAACGTTGTGTGGAACCGGAAGAAGGAGAAGAAATTCTGGTGGAAATACATCAAGGGGAATGCGGGCATCACGCCTCTTCTCGGGCTCTAGTGAAGAAGGCTTTTCGGCATGGCTTCTTCTGGCTCACTGCTTTGAAGCAAGCTGAAGATATCGTGAGGAACTGCAACGGCTGCCAGAGATTCGCAAGTAAGATCCACATGCCTGCTTCTGAGTTGAAAACCATTCCCATTACTTGGCCATTCGTTGTTTGGTGTCTGGATATGGTTGGTCCCTTCAAGCCGGCTAGAGGCAACATGACTCACATCTTGGTCATGGGGTATGAGTTCACCAAGTGGATTGAAGTGAAGCCGATTCGGAAGTGTGATGGAGCCACTGCTGTGAGTTTCCTGAAGGATGTGATCCTGAGATACGGCTACCCGCACAGCATCATCACGGATAACGGCACTAATTTTGCTGAGGGTGCCATGGTGAGATTCTGCAGAGATAAGCACATCCGGCTAGATGTCGCATCCGTTGCGCATACCGCCTCCAATGGGCAAGTGGAAAGAGCAAATGGCATGGTGCTGGCAGGTATAAAGCCAAGGCTGATTGAGCCGCTGCTGAAAACACCAGGGTGTTGGCTAGACGAGTTGCCAGCGGTGTTGTGGAGTCTAAGGACTACCCCTAACCGGTCAACCGGCTACACACCATTCTTCTTGGTTTATGGGGCTGAGGCCGTGTTGCCAATCGACCTAGAGCATGACTCCCCCCCGAGTAACCCTCTACACTAAGGCGGAGGCGAGAGAAGCTCGAGAAGATGATGTTGACCTGCTAGAAGAAGCAAGAGAGCTTACTATGTCACGCTCGGCTGTTTACCAGCAAAACTTGAGGCGTTATCACAGCCGGAAAGTGAACCCAAGGGTTTTCCGAGAAGGAGACATGGTGCTTAGGCTCGTGCAGCGCACAGCCGGGATGCACAAGCTATCCCCTCCGTGGGAAGGGCCTTTCATTGTGAGCAAGGCTCTACACAATTATGCCTATTACCTTGTTGACGCACAGCCATCCCAGAAGAACAGGCCGGATAAAGCTGGGGAGGAATCCAAACGCCTCCGGAATGTAGCTCTACTCCGTCGCTTTCATTCATGAGCAAAAGTGTGTATGTACTCTCTTATCCGAGTTAAACTCCTACTCTGCAATCTGAAATTGAACTCGGGGACTGCCTTCGTCCAAAGTTGTTCTAAGTGTTTTTATCCTGCTTTACCTTTGTCTATTCGGTTGAACCACTTAGAATTTCAAAAGCATACGAAGTAGTGTGTTTAAATTCACCGGACACTCTGCGACTCTGCTGCTATCCGCAACCCGGCTTCATGGCAAGCCAGAGAACAACCCAACGAGTCAATGAACACATGAAAAATTGCAAAGGAAAGGAAAAGTGTGGCAACCGAGTAGAGTGCCTTTTTGCTGTTTTTTGTTAACTTTTTTCGGCTATGTGGTGGGTAGCGTTACTATGACTGTTTCCAAGTGGCTAAGTATTTGAAACTCCAACTTTGAACTCTTGTGACTCGAATACCAAAAAAGCAACAAGTTGCAGGTAAGAGCTGAGGTAAAAAGGAAGAGTGAATGAGAAATGCAACTCGGGAACTTGCATGATAACGCAACCCGGCATCGAGCCAAAGCTGCTCAAATTACTAAGTATAAAATATCAAGTGGAATAAAAAACTGAGTAGCAACGGGAAGAATAATTGTTTGATACATATGCACCCGGCATCCCGGGGATCTGATAAAAGCTTTAAAGAATGAGTGTTTCAGGAGGAAACTAGTTCGAGGTAGCGGTGTTCTCCAAGTTGGCATTGGTGGCGTCCGCTTCGGGGTTGGCAGCAGCTTGATCTGAGGTGGCGGTGGCCACCGAGATGGGATCGGTAGCTGAAGTGGAAGCGGTAGACTGACTGTGGGGTAGCGCCGTGTCGTCGAGCGCCGCGCCAGAGGACGAGCCCAACTCGGGAGCCGCACCCTGGGTCACCTTCTCGGGGGTGATGGTGGCATCCTGGCTCTCGGCTTCCTCGTCGCTACCCGCGGAAGCCTTGCCCTTCCCCTTCTCGGCACCTGTGTTCTCGAAGCAAGCCAAGTCATCCGACTCGGTATCCTCTTCGTCTTCGTCTTCGTCCTCACCCTCGCTTTCCGCCTCGATGTCAGGCTCGGTGAGGCCGTCGATGAAGACCGCGGTATCCGCGTAGGAGGCGATCTCATACGCGACTGCCTGACGGCGAGTCACGCACTCGGGATCTTTCTCCCACTTCGAGTCCCGGCGCATCTCGAGGATGGTATTAAGATTTAGATTTTCATACCAGCTGCAAATGAAGAGGAGCAGCATGTCGGCGCCTGCCCGAGCTCCGGATGCTCACCATTTCTTCAACTCGGCTTTGACATCGTTGAGCTTCTCGGCGAGCGCGCGGATGGTTTTTGGCATAGGATCTTGGGGCCAGAACAGCGCATGATGCTTGAAGTCAGTGGATTCCAAGTCGGTGCCCAAGCCCCTGAGACGCTGGACCTATCCCTGCATGTTCGTGAAACTATCCTCAATCGAAGCCTTGGTGTCCATGGGCAGTCCCTTCTCGATTCGAAGCTCTTGTGCCTTAGACAGGGCAGGTTTGCAAGACGAGCAGAGGTCGGGGAAGAGTTCTGAAAATTCTATCAGAAAGAATTAGAAACGGAGGCAGAGAAGAGATGCAAATCAAGCCACTGAGAAGAAGAAGGAAACAGGAAGGTGCAGAGAAACGAGAACTTACTGTTCAGATCACAGAGTAGCGATTGCAGCTTCCTCCTCCATGCCTCCTCATCAGCAACGTGCTTCTCTTCAACCTTGCGGAACTCGGCCAGCTGGTTCATGAGATCCACATTGCTCTTCTTCAACACCTCGTTCTCCAACTCGACGGCCCTCTGCTTGGCCTTGGCTGCTGCCTCCATCTTGTCCTTCTCGGCGGCCAGATCTATGGCATCCTGGAGGGCAGCCCTCAATTGGACTTGCAGCGGTTCCAATTCGGTGACGTGTTGGTCCTTAAGCTCAGTGGCTTGGCTTTCCAGCTGCTGCTTCACCTCTACGGGCTTTAGACAGTCGAGATGCTCTTCGCGGAACTTCTTGTACTCTTCTGCGGAAAGAAACAACACGGTGAGCAGAGTAGCCAAGAGAAAGAAGTAAAACAACCGAGAAGACGGCAACTCACCTTCAAGCTCCTTGATCTTGCTTTCAGCAGAAGCAACGAAGACATGGCAGTGTTTGTGTTCCTCTGCCATCGCCTCAAATTTTCCTGCAGAGTAGAAGGAGTTAGAGCAAAAAGCAAATACGGGCGTAAACACGAAACGCATTGACCGAATAGCTAGAAGCTTACTCTCGAGATCTGAAAGTTGGAGGGCACGATCCAGGGCCGCTTGCTCCGTCTCAGCATCAGTCTTGCGTTCCGCTTCCAGGGCCTCAAGGCGTCTCTTGGCGATGGAGTGATTCCAGAGCAGCCGCCGGTAAAGGGTTGTCCTCTTCATAAGGCTATTCTGAGAAGGAGAAAGAAAGGGAGTTAGACAATGTTTTGAAGATTAGGCCCGAGAAGACGGCAACTCGGTTGAGTACCCGTCTACTCGGCCCGAATCTCGGGGACTGGGTAATGGATAAGGAGAAAAAGAAGAATAGAAGAGAACAAGAATGCAACTCGGAACAAGTAAATGACACTTACAGCGTAGGTCTGTTCGAGGTCCTCGGCAGCTTTGCGGTGGACATACATCTTTGCGGCAAGCGTGCTGGTGGTGGACGAAATAGTCATGGGGTTGTAGCCCATGTCCGCCTTGTTCCAATGCGTGCACCAGTGATCCAGCGGGCCTAAGGCCAGGCCATTCCAGGTCTTGTTGCCAAGGACCTCGCTATTCCACTCAGCTTCGATGAAGCCTACCCGGTCGATCATCTGCTCGAGCCCCTGGGACACCACCTCGCGCGAGTAGATCGAAAGGGCCTTGTTCTTTGCTGGCAACTTGGAGTCTACCGCCGTGGCCTGCTTGCCCTTCGTAATAGCGAGCCACTGCTCGGTCTTGTTCAGACTGATGCCATACTGCTTGCCCATCTGCACCACGTAGGGCAGGTAGCTAGGCGGTTCTTGAGCGATTGATCCCGCGGCTGCGCCTGCAGAGCTGCCAGTAGCACCGATGGTGAGCTGCCCAGTCTTCGCGGCAGGCTTCACGGGTAGTTTTGGTGGCGGCATCTTGGCAGCATCCAGCGCAGCACTGCGTGATGGGTTCTTGCGGACTGGAGCATCAGATTGGATGGCCTTCTTGCCATCGGCATCTGCCTTCTTGGTGATCTGCTTGGCTGGAGGGCTCGGTGCAGTCCTGGTCTTCTTCGCGGGCTGCGGAGAGCTTGCTGCAGTGGGTGGAGCAGCCTGCTGGGTAGGCGGCACAGGAGGCTGGCTACCCGGCGCAGCGTCCGGCTGCGTTTGGCTCTGCAAGTCATGCTCCACCACAGTCGCTTCTACCCGCTGCTCGGCAGCGGGATCTGGTCGTACATCTCCTTGTTCTTCTACCCGCGGCTGGGCCGCGGGGTCATCTTGGACAGCAGCCTCAGCTTCCGGCTGCTCCTGGTTCTCTTCCTGCCGCTCGAGGGCGGCGTGGTCTTGGTACTCGGCGTCTTGTTCAGTGTTCTCCCCAGCTGTGGCAGCTGGGGGAGAAGAGGGGATCTTGTCTTGAGCAGCATCCTGCGCACTTGGTTCTGCGCGGGCCTGCTGCTCCTGCTCCAGGTCTTGGACACCAGCGTCGGTGCCTTCTTCGTCTTCCTTCACGGGAGAGGGCGCACGCGTCCTATCTCGTGCTGCTGGCTCATCCTCGTCCTCATCAAGATCAATGAGCGAATCGAGGTCATGGCCGATCTTTTCTTGGAGGTGGCAGGAGCCGCAGCAGCATCAGCGTTCAAAGGATCGCTGAAGAGAAAAAGAAGTTCAGAAAAGAAGGAGGGGAAGAAGAAAACCAAGAAGCAATAACAAGATGTAAATTAGAGGGAAACTACTTACCCTTTGCGGGTAGGGAGTGGCCTCCTGGTGGAAACCTTCTTCACCTTCTCGGGCTTCTTGGATTTCTTGGCAGCTGGCTCTTGGGCACCGCTACCCGCCCTCTTCCGGGTAGAAGGAGCAGCCACCGCAACCGGATCGACGTCGAGGACATCCTCGTCCTCCTCGTCCGCATCGGCGTCGTCTGCAGAGTAGAAGAGAAGAGACGGTTGAGAAGCGGAAAGAAAAATTAGATTGCGCTACCCGCAACTACAGAAGCGAGCTCAGTCACCTTCTTCATCGTCCTCGGACCAATCCCGAATGGACGCATCAACGCGATGCTTACCCGGCTGTTCGGCGTGAGGGATACAGAGGGTATCCTGGGTGTCATGAGCGGTCTCGTCGTCTTCCTTTCGGTCCTCGCTCCAATTGGCCTCGAAGCGTTCCTCGCTTTCATCGACCTGGCGGTCGATGTGCTGGAAAGGAAGGCAGACAACGCAAATTAGTTGAGCAGAAGGCTAAGGGATCCTACCCGGTACGAAATGCAAACACGAAGCATATTTGGCTAAGGTGCTTTACTCGACGTGGCGTGCAAACACAAAGCACATAAAGCCTAGCGGATACTAGTAAATGCTTTACTCGACGTGGCGTGCAAACACAAAGCACATAAAGCCTAGCGGATACTAGAAAGTGCTCTACTCAACATGGCGTGCAAACACGAAGCACATAAAGCCTAGGAGATGCTAGTAAGTGTTTCTACTCGGTGCAGCAGGCAAGGACAAAGCATACTAAGCTAGAAGGTCACCTACTCGGTATCATGGTGCAAAGATAAAGCGTAAAGTGATAACCTGTTCGATTGGCTTCATACGGCTATACGACACAAAGCCGTATTGCCAGTTGTCACTGAGGCCGGTGCTCATGATGGAGCGCGCCCAGACGGCCACCTCCGCGTTTCTCAACTCGAACGTGGTGGTCCTGGTGCAGTCTCTGTTACCTCCCATGTAGCACATGAGATGCGTCCGGCCCTGCAGCGGTAGCACTCGCCGAGAAATCCAGCAGGCGATGGGATCGTCGCTCTTGAGCCCCAGCTCCCTCAGCTCGGCGAGGCGCTTGTTGATCTGGGAGAGGTCGCCTAGCAGCGGTGGCTTGTACCCCCAATTCTGCTGAGTGGGCGCTGTGTTCGTCCACTTGGGGAGATTGATCCGGTCCACGATTGGCGCTCCTTCCTCCTCAGGAACATTCTTCACGTAGAAGAAGGACCGCTGCCACTTGCGCACCGAGTCGAGCCCCTTGATGCGCGGGTGAGGGGTGGAGCCGCGCTGAAGCATCATCGCGCTTCTCGTCTTGGTCATGCTGCGGGTGCTCTCCGTGCTTCCCGGCTTGGGCACGCTCTGCTTCCGGAAGAAGAAGTAGCGCGCCCAAGTGTGGACCGTGGGGCGCACACCCAGGAATGCCTCGCACACCACGGTGTGGTATGCGAGCATCACCATCGCGTTGGGGGGCAGATGGTGCGGTTGGAGCCCGAAATGGTTGAGGAAGGACCGGAAGAAGTCGGAGACGGGCAGCCCGAATCCTCGCTTGAAGTGAGCGAGGAAGACGACGAACTCGTCCGCTTCCGGTGTGGGGACGAGCTCGCCGTCCGGCTGCCGGCAGCGCACGCCGGGAGGAACGCGCCGGGTATTCACTAACCACTGGCAATCCTCCAGCGTGAGCTCGGATCCAGCCCATCCGGCGCGGGCGTCGTCATCGCGAGCTATGGATACGAGGGGATTTGGTGATTTTGTGGAGATTTGGTGGGATTCGCTAGCCCTCCGGCGTCGCAGGGAGCAGCGGCGCGGCGAGATGCGTGGCGGCGGAGCGCTCTGTGGCGGAGATGCGAAGAGGCAAGAAGAGAATGAGATCAGGAAGGGGAAGGAGGAGTTACCGAGGGGGTATTTATCCCTCCCCTCGGAGTGCCGTTACAGGCGGAGTTAGTGGGATCAGTTACGCACGGAGATTGTGCGACGTGGGGTGTGGGCTGGTTAGAAACGCACAGAGCAGGTGGCGCGCGTAACGTCCGCAATTGATCCCACGTCGAGATCGTGGGTAATAACTGCACTTGATGGGACCTAACGGGCCGGTGGGACCAGGTCTCGATGGTGGGTGCGTGGCCTGTCATATCCCGGGCACCGAGGCGTCAGGGGTGCGAGAACGTGACACGTGCCCAGTTGCAGTGAAGAAAGGTGGATCTGCTCTGCCACGCAGAGATTCTGTTCAAAATTCCACAAAGTCATTTTACTCGGCGACAGAGAAGAGAATTGGTCCTATTCGGGAGAGGAGAGACTCGAGCCAGAATTGAGGGCTACTCGGAGGTTTTACTCAGCATCACAAGGTTCGAAGCCAAGATTGGTTTTTAAGCTGGCAGGGCCCAGTGAGCAAGTTCGCAGGACTCTACCAGCTTCGGGGACTAATGTTGGGGGGTTACCCCCGAGTAGGGTAAAGGCAAGTGCTAAGGGCAAGATCAGAAGAGACGTTTGGCAGAGTAGCTGGCTACCCGGTACTCGCTACCCGGTCGACTGCTATTCGGCCGTACACACTGGTGGCCAGGAGGAAGAATCAAGGAAGTTATTCTCCTCCGAGTAGAGGAATTGGTCCGAGTAGAGATGGCGGTCTCCTACGCGGGCCAGAAGTCAAAGGAGCCGTTCTGACACAGGATCCCGCGTATCCTGGGTCCGTACTGGGGCACTGTTCATCTGCAGAGCGCGTGCTTATCCGCGCCAGGGTGTCAGCAGGGCGTCGCAGGTTAGGGGGGCCTACCCTGTGATGGTGGCAGTGATAACAGATCAGCTTCTTGGTTTTGCACAACGACTTTCCACACCAGACAAACCAGGAAGCCAAAGGTGTCAGCGGGAAGCTGGAAGTGTGCAGTGTGCACACTATGTCGACATCTGTTTGTACTTTTCCCTGTTGTCTGTATCCGGCTGGGCACCAGTATAAAAGGTGCCCTGCCTCCTCCTGTGTGAGGGTTGCTGCCTTGGAGAGAACACTTAGCATATTCTTCACGTAGAGAGAAGGGTGGCTACTCGGCTGTAGGCCAAACTTGTACTGTGGTTACTCGGTGAGACACAAATATAAAGAGAGAAAGGCAGGAGTAGGGGTTTTACCTCCACACAAGGGCCCTGAACCTGGGTAGATCTTGTTGTTTGCCGTGATTGCTTCATCCCTCACGCGGCTACTCGCTGCGTGATCCCTCCCCAAGCACCTCCAGCGTCCATCGTTCCCATATCTTTAGCCATCCTATGGCATCTGCTGTGACACCACCACGACAATCCCCGAGTGGATCGAGCACTCGAAACGCTCGTCATGCCGGGTTGGAGTGACCCGGGGGCTAAACTTGGCTAAAGCGTACTTTCCCAAGCTTGAGCCATCAAAGCTTGTTGGCGGGTTTCCAGAGTTCAACCATGACGGCTCCAAGTTTTCAGCCAAAAACTACAAGGCCATCCAAAAGGAGGTTCGTCACTCGGCCAGCCAGATTGCCGATAGCCTAGATGTCAGCCTGATTGTTCCACCATACGACGCTGAAGACAAGGCAATTAAGTCGGATCCTCCAAAGCCGTATGACATGCTGGCACGGTGGAAGGCAGAAGCTGCTAAGCTGAGGGGAGAGGCCGCGAAGAGGAAGGCTGAGGCCGATACTGCACCTGCGACATCCACTCCGGTTGTTCCTCCCCCCGCGCGCGCCAGTACTGGTGCTGACCCGGATGCTGCTGCCGCCAAGACCGCTGAAGAACAAGTCAAGGATCGAGACCCGGCTGCCAAGGGCAAGGGGAAGATGGACGACTCGACCCAGGAGGCCGAGTGAACTTTCATCTGTCCCCGTCTCAAACACATCATTCGGCCAATGGGCCTTTTAAAACAATTATTATTTTGATAGTGCGCCTGTGCACTTTTTGGTACTACTATCCTGGTTTGTAATACGTTTAAAAACCTTAATATCTTTCATGGCCCTTCTGGCCTTTGTGTCGCACCCGGACTTCTAGGGGATACTCACAGTCCGTTAAACAGTAGATAAATGGCTTACGGGGCATACCGGCTCCCGCATCTCAATATGAGCAGGCCAACACGTAAACGTGTGACAACCATTCTCTTACTATTCATCGGCTGCGCAAACCATCCCATAGAAATCCAGATACTTCCATTGACGTACTTCAAAACATACACACATGGTACGTCAACGGCATTGGAACAAGTGATATCACAACAGATCTCTAAGACACAAACGATTGAAATAAGTTGCAAATAGCTCTCATTAGAGCAGAGATAGCAAATACAATCATTCAGAGGACACATGTCCCAACAATACATCATTACATCACAGCGGAAGCATTCAACATGTCTGAGTACAGACAAGATCCAAATAGGCCTAAGAGGCCGGAAACGAAAAGACGGAGCCCATCCACGAAGTCTCGGATCCTGCCCGGGTCCGCTATCTACTCGTCAGCAGTCGCGTCATACTCCACGTAGTAGCCACCATGGTGATCCTCGGAAACGTAGGTCTGCGGAAACCACAGCCCCAAAGGGGTCAGTACATAAACGTACTGGCAAGCAAGACTCACAGTTCACCAAAGTGTAACCCGTCAACACCAAGCACAAATGCTTTGGGTTCAACGGAAGGAAGGGGATATAAAAGATGCTGCAACTGGCTGCTCTAACCAACTACAGAACATACTACAACTTCCGGCTATCAGAAAGGAGATAAGATCGTGTATCGTAACCAACCTATCAACTAACTCCAAACAAACCCATCCTGGATCTCGCCCCTTATCCAAAGAAGCAATCCGAGGATAACTCACACAGTTGAAATAATGATGGTTCATATTATTGTGTCAATAAGCCTATTACTAGTCAAGTTGTTAATCATTGGGTGTAAGGTTGTTAATCATTAGGTTTAAGTTGTCCTGAGTACTTGTTAGCCAGTACTTTCACAAAGTAATCCATAACCGCGGAAAACACGGCTTCTCGAGAAGATTATCCCTGCAGGGTTGCACCAATTTGGCCGTACACGTATGAATAACCCGCCAGACGGGGATCAAACCCACCAAGCGAGGTACTCAACACAACTCAACTCTTCTTCGCATCAAGCCCAAAGCACCTTGGGCGCACGGCTAATCGAGCCCAGAAGAAAATGGACCCTCATAGCACTCTAAGAACGTGTCCCCCTATATGCCGACTACGAAAGTTCCATCCGGGTACCAAGGGCTCGCAAGATCATGCATGCAGCAAATGGAAAACCCGAACTAAATGAGGCGATTTGGACGAGATGCGAATCGAGTCAAATTGAGGGGGGCGCCCATACTCGCTTCCCACATGCGGGTAGTGCGCTCATCATGGATCAGTAGACAAGACCCTTTTCCTATTAGGGTCGACACTAGCAGGCCTCAAAACCACAAAGGGCCTCCTGCCGGTGCCTTATCATCAAATTATTATTTATCAATAACATTAGCATGTTTGATTGATTAAACATCGAGCCCCCAGAACATAATAAAATAGTAACAGAAAGTAACGGGTAACAGACTCGAGCAAAACAACCTAAGCATGCTAGTAAGACACTGGCTCAATCAATGGGGTTGTAGGAGTGGTGGTGAGGCAATATCAGGGTTAAGGGATTCATGTGATAGGTTCGTAATAGAAACAACTACACATAGGGCTTAGCAAAATAGACAACGGAAAGTATCGGTAACCAATGTTGAAAGGAACACAGTGGTTAATGTGAGTGATAACTTGCCTGCAGACCCAGTAGCCTGGTACTGAGCTAACTCCTTAGAAGGGGTGTCGTAAGTATCGTCGGTCTCAACGTCGTCGTTTATCCGAGAAGAAGCAAACAAACAATGAAGAAAGATAAACAATCAATATCATGGCATAGTGCACAAACATGGGATGATGCATGACCATTTACTTGATGCATCAAAATAAACTAGTTGACAAGATAACAACATGATTAAATGGACCCACATGCAATTTGGGATTGCATATGGAAAGCCCATGAATTATGGTTGAATTAATTGTTTCACAACTAATCAAATTGTGTAAGTGAATTAGCATGATGCATGGATGAGGAAAACAACAAAATAACAACAATATAACCAATTGGAAATAAGGTTTAACAAGTTTGGAAATTCATTTATTAAGTTTTTGGAATTTTGGTTACTTAAAGGTGTCACACAAGCATTTGTTGTTTTCATCAAGTTTAATTGTTCAAAATAGATAACAAAGTTTATATTTGAAAAGAAAACAAGATTTTAGTTGGAATACATGTTTCACTTGTTGAAAAAGGATTTCAAATAAATTATTTATGAATTTAACAATTTTAAATGATTTAAACAAGGTTTAAATTATTTAACCAATTTTAATTATTCAAAACATGAAACAAAATTTATATTTGGAAAGTTGGTTTAATTTGGCATGGAAAACATATTTCATTTGTGGAAAATGGATTTAAAATGAGTAAGTTATTATTTTGGCAATTTTAAATGCAATAAACAAGAAACAGTTGTTTTCAGCAATTTAAAATATTCAAAACAGCAAACAAAATTGATATTTGGAAAGTACATGAAAAGTTGATTGGAAAACATGTTTAGTTTGTTGAAATTGGAATTTTTATGCCCAAGTTATGGTTTTTGCAAAATTAAATGAATTAAACAAGATTTCAAATATTGCACCAATTTAAAATATTCAAAACAGCAACAAATTGCATGGAAAAGGTTGAAAACATGTAGCAAATGTTTCATTGAACATTTAGAGCTACCAAACATAATTTTAGGGTGATTATTGAATTTATTATGCAATTTTCCATAATCATTCTTATTCTGCCCTTTTTAGTAAACAGAGGAAAACATGATCAAAATTAATTCAATTGTGCCCAAATAAAATACCAATGTGTAGAGTTTGTTAAGACAAATTTTTAGAGTCCAAGTTTGTTAAAATTGGATGAGTAGAATAAAGTTATGAAATTCCAAAGTTTCCAAATCTTATTGCATTTTCAGTAATTAATTATTTAGTGCAAAAAATGTTACAGAAACATATTGCAAATTTGACATTACTGGAAGGAGCACAAAATTATGAAACCACAGGATTTTGAATCATTCAAATTGGAGTGATATTCAATTTTATATGGAATTTCGAAGTAATTGATCAGATCTGTCTTTCTGAACTGCGGGCAGAAAAAGAAAAAATCAGAGAATAAAAGGTGTGGGGAGGGGGAATCGAACCCAGCACCTGTGGGTTAGGCGCAAGGGGTGTTGACCAGTGGGGTAGCTGAACTTTGGTGATAGGAAGTGGGCCTAGGGGTGGATAAGGTGGTGGTGTGGGCTGGTTTCTGAAATTCTGCACGTTAACTGAACGTGTACGTGCAGTTCGATGCTTCTTCAACAGCGCAGGCAGCCATGGTCTGCTGCTCGCCGGAGGGGGCTGCTGCAAGGGGTGGCTGCGACCAAGGGAGAGAGGAGGGAGGCGAGAGGAGGCGGAGGAGGTGGGGCGCTCACCTTGGTGCGGTCGATGGAGGCGGGATCGGGGCGGACAGGAGCAGGTCGGGCAGGGAGCAGCAGGGGCTTGGCCGGCGGCAAACCTCGACGCCGCGGCCGCCTCGCTGGGTCCCCGGGGCCGCCGAGGGGACGAGGAGAGAGAGGGTGGGCCGGCGTTTCCATTCCCGGCCTCGCCCTGGCCGGGGAAGGACCCAAACGCCGGCGATCGCCGGGGAAAAAGGAGGCAATTTTTGGTGAGGTGTTCAGTTACAGAGGAAACTATCAGAGAGAAAAGAGAGAGCAGAGGGAGGAAGAGGAAGAAGGTGGCGGGGGAGAGGGAGAAGGAGGAGAAGGGGGAAACCCTAGGGCAAGGGTTAGGTCTTATAGGGAGGGGGGAGAGGAGGATCACCGTTGCTGCAGCTCTATATACGTGGAGGTGATGGATGGAGGTCGTACAGGGAGGAAGAAGACAAAGGGGAAGGGGTACTGGGCCAGAAGGGGGAAGTGGGCTGGGGGGAGAGAGTTGGGCCTCTCTCCTCTCTGCTGTTGCTGGGTTTTTTTAATTAATTGATTTTGTTATTTTTTTTTGTGCTGATTGGAAAAAGAAGAAAAAGAGAGGGTTTAGGGTTAGAAATTTAGGTAATGTTTTTGGTATAGTTGGATTTTTTGGGTGACAGCAACATTGCCAATTTTATTTTACAAAAACTTTATTTAGGTTGTTGTTTGTAAATTTAAATCAAATTTGGATGAATTTATTATTAAGTGCATCATGGAAAACAAGATTTTAACTAGGGTGCACATTAGTGTTTAAATGGAACAAAAAGATTGGAATTGTTTTGGTAATTTTCATACTCTCAAATTGGGTGTTGTTTGTATAACTTATTTGAATTTCAAAGTAATTTGGAATTAAATGTTTGATTAAAAGCCCTCAATTTAAATAGTTAATCATTATGGAAAAAATAATTGGAAACAAATGATGGATTTGTTTTGCAATTTTTATAACTTTCTAAACGGTTGTTGTTTTTGGAAATTAATTGAATTTGAAAAGGGGTTTGGTAATAAGTGAATTTTGATAGAAACAAAACAACAGTTTGGAATCATCACTTTAATGGAAACAATCAATTGTTTTATTTTGAAATATCATTTTAGAAATTGTAACATCACAAGGATGAAACAAAAGGTTTGAATTTTGGTTTGAAATTCAAATAGAAAACAAAGGAAAACAAATGAAAACAGTTGGAAAACAAATGAAAACAAGCAAAACAAATGCAATCAACATGATGTCATGATGCAAAACATAAAATAACAGAGAGCAAACATTCTAAGGGCTTATTTTTCATACTTGGGATGTTACACTTTGCTTGAATTTGATATTTCTTAACTTTGAGCTTTTTCATTCCTGGCTTTCCGACTTTCGCTATGGTTCCTTTTGTGAGACTCGGTTTCCGGATCTCATAGGTTTTGACAAGTGGACTTTTTCTAAGTCCCCAAGACTCGGATTTTTGGGTTTTTGAGATGAATAGCTAGATAATTTGTTTCTTTTTTCAAATTCCCAAGTCCCCAAGGCCCGAATGTCCGAGTCTAGGGTGTTTGGTTTTTTCAAAAGAACAAATTGTTTCTGCTAAGGCCCAAACCCTAGAGCCGTTCACATAGGTTTGAAGTTATGCTTAATATGCTCTGAGTTTCCGGCTATTAACCCTGTACTCTGCATAACTTGTGGTTTAGATGACCCTTTTGACCTTCTTCTACTATAAGCCGGCTTTCGCGTGGATAATCAATGTTGCTACAGCTGTACAAAGACAGGGTCAGGCAAGTCCCATTGGGCATCATGACTGATTGTAATCATACGCTAGCAAAGCATGCCACTTTAGTGCGAGTCACATCAAGCTTAAGCAAGAAAAGTCAAGAAAGTTTGGCTCTATTGTCCGGTTATAAGCTTGCAGCCGTACTTATTACAAGTAATCGGCCCTTATAACTCAATGGCATCGTGGCCGGGTCATTGAATTTGCAACTGTGCTATTCAAGCAATCAGCCCCCAAGACCTAGATATATGCAATTTACTAACAAGAACTAAAACAATAAATAACACTTACCTGGAAATAGAAAACAACAGGAATATAAAAACTTTGACAAAGAATACACAGAAAAGAAACAAGATATTGTTTAACCATCTCTTTATTGATATGAGAAACGTTAGGTCAGCAAGCCGCCTCATTAAAAACCCTCCAGTCCCCTTAGGTACCCTGGATAGGAAAAGAGTGCGTCTGAAACCTGCTGCCTGTTACATCGTGTAATTCCACTTGTGAATCTAGTCTATTCTAAGTGTAGTAGGGACGCAGCTGAGCCACGTTCCATGGTCTCTCTCTTTCTTGCATAGATGAAGTTGTATGAGCGGTGTCATTGACGGTAGCCGACTCTTCCCTTGCATCTACCAAGTAATACGATCCATTGTGTAGATTCCGGCTTATGATGAACGGTCCTTCCCATGGTGGGGATAGCTTGTGTTTTCCTTCCTTTGACTGTACCAGGCGAAGAACCAGGTCTCCTTCCTTGAAGACCCGGGTTTTGACTCTCCGGCTGTGATATCTCCTCAGATCCTGCTGGTATATGGCTGATCTCTCCAAAGCTTGTTCCCTGTGTTCTTCTAACATATCCACGGCGTCCTGCCGGGTCTTCTCGTTCTCCACCTCGACGTAAGCCGACACTCGAGGCGAGTCGTGGATAATATCACTCGGTAATACCGCCTCTGCACCATAAACCATGAAAAACGGTGTCATCTGAGTAGATTTGTTAGGTGTGGTGTTAATTCTCCAAACCACTGAAGGTAACTCCTCAACCCATGCTCCAGCAGCTCTGATGCATGGGACTCGTAGCCGTGGTTTTAATCCATGAAGTAACTCCTGATTTGCCCTTTCCACTTGTCCATTAGCTTGTGGATGGGATACTGAGGCTATGTCAAGCCAGATTCCATTGTTCCCACAGAATTTTTCCATCTCGCCTAAGGACATGTTGGTTCCATTGTCCGTAATTATGCTGTGAGGATACCCGAACCGGTAGATAATCCTTTTCAGGAACTTGACTGCCGTAACCGCTTCACAATTGGTAACTGGCATAACTTCAACCCACTTGGTAAATTTATCAATAGCCACCAAGAGATGTGTCTTTGTGAAAGGTGACATGTGAAAGGGGCCAACCATGTCCATACCCCAAACGGAAAACGGCCAGGTTAAAGGAATTGTTTGCAACTCCATAGCCGGCACATGGATTTGGCGGGCATACCTTTGACATCCGTCGCACCTTGCCACCAAGCGTTCTGCGTCTGCTAAGGCTGTGAGCCAGAAGAAACCGTGCCTATATGCTTTGGCCACAAGGGACCTTGTGGATGCGTGATGCCCACAGTCGCCTTCGTGGATCTCTTTCAGGATCTGCCGGCCTTCTTCTGGTGCCACACAGCGCAAAAATACTCCTGCAGCACTCCTTTTATATAACTCCCCATTTATGATGGAATACCCTTTTGCTCGCCTCAGAATTTGCCTTGCTAATACCTCTTGCTGTGGTAACTCGCCCCGTGATAGGTAAGCCAGAAACGGCTCTGTCCACTCGGGAACAGTGCGTATTGTGGCCACGAGCTCCAAATCCGGGTCTTTGTTAGCCACCTCTTCCTCACACTCGGTTTTTACTGATGGCCGCCATAGCTCGTCCAGGAAAACGTTGGGTGGAACCGGCTCTCTGCGTGAGCCGAGTCTTGCGAGTGCATCTGCTGCCTCGTTCTTTCGCCTGTCAATGTGCTCCACCTCATACCCGGAAAAACACCCGGCAACCCTGTCCACCTCTCTACGATATGCTGCCATAGTTGCATCCTTCCTGTCCCAGGTTCCCGAGACCTGCTGCACCACAAGATCCGAATCTCCATAGCATCGTATCCGCCTGATGTTCATCTCCTTGGCTATTCTTAATCCTTGCAATAATGCCTCATACTCGGCCACGTTGTTGGAGCAATCAAAGTGGGTTTGCAACACGTAGCTCAGTTTATCTCCTTTAGGTGATGTGAGTACCACTCCAGCTCCTGATCCCTCGTATTGCTTGGAACCATCAAAGTGCATTACCCAAGACTCGGAACTTGGTGTCATTGTGGGCATGCTAGTGTGAGTCCAACCAGTAATGAAATCAACTAAAGCTTGAGACTTGATTGCTGACCTGGGCTCGTAGTTGATATGATAATCTCCCATCTCGATGGCCCACTTGGCTATTCTACCTGTTGCGTCCGAGTTTCTGATGATGTACGACATTGGTATAGAGCTAACCACTGTTATTGGGTGTTCCTGAAAATAAGGTTTCAATTTCCGGCTGGCCATGAAGACCCCGAAAACCAACTTCTGCCAATGTGGGTAGGGCTGCTTTGCCTCTGATAACACCTCGCTGACGTAATAAACCGGCCTTTGAACCAGGTGATCTTTCCCATCCTCTTTGCGCTCAATGACAACCACTGCGCTAACTGCCCGGGGCCCGGCTGCAATATATAGTAGCATGGGCTCTTTGGGACCCGGGGCTGCTAAAAATGGTGCCTCAGATAACTGCTTCTTCAGTGCCTCGAACGCCTCATCCGCCTCTTGGTCCCAAACAAACTTATCAGATTTCCTCAAGAGCCGGTACAGGGGTATTGCCTTTTCTCCGAGTCTGGATATGAACCGGCTCAGCGCTGCTACGCACCCTGTGAGCTTCTGAACATGCTTTAGGTTTTTCGGCTTTGTCAGGTTCTGGATAGCTTTGATTTTGTCCGGGTTTGCCTCAATTCCTCTCTCGGAAACAATGAATCCGAGTAACTTTCCTGCTGGAACTCCAAACACGCACTTTGTAGGGTTAAGTTTCATCTGATACCTTCGCAAATTCTTGAATGTTTCCTTTAGATCCTCAATGAATGTTTCCGCTTTCCTGGTCTTGATCACCACATCATCCACATAGGCGTGAACATTGCGCCCAATCTGGTCCTCAAAGCACTTCTGTATGCATCTCTGGTAAGTTGCGCCAGCATTCTTTAGCCCAAAAGTCATGGTTTTGTAACAGAAGGCCCCAAAAGGGGTTATGAACGATGTTTTCTCCCAGTCTTCCTTCTTAAGCTTGATCTGATGATACCCGAAATATGCATCCAGGAAACATAATAGGTCACTTCCAGCCACTGCATCTATAATCTGATCAATCCTTGGGAGGGCAAACGGATCCTTTGGACAGTGCTTGTTGAGACTCGTGTAATCTATGCACATCCTCCACTCATTACTCTTTTTCATCACGAGAACCGGATTTGCCAACCAGTCCGGGTGAAATACTTCCATGATAAAGCCGGCTGTCAATAGCCGAGCAATTTCCTCCCCTATAGCTCTTCTTCTTTCCTCATTCATTTTTCTCAGGCCCTGTTTCACAGGCCTGGACTTGGGATCAACGTGCAAGCTATGTTCCGCTAACTCTGTAGGAATACCTGGCATGTCGCTGGGCGTCCAAGCAAAAACATCTTGGTTCGAACGAATAAACTCCACGAGTGCTTTTTCCTGCTCATTGTCCAGGTTAGATCCTATAGCAAATTGCTTGGAGGGATCACCTTCGACAAAGGCCACCATATTGGTATCCTGTGCTGCCTTGAATTTCGCTCGCTCATCCTCCGTATTCGGCCTTTTTAATGTTGTTCTGTCATCCGGGTCTACTTGAGACCGATAATACTTGAGCTCCTCCTTTCTACAGGCTTGTTCTGCCATTGCCGCGTCTCCTTCATCACACTCAGCCGCTATATCCCGGCTCCCATGGATGGTGATGGTCTGCTTGGGACCCGGGATTTTTAGCTGTAGGTATACGTAACATGGCCTGGCCATGAACTTGGCATAAGCCGGCCTTCCAAACAATGCGTGATAGGGGTTGCGCAACTTTACCACTTCGAACGTGAGCCACTCCACCCGGAAATTATCCTTTGATTCTCCAGAAGCAACCTCCAAGGTAATCTTTCCCTCAGGACACGCCGAGTGGCCCGGCACAATCCCGTGAAAAACCGTTGAACTTTTCTGTAGCTGAGACTCCTTGAGGCCCATGCGCAAGAAAGTTTCCCAATATAAGATGTTGATGCTACTTCCGCCGTCCATTAGGACCTTTTTCAGCTCATAACCATTAACTTGTGGCGCAACCACCAATGCTAGGACTCCCGGGTGTTCTATCCTTTCCGGGTGATCTCTTCTGCTCCATGTTACATCTTGTTCCGACCACCTCAGGTACCTCGGGACATCCGAGGAAACCGAGTTTACCGCCTTTTTCAGTATCTTTCTATCCTTGTTTGAAGTTCCCGTGGTGTGAATGTGGTACTGGCCCAATTGCTTGGGATTGGCTTGGAAACCTCCAGCTCCTCCCTGGTTATTACCCGGGTTCCCACCTCCTGGGTTGCCTGCTGGGGGTGGGCCGTTGCCCGGGTTTCCACCCGGACCCGGTCCTCCTCCCCGGCCTGCGCCTCTCATAGCTTTGTTTATTTCTTCGTTCTTCCATCTCTGTAAATCCACACGCTGCTCCAATGAGTGGTTAGCCGGTCTACCGTTCCTGCTGTGTCGCGGGCACGGCATCTTGTAGACATCCCATTGGTTTCCCGGCCTTGGCGGACCCTGGTAATTTCCTCCATTAAAGTTTCCTCCGTTGAAATTTCCTTCTGCTCTGGGTCTCGAAGACCCGGCTTCTGCGCTGGCGACAAACTCGGAATTCCCCTCAAACGGGCGTTTATTCTGGTTGTTTCCATTATTTCCTCCATGGTTACCCGGCGTGGATCCATTGCCGCTTCTTCCATTATTACTCGTGTTCGCTTTCGCTTTCTTATCATCAACGTCCTCTTCTGTGGTATCCGTAGCAGCATGTTTGTTGCATGCGTCCATCAACTCTCCCATAGTAACCTCTGAAGCGTTTCGACTAGATTTCATGCGAGTTAGCTTTTGCACTAAGGGTGTATACTTGCATGTCTTTGCCATAGCTTGCAACGCATCCTTTGGCTGAATATCTGTAGATGAATGAAGTATCTCCATAACCCGGCGCACCCAGCTACGCGCCGATTCTCCCTTCTTTTGCACACACCGTTCTAGATCGTCGATAGTAAACAACTTCCTGCATGTTCCGTGAAAGTGCTTGATAAACGCAGTTTTCAATTCACTCCAAGATTTGATAGATCCTTCAGGTAAATTGTTGAACCACAACTTTGCTGCTCCTTCTGACATCATTAAGTACATGAACTTGGCTTGAAGATTTTAAGATGCGTTGCGAATCGACATAGCCATCTCATAACTGCTCAACCATGTTTCTGGATCCATAGTCGGCTCATAATTCACCACTTTACCCGGTTCCTTGAATTTATCCGGGTAAGGCTCAGCCCTGATATTATCCGACAGACACTTAGGTCAAGCGAGATTAGTCAGTACTGGCCTCACTCGGAAAACATGCGATCCTACGGGGGGCGCGGCTGGGCGCGGCGCTGCCGCAGGCCCGTGTACTGCAGACCCGGCCGCGGCTCGCCTGGCTCTGGAACTATCCACAATAGCTTGTGTCGCTGATGCTGCTGGTGCTGCTTGGACGCGGGGAGGAGGCGGCATTTGCTGCTGCTCTGCCCTCCGTCGCGCTGAACTTGACTGAATGTTGCCGGTGTTGCCATGTTGCCGGCTGATATACGGCGTTCCATGCATTCCACTCCTATTATCCGGGTAATTGACTTGCTGAGCCACTGCCGTGCGTAATAAATCTATCGCCCGCCGGGTCTCCTCCGCATGGGGTGACTCTCTTACGGGGATTCATTGGGTTATTGAAGTGACCTGGTGGCGTACGAAATCGTGATGGTGGCGGTGGTGGCGCTGCATTACCAGCTGCAACCCCTGTCTGCAACGTGGGTAACCCGGCTTGTACGTTTGCCGGCTATGCTCCTCCGGTCGCGGGCTGATGTACAGTTTCTTGATTCGCGACCGGGATTGGCTGATCCTGGGGGTGGTGAACAGCGCAGCCGGGTTTAGAACTCCACCCGTGGCTGGTAACCTTGTTTGGTATCTCTGATGCATCCTAGTTGATTCAACCCGGAGCCGGTTGTCCAACGCTTCCAGCTCGCGTCGGCGCGTGGCTACCCCTTGCTTTTCTGCTTCCACTTCTCTCCTTTGCTACTCTAATGCACGGCGGGCTACATCCAGATCCCTAGCACGTGCTGCTGCGTTCTCCGTGGTTATCACCGTAGCTAGCACCGTGGGATCCAGGATCAAGTTATTACTGAACAGGGCTGGATGTTGTGGGTTTGAGGGACCCGCCCCTAGCGTCCTGTTCGTTATGAATCCAAACATATTCGCTTGCAACTCGCTATCCGCCGCCCGGCTAGTGACCGAGGCCGATTCTCCGTCGACCCGGGTCAGAACCGGGTTTCCGTCAACCGGATTTTGCTGCTGGGCCAGCGCTCGCGCCGCTACAACCGCGGCCGTAGTCACGTCCCCCTGATTGAGATTGGTTGCAGGGGCCGTGTAGACCGCGACCTGGCGCGCATGCCTGGTGAAGATTCGTACTCTTCCTCATCACAGCTATCCTCCTCGTACCGGTCCTCTAGCAAGTGCAGGATAGACTCAGTATCATCTTCTCTCATGACTCGGCCACGCGGGGTCCATGCCGGCTCCTCCGGCTGTTCCCTCTTCGTGGGGGGCTCTTCTACCGGATCCACCGTTCCGACCGATTCTTCTCCATCCGACTGTACGCAGGTCGCTTCTGCTGACACAGAATCATAATTGAAATCATCAGGGATTGAACCGGACGTACGTACCATGCCGATGAAGACGTTTGACCCGGCCGATCGTGACAACAGATCCGGATTCAAGCAGATCCGACTCTGGCCCCCAGCCAAAATCGACCACCATCTTCTCTCCTTCGGGGTTGGTGTAGATCTCGCCGACGACGAGGTTCTTCATGTTCTCCCGAGCTTCTCCCGTGATGTAAACACCCTTGGACGTAGGCCCCACGGTGGGCACCAACTGTCGTGGGATAATCACGGAAGACGTTACCAGGGGCAACTTATCTTGGGGTAAATCGACTCTGGTGTTTGGGAGAGGGTTTTGCTCAGGGGAAATCATGGTGATGAAACGATCTGGTAGCCGGCAATCAAGTCGCCGAGTCTCCGATCTAGATCTTACTATCTCAACTCTGATATTACAAAGGATGCTCGGATAGCTAGTGAATCTCGTGTGTCTCGTGTCTAATCTAACCCTAGGGGCCGGCTTATATAATATCCGGACCCCCCTAGCTTCCTGTCCAAGGCAGACTCGGAGTCCTACCCGGGTACCGCTTACAAACCCTAAACTTCCTTATCTAAACCCACAATCCGGGTCGCGAGGCCTATACTCTTGGGCCTTCTAGAAGCTCCTTTTCCTTAAGTCGGGTCTTGCGCAGTTCCCTTTGGGCCGAGTTATACCTTGGCGTTAGCCTACCGGGTTATCATCCCTCCATCAAATATGATCTGTTATGCAGATTTCGGCTTATAATGAACGGACCCTCCCATGGAGGAGATAACTTGTGTTTTCCCTCCTTGTATTGCACCAGGCGTAGCACCAGGTCTCCTTCCTGGAAAACGCGGGTTTTGACCCGGCGACTGTGGTATCGCCGTAAGTCCTGCTGATATATGGCGGATCGCTCCAATGCTTGCTCCCTGTGTTCTTCTAACAGGTCCACGGCGTCTTGCCGGGTCTTCTCATTTTCCACTTCAACATAGGCCGCCACTCGTGGTGAATCGTGGATGCTATCACTCGGAAGGACCGCCTCTGCACCATAAACCATAAAAAATGGGGTCATGTGAGTAGATCTGTTAGGTGTGGTATTGATTCCCCAAACCACAGATGGTAACTCCTCGACCCATGCTCCAGCAGCTCGGAGACACAGGACTTGTAATCGTGGTTTCAACCCACGAAGTAGTTCCTGGTTTGCCCTCTCCACCTGTCCATTAGATTGTGGATGGGCCACTGAGGCTACATCAAGTCGGATGTCATTGTTTCCACAGAACTTCTCCATCTCTCCTAAGGACATATTGGTTCCATTGTCCGTGATTATGTTGTGGGGGTATCCAAATCGATATATAATCCGCTTCAAGAATTTCACAGTTGTGGCCGCTTCACAGTTTGTAACAGGCATAACCTCAACCACTTTGTAAACTTGTCGATAGCCACCAGTAGGTGAGTCTTTTTGCATGGAGACATGTGGAAAGGGCCTACCATGTCCATACCCCAAACTGCAAACGGCCAGGTCAGTGGGATTGTCCGTAACTCCATAGCCGGCACATGGATTTGCCGGGCATATCTTTGACATCCATCACACCTTACTACCAAGCGCTCCACGTCGGCTAACGTCGTAAGCCAAAAGAAACCGTGCCTGTATGCCTTAGACACAAGGGATCTTGTGGAGGCGTGGTGTCCACAATCACCTTCGTGAATTTCCTTCAGTATTTGACGGCCTTCTTCTGGGGCTACACAGCGTAGAAAGACACATGCAGCGCTTCTCTTATAGAGCTCACCATTAATGATAGAATAACCCTTCGCTCGCCTCTGGATTTGCCGAGATAAAACTTCCTGCTGTGGTAACTCACCTCGCAATAAGAACGCCAAGAACGGCTCAGTCCACTCCGGGATAGCGCGCACCGCGGCCACAAACTCCAAATCCGGGTCCTGGTGAGCAAGTTCCTCCTCTGACTCGGCTTTGACAGAGGGCCGCCATAACTCATCCAGAAAGACGTTAGGCGGAACCGGCTCTCGACAAGAACCGAGTCTCGAGAGTGCGTCTGCGGCCTCGTTCTTTCGCTGATCAATGTGCTCCACCTGATACCAGGAAAAAGACCCGGCTACCCTGTCCACCTCTCTGCGGTATGCTGCCATTGTTGCATCCTTTCTGTCCCACGTTCCTGAGACCTGCTGTACCACGAGATCCGAGTCTCCATAGCACCTTATACGCTTGATGTTCATCTCCTTTGCTATCCTTAGTCCATGCAACATGGCCTCATACTCGGCTACGTTGTTGGAGCAATCGAAGTGAATTTGCAACACGTAACTCAACTTATCTCCCTTTGGCGATGTGAACACAACACCAGCCCCTGACCCTTCATATTGCTTGGAACCATCAAAATGCATTACCCAGGATTCTGAACTTGGCACCACTAAGGGCATGCTTGTTTGAGTCCAATCATTAACAACATCAACCAGGGCTTGAGACTTGATCGCAGACCGGGGCTCATAGTTGATGTGATAATCTCCCATCTCGATGGCCCACTTGGCCACCCTGCCAGTTGCGTCTGAATTTCTTATGATATCTGCCATTGGTATTGAACTTACCACCGTAATGGGGTGTTCTTGAAAATACGGCTTCAATTTCTGACTGGCCATGAATACCCCAAAAACTAGCTTTTGCCAATGAGAGTATCGTTGCTTCGCTTCTGACAAGACCTCGCTCACATAGTAAACCGGCCTTTGAACTGGGTGATCCTTTCCATCTTCCTTGCGCTCAACCACAACCACCGCGTAACTGCCCGAGGCCCAGCCGCAACATACAGCAACATAGGCTCCTTGGGACCCGGCGTAGCCAGAACCGGCGCCTCAGATAACTGCTTTTTCAGAGCCTCAAATGCTTCGTCCGCCTCTTGATCCCATACAAATTTGTGGGTTTTCTTCAAGAGTCGGTATAAGGGTATCGCTTTCTCTCCGAGCCTAGATATGCACCGGCTTAACGCTGCCACGCATCCTGTGAGTTTCTGAACATGTTTCAGCTCTTCCGGCTTTTTCAAACTCTGGTTGGCTTTGATCTTTTCCGGGTTAGCCTCGATTCCCCGCTCAGAGACGATGAAACCGAGTAACTTCCCTGCAGGATCCCCAAATACACACTTGGTTGGGTTGAGCTTCATCTGGTACCTCCTCAGGTTCTTGAATGTCTCGTTTAGGTCGTCAATGAACGTTTCTGCCTTCCTTGTTTTGATCACTACATCATCAACATAAGCGTGGACGTTGCGTCCAATCTGATCCTCAAAGCACTTCTGAATGCACCGTTGGTATGTCGCGCCATCATTCTTCAATCCGAAGGTCATGGTTTTATAACAAAAGGCTCCAAAGGGGGTTATGAATGATGTTTTATCCCAATCCTCCTCTTTGAGTTTTATTTGGTGATACCCGGAATAGGCATCCATGAAGCATAGCAGGTCACTTCCCGCCACTGCATCTATGATCTGGTCTATCCTTGGAAGGGCAAATGGATCCTTTGGGCAGTGTTTATTGAGACTCGTATATTCCATGCACATTCTCCACTCATTGTTCTTTTTCAGCACTAGAACCGGGTTTGCCAACCACTCGGGGTGAAAAACCTCCATGATAAAGCCGGCTGCTAGGAGCCGAGCTATCTCTGCTCCTGTAGCCTTTCTCCTTTCCTCGTTCATTTTCCTCAGACCCTGCTTCACTGGCCGGGACTTGGGATCAACATGCAAACTGTGCTCGGCGAGCTTAGTCGGGATGCCTGGCATGTCACTAGGCGTCCAAGTGAAAACATCCTGATTTTCGCGAATAAACTCTATGAGTGCCTCTTCCTCCTTGTTATCTAGGTTAGAACCTATAGCAAACTGTTTGGAGGGGTCACCCTCAATGAAAGCCACCATCTTGGTGTCTTGGGCTGCTTTAAACTTTGCTCTTTCGTCATCCGTGTTCGGTTTCTTCAAGGCGGTTCGATCTTCCGGGTCTACCTGAGACCGGTAATACTTGAGCTCTTCCTTCCCGCAAGCTTGTTCTGCAAGTGCCGCATCTCCCTCATCGCACTCCGCTGCCACAACCCTGTTCCCATGTATAGTGATGGTCTGCTTAGGACCCGGGATTTTTAGCTGCAGGTAAACATAACACGGCATTGCCATGAATTTGGCGTAAGCCGGCCTTCCAAACAGCACATGATAAGGACTGCGTAACTTCACCACCTCGAATGTGAGCCACTCTACTATGTAGTTATCCTTGGATTCTCCAAAAGCGACCTCCAGTGTTATCTTTCCCTCAGGGCAGGCCGAGTGTCCTGGCACAATTCCATGGAAAACCGTGGAGCTTTTCTGCAGCAGAGACTCCTTGAGTCCCATACGTAAAAAGGGTCTCCCAGTATAAGATGTTGATACTACTTCCGCCATCCATCAAAACCTTCTTCAGTTCATAGCCATTGACCTGCGGTGCTACCACCAAGGCTAGCACACCCGGACGTTCTATTGCTTCCGGGTGATCCCTCCTACTCCACGTTACTTCTTGATCTGACCATCTTAGGTATCTTGGAACACCCGAGGAAACCGAGTTTACCGCCCTCTTAAGTACTTTTCTTTCTCTGTTGGAAGTCCCGGTGGTGTGGACATGATATTGTCCTAACTGCTGTGGGTTAGCCTAGAAACCACCTGCACCACCCTGGTTATTACCCGGATTGCCACCTCATGCGTTGCCGGTGGGGGGTGGTCCGTTGCCCGGGTTTCCACCCAGACCCGGTCCTCCTCCCCGGCCTGCACCTCGCAGGGCCTTCTGTATTTCCTCGTTTTTCCATCTCTATAAATCCACACATTGCTCCAGCGAGTGATTAGCCGGCTTGCCATTCCTACTATGACGCGGTCAGGGCATCCTGAAGGCCTCTATATAATTAGCCGGTCGCGGTGGTCCTTGGTAATTGCCCCCTCTGTTGAAGTTTCCTCCGTTAAAGTTTCCATCTGCTCTAGGCCTCGGAAACCCGACCTCGGTATTGGCGACTAACTCGGAGTTTCCCTCATACGGACGTTTATGCTGGCTGTTTCCATTACTGCCTCCATTATTACCCGGTGCAGCCCCATTGCCGGGTCTTCCGTTATTGTTCGCATTAGCCTTCCCTTTCTTGTCCTCGACATCCTCTTCTGTAGTGTCAGTGGAGGCATGTTTGTTGCATGCATCCATCAACTCCCCCATTGTAATCTCTGAAACATAGCCAAAGGCGTGTATTTGCACGTTTTCGCCATAGCCTGTATCGCGTCCTTTGGCTGAATATCAGTGGAAGAGTGGAGTATCTCCATGACTCGGCGCACCCAGCTGCGTGCCGACTCTCCCTTTCTCTGAACACATCGATCTAAGTCATCAATTGTGAATAATTTCCGGCATGTCCCGTGAAAGTGCTTGACGAAAGCTGTTTTTAACTCACTCCACGAATTGATGGACCTCTCAGGCAGGTTATTGAACCACAGTTTTGATGCTCCTTCAGACATCATAAGATACATAAACTTGGCTTGAAGTCTTTCTGAAGCATTATGAATTGACATAGCCATCTCATAACTGCTCAACCAGGTCTCTGGATCCATGGTTGGCTCGTAGTTAACCACTTTACCCGGCTCCTTGAATTTATCCGGGTAAGGTTCAGCCCTGATGGCATCCGACAAACACTTGGGTCCGGCTAAATTTGCCGGTACTGACCTTATTCTTGAAACATGTGAGACCTCCACGGGCGCAGCAGGGGGCGCGACTGCTATCGGCCCTCGTACCGCAGACCCGGCCGCTGCGCGTCTTGCCCGGGAACTATCCACGATTACCTGTGCCGCCGAGGCTGCAGGGGTTGCCGGTCTACGAGGAGGAGGCGACATTTGCTGCTGCTCTGCCCTCCGACGTGCCGAGTTTGACAGGATGTTGCCTGTATTCCCATGCTGCCGGCTAACATATGGCGTCCCGTGCATGCCACTCCTGTTGTCCGGGTAATTGGCATGCTGAGCAACCGCGGTGCGTAACAGGTCTATAGCCCGCCGGGTCTCTATTGCTTGAGGTGATTCTCCCAGAGGAATACGGTCGAGCGCTAAAGTTACGGCGTACACGTTATCCATGGGGTTGTTATAGTGACCCGGTGGGGTATGAAATCGTGATGGTGGTGGTGCGGGGTTGCCTCCAGCGACCCCAGCAGGTAACACGGGTGACCCGGCTGGCATGTTTGCCGACTGTCCTCCTAACGTCGCACCTTGATACCCGGTTCCTTGATTCATAGCCGGGATTGGTTGGTCCTAAGGTGTGATAAACAACGTGGCCGGCTGTAGATTTTTGCCTGCCGCAGGCAGTCTCGTTTGATGTCTTTGATTATATATCCTGGTTTATGAGCCTGAATACGATCCTCCAATTCTTCCAATTGGCGATGGCGCGCGGCCATCCCTTGCCTCTCAGCTTCCACGTCTCTCCTTTGCTGCTCCAACGCACAGAGAGCTACATCCAGATCTCTGGCACGTGCTGCTGCGTTTTCTGGAGTTATCACCGTCGCCAACACTGTGGGATCCAAGATCAGGTTATTGCTGAACATATCCGGGTTTTGTGGGTGTGATGTTCCTGCTCCAGCTGTTCTGTTCGTCCTGAATCCAAACATGTTTCTGAATTGAGCACTGTCCCCTATCTCGCTTGTGACAGATGCCGGCTCACCATCGACCCGGACTATAACCGGGTTTCCATTAACCAGTGCTTGTTGCTGGGCCAGCGCTTGCGCCGCACTAGCCGCGACTGCCGACACATCGCCCTGATTAAGATTTATTGCAGGGGCTGTGTAGACCGC
The DNA here is from genome assembly GCA_028641055.1 of Alopecurus myosuroides. NCBI lineage: Eukaryota > Viridiplantae > Streptophyta > Magnoliopsida > Poales > Poaceae > Alopecurus > Alopecurus myosuroides. The sequence continues at coordinate 103,082,372 of CM054063.1, read as the reverse complement.
GACTCGGTGCACAATGCCTGGTGAAGATTCGTACTCTTCCTCTTCGCAGCTATCTTCTTCATACCGATCTTCGAGCAGATGCAAGATAGATTCGGTATTGTCTTCTCCAATAACCCGGCCACGCGGGGTCCATACCAGCTCCTCCGTCTGTTCCCTCTTCGTGGTGGGTTCCTTCTCGGGCTCTGCCGTCCCGACCGACTCTTCCCCGTCCGATTGAACACAGGTGGCGTCCCATGACACAGAACCATACTCATTATTGTCGGAAACAAAACCAGACGCACGTACCATACCGACGAAGACGTTGACCCTGCCGATCGTGATGACAGATCCGGTTTCCAGCTGATCCGACTCTGGCCCCCAGCCAAAGTCGTCTACGATCTTCTCTCCTTCGGGGTTGGTGATGATCTCGCCGATGACGAGGTTCTTCATGCTTTCCCGAGCTTCTCCCGTGACGTAAACACCTTTGGGCGTAGGCCCCACGGTGGGCGCCAACTGTCGTGGGATATTCACGGCAGACGTTACCAGGGGGAACTTAATATGGGGCGAATCGACTCTGGTGTTTGGGAGAGGGTTTAGCTCAAGGGAAATCATATCAACTGGTAATCTAGAGGCTCGGGTTGCAATGTCGTCGAGACCCCGATCTAGGGTTTACAAAGATTAGCTCTTGAATACCTAGAATACTCGAATCCTTCTATCTCTCTCAATCTTGGTTTCTATGCCCTAGAAGTCGGTTTATATAACATCTGGCTTCCTGACTTTCCGTACAAGGTACCCTCGGAATCCTACTCGGGATCCATACATAACCCTAAATTAGCTACCGTAACCCCCAAGTCACGGATTACAGGGTTTGCACCGCCTTTTAGGCCTTCTAGACCTTCCCTTCCCTTGGGTCGGGTTTCCTACGCAGTTGGTGGCCCAGTAGTAACATCTGGCCTCACATCATAATGCAGGGTCTCATGCAGCTACTCTTCGGCCGGGTCTCGTCCCAGGCATGGGCCTACCGGGTTACCATCCCCCCAACAGTTTTACTAGTGGTGGTGATAGTGCAAACTCTAGCAATATTATTATTTCTAGCCAATTCATCTTCTCTTTCCCACCTAGCATGTAATTCAGCCATCAACCTAACATTATTATCAATTTGAACTTGGATGGCATTCAAAGTTTTACTTTCTTCAACATCATGTGGCAAAACCTTCAGTTTTAGAAAATCAACATCAATAGCTAGGCTATCTACTTTAGAGGCAAGAACATCTATTTTACCAAGCTTTTCCTCAACAGATTTATTAAAAGCATTTTGTGTGCTAATAAATTATCTAAGCATGTTTTCAAGATCAGAGGTAGAGATTTTATTATTATTGTAGAAATTTCCATAAGAATTACCATAACCATTATTAGGAGGATAGGGCTTATAACTGTTTCCACCAAAATTATTTCTATAAGCATTGTTGTTAAATTTATTATTTCTAATAAAGTTCACATCAACATGCTATTCTTGAGCAACCAAAGAGGCTAAAGGAACATTATTTGGATCAACTTGAGCTTTACCATTAACAAGCATAAACATAATAGATCAAGCCTTTCACACAAAGATGAGGTTTCCTCAACAGAATTTACCTTCTTACCTTGTTGAGCTCTCTCAGTGTGCCACTCTGAATAATTTATCATCATATCATCAAGAAGCTTTGTTGCATTACCCAAAGTGATGGACATAAAGGTACCTCCAGCAGCTGAATGAAATAGGTTCCTTGAGGAGAAATTCAGTCCTGCATAAAAGGTTTGTATAATCATCCAAGTAGTCAGTCCATGAGTGCGACAATTCTTCACCATAGTTTTCATTCTTTCCCAAGCTTTAGCAACATCTTCAATATCAAATTGTTTAAAATTCATTAGGTCACTTCTCAGGGATATAATCTTAGCAGGGGGATAATATTTTCCAATGAAAGAATCTTTACACTTAGTCCATGAATCAATACTATTTCTAGGCAAAGATAGATATCATTCTTTAGCTCTTCCTCTCAAAGAGAAGGGAAATTATTTCAGTTTAATAATATCTCCATCCACATCTTTATATTTTGGCATCTCACATAGTTTAACAAAATTATTAAGGTGAGCAGCAACATCATCAGTACTAACACCAGAAAATTGCACTTTCATAACAAGATTTAATAAAGCAGGTTTAATTTCATAGAAAGCAGCAGTAGGAGAAGGTGGAGCAATAGGTGTGCAAATAAAATCATTGTTGTTTGTGCTAGTGAAGTCACACAACTTAGTATTCTCAGATGAACTCATTTTAGCAAAATAAAAGCAAGCAAATAAATAAGCTATAAAGTAAACTAATTTTGTGTGTGTTTTTGATATAAATAAGCAAGACAAGATAAAAATAATAACAAGACAATAAAATAAATAAAGAGGTTGAGAGTGAGAGACTCCCCTTGCCAGAATAATTCTTTCTCCCCGGCAACGGCACCAGAAATTCTTTGCTACGCCTTGATGGCGCCTTGACGGGGAGACTTCTTGATGATGATGAATTTTAAGTCCCCGGCAATAGCGCCAGAAATTCTTGATGCTTGTGATGGCATGTTGGGAACCCCAAGAGGAGGGTGTGATGAGTACAGCAGTAAGAATTTCCCTCAGTTAAGAACCAAAGTTATCAATCCAGTAGGAGAAAGAGGATCTTCCGAAAGTTGATGCTAGTGACGGTGGTGATGGTGCCTCACCGGTGTCAGGAACAACGCGGAACCTGCACACAACACAACCAAAATACTTTGTCCCAACGGTACAGTGAGGTTATCAATCTCACCGGTCTTGCTGAAAACAAAGATTAGACCTATAGTGTGGAAAATAGTGTATGCTTGCAGTAAGTAAAGAAAGCATGGAATTGTAGTGGTTTGTTTAACAGTGTAGGAAAATGGACCGGGGTTCATAGGTTCACTAGTGGTGTCTCTGCATAAAAGATAGCATGCTGGGTGAACAAATTACAGCTGGGAAATTGACAAATAGGGGTTGCACCGTAGTGCACATTCATGACATGATGACTACTATGATATTTAGTGCGGGCATTACAACAATATACATAGATCGTAATCCAAGTGCATCTATGACTAATAACCCACCCTCAGTTTATCATCCGAACCCCCTTAGGTATTAAGTTGCAAACAATAGATGATCACATTAAGAAATGTGTGTAATGTAAGCAATGATTGTGCACACGGGCACTCACACCGCTGTTTTCTCCCTAGTGGCAACAACACATCCTCCTCTGTCACGTTTCTGTCACTCGAGCACAGGCGAAAAGGAGTCATGGATCCAACTATCGAACATAAATACTCCCTCTTGGAGTCACTAGCAACTACTTGGCCAAAGCAACCACTAGCAACGGAAAGCATGCAAGATCAAAAATAACATATGCAATAAAGACTATATTCAACTTGGCATAAGTTCAATATTCATCGGATCCCACCAAACACAGCACATAGAATTACATAAGAAAAATCTCGATCATGTAAGGCATCTCACAAAATCTAAACATTGAGGCATAGGAGGAGAAGACAACCATCTAGCTACTACTATGGACCTGTAGTCCAAGGATGAACTACTCATGCATCACTCCGGAGGCGGGCATGGTGATGAAGAGGCCTTCAGTGATGATCTCCTCTCCGGCAAGGTGCCGGGAGACAGCTTCAGAACCCCCCTAATCTAGTGTTGACGATGACGGCGGCTGCGGAACTTTTTGGGGATTTTTTATCAGGTACCTAGGGTTTTCCTTTGGAGGGGAATAAATAGGCGAAAGGGCGACATCGGTGGGCCACTAGGGTGGCCTCACCACCCCCAGGTGCGACCAAGGGGGCCGCGCCTGGCTATGGTGAGGGCCCCCTGGTGCCCGTCTTCGACTCCTCTTCGGACTTCTGGATGCTTCCATGGAAAATAGGAACTTCGGGATTCGTGGGGTCCAATTTCGAGAATATTTCCAGAACAACCTTTCTGAAATAAAAAAACAACAGAAAACATGGAACCGGCACTTGGCATCTTGTTAATAGGTTGGTCCCGAAAAACATGTAAAAATGCTATAAAGAAGGGAGAAAACATGTAGCAATTGGCATAATATCAAGATGGAACATCAGAAATTATAGATACGTTGGAGAGTATCACACATGAGTAATCCCTGCTTCCCTCTGCGAAGGGCCTCTTTTTTACTTTTATGCTGGGTCTTCATCTTCTTACTTTATGCACCAGTTAATCACAACTGTCATTCTGAGTATAATGTCTATAGTCCCAAAATTTATTATTGATTGATTCGTGATTTATGGTATTGCTTTATCTTAAATTATTTGTATCTAGTCACCAATTAAACTTTGAAGGTTTCCTAGCATTTTATGTTTTTCTACCACACGAAGGACTAGCTGTATACCACTTTATTATATTTTCTTTATGATTGAAACAAACGTATCACTTTCAATGTTTCATTATTCATTTTATTTTGTTTGTGTTTCTTTTCATGTGTAACATGGTTGCTAAGTTTACATTAGTTGAAATGCTATTTATCATGCCTTTGTTAAAGTACTTTGATCTCAAAATGCAATGACTTTGCATAATGTTGATCAAGATTTGTGTTGGCTTCATGTCACCTGAAAATTTATTTTGTTATCACTTACCTACTCGAGGACGAGCGGGAGTTAAGCTTGGGGATGCTGTTACGTTGCTAACGTATCTATAATTTTTTATGCTCCATGCTTATTTTCTACCCAATACCTTTTGTTTTCCACATGTTTTCTTTCGTTGTCCGGATGTTTTCACAGACTAACCTATTAACAAGATCCCCCAGGCCAGTTGTTGTTTTCTGCTGTTTTTCTATTTCAGAAATATTCTGGGAAGGGCTGAAAATCCACGGAGATCAATTTTTACCCGGAAGGAAGACAGGGTCCATAGGAGAGACGGAGGGGAGCCAGGGCCGCCAGGAGGGTGCCAGGCGTGGCCCCCATAGGCCGCGCTTGGTGGGCCCCTGGGAGCCCTGGCCACCGCCTTAAGTCACCTCTTTGCCCATAAATTTCCCTTAACCCTAAAAATTACGGGGATAGAGTTATTTTCCACGAAACATACAAAGAGGCGTCGTCACCTCGGAAGTCCAATCTAGGGATTCTAGAGTCCTTCTCCACCACCCTGCCAAAGAAGGGGATCGTCACGGGAGGCCTCTACATCGCCATGATCGGCTTCGGACAAATGCGTGAGTAGTTCTTACCGGGACTACGGGTCCATAGCAGTAGGAGGAAGAAGCACTTCTGAAGGTTCATGCAGCTGAGATGGCAGGGCGCACTACCGGTTCAGCAGCAACGTGGAATCTACACAACACAATCAATTAACTTTGCCCCAACGTAGCAGTGAGGTTGTCAATCTCACCGGTTTTGCTGATAACAAAGAGGTTAAATGTGTGGTGTGGAAAACAGTATGAGAACAATATGAAAACATCCGTAAGAGTGTGAAAATAGTGGAACGGTAATTGCAGTGGTTGTATTATTAGTATGATAAAATGGACCGGGGTCCACAGTTCACTAGAGGTGCCTCTCCATAAAATATAGCTAACATGCGTGGTGAACAAATTACAGCTGGGCAATTGATAGATAATGAAACATGCATGACATAAAGATTACTATGAGATTCATGCGGGCATTACAACAAAATACATAGATCATCGTCCAACTGCATCTATGACTAATAATCCACCCTCCGAATATCATCCGTACAAACGTTGGGTATTAAGTTGCAAGCAACGGATAATCGCAGTAAGAAAAGTGTGTAATGTAAACAATGTAAACGAAGTAAACATCGTTGTTTTCTCCCTAATCGAAACAACACATCCTCCATCCGTCACGTTTCTGTCACCCGAGCACAAATGCAAAGGAGGCATGAACCCACTATCGAGCATAAATACTCCCTCTTGGAGTCACTAGCATCTACTTGGACAGAGCATCTACTAACAACGAAGAGCATGCAAGATCATAAATAACATACACATGAAGATTACATAATAAATTGATAATCAAAAGACATAGCATTAAATAATCATCGGATCCCAACAAACACAACATGTAGCATTACAATAAGATGATATCGATCATGTGAGGCAGCTCACGAGATCTAAACATGAGGCATAAAGTGCAGAGGACAACCATCGAGCTACTGCTATGGACCCGTAGTCCAAGGATGAACTACTCACGCATCACTCCGGAGGCGGGCATGGTGGTGTAGACCCCTCCGGTGATGATTTTCCCTCCCGGCAGGGTGCCGGGGAGAGCTCCAGAACCCTCCCGATCTCGGGTTGATGATGACGGCGGCCTCCGGTGTTTTTCGGGGAAAAGTGGTATCTCTAGGGTTGACGTATCAGGGGTAATAAATAGGCGAAAGGGCGATGGCGGTGGACGCCCGAGGGGCCCACACCACCCCACGCGCGGTCAGGGACGCGCCGCCCTATGGTGTGGCCCCCCTTCGAGCCTCTTCAGGACTCCGTGGAACCTTCGAGAATTCTATGACTTTCGGGCTTCAAATTTTCCAATTCCGAGAATATTTCCAGAACAACTTTTCTGAAACTAAAAACAACAGAAAACAGAAAACTGGCTCTGTGGCATCTTGTCAATAGGTTAGTCCCGGGAAATTGATAAAAATGACATGAAGTGTAAAGAAAATATTAGAAAATGGCATGAAAACAACACGGAACACCAGAAATTATAGATACGTTTATGACATATCAACATCCCCAATATTAGTTCCTACTCGTCCTCGAGTAGGTAAACGATGAAAACACATAATTTCTGAGGTGACATGATACCAACATAAACTTGATCATCTAAATTGTAAAAGCATAAGCATAGATGAGATCATAGAACTTTAACACAAGCATGATAAATATAATTCTAACAATAAAACATAGCAATCACTTTGCATCATGAGAAGTAACACACAAAAAAAGATCATGGATAATAATACACTCGAAAGCTATACGTTTGTTTTAAGCATAACGATGACATAGCAAAGTGATATTTCGCTTGTCCTTAATATTGGGTGATGCATGTGAACCATGGAAAAAAATAGCACGCTATAGTGCCGCTAATAGCACGATATAGCATTTTGAGAATTGTCCCGCTAAACCAATCAGTGTACAATGTCGCATAAATAGCACGCTATAGCGTGATATAGCATGCTAATAGCATATTTTTAGGCCGGCGCTATTTTCCTGTAGCACGCTATTTTTTTCCTTGATGTGAACACACGTTTGTTGGGAGACCCCAAGAGGAAGCTATGAAGAGTGCAGCAGCAAGTTTTCCCTCAGAAAGAAACCAAGGTTGAATCGACTAGTAGGAGGAAGGAGTAACTTCAGAAGGTTGAAGCGGCTAAGATGGCAGGGTGCACTACCAGTTCAGAAGAAACATGGAACCTACACAACACAATCAATTCACTTTGCCCCAACGAAACAGTGAGGTTGTCAATCTCACCGGTTTTCTTGAACACAAAGAGGTTAAACATATGGTGTGGAAAACAGTAGGAGAACAATACCAAAGCAGTAGTAACAGTATGAAAACAGTGGAAGCAGTGTGAAAACATTGTGTGTATTATCAGTATGAGAAAATGGACCGGGGTCCACAGTTCACTAGTGGTGTCTCTCCGTGCAAGATAAATAACATGTGTGGTGAACAAATTACAACTAGGCAATTGACAGAAATGAAGCCTGCACAGTAGTGCATATGCAATACATAAAGATTACTATGTCATTCATGCAGGCATTACAAAAAAATACATAGACCGTCATCCAACTGCATCTATGTCTAATAATTCACCCTCCGAATATCATCCAAACAAACGTTGGGTATTAAGTTGCAAGCAACAGATTATCGCAGTAAGCAAAGTGTGTAATGTAAAAATGTAAACTAGGTAAACACCGTTGTTTTCTCCCTAATGGCCACAGCACATCCGCCATCCGTCACATTTCTGTCACTCGAGCACAGATGCAAAGGAGGCATGAACCCACTATCGAGCATAAATACTCCCTCTTGGAGTTACTAGCATCTACTTGGCCAGAGCATCTACTAATAACGGAGAGCATGCAAGATCATAAATAACATATGCATGAAGATAACATGATCGATTGATAATCAGAAGACATAGCATTCAACATTCATCAGATCCCAGCAAACACAACATGTAGCATTACATAAAGATGATCTCGATCATGTGAGGCAGCTCACGAGATCTAAACATGAGGTACAAAGTGGAGAGAACAACCATCCAGATACTGCTATGGACTCGTAGTCCAGGGATGAACTACTCACACATCACTTTTGAGGAGGGCATGGTGGTGTAGACCCCCCCCCCCCCCGGTGATGAATTTCCCTCCCGACAGGGTGCCGGGGAGAGCTCCAGAACCCTCCCGATCTCGGGATGACGATGACGGCGGCCACGGGTGTTTCTCAGGACGAAGTTCAGGGGGTATAAATAGGCGAAAGGGAAAAGGCGGTGGAGGCCTAGGGGGCCCACACCACCCCATGGCGCGGCCAGGGGGCGCGCCGCCCTATGGTGTGGCCCCCCCTCCGGGCCTCTTCGGGACTCCGTGGAACCTTTTCGAATTATAGGACCTCCGAACTTCGAATTTTCCAATACCGAGAATATTTCCTGAACAACTTTTCCGAAACTAAAAACAGCAGAAAACAGGGAACTGGCTCTCTGGCATCTTGTCAATAGGTTAGTACGAAAAATCGATAAAAATGACAAATAGTGTATAGCAAACATGTAGGAAACAACATGAAAACAACATGGAACATTAGAAATTAAGGATACGTTTATGACGTATCAACATCCCCAAGCTTAGTTCCTACTCGTCCTCGAGTAGGTAAACGATAAAAACACAAAATTTATGAGGTGACATGCTACCAAGATAAACTTGATCATCAATAATGTAAAAGCATAAGTAAGCTGAGATCATAGAATTTCAACACAAGCATGATAAATAGAATTTTAAAAATAAAGCATAGCAATCACCTTGCATCACGAGAAGTAACACAAATAAAATATCATGAATAACAATGCAACAAAAGATATACGTTTGTTTCAAGCATAGAGATAACATGGTAAAGTGATATTTTTCTAGTCCTTAAGAGTGGGGTAAAACATAAATGCTAGGACACCTTCAAAGTTCATGAGGAAGACTAGAACAAATAATTAGAGAACAAGCAATAACACATCATGAATCAATTAATAATGTTTCTGGGACAAATGCACATAAAACTCAGAATGACAACTATGCTCTCTCAAGTGTGCATAAAGTTAGAAAATAGAGACTCAACATAAAAGTAAAAGAAAGATCCTTCACAGAGGGAAGTAGGGATCAACTCATGTGTTAGAGATTTTTATTTTATTAAAAGAGGTATAAAAGTTTGACACTCCTCCCATCCATCTTACACAAACCATAGCTAACCGAATCCTCGGGTGCCTGCCAACAATCACATACCGTCGATGAGTGCCAAAACTTGCACAATCGGATGATATGAAAGTAATAAAATAGCGCAACCGCCATTTCAAACATGAGATGAACTCTGCAAACAACTATACAATAGCAAGAAGAAGAGAAAATATTTTTATTGTTTTCAAAAGGTGAAACAAAGATAAAACAAGGAAATATTTGTGTTGTTTTTTAGTATTTAAGAAACAACAAACAAAGAGGAGAGAATACACAAACAAAGAGACGTGAAAGGAAAAGAACAAGTATAAACCTAGAAACAAGAAAACAAGCAGAAAGAGAAAATGCGGAGAGAAGAAAACCAAAAAAAGAACAAATAAATGTTTTTTGTGTTTTCTAAAAAAGCGAGGAAGCGATAAAAACAAGAAAACAACAAGTTACAAATCTATTTGGGTTTTTCAATAAGAAACACATGAACACAAAAAGGAGAGGAAACAAAGTAAAACCTTAAAGAACGAGAACACGAAGAAGCGGACAACTAAAAAGCAAAAAACAGAATAAGAAACAAATACTAGTAGGTCTAAAAGAATATACAAAGTATCAAGTTATATGCCGACATGAATAGGAATCATAAAAAAAAAGTGTCGGCGCATATGTACTCCCCCAAGCTTAGGATTTTGTCCTACTCCATCCCGACATCTACTGCTGCTGCATGTACCCATACTGCTGGTATGGTGTGAGATGCATATCGCACGTCGTCTGCTGTACCGAGAGTCCGTCCATCAAAGGCGTCTGATATGATGATCCTTATTCAGGATAAAACAAGGATGGGTCCTATATGTATGCAAATGAGGATGGCCTCGCAGGCTCCTCTTGGGTAGCGGAGTTCTCCAGCATCTCCGAAGCGAGGAACTCGTCCAGTACGTCCTTAGAAAAGGACCACTTGTTTCTGGAAACATCAAACAAATGAGGCGCATGTAAACAAACAAAGAGAGGTTTCTTATCCTCCTCTTCAAATAACAGACTATAATTAAAGTCCCCAAGGGTGCACTTGTACTTAAAGAAACCATGCGACAACAAAGCATTAAAATCCAACCTACTAGGGGCAATAGTTCGTGATAAGGGGTGGCCCGATCTTCTCGTTGAGCACTCGATAGCTTGATGATAGATAACTTGTGTCTCGCTGAAACCTCTCTGGCTGATCCCTGATGCTGTAACATCCAAGTATGAAAACTCCCTAGTTGTTTTGTTCTTTGTTTAAATTAAAGCAATGCATCATGTCATCATCTCATTGCATTTGTTTTATTTCTGTTTGCATTGTTTTCATAATGAAATTCAAACCTTAATCAACCTTTTGTTTTCATACTTGCCTGTTACAATCTTTTCCAAATAAGAAATGCAAATCAAAACCTCAATTGCTTCTAAATAATTCATTAATGATCACTCATCAAATTGTTGCTTTTAATCAAACAAGTAATTCAATCAATTAATTCTAAATCACTTTCAAATTCAAACCAACTATTCAAATCAGTACCCATTTGAATCTATGAAATTCACCAAACAATTATACTCATTTAATCAAATTAAATCATAGGGGCCAACCTATTAAAATACCTTATTTTCATAATGTTTAATTAATATTAAAATTCTTTCAAATATTGGTTCAAATACAAACAGCAATTTAAATCTCAACTTTTTGCAAACCAATCTTGGCATTTGCTTGCTAATGTTCTAAATAGCTTAACCAAAATTTTCTAGAATTTTTACTAAACTAAAACCTATCCTTTTCTTCCAAATTTGTTTTCTGCAAAAAAAAAAATATAAAACAGAAAAAGAAAAAGGAGAAAACTACAGCGCGCGCAGCACCTAAGCCTCTACCCAGCCCACTTACCCCCGCGCGCGCATCCCAGCCCGCTAAGCCTAACTTACCGGTTCAGTTAGGCGCCGCCACCGTCGCCCCGCGGTACGGCAGAGCATCGGGGCGTGCCACCGCGGCAGCCGTGCCCCATCGACGGCTAGGAGCCGCTGCAGGCCCCTATAAGGACCCCCCTAGACCCCTAGGGCACGGCGCGCTACCCTAGTTCCCCCTCCCTCTTCGCGCCGCCGCCTAGCTCTCTCTCCCCGATGATCTCGTCCACCTCTGTCACTGCTCCATCCGACGCCGTCGTCTGAATCTCCGGCGGGCACCACCACTGCCGCGCCCTACCACACCTCCTAGACCCAGGAACCGCACCCCCACTCCTTCCTCTCCATGTTGGACACCCGAGGGGGCACGCAGGTCCGCTGGAGCCACGCCGCCGTCTCCGTCATCGCCGCCGGCCGCGCCACCTCGACCATCTGCTTCCTCGATGCACCACGGTGAGCACGATACCGTATCCATCTTCTCCTTCCTCCCGGTCAGCTCCGCATCGCGCACGCATCCATCCCCTCTGCACGCATCCAGCAGCATCCACGGGCACAGCACGCGGCAGATCGTCGCCGGCGACGTAGTCTCTGTCAGCTAGTTTCAGAAGCGCGCGCAAAGTTTCAGTTAAGGGCCAGATCTGAACGTTATCCTTTCTGCCTCCCCGTTACTGACAACGAACGCGCAACAGCGCAGCTGGTTCAGAGCAGCGCACGCGAGCGGGAGGTGCAGGGATCGGGCCCTGGCTCCCGCACCGTGAAAATATCCATCTTTTTTTCGGCTGAGTGCTGACAGGGAGGGCCCCCTGTCAGTCACTCATGTGCCACGCAAGCACAGTGAGCCCACGGGCCCCCCTGGCAGCGACTGGTGTACGTTTCTGTGCGTGTAAAAAGATTAAAACGATTTCTGTTTTCAATCAAGGTCCAAATAAATCACAGATTGGTCCCTGAAAGTATTTTGCTTATAACTTTTATTTTATAACTCTAAAAAATGAAAACAAAATATGTGTGCTATTCTAAATTTAATTGTCTATCTGTTGGTAACATTTGTTCCCTGTTTTGAATTTTCAAAATGCAATTCAAATTTGAATTCAAATAATTCAAATGCAATTTGCTAAATTTAATAACTAATTCATTATTAATCCAATAAATACAAATAAAATATGTTTTCCATACCATTTTGAATAACCTATTCAAATATAAATTTTGTTTCAGGGTTTGAATAATTTAAATTGCCTAAATAATTTAATACTTGTTTAATTCATTTAAATTTGATAAAATCATAACTTGCTCAATATAAAAAAAATTGAACATGCAAATTATGTTTTCAAACCATCAAAGTGTGAATTTTTCAAATGTGAGTTTGAATTTATGTTTTGAACAAATAAAAATTCAATTAAATTCAAACTTGTTTTAAATTCATTTAAAACTTGTTTAATATTGTTTAATTCATAATTAAATTATACTAACTCCTATTTCAATATTTGAAACATGTAATCCAACTAAAATTTGATGTTCTTTTCAAACATAAATTTTGTTAATTGTTTTGCACACTTTAAATTGATGAAAACAATAATTGGTTGTGTGACATGTTTAAGTAACCAAACTTTCCAAACTTAATAAATGATTTCCAAAACTTGTTAAATCCTTTTATCACTTGCATCTATTATTGTTATTTGTTGTTATTTTGTTGTTACCATCATGCATGAATCATGCTAACAACTTTCATATAATAAGTAATTGTAAATCATTTGTTCCACTTAACTCATGGACCCTTTCCCATATGCAACTCAAAATTGCATAGGGGTCCATCTTAATTGTGTTACCATGTCACTTAGTTTATTTTGATGCAACCATTAACTTGTCATGCATCATCTTTGATTGTGCACTATGCCATGATAATGATTGTTTATATTTCTGTCTTGTTTGTTTGCTTCTTCTCGAATAGACGACGACGTTGAGACAGACGATCTTTACAGCACCCCTTCTGAGGATCTAGCTCAGTACCCGGCTGCTGAGTTTGCAGGCAAGTTATCACTCACATGAACCATTGTGTTCCTTTCAACCCTGGTTACCGATACTTTCCGTTGTCTATTTCTGCTAGCCTTAGTGGTAGTTGTTTCTGTTACGAACCTATCACATGAATCCTTTAACCCTGATATTGCCTCACCACCACTCCTACAACCCTATTGTTTGAGCCAGTGTCTTACTAGCATGCTTAGGTTGTTTTGCTCGAGTCTGTTACCCGTTACTTTCAGTTACTATATCTATTATGTTATGGGGGCTCGATGTTTAATCAATCAATCAATCATGCTAATATTATTGTTAATAATAATTTGATGATAAGGCACCGGCAGGAGGCCCTGTGTGGTTTTGAGGCCTGCTAGTGTCGACCCTAATAGGAAAAGGGTCTTGTCTACTGATCCATGATGAGCGCACTACCCGCATGTGGGAAGCGAGTATGGGCGCCCCCCTCAATTTGATTCGATTCGCATCTCGTCCAAATCATCTCATTTAGTTCGTGTTTTCCATTTGCCGCATGCATGTTTTTGCGAGCCCAGCGCAGGGTGGAACTTTCGTAGTCGGCATATAGGGGGACACGTTCTTAGAGTGCTATGAGGGTCCATTTTCTTCTGGGCTCGATTAGCCGTGCGCCCAAGGTGCTTTGGGCTTGATGCGAAGAAGAGTTGAGTTGTGTTGAGTGCCCCGCTTGGTGGGAGGCATCCCATCTGGCGGGTTATTCATACGTGTACGGCCAAATTGGTGCAACCCTGCAGGGATAATCTTCTCGAGAAGCCGTGTTTTCCGCGGTTATGGTTAACTTGGTGAAAGTACTGGCTAACAAGTACTCAGGACAACTTAAACCTAATGATTCACAATCTCACACCCCATGATTAACAACTTGACTAGTAATAGGATTATTGACACAATAACTTGATTCATCTGTAATCCAACTGGGTGAGTTATCCTCGGATTGCTTCTTTGGATAAGGGGCGAGATCGAGGATGGGTTTGTTTGAAGTTATCTTTCAGTTGGTTACAATACTCGATCTTATCCCCTTTCTAATAGTTGGAAGTGATAGAATCTCTGTAGTTGGTTAGCGCAGCCAGTTGCAGCATCTTATATATCCCCTTCCTTCCGTTGAACCCAAGTCATCTGTGCTTGTGTTGACGGGCTATACTTTGGTGAACTGTGAGTCTTGCTTGCCAGTACGTCTATGTACTGACCCCTTTGGGGCTGTGGTTTCCGCAGACTATGCTTACGAGGATCCAGGTGACGGCTACTACGTGGAGTTCGACGAGGCTGCTGACGAGTAGTTAGCGGACCCGGGCAGGATCTGAGACATCATGGATGGGCTCCGTCTTTATTTCAGTTTCCGGCTTCCTAAGCCTATTTGGATTTGTCTGTACTCAGACCCCTTTGAATGCTTCCGCTGAGATGTAATGATGTTATGTTGGGACATGTGTCCTCTGGATGATTGTATTTTCTATTCTCTGCCCTAGTGAGGGCCATTTGCAACTTATTTCAATCTTTTGTGTCTTAGAGGCATGTTGTGTTATCCTTTTGTTCAAAGCCGTTGACGTACCATGTGTGTATGGTATGAAGTACGTCAATGGTAGTGTCCTGATTTCTACGGGATAGTTTACATCGACGGTGAACAGTAGCGATGGGTTGTCACACATAAGTGTTGGCCTACTCGTAAGAGGACGCGGGTGCCAGTAAGCCCCGTAATCCCATCAGAATACTGTTCAGTTCGTACGGTGAGTATCCTCTAGAAGTCCGGGTGCGACAAATGGTATCAGAGCCTGTCTGCCTGTAGGATCCCTTTTTACTGGTCGCAGTTGAGTCTAGAAACTATTTTGTAGCTATATAGGAAAAATGAAACGTGAGAGTAGGAATTCTGCCATTTTTCTTCTTTCCCCACCCACCCACCCTTTTCTGGTAAGGAAGTGCAACGTTGTTTTCTGTTCTCACCTAAACTTTCAAGTTAGGATTTCACGTGTTTTGGGTTCTCCGTAGTACCTCAGGAGTTTTTGGTCTCGTGTTTCCCGATGTTGCTTCAATATCCTGTTCTTTTCAACACCCTTTTCGTCTGTTGAACCTTGTTGTTGCTTTCCACATCAGTTCTCTACCGGCGTCTAATCAAAACCTCCCAAATCATCTGCAGATGGATCTCAGGTTCTTCCCGCAGGTGGTTCGGATGACTCGTTGCGAGAGCACTGCCGGTTATCCGGAGATGCTGAGAGACATGGTCACCTATCTGGGGTTCCATTGGGCACCAGAGTACCAGGTCTACGAGCAGCAGCGAGAGTTTGACCAGACCTACTACCAGGCTATCGTCTACATTCTGTCAGATGATGGCATGAGCGTTGTCCACCGCTACGAGGCAGTAGGTTCCACAGTGGATATGGCCGTGCAGCAGGCAGCTTACGTGAGTCTCACCGTCCTCCGTGCTGACTACTGGGGATTTGACGATTCTATTTATCGCCACATCCCCCGTGGTTACATCACGTCAGCGGGAGCTCACTTCACCCTCTACGACAACCTGGATGTCTACGAGCATGATAACACCAGGCTGCACACCACCGCTCAGTTTGTGAGGCACAGTGACGTTGTTGCCACCACACTTTCTCAGGAGTTAGCCTCAGTCAGGGAGCAGCTCTATCTGGCTTTGACTCGTCTGGCTACGTACACCACAGACTTTGTTGGAGATGAGCGCTTTGCACGTTTCCATCAGACAGTTGGACGTAGTTTGCCAGATGCGGGAGGTTACGAGCCGATCAGAGGTCCACTACTCAACCTCGGAGCTGGTTACACTGGGATTCCACGCTTTGGAGCACAGGGAGACGACGCTTTCTACTTCACCACAGCGAGAGTTGCTCTCAGAGCAATCCCGCTCTACGTGGATCGTCGTTCTGCCTACTTCCGGGGGATTCCTCCTCACCGTATCTCTCGTCGTACTACTCACCGCCGTCCTGCGTGATGAGCATGGGAGTATCGATGTATCCATTCCTAGCTATGTTTAGTTATCCTTTGTTTTTCGAACCATGTATTGGTGTGTTGGATATTCTGATGTATTTGAACATGTGATGATGTACCTGTTGGTTATCTATTCATGCGTCGGAATAATCTATCTTTCGGTTACCAAGTCTATCCTTTTTTCTGTTGTTGTGCTAAAATGAATGTCTATTCAGGATGCCGCCAACAAGGAGCAACCCGCCTGAACCACCTCCGCTCACGGAGCTGTTGACTCAGATGACTCAGGTCGTGGCTCAGATGGCCCAGATCCAGGCTAACCAGCACAACAACCAGAATGCTCCGCGAGTCAGCATCAAGGAGTTTCTGAGCATGGGGCCGAGAGCTTTCGTGGCAACACGTGAGCCTCTGGATGCTGATGACTGGATCAGGGAGATGAACAGGGCTCTGGACATAGCTCGCGTTGCTGAGGAGGATAAAGTCAAGTATGCCACCTACCTACTGAAGGGTCAGGCAGCTACCTGGTGGGAGAACTACCAGACCATGAGAGCTGGCTATCCTATCACCTGGGGATGTTTCAAGGATGCCTTCCTGAAGCACCACATCCCAGATGGTCTCATGGAAAGGATGCGTGAGGAATTTTGCTCTCTTAAACAGGGCAAGCTGGACGTCATTGGCTACCAGAACGAGTTCAATCGTCTCGCTCGATACGCTGGTGATGAGGTGTCCACTGAAGCCAAGAAGATGGCAAGGTTCCGCCGAGGTTTTAACCCGGAACTGAAGTACGCTCTCACCAATATCAGGTGCAAGGACTTCGAGGAGCTCGTGAACACCGCGCTCAATGAGGAGAATGGGCGCAAGGCGTTCGAGGAGTCCCGAAAGCACTCGCGTGAGGGTGGTTCCTCCTCCAACATGACCACCCCTCCGCAGAAGCGCCGCATCTGGGTGCCAAATGCTGCTGTCACTAGGGCTCCATATGCCCAAGCTTCTCCAGGCTTTGCTCCCCGCCCACCCAACCCATCTCAGATGCAGGGTCAGAGGGTTCCAATGGGGCAGCCAAGGCCAGGTCCTTCTCGTGTCGTCACTTGCTTCAAGTGCAAGGATACTGGACACTATGCTGATAAGTGCACTCAGAGGCAGCTACCTCCACCTCCTCGCCCCAACACCAACCAGGCAATGGTTCGTGCTCCCCCGGCTAAAGCCTTCAACTCCAACAACAGGCCTATCGGGAGGACCGCGAGGGTGAATCATATCAAGGCCGACAAAGCTGAGGAAGCTGCTGACGTCGTTCTCGGTATATTACCCGTAAACTCTTTTCCAGCTAAAGTGTTGTTTGATACTGGAGCATCGCATTCGTTCGTGTCAAAGATCTTTGCTACAACGTACAATCTAGCTCTGGTTCCACTAAGTAATCAAATCTATGTTCACTCTCCGGGAACTAAAATGATTACTTCCAAGATAAGCATGGACAATCAAATCCTAATTGGAGGTCGCATATTCCTTGCTTCACTCATGTTGCTGGGAAATTCTGACATTGATGTCATTCTAGGTATGGATTGGTTGAAGACCCACAAAGCAAAAATTGACTGTGCTCAAAAGTCAATAACTCTCTCTCACCCTTCTGGCCAGATAGTCTATTCTCCATATGGATCAAGTTCTGTTCAGCTGTTCAACCTCGATGCAAAACCTCTTCCTGCAATTGAAAATGTTCCGGTGGTTTGTGAATTCCCTGACGTCTTTCCAGAAGAATTGCCAGGGATGCCTCCGGACAGAGCAGTTGAGTTCGTGATCGAGCTTGAGCCAGGTACTGCTCCAATCTCTAAGCATCCATACAAGTGGTAGAGCTTGGAATCCTACCTCCACAGGAATCCATCCGCTGGAGAGCACCTGGCAACGAAACCCGGCCTTCTCCAGCCACGGATGAGGTAATATGCTTCGTTGAACACGTGACCCGGGGCTTCAGGCCTCCGGGTCACCCCTTCTTCCGTGACGTCTTAGACCACTACAAACTCCGCATCTTTGATATAGGCCCGAACTCCATTTTAAACATCTCCCATTTTATCGTTCTTTCCGAGTCTTACTTGTGCACTCCGCCAAGCCTGGCTCTTTTTGTTGAACTTTTCCAGTGCAAGCCGTGTCGCGAAAGCGGCGACGGCGCACTTCTTACTTGCGGCGGGGTTTCTATCCAGCGCCGCAAGAACTCCCTCATGCCCCCCATTTCTCTCAATTCTCACGTAAAGCACTGGCAGCTTTCTTACTTCTACTGCCAAGATACCTCTCCACCCGGCGAAAAGAAGTTGCCGGGTTACTCGGAGGGTCAACTTGACATCTCCGAGTCTTTCAACGCCTTCGCCTGTGACTCGGACAGGGAGGCGATTTTGCCTTCGTTAGCTAGGATCTCCATCTTGTCCGCCCGAGGCCTCGTCGGGCTAAACCTGGTGAAGGCCTGGGTTAGCTTCCGCATTCAGCCGAACTCCATTCGTGAGAAGCTGATGTGTGAATACTCGGGTCAAACCACGGACCCCATCCGATACTCCCCTAACACCCTTGCTCCTAGCGATATGAACAAGATGATCAAAGGTTTTTTAACGGAGAAGCTCGAGGTGATCCGGGGCATAGCCGGATTAGAACCTTTCACCCTCGAGAATCCAGCCCCCGCAGTGAGTCTTTCTATCTTTCGATTTTGACTTCCAGCAGCTTACTCTTATTTGCTTCTCTTGGCTCGATATTAATCACTATCCTGGCGTCTTCTCCTCAGGCCGATGATGACTTTTGGAAGGTCGACACCTCTCCTAGTTCCGAAGATATGGAGGAGGAAGATGATGCCGCCAACTCGGATGAAGGTGCATATTCAATCCCTTACACGTATTAAATCCCACCTTTTCTTCTTCCTTATGCCATAACTCGGATACTTTTCAGAACGAGAAGGCCAAAACGAAGAAGAAGAAGACAGCAGGGACAAGTCCGCCAGCGAGGAGGAAGAGCCGGAACCGACCCCCAAAGCCGGAACAAAGAGGAAATCTCGAAGGATAGCCCTCCAGGTTTTTATTTCATCTCCCTACTCCTTGTTTTTTTTGTTCCCATAACCTTACTCCGGGGCTAACCCCGTTTTCTCCCCCTTTGATCATAACTGAAGGAGCCACCCACGACTAGGCGCCGCATAACCCGGAACCATCCGGGTAGCGAGACCCTTAACCCGGTCGCTTCGCCGCCCCCGGTTCAACACCCTGGTACTCATCGTAAACACAATTTCTTTCCGGGTTAACCTTTGCAACGTAACCCCAAACCTTTCCTGCCTTTTTTCAGTCTCTTCCGGGTCTAGCGGCGGCTCCCCCTCGGACTTCCCGGTGAACACCGGGTAAACTTCTTTCCTTGTCATTATGCCAAACTTTTACCACTTTTTTCACAACCAAAGACCAACTGCATCCTTGCACCTTCTGCAGAGCCACAGTTGTCATTAGCGACGATGAGGGCACGGAAACTGAGGTCCGAGTCGAGAATAGGCCGGCTAGCGACGCTGGTGACGAGCAAGCGTCGCCGCCGGAGCTGGCTAAGCATGATGCCGGGTATCCCATTGCTTCGCACGCAGGCGAGGAAGGAACGGGAGCAGCTTCGAGCGCAGGAGGGGGACCAAACTCCGATATTCGGATAACCCGGGTGCCACCTCCTGTTACAAGAAATGCTCCTTTTTCCACTTTTCAGGTACCCGAGCCATCTAACTCGGATAACGCTGACTTTAACCAGCTGATGAGCGCTCTTCTCTCCATGAAAGCTTCAGAAGGGACTGTTTTAGAACGTATAGCTGCAGCACATCAGGTAACTTTCACTTGATACTCCTTATTATACAACTAGTCCCCAAGTTCCGAGTATAATTTTTGCAATTATTCTCGGTACTTCGCATAATATTTTTTCGGTAATCATTTTCTCGGAGGAAATGCTCTCGTGATATCCGGCTTACCGCTTTGCCCGGTCTTTGCAGGCAGAGATTACTCAGTCAGATGAAGCGTTACTTAAGGCTGAGCAGCTCTTACAGGCTGAAGTAGAGCGTAGGGAGACCCTTGAAGCGGAGGTAAAGACTCTGAAAAAAGATGTCTCCACTTACAAGAAGAAGTACAACGCTGCCCAATCTTCGCTGAATAACTTGTCGGCTCAGATCACGGACACTTACCGCATCTTACTGAGTAAGTTTTTATTTGCCGTTTAACTTGCGTATTTCTACCATGCCGTTGTAATAATCAAGATTACTGATATGCCTTTGTGTTGTTCGATTTTAGGTGCCAACCTTGCTACTCCGGAGGAGAATGCCATTACTCAGGCTAAGACTTTGAAGACTGTGCTTCGGACATTTTTTGCCGGCACTAAACTTTTACTTGATGCTATCAAGTGGCCTTCTGAGGTATACCCGGGAGAAGATAATCTTATGCAGGCCTTCTCAACGGTGCCTGGGTGGATTGAGATAATGAAGCGCTCAGCTTGCCGGATTGGAATGACCCGGGCCCTTACACTGGCGAAGGCTTATTTTCCTAAGCTTGACCCGGCCAAGGTAACATCCGGGTTTCCAGAATTCAAAGCTGACGGGTCCAAGTTTGAGCCCAAGGACTTCAAAGATATTCAACGTGCTGTACGCTCCTCAGCCACTACCTTGGCCGACAAAATGGAACTGGACAAAATCATGAGTTCTTATGACGCTGAGGGCAAAGTTATTTTGGTGGATGCACCTCCTCCTTTTGATATGGTGGAAAGATGGTCGACTGACCTGGCCAGGAGGAAAGAAGAGGCCGCAAAGAGAGAAGCAGAGCTAGGCGCAAAGCCGTCCACCTCTACACCGGCCGTGCCTCCGCCTGTCCGTCCAGATGTGAAGAGCCCGAGCAAGACTGCTGACAAGGCCAAGGAGCAAGTCCAAGATCTAGACCCGGAAGATCGCTCTCAGGATGCCGAGTAGGATGCTACTAGTGCTTTTCGTTTTCTTAAGACTGATATGATTTTTGTGGTGCGCCTGTGCGCCACTGATGCTGATACTACGCCTGTACGCTTGTTAATTCATGATAACTCTTTGCCTTCCCTGGCTTTTGATAATCTCGATACTTGTGTTACGTATAAGCTTATTCTCGATACTTTGAACTCTTGCTTTCAATTTCCTTTTGAGACTCGGTTAACCGAGTATCGTAGGTTTTGATAGATGGACTTTTCTTTAAGTCCCCAATACTCGGCAACTAAGGTTTACAGACCTTGGTAGTTAAACAGTTTGTTTCTGCTTCGAAGTCCCCAGTCCCCATGACCCAAAGTACGAGCTATGGGGGCGTGGGCTTTCTCAGATGACATACTGCTGTTTACCAAGCTGAAGACCAATAGCTGTTCTCATAAATACTGAAGTCATGCTTAATATTTGTTGAGTTTCCGGCTATGTTAGCCTTATACTCTGCATGGACTTGTGGTTTAGATGACCCTTTTGATTACCTTGTACTGTAAGCCGGCTTTCGCGTGGATACCATGTCGTTGCATCTATACGAAAAACAAAATCAAGCACGCTCCATTGGGCTGCATAGTTTGATTGTAATCGTAAGTGAACAGATCATGCCACTTTGGTGCGAGTCACATCGAGCTTAAGTAAGAATAATCAAGAAATTTGGCTCCTTCGTCCAGTTATAGGATTGTAGCCGCACCCGTTTCTACGGGTGATCAGCCCCCATAACTCATAGGCATCATGGCCGGGTCTCCGGGTTTGTGATTACTTACTGAAGTAGATCAACCCCCAGAGACCTAAATTCACGCAACGTATTTCGATGATATTGATGTACTGATAATAACAACGTTACTTACTTGTAACTGAAGCAAAAGACCATGATAAGACCCGAAAGCATCTTCTTTTATTGATAAACATTTCTTTTTTGAATCAGCAGGCCGCCTCATTAAAAACCTTCCAGTCCCCTTAGGTACCCTGGTAAGGAAAAGAGCGCGTCTGAAACCTGCCGTCGATTACACTGCTTTAGTTATTCTCGGGAATCGGCCTCACACTGGTGTGACCGATACATATTCTCCATTCGCCAGACCTTTTCATAATGAATATGGGATTTGGTAGCCAATCCGGGTATACCGTCCTTGAAACGTGATCGGCTGCGTGTAGCAGTACTTCTTCTTCTCTGTTAGGGGATTTGGAAAGCTCGCCCCTGATGAAACCTACCATCTTAAGGTCCTTTTCTGCCCTAATGTTTGCCTTGTCCCCTTCAGGAGTTGGCTTTTTTGTCGTCGTCCTCTCTTCTAGGTCCACCTTGGAACGGTAATGTTTGAGCTCTTCCTTCCTGCAAGCTTGCTCGGCCATTGCCGCATCTCCCTCGTCACATTCAGCTGCTATATCTCGATTTCCATATATGGTGATGGTCTTCTTGGGACCCGGGATCTTCAGCTGTAGGTACACATAACACGGCCTTGCCATGAACTTGGCATAAGCCGGCCTTCCAAACAATGCATGATAAGGACTGCGCAACTTTACTACCTCAAAGGTAAGCCACTCGATTCGATAATTGTCCTTTGACTCCCCGAAAGCTACCTCCAATGCCACTTTTCCTTCGGGGCATGCCGAATGACCCGGCACTATCCCGTGAAAAACTGTTGTGCTTTTTTGCAACTGTGATTCCTTTAAGCCCATGCGCAGAAAAGTTTCCCAGTATAGGATATTGATACTACTCCCTCCATCCATCAAGACTTTCTTCAGCTCGTAACCATTGACCTGTGGCGCCACTACCAAAGCCAAGACCCCCGGGTGATCAATCCTATCCGGGTGATCTCTTCTGCTCCATGTTACCTCTTGCTCTGACCACCTCAAATATCTTGGAACAGCGGAGGAGACTGAATTAACTGCTTGTTTCAATATCTTCTTGTCCTTGCTAGAACCTCCAGTAGTGTGCACATGATACTGACCCAGCTGTTTGGGGTTAGCTTGAAAACCTCCTGCTCCATTTTGATTGTTACCTTGATTTCCAGCTGGCGGATTGCCGGCTGGGAGCGGTCCGTTACCCAAGTTTCCACCTAGACCCGGACCTCCTCCTCGGCCTGCGCCTCGCATAGCTCTGTTCACTTCCTCGTTCTTCCACCTTTGTAAGTCGGCACATTGCTCCAATGAATGATTGGCCGGCTTGCCGTTCCTGCTATGCTTCGGGCATGCCATCCTAAATATGTCCCAACTGTTGCCTGGTCTTGGAGGTCCTTGGTAGTGTCCCCCATTGTGATTTCCAGTATTAAAATTTCCTTCGGATCTGGGTCTTGAAGACCCGGCCTTCGTGTTGGCTACAAGCTCGGAACTCCCTTCAAACGGCCGCTTGTTTTGGCTACTTCCATTATTGTTTGGCGCCGACCCATTGCCGGTTTTCCCACTGCTACTTGCGTTTGCTTTTGCTTTCTTGTCATCAACTTCCTCCTCTGTGGTATCCGTTGCAGCGTGTTTGTTGCACGCATCCATTAACTCTCCCATTGTAATCTCCGCTGCATTCCTACTAGACTTCATACGAGTTAGCTTTTGCACTAAAGGAACGTACTTACATGTTTTTGCCATAGCTTGCAGCGCGTCCTTAGGCTGGATATCCGTGGACGAGTGGAGTATCTCCATAACCCGGCGTACCCAGCTGCGTGCGGACTCTCCTTTCTTCTGAACACATCTTTCTAAATCATCAATAGTAAATAACTTCCGGCATGTCCCATGAAAGTGCTTGATAAATGCGGTCTTTAGCTCCTCCCACGATTTGATCGATTTTTCCGGTAGATTGGTGAACCATAACTTTGCTGCTCCCTCTGACATCATTAAGTACATGAACTTGGCTTGAAGATTCTCGGACGCATTGCGAATTGACATTGCCATCTCGTAGCTGCTCAGCCACGTTTCCGGATCCATTGTTGGCTCGTAGTTCACTACTTTCCCCGGTTCTTTGAACTTTTCCGGGTAAGGTTCCGCTCTGATATCGTCCGAGAGGCACTTGGGTCCCGCAAGGGTGGTTGTGGCTGGTCTTACCCGGGAAACACGTGACCCGGCTGGGGGTGCCACGGGGTGCGGCACCACCGGTAACTCGTGCGCTGCAGACCCGGCCCCGGCTCTTCTGGCCCTGGAGCTGTCCACCACTGCCTGTGCTGCTGATACGGCCGGTACCGTCTGGACGCGCGGTGGGGGCGGCATCTGCTGCTGCTCTTCCCTTCGTCGTGCCGCACTTGTTTGGACATTGCCCTGTTGCTGACTGACGTACGGCGTCCCATGCATCCCGCTTCTATGATCCGGATAATTGGCTTGCTGTGCTACCGCAGTGTGTAGCAGATCGATTGCTCGTCGGGTTCCTTCCGCATGAGGCGAGTTTCCCACAGGAATCTGGTTTAACGCGAGTGTTGCTGCATACACGTTGTCCATGGGGTTGTTGTAGTGACCTGCTGGGGTGCGGAATCGCGATGGTGGAGGCGGCATGGTGTTGCCGGCTGTCGCCCCCGTCCGAGGCAAGGGTAATCCGGCTGGCGCGTTTACTGGCTGTACTCCCGTTGCCGGTTGCGGTATGGTCCCTTGGTTCGCCGGTGGGATTGGCTGATCTTGAGGCGTGAACACCAGGGCAGTTGGGTTGATAACCCCGCCCATTGCCGGTAACATAGTTCGATGCCTTTGGTGAATCCTCGTCGTTTCCTCCCGGAGCCGGGTCTCTCGGTCATCCAATTCGCGCTGCCGCGCGGCCATCCCCTGCCTTTCTGCTTCCACTTGCCTTCTCTGCTGCTCCAATGCACGACGAGCTACGTCCAGGTCTCTTACACGTTCTGCTGCGTTTTCCGGGGTAATAACTGTGGCCAAAACTGTGGGGTCCAAAATCAAGTTATTATCAAACAGAGCCGGGTGACGCGGGTTTGAGGGGCCCGCCCCCGGTGTCCGGTTTGCTTGGAACCCGAACATATTTGCGTGTCGCTCCTCGTCCGCTGGGCGACTGGTGACAGACGCCGACTCTCCATCGACTTGGGCCAAGACCGGGTCAACTGGTCCTTGCTGCTGAGCCGCTGCCTGAACCCCCCCAGCTGGTGCCGCGGCCGCGTTTTCTTGATTGAGATTGGTCGCAGGAGCCGCATAAACCGCAACCCGGCGCATGATGCCCGGTGTAGATTCGTACTGTTCTTCCTCGCTGGTTTCCCTTTCATATCGATCCTCCGACAAATCCCGGATAGACTCGGTATCATCCTCCCTCTCTATCTGACCCGTTGTTCCAATCGATTCTTCTTTTTCCGATCGGACATACGCGTCTTCCCCTGACACAGAATCAGATCCGATATTATCACAATTCGAGCTGGAAGTACATACCATACCGATGAAGACGTTGATGCTGCCGACTGTCACGATGGATCCGGTTTCGAGGTGATCCGACTCTGGCCCCCAGCCAGAATCGTCTACCATCTTCTCTCCTTTGCTGTTGACGTAGATTTCTCCGACGATGAGGTTCTTCATGCTCTTCCGAGCTTCTCCCGTGATGTAAACACCTTTGGACGCAGGCCCCACGGTGGGCGCCAACTGTCGTGGGATAATCACGGCAGATGTTACCGGGGGTAACTGATCTAGGGGCAAGTCGACACAGGTATTTGGGAGAGGGTTTAGCTCGAAGGAAGACATGGCGAAAAGCAATCTAAGAGCCGGAAAACAACTCGCCGGATCTCGATATGATTATACTGGATACTCGATAATAGGTGTTACAATTATGACTTGAATCTCTCTCAGGCGAAGCCTAGGGGTTGGTTTATATAGTACTCATACCCCCTTTGGCTTGCCATACAAAGCGCTCCTTGAGTCCTACTCGAATTCTACATACGTATCCTAGCTTTCCTTATCGTAACCCACAATCCGGGTTACGATCCTTACAAGCCCTGGGCCTTCCAGAAGCTTCTGCGTCCTTAGCCGGATTTGGTCCATATGCCGTTTGGGCCGGATTACACCTGGGGTTGGCATACCGGGTTACTATCCCCTCATCAAACATGTGATGATGTACCTGTTGGTTATCTATTCATGCGTCGGAATAATCTATCTTTCGGTTACCAAGTCTATCCTTTTTTCTGTTGTTGTGCTAAAATGAATGTCTATTCAGGATGCCGCCAACAAGGAGCAACCCGCCTGAACCACCTCCGCTCACGGAGCTGTTGACTCAGATGACTCAGGTCGTGGCTCAGATGGCCCAGATCCAGGCTAACCAGCACAACAACCAGAATGCTCCGCGAGTCAGCATCAAGGAGTTTCTGAGCATGGGGCCGAGAGCTTTCGTGGCAACACGTGAGCCTCTGGATGCTGATGACTGGATCAGGGAGATGAACAGGGCTCTGGACATAGCTCGCGTTGCTGAGGAGGATAAAGTCAAGTATGCCACCTACCTACTGAAGGGTCAGGCAGCTACCTGGTGGGAGAACTACCAGACCATGAGAGCTGGCTATCCTATCACCTGGGGATGTTTCAAGGATGCCTTCCTGAAGCACCACATCCCAGATGGTCTCATGGAAAGGATGCGTGAGGAATTTTGCTCTCTTAAACAGGGCAAGCTGGACGTCATTGGCTACCAGAACGAGTTCAATCGTCTCGCTCGATACGCTGGTGATGAGGTGTCCACTGAAGCCAAGAAGATGGCAAGGTTCCGCCGAGGTTTTAACCCGGAACTGAAGTACGCTCTCACCAATATCAGGTGCAAGGACTTCGAGGAGCTCGTGAACACCGCGCTCAATGAGGAGAATGGGCGCAAGGCGTTCGAGGAGTCCCGAAAGCACTCGCGTGAGGGTGGTTCCTCCTCCAACATGACCACCCCTCCGCAGAAGCGCCGCATCTGGGTGCCAAATGCTGCTGTCACTAGGGCTCCATATGCCCAAGCTTCTCCAGGCTTTGCTCCCCGCCCACCCAACCCATCTCAGATGCAGGGTCAGAGGGTTCCAATGGGGCAGCCAAGGCCAGGTCCTTCTCGTGTCGTCACTTGCTTCAAGTGCAAGGATACTGGACACTATGCTGATAAGTGCACTCAGAGGCAGCTACCTCCACCTCCTCGCCCCAACACCAACCAGGCAATGGTTCGTGCTCCCCCGGCTAAAGCCTTCAACTCCAACAACAGGCCTATCGGGAGGACCGCGAGGGTGAATCATATCAAGGCCGACAAAGCTGAGGAAGCTGCTGACGTCGTTCTCGGTATATTACCCGTAAACTCTTTTCCAGCTAAAGTGTTGTTTGATACTGGAGCATCGCATTCGTTCGTGTCAAAGATCTTTGCTACAACGTACAATCTAGCTCTGGTTCCACTAAGTAATCAAATCTATGTTCACTCTCCGGGAACTAAAATGATTACTTCCAAGATAAGCATGGACAATCAAATCCTAATTGGAGGTCGCATATTCCTTGCTTCACTCATGTTGCTGGGAAATTCTGACATTGATGTCATTCTAGGTATGGATTGGTTGAAGACCCACAAAGCAAAAATTGACTGTGCTCAAAAGTCAATAACTCTCTCTCACCCTTCTGGCCAGATAGTCTATTCTCCATATGGATCAAGTTCTGTTCAGCTGTTCAACCTCGATGCAAAACCTCTTCCTGCAATTGAAAATGTTCCGGTGGTTTGTGAATTCCCTGACGTCTTTCCAGAAGAATTGCCAGGGATGCCTCCGGACAGAGCAGTTGAGTTCGTGATCGAGCTTGAGCCAGGTACTGCTCCAATCTCTAAGCATCCATACAAGATAGCTCCTCCTGAACTGAAATTGTTGAAGGAGCAAATCGATATGTACATGGAGAAAGGTTACATTCAACCTAGTTCCTCCGCTTGGGGTTGCCCAACTCTGTTTGTTGCCAAGAAGGATCAAACAAAAAGACTCGTGGTTGACTATCGTCCTCTAAACGAGAAAACCATCAAGAACAAGTATCCAATTCCTCGTATCGATGATCTTTTTGATCAACTTGCTGGAGCCTCAATATTCTCAAAGTTGGACTTGAGGATGGGTTACCATCAAATAAAGATCAGAAAGGAAGATATTCCTAAGACAGCTTTCACCACTCGGTACGGTCTATATGAATACACCGTCATGTCCTTTGGTCTCACCAATGCACCGGCAACCTTCTCAAGACTCATGAATTCTGTCTTCCATGAATACCTCGACAAGTTCGTTGTGGTATATCTCGATGACATTCTAGTCTACTCAAAATCCGAGGAAGAGCATGGAGAACACCTTCGTCTCACTCTCATGAAACTTCGCGAGCATCGTCTGTATGCCAAATTCTCCAAGTGTGAGTTCTGGATTCCAGAAGTTGAATATCTTGGTCATATCATCTCTGCCAAAGGCATAGCCATTGATCCTGAAAAGGTTAAGGCAATTGTTGATTGGAAACCCCCTAAGACGGTGAAGCAAGTCAGAAGTTTTCTTGGCTTGGCTAGCTATTGCCGTCGTTTCGTCCAAAACTTTTCCAAGATTGCCAAACCTCTCACTGATCTCACAAAGAAGGACAAAAAGTTCGTTTGGACTCCACAATGTGATGAGAGTTTCAATCTCCTGAAGACTAAACTCACTTCCACACCTGTTCTGGTTGGCCCAGATACTACCAAACCTTTCCAGATATTCTGCGATGCATCTCTCCAAGGTCTAGGTGCAGTTCTTATGCAAGAACGTCAAGTTGTGGCTTATGCTTCACGTCAGTTGAACCCACATGAGCAAAACTATCCCACACATGATCTTGAACTTGCAGCAGTTGTGTTTGCCCTCAAGAAATGGAGACAATACTTGTTGGGTAACAAAACTGGAATCTTTTCCGATCATAAAAGTCTGAAATACATCTTCACTCAACCAGATCTAAACCTCAGGCAAAGGAGATGGATTGAAAAGATTAAAGACTTTGATCTCACCATTTCATACACTCCAGGCAAGGCTAATGTTATGGCCGATGCTCTCAGTCGCAAGTCCTATTGCAATAATCTCATGATCATGGAAAGCCAACCTCCACTTCATGAAGAATTCCAGAAGCTGAACCTTGGTCTTGTCCCTCAAGGTTACCTTGCTAGCTTGACAACCAGTCCAACTCTCGAGGACAAGATTCGTTCTGAACAACTTCGTGATACTGAAATCAAGAAGATTGTAGAGCACATCAAGGAAGGCAATGTTAAATTCAAGTCCTTCTCAATTGATGACAAGGGAACTGTGTTCTTCGAAGGACGCATTGCAGTTCCTCAGATTCAAAATCTCAAAGATAGCATTCTCAAGGAGGCTCATGAAACTCCTCTTTCCATCCACCCTGGAAGTACAAAGATGTACCAGGATCTCAAGACTCTGTATTGGTGGCCTGGCATGAAACGTGAAATTGCTCAATACGTTTCTGAATGCGACGTTTGTCAACGTGTTAAAGCAGTCCATCAGAAAACAGCCGGTCTACTCCAACCTCTGAAAATTCCTGAGTGGAAGTGGGACATGATTGAAATGGACTTCGTTACTGGTTTTCCAAAGTCCAAGAAGGGCAACGATGCAATCTTCGTTGTTATTGATCGTCTCACTAAAGTAGCTCACTTCTTTGCTGTCAAGGAAACTATCTCAGCTAGCCAGTTAGCAGAGCTCTACACAGCAAAGATTGTTCCTCTTCAAGGTGTTCCATTGGAAATAAGCTCAGACCGTGGAAGTATCTTCACTTCTCATTTCTGGAAGAGTTTTCAAGAAGCATTGGGCACCAAACTTCTGTTCAGCACAGCTTATCACCCTCAGTCTCAGGGGCAAGTCGAAAGAGTCAATCAGATTCTCGAGGATATGCTCAGAGCATGTGGTCTCTCCTTTGGCATGAAATGGGAGGATTGCCTTCCATATGCTGAATTCTCCTACAACAACAGCTACCAGGCAAGCCTAGGCATGGCACCATTTGAGGCACTGTATGGCCGCAGATGCAGGAGTCCAATCAATTGGTCTAGAGCTGGTGAACGTTCACTCTTAGGCCCTGACATTGTTAAGGAAGCCGAGGAGAAAGTTCGTATCATTCATGACAATCTCAGGATTGCTCAGTCTCGTCAGAAGAGCTATTATGATAGCAAGCACAGGGATATGATCTATGCACCTGGTGACAAAGCATATCTCCGTGTAACTCCCCTCAGAGGCACTCATCGTTTTGGTGTGAAAGGAAAGCTGGCACCAAGATACATTGTTCCTTTCAACATTCTCTCAAGGCGGGCAGAAAATGCCTATCGTCTTGAACTTCCAGAAAAACTATCCAAGGTGCACGATGTGTTCCACGTGTCACAGCTCAAGAAGTGTTTCAAAGATCCAGATCGTGCAGTTGATCATGATTCCATTGAACTGCAAGATGATCTATCTTATGAGGAGCACCCTGTTCGTATTCTCGATGAGACCGAGCGTAAGACTCGCAAAAAGAGCACCAAGTTCTTGAAAGTGCAATGGTCGCATCATTCCGATAAAGAGGCAACGTGGGAGACCGAAGAGGATCTTCGCAAGAAGTATCCGGACCTTTTCATTTCTCAGTAGGAATCTCGGGGCGCGATTCCTTCAAGGGGGGGCGTTTTGTAACATCCAAGTATGAAAACTCCCTAGTTATTTTGTTCTTTGTTTAAATTAAAGCAATGCATCATGTCATCATCTCATTGCATTTGTTTTATTTCTGTTTGCATTGTTTTCATAATGAAATTCAAACCTTAATCAACCTTTTGTTTTCATACTTGCCTGTTACAATCTTTTCCAAATAAGAAATGCAAATCAAAACCTCAATTGCTTCTAAATAATTCATTAATGATCACTCATCAAATTGTTGCTTTTAATCAAACAAGTAATTCAATCAATTAATTCTAAATCACTTTCAAATTCAAACCAACTATTCAAATCAGTACCCATTTGAATCTATGAAATTCACCAAACAATTATACTCATTTAATCAAATTAAATCATAGGGGCCACCCTATTAAAATACCTTATTTTCATAATGTTTAATTAATATTAAAATTCTTTCAAATATTGGTTCAAATACAAACAGCAATTTAAATCTCAACTTTTTGCAAACCAATCTTGGCATTTGCTTGCTAATGTTCTAAATAGCTTAACCAAATTTTTCTAGAATTTTTACTAAACTAAAACCTATCCTTTTCTTCCAAATTTGTTTTCTGCAAAAAAAAATATATAAAACAGAAAAAGAAAAAGGAGAAAACTACAGCGCGCGCAGCACCTAAGCCTCTACCCAGCCCACTTACCCCCGCGCGCGCAGCCCAGCCCGCTAAGCCTAACTTACCGGTTCAGTTAGGCGCCGCCACCGTCGCCCCGCGGTACGGCAGAGCATCGGGGCGTGCCACCGCGGCAGCCGTGCCCCGTCGACGGCCAGGAGCCGCTGCAGGCCCCTATAAGGACCCCCCTAGACCCCTAGGGCACGGCGTGCTACCCTAGTTCCCCCTCCCTCTTCGCGCCGCCGCCTAGCTCTCTCTCCCCGATGAGCTCGTCCACCTCTGTCACTGCTCCATCCGACGCCGTCGTCTGAATCTCCGGCGGGCACCACCACTGCCGCGCCCTACCACACCTCCTAGACCCAGGAACCGCACCCCCACTCCTTCCTCTCCACGTTGGACACCCGAGGGGGCACGCAGGTCCGCTGGAGCCACGCCGCCGTCTCCGTCATTGCCGCCGGCCGCGCCACCTCGAACATCAGCTTCCTCGACGCACCACGGTGAGCACGATACCGTATCCATCTTCTCCTTCCTCCCGGTCAGCTCTGCATCGCGCACGCATCCATCCCCTCTGCACGCATCCAGCAGCATCCACGGGCACAACACGCGGCAGATCGTCGCCGGCGACGTAGTCTCTGTCAGCTAGTTTCAGAAGCGCGCGCAAAGTTTCAGTTAAGGGCCAGATCTGAACGTTATCCTTTCTGCCTCCCCGTTACTGACAACGAACGCGCAACAGCGCAGCTGGTTCAGAGCAGCGCACGCGAGCGGGAGGTGCAGGGATCGAGCCCTGGCTCCCGCACCGTGAAAATATCCATCTTTTTTTCGGCTGAGTGCTGACAGGGAGGGCCCCCTGTCAGTCACTCATGTGCCACGCAAGCACAGTGAGCCCACGGGCCCCCCCGGCAGCGACTGGTGTACGTTTCTGTGCGTGTAAAAAGATTAAAACGATTTCTGTTTTCAATCAAGGTCCAAATAAATCACAGATTGGTCCCTGAAAGTATTTTGCTTATAACTTTTATTTTATAACTCTAAAAAATGAAAACAAAATATGTGTGCTATTCTAAATTTAATTGTCTATCTGTTGGTAACATTTGTTCCCTGTTTTGAATTTTCAAAATGCAATTCAAATTTGAATTCAAATAATTCAAATGCAATTTGCTAAATTCAATAACTAATTCATTATTAATCCAATAAATACAAATAAAATATGTTTTCCATACCATTTTGAATAACCTATTCAAATATAAATTTTGTTTTAGGGTTTGAATAATTTAAATTGCCTAAATAATTTAATACTTGTTTAATTCATTTAAATTTGATAAAATCATAACTTGCTCAATATAAAATATTTTTGAACATGCAAATTATGTTTTCAAACCATCAAAGTGTGAATTTTTCAAATGTGAGTTTGAATTTATGTTTTGAACAAATAAAAATTCAATTAAATTCAAACTTGTTTAAAATTCATTTAAAACTTGTTTAATATTGTTTAATTCATAATTAAATTATACTAACTCCTATTTCAATATTTGAAACATGTAATCCAACTAAAATTTGATGTTCTTTTCAAACATAAATTTTGTTAATTGTTTTGCACACTTTAAATTGATGAAAACAATAATTGGTTGTGTGACATGTTTAAGTAACCAAACTTTCCAAACTTAATAAATGATTTCCAAAACTTGTTAAATCCTTTTATCACTTGCATCTATTATTGTTATTTGTTGTTATTTTGTTGTTACCATCATGCATGCATCATGCTAACAACTTTCATATAATAAGTAATTGTAAATCATTTGTTCCACTTAACTCATGGACCCTTTCCCATATGCAACTCAAAATTGCATAGGGGTCCATCTTAATTGTGTTACCATGTCACTTAGTTTATTTTGATGCAACCATTAACTTGTCATGCATCATCTTTGATTGTGCACTATGCCATGATAATGATTGTTTATATTTCTGTCTTGTTTGTTTGCTTCTTCTCGAATAGACGACGACGTTGAGACAGACGATCTTTACAGCACCCCTTCTGAGGATCTAGCTCAGTACCCGGCTGCTGAGTTTGCAGGCAAGTTATCACTCACATGAACCATTGTGTTCCTTTCAACCCTGGTTACCGATACTTTCCGTTGTCTATTTCTGCTAGCCTTAGTGGTAGTTGTTTCTGTTACGAACCTATCACATGAATCCTTTAACCCTGATATTGCCTCACCACCACTCCTACAACCCTATTGTTTGAGCCAGTGTCTTACTAGCATGCTTAGGTTGTTTTGCTCGAGTCTGTTACCCGTTACTTTCAGTTACTATATCTTTATTATGTTATGGGGGCTCGATGTTTAATCAATCAATCAATCATGCTAATATTATTGTTAATAATAATTTGATGATAAGGCACCGGCAGGAGGCCCTGTGTGGTTTTGAGGCCTGCTAGTGTCGACCCTAATAGGAAAAGGG
This sequence comes from Alopecurus myosuroides, assembly GCA_028641055.1. Lineage (NCBI taxonomy): Eukaryota > Viridiplantae > Streptophyta > Magnoliopsida > Poales > Poaceae > Alopecurus > Alopecurus myosuroides. The sequence continues at coordinate 103,048,433 of CM054063.1, read as the reverse complement.
TCTTGTCTACTGATCCATGATGAGCGCACTACCCGCATGTGGGAAGCGAGTATGGGCGCCCCCCTCAATTTGATTCGATTCGCATCTCGTCCAAATCATCTCATTTAGTTCGTGTTTTCCATTTGCCGCATGCATGTTTTTGCGAGCCCAGCGCAGGGTGGAACTTTCGTAGTCGGCATATAGGGGGACACGTTCTTAGAGTGCTATGAGGGTCCATTTTCTTCTGGGCTCGATTAGCCGTGCGCCCAAGGTGCTTTGGGCTTGATGCGAAGAAGAGTTGAGTTGTGTTGAGTGCCCCGCTTGGTGGGAGGCATCCCATCTGGCGGGTTATTCATACGTGTACGGCCAAATTGGTGCAACCCTGCAGGGATAATCTTCTCGAGAAGCCGTGTTTTCCGCGGTTATGGTTAACTTGGTGAAAGTACTGGCTAACAAGTACTCAGGACAACTTAAACCTAATGATTCACAATCTCACACCCCATGATTAACAACTTGACTAGTAATAGGATTATTGACACAATAACTTGATTCATCTGTAATCCAACTGGGTGAGTTATCCTCGGATTGCTTCTTTGGATAAGGGGCGAGATCCAGGATGGGTTTGTTTGAAGTTATCTTTCAGTTGGTTACAATACTCGATCTTATCCCCTTTCTAATAGTTGGAAGTGATAGAATCTCTGTAGTTGGTTAGCGCAGCCAGTTGCAGCATCTTATATATCCCCTTCCTTCCGTTGAACCCAAGTCATCTGTGCTTGTGTTGACGGGCTATACTTTGGTGAACTGTGAGTCTTGCTTGCCAGTACGTCTATGTACTGACCCCTTTGGGGCTGTGGTTTCCGCAGACTACGCTTACGAGGATCCAGGTGACGGCTACTACGTGGAGTTTGACGAGGCTGCTGACGAGTAGTTAGCGGACCCGGGCAGGATCCGAGACATCGTGGATGGGCTCCGTCTTTATTTCAGTTTCCGGCTTCCTAAGCCTATTTGGATTTGTCTGTACTCAGACCCCTTTGAATGCTTCCGCTGAGATGTAATGATGTTATGTTGGGACATGTGTCCTCTGGATGATTGTATTTGCTATTCTCTGCCCTAGTGAGGGCCATTTGCAACTTATTTCAATCTTTTGTGTCTTAGAGGCATGTTGTGTTATCCTTTTGTTCAAAGCCGTTGACGTACCATGTGTGTATGGTATGAAGTACGTCAATGGTAGTGTCCTGATTTCTACGGGATAGTTTACATCGACGGTGAACAGTAGCGATGGGTTGTCACACATAAGTGTTGGCCTACTCGTAAGAGGACGCGGGTGCCGGTAAGCCCCGTAATCCCATCAGAATACTGTTCAGTTCGTACGGTGAGTATCCTCTAGAAGTCCGGGTGCGACAGATGCCAATGCAACAACTCTCGATCCCTTTGGATATTCTCAACTCCACACACTTGCACAACGTAATCAAATGATTACGAGTGGTCCTGTATCTACTAATTCCCAATGGAACAACAGATAGCACGCAGAATTTGCAAGGGGTAACACCACCAAACCGGTGGGGATAATTTCAGATGAATATTTTTAAGTCTGGAATCTAGGGTTTATGTTTTAGCTTGGTCTACCTCTCTAATATGTGGCCTAGGTATATATGGAGGAGGGGTGCAGCCAAGAGAGGGGGTGCAACCACAACCAACCATAATGCGCCCCCTAGCCTACTCCTACTCGGTTTGGTGCAACCAAACCCTTACAAACCAAACCCAACATGGGTTCAGCCCATTGGACTCGTGGGTCCTCTACTAAAAACGTTTGGGACAGCCAAGGACATGTCCTTGCTGCTCCCATATCAGCCTCCAATGTGCCTATTGTGTGGATGGCTCCTTTAGGTCTTGTGGGAAACAATCTCCATGACTTCCTCCATATGTGCACACTTGTTTTCCACCATTGCCGGCTTGTTTTTCAGCTCCTCTTGATGCTCTCCTCCATCCATGTTTGTGTTATCAATAAACCTATCACACATAAATACATATGCTTAGGTAGTATAACATTCTTATAAACACAAACAACACGATCAATTAAGAAGGAATTCACCTTATAGTAATCATCAACCAACTTTAATATTTCCTTCCAACTCAAGCATGAACAATCATCATGTACCCCTATAATATCCATATCAGTTCGTCATCAGGATCTAGAGGCACAACAGTTTGAGCAAATAAAATATGTGAGGCAACAATGTCTCCAAAGTAAGGTCCTCAACTAGCATTGTTAACAATACTTCTAGCAATTTGCGCACCAACGCTATAAACATAATCTCTATCAATAGCAGCAAGCATGATGGCAAGATCAAAGTTTGTGGAGTTGCTGGTGTCCTCCCTAGCAAGAACTCCTCTAGCAAGTGATGGCGTGTGAACACACGTTCGTTGGGAGACCCCACGAGGAAGGTATGATGAGTACAGCAGCAGGATTTTTCCTCAGTAAGAAACCAAGGTTTAATCGGACCAGTAGGAGAAAGAAATCACTTCTGGAGGTTGTTGACAACTGATGTTGGCAGGGTGCACTACCAGGCTCAGCAGCAATGTGGAATATGCACACAACACAACCAAAATACTTTGCCCCAACGAAATAGTGAGGTTGTCAATCTCACCGGTTTTGCTAACACAAAGGATTATATATGGAAAATAGTACTTGTTTGTAGTTAATGAAAAGAGAACTATGATTGGAGTAAAAAGAACAGTGCTTACAGTAGGTTGTATTATCAGTGCAAAAGAATGGACCAGGGTCCACAGTTCACTAGCGGTGTCTACTATAGCTGAGTGAACAAATTATAGGTGGGCAATTGACAAATAGAGAATGCACCGTATTGCATATACATGACATGATGACTATTATGATAATCATTTGTGCATTACAACATGATACATAGACTGTTATCCAACTGCATCTATGACTAATAGTCCACCCTCAGGACGTCATCTGAGCAAACCTTTGGTATTAAGTTGCAAGCAACAGATTATTGCATTAAGTAAAGTGCGTAATGTAAACAACACAATTATCCTTATACAAAGAATTGTTGTTTTACCCCTAGTGGCAACAACACATCCACAATCTTAGAAGTTTTGTCACTCTCCCAGATTACTGGAGGCATGAACCCACTATCTAGCATAAATACTCCCTCTTGGAGTCACAAGCATCTACTTGGACAGAGCATCTACTATTAACGGAAAGCCTCCAAGATCACAAATAACATATATGATAGATATATAATCAAATTGACATAGTATTCAATAACATGGTCTTGATCATGTTAGGCAGCTCACAAGATCTAAACACGATGGCACAAAATTAAAAAAAACAACCATCTAGCTACTGCTATAGACTCGTAGTCCAAGAATGAACTACTCACGCATCACTCTGGAGGCAGGCATGGTGATGAAGAGCCCTCCGGTGATGATTCCCCTCTCCGACGGGGTGCCGTGAAGAGCTTTAGAACCCTCCCGAACTAGGGTTGACGACGGTGGCGGTACGGAACTTTTCGTGGATGGAGGGTCGGGTACTTAGGGTTTTCCTGAGGAAGGAAATATATAGGTGGAAGGGCAATGGTGGGCGACCAGGAGGGCCCACACCACGTGGCCGCGCGACCAAGGGGTGGGCCATGCCCCACCTGGTGTGGCTGCCTCCCAGACCTCCTTCGAGTCTCCTTCGGACTCCATGTATGTGACAGAAAAATAGGGACTTCGGCTTTTGTTTCGTCCAATCCCGAGAATATTTCCAGAACAACTTTTCTGAAATATTAAAAGAGCAGAAAACAGGAACTGGCACTGTGGCATCTTGTCAATAGGTTAGTCTCATAAAATGCATAAAAATGCTATAAAGTGTATAGAAAACATGTAGCAATTGGCATAATAATAACATGGAACATCAACAATTATAGATACGTTGGAGACGTATCAGCAATATACTAAGAAAAATACCTGACAACAGGGAATTACAAGCAAGAGTTCTTACTATGTTGCGTGGTTCTTGTGTCCTGGTGGCATAACTTTGAGTATAAATTGTGGAGGTAAGTGGGATTCGTTATCCTCCCAGTCTGTCCAATGTTAGGTACGTTAATAACCCTGCAAAAATTATCAAGGGACATCGTCATCTTTCTATCATAGACAGAGAATTCCACATGTGGGTTAACACCATCAAAGAATTTAAAGGTTTGAAAAAATATGAAAGTTAGCCTCCGGTTTTGGGACACCTCATTTGTCGCGAAGTCTAGCAAACCTGCATTAGAAACAATTTTATAGAACGACCCGTGAATGCCCAAGGCTGATAGAAGATCATTGCAAGATATGCGGATGCTCGAACATCCTCCATCCCGTCAAAATTCAGTAGGCATAAACATGCAATATCTTCGACAAGGAGAGGCACTTCCTTTGATGTGGTTTTGAAGGATTTACTAAGCCAGCCCCTTGATCTCCTCATACTCTTATTATGAAATTTTTAGAAGCCCAATAAAAATCAACTATTAGGATAAATATTACAGGAAATCACTCTAGCAACCTTAGAAGAACTAATACATGCATCAAAGAAACATAAAATCAACTCAAAACAAGCACGCAAGATCAAATAAACAGTCATCTAGTGCAGAAAAAAATACTCAAGATATACAACACCAATCAAAAATATAGAAATACAGGCGGAGGAGTCACATACCGGAGAAGAGATGTATCAAATTTCAGCACAAATGGCGGGCTAAATGAGGAGATCGAAGAAATCCGAGGAAGAACAACAAGAACTCAAATTTTTCCTGGAGCAAAGGTGTTTCTCGGGAGAGAGAAAGAATGGGGAGTCAAGCACTCAAGTAATGGGGCCCTAGGGCCCCCAAGTGACCCCTAGGCGCAACCTAGGGGGTAGTCGCGTCTGCTGCCCCCTGGGTGACAGGTGGGTCCCCCTAGGTTGTCCGAGGTGCCACTCCGCCCCCTTTTTTGCAAAAAAAAATCAATATAAATTTACTGGAACTTTTCGCGAAACTTTACTTTTGGGAAATTCCAAAATTTCAATGAATGATTATAACACAGAAAAAAATGCTTATGAAATGATGGAAAACAAATGCAAAACTAATTCCACAGAAGTTCTAAGACATGCTACAATGCAAATGACAATAGGAAACAAAAGAAAACAAGGAGGAAACAGACGAAAACAAGTGGGAAACATAAGAAAACAAAGTGAAAACATAGTTTCATTCATTCAAAATCAATTTGTTAACTAGGTTGATCAAGTCTTGTCACCAAACCAATTTTATATGAAATAAAACTTTGCACCTCACTATAACAATCATGTTACCTCATTTTGATAGTCATAGTCCCAATCATAATAGTTTCATATTCTTTTTGTGGCATTGGAATGGGATAACATAATTCTCTAATCTTGATGGTCTCAATATTCTCAATTGAGTTTAGACCATATTTATTATCAATCTTGGAAAATAAACTGTATGATCTTTACCATTGACATTGAAAGTGACCTTCCCTTTATTACAATCAATAACAATCCACGTAGTGTTAAGAAAAGGTCTTCCAAGAATAATAGACATATTTTCATCCTCAGGAATTTCCAACACAACAAAGCCAGTTAATATTAAATAATTAGCAAGTTGAACAGGAACATCCTCATAAATGCCAATAGGAATAGCAGTAGATTTATCAGCCATTTGCAAAGAGATATCAGTAGGAATCAATTTATCTAAATAGAGTCTCTTATAAAGAGAGAGGGGCATAACATTAACTCCAACACCAAGATCACATAAAGCAGTTATCACATAATTATTTTTATAGAGCAAGGAATGGTAGGAATACATGGGTCTCCTAGCTAAGGAATTTTACCATTGAAGGAATAATTCGCAAGCATAGTGGAAATTTCTTAATTAGGAATTTTCTTCTTATTAGTAACAATATCTTTCATATACTTGGAATAAGGAGGCAATTTAATAGCACCAGTCAAAGGAATTAGCAAGAATAGAGGTTTCATCCACTCACAAAATTTATTATAATTTTCTTCTTATTTACCTTTGAGAGACTTACTAGGAAAATGCATAGGTTTTTGTATCCAAGGTTCTCTCAATCCCCGCTCGATTTCGCCTTCTCGCACGACCCTTAGTTCACTAAAAACTATTAGCACACATTCAGGCTTCGTTCGTCCTCAAATCGACACAGAGTTTAGGAGGATGAACTCAGTAAGCGATCATGGAATATATATTTGAATCTCCACCGCCGAAACCGCCAAAGAAGGGGCGGTGATTATTGGGGCGAAACACGCGACAAGAGAAGAGACGAGGAGCACGTTACCGTTTTCGAAACGAGCGGTCGGGGTTTCATGCAACCACGATCTACACGCTACAGACAAAGAAAATTACATCCTATTGTACGATGTGTCTGTAATGCTAACTAAACTTTGCCGTGGATTTCCATTACAAACCACCGCCATCTGAACCATTGAACATGCCCTCACAAGAGAAGAGATGAGGGGCAAGTTACTCCCTCCGATCCGATTTAGTGTTCGGAGTGACATGCAAAATTTTGCCTACACCTTAGGTAAATATGCGTCCATTAATTCGGATCGGAGGTAGTACCATTTTCGAAACGAGCGGTCGGGTTTAGACAAACTCGCGCGCGGTGGTCGGCTAGCCACGACCCGTCCGATTTTGATAGAACGATGCAGAGAGTGAGCACCGCGTCCGCGTGAGATAAGAGAGAGCAAGTTGAGAGTGAATTCAAGGAGTTGGTGGACGAGACCTGGGATTGGCAAGTCCGACAACTCAGTGATGCGGATTTTGCCCTTGTGTTCCCGTCTGCGGGGAATCTTCGCATGGCCATCCGCGGCGGTGGACTCCGTCTCCCCTTCTCCAAAGCCAAGGCCATCGTCTTGGAAGGTGCCATGGACGATCAAGCATCAGAAGTCCTCAAGGAGGTGTGGGTCAAGCTGCATGGGGTCCCTCCCCCCTTCCGCAACACCGGGCGCCTTAGGGTAGGCGCTCGGCCCGTCGGACGCCCAATGCTGGTGGACGAGGCCACCTTTGACGACCCTAAAGATCCCATTCGCATGCAGTTCGGATGCCGCGCGGGGAAGCGCATCCCGGACTCCTTCCTCCTATGTGTCAACGGGCAAGGCTACAAGGTTCGGGTTGAGGTGGAGAAGGGCCCCGAGGGGGGTCCTCCGCCCCGCCTCCGCCCCCAGCTCCTCGCAACGACGACAATGACGATGACACTATCGAGAAATCCTCGGACGAGGACGAAGAGTGGGACGGGAAGCGTGGCCGACACGATAAATCCAGCGCCAAGGTCCCAAAGCCTGCTGCGCCTAAAGGATTAAAGCCAGCGGGCGTGTCCTGTGTCGTGGCCACTGGCACATCTGTGCTGGCCTTGGGAGTGCCAGCGTCTCTTGGCATCAACGAGTATGGATCATTTCTCTCGGGCACGGGCAGGAAGAAGGCGACTCCCGCGCCGCAGCCTGCAGCGGCCTCTCTATCCTCCATCTCGCTAAGCGAGCATGCTCCTGCCTCCACCACCCTAGATTCCTCGCCGCGCATGTTCCCCGCCCCCGACACTGCTGTCACCCCTTCGAGCGCCCCCGAGTCACTCCAGAGCCGGGAGCGCCGCAACAAGGCCAACGCCGACCGCCCCGCAGCTAGGCTGGCGGCCTCCCTGGCGGCCTTCCCGCAGCCCGATTTCAGCGGTGACTCCTCGGCGGACATCGGCGTGATCAAGGCACTGTCTGCTCCAGTGGCGAGGGGCCTTCGGAGCAAGGCCGTCCCTGTCCTCTCCGCCCGCAAAAGTGCCCGAGGTGCTGGCCTGACTGAAGCTCCCGTTCTCGACCGCGCGACTCTCCGCGCCTCCGCCCGCGACTCCGCAGGTGCGCTCTCATCTAAGGACTTCACCGCGCTTCATTCTGTTGACGACAATCATCTGCTTGTTGTTGCCCGCGACTGTGGCGTTGAGCTAGGCTCGGCGTCCCAGACGCCCTTAGAAGTAATTTCGCTACTCCGCGCCTCTGAGCTCGCTCAAGCCGAGCTGGCTCGCGCCAGGGACCTGTAGGCCAGCTTATCAGCGGACGCCGAGGCTCTGTCGTCCGTCCCAGCCCCCGCGCCCCCAGGGGTGGACGCGGGGCCTCCCCCCTCCGCTGCCGCCGACAGTGCCATCCTGGTCTCTGTCCCGATTAGTGTTGCCCCCTTGGGCCCATCCCGCCGCGGCCGAACCAGGAAGGGACAAGTGCTTCCCCCTAGGACTCCTACTCTCGTCAAGCCAAAGCCACTAGAAGTAATACTACTAAACCCATCACCCGCCAAGCACGGGTCCCCGCGCAGGTGTCCTAATGCGTGCTCTCATTCTGAATATTAGAGGGTTTGGTGCGCCGGGCCGCCGAACCCTTATTAAGGACCTGATCCGGACGCACAATATAGAGGTAGTTTGCTTCCAGGAGACGATTCGGCAATCTTTTACGGACTCGGAGCTGCGCAATCTAGTTGGGGGCCAGCAGTTCTTCTGGAACCGGTCCCCCGCCAACGGGCTGTCCGGGGGGATGCTCATAGGCGTTAGCGACAATATGTTCGAAGTCGGCTCTATGGACAGTGGTCGTTTTTTCAGAGCCTACTCGTGTTCCACAAACCCTCCAAAGAAAAACTAGAAATCATCAACGTCTACGGCCTGGTTGACCACGCCCTCTCTGCTAGCTTCCTCGATGAGATCTCCGCCAAACTTGCGGCGTGCTCCGTCCCAGTGATTCTGGGAGGAGACTTCAACCTTATTCGAGACAGCTCGGATAAGAGCAACGATAACATTGACTGGCCTAGGGTTGCACTCTTCAACTCCCACATCGCCAACTGGGGCCTACGCGATGTCCCTCGTTCGGGCGCTAGATATACTTGGACGAATAAAAGACTGAACCCGGTGCGTTGTGTGTTAGATAGGGTTTTTATCTCTCCGGCACTCGACCTGATCTTCCCATTGCTTTCCCTGTTAGCAGAACCCTGTGTTGGCTCGGACCATACGCCTCTTCTCCTGGACTCGGGCGAGGGTACCCCGGTCCGGAGCAACAGGTTCTTCTTTGAGACGGGCTGGTTTGCGATACCAGATTTTTGGCCCCTCCTATTAGCTACCTGGGATAGGTTGGCTAAGGAAGTCAGGGGGCGCGACATCATCGATTGGTGGAATTTCATGAGCCGGAAATTGCGTCAAGCTCTTCGAGGGTGGAGCCGCAACCTTGGCAAAGAAGCCCGCCTCAAGAAGGCCTCGTTGACGGAAGCCATTAAGAATCTCGACCTCCAGGCCGACACCCAGGGCCTCGACGACGACGCATGGTCTTACCGATACCACCTAGAGGAGCAATTGTTGCACATCTTTAGGCTCGAGGAAGAATACTGGAGGCAGCGGGGCAGGGTTCAGTGGACGCTTCAAGGAGACGCTAACACTGCCTATTTTCACGCTGTCGCTAACGGACAGCGCAGAAAATGCCTCATCACCTCCCTTAGGGTCGGCAACGGGACGTCGACCATCTCAGGGAAGCAGGAACTCCAAGAGCACATTTACGACTTCTATAGGAACCTCCTTGTCTCCTCCGAAGCGCGAAGCTGTAGACTGAACCGAGATATCTGGGCAGGGGCTCACCAGGTGTCTCAGCGAGACAATGACTCACTTTGCATCACCTTCTCGGAAGAGGAACTAGAAGCTATTGTTAACGACAAGAAATCGGACACCGCCCCGGGACCGGATGGGTTTCCAGTCCCATTCTTCAAAAAATGCTGGGATTTGGTTAAACAAGGGGTTCTCCATATCCTTAACGATTTCATGTTAGGCCGAGTAGATATTTCCCGCCTCAACTTCGGGGTGTTGACCCTTATTCCAAAAATCCCGGGGGCGGATTGTATCTTCCAATTCCGTCCCATAGCTCTAATAAACGTGATCTTTAAGATTACTGCCAAAGCCTTCGCTTCCCGCCTCGACCCGGTGGCACACAAGATCATTGCTCCTAACCAGACTGCGTTCATCAAAGGGCGCTTTATCCTCGAGGGAGCCCTCGCCCTACACGAGATTGTTCACGAGCTAAAGTCCAAGAAGCTAGGGGGCATCTTGCTTAAACTCGACTTCGAGAAAGCCTACGACAGAGTGAGCTGGGAGTTCCTCCTCGAGGTCCTGCAGCGGAAAGGGTTCGAAGCGGGGTACATCCATCGAATCTCGCAGCTAGTGTCAGGCGGTCAGACGGCCATCTCCATCAATGGGGAAATGGGCCCTTTTTCAGAAATAAACGTGGAGTCCGTCAGGGCGACCCCCTCTCCCCTCTCCTCTTCAACTTTGTCGCCGAAGGGCTTTCGGCTTTTCTGTCCAAGGCTAATGCTGCGGGGCACATTAGAGGGGTGGTCCCGCACCTATTGCCTGGCGGCGTTACGCACCTTCAATACGCTGACGATACGATCATCCTTATCCAAGGGGTGACCTGGAGATCGCTAACCTCAAATTCCTGCTCATGTGCTTTGAGAACATGTCAGGACTGAAGATCAATTTTCACAAAAGCGAAGTTTTAGTACTCAATCAACCCGCCGCCGAGCAAGTCAGGATTGCTAGATTACTGAATTGTAAGCTGGGCAGTTTCCCATTCATGTATCTCGGGCTACCCATTTCTGACTCAAAGCTATCTAGGGAACAATGGGCCTTCCTTATTCAGAAATTGGCCCGTAGGATTGAACCCTGGATGAACAGGTTCCTGTCCTCGGGGGGGGGGGGGTCTGATCCTATCCAATGCTTGCCTTGATAACCTCCCCACCTACGTCATGGGCCTGTTCCTTCTTCATCTAGACACACACAAACAACTAGATTCTGTTCGCGCCCGATTCTTTTGGGAAGGAGCCGGGCCGGACAGAAAGTATCATATGGTGAATTGGCCGGCAGTTTGCCGCCCAAAGGACCTTGGGGGCCTCGGGCTGGTCAACTCCCGTAAAATGAATGAGGCCCTTCTTCTCAAGTGGATCTGGAAACTTTACCAGATGGATGATTCGATCTGGGCGAACATCATCCACAATAAATACTCATCCTCTGGAGATATTTTCGCGTGCTCCCCGAGGGGGGGTCACAGTTCTGGAAGAGCCTCCATAAGATCAAGCACTTGTTCAAGGCGGGCGCCAAGCATGAGGTGTTCAACGGGCTGAGAACCCGGTTCTAGACGGACCGGTGGCACGGAGAGGAACCGCTTTGCCTGCGTTTCCCTCTTCTTTTCAGCATCTGCGATGACCAAGCAATTTCGGTGGCCGCGGTCTTGCGCAACGGGTGCCGATTCCGTAGGTCACTACACAATGCAGCCCTTGCTTAGTGGGGCGAGATCGACGCCATTATCGCTTCCACGCCAGTGCGGGATGGCCTGGATTCCATCTCCTGGCATCTAGAACCCTCAGGAGTCTTCTCGGTTAAATCCATGTATGCTGCCTTGTCTAGGGGAGTCTCCGTCGCCTTTGCCGACGACCTTTGGAACGCCCGCATCCCGCTTAAGATCAAAGTCTTCGCGTGGCAACTCATCATCAACAGACTTCCAACCAGCCAACAGATCGCCTCTCGTTTCGGCCCCTCGGATGGGAACTGCTCCCTTTGCGCGGCCCCGGAAAGCGCCGGCCACATCTTCTTCTCCTGTTCGCTTGCTTAGTTCGCTTGGAGCGTGGTGCGGCAGGTTCTAGGCCGTGGTTGGTCCCCGGCAAACTTCGCGCAATTCCATCAGATCCTTAGCTCCCTGGGGGGGCTTCCGCAGGATAGTTTGGATATTTTTTCTAGCCTTAGCGTGGACGCTCTGGCATATTAGAAATAAGCATGCAATCGAGGGTATTATTATTAAGCACCCTGCTGTCATCATATTCAAATGTTTGATCTTCTTGCAGCTCTGGATGCCGGCGATGAAGTCTGAGGACAGGGAGGAAGCTAGCCGCCTGGTGGGAGCCCTCAAGACATCCTACCACTCATGTCGCTTCCCTGCGCCACCTGGATAGGCAGCGGCTATGTTTTTAGCAGTCCTTTTGTTGTTTTCTTAGTTTCGGCGAAGCTGTATGCCTCAGCGTGTTCCGCCCCTGTGTAGGTGCGTGTTTTCGTCTTTTCGTTTCTGTGGCGAAGCTGTATGCCCAGCAGTTGTATGAATTTTACTCTGTGAGTTTTGTTAATTCAAAACAGGGCTTTTAGCCTTTTATCTAAAAAGAGCCAGGGCAGGAAATAGAATTTTGGTTTTTTTATTATTATTTCGATTATATTTGGAGTCGAGTTATACTTTGCAGCCGTAGAAAATTACAACACGCCCAAAGAACAATTCACCTACAGCTCTGCGAGTTTAGGCCCACCTTACTTACACGGCAACGCCTCTGTCCCGACTCCTCCCCTGAGCCGGACACACCTCGAAAACCCTAGCCTCTTCGGTGGCCATGGCGTCGGCGGCGCCGAAGCGGTGCTACTACGAGATCCTTGGGCTCTCCCGCGACTGCTCCCCGAGCGAAATCAAGCTCGCGTTCCGCCGCCTCGCGCTATCCCTCCACCCCGACAAGCAGCCCCCAGGCTCCGACGTCGTCGCCGCGACTGCCGCCTTCCAGGAGCTGCAGCACGCGCACTCCGTCCTGTCCGACCCCCAGGAGCGCGCCTACTACGACTCCCACCGCTCCCAGATCCTCTTCGCCGACCCCGTGTCCTCCCGCTCCGGCTCCGCATCCGCCTCCCCCGTCCCCGACCTATTCTCCTTCTTCTCCACCTCCGCCTTCTCCGGATTCTCGGACTCTGGCCGCGGATTCTACAAGGTCTATGGCGACGTATTCGACAAGGTATACGCGCAGGAGGTCGCCTACGCCCGCCGCATGGGCATCTCCACCGACTCCATCCCCACGCCGCCCGTCATTGGCAACCTCGACTCCTATTACACCCAAGTCACTGCCTTCTACAACTACTGGCTGGGGTTCGGCTCGGTCATGGACTTCGGTTGGGCGGCAGAGTGGGATGCCTCACGTGGAGAGAGCCGCCGTGAGAGGAGGCTCATGGAGGATGATAACAAGAAGGCAATGCGCAAGGCTCGGCGGGAGTACAACGACGCCGTCAGAGGCTTGGCAGCCTTCTGCAAGAAGAGGGATAAGCGGGTGGTGGATATGACGCTGAAGAAGAAGGCAGATGAGGCAAAGAAGAAGATGGCGGAGATGGAAAGGAAGAAGGCAGAGGAGAGGAAGAAGAAGGAGCGGGCGATGGCGTATCAGGACCCTGAGTGGGCGAGGGTGGATGAAGACGCGCTAGTGTTTGAGGAAGAGGAGGATGATGAAACGAGGGATAAGAGGAAGGAGGAGCTGTACTGTGTGGCGTGTAATAAGAAGTTCAAGTCAGAGAAGCAGTGGAAGAACCACGAGCAGTCTAAGAAGCATAAGGATAAGGTGGCTGAACTGAGGATTGCCTTTAAGGAGGAGGAGGAGGCTCTAAAGGAAGCCAACGAGGAAGCTGGAGGTGAGGGGGACGATAGCGTGGGGTTCGATTTTAAGCCTGCGGATGATTCAGAGGAGAGTGATTGGTCAGATGCTGCAGAAGAGTTGGCTGAAGAGTTGGACGAGGCCTTGGAGATGGGGGATCAAGAGAATGGTGATAAGGACTTTGACAATGTTGAGCAGGAGGTTGGTTCATTTGATGAGACGAGTGTGTTAGAGGCGATGTTGTCAAGCCACAAGAACAAGGAGAGCGGTTATGTGCTTCCTCAAGAGGAAGCCCCACCTGTTGTTCCTCAAGAGGAAGCTCCACCTGTTGCTGCAGAGGACGATAATGCTGATGATAGAAGTTCTGCAGTTAATGTTGTCAAGAAGAAAGGACGCCGGAGGCGGGCAGCAAAGAAGGGACAAGATGAAGGTAACTACGCTGATAGCGGAGAAGGTATGAGAAATAATGTTCCACATGAGGAATCTGGACATGATCATGGTGAAAATGATGTTGCTGATAAGATGGAAAATCCACTCTCTTCAAATGATGACGATGCATCGTCAAGCAAAGGAGATCAACTGAAAGGGAAAAACGACAATCCTAAAAAGAACAAAAAGAACAAGAAAGGTGCAGAAAAGAAACCAACCGTTCCTGCTGAGAAAAAGAGTACATCAAAGGGAAAGAAGCAGAAGGTACATTCATACTCATCCGCTCCTTATCAATCTATAAGACCTCATTCATTTTATTTTTGTATAGTTGACAGCAAGCTTATCTTGATTTTTGTGCTGTGGTTGAACCTTGTAATGTTATTTCATTTTGATAGCAAAAACTATTTGAGCCATATAACCAACACTAAAAGTGCTTGATTATTCACCTAACTGCTCAAACCAGTTACTACAAATGGTTATATTGAAGCTGTGTGGATAGGGAGTCTTTTGTTGCTGAAGAACCGATTAGAACACTGTGTAGAGCAGATAACGATATGTTTTGACTAGGAATACACCATTAGAGAGCCACATGCAGATGAGTTGAATATAATAATTGTGATAGTTCCTAATATCTAGTATATCAACGAAGGTTGTGATTAGCATGCTTGACGAGCTTCTAGCAAGTCTGTCACATTATAATACTATTGTTTAATTATAGGGCGGATTTCAAACATCTTACTAATAAGAATCGAATATGATAGTAGACTTTATGATAACTGTAAACGGTGATCACGCATGCAGATAAGCTGACTCTATTTTTTTGTATGTCTGCTTTGTTTATAAAAAGAACCTGAAGTCCTGGGACTCTCATCAAGTCATGAATAGCAAAAATAGCTAGTCGTCTTCCATGGACACTCACTTGTGGAATTGCTGATGTTTGGTAAAATGATTTTGGGCCTCAAAATCCAAGTTATACACGTCTAGAACTCTAGATACAAATGTGGACTTAGTCCTTATCAGCAACCTGAGATCGTACTTACTACCTTTTACATTTTGTAAAATAAAGCTGAGGACGATTGAGTGTAGGTCATATTTATATAGGTTGCTGACATCGACCCACATAATAGGTAAGGAGTAACCTGAGAAAAGATAGGAACTTGTGTTTAGTTGCATGCTCAAGTATCGTGTGATGCGTGGTACCTGGTGAAGGAAGCCAGTATAGTGGAAACTGTTTTGTTTTCTCGTTTGATGTTTCCTCATGTGCTTTGCTCCCATAATGAAATCCACACGGTAGTTGCTTTTGCGTGCATGGAACCTACAATCAGTTGTTTTTCACCGTCGTTGTAATCTTGTAAGAACTAGTTATAGATGCACACTGGGGAGTTGATTTTTTAATCCTGAGCTCCCTTGCTTTCTGCATTTCAATAAACAAGTTTCAGATATGCGTTCACAAGTATAAAAGAATTTTGCAACAATTGACATGTCTACAAGTGTAAGAATATCTCCATTTGGACCCAAATTTGGTAAAAAAAGGTAATTAGTTCTCCTCACCAATATCGAAGCATGTAGGGATATGGTAACTTGTGCACACTGTTTGTTTTGTCATTTTATTTCAGAATTTTGTAAATTCAGAGTTCTTTCACATGCACATGTCTGAATTTTGTGAAATGCACATAATAAATTTCTGATTATGCGATTCTGCCAACTGCTACGCATGGTGGATGTGTAGTATAATTTGGATAGTTCATGAGGAGAATATGAAGCTTGTCTGAATTGTTTCTTTTTGTAATAACACTTGATGCTACATGCCATTGTATTAATAACACTATCTACATCTTACCAGGAGGTCTCGAAGGCACGCAGTAATGACTGTGAAACATGTGGAGACACTTTTGATTCAAGGTACACTTGAGATGAGCGTTGAGGACCCTGTCCCCCCACTTTTATGTCGCTATCTGTGGTACATTGACATTTTCCATTTGTGGTTAACCTCAAAATAACTGCTTGTTTCAGGAGCAAGTTGTTTTCTCACTTGGAAGAAACAGGTCATGCTGTGATCAAGACAAAACAGAAAAATCGTTAAGGGGGACAATAATTATACTTTTTTGAGCATTCTCTACCCCAGCTGATGCTGCTAGATTAGCACCCCAGCAACAAAGTGCCGTGCCGTTTTTGTAACTTCGCTTCTTTTTGGGGCCGCCATATCTGGCTGGACCTGCAAATGCTCCACTGTAAATGAGTGCTGTGACCTGTGACCCAATTTTAATTGGTATCTGTAGTAGATGAACTTTACCTTCCCCTTCTCTCTACGGAGGAGCTATCATTCGTTGACCGTTAACAGTGATAACAGAACCGATTGCTACAATAACATCGCCGTATGCCACTTGTATTGTATCTCCAAGGCATGTGATTTTGGCTGCGAACATCATATTACTGTTTTTGTAGCGTGATATCCTATCATATTCAATGGAATTTCAGCTTGTGCGGAATCAAAATCAGCCAGTTTGTGCTGTCATCTCATTTCACGTAGAAATCTTTTGTAGATACAGTTAAGGATGCAACATTCAATCGGGATCCTGCTTCTCTGCTGACTCCAAATTTCTAGCAAGTGAAATTTTTACAACAGTATCGGGCTAGCAGATCATTTTAAGTGGGACAAGGAAGATCCCGCCTGCATCCCAAGCTAAAATCTCCATGAGGCATGCTTTTCTAATTTATAACAAAAATAAAAAGCATATTTCCATGAAGAAAGTGGTTCTTTATCCGTGGTAGCAACGGAGCCTTCATTGCGTTAGCAACAGCAAAACCCGATTTCGTGCAGGATGGTTTTGGGTGCTGAAGTGCATGGCGCTGAAACAAAGCCTCCTCTTGGCGCAATGATGGGTTCATTGATCGTGTGATCATTTGCTTTGACTGTCTTGATGCAATCATGGACAGAGTTTTTAAAAATCCAATTCGAACATAATTACCCTGAAGCCAATGCTGTGGCTAGCGAGCTAGCTAGGCAGAATGTTTGGCTAGATGAACCCCCAGCCTCTATTATACCCCTGTTGGTTTCTGATGTAACTGTGATATCAAATGAATACAGAGGTACATTATAATTCTGTCAAAAAAAAACATTTCTATGTTTTTTACTATCCCACATATGAAAAACGCTCCACAGAAAATAGAATCCTCCAAAATCTCTTTCAACCAAAGAGGCTCTAAAACTCTTCCTAAAAATCCCATTCAAATGGGAGCTTAACGAATGGAATTCGCAATCTGCTTCCCGTATCAAAGTCCCTTCCCTTCACGTTTTACTTAATTCCTCCGCTTTGTGGCAGGAAGAGCTGCAAACTAGAAGAACAGATAAAAGGATGGGGCAACCGATGAGTCGATGACTTTGTGTGCCGGTGACCAAGATGAAGCCATGAGCGTTGCTACAGCCGGCGACGAACACGAGCAGCACGAACACGAGCAGAGCACACATTTTCTTTGACGACTTACGGTACTCCCGATGTCCCAGAATGTGGCAACCGATCACTTTGTGCTCCTGTGACCCGATGAAGCCATGAGTGTTACTACAGCGGCGATGAACATGAGCAGCATGAACGCGAGCAAGGTGTACGTCTTCTTTGACGACTTTCGGTACTCCCCCAATAGCACAACGCCCCAGAATGTGCTCACAAGTGGCAACGCCTGATGAACATCAATGAAAGAATCAGTTAGTATTACAGGTGCAAAAATGTTCCATGTTCTCTTAAAACCACAGCTTATGCTGTGGAGATCCAATATTTTTTTACACAGAATGCAAACAGGGTGGGTCACTTTTCGGATGGGAACATATAAGGAAAAACTAGCCATTGGTTAACAAACCTCAACAGCATCAGCAGCAGCATAACCAGCAGCCTGACCACCCATGAACTGGAAGCCATTGCCTAAACCGCAAAGCAAGCCGGCAAGAAGAGCCCATTTCCTGCCTTCCCAGTCATTCAGATAGTCCTTCAAGGATGAGCTTTTCACGCCGGCCATTGGATGGTAGAGGAACAAGATGTTCAACCCGGCACCGATGACAAAACTCGAGATGGAGAAGTAGAAGAAGGCAGTGTAGACCACCAGATGCGGGACACCGTCTTTCAGGGTGTGCCACTGGTCATTGGTGGCCAGGTTGAGCGCTGGGGAGAAGAGCGACAAACAGACGCCAGCAAAAAAAACTATCCCAAGCCCCATAAGGGTGCTTGATCCAGAGACCTGGAAAACAAACAAGTTTTACTAGATCGGTTCATTGGTATTGCGATAACAATCATGCTTCTCACTTCTGAGCAAGAATTTCAGATAAAAGATAAAAATACTAGGTGAACTATTCTACAGTGATGATTTGCGACAGAATCACTAGCTAACCTTAATTGAACGCCGCTTTTCGAGCTCCTCTAGGTATTCTCCAGTTCCTGCTTCAGCTCTGGTGGCATATTCTGCAGAATCTCCCTTCTCAATGTCCACTGGAACATCTGAAATAGACAAAGTTAAGAACTAAATTCTGCAACTGCAATACATTAACAGTGCCAGTAGTTCATACAATCATGCAACATGTATAATACCTTTGTGCATAATTTGATTGCTTGGTTCCATACCTCCACTTTTCCTGTTAAATTACACGCTATAGTGATCATAGAAGCAACTAATAAGACAGTAAAATGGTTACGAAGATTGACACTGAGAGCACCTAACGGAGTAAGTTAGCCAGTGGATACTGTGACCCGGTTTCTCGGTGTGGGACAAAATGTGCAAGATAGTGAGACCATGTTAACAAAGTTTGTACCTATTTTTGGATCGCTTGATTTTTTCTTTATTATCAGCTGCATTGGAAGCGTGGACAACAGTGCCAAGGATGACTGCAACAAGGAAGCATGCCACTCCAGTGAAGAGAATATCTGCCCTGTTGATGCGGTTGTCCAGAAAGTAATTCACTGTTGTGCCTGAAAATAAAAGACACGACATACTTGAATAAATTTCAAAGAAATACAGAGACAGCTGAAGATGTGTTTAATTATTAGATCAGGCCACAGGCTGATAGTAGAGCCAACATGTAATTTGGTGCATCCGCTGAATTAACCAGAAATGTTCAATCAGTTCAGATATCAAATTCGTTGTGCTCATATACCGAAAGCTGTTCTTAAAATGAAGGGTTGACATATCTTCGATCTGTTTAAAGTAGACAATATTTCCATGATAATGAGCTGTCGTTAGCAGAGGAGATGAATTTACCTATTACAACAACCATGCTTGCACAGATAACCTCAGTAACTGATAGACCCACATATGCCCAGGCATACTGTGTACAAAGGTTCCCAACACTGAGCACAGCACCCCCTGCCACTGCAAACAGCACTGAAGGCCAGTTGTCCTTCATCTGGAAAATTATTCAGAGTCAGCAAATTTGAAGAGCAACTGATTGTGAAAATTTCTTGCATATATAAATAAAATAGCAAACCTGAGTGAGTTGGGTGAAGAAATTGGGCATGTTTTGCTTGCTTTCCCCAAGCTGGCCCAAGGTAAGCGCGATGATGACCGCAGCGAGGAGGTTCGTTATGGAGTAGTCGAGGTAGGTGTGCTGCGGCAGCCGGCCCCTGCGCTCCAAGAGGGTGAGCAGAGCTGGCCATGTGCCCAAGAAGAATAGGGAGGCACACATGAGAGCAATGGCTCCCCCTTTGTCTTGTACGATAAACATGTTGAGGCCTTGCTTGATGGAGGACAAGATATCCAGTAAAGACTATAGAGGGCCTTCAACCACCTGCAGGCATCATGTCATTGAGAGATTTCAGATATGTTACTAATCTGGAATGGTGGGTACTACAGATGATCAACAGACACACTGCACTCTTCATTTCTGCAGAGCTTGGACGAACTGAGCGATTGGAGCCCTCGTTACAAGGAGCAATAATATCATAACAAAAAGCAAAAGAGAGGTAAACACAAGTTGGTTCCAACATTCACGAGAATATATAATTATTGAGAAGACATCGATCCAACACGAAATGGATCCAGTTTTCTGAAACCCAGATTGAATGAGATCAGAATATGAGATTCACTCAAAGTCCAGCTTGATCCGCATGAGTTAAGTTTGAGGCGTGTGCTCTGCACATGGAGATCGATCACGAGTGGAGTCGCGCGTTGAAATGATGGAACGCGTGGCAGTTGAAAAATAGCAGGAAAAAATGGGAGCGGAGAAATCGACAATCCCCCTTGCAATGCATCCAGATATCGTTCGTTTCCAAACGGGGGCCGCAGCTCGCAGCCCTGAGGTGAAAACCCTCTCAAAACCCTAGGACACCCACCAGCCGACCACTCCGCCGTCTCCCGCGGTCTCCTCCTCCAGACCTCCACCAGCGAGGTACCCGTCCGCCCCCGGGTCCCACGCTCTCGCTGCTCGTTTTTTTCCGGCCGTAATTCCACGCACTACTCGTGCGATTCGTCAGGCGTCGGCCCCTACTCTACTCTTCAGCGAGGACCCCGTCCATCTGAGCGGTACGACGGCTCGCCGTCCTCTCCCAGGCCCCGGATTCACCGGCGAGTATATGTAATAGGACTAGGAGCAGGCTCAGAAGTACCTGGAGGAGAAGACGATGAAGCGCGCGAGGAAGGGATCCTTTGTCGATCTTCCCTTTGAGAGAGCTCCTCAAAGAGATTTCCGCCGCCCGAGTGTTTATATATATGTATGTGGAGATCTATCGGCGGGGTCGGTCTTCTGTTGTCTTCCTTGGCGACTACTCCGCGTACGGCGAGGCGGTCGGGTTTGTGTTTCTCTGCGTTCCCGGCCAAGGTGCGAGGGAGCCGTTGGCCACGGTGGCGGGAGCGCCACGCTACCGGGGGACGGGCCGGATGGCTGGCAAGCCCATGACGAGGAGTGTTTTGGGCTGCCGAACGGATCTGGTAGTACTCCCTCCAGTCCGATGATTTAAGGGTGTGTTCGGTTTTGAAATAGAATGGAATGGATTGCACCAGAATGGAACCGTTCCATTCCCGTGTTTGATTTGGATAAAAAAATTATCATGGAACCGTTTCATTCTTGTGTTCGGTTCTAGAATGGAACGACGATGGAATGGAACGGGAGACAATTAGACTATTTTTAAACTCAATTACTTATCCCTAAACTCGACTAAATATTCTTAATCTTGATTGATTATTCATAATCTTGATTTTACAATCATGATTGATTATGTCTAAACTTGGTTAAATTAAGAGAGACGGCGAGCCGTTCCACTTGGTCCGGCCGATTTGGCCGGACGTGTGCATTCCGCATCTAGAGGGAATATTCCCTTCCTGTGAACCAACTCGTTCGATTCCATTTCAAAACCAAACACGAGAATGAGGTGTGGGTGCGGAACGGTTCCATTCCATTCCATCTCGTTCTGGAACCGAACACACCCTAAGTGTCGCGCTGAGTTTAGAAATTTGTACGTACCTAGTTCACTTTTTGCGTCACATATTTAGGATCGGAGGGAGTAGCTGTTTGTTTCGGCGCATACTTCTAAGGTTTCCTACGGCGAGGCTACGCCATCAAAATCTAGGTCACCTCCTGTGCCGTTAGATCTACATACAATGACTACAAATCAACACATTTTAGTTTTTCATTTTAGTCCTTCACTAAAGTCAACACGCACTTCACAACAGCCCCACTTAAACGAAGAGGTATATTGTGTTGCCCCCGGTCATCTCGATAACTACAACAAAACCGCCATTGCAACAAATTCTGGTATCGGAACAAAAATTATCGTTCGTGTACAAAAAAAAAGTATTGCAACACATTATTTCAAAACAAAATCAAAAATAAGTAACGCTACAATGAATAGTTAAACAATGTGTTTATTGCGTTGCAACAAAAAATTTCAAACAATTCAACAAAAATCACAACCTATCGTAACAAAAAAAAATTGCATCAATTAAAAAGTTGGTAAGCAACAAAATAATTTGTCACCGTTCTAGTTGCAAAAAAATTATCTCTTATTTCAATAAAGAATAAATCGATATCAACAATTAAATCACTTATTTACAACATGTGAAGGAGCGCATAAAACATATCATATCAAATGAATTCTAAACACATTTACGCATTTACTACAAAATCATTCACAAAAAAGTTACAACATCTCGCTTGTGTGTTCTCAACAAAATACGTGCGTAATTGTTACAAATTTTAAAGACATACGCAACATTGATTAAAATAACGAAGAACACTTAGCGTACAAATGATTAGACATAGTTGTTTTGTTAGGCTGATGAAAAAATGCTCTCACACAAAAATAGGCCAAAAGAATCAAAATGGTGCTAATGATCTGTTTACGGTACAAAGACCGGGCCCAAGTAGGTTCGCTCGCCTCGCTTCGCTAGAGCAAACCAACGACCTACGTGTGACTTCGTTAGGTCGGCCTAACAGAAACATTTTACTTCCGTGTTCCCCGCTCGCTACGAGGTGGAGCGAGCACTCGCCCGCACGAGACACACGGATGGTCTGCTACTTGGCCGAGTTTGAGGCCCAATACATGTATGATTTTTTTCATCTCTATTTTTTATAAAATATATGAATAATTATTTACTACATGATTTAATTTAAAAATATGAAACTATTAAATGAATACAAATATAATTAGAACAGTTTTTGAAAATGAACACAAAATATAAATGAACAAAAAATTTAGTTGAATATTTTTTGAGATGGAACATTTTTTTCAAATATATTTAGAAAATGAAGAACGATTTTTTAAACTAAAATTGTTTTTTAAAATGGTGAACATATCTCAAATATGAAAAAAAAATTAACCGCTTTTTTTATTTTGAAAAATTCTCATTTTTTAAAAGATTTTAAGTGTGGACAAATTTAAAATATAAACTTTTTGAAATTAGAACGTTTTTTATTCTAAAAAATTCTTAATTTTGAACAAATTTAAGTGTGAACAGATTTAAAATGGGACAGTATTCTTATTCGAACATTTTTTAAATTAGAACACATTTTGAAACAAATATTTTCGAATAAAAGAAAATAAAATCTAAAAACAAATAATAAAACAGAAAAAAGAAAAGAAATAAAATGGAAAATAAAAAACAGAAACTCGAAAATAAAATATGACAAATACGACAATAAAAAGATGAAAAAGATAGTTGTACACGAAAGTTGTGGTAGCCCATTGGTTGCACCCTTGTTTTCGATCGCTACGTCACGGATTCGAAACTGGCTACCCCGTTTTTACGTACCATTTTCTTCTATTTAGAACGACTAATGGGCCGGCCCATTTGAAACTCCAGCGTGAATAAAACAGGAGCGACTACTACAAAGACTCGCAAAGAGCGACGTATAGTGGTGGCGCTTCTAAGGTGCAATTGCAAACCTTTAACCGTGGGCTCCATACCCACCTAGCGCATCTAGGATGGGAGTCCCTACTTCTCGCCTTCCGCGAGCTGCAGGATCGGCTCTCCCGCACCCACCCGTACTAGAGAATCGTGTGTGCGTAGGCGAGAATATATTGATTACAGATGGGCTGGCCCATTACGTGCTCCTGGCTGGACGAGGATGGATCGATCGATCCTGCATCTAGCTTGTTTTTTTTCCTTCCAACTGCATGGCTCATGTCAAATGAATTAAAAAAATCCATCCTAATGTAGCCATCAGTATATTTCAAAAAATCTAAATATTTTCTAATTCTAAAAACATTTTTTAAATTTTAACATTTTCTAAATAAGAATGATATTTAATTTTGAACAATTTTTAAGTTTGCACGATTTTCAAAAAACATAAACGATTTCAAATATGAACAAATGTTCCATCTGAACAATTCTCAAATTTGAACAATTTTTAATATGAACATTTTTCAGTTTGAACAAAAAATAATTCTGAACAAAAATAATTTAGTGAAACCATTGGTGCCTCCAAAAGTATCAATAAACCAAAAAATAATAGCGAACAAAAAATTTCGGTGAACCAAAAATAATAGTGAATAGAAAATGCGGATGCACCAAAAATAATGGTGAATCAAAATAATAGTGAACCAAAATTTTCTGCGAACTAGAACTAATAGTGAACCAAAAATTCTAGTGAACCGAAAATGCCGTTTATCCAAAAAATAAATAGACCAAAATTTTTGTTGAACCAATTTTTTTGCAAAATTGAAAATAATTTTTGATTTTTAAAAATTGTTCCAAACTGAAAATGGTTCAATTTTTAAAACGGCTCCACATTTGAAAAAAGATTAGTAAAACATAAACGGAAAAAATGATTTAGATTTTTAAAATATTAAAAACAAATATTTTCAAATAAACAAAAATAAATAATAAAACAAAAAAATAAATAGAAAAATAAAGAATAATACGGAAAATTAAATTAGAAACAAAAAAGAAAATGGGGAAAATGAGAACAGAAAAAAGACAATAAAAAGATCAATTACAAAAGTTTTACATGAACGTGTGGTAGCCCACTGACTGTGCTATGTTTCCACGATGCCAAGATTGTAGGTCTGAATCCTTCCTTCCCATATTTTCGTATCATTTTCTCGTAATAAGAACATAATGGGTTGATCCGCTTAGAACTCGTATGTGGACGAGTCGGTGTTAGGACTCGCAATAGGCGCGATATAGTGCATGCGCCTAGGAGGGCTTGGTTCTCTTTCTCCTTGGGTTGTAGAAAATGTCGGACTAGGTCATTTTTGCGTGGGATGCGGGGCGAGGAAACGTCACTCTCGTGGCTTGAGGACAGAAAAGGGCCTCTCCATTAGGTCACCCACGCCTCCTTCTCCCCACTTTCCCAAAACCTCGGTGGCGCTGGCGTGGAGCCAACCTCACAAGAGCAAGGTCATCTCTCTCCCATGTCATATCTTCCTGTTCATCTTCCCATTGCCAAGGCCATGCTGACGCCGCAGGTCTCCTCTACCTCCCCTCATGACGTCGTTCGCTCGTGCAGATTTCCACTTTCTCCTTCCCGCCAAGCAAAAGTGGATGGACGGGGAAATTTAGAATTTGCCACACTTTTCTCAAATTCTTTATTATTTGCCACATTGACCACCACTTGCCAGTGACACGTGTTGTGGAAAATAATAAAAGTGAAAATAAAAGTGAGGCAAATTGTAAAATCCCCACCACCGTTTGAGATAGGCGATGACATGAAGACGAGGTGATCCCCCAATCTCATGCTCTTGCCCTTATCTTTCCATGGGGCTCACGCTTTTTTGGTTTTTCGGGTGCCGACCGACAATGCATGACACCGCCAATGAGACCTGAGAGGAAAAGGATTAGGCAAAGAAGGATATGGACCGCAGACAAAGAGATGGTGAGATTTGGACCACACTCATGCCATGCATATGTTCGATGAAATAATTCCGTGCAGTGATAGTTGCAGAAAGATTTAGGACTAAAAAGAATTTCATGCTATGAAAAAACAAATTCTCCACAATGTAATTTGATATTCGCTCCAAAATTGACAATTTATTCACTTCATGCACGGACATGGTCGTCCTTGCCATCTTCCTCTCATTCCACGAAGTTATTCTCGCAATTTAAGATGGTCGTTGTAGCAGTGTATCTAGTTACCGGCTGCAACGAGGACATTATTGGGTCGTATGTAGGTTCCGTCTTATGCAACACACATGATCTACTATGTAAGTAAAGATGACTACAAATCTGGATCGTAGAACATGTGTTGATGAGGATGTTGGCGATGCCTGATGAAGAGTCATACTACTAAGCCTAGCCATGGGACGGTTGCCGTCTTCCTGTATCCATCCTTCTGGATCCAATAGAGTGAGAGTCTCACATGTTACCACTCTGAAAGCTCACACATGTATGCCCGTCAAAGTCCTATAATGCTTCGTCGGCCAGAACTAGGAACTACATGTGCACACTGAGGTGGAGAGATACCAACACATGGGAGAGAGAAATATGGGATCTAGACCTAATCGGAAAAGGACACCTCAAAACAGAAGAAGCTCTAATTCAATTAGAGGGGTTGTAACTAGAGGCTCTAATTCAACTAGAGAGAGGCACAAGGCTAATTGTTGTGTCAAATCCCATGGGATGGGTGCCTTTATATAGTGGGACCAGGGGATGACTTGCCTTGGGGGAAGATACCCCCCAATCCGCACCTTAAAGGAGGTGGCCGCATTGGGCTCCTCCCCATCTCGGATTGAACTTCCTTGTGGGGGGAGTCCTTTCTCTCTTCCTCTTTTCTTTTCCTTCCCTCTTTGAATTCAAACAAGGAAGTGGTCCGAGTAGAGGGAGTGGATTCCTACTCGGGCCAGAAGTAAATGGAGTCGTTCTGACAAAGGATCCCGCGTATCCTGCGTCCGTACGGTGTGCGGTTCAACTTACTGAGCGCGTGATTATCCGCGCTACGGCGTGGCTACAGTGCGGTAGGCGCCTGTCAAGTCCTGTCACTGACGAAGGGGACAGGACAGGGCTAGGGGCCTACCCTATCTCACTGACAAGGTGTACAGGTCCCATCCCCGAACGGCGCGCGACGACTTCCCGCACCCGCGTCAGCGAGAAGTCGGAGGCGTGCTCTGTTCTGCAGTGTGCCTGTCCCATCGATTCGTACCTTATAGTCTTTTTCTATTCGGCTGGGCACCAGTATATAAGGTGCCCTGCCTCCTCCTGTGAGAGGTTCGGTTCACTTGGCTCGCATCATCGTAACACTTAGCATTTGCTTCACGTAGAGAGAGCTAAAGTGGCTACTCGGTTGAAGGCCTGATTGTACTGTGGCTACTCGGTGAACACACATATAAAGAGAAGGGCAGGAGTAGGGGTGTGACCTCCACATGAGGGCCCTGAACCTGGGTAAGATCTTGGTGTTTGCAGTGTTAGATTCATCCTACACGCGGCTACTCGCCGTGTGATCCCTCCCCGATCACCTCCAGCATCCATCGACCCCAAACAGTTAGCCATCCTATGGCATCTACCGTGATACCACCACGACAAACCCTGTGTCTTTGTCCTTAGCACAATCACGTCCCCCCACGTCTCTACCCGTAGTCTCATGGCACCCCCGTCTATGAATTCTACTACGATGTCTCGACACTTTAGGCTTCAACCCTGATATAGTGAGATTGCAGGAGTAGGAACGCCGCCTAGTTGCGTCGTACCAAACCTGGGTAAATCGTGTCCTTGTT
Organism: Alopecurus myosuroides; assembly: GCA_028641055.1. Lineage (NCBI taxonomy): Eukaryota > Viridiplantae > Streptophyta > Magnoliopsida > Poales > Poaceae > Alopecurus > Alopecurus myosuroides. The sequence goes on along the minus strand of CM054063.1, from coordinate 103,021,447 downwards.
TCCAGTACTTCTACGCTTCCACCCACGGTTCTACCAGTAGGCTTATGGCACCCCCGTACATGATCCTAACTAAGAAGACACGACACCTCCCATGGTAGCCGGAGATGCTCCAATGCCACCCATGCATCCAATGCCACCGGGTGGTGCTCCCATGTTTTCTCCCATACCTCACATTCCTACACATGCACCCATTGGAGATTCTCCCATGCCACCGTAGCCACTCATTGGAGGTGCCACCATGCCTCCAATGCCACTCATTGGACTTGCTCACATGCCACCTATTGAATTTCCTCCCATGCCACCCATTGGAGGTGCTCCCCGTGCCTCCCATGCCACCCATTGAAGTTCCTCCCATGCCTACATATCCACTCATCGAAGTTCCTCCTATACACCCAAAGCCACCCATGGTAGTCATCCTTTTTTGAGCCAAGATTTGATCCTGACAAAGTTGTATATATTCTTTTTTTTTCTCATCTACGTAGTCCATGTCCATGAAGAAAAGACCTTTCTAAGATGCAATACGTCGGCTATCTTCTTCACTTTGACACTTCTTCTCCTCCAAAGCCACCTTCATCTCCTCTGCGAACGCCCTCCTCTCCTCGGCCTCCGACACCATAGCTTAGCCACCTTCCTCTCCCTGGCCACCGCCTTCCTCTCCTCGTTATTTTCCAATTTTGCATTCACGATAGTTTTCATAGCTTGCTCGATGAAATCATTCCTGGTCTTCTTCCCTTTATTATATTTGCTTCTTTTCTTCCCATGGGTCTTTTTGTGTTGGCAAAAGAGTTACTAGGAGTGGGGCTTCTATTGCCTTCCTTACTTGATGCTCCATCGTCATCTTCTAGAGCTTGTTCCTTCTTATTTGTAATTTTGAGAATTTCATCACGAGCCTTCAATTTCTCTTCATGTTCGAGCTCCGCATAACAATGATGTAACATAAATGGATTCCCATTTATAACTTTTCCTTTCTCGGTCTTCTTCCCTTCTCCTTTGTACAAATTTTGAGCAATGCTTGCCTACAAGAAAATAGTTCAAGAGAGCAAATTAGCCATAGAGAACAATCTAGTGCAATAGCATTGAAAGTAGACATGGAGAACAAATATGAACTTACTTTATCATGTTCATTTGTGCCACTTGGATTCATGGCGTTTGTAGCCACCAACATCCTCGCCCACTTTTGACAATCCGTTGAAACAATTGACCAACATGAACAAAGAGAACTTTTAGTGCGATCGTCGAATGGAAGGGTGTTCAGACTATCAAAGTACTCTTTCATCCTCAAGAAATAGGTGTCTCTTGTTTGGTCCGTGCCGACAGACGTATCCATGCCCACTTTGCAATATGTATTGCAAAGCCAAATATCTTCTTATACGGTATAGTTTGCCGCCCTCCCTCTCGGTCCATTATTGAGTAAACACTCTCTTTCCTCGTCAATCTCATCATCATTTTGGGTAAAGCCATAGTTTTGAGACGAATCTTGTTGGGAGCCATAGTTTTGAGACCAATTCTCATTGTTTTCTTCAACATTCATAGTTGACAAGTAGGTGCCATCATTATAACTACACCAAATGAAGGTAAAACACACATTAAGATGACAAGTTCATCATCCATGCTACAATTCTCGAAGTTGACCAAAAATTGTACCTTTGGGGCATTTTATCAAACATGTTGGGTGCATCCGCCCGCGTCCGCGGCAGATGGCTATTGCGACGGCGGTGGGGGAGGTGGAGAGGGGCATTGGAAGAAATTCCTGACGCGGCGGGGGGGGGGGGGAGGGGGGAGGACGGCCTTGGTCTTCTTTCTCGACGCGGGGCTCTTTGACACTCCAACGCGCCCAAGTTTGGCCGGCGGCGCTAAGACGGCGGGCGGGAGGCCGTGGCCGTCCTGCGCGTTCGTCTGAGGCGCTCTGAACAGCCCGCGCCCAATTCCGCCACTCGGAATTGGTGCGACCACGCTAGGGTTTGGAGTCGGCGTGTACGGGCCGACGACATAGTGGGTGGGTGGCACACCAAGGAGTTCTCCATCGCTGACGCCGCGCAAGCCGGAGAGAGCTTGGCACGCATGGAGGTTTCCGGTCGGCAGTTGCCACTTTGCTCGTGAGCTCGCGTCATCGCGCACGGTGGCTAGTGACCAAAATTCGCCCCGCCGGTTTAACCTTGAGCCCGCGTTGGCCGAAATTTACCACCCGCGCAATTTTACCGCGGCTGCTGGGAGCGACCTTTTTTTTTTGTTCGGCGATGCGCTAAGTTGGTTTTTCCTAAGGAGGCTGGATGATGTGATTAATAACCAATAAAAATTTTAGGAGGAAAGTCACGAAACGGCCACCACTTTGCGGTGGTAGTTCCGAACAAACCTGGCCAACGGCCGGCCCGACACGGCACATGCACGCGAATGCTTATACGGGCCAAGCCCGACACGTATACTAAGTGTGTCGTGCCGTGCTGGCACGCGGGCCGTCGCTATGGGCACAAGCCCGACACCAGAGTTACACGGGCCGGCACGCGGCACACAGGGCCTGCCAGCGGCCCGCGACGCAATTCGGAGCGTGGGGAGCATGGGGGGGGGGGGCGGAAAACCCTTTTTCGAATTTTGTCCCAGAAATGGCCATTTTTTCCTATAAAAAGGGTTGTCCACTCCTCTTATTTTCTACACTCAAATATGGCTGAACCACAACCACAATCCAACCTCTTAGGGGGTAGAAGAATCTTTCCGGTGTGGGAGCACTTCGACAAAGACTACTCTATCAATCATCTTCTGGGTCGCGCATGGCAAGGTTGAATAATGTGGCCGCCAGTTCTTCATTAGCACCAGTGTGCTAGGCTCTCCTTTTGGCTACTTCTCCATCTTTCACGGTCATTAGTGGTTTCACCATATCCGGTGTGAGACTAGTTCTTCTCTCCTCGATTATTCTTCCAGATAGACTGAAAGCAGACTCCGATGATACTATTGACACGGGCACCGATAACACATCTCGTGCTAATATTGAAAGCAGATGATTTGTAAGCTTGTGGTTTTGCCACCTCCGTAGTATGTTGAACTCTTCCTCTTCATCAGGATTATAGGGCACTATGTGGTTGTTGAGGTACTTCGCTAACTCCCCGTCACCTGGAAGCAAGGGAGTTGTTCGACCTGAAGAGCCCGAGGCCGCACCAGACTTTCCTAAAATCTTGCTCCACACTCCTTTCCCCTTTCTTGAATTTGGTATCAGTGGAGGCCTTTATCGCCTACTACCACCATACTTTTCTTCGTATTCAGCAAAAAGGGCGGAAAGCTTATCACGAACATTAGTGAAATAAGCAGTATAATCTCTACCTACGCACTACACTATTAAAGCCAAGACACTACCACAACCTTCAATTTTAGCCCTAGGATCCAAGATAAAGGCAAAAATATACAACGGAGGAATAGTTGCCCAATACTTTTCGAATTTTCGTTTCATCCTTTCAACAGAAGTTGCGACAATTACATCGTTTATATATGCTTTGAAATGACTAGCGATATCTAAAATGACATGCACCATCATATGAGATGTGGGATAATAAACTCTAGACAAAGAAATAGTTGCATCATAAAACATCTCCAAGAAGTTGGTCAAATGTTTAACAATATGCATAATTTGTGGAGTTATTAGCTCGTGTCCAATATTTGCATTAACAAAACCCGCAAATTGCACTTTGTCTTTCACAACTACTTTAAGCATCATATATGTAGAGTTCCATCTAACAAGCATGTCTAAAGAATATTTATGAGGTGTCACACCTAAAGCAATGCAATAGTTTTCATAGTTTGCACCTCTAACATTGCAACTACCCGAGATATGAAATGCCCAAGCGCAAATTTGCAATTTCCTTTTCAACTTTCTTTAACAACATTTAGTAATAAGATTAATTATATGACAAGAACAACGTTGATGGAGTAAATAAGGTGCATCATACATGTCATATAAAGGAGTGAGATAATCCATTGCCTTACTATTTGCTGAAGCATTATCCAAATTAATTGAAAAGATTTTGGATTGGATAGCAAAATCATTCACAACTTGCTTTATAGCGTTAGCAATGTTTGCGCCCCTATGTGATACATTAATTCGAATCCTATGACTCTTTTTTGTAGATCTCAATTCTCATCAACATAATGGGCAACCACACTAATGTAGGATTGCTTTACCCTACCACTCCAGATATCAGATGTTAAAGCGAGTGAAAATGTGTCGTTCACCAATTCATCTTTTATTTTAGCAAGACTGCTTTTACAACTTTCTCATATCCCTAGATGTAGTTTGTCTAGAAAGAGGTTTAAAATTTGTATTATGAGAAGTTTGAATATATTCGACAAAAGCTTTAGATTCACCAAAACCTAACGGTAAATCAAGAGCAACAATCATACATCACGGATTTTCTCTTTGCAGATTAGGATCATAGGAGAAGTTACGTACCGAACCGTCGGGGTGGTACTTGAGCATATCATGTCTTCGTGCCGACACCGCATTGGCAGCATCCTGCTTCTTCACGTGGCCCTCGAAGTGCCTCTTCATGTGACCGTTTCCTCCTCCCTTTTGCATGGAGAACACACTTCCGCAACCCTCCCACTTGCACCTCGCCTTGAGCACATCGACACCATCCACCACCACAGTCTCTTCTTTGAAGTGCTCCTACACCGTCGAGATTTTCTTGCGACGCCTTTTTGCGGTGGTGGTGGTGGAGGTGCTGGCATTGGAAGTCTGAGAGGCATGGGAATGTGAATATGAGGGAGGTGTATAGTCGTTATCGTAGTGGTCGATGAGAGGTGAAGTGGGAAAGGGTCCTTGACCCCGAGTTTGGGTCGAACTCGGTGTCGAGATCACCCATAGTGAAGTTGGTAAACTTGTTGGAATCAACGATGTTTGAGTGTGAGTAATGAGAGGGGCGAACAACCCTTTTGATAGCCAAAAAAAATCCTTTTTTGGACTAATATACCCCTCCAACGGTTACATATTCGAAATCTGCATAAAACTAGACAAATCCGGGTTAAAATGGCCAAATACGCTTAAACAACCAAACTTTTTGGCTAAACGGGCCAACATCCGGCCGTTGGAGGGCATGTCACGCGCCCAGGGACGCTCCTCCCGACCGTTGGCCGCCCACCCTCGCGTGCCTTGTCACGGACCGCCGCGTGTCTGCGTGCTTCGCGCTATAAACGGGCCGGGCCGGGAAGCCCGCGTGCTTGACCTGCGGGCATAAACACGGCACGATAGATTCCACGTGCCAGGCACGGCCCGTTATAGTGTGCCAGGCTCCTGGGCCAGGCACCTGGCGGGCTTTGTGCCGACACCTGAAAACCGGCCCAGGTGGCCAGGTTTGGTTCCGAAGATAGCAATGGCCTTGTATACAACCTCCGTGAGGCGCCTCAACCATCTGTTACAGCATTGCCGACCGGCGGTCACTGACCTCCTCCTACCTATCTCTCCCCCCTCCCCACCCAAACCAAGAAGATGGGAAAATCACCATCTTCCAGCACCACCCGACACATCTTGTTCATATTTCCGAGCGAAATCCCACTGGAGAAAGAAGATTTGGAGGAGCTCTGAGCTCCACGGCAACTGATCTGTAACGCTGCGATGGACACCATTCCTGTGGTTACAGCAACCGGAGGCCACAAGTGTGGTCTATCGCACCCGGTCGTCTGATGCAGCCACAGTCTGGTCTCTTGGCTAGATCCACTCTGGTCCGGTGCACCGGATTCAGGAAAATGCAGCCACAAGCGTGGGGTTCGGGCTCTGGATCCACAGCCTGTGCAACTGAGCGGGGTTCGGGCTGCAGATCTGGATCCGTCAGGCCCCGGCACCCGCATACTGCTCGCCCGCTCTCTTCCTACGTGCCGGACCCGGAACAGCTGGCTGGGTTGCCATCAGCCGCCGACTCCATTTCATTTAAACCCATCCCAACGAATACCTCCTCCCCTGTCGAGCTCTTCCGCCACGGCCGTTATTTCCCGGTTCGCCTCTCTTCCTCTCTTCCTCTCCTCCAAATTCTGTTGAGACGAAACCCTAACTGCGCCATTGCTAACTCTGCAGCTCGACCCGCCGGCGATCTCCCCCCTCCCTCCCCATCTCCGCTCTTCTCCGGCCGCGCCTTCATCATTTGTTTGGTAAGGATGCAGCCTTCTCCCCGTGTAGATTTCGAGTCGGTGGAGTTCCGATTTTCTGCATGTCCTAACAGTAACGAATCCCTTCGTCTCTGCAGCACTAGGGTCCGTGATCTCCCCCTCCCTCCCCATCTCCGCTCTTCTCCGGCCGCTGTTTACGACCCTTCATCGTTTGTTTGGGTAAGGTTGCAGCCTTCTCCCCCTGTAGGAGTTCCGATTTCTGCATGTCCTAACCAACGAGCTGTTCATCTCTGCAGCACTAGGGTCCACGATCTCCTCCCTCCGTCAGAGTCCTCTCTCTGTCTACAGCCCTCGGATTTCTAACTCTCGGTAACAATCCTGCCGACCCCGTCGGGATTTCCATTTGGTGCCACAGTAATTTCGAATCTCTCTCTGCAGGTCGGATGGCTGCCCGTGTTTTGACCAAGGTTTCACCAACGCTCGGTCGGATGCTATGGGGCGAGAAGTCGGCGTCCAGTCTTGCTTCCTCCACGCGTTCCTACAGGCGCCCACCTAATGGCACCATTGCTAGGTACCTTGCTTCTCACACTCTTATGGTGGTCTGGAAGACTGATAAACTCTTGTTGATACTCTGTGGTTGACCTATGATGCTGATGTGCAATTGTGTTTCATACTTTGTTTGTACTCTTACGTTTTGGTTTGGTTTGAAACCATGATCATATTCTGACACTCTTATGGTGGTCTGGAAGACTGATAAACTCTTGTTGATACTCTGTGGTTGACCTATGATGCTGATGTGCAATTGTGTTTCATACTTTGTTTGTACTCTTACGTTTTGGTTTGGTTTGAAACCATGATCATATTCTGACACTCTTATGGTGGTCTGGAAGACTGATAAACTCTTGTTGATACTCTGTGGTTGACCTATGATGCTGATGTGCAATTGTGTTTCATACTTTGTTTGTACTCTTACGTTTTGGTTTGGTTTGGAACCATGATCATATTCTGACACTCTTATGGTGGTCTGGAAGACTGATAAACTCTTGTTGATACTCTGTGGTTGACCTATGATGCTGATGTGCAATTGTGTTTCATACTTTGTTTGTACTCTTACGTTTTGGTTTGGTTTGGAACCATGATCGGATGGTACTTAATGATGGGACATTTTCTTGGATTTTTATGCAACACGTCTGTAAATTCTGATGCATCTGCAGAATTTGTGACTGCACAGAGCAATCTAATCTTTGGGTTCACAATATTTACTCTGCAGTTAGTACTAGTACATCCGGTGGAATTATACTACTCTAGTACAAATCGCTACACAACCTGGCACAGTAATTATGGATCGGAAGGAGTAGTTGAGCACTTGAGCTTGATATTAGTGTTGTTACTGGAGACTAAATTGCAGTAGATAACACTGATCTGATAGATTATTCAGCCCTCTGATGAATTCATATGTAAATAACACTTCACATTAACCTGAATGTTTTGCCATAGGTCAGGATTGTGTAGTCAGCTAAGGCAAAGAACCTGTTGCTCCTTTGGAAAGATTTTATATGGAGAGAAATGGCTATGGCGCCAGGTATGTTGCATCCCCTCCTCCACGTCTGCTAATTGGTAGTTTGGTACACACATTGAAATGCCGTGCATGTCCACGTGTATGTGTAAGAACATCAAAGCAAAATGGATTTTAGTAGCGTGATGCACTGTACCAAGTCTATGTCGTCTTATGTTATAGATCAACTGGCTTTCCTGGAACATTTTGACGAACATGATCTTTTGTTGATTCACGCTTTTAAACTGAGGAAATGCCAAAAATTGGTGACTGCGTATTCTTGTAATTGTAACAGTAACATAAGTTGCAGCTCCTTTATTTTCCCTGCTGACCATTCATATGGAGTTATGGACTGGTTTATTCATTATAAACTTCTAATTGTCAATATTTTCTTTTTGTAAACTGAGCCGCATCTTGAGTAGTGCTATTTTGTATCATTCTCTTAACCTGTTATGTTGATTTGTTTTAATATTTTTCATTTCAGAGGTTCTTCGTCCCACGAAAAGCGAATGATGTAAGTGCTTTTTGTCCTCCTGAGCTTGGTCTGTTTTGCATTAGTTTGTTTCTATTGTTACTCGGACCTAGTATAGATTTCGTAGAGTTGATTTAATGGTTTACCTTGCCTCCGTATTTATGTTATGACACTACATAGTAGTTGCTGTTTTAGAGAAACAATTCGCTTAGCTTTCCTTTTTAGAAGTTATAGTCAGGTGGAAGATTTGTCCATTTTCAACCAAGCTGTTTTTTATACTTGCAGGTCAAAACAGGCCTATATCAAATGAAAGCTCACCAGCACTTTGATAATCTGATCAGGGATCCTGTAAGCTATCAATGGTTTATTGTCCTGATTACCGTACACTTTATGATTTCAAATTGATATTCATGGGTGGACTTGTTACGAATAGGGGTGTATATTTTTTGCTGTTTGATTTCTGTGTGTATTCAACCTGCGGGCGCTAGATAATGTGTCATGGATCGATTTGTTACTGATGGTGAAGAATATACTTTTTTCTGTTTGATTATTTTGTTCATTCATTCTGTCAACGAGGTGGCCCATATATTGTTTTTATGCTGTTTGTATCATGACCTGTTACGTTGATTTTACTTTTTCAACCAGGTGGCTTTTGTTATGGGTAGGGGTAGAATATTCTTTTTTCTGTTTGATTGATTTTGGTGTCCATTCAACCTGTGGGCGCTGTATAATGTTCCTTTCCTTGATTTTACTATTTCAGGCTGCTGTGAGGGATATGTTTCAGGGTAATGTTGACGAAGCTGAAAAATACGTGAAGCTGTTGACAGCCATTGGGAAGCTGTTCAGCAACCCATTACAGGTTACTGCTCTGGCCATCTCAAGTCTTGTTGTCATCACGACATCTGCCGGGGAGCTCAAGTCGCCTGGGTCAACGGCCAAGAAGTTGGGCCTGGTAATCCCCTGGACCAAAAAGTTAACTGATTCCTCAATAATATGTTCATTGATTTACTTCTGTTGGCTCCAGGCTTCTGCACATGTCGAGGAAGGTGAAAGTGAAGACTCTGTGGCCGGTTCTTCAGAGGATTGATCTCTATCTTGCGTGTACTAGCTCTGTTAGATCGATGGAGACTATGTGGCTTGTTCTTAGATGATTGATCGATGTGCTGTGCCCTCGAGCAAAAATTTACGCTTCATGTAGCTAATTTTTTTTGATCTTGAAATGCTTGCCTGGTTCCGTTGAGAAAGCACTTACTAGTTGAGGATATCGTACAGCAGTTTAGAGGATATTGTACAACATCATGTACAAATGAATATGGCTTGGCTAATTGAATCTTACGGTGTAAGCTGGGATGATAATTCATTGTATCGAGTTATAGCTTCTTTACTTTCCTCTGCTTTTTTTTCTGTCTTGCGGGTTTGGTAGCAGTTGACTGTACTGGCCTCTAGTCTATATCCAGATATGTGCTTCTCTGTTTGCTAGAAAAACAGTCTGTTCATCCCAAGTATTTGTGAGCTCGTGATCCTAATCGTAGCGTTATGGGCTTTGACATTCTGGAAAAAAGCCCCCTGCCTCCCTAACTTAGCTTGCAATTTTGCATACCACCCCTGCTAGTTCGGCTGCACCAGACGCCTGAACTCGCATGCGTCCCTCCCTGGTCAATTGTAGTTGCTGATTGCGATCACCATGGCGGCGCCCCCCAGCAATTGTAGTTGCTGATTGCGTTCACCATGGCGGCGCCCCCCAGCTAGAGACGGAGAAGTTGTCGAGCGCCCTAAACTTTGACGGACACAGATTCTCAAAGGCTGGATTAGGATTCCTTGAGAGGCATAAGCAGATTAGATTGCTTGAGCATGTACCCGTTTGTGCAGCAATAAAATCTAGCAATAGCATGGCACCACATACCCGATGCTTGATCGCACTGCCTTTGTGAAGAAGCAAATGCATCATTTCCACCTGACTTTTTTTTCTTCATAAAAATTGAGAGGAATTTCCAAAAGAAAAGGTTCAGGTACCAGCTGGTATCATGGTAAAATAATACTCAGTGAATTTTGGTCTTTGGCTGTAGCTTAGTTTTGAGTTCTTGCTTGAGTGCATACTCCGATAATTGTGTTCTTTGGCTGTAGCTTAGTTTTGAGCTATTGCTTGAGTGCAAACACTGCAATATGTGTCTGAACACTTCTTCCATATGTTCTCAATTTTAATTTGCGATGTTTTCCTTGTAGCAATCATATGTCTGTCAACATATCAGAATGTATCTATGGCCATATTCAGCTATATTAAGTCACATAAAAGAACACCACCTCAAATTGTAAGCACGAACATGGGAACAAGAATATGTTTCTTGCTAAATTTTCCATTCACAACAACTTATTTTTCAAGAACATGCAAGAATGGCCTGTCATGTCAGTAAGATAGAAGGGAGATTTTACATTGTTCAATTACAGCAAGAATTGCCCGCCTGAAACTACTAGACCTATTCCTCCTGCCCCTCTGCCGGCTCCTTTCGGCTGTTTCTCTCCAACCAGAACCGTCGACCAGCAGCAATACAGAGGGATGCTAGCTCCTTTCTTTTCTCAGATAGACAAATTCCGCCACTAGTCTCTCAGAACACTGCCTGGCTGCAGCACAAATCCAACAAAGCCAGTATCTGCAAGGACCTGGAACCAAATGGATCGGAAGTAGGTCATTGGGTTTCAGGAGGTCCAGAGGGGAGCCTAGAGAACGCGGGGAGCCTAGAGAACGCTGTTGCTGATGGCGGCAGGCTTGGCATGAGGGACCGGCAAGAAGTTGGACCACGGACGAGCGCCGGAGATTCAAATCAAGATTCATATGATTCAGGTTCTCATGTTTCCAATTTTCAGGGTTTAGTTTGCAAAATAAAGAGGTTTGACTTAGGCGCTTGAGCACGTAATTGCTCAGCGTGAGAACAAACACGATTTAAAGATCAGATGATTGAAACGCTTGGTATGTATGTATACAGGAAAGGTGCAGATTCTTCAACAATGAAATTACAACCCTCGGTGTAGTAGTATACGGGAAAGGTGCAGATTCTTCAACAATGAAATTACAACCCACGGTGTAGTAGTATTGGTACAACTACGAATAATAAAAATATAAAATAGGCTAGTTTCTTGAAGTCATAGGCGGACATATAGTCAGCAGACCCCTTTCAGATCTTCACGAAGTCTTGGACTCTGCCTCACTCTCTTTGCCACCTCCAGCAAGCTGCTCTTCAACAGGGTCAGGCCCTAGCTGAACACATAACACAGCAAACGCAAGACCACTTAAGCTAATTGAACCATTTCGCTAGAAATGCCATCTGAAGTATCACAATTAGAAACTCACCAGAACACCAATTATCCGAGGAACATGGCGAGGCCCAGACAAGTCATTCCATAATAGTACAGTACCAAGACCAAAACATGAAAATTTAAAGAACCCCATCGAAACCTTCTTAAGAAGCTCAGTAAGCTCGACATATGGCTTCAACCTTTCATGGTAAGTGTTTCTCTTAGGTTTACCACGCTGAAACAAAATAAATAAAAACATTAGAGCAAGTGACAATATTAACACCAACTTAGCCTCTCGTCAGCAATCCTGACCAGCGGTTGGCTTTGAAATGTGAGTCCTTCGACTTTTGGTACGATGCAATGTCCTCTGATATGAGACATTGTGATCCTTCCCCAACATTAGGCATAAAGAGTGATAGGGATGACTATCTTTTATTTTAAATAAATTATCTAGGCGTGTATGGTATAAGCAATAGGAAACACACAAAATATAGCCATATGATGGTAGAGAAGGCTGATTTCTTTTGTATTTAATTTGCCGTGACTCCTTAATTTAGCATGTTAGCAGCCTATCCTCTTTCATGTGAGCATTTACCTTATGTTCCGTTCCTAAGGGCTAAGGCAAGTCAGGCATCAAAGCATCACTTTATCTTTTGACCCAAACACATGTTTTCTATCTGATTTTCTTTTTTCAATATAAAGATGGATCACAAGCACAACTTAGCAGTATCCATGTTTGACATGATAATTTTTTTTCAAACTAGGCAGATCACAAGCAGAACTTAGCGGTATTGATGTTCAGACACAAAATCAACTGTTACACTAGGGATGATCAGGTGTAGCAAATGGGTAAGGGAAAGTTGTAGTATGTAATTGTTGAGTTGATATTTAAGTATAAATTTGATGGTACAGGGAACGCAGCTTCGTACTAACTCCATTGGTGCTCATACAGGAAAAAAAGAAGATTTAACTTGTATTGGTTCTAAACAACCTAGATCCCCTTGAATCTTCATGGAGACAACACACAGTGTTGGGCATTGTTTGATTTAACATATAACATGAGCGGCTAAGCTTATGTAGACAGAATATATCTAGATCGAGTTATTCGCGCAGAGTGTAGTCGGCAACTCGAGGGGGAAGCAAGGGGAAGATCTGATTTTTTTTATGAGTTCGTCACTTACATGGTTTGAGCGAAGCGGGCGAGCATAGGTCTGCCCTACTGCAGGCCTACCGCCATGTATTAGCCTCGGCGACAGGCGCCGTTGCTCCTCCGCAAGAGAAAAGGTGCGGCCACCTGCAGTCGGACCGACGTGGATGAGTCGCCGTTGCTCCTCAGCAACGGCCGCCGTAAATATCGCCGGCGGCCGCTGGCAAGCAAACCTCCTGACCGCGTGTCGAAGCGCCGCCATCGCCATCGATCGATTCTTCTATGGGAAATAAATCGCAAGCAAGAGAGAGAGACGGGTGTGAATTTGGGCGATATTGGGTGGGCGTTCATCGACCGATCCCCCTTTTATCAGTCTGGACTCTATACCGTGACGTATTGTATTCCTAGTCGGGCTCGGGCGTGGTGTGTTTCATTTCTATCCGGGCTGGCTTGTTATTGTCTGCCGGCGCCTGTTTTTTTTTTTCTGCGTAAAATCATCATTATATTTTTAGGCAAAGCAGGCCCGCTTATTGAAAATCTTCCAACCCACCAAGGTACTTTATAAGGAAAGGAGTGCGTGTGAAAACTTGATGCTGTTTAGACAAGTTACATTGTTTAAAAAAGACAAACATCATTTGAGAGAAATCCCCTAAAGAATGAGGAGATCCTCGTGCGAAATAGTGGACGTGGATCCTCTTGCTAAAGAAGCTAGCAGAGTGCACTGCCGCCACCGGTCCGATAGAGTTCCCTTCATCATTTATTGTATTGATCACTTCCATGTAGTCACTATTCATGACTACCTTTGTTACAACCTATTTGGTTCGCCAAGAATAGGTCTTTCTTCAAAACGATCGCTTCAACCGTTGGAGCATCTATAACATGTGGAATAATTGAGCAACTGCCGGATATAAAACTCTGTGATCATCATGTAGGATGGCTCCGGTTGCTCCTTTTGAATGATCGAGAGGTTAACTAGAGGGGAAGTGTGAATAGGTTAACTAAAACTTTTACTTATTTTTCTATTATCAAGATAATGCTTAATATAGATTGTCTAAATTATGCAACTAAGTGAATAATTCTATATCATGAGAAAATACTACTAGCACAATATATTAATTCAATTAATCTAGTAACAACAAGTAGAGGTAAGTTGATGAATAACCGAACACAATGACAAAGAGATGTATCCCGAAGTTCACTTCTCAATGGAAGCTAGTCCACGTTGTAGCGGTGCGGTGCCACCAAAGTGAAACACCGAATAGCCGTCAAATGGCACTCACATCTATTTCAAGTCCTTCCACCAATGTTGAGAGGCTCGAATCACTATGTTGTCGTTGAGGTTGACAACTAGAACCTTTACAAGGACGAGGCACAATCCACACACTTGGAGGGTCCTCATAAAATCTTGGAATCCTCCAAGACTCCAAGCAACAAGATCCACGAGCTCTCAAAGCTTCGGGGAAACCAACAAGGCTCTAAGCTCCAATGAACTAAGAGCAACAAGATTCTATGTTCCAATGAATCAAGAACTACAAGATCCCTAAGGGATATGTTGGGTGGTGACGAATCGGTTTGGTGAAGATGTAGGCCTAGTGCTTCTCCTCCAAATCCCAAGAAATAAATGGCCTGGTCTAGGTATTTGGGGAGATCCTTGAGTTTGGAGATGGTCAACAATGGTGGAGAGAGAATCATCAAGTGACACCTTCTAAAGGTATGGGAAGACCCCTATTTATAGTGGTAGGTGAAAAACGGCCGTTAGGGGGGCATTTCCACTCATGCAGGAATCCTTGCCTTGTAGCCCGGCCAGGCCGGCCTGGGCGTGAGTGGTGTTGTTAGGTATCCCAACCACATACATACTGCCATATATTTAGCTTTACTAATACCGTTGATCCTATCATGGAGAGGCCATTACCATCGTATTCTTTGTGCAGTGATACACTCCGGGAGGAGGATTCTAGTGGGATACCTGAGGCAAGTTTGTTCCACTTCACCGCGGACATCAAAGGTATCCATGTTCAGTGGCGGAGCCAGGATTTGTTCACGCCCCGGGCCAAAACTCAAAGGCAAAAAACTTCAAGTTTTTTATTTTCAAGGCATAGCAAAAGTCCTCACATATTACATAGTTTAGACAAAATTTCGGACGGGATGTGAATGATACAAACCATGGTGCTCAATAAAAGAAGATCCAGCCTCCCATAACTACATAGTATATACTATCTCTGTTTACTACTAGTATAATTTGTTTTGGATATACGATCGGAGTTTTTTCTATGGGTATCAGTTCGGTCTCCCACACTAGCCTGGGAAGCGCAAGGATCCATGTCGCCTTTTCCCTTTATGCATCCATATTCTTCTTTTCCTCTTTGTTTTCTGTGAGCCGTGTGCAACTAGAAGCTGGACCGGGGGGTGCTGGAATGGTTAAGGAATTGGTATTGGGTTATGTGGTGCGTGCGACTGTACAAGTCTGAACAGCTGTTCCGAGAAGGGTGAGCTGCGTGACTAACCAGGCTGGAATAATATATACGTCCCGGGCTAAATCAGGTAGCTAGGTAAATTGATGCTTGTACCAATTGCCACGCCCCGGGCCATGGCCCAGGTTGCCCGGGGCCTGGCTCCGCCCCCATGTTGCAATTACCCTTGATAAGGGTACTCGATATAATTTTGTTAGTATTGAGGTTGTTGAAGAATTGCAGTTGACAACATATGAAAGTACGAGGCCATTTATGTTAACTACTAATGATGCTGCACTCCACATTACTCATGCTACTTATGTTCCGTTAACCATTCATGGTCATGCGGAGCGAATTTTATGTTATGTGATTCCTAGAGCGTTTACTTGTTGTCCTCTTTTGTTGAGTGAAAAGTAGTGCAATAGAAAATGTTATTGTTAGCCATTATCCTGATTTACAATTCTTTTGGAACGATGAGAAATATTGGATAATAAACGAATGGCTTACAAAATTTCAAAGAGTTAGATGTCAACCTTTAATTACTGCCCAAATGCTTGAAAATCAATGACTTGAAAACATTGAGATGCAAAGACTTGAGCGTATAGTTATAGGATTTGTAGATGTTAAGGAGATATATGAGGCTTATTCTACTAACGTAATCATGTCTACCCCTAGTGTTGTTTCTTGTGATGTGTAGGTTGCCTTTGAAGAAAGGGAGATGATAGTACAACCTGCACAACTACCACATACTTTGGAGGAGCATACCATGTTCCTAGTGTTGTTTCTTGTGCTATGCAGGTTGCTTTTGAAAAAAAGGGAGCCTCCTCAAGTACAACCTGCAACACCTGTAACATCCCTGATTTTTGGAAAGTTCAAAAATCACTAATTTTTGTTTTGTTTTGTTTTCTTGTTAATGCAAGTCACCAAAAACAACTAAAATTAAAACCCAAAAGAATTAGAACATTTTATTCCAATGTTATTAGAAGTGAAAATCCAATATGTCTCTATTCCATAAACCCTATAGCCATTTCAAAATAAATATTCCTGACATAAAGTAATTATTTCTCTTCAATAAACCATACTTCATAAAAGGTTTTCATTTCAATTATTACTTTGGAAATGTTCATGGTATTTAAAACTTAAGGATTACAAATCCCCAAGAATATTTTTCATCATCATTAAATATTTTATGGAATAGAAAATAGTTATGTAATCACAAAATTAATTATCCAACCTTAAGATTATAAAATGGTTTTCTTATCAATAAGTTTTCTGAAAGGTTATTTTCAACTCCCATCTATAAATAGTATTTCATTTTACAACCTATTTGGTTACTAGAAATGTTTTTAAAACAAAAAATTAACTATATCACCATTCAACTACTATGTCAAGTATTAAACCATAAAATGTTTTCTTGTAAATTATTTTGATGAGTCACACTTCGGGAATCAACATTTTTAATAGAGGTATGATGTCTATGCACGCTTCTATTCTTGTAGACAGTGTTGGGCCTCCAAGTGCAGAGGTTTGTAGAACAACAACAAGTTTCCCTTAAGTGGATCACCCAAGGTTTATCGAACTCAGTGAGGCAGAGGTCAAAGATATCCCTCTCAAGCAACCCTGCAGTTAAGATACAAGAAGTCTCTTATGTCCCCAACACACCCAATATACTTGTCAGGTATATAGGTGCACTAGTTCGGCAAAGGGATAGTGAAATGCGAGTAATATGGTTGGTTATAAGTAATAATAGCAATCTGAAATAAATATGGAAGCAAGCAAACATGTAGCAAAACAGGCGGAAAACGGTGTTTCAATGCTTGGAAACAAGGCCTAGGAATCCTACTTTCACTAGTGGACACTCTCAACAATGATCACATAATTGAATAACTAAATATCTTCTCTTCACTATGCTACTCTTAACCCTCTCCGGTTGGATAACAAACACTGATCATTTCGTAGGGCTGCAAAAAGCATTCCTTAAAGTAAGCATTCCCATGTCTAGTTAGCCCCACACTGTCAACTAGAGCGCCCTATAAGGTAATAGACAAACACCACAATTCATAGAGGAGACACACACGATGTGCACACTGTCACCTTCACACCGTGGGACAAGGTGACTCCAAAGTTCATGATGAAGAGTAACATCTACTTATTCAACTAGATTAGAAAGCTCACGATCACATATAGATCACACCATGGGAGAGAGAGAGAGATGAACCACATAGCTACTGGTAGAGCCCTCAACCTCAGGGGGAGAACTACTCCCTCCTCATCATAGGAGACAACAACAGCGATGGAGATGTCGGTGGAGTCTATGGAGATGGCTTCCGGGGGCACTTCCCGGTCCCGGCAGGGTGCCAGAACAGAGATCTGTCCCCCAAAACTTGGGTTGACGATGATGGCGGATGTGGAAGGTTTCGTGGAATTTCTCCAATTAGGTTAGGGTTTTCGGGAGGAAGGCCTCAAATAGGCGGAAGAGCAACATCAAGAGGTCACCAGGGGGCCCTCACCACCCCCAGGCGCGCCCTAGAGTGGACCCGCGCCTGGGCATAGTGAGGTCCACCCGGTGACCGTCTTCGACTCTTCTTCGGACTTCCGGAAGCTTCGGAGAAAAATAGGGACTTTGGCTTTCGTGGCATCCAATTCCGAGAATATTTCCAGAACAACTTTTCTGAAACTAAAAATAGCAGAAAACAGGGAACTGGCACTAGGCATCTTGAGGACATCCCTAGCTCTTCTGTCGAGACATCGTAGTAGAATTCATAGACGGGGGTGCCATGAGACTACTGATAGAGATGCGGTGGGACGTGATTGTGCGAAGGACAATGACACAGGGTTTTTACCCAGGTTCGGTACGACGCAGTAATGCGACGTTCCTACTCCTGCAATCTCACTATTCAGAACTAAAGCCTGTGAATACATAGTACAATGTGAGGTTCTATTAGCTGCTCGTCAAGGATCAACCTCTTGGCGAGTTAGCCTTTAGCTTCTTATCTATCTATCATATCTCCCGTCCGGCTTTATATAATAGCCGGATTAGGGCATACAGAGTAGGAAACCTAGAAGACTACGGTAACTATTAACTTGGAAAGTAAGGAATCCGCCTTCTACTCCAAGCCAGATCACGTGGGCCGTGATCCGGGCTCTTCTAGAATCCAGATTCTGTGCGTCAGCTTACTGGGCCGCCCAATGGACCGTAGCCCACTACCATTTGGGCCACCCGGGTAATCCGGCACTTTGGACTGCCACCTGATATACCCCTATTCGGTATATATCCGACAGTAGCCCCCAAGAAGGATTAAGACTCTGATTCGCCGCCTTTCGCCAAATGTATATTTTCCGAGAAATATCGGCTTGCAGTCTTGATTCTTCTTTTTCTCCTCAAAGGATGCTATAACGCAAAACTCGGAATCCAGAAAATCCGGCTTTCCTTACACGATCCTTCGTGAAGAAGGAACTTCACACGTCAGCGCTTTAATCATGCTGACGTAAGGGACGTTTGGGTTTCAGGCGGGAAACCCAGAAACAAATCTCTAACAGATTCTCGCGGGAAACGAGGCGTTAGCAATAATCACCCGTCGTTTCATTTCCCGGAATTTCCGGCGAGTGGCACGCGTTGATTATCCAACGGTCAAAAGAGCCGTTAGCATGCATCGTGACGGGATTTCGGCTATAAATAGCCGTCTCCGTCCTCCGAGCAAACCTTCCGCTCTCACTCGCAGCACCATTCCTAGCGCCCAAGTTCGTAGCAGAGCTACTCCCGGGCGCACGCACGAACGCCACCCGACACCTCACCGGTGCAGCCGGAACTTCCACGCGCCGCCCATCGATGGCATCCCCAAGCTCCTCACCGGCCCGCTCCGTCTCAATGGAAATCGACAAAATCATCAATACGATGGATCCATTATTGGATTCACCGGTGCACGCCTTCGGCGACGAGCTGGCGAAAGCCGCTGGCGGTGCGGCAGGCGAGGAAATCCATCCCGCCGCAAATCTTGCGGGGTCCTCCTCCGTGCCTTCCCCGCCGTTCGCGCCCGAGATGGCGGAAGAGAAAATAGCCCTCGTCGGAGACGAGCTCGCGGCCGCGGAGGCCGCAGCGTCCGCCGTCGCCGGAGCAGAAGACGAGGCGGAAACTGCCGGCAATTGGAGCACGAGCAGTATTCCGCCATCCCTCCTTCCGACAATGGAGAAGGAGGGGCTCGTGCTGAAGGGGAAATGGCGGAGCCCGGAAGACGAATACGAGCCCGCGCCAAAGGACGGGGAACGTGTTCTCCTCACCTCCCACATTATGAGAGGTATGGGTTTTCCACCGTCCGCCTTTTTTCTCCAAGTTTTAGCTCACTACAACATCCAACCCCACAATCTGCCTCCAAACTCCATCCTCTACCTAGACGGATTTCAGGCCCTTTTCGAGGGATATCTAGGTATAGCTCCTAGGTTAGATTTCTGGCTTTAGTGATTTGGGGTTAAGCAGAACTCTTTGGAGGGCGCACTTCCAACTTGTGGGACCATATCCTTTACCCTGCGCAGATTCAGGGAGGATTGGTTCCCCAAGATCAAGACACCGGAATCCGTCAAATTCTGGACGGGTTCCTTCTTTTATCATCCCGATGTTCCCTTCCCTGGGAAAACCATCGGGGTTCCACCTTTCTCGAACATCGCTGCTGTTCCCCAAGAAAACTGGGGAACTGAAGCAGTTCAAACCCTGCCGCCGGATCTTCTCAGGATCAAGCGGCGCATCGCAAAGCTCGTCGCCTCCGATCCGCCTCTAACTGGCATGGACACAGTCCTTTGCTGGCTAGAAAGGCGGATTCAGCCTTTGGCTAATCACGACGCTCTCCTTCTCTGCGATTACACGGGAACCGGCGATGCTATGCGGACAACCAGCAAGGTTTGGTCGGCAAAAGATTTGCGGAAGCGCGCAAATCAATTGGTCGCCTCCCGCGACCAATATGAAGAAAGCCAACCAATGTATACGGCTTCGAATCCGGCTCCAAGGTACAATTATTTGCCTTTTGGGTTTAGATCCTTTTCGTTTTCTTGGTTTTCGTGTTTTTAACTCAGCTTTTGCCTTTTTAACAGATTGTCGAACTTCCTGAGTCGGAACTTGCTTCCGATGTCGAGCTGGAGGCATTGCGTGCCACCTTTTCCGGTGGACGTAACCGCAAGAAGATTTCCACTTCCCAGGAAATCATTGATCTTGACGGGGTTCCCGTGGTCACCTCCAGGTTTGAACATCTGGGTTGTTTTACTTTATCGGAATTTTTCCCTTTTTCTCGGAGTTTTAACTTTCCGGCTTTTCTCTTTTTTAGCCTGGCCCCCTCTACTCTGAAGCCTAAAAAGCTGAAGAGGCACAAAGTTGTGGCCAGTAGAGGCCCACATCTTTCCCCTGCCACTGCTCCGGATACACCGGTAGTAGCAACAGAAGAGCACGCTGCAGCCCCCAACGTCGAAACCCAGCAGACCAGCCAACCCATTGTGCCGGAAACGGACACGAGGGAAAGGGAGGTCCCTGAGGTGGGAGGTCCTTCTCGGATAACTGAGAAGGAAATTCCCACCTTCGATAAAGAATTCAAGAATATCAACGAGGGCCTTAGCGCGGCTGGGACTCTTTTTGTCGAGTACGCAAAGGAGTTCACCGAAAACTTGGCAGGTTTACAGCGGATGAGCCAGGTATTATCTCTAGCCCCCAAGCAATAAGTTAAATGCGTGCTTTTCACTTAATGCTTTCATTATCATGCTTGTTTCTAACTTAAACACGACATTTCATTTCAGTGTTTCAGCAAACCGCTGAAACTATAAACCTGTAAGTTTTCAACAAACTTTCCGTCAAGAATAAGGAGGTTAGAAACCTTCTATCTATTCTTGACGTTAAGGAAGCAGAGCTGGCATCGTCTCAGCTACAGCTGGAGGAAACAACATGTATATCTTAGTTCTCTCAAGTTCCTTGTCCATATTTTGTTCTAAGTATTTTTCCGAGATTTCTTAACCCAGAATTTTTTCTTTGCTTTTCAGCTGCTTTGGCGAAAGACAAACAAGTTGCTGAAGATGCCGGCAACGCCGAGAATCTCCACCGGGAGAACTTGGACCTTCATAAGGAACTTATGAAGGTTCAGTAGGATCTGGAGGCCAGCAATCTGGCTCTTGGCATTGCTCAATCGAAGGCCTCCCAACAAGCTGACAAGGACAAGGCAAGCATGCAAGATTTGGAGAACGCCTTGACCCTGCGCCTGGAGAAAGGATCCGAGATGGACAAGATCCTCGGTAAGTTATCAACTTTTACTGGATTTTTCATGTTTTAATTCCTTTCTCTGATTTTTCGCTAACCCTTCGGTTGTTTTGTCTGAAAAAACAGGGGATAATCCAGAACTTACTTGGATTGAAAAAATCCGAGCTTTTGGGAAGGTATTCACCGCGATCAAAGCTGCGGGAATGTTGCTCATCAACAGATACCTTCCCGCAAAGTCTGGGGAACTCTCGGAAGTTGAAAAACTTCCGGGAGCCATCATAGAGATTGCGGATGCCAAGGACTCCACCTTGAGTTCCGCGGCTCGGGGTGGTGCACGCATGGCTTTAGGGCTTATGCGTATGCATTACCCCAGTGCCGAATCTTGGCGCGTGGCGTCCGGTATCCCTCTTGGATATTTGGAGACCCAGCGGACCACCATCTTTGATGAAATCAAGGGTCACGCCACCAAGATCGCCTCTATGGTGAATATCTCCATCACCTATCCGGAAGAAGAGATTCCCGAATCCCCCGAGGATGACAGCAGTGAAGAAGACTCGGATGCTTGAAGAATTCTCCTTGCCCTGGATAGGAGAAATAGGAAATAGGAGCATTACTGCACTTTACAATGTAATTTTTATTGTAATGCTTCTATTCGTTTGTATAAACAAGTACTCCGCCTTTTGCAGTTACTATTTATTAATTCCTTTGCAAGTTTTCCGGGTTTTATATTCCTTTATCTTCTAAGTTCTCTGGTTTATGTGCTTTAACTGTCCTTAGTGTTTGAAATGGCTCAGTAGTACATTAATCGTCATGCCAAGTGACTGGGTAAAACCGATCAGTTCAAACTCGGAAACACGGATAATACTAAAGGCATTTTTACTTACTAGCTCGAGTGACCCAGCATATAAACAATCAGATAATGCTTAGAGAATAGTAAGGAATTTTTTGAATGAAACTCGGGCACGCAGGCACAATCTGAGTTTCCTTTAACCTTCAGTAGGCTGAAAATCATTCAGTTTTTAAACACCGAGCACGCAGGCACAATTCGGGTTAACATTGAGTATTTTGTAAGATCATTGGGAAATAGATAAGGCGGAATCATGCTTTGCACTATAATAAACTTGTAAAAACATGGATGTAAGAATTCCGACAACTTTATTTCATGATCTCAAATATGTTTACATAGAAATTGAACTAAGTATAGAAGGGACGTAACTGCTGGATACTCCAGGGCCTCTTTGTCTCTTCTAGTTCAGCATCTATCTTTCTCTTTCTTTTGTGATTTGGCTTGTCAGGATGGTCTTCCGTATCCCGAATATCTACAAGATAGTATGATCCATTTTTCATAGCTTTGCTAATGACGAATGGTCCTTCCCATACTGGGGCCAATTTGTGCTTTCTTTGCTGTACCAATCTTATCACTAGGTCACCTTCTTTAAAAGAACGATGCCTGATTTTCCGACTATGGTAACGTCATAAACCTTGCTGGTAAATGGCGGATCTTTGAAGCACAAGTTATCGTTCCTCTTCTAAGAGATCAACGACATCCTGTCGTGCTTTTTCGGCATCTGAGCCGTCGAAATCCTGCACTCTTGGGCTATCATGGATCATGTCCGTTGGAAGAATTGCTTCGACACTATAAACTAGGAAAAACGGGGTTTGCCCGGTTGACCTATTTGGTGGTGTTCGAATACTCCAAAGCACGGAAGGTAGCTCTTCTACCCATGCTCCAACTGCTCTATGAAGAGGAGATACGAGTCTTGGGCGTATTCCATGTAAGATTGAGCTATTCATCCTTTTAACCTGTCCGTTGGATTGCGGGTGTGCCATAGATGCGAGATCTAGGCAAATTCCCGTTTGTCGGCAATATTTTGCCAACTCTCCAATGGAGAAATTTGTCCCGTTGTCGGTTATTATGTTGTGTGGAACACCGTATCTTATGACTACGTCAATAATGAAATTTCTGGCAGTTACACCGTCAAGCTTTTTGATGGGCTCAGCCTCCACCCACTTGGTATATTTATCCACATCTACGAGTAGATGTGTAAGTCCGCCTCATGCAGTTTTGAATGGTCCCATCATATCTAGCCCCCAGATCGCAAACGGCCATGTAATGGGGATAGTTTTGAGTGCTTGGGCTGACATATTTGTCTGCTTGGAGTAGTACTGACACCCTGCACACGTATTTACTATGTGCTCAGCGTCTGTCTTGACTGTTAGCCAGAAAAACCCAGCGCGGAATGCTTTTTTGATTATGCTTTTTGATTGAGCATGATGTCCACAATCTCCGGCATGGATTTCTTGCAGGATTTCTCGGCCTTCTTCTGGTGAGATACATCGCAGAAAAATTCCAGTAGTACTGCGTTTATACAGACAATTGTTAATTACCGTGTATCCTTTGCATCGACGCTGAATCTGTCTTTGCAAGACTTCGTGTGCTCCATCCGGGTAGTTCTGATCGACTAAGAAGTTTAAATATGGGATTGTCCAATCCGGGTGACTCGGAAGCCAGAGGATAATCAACATCTCCACCTTTTATCGATGATTCGTACAAATGTTGGACGAATACACCTGGTGGTAGGATTTTTACCCTTTCTGATCCCATGTGGGCTAATGCATCCGCGTTCCTATTTTCCTCCCTTTTAACATGGAGCACTTCCAATCCGAAGAGACAGATTGCAAACTTGTCTACCGTTCTCCGGTATTCGGCCATTATAGGGCTTTTAGCATCCCAGGTTTGGTTGATCTGGTGCTGTACCAAAACTGAGTCGCCATAGCATAAGATGCGTTTGACACCTATTTCCTTTGCGATATGCAAGCCGTGAAGCAGAGCTTCGTATTTTGCCACATTATTACTGGCGTTGAAGTGTATTTGTAATACATACTCCATTGTATCTCCTTTAGGGGATTTTAGGACTACACCAGCTCGAGCGCCCTCCTTCATCTTGGGTCCGTCAAAGTTCATGATCCAGTACTCGGACTCCGGCATTGGTTTTTTTTTCTATTGCTTCCGTCCAGTCGGCGACAAAATCTGCCAGAACCTGGGATTTTATTGCCGTCCTAGGCTGATACTTAATGTCGAATGCTGCTAGCTCGATGCCCCATTTGGCTACTCGGCCAGTCGCCTTCGCATTGTTTATTATATCCCCTAGTGGTTCTTTGCATACTACTGTTATGGAATGTCCTTGGAAGTAATGGCGACGTTTTCTAGATGCGAAAAATACGCCATATGCCAGTTTTTGATAGTGTGGATATCTTTGTTTGTACTCGGAGAAAAATTCACTTACATAATATACCGGATGCTGATCGGGTATGTTTTGTTCGTATTTCTTCCTTTCCACAACAATTACTGCACTAATAACCCGGTTTGTAGCCGTGAGGTACAATAGAATAGGTTCATCGTCTTTTGGGGATGCCAAAATCGGAGCTTTCATCAAAGTTTCCTTCAACTGGGTTAATGCTGCATCTGCCTCCTCTGTCCACTCGAATTTGTCGGATTTTTTCAGTAACTTATACAGTGGCAAGGCTTTATCCCCCAGCCGGCTAATAAACCTGCTGAAGGCTGCAGCGGAACCCGTCAATCTTTGTACATGTTTTACGCACGTAGGCTTGGAGATGTTTAAGATTGCTTTGATCTTTTCTGGGTTTACTTCTATTCCTCTGTGAGAAACGATGAAACCCAGAAGTTTTCCTGAGGGAACCCCGAATACGCACTTTAATGGATTTAACTTCATTTTATAAGTGCGCAAATTTTCGAAGGTTTCTCGCAAGTCCTCAAGGAGCGTGTCTTTTTCCTTGGTAACGACAGCAATGTCGTCCACGTAAACGTGGACATTTTTGCCAATCTGACTATGCAAACATCGTTGCATGCAACGCTGGTAAGTTGCACCTGCGTTCTTCAGGCCAAATGGCATGGTTATGTAATAGTACGTCCCATATGGGGTTATGAAAGAAGTTTTGATTTGATCTTCCTTGTTCATGCGTATTTGATGATACCCGGAATATGCATCCAAAAAGCATAAAAGCTCAGAGCCTGCAGTGGCATCTATTATTTGATCGATTCGCGGTAACGCAAACCTATCTTTTGGACACAGCTTGTTCAAGCCGGTGTAATCTATACACATCCTAAGGGTAGTAGTATCTTTCTTCGGGACTAATACTGGATTTGCGGACCATTCAGTATGTATAACTTTACGGATAAAATCTGCTGCCAAAAGCCGGATAATCTCCTTGCCAATAGCCTTCCGTCTTCTTCCATCTTGTTTGACGGGTTTGGATCCTGAAATCACCTTGAGTTGATGCTCAACAAGTTCCCTGGGTACGCCTGGCATGTCCGCTGGAAACCAAGAGAATATATCCCAGTTCTCAATGAGGAACTTGATGAGTTCGCTTTCCTATTTGTCGGTCATCCCGGTTCCCACTACGACAAATTTTGTCGGATCTTTGGGATCTAGGATTACCTGTCTTGTGTTCTCGGAAGCCTTGAAGCTATCTGCTGGCTTCCGGCTTTCTTTTCCTGCCGGCATTTCTGTCGGCAATACCTCTTTGGCCAGCTCTTTCAACTCTTCCTTTGCTATGACTTTCTCAGCGGAAAGGGCGTTTTCTTTTTCCAGCTCGTTTGCCAACTTGAAGTCTCCAGATATGGTGATTTCTCCTCCTTTGGGCCCTGCATCTTCAGCTTGTTATAGATATAACATGATCTTGCCATGAATTTGGCGAAAGCTGGACGTCCGAGTATCGCGTGATACACGCTTTTGAGCGGCACCACTTCGAAGGATACTTTTTCCTGACGGAAATGATCTTTTTCTCCGAAAGTGACTGTCGAGACATCGTAGTAGTTTTCATAGACGGGGGTGCCATGAGACTACGGTAGAGACGTGGGGTAACGGGATCGCGTGGTGAAGGATGGACACAGGATTTACCCAGGTTCGGTACGTCGCGACAGTACGACGTGCCTACTCCTGCACTTCTCACTAATCAGGACTAAAGCCTGTAAAACAGGGTTACAATGTGAGGGTGTAGATCTAGCTACTCGGCGAGGATGAGCTTCTCGACGAGTTGCGTAGAACTTCTCTGTTGTGCGGTAAAAACTTTTACTTAATCTATCTCCCGTCCGGCTTTATATAATAGCCGGATTAGGGCTTACAGAATAGGAAACCTAGAAGACTACGATAACTTGTAACTTGGAAAGCAAGGAATCCGTCTTCTCCTCCAAGCCAGATCACGTGGGCCGTGATCCGGGTTCTTCTAGAATCCGGCTTCCGCGCGTCGGATTACTGGGCCGCCCAATGGACCTAAGCCCACTACCACTTAGGCCACCCTGGTAATCCGGCCCTTTGTCTACCATCTTCTATACCCCTAGTTGGTATATATCCGACAGTAGCCCCCAAGAAGGATTAAAACTCTGATTCTCCGTCTTTCGCCAAATACACTTTGTCCGAGAAATATCGATTCAGCAGTCTTGATTCTTCTTATTTTTCTTTTTGAAAGAGATGGTAACATGAAACTCGGAATCCTGAAAATCCGGCTTTTCTCTCACGATCCTTCGCGGAAAAGGAACTTCTGACGTCAGCGCTTTAATCATGCTGACGTAGGCGACGCTTGGTTTCACGCGGGAAACCCTGCAACGTACCTTTCACAGATTCTCACGAGAAACGAGGAGATAGTCATAATTTCCCTGTCGTTTCATTTCCCGGATTTTCCGGCGAGTGACACGCGTCGAACATCCAACGGTCAAAAGAGCCGTTGGCACGCATCTAAACGGTTTTCCGGCTATAAATAGCCGTCCTCGTCCTCAACGAAACCTTTCCTCACTTCCTCACTGTCCACGCCATTGACGCAAACGAGCTCGAGAGCAAAGCCCTGTCCCAAACGCACCCAGCCTCCAAGCACGCCGGAACGCAACGCGCCACCAACGAGATGGCCTCCTCGCCGTCCTCGCCCACCCGCGCCGCCATTGACGAGCTCATCGGCGACCTAGATCCTCAACTAGGAATGCCCAAGCACACCGGCGGCGAGCCGGAGAAGACCGCGGCCTCCGCGGCGGGCGGAGAGAACACTTCCGCCGCCGCGGACGTTGCGGGATCGAGCTCCATAGCATCCCCTCCGTTTGCTCCTGAAACGGCGGAGGAAAAAATTCAACTTCTCGGCGACGAGCTCGCCGCCGCGGAGGCCGCCGCCGCCGCCGCCACCGGAGCGGACGAGGAAGCAGAATCTGCAGGCAATTGGATTGCCTGCAGTATTCCCCCGGCTCTCCTTCCAAACATGGAAAAGGAGGGCCTGGTTCTTAAGAAGAAATGACGGCTTCCAGAAGACGAGACCGAGCCAACGCCAAAAAATGGCGAAAGGGTCCTTCTTTGTTCCCACCTTCTTCGAGGTATGGGACTTCCACCTTCTTCCTCTTCCTCCAAGTCCTTTCTCACTACAACATCTAGCCCCACAACCTTCCTCCCAACTCCATCCTCTACATGGCCGGCTTCCAGGCTTTGTTCGAGGGCTACTTAGGGCTAGAACCTAGGCTAGATTTCTGGACTTACTGCTTCGGGGTTAAGCGGAACTCTTCGGAGGGCGCACTCGCGACTTGCGGGACCATATATTTCACTCTTCGGAGATTCCGAGAAGATTGGTTCCCCAAGATCAAAACATCAGAATCCGTCAAATTTTGGACGGGTTCTTTCTTTTATCACCCCGACGTGCCTTTTCCTAAGGAAGCCGTCGGGGTTCCACCTTTCGTGAACTCTGCCGCCGTTCCCCAAGACAACTGGGGAACGGAAGCCGTCCAGGTTCTGCCACCAGATCTGCTAAAGATCAAGAAGCGCATCGCCAAGCTCACCTCCTTGGATCCGCCTCTAACCGGCATGGACACGGTCCTATGCTGGCTGACTAGGCGAATTCAGCCATTGGCCAACCACAGTGGTCGTCTCCTATGCGAATACACGGGAGTCAAGGATCCAATGCGGACAACCACCAAAGATTGGCCCGCAAAGGAACTTAGACGGCGCATCAACCAGTTGGTCGCATCGCGCGACCAATACGAAGCGAGTCGGCCGATGTACACGGCCGACAACCCGGTTCCCAAGGTAATTTTTCCGTCATTTGGGTTTAGTTTCAGTATTTTTTCTCGGATAATCTAACTTCTAATTCCGATTGGTTTTTTCCGACAGTTCGCGGATCTTCCAGACTCGGAGTTAGCCTCCGAGGCCGAGCTGGACGCACTGCGTACCGCCGCTACCGGTGGACGCAAGCGCAAGAAGATTTCTTCCTCTGAGGAAGTTATCAATCTTGACGGAATCCCCGTTGCCACTTCCAGGTTCTTTCTTCTGGATTCTTTTTCTTTCATGGGAATTTTTGCCTCCATCTTCGGTGTTTTAACCTTTTCCGGGTTTTTTGTTTTTAGCCTGCCTCCCTCCAGTTTAAAACCAAAGAAACTGAAGAAACACAAGGTTGTTTCCAGCCGAGGCGGCCAACCTTCTCCCACCGTTGCCCCGGACACGCCGTCCACAATGGCGGAAAAGCAAGCTGCAGCCCCCACGACCAAGCCGTCAGAGCCCAGCCAGCCCGTTGTGTCGGACACAGACACGAGGGAAAGGGCGGCTCTAGAGGTGGAGAAATTTTCTCGGACTTTCGACGAAGAAATTCCCACCTTTGACAAGGACTTCAAGATTATCAACGACGGCCTAAGCGCGGCCGGAACTGCTTTTGCGGAATACGCAAAAGAGTTCAAGGAAAACTTGGCAGGTTTGCAACGCATGAGCCAGGTATATAACTCTAGCCCCCAAGCATTAAACAAAATGCATGCTTTTTTGCTTTGATGTTTTTTGTAATCATTCTTTTTCTTGCTACGTTTCAGCAAACCACCGAAGCCATTAACATGGAAGTTTTCAAGAAACTCACCATCAAGAATAAAGAAGTTAGAAGTCTTCTTTCTATTCTTGAAGAAAGAGAGGCAGAGCTGGAATCGTCTCAGCTCGCGCTGTCGGAAACAAAAGGTAAGCATTTTCCTTCTGAAATTTCCGATTCAGTCATTTGCCTAAGTTTTTTCCGGGAAGTTAATTAGCTCGGATTTTTTCTTGCTTTTCAGCTGCTTTGGCTCAGGCCAAGCAAGCAGCTGAAGATTCTGGCAATGCCGAATATCTCCGCAAGGAGAACGTTGAGCTTCACAAGAACCTTGTGAAAGCACAACAAGACTTGGAAGCCAGTAATCTGGCCCTTGGAGTTTCTAACTCCAAGGCTTCCGAGCAGGCGGAGAAGGACAAATCCATCATTCAGGATTTGGAAAAAGCTCTGAATCTTCGCCTGGAGGAAGTTTCCGAGATCGACAAACTTATCGGTAAATTTCTTATTCATTTACCATTTTTCTATGTCTTGCTTTCTTTCTCTGTTTTTTCTCCTAACCTTTTTGGATGTTTTGTTGAAAAAACAGGGGATACCCCAGATGGTACTCAGATTGAAGGAATCCGAGCCTTTGGGAAGACATGGTCTTCGATCAGGGCTGCTGGAGCGCAGCTAGTCGATAAGTTCCTTCCCTCAAGGTCTGGGGAGTTCTCGGAGGTTGAAAAACTTCCGGGTGCCATCATGGAGGTGGCGGAATCCAAGGAGTCTCTCCTTCGCTCCGCTGCTCGGGGTGGTGCGCGCATGGCTCTCGGCCTCATGCGCATGCACTACCCAAGTGCTAAATCTTGGCGCGTGGCGTCCGGTGTCCCTCAAGGATACACGGATATTCAGCGAACCACAATCTTTGGTGAAGTCAAAGGCCACGCCACCCAGATTGCCTCCATGGTAAATATCTCCGTCAACTATCCAGAAGAGGAGATCCCTCCAATCCCCGAAGACGAAAGCAGCGAGGAGGAATCAGATGCTTGAAGGGTTATCTTGAACCTGGATAGCAAAAGTAGACAATAGGAGCATTACTGTTCTTTCAATGTAATCCAAAATGTAATGCTACTTTTTGTATGAATGAAACTTCCGTCTTTTGCAGTTTAAATTATGAAATTCTTTGCAAGTTGTTTGGATTTTACCATTCCTTTATCTTCTAAGTTCTCTGGTGTATATGTTTTAACTGTCCTTAGTGTTTGAAATGGCTCAAATAGCAATATGAATCTTCATGCCGAGTAACTGGGGACGAACCAAGCAGTTTTGAAACTCGGAAACATGGACCATGCTAAAGGCATTTTTACTAACTAGTTCCAGTAACCCAACACACACACAATCAGATAAGACTTAGAGAAAACAAGGAAAGTTTTAAGTGAAACTTGGGCACGCAGGCAATTCAAGTTTCCCTTAGCCGTTAACAGGCTGAAAAATCATTCAGTTTTGTAACGCCGAGTACGCAAGCACAATTCGGGTTAACGTTGAGAAATTTGCAAGATCATTGGGAAATAGATGAGGCGGAAATACTTTGTACTTATAAAGAATATGGATGACAGCATTCCGACAACTTTATTTCATGATCTCAAAAGATGTTTACATAGAATTGAACTAAGTACGGAAAGGGACATAACTTGCTAGACGTTCCCAGGCTTCCGCAATCCACTTGACTTTGTCGGATTTCTTCAGCAGCTTGTAGAGTGGTAAGGTTTTATCCCCAGCCGACTAATAAATCTGCTGACGGCTGCGGCGGAACCCGTCAATCTTTGGACATCTTTTACGCACGTAGGTTTTGAGATGTTCAAGATTGCCTTGATCTTTTCCGGGTTAACTTCTATTCCTCTATGGGAAACGATGAAACCCAGAAGTTTTCCTGAGGGAACCCCGAATACGCACTTAGATGGATTCAACTTCATCTTGTAAGTGCGTAAATTCTCGAAAGTTTCTCGCAAATCCTCAAGGAGTGTATCTTTTTCCTTGGTTACGACGGCGATATCGTCCACATAAACATGGACATTTTTGCCAATCTGACTATGCAAACAGCGTTGCATGCAACGCTGGTAGGTTGCACCTGCGTTCTTCAGGCCAAAAGGCATGGTTATGTAATAATACGTCCCATACGGGGTTATAAAAGAAGTCTTTATTTGATCTTCCTTTTTCATGCGTATTTGGTGGTACCCGGAGTATGCATCCAAAAAGCATAAAAGCTCGGAGCCTGCAGTGGCATCTATTATTTGATCGATTCGCGGTAATGCGAATCTATCTTTCGGACATAACTTGTTCAATCCTGTGTAGTCTATACACATTCTAAGAGCAGTGGTGTCTTTCTTCGGCACTAATACCGGATTTGTGGACCAATCAGTATGGATTACTTCCTTGATGAAATCCGCTGCTAAAAGCCGGATAATTTCCTTGCCAATAGCCTTCCGTCTTCTTCCGTCGAATCGACGGAGACCTTGTTTGACGGATTTTGATCCAGGAATAACCTTGAGTTGGTGCTCAGCAAGTTCCCTGGGTACGCCTGGCATGTCAGCTGGACACCAGGCAAAAATATCCCAGTTCTCACGGAGGAACTTGATGAGCTCGCCTTCCTATTTGTCGGTCATCCCAGTCCCTACGATGACAAGTTTTGTCGGATCTTTGGGATCTAGGATTACCTGTCTTGTATTCTCGGACGCCTTGAAGCTATCTGTTGGCTTCCGAGTTTCTTTTCCTGCCGGCATTTCTTTCGGCGATACCTCCTTGGCTAATTCCTTCAGTTCTTCCTTTGCTATAACTCTCTGAGCGCAAAGGGCGTTTTCTTTCTCCAACTCGTTTGCCAGCTTGAAATCACCGGCTGTGGTGATTACTCCTCCTTTGGGTCCTGGCATTTTCAGCTTGTTGTAGATATAACAGGATCTTGCCATGAATTTGGCGAAAGCCGGACGTCCGAGTATTGCGTGATACACGCTTTCGAACGGCACTACTTCGAAGGATACTTTTTCCTGCCGGAAGTGATCTTTATCTCCAAAGGTGACATCTAGGGAAATTTCTCCTAGGGACCGTGCTTGCCTGCCAGGAACAATGCCATGGAAGCGTATATTGCTGTAGTTGAGCTGGGACTCGGAGATCTTCAAGTGCTTCAGTGTATCCAGGTACATTATATTAATGCTGGATCCTCCGTCCATCAGCACTCTTCTTAGCCTAGTGTTTTGAACAATAGGGCTTACAACAAGAGCTTGTGTGCCGGGTTCAGGTATATTTCCGGGATGATCAGACTGATCCCAGATTATTGGTGTGTTGGAGTACTTCAAGAATTTCGGGGTCGCAGGGATAACCGCGTTTATTTCCCGAAGTGTTCTTTTGGCCACCTTTGCTGACGGAGTTGCTAAGAAAGTTAGCATTGCTTCTCCATCAACTCTCGGAAATTTGGGTTCGCCCTTTCGCTGTTGTTCCTAGATTTTGTCATCAGTGTCCGATTCACTGTCTTCTTTGTCAGCTTCTGGCTTTTGTTTGGCAGGTTTCCTCTTGGAACCCTTCCCCTTACTTCCGGATCCTGCACTGCCTTTCATATGCTTATTTAGCCGGCATTGTGCATTTGTGTGGGTGGGTTTCCCAAATTGCGAGTGGTGGACACGGGTTCCGATTTAATTCTCTCCCATTCTTCGGGGGTGTAATTGATTGGATCTTGGCTGCGCCCTTTCCACTTGTTGCCCTTTTCTCCTCCAAAGGCTATGTTGACCTCTTTGGGTTTTGTCGTTGATTCCGGAGTTCCTTTTTTGTCAGAACGAGGAGTTTTCTTGGCGAGTATTAGTGACTCAATATTGCCTCCTCTTGCTCTGATATCATCTTCGGCTGCAGCATGCTCGTTAGCGGTTGTAAGCATAGATCCGAGATCTTTGTGCTGTTTAGAACCAACCATGAACGGTACAAGTCCGGGTTTTAGGCCATTGACGAAAGCATGCATTGCTTGTATGTCAGTTACTCCAGAACAACTATTCTTCATTGCCGTCCATCTGGAGATGAAATCCACGTATGGTTCATCCTCAAATTGGGTGCAACGGTTCAGCTGGTTGATGCTGTTTGGGTGTTTGTATGTTCCCCGAAAATGCTGAGTGAATACTCTAGCCATATCATCCCAGCTGTCGACAGTTCTTGATGGTAAACCATTGATCCAATCTCTGGCTCCGTCTAGCAACATTAGGGGAAGAAACTTGACAGCTTCCAGGTCTGTCCCATTGTTGATCTGGACGGCTGTATAGTAGTCTGAGAGCCAGGTATCCGGGTTTGTGCTGCCGGTGTATTTTTGGTAGGTTGGACCAACTTTGGCGAAGCCAGAATGCAGGGTTATCCTTCGGATCCTGTCAGTAAAACACTTAGGACCGAAGTATAGATCATCCTTTTCTGCTCTATCAATGTGTGCAGAATATCTTCCGGCTGAATGGACAGAAGGGGATCTGCTCCTTTCTTTTCCATTGTTGCGCGGACGCGCTTTTCCGGGGTTATTTCTATCTCTTCCGTGGTCACGCCCTTTTGGGTTAGGCGGAGTTCTGCTCCTGTGCCTTTCCTTATCCTTAGGAGGTGTCCGGGATCTTTCACGTCTGTGAGGTATATCATATCTTCCAGCTTTCTCAGCTGGGTTTCTCGGAGGTGGCATTATTTTGCCGTCATTCCGGTGTTTGTCTTCCCGATCATGCGGTTTATATCCATCTTTCGGGAGATGAGGTCCGGTTCTAGACGCTGCATCCCGGTTGTCGGGGTTTTTCTTGTCTTTTCTCGGATCCTCTTTTTTATCCTTTGAGTTATCCGAATCTCCGGGTTCTTCCGGTCCAGGTGCTCCAGCAGCGCAAGTATATGTTTTGCAGAGGGCGGAATTATCATGCAGCCTCCCTGATCGCTCTTGGCCTCGCTGTTGCTGTTGTAATGCTTTTCCTAAGAAAGCATACACCCCTTGGAGTTTTTCCCCGTTGGAGTACAGATCGTTGTTGAGGATGGCGAATGCTGCTTCCGCGTTTTCTGCTGCGGTTTTGTATATTGGTTCGCCCCTGGCATCTTTGTCGTTTACCTGCTTTTGCCAAGATGGGTTATGAAACCTTTCTTTTGGCGGCAGTTCTTCCGGTCTTACGATTCCGGGTGACCTAGTAGGTTTTAATGCAGATCTATTCTTTCTCTCGTACTCCTCTATTTCCTCCTTCATGATTTTGATATCATGCTGGGTTTGTTGGAGATGTTGCCGAGATCGGAGTAGATGTTGCTGTTGCCGTTGGAAAGCTTGTCTCCTGGCTTCCAGCATCTCAGGGGGTTCATCTGGTCCCACTGGTGTTTGCAATAGTTCTTGCTCTTCCTGTTCCGTCATTGGCGGGGCAGGGATTTCTTTGGACTTCTTCTCCGCAGGCTTCGTTCTGCTAGCATCTCATACGTCCAGGTTTTCATCAGCGAGATCAGCTGATTTTTTCTTCCGAATTTTGTATTGGAGTTTCTTAGCAGCACGGTGCTTTTTCTTGGAAGAGGGAGGTTTTTTGACAGGTTCGTCTTCTGTCATCTCCTTGACATTGGGAAATACCGGAGAAGTTTCTCCGTCTTCTCTCTCTTCCTCTGGCGGAGGGGTTTTAGGGCTTTCCTGGCTGCCGGCGCCCGTGGTATCAGCCGGTTTTGCCATTAGCACTTCATGGAATCCCTCTTGAAAGGACTTAACCTTTCTTACGAAGGCGTCATCGTCTTCGTCTTCGGAGTCGAAGTTATCTGATCCGGTTTCTGACTCCAACCTCGCCTCAATGGCGGCAAACACGGATTCTGCTTCCGAGTTCATCGTCTTGTTGACGGATGTCGGATCTTCCGCCTCTGTGACGGGTGTTTGATCCTCCGTCTCCACGACGGGTGCGTTGTTATCTGCCTCTTGTATGGGATTTCCGTCATCCGTGTTTTCAGCGATTTCAGATTGCACCATGCCGATAAAGTGTGTATCACTTTTTTGTCGGCGATCTGAGCAGAATCCGACATCATAGTCGTCTTCGACTGGGTATAGGGCGGGTGGGATAAACTTGCTTCCACCGCAAAACCCCATTGCTTCTGCGGTTAGTCCGATAAAGATGTTAGCAGATCCAATCGGTAACACACAGGCACTTACCAGGTGATTTTGCGCCGGTATATAGGATCCATTGTCGAGGAAGCGTCCGACGTCGTCGTCGAATTCCAAGCTTCCGACAGTAATCGATCTTCCAATTCCGCCGAGTATCCCAGATCGGAATTTCACGCCTGACGTCGTTTGCCCCACGGTGGGCGCCAACTGTCGAGACATCGTAGTAGTTTTCATAGACGGGGGTGCCATGAGACTACGGTAGAGATGTGGGGTAACGGGATCGCGTGGTGAAGGATGGACACAGGATTTACCCAGGTTCGGTACGTCGCGACAGTACGACGTGCCTACTCCTGCACTTCTCACTAATCAGGACTAAAGCCTGTAAAACAGGGTTACAATGTGAGGGTGTAGATCTAGCTACTCGGCGAGGATGAGCTTCTCGGCGAGTTGCGTAGAACTTCTCTGTTGTGCGGTAAAAACTTTTACTTAATCTATCTCCCGTCCGGCTTTATATAATAGCTGGATTAGGGCTTACAGAATAGGAAACCTAGAAGACTACGATAACTTGTAACTTGGAAAGCAAGGAATCCGTCTTCTCCTCCAAGCCAGATCACGTGGGCCGTGATCCGGGTTCTTCTAGAATCCGGCTTCCGCGCGTCGGATTACTGGGCCGCCCAATGGACCTAAGCCCACTACCACTTAGGCCACCCTGGTAATCCGGCCCTTTGTCTACCATCTTCTATACCCCTAGTTGGTATATATCCGACAGTGACGTCTAGGGAAATTTCTCCTAGGGATCGTGATTGTCTGCCAAGAACGATGCCGTGAAAACGTATGTTGCTGTGGTTGAGCTGGGTCTCAGAAATTTTCAGATGCTTCAGTGTATCCAGGTACATTATGTTGATACTGGATCCTCCATCCATCAGCACTCTTTTTAGCCTAGTATTTTGGACAATATGGCTTACAATAAGAGCTTGCGTGCCGGGTTCAGGGATGTTTCTGGGATGATCAGACTGATCCCAGGTGATCGGTGTGTTTGAATACTTCAAGAATTTCGGGGTTGCCGGAACAACCGCGTTTATTTATCGAAGCGTTCTCTTTGCCACCTTTGCTGAGGGAGTTGCGAGGAAAGTTAGGTTACATTCTCCATCAACTCTCGGAAACTTGGGCTCGCCTTTTCGCTGCTGTTCCTGGATTTTTTCGTCAATGCCCGATTCACTATCTTCTTTCTCAGCTTCTGGCTTTTGCTTGGAAAACTTCCTCTTGGAATTCTTCCCTTTGTTTCCGGATCCTGCACTGCCTTTCATATGCTTGTTCAGCCGGTATTGTGCTTTAGTGTGGGTGGGTTTCCCAAATTGCGAGTGGTGGACGCAGTTTTCCGACTTTATCTTTTCCCACTCTTCCTTGGTGTAGATAATTGATCGGTTCCGTACTGCGTCCTTTCCACCTATTCCCATTTTCCCTTCCAAAGGCTACGTTAACCTCTTTGGGATTTTGTGTTGCATCTGGAGTTCCTTTTTTCTCAGGGCGAGGGTTCTTTTTGGCCTGTATCAGTGTATCGATATTGCCTCCTCTTGCTCTGATGTCGTCCTCGGCTGCAGCGTGTTCATTAGCGGCTGTAAGCATAGATCCGAGATCTTTGTGCTTTTTGGAACCAATCATGAACGGTACAAGTTTGGGTTTTAGGACATTGACGAAAGCATGCATTGCTTGGACGTCAGTTACTCTAGAGCAACTATTCTTCATTGCCGTCCATCTTGAGATGAAATCCACGTATGGTTCGTCC
Source organism: Alopecurus myosuroides (assembly GCA_028641055.1). NCBI lineage: Eukaryota > Viridiplantae > Streptophyta > Magnoliopsida > Poales > Poaceae > Alopecurus > Alopecurus myosuroides. The sequence continues at coordinate 102,984,509 of CM054063.1, read as the reverse complement.
TCAAATTGGGTGCAACGGTTTAGCTGGTTGATGCTATTCGGGCGTTTGTAGGTTCCCCGGAAATGCTGAGTAAATACTCGAGCCATATCATCCCAGCTGTCGACAGTTCTGGAGGGTAATCCATTGATCCAGTCTCTGGCTCCATCCAGTAACATTAGGGGAAGAAACTTTACAGCTTCCAAATCTGCCCCGTTGTTGATCTGGACGACTGTATAGTAGTCTAAGAGCCAGGTATCCGGGTTTGTGCTACCGGTATATTTTTGGTACGTTGGACCAACTTTGGCAAAGCCAGAGTGCAGGGTTATCCTTCGGATCCTATCTGTGAAGCATTTAGGTCCAAAGTATAAATCATCTCTTTCCGCTCTATCCATGTGTGCGGAGTACATGCCGGCTGAATGGACAGAAGGGGATCTGCTCCTGTCGTGGTGGTATCACGGCAGATGCCATAGGATGGCTAATCTGTTGGGGTCGATGGACGCTGGAGGTGCTCGGGGAGGGATCACGCAGCGAGTAGCCGCGTGTGGGGTGAATCAAGCACTGCGAACAACAAGATCTACCCAGGTTCAGAGCCCTCGTGTGGAGGTAAAACCCCTACTCCTGCCTTTCTCTCTTTATATGTGTGTTCTGCCGAGTAGCCACAGTACAATTTGGCCTACAGCCGAGTAGCCACTCTTCTCTCTACGTGATGTGTATGCAAAGTGTTCTCTCCAAGGCAGCGACCCTTGCACAGGAGGGGGCAGGGCACCTTATATACTGGTGCCCAGCCGAATACACCCAAGACGGAAAGTACAGACAAGTGTCGACATAGTGTGCACACTGCACCCTTCCGGCTTCTCGCTGACAGCTTTGGCTTCCTAGTTTGTCTTGTGTGCAAAGTCGTTGTGCAAAACCAAGTTCCTGATCTGTTATAACTGTCACAACACAGAGTAGGCCCCCTAACCTGCGCCGTCCTGCTGACACCCTGGCGCGGATAAGCACGCGCTCTGCAGATGAACAGTGAGCCAGTACGGACCCAGGATACACGGGATCCTGTGTCAGAACGGCTCCTTTGACTTCTGGCCCGAGTAGGAACTCACTCCCTCTACTCGGACCACTTCCTCTACTCGGAAGAATGTAACTTCCTTGATTCTTTCTCCTAGCCATCAGTGTGTATGGCCGAATAGCAGTCGACCGGGTAGCGAGTACCGGGTAGCCAGCTACTCTGCCAAACGTCTCTTCTGATCTTGCCCTTAGCACTTGCCTTAACCCTACTCGGGGGTAACCCCCCGACATTAGTCCCCGAAGCTGGTAGAGTCATGCGAACTCGTTCACTGGGCTCTTCCAGCTTAAAAACCAATCTTCATCTTCGAACTGTAAGATGCCGAGTAGCACCTCTGAGTAGCCTTCAACTCTGGCTTGAGTCTCTTCTTCTCCGAGTAGCATCATTTCTCTTCTCTGTCGCCGAGTAAAACGACTTTGCGAAATTTCAAACAGAATATCACCGTGGCAGAGCAAATCCGTCTCTCCGCATCGCTACTACGCACGTGTCACGCACTCGTATCCCCGACGCCTCGGTGCCTGGGATATGACATACCACGCGCCCATCACTGCAACCAGGGCCCACCGGCCCGTTAGGTCACTTCAACCGCATTTATCAGCCCACGATCTCGATGTGGGATCAATTGCGCCCGTTACGCGCGCAATATGCGCTGTGTGCGTTTCTAACCGGCTCGCATCCCACGTCGCACGATCTCAATGCACAACTGATCCCACTGACTCCGCTGGTAACGGCAACTCGAGGGGAGAGATAAATACCCCCTCGGTAACTCCTCCTTCTCTTTCCTGCTCACTTCCATCTCCTGCCCCTTCGCCTCTCCGCCGCCGTAGAGCACGCCGCCACCGCAAATCTTGCCGCGCCGCTGCTCCACGCGCCACCGGAAAAATAGCAATTCCTCCACCAAATCTCCCACAAATCTTCCACCAATCCATCTCATCTCTATGGCTCGCGGAGACGACGACGCCCGCGCCGGATGGGAGGGATCCGAAGTCACGGCAGAAGACTGCCGGTGGCTGCTCAATACCCGTCGTGTCCCTCCCGGCGTGCGGTGCCGGCATCCGGACGGCGAAATCATCCCCACGCCGGAGGCGGACGAGTTTGTCGTCTTCCTCGCGCACTTCAAGCGAGGATTCGGTCTTCCGGTATCAGATTTCTTCAAGGAATTCTTGAATCACTTTGGGCTGCAGCCGCATCACCTGCCCGCCAACGCCATGGTGATGCTCGCCTTCCACGCCGTGGTCTGCGAGGCGTTCCTGGGCGTGCGCCCAACTGTTCATACTTGGCGCAGTACTTCTTCTTCCGGAAGCAAAGCGTCCCCAAGCCCGGAAGTACGGAGAGCTCCCGCATCATGACGACCGGCCTCACCGACACCTGGTAATACGGCTTCGTGCCGTACAGCCGTGACAAGCCGATCGAGCAGGTTAGTCCTTTATGCTTTGTCTCTGCATTCTGATACCGAGTTGGTGGCTTTCCAGCTTAGTATGCTTATCCTCTACATGCTGCGCCGAGTAGAACACCACTAGCATCTCGTTGGCTTTATGTGCTTTGTGTTTGCACGCCATGTCGAGTAGAGAATCTTAGCCAAATATGTTTTGTGTTTGCATGCTACCCTGAATAGGAATTTCTGGACTCATATGCTTTGTGTTTGCATTCCGTACCAGGTAGGACTCCTTAGCCTCGTGCTCAACTGATTTGTATCGCCTGCTTGTCTTTCCAGCATATTGATCGCCAACTTGTTGAAAACGAGGAGCGCTTCGAGGCCAACTGGAGTAGTGACCGAGAAGAGGACGACGAGACCGCCTATGACACCCAGGCCACCCTCTGTGTCCCTCACGCCGAACAGCCGGGCAAGCACCAATTTGATGCGTCCATTCGGGACTGGTCCGAGGACGACGAAGAAGGTGACTAAGTTCGCCTCTCTAGTTGCGAGTAGTGCAATCCAACTTCCCTTTCCGTTTCTCACCTCCTTTTTCTCCTCTACTCTGCAGATGACCCTGAGGTGGACGAGGAAGACGAGGACGCCCTCGACGTCAATCCTGTTGTTGTGGCTGCTCCGACTACTCGGAAGAGGGCGGGTAGTGGTGCCCAAGAGCCTGCTGCCAAGAAACCCAAGAAGGCCGAGAAGAAGAAGAAGGTCGCCAGCAGAAAGCAACTCCCCACCCGCAAAGGGTAAGTAATTTTCCTCTAAGTTACATTCTGCTGCTGCTTCTCGGTGTTCTCTTCCCCTCCTCTTTTTCTGAACTCCCTTTCTCCTTCAGCGATCCCCTGGACGCTGATGCTGCTGCAGCTCCCACCACCTCCAAGAGAAAATCTGTCATCGACCTCGAGCAACTCGTTGATCTCTCCGAGGATGAGGACGAGCCTGCAGCACGGGATAGGACGCGTGCGCCCTCTCCCGTGAAGGCAGAAGCAGAAGATGCCAGCGCCGAGAACACGGGCGCTGGTACCCAATACATGAACCAGGAGCAGCAGGCCCGCGCGGACCAGAGCCCGCAGGATGCTGCTCACGATGAGATGCCTCCTTCTCCCCCAGCTGCCTCAGCTGGGGAGAATACCGAACAAGACGCCGAGCACCAAGACCATGCCGCCCTTGAGCGGCAAGACGAGAACCTGGAGCAGTCGGAAGACGAAGCTGCTGTTCAAGACGACCCCGCGGCCAGCCGCGGGTAGAAGAGACAGAAGACACCAAACCTGATCCCGCTGCCGAGCAGCGGGTTGAGACGATTGCGGTGGAGCAAGACCTGCAGGACCAAGCGCAGCCAGACGCAGCACCGGGTAGCCGGCCCCCTGTGCCGCCTACCCAGCAGGTTACTCCACCCACTGCGCCGAGCCCTCCACGACCACAGAAGAAAACCAAGACTGCACCAAGCCCTCCAGCAAAGCAGGGCACGCAGAAGACCGCGCCGAGCCCTCCTTCCAAGCAAGGCACCAAGAAGACTGCTTCTCAGACGGATGCTACCGGCAAGAAGGCCGTCCAGCCTGACGCCCCAACTCGCAGGAACCCGCCGCGCCATGCTGCGCAGGACGCTGCTCTGATGCCGCCGCCCAAGTCAACCGTGAAGCCTGCTGCGAAGAGCGCGCAACTTACACTTGGCGCTCCTGGCAGTTCTGCTGGCGTGGGCGAAGGATCGAGCGCTCCTCAGCCGCAACCCAGCTTCCTGCCCTACATGCTGCAGATGGCCAAGCAGCACAGTATTGAGTTGACCAAGGGCGAGCAGCGGATCGCCCTTACGAAGGGCGTCCAGGCCAAGGCGGTGGACGCCAAGTTGCCGGAGAAGAAGAAAACCCTTGCGTTCTACTCACGCGAGGCCAACGAGACTGAGGTTCAATCCGAGGGGCTCCAGCAGATGATTGACCGAGTAGGCTTCATCGACCAGGTGTCGGAAAGCACCGCCCATGGCAACAAGACTTGGGAACAAGGCTGACATGGGCTACAATCCCATGACCATCGCCTCCAACACAAGCACGCTGGCCGCGAAGCTATTCGTTCATCGCAAAGCCGCCGAAGACATCGAGCAGACATATGCTGTAGGTTTCTTTTGCTTGTTCCGAGTTGCGATTTTTCTTCTCTTCTATTCTTATTTTTCTCCTTAGCCACTACCCAGTCCCCGAGATTCGGGCCGACTAGACGAGTACTCAACCGAATTGCCGTCTTCTCGGGCCAAATCTTTAAAAATTGTCTAACTCCTTTTCTTTCTTCTTCACTAAAAATAGCCTCATGAAGAGGACGAACCTGTTCCGGCGGCTGCTCTGGAATCACAGCATCGCAAGGAGACGCATTGATGCCCTGGAAAAGGAGCGCAAGAATGACGCCGAAATGGAGCAAGCTGCAGTGGATCGCGCCCTCCAAATTTCTGAAATTGAGAGTAAGCTTCTAGCTATTCGGTTAATGTGTTTTGTGTTTACGCCCGCGTTTGCTCTTTGCTCTAACTCCTTCTACTCTGCAGGCAAATTTCAGGCGATGGCGAAGGAGCACGAACATTGCCATGTCTTCGTTGCCTCTGCTGATAGCACCATCAAAAGATTGGAAGGTGAGTTGTCGTCTGCTCTGCTTGTTTTTCTCCTTTTCCTTTGTTATTCTGCTCACTATGATGTTCTCTCCGCAGAAGAGAACAAGCAGTTCCGTGAGGAGCATCTCAACTGTCTGATGCCCGCCGAGGTGCAGCAGCAGCTGGCCACCCGAGAAGCAGAGCTGAAGAAAGAACGCGACGCAGAGCGCGCCGAGTTCGAACAGATGCAGGTCAAGCTGAAAGAAACTCTCTAGGATTCCCTAAACCAAGCCGACGAGAAGGACCAAGTCAAGGCAGCAGCCAAAGCTAAGGAGAAGGCCCTCGAGTTGGAAATCAAGGTGCTGAAGAAAAGCAACACGGACCTCATGCTCCAGCTGGCCAACGTGCGTAAAATCGAAGACAGGCATGTTGCTGATGAAGAGGCCTGGAAGAACAAGCTGCATGCGCTACTCATTGACCTCAACAGTAAGTTTGCGCTTCTCTGCACTTGGCTGCTTCTTTCTTCTCTTCGCTTGGCTTTGTTTGCTTCTCCTCTTTCCTACTTGATTTCATTTTCGCTCTGTTTCCATTTCTAACTCTTTCTGATATCTTTCTCAGATATCTTCCCTGATCTCTGCGCGGTTAGCACACCTGCTTTGGCCAAAGCTCAAGAAATTCGAGCTGAGAAAGGATTGCCCATGAACACCAAGTCTATGATCGAGGACAACCTTACAAGCATCCAGTCACAGCTCCGCCAGCTTAGGGGCTTGGGCACCAGCATGGTGTCCACAACCTTCAAGCTACACGATCTGTTCTGGCCTCGTGAATCTGCGCCAAATACTATTCGCGCACCCTCCGAGAAGCTCAACGGTGCAAAGGCCGAGCTGAAGAAATGGCGTGCGTCCGCAGCTCGGGCAGGCGCCGATCTGCTGCTGCGCTTCATTTGCAGCTGGTATGAGAACCTGAACCTCCACACCATCCTTGAAGTGCGCCAGGATTCAAAGTGGTCAGATGATCCCAACTGCGTGGCTCGCCGCAAGGCAGTTGCGTACGAGATCGCCTCCTACGCGGACACCGCCCTCTTCATCGACGGCCCCACCGAGCCTGACACCGAGGCGGAAAGCGAGGGTGAAGATGAAGATGAAGACGACGACACCGAGTCGGAGGACTATAGTGTCTTTGAAAACACTGGTGCCGAGGAGGGATCCGGGAAGGGGAAGGGCAAGGCTGTTGCGGATAGCAACGAGGATCCGGAAGCCGAGAGCCAAGATGCCACCATCACCACCGAGATGGTGATCCAGGATGCGGCTCCCGAGTTGGGCTCGTCCTCTGGCGCGGCACTTGACGACGCGGCGCTACTCCGCACCCAGTCTGCTGCTTCCACTTCAGCCACCGACCCCATCTCGGTGGCCACTGCCACCTCTGAGCAAGCCACCGTCAACACCGAAGCTAATGCTGCCAACGCCAATCTGGACAACACTGCTACTTCCAACTAGTGATCTCCTGCAAACACTTATGCTATAGAACTTTTATCAGATCCCCGGGATGCCGGGTGCATATGTATCAAACAATTATCATTTCCGTTGCTACTCAGTTTTATTTCCCTTGAAGTTTTGAAATTTATTAATTTGAGCAATTCTGGCTCGATGCCGAGTTGCGTTAGTATGCAAGTCGCCGAGTCGCATTTTTTATCCGCTCTTCCTTTTTATCTCAGCTCTTACCTGCAACTTGTTGCTTTTTTGGTAGTCGAGTCACAAGAGTTCAAAGTTGGAGTTTCAAATTCTTAGCCACTTAGAAACAGTCATAGTAACGCTACCCACCACTTAGCCAAAAAAAGTTAACGAAAAGCAGTAAAGAACGCTCTACTCGGTTCCTGCACTCCTCTTTTCCTTAGTCATTTTTCTTGTGCTCATTGACCTCTAGCTTGTTCTCTTGCTTGCCATGAAGCCGGGTTTCGGACAGCAGCAGAGTCGAAGAGTTGGCTTTTAGGTTTAAACACAGTACTAAATGTACTCATGAAATTCTGAGCAGAGCAACCGAGTAGACAGAGGTAGGACGGAATAGAACCACTTAGAGCAAGTTTGGACGAGGGCAGTCCCCGAGTTCAATTTCAGATTGCAGAGTAGGAGTTTAACTCGGATAAGAGAGTACATACAGAGTTTTTTGCTCATGAATGAAAGCGACGAAGTAGAGCTACATTCCAGGGGCGCTTAGATTCCTCTCCAGCTTTATCCGTCCTGTTCTTCTGTGATGGATGTGCGTCAACCAAGTAGTAAGCGTCATTGTGTAGAGCCTTGCTCACAATGAAAGGCCCTTCCCACGGAGGGGATAGTTTGTGCATCCCGGCTGTGCGCTGCACGAGCCTAAGGACCATGTCTCCTTCTCGGAAAACCCTTGGGTTCACTTTCCGGCTATGATAACGCCTCAAGTTTTGCTGGTAAACAGCTGAACGTGACAGAGTAAGCTCTCTTGCTTCTTCTAGCAGGTCAACGTCATCTTCTCGAGCTTCTCTCGCCTCCGCCTCAGTGTAGAGGGTTACTCGGGGGGAGTCATGCTCTAGGTCAATTGGCAACACGGCCTCAGCCCCATAAACCAAGAAGAATGGTGTGTAGCCGGTTGACCGGTTAGGGGTAGTCCTTAGACTCCACAACACCGCTGGCAACTCGTCTAGCCAACACCCAGGTGTTTTCAGCAGCGGCTAAATCAGCCTTGGCTTTATGCCTAAAAGCACCATGCCATTTGCTCTTTCCACCTGCCCATTGGAGGCGGGATGATCGACGGACGCGACATCTAGCCGGATGTGCTTATCTCTGCAGAACCTCACCATGGCACCCTCATCAAAATTCGTGCCATTATCCGTGATGATGCTATGCTGGTAGCCATATCTCAGAATCACATCCTTCAGGAAACTCACAGCTGTGGCTCCATCACACTTCCGAATAGGCTTCACTTCGATCCACTTGGTGAACTTATCAACCATGACCAAGATGTGAGTCATGTTGCCTCGAGCCGGCTTGAAGGGACCAACCATATCCAGACACCAAACAACAAATGGCCAAGTAATGGGAATGGTTTTCAACTCGGAAGCAGGCAAGTGGATCTTACTTGCGAATCTCTGGCAGCCGTTGCACTTTCTCACAATATCTTCAGCTTGCTTCAAGGCAGTAAGCCAAAAGAAGCCATGCGGAAAAGCCTTCTTGACCAGAGCCCGAGAAGAGGCGTGATGTCCGCATTCTCCTTGGTGTATCTCCACCAGAATTTCTTCTCCTTCTTCCGGTTCCACACAGCGTTGCAACACGCCAGTGGGACTTCTTTTATGCAGCACTTCTCTGAAGATGGTGTAGCCTTTGGATCTTCTCTGAATCTGCCTTGCAGTAACCTCATCATCTGGCAGGGTGCCGTCCTTTAGAAAGGATAATATGGGCATAGCCCAACTCGGTGTCTCCCGCATGGGAAACACTGGTTCGTCCAATTCCATTGGAACAACCACCATTGTCTCTTCTTCAGAGTTGGGGGCGCGTCTTTGAAGCCCTGAGCGGTTGGCAAGAACTTCCTCAATGAATGCGACAGTTCCTGAGTTGAGAGGGGCAGTCCCCGAGTAAGGAGGGACAGTCCCCGGGTTGCAGGCGCCAGTCCCCGGGATGGAGACTGCAGTCCCCAGGTTCTCTGTTGCACCCTCCCAGTCAATCGCCATGGGAGCAGCTTCTTCGTTTGGCAGAGAAGGAACGAATATAGATTCCGAGTTGGGGGATGGCTTGATGGATGGCTTTCTCAAATGCTCCAAGGCAATCCCAGCCGGGATGTATTGCCGAGAAGACCCCAACTTGGACAACTCATCAACCGCTTCATTCTCTGCTCGGTGGATGTGTTGGAACTCGCAGCCTTCAAAAAATCCAGTCATAGATTGCACCAGGAACCGATATGCTGCCATGTTGGCATCCAGAGCATCCCAAGTGCCAGAAACTTGCTGCACCACCAGATCCGAGTTGCCATAGCATATAATGCGCTGCACACCAACTTCCTTGGCTGCTCGCAAACCGTGCACCACGGCCTCGTACTCTGCAACATTGTTGGACTCCTTGAAGTGGATCTGCAACACGTATTTGAATTGATCTCGCTTGGGTGACGTGAGCACCACGCCAGCACCAAGGCCTTCCTTCACTTTGGAGCCATCAAAGTGCATCTTCCAGTAATTGGTTGCAGGAGAAGGAGGCTCGTACTGCACCTCAGCCCAATCCACCAGAAACTCCGCCAGAATTTGTGACTTGATGGCTTCTCTTCTCGCGTATGCGGGAGCGTATGCCGCCAGCTCGATTGCCCACTTGGCTACTCTGCCACTCGCTTCCTTGTTGCCCATGATATCCGAGATGGGAGCAGAACTCACCACAGTGATAGGATGCTCCTGGAAGTAGTGCTTCAGCTTCTTGGCGCCTAGGTACACGCCATAAGTCATCTTCTGGTAGTGCGGGTAGTTCTGCTTGGAGCTGGACAACACCTCACTGAGATAATATACTGGCCGCTGCACACTCTTGCCTTCCTCTTCTCGCTCCACCACAATCACCACACTGACTACCCGATTGGTAGCAGCAATGTATAACAACATTGGCTCTTTGGGTAGCGGACTAGCCAAGATAGGAGCGCTACCCAGCATCGCCTTCAGCTCATTGACTGCCACATCAGCTTGCGGTGTCCAGACGAACTTGTCGCTTTTCTTCATCAACTGATACAAAGGCAGGGCCTTCTCGCCCATTCTGCCCAAGAAACGAATCAGAGATGCCAAGCAACCAGTGAATTTTTGCACATCCTTCAGGGATCTCGGCAAAGACATGCTCTCAATAGCTTTTATCTTTGAAGGATTGGCCTCAATGCCCCGACTGGATACCAAGAAACCGAGCAGCTTGCCAGTCGGGACGCCAAAGGTGCATTTACTCGGGTTCAACTTCATCATATACTTGCGCAAGTTGGCAAAAGTTTCCTCGAGGTCACTAAGCAGAGTATGTGTTTTATTCGTTTTGATGACAATGTCATCAACGTACACCTGCACATTCTTGCCGAGTTGATCATGCAAGCATTTCTGCATGCATCTCTAATAAGTAGCACATGACACGATAGCAATAAGCCCCGTACGGGGTAATGAAAGCAGTCTTTATTTGATCAACACGGTTGAGAGCTATCTGATGAAAACCAGAGTAGGCATCTATGAAAGACAAAAGCTCACAACCAGCAGTGGAATCGATCACCTGATCGATGCGGGGTAGCGGAAAGGGATCCTTGGGGCAGGCCTTGTTCAAGTCGGTGTAGTCGACGCACATGCGCCACGCGGTAGCGGCCTTGGGGTCCTCCTTCTTATTCTCAACCATGACCGGGTTGGCTAGCCAATCCGGATGCAACACCTCCATGATGAAATTGCTTATCAGCAGCTTGGTGATCTGATCACCGATGGCCTTCCTTCTCTCATCTCCGAAGCGGCGCATAGCCTGCTTCACTGGTTTGGCGTCAGGGCGCACATGTAGCGAGTGCTCAACCAACTCCCTCGGGACACCTGGCAAGTCCTCATTGGACCAGGCGAACACGTCCCGATTCTCACGGAGGAAGTGGATGAGCTCGCTTTCCTATTTCTCCTCCAACCCTGAGCCAATGATGGCAACACGGTCGGGGAACTCAGGGTCGACCTGGATCTTCTTCGTTTCCTGGGATGCCTGGAACGCAGATCCGTACTGGGAACTCGGCATCCCAGGCGCACCACCTTGCGCTGCTTGCGCCATAGCCACCACCTCATGTATCTTCTTCTTCTCGGCAGCAATCACCATAGACTCCGCCAACTGAGAACCAGCAGAGGCACACTCCATAGATATCTTGTAATCACCAGAGATGGTAATCACGCCATTGGGACCAAGGATCTTCATCTTCAAATAGGCAGCATGAGTAGAGTCCATGAACTTGCTCAGAGCAGGCCTGCCGAGTAGGGCGTGGTAGGGGCTCTGGTGATCAACTACCTCGAAGTGCAGGCTCTCTGTGCGGCAGTTCTCCCTGGTGCCGAATAGAACGTCTATCCACACGCGGCCCATTGGAGAACAAGAGACTCCTGGCACAATGACGTGGAAAGTGGTCCTGCTGGGTAGCAACATGTTCTCGGCCATACCGAGCTTTTCGAGTGTGTCTCTGTACACGATGTTGATGCTGTTGCCGTTGTCAATCAGCACCTTGCTGAACCTGACGTTCTCCTGAGTACCCAAGCAGGTGGGATCCACCACCAAGGCGTAGCTACCCGGGTTAGGCATCACCGTCGGATGATCTGCTCTGGACCATGTGATCTCTTGGTTGCACCAGTGCAGATAGTGAGGAACGGCAGGGATCACAACATTGACCTCCATCGCGTGCCTCTGTAGTGACCGCTTGTCGGCGGGCTCGGAGGTGAAGATCATATAGCTCTCGTGATGCTCCTGGTACTGGTTGCGGCCTTCCGCACCATAGTTGTTGTTGTTGCCGTTGTCGCGGTTGTTGTTGTTGACGAAGTTGCGATTGCCGTTGTTGTTGTTGAAGTTGTGGTTGCCATTGTTGTTGTTGAAGTTGCGATTACCATTGTTGTTGTTGAAGTTGCGGTTGCCATTGTTGTTGTTGAAGTTGCGATTACCATTGTTGTTGTTGAAGTTGCGGTTGCGGTTGGCTCCTAAAGCCACCTGGTTGACGTTATCTCTTCTCAGGAATGCTGGAGGCCTGGGAGCGGCTGCTCGGATAGGTTGCACATTGGCATTCGCAGCTGGCAGAGGAGGAGGAGGAGGAGGAGGCAGGCCCTCATTCTTGATCTCATCCCACCAGCTGCACTGTCGAGTAGTGTGGTTGGAAGGTCTTGCGGGATGCCGAGTATGGAAGCTGCATGGGCCATCCCTCATGTCCTTGAAGACAAAGTTCTAAACAGGACCCGAGTTGCCGCTACCCTGCTGGGGAGCATTGTACGGCTTCTTGATGCCTTGGCCCTGATTCTGCCCATACTGGGCACCAGCAGATTTTTGCCTCTTGCTACTCCCAGCTCCTGTAGCCACAGCATTCACCTCCTCAGGGTCGTACCGAGTATGAATCCGGTCACCCCTGCGCTTGTTACGGAACTCATTGCGCTTGTTGCTGTTGTAGTTTCTTCTCGGCTCAGCGGAGTCCATCAAGGGCTGAGTTGGGTCGCCGAGTGCGTACTGATCCGCAATCTTGATGGTCTCGGCGAGAGTACTCGGCATCTCTCTCTGCAGCCTCTGCCACAACATGCTGCCGTGCCTGCAACCCTGCGCAAACCAAGTGATGGCCTGGGCCTCATTCACACCTTCACAGGTGTTCCTCAAGGTGCTCCACCGAGTAAGATACTCGCGGTCCGTCTCGTCTTCCCGTTGCTTGCAAGCAGACAACTGCTGCGGCCTATTCGGCCTCTTGTAGGTGCTGGTGAGAATGCTGATGAAGGCCTCCAAGAAGTCCAGCCAGCAATTGATATTGTTCTTGGGCAGTTTGTTGAGCCAAGTCCGAGCTGGGCCCTCAAGCATTTGCGGAACGTACCGCATAGCCCATCTCCGGTTGCCGTTTGCGATATGCACGGCTGTGACATAGTCATTGAGCCAATCTTCCGGCTTGGTGCTGCCATTGTAGCACTTGGTACCTCTGGCGAGCTGGAACTGCTTCACGGACGGCTCGTTCATGATGCGGGGGCCAAAGCACTCTGGGCCAGGCGGCCCCGTGTTCTCGAGTCGCGCGGATAGATTAATCCGGTCCAGCTTGTACCTGGCATCAGTGGGCTCCAGCACGCGCTCACCTACGCGATCAATGATGTCATAGCCAGCCAACACCATAGCCGAGTAGTCGTCATCATATCTGTCCACCTGCATAGCTGCAGGTTGCTCCACCGGGTTGGCTACCGGCACAACCGCACGCGGCTGCGCGGCAGCTGGCTGCTGCGGCCTCTGCCGAGTAGGCTGAGCAACTTGATGCCGAGAAGGGCATGGGCGATCTCCATCTCGCGTCTTGCTGTGAGCTTTATGGGCTTGATAGCCTGCTCCTGCAGTGTTGTGTTTCTGACCGGACTGTCGCGGCACAGCGTGCTGTTTCGCGGCGACAGCCGGGTCGTACACCTGCATCTGCCTGTCTCTGCCAGAGTAACCACTCCGGTCCCTCTCACGGCTGGGATGCGGTGATGAGGCCTGATCGTTAGATCTGACCGCATGCGAATGCACCACCTGAGAAGCTCCAGCACCCGGATTGGCTTTCCGGAACTCCTCGTTCTGCCTAGCAGCCTCTAGTACTAGCTCATTGAGCCTCTCCTGCTGCCTAACGCGCGCGTCGCCAGCGAGATGCGGCAACTCAGCAGCTACAGCCTCAGCAGCTCTAAGGGTTTTGGCGGGGGTGCTGTATTTGGGCGTGGTGGTAGCGGTGTTTTGGCTATCGGCTTGGCCAACAGTCTCACCAACTGCTGCCATCTCGGTGCCTAGGTTGCGATGTGTGGTGCCTGCCTTGATAGGCCTCCTAACCACAGGCGTAAAGCCGTGAGCTCTGTTGTACTCGTTCTGGTCCAGGTTGAGCTCAAGCCTAACCTTTTCCAACTCCACCTGCTCGGCAAGCAGCGCCTGGCGCTGCTGGTCGAGCTGCGCCTTCATGGTCATGAGCTCGATCTCGGTGGGAGGCGGCATGCCTACTCGCATAGTGGACGCCGGTATCGTCGATGTCGTGGAAGGAGGGATGTAGCCCGGGATGTTCTGGGGCAGCTCATAGGGCTTGTGCGTTCTCGGGATCTCGCTCGGGCCAGCAACCTCCTCGACGACTGCCGCGGCTGCGGCTGCGCCCTTCCCGGCAGCGGTAGCCGGGGCGGTCATCAGCACTTCCACGCTGTCCGCAGAACAGCCAGTTGGCTTTCCGCGGGCAGCGATGACAGCAGGTGGATCTTCCCCGACGTGCACCTGCTCGGGGTACCCGCAGATGATGGTGGCGACGTAGACGAGGTGCAAGCCGAAGGAGAGCACCGAGCCGCCCTCCGGCATGGCCCTGCCGCCGAAATCGCCGGTGTTGTCGATGACGAAGTCGAAGGAGCCGAATCTATGGACAAGGCCACAGACCACGCGCTCCCCAGTAGCAGAAATGGATCCCGTCCGAACGTGAACTCCAGCCAGCGCCGCTGGTTGCACCAAGGTGGGCGCCAACTGTCGTGGTGGTATCACGGCAGATGCCATAGGATGGCTAATCTGTTGGGGTCGATGGACGCTGGAGGTGCTCGGGGAGGGATCACGCAGCGAGTAGCCGCGTGTGGGGTGAATCAAGCACTGCGAACAACAAGATCTACCCAGGTTCAGGGCCCTCGTGTGGAGGTAAAACCCCTACTCCTACCTTTCTCTCTTTATATGTGTGTTCTGCCGAGTAGCCACAGTACAATTTGGCCTACAGCCGAGTAGCCACTCTTCTCTCTACGTGATGTGTATGCAAAGTGTTCTCTCCAAGGCAGCGACCCTCGCACAGGAGGGGGCAGGGCACCTTATATACTGGTGCCCAGCCGAATACACCCAAGACGGAAAGTACAGACAAGTGACGACATAGTGTGCACACTGCATCCTTCCGGCTTCTCGCTGACAGCTTTGGCTTCCTAGTTTGTCTTGTGTGCAAAGTCGTTGTGCAAAACCAAGTTCCTGATCTGTTATCACTGTCACAACCACAGAGTAGGCCCCCTAACCTGCGCCGTCCTGCTGACACCCTGGCGCGGATAAGCACGCGCTCTGCAGATGAACAGTGAGCCAGTACGGACCCAGGATACGCGGGATCCTGTGTCAGAACGACTCCTTTGACTTCTGGCCCGAGTAGGAACTCACTCCCTCTACTCGGACCACTTCCTCTACTCGGAAGAATGTAACTTCCTTGATTCTTTCTCCTGGCCATCAGTGTGTATGGCCAAATAGCAGTCGACCGGGTAGCGAGTACCGGGTAGCCAGCTACTCTGCCAAACGTCTCTTCTGATCTTGCCCTTAGCACTTGCCTTAACCCTACTCGGGGGCAACCCCCCGACAACTCCTTTCTTTTCCATTGTGGCGCGAACGCCCTTTTCCGGGATCCTCTCTATTTCTTCCGAGGCCATGCCCCTTTGGATAAGGTGGAGTTCTACTCCCGTGTCTTTATTTATTCCTGGGGGGTGTCCGGGATCGCTCACGCCTGTGAGGTATATCATGTCTTCCAGCTTTGTCAGCTGGGCGTCTCGGAGGCGGCCTTGCTTTTCCGTCATTCCGGTTCTTTTCTTCCCGATCGCGAGGATTAAGTCCATCTTTCGGGAGATGGGATCCGGTTCTAGACGCTTCATCCTTATTGTCGGGATTTTTCTTGTCTTTTTTTGGATCTGCTTTCTTCTCTTTTGAATTGCTTGAATCTCTAGGCTCTTCCGGTCCAGGTGCTCCAGCGGCGCATGTAGCTGTTTTGCATAGGGCTGAGTCGTCGTGCAACTTCCCTGATCGCTGCTGCCCCCGCTGTTGTTGTTGCAATGCTTTTCCTAAGAAAGCATACACCCCTTGAAGTTTTTCACCGTTGGAGTACATATCGTTGTTGAGGATGGCGAACGCTGCTTCCGCATTTCTGCTGCGGTTTTGTATATTGGTTCGCCTCTGGCATCTTTGCCGTTTACTTGCTTTTGCCAAGATGGGTTGTGAAACCTTTCTTTTGGCGGCAATCATTCCTGTCTTACGATTCCGGGTAACCTTGTAGGTTTAATGCCAGATCTATTCTTTTTCTCGTATTCCTCGATTTGTTCCTTCATGAGCTTGATGTCATCCTGGGTTTTTGGAGGTGTTCACGAGTTCTGAATAGATGTTGCTGCTGCCTCTGGAGAGCTTGTCTCCTGGCTTCTAGCACTTCAGGGGGTTCGTGCAATCCCACTGGTGTTTGTAGTAACTCCTGTTCTTCTTGTTCTGTCATTGGCGGAACAAGGAATTCTTTTATTTTCTTCTCCACGGGCTTTATTCCGCTTGCATATCCTACTTAAGGGCTTTCATTGGCTGGATCAGCCGATTTCTTCTTCCGGAGTTTGTACTGGAGATTTTTAGCGGCCTTGTGCCTTTTCTTGGAAGAGGGAGGTCTTTTGGTTGGTTCTTCCTCTGTCAATTCTTTGACATCGGGATATCTTGGAGAGGTTTCTGTGTCTTCTCTCTCTTCCTCTGGCGGAGGAGTTCTAGGGCTTTCCTGGCTGTCGGCATCTGTGTTTTCTGCCGGTTTTGCCATCAGCACTTCATGGAATCCCTCTTGAAGAGATTTAACCTTTCTTTCGAAGGCGTCCTTGTCTTCGTCTTCGGAATCAAAGTTGTCTGATCCGGTTTCTGAATCTAATCTCGCCTCAATGGCGGCTAACACGGAGTCAGCTTCCGAGTTCGTCGTTGTGTTGAAGGATGCCGGATCTTCCACCTCAGTTGTGGGTTTGCTGTTTTCTGCCTCTTGCACGGGATTGCCTTCATCCGTGTTTTCGGCGATCTCGGATTGCACCATACCGACAAAGTGTGATTCACTTGTATGTCGGCGATCTGAGCAAAACCCGGTATCGTAGTCATCTTCGACTGGGTATAGGGCGGGTGGGATAAATCTACTTCCACCGCAAAACCCCATGGACTTTGCAGTTAATCCGATAAAGATGTTTGCAGATCCAATCGGTAACACGCAGGCACTTACCAGATGATTTTGCGCCGGTATGTAAGATCCATTGTCGAAGAAGCGTCCAACGTCGTTGTCGAATTCCAAGCTTCCGATAGTTATGGAACTGCCGATTCCGCCGAGTATCCCAGATCGAAACTTAACGCCTGACGTCGCTCGCCCCACGGTGGGCACCAACTGTCGAGACATCGTAGTAGAATTCATAGACGGGGGTGCATTGAGACTACTGATAGAGATGTGGGGGACGTGATTGTGCGAAGGACAATGACACAGGGTTTTTACCCAGGTTAGGTACGACACAGTAATGCGACGTTCCTACTCCTGCAATCTCACTATTCAAGACTAAAGCCTGTGAATACAGAGTACAATGTGAGGTTCTATTAGCTGCTCGTCAAGGATCAACCTCTTGGCGATTTAGACTTTAGCTTCTTGTTTATCTATCATATCTCCCGTCCGGCTTTATATAATAGCCAGATAGGGCATACAGAGTAGGAAACCTAGAAGACTACGGTAACTATCAACTTGGAAAGTAAGGAATCCGCCTTCTACTCCAAGCCAGATCACGTGGGCCGTGATCTGGTGTAACATCCCAAGTATGAAAACCACCCTAGAATGTTTGATTCTTGTTTAATTAAAGTCTTGCATCATGTCATCATACTCATTGCCTTTGTTTTCTTTTGGGTTGCATCTGTTTTCCTTGTTTTCACATTTGGAATTCAAACAATATTCAAATGCTCTGTTTCATACTTGTTATGTTACAAGTTTTCAAGTAAAAAGTTCAACTCAAAACCTCAATTGTTTCCATTTAATCCATAAGGTTGAACTATTTAAAATTGTGGCTTTTAATCATTCACTTAACTCAATTTGTTATTCAAATTCAAATACATTTTTTCCAAACAGCAACTATGTTGAACTTATGATAATTACAACACAATTCTAATCACTTGTTTCCATTTAAACCATATGTTCACCCTATTTAAAATCTTGTTTTCAATAATCACTTAATCTCAAAATTCATTCCAATTTGAACCAATTTACAAACAGCAAGTTATTTTGAACTTTTTGGAAAACAGAACTTGGCAAGTGGTTGCTGTTGACCTAATCAACTCACACAAAATTTTACCTAATTTTCCTAACTCAAAAACCCTAGTTTTCTTCCTAATTCTAGTTCAGCAAAAAAAAAAGAAACAAAACACAAAAATAAGAAAAGAAAACTCACCAGCGGAGGGGAGCAGCACGGCCCAGGCCCAGCGAGCGGCCCGATACCCCTTCGCCCCCCTCGCTCTTCTCTTTCCTGTACGGCAGGAAATCCACCGGAGCCACGTCGACGCCGTCGCGCGGGAACGGCCACTGTGCGCCTGCACCCCCCTATAAACCTACCCCCCTAGGCCCCGAGCTGCCCTAACCCTAGGCCTACCCTATTCCCCTCGCGCCGCCGTCGTTCTCCTCCCTCTCTACCGGAATTCCCCCCTCTCTGCACCCGTACCCGAGCGCCACCACCACTTTCAGCCGATGATCGCTGCCGGTGGACGGCGCTTCCCCTCGGGCTAAGTACGGGAACTGAACCCCCGTACTCCCCTCTTCCTCCTCGGTTTCTTCTCGTTGGCGGAGACCCACCGGAGCGACGCCGCCGTCCTCGACGCTGCCGCCGGCGACAACGACCTTCACCGAGCCGCTGCCTCACCTGCAAACGGAGGTGATCACCGTGCTCTCCCTCTCCTGTCCCCTCTCTGCATCCTGCACGCGCGCGCAACCACAGCGAGCCAACGCATCCATCCACCGCGAGTAGCCGCGTCCCTCGCCGCCGGCAGCCACCGCCAGTTTCAGTTAACGAACCTGCAGCGAAAAATTCAGTTTCAGTTAAGTAGCGAACCTGAACCTCAACCTGTTTGGGCATGCTATACTGACAAGATCGAATCGCCACCGTAGTGGTAGCAGCGCTTGCACGCGAGCGCGAGGGCCAGGGTTCGAGTCCCCTCTTCCGCAGGAAAATCCCCACTTTTTTTAGCAAGGGCACTGACAGGGTGGCCCCCCCTGTCAGCTGGTGTGCACGCACTCGTGCCACCGTGGCCCAGGGGCCCTCTGTCAGTGGCTAGGGCTAGCCACTGCAGAGTGAAACATGTTTTTCTGCCCAGTTTTGTTTTCAAATAAGTCCTTTTCCTTACAGATTAGTCCCTGCCACTAAAATGCAAATAACTTTTATTTTATAAATCCAAATAATAAAAATAAAATATGTTTGTTGAACCAAATTTAATTCTCTACCTGTTTATAACATTTGCATACTGTTTTGAATAATTCAAATGCATTCAAATTTCCAATTCAAACAATTCATTTGAAATTTGATAAATTGCATAACTAATTCATACTTAACTCAAATAACACAACTAAAATATGTTTCCATGTCAAATTAAACCACCTTTTCAAATATAAATTTTCATGTTTTGAATAATTAAAATTGCTTAAATAATTTAAACCTTGTTTAAATCATTTAAATTTGCTAAATTCATAACTTGCTCAACTTAAATTATTTCTGAACATATAAAATATGTTTTCAAACCAGAAAAGTATAACCTTTTCAAATAAGAATTTGGTTTAATGTTTTGAACAAATAAAATTCAAATAATATCCACACTTGAATAAATTCCAATTAAATCTTATTTAACTTGTTTAATTCATAATTAAATCATTGTAATTCCTTTTTCAATAATTGACACATGTAATCCACCTAAAATTTTGTGCTCTTTTCAAATATAAACTTTGCTATCTGTTTTGAGCAATTAAACTTGATGTAAACAACAAATGCTTGTGTAACATCATTAAGAAGCCAAAATTCTTAACTTGTTAAATAAAATTCCACACTTGGTAAATTTCATTCTACTTGCATCTAATGTTGTTACTTATTGTTCTCATCATGCATGCATCATGCTAAGCAACTTACACATGGTCATTAGTTGTAGATCATTTAATCCCACATTAAATTTTATGGGCTTTCCATATGCAATCCAAATTGCATATGGTTCCATTTAAACTTGTTATCTTGTCAATTAGTTTATTTTGATGCCTCCATTAATTGCCATGCATCATCCCATGATTGTGCATTATATTCTGTTATTGATTGTTCGTCTCTTTTCGATTGTGTGTTTTCTTCTTCTCGATTAGACGACGACGTTGATACAGACGAGACTTACGACACCCCTTCTGAGGATTTAGCTCAGTACCAGGCTACTGGGTTTGCAGGCAAGTTATCACTCACATGAACCATTGAGTTCCTTTCCACACTGGTTACCGATACTATCCATTGTCTACTTTTGCTATCCCTATGTATCGTTGCTTGTTCTCCGAACCCATCACATGATATCCTGAACCCTGATATTGCCTCACCTCCACACCTATAACCCTAGCTTGTTGCCTTAGTCCTACTAGAATGCTTAGGGTTGCTTGTGCTCGAGTCTGTTGTCGGTTACTTCTTTTACCTTACTTATTTATGTTCTATGGGCTCGGGTTAAATCAATCAACCTGTTAATGCTATGGGTAATAATAACATGCTGATAAGGCACCGGCAGGAGGCCCTGCGTGGTTTTGAGGCCTGCTAGTGTCGACCCTAATTAGGAAAATAGTCTTGTCTACTGATCCATGATGAGCGCACTACCCGCATGTGGGAAGCGTGTATGGGCGCCCCCCTCAATTTGATTCGATTCGCATCTCATCCAAATCGCCTCATTTAGTTCGGGTTTTCCATTTTCCGCATGCATGTTTTTGCGAGCCCAGCGCAGGGTGAAACTTTCGTAGTCGGCATATAGGGAGACACGTTCTTAGAGTGCTATGAGGGTCCCCTTTTCTTCGGGGGCTTGATTAGCCGTGCGCTCAAGGTGCTTTGGACTTGATGCGAAGAAGAGTTGGGTTGTGTTGAGTGCCCCGCTTGGTGGGAGGCATCCCATCTGGCGGGTTATTCTTACGTGTACGGCCAAATTGGTGCATCCCTGCAGGGTTAAATCTTCTCGAGAAGTCGTGTTTTCCGTGGTTATGGTTGACTTGGTGAAAGTACTGGCTAACAAGTACTCAGAACAACTTACACCTAACTAATGCTAATCTTGACTAGTAATAGTATTATTGACACAATAACCTGAACCACCATTAATCCAACTGTGTGAGTTATCCTTGGGTTGCTTCCTTAGTAGGGGTAACATTGGATGGGTTTGTTTGAAGTTATCTTTCAGTTGGTTACTATACGCGATCTTGTCTTCTTTCTGTTAGCCGGAACTTGTAGTATGTCTCTGTAGTTGGTTAGTGCAGCCCGCTGCAGCTTTTATATCACCTATTCTTCCGTTGAACCCAAAGCATCGTGCTTGTGTTGACGGGTAACCCTTTGGTGAAGTGTGAGTCTTGCTTGCCAGTACTTGGATGTACTGACCCCTTTGGGGCTATGGTTTACGCAGACTACGATTTCGAGGATCCCCTTAGAGGCTACTACGTGGAGTACGACGAGACTGCAGACGAGTAGATAGCGGACCCGGGCAGGATCCGAGACTACGTGGATGGGCTTCGTATTCTTTTCTTTCTCGGCCTCTTAGGACTATTTGGATTTGTCTGTACTCAGATCTTTTGAATGCTTCCGCTGTGATGTAATGATGATATGTTGGGACATGTGTCCTCTGAATGAATGTATTTGCTATTCTCTGCCCTAGTGAGGGCTAGTTGCAACTTATTTCCATCTTTTGTGTCTTAGAGATATGTTGTGGTATCATTCCGTTTAACGTCGTTGACGTACCATGTGTGAATGGTTGAAGTACGTCAATGGTAGTATCTTGATCTCTATGGGATAGTTTACATCGACGATGGATAAGCAGAGTTTGGTTGTCGCACATAAGTGCTGGCCTACTCGTAAGAGGATGCGGGAGCAGTTAGGCCCCGTAATCCAAGCATCTGCTATCCAGTTTGGCCCGGTGAGTATCCCCTAGAAGTCAGGGTGCGACAAATGGTATCAGAGCCAGTCTGCCTGTAGGATCCCTTTTACTGGTCGCAGTTTGAGTCTAGAAACTATTTTGTAGCTATATAGGAAAAATGAAACGTGAGAGTAGGAATTCTGTTCTTTTTCTTCTTTTCCCCACCCACCCTCCCTTTTTCTGGTAAGGAAGTGCAACGTTGTTTTTCTCTTCTCATCTAAACTTTCAAGTTAGGATTTCACGTATCCTGGTTTCTCTAGGATGGTTATATCTACTAGACCATAGGAATCTCTATTCCTTAAGTAGTAGATATTGATCCTTTAGAAGCCCGGATGGGTTTCTCCGTAGTACCTCAGGAGTTTTGGTCTCGTGTTTCCCGAATGTTGCTTCGATATCCTGTTCTTCTCAACATCCTTTTCGTCCGTTGATACCTTGTTGTTGCTTTCCACTTCAGTTTCTTCTACCGGCGTCTAATCAAAACTTCCCAAATCATCTGCAGATGGATCTCAGGTTCTACCCGCAGGTGGTTCGTATGACTCGTTGCGAGAGCACCGCCGGTTATCCGGAGATGCTGAGAGACATGGTCACTTATCTGGGGTTCAGTTGGGCACCAGAGTACCAAGTCTACGAGCAGCAGCGAGAGTTTGAGCAGACCTACTACCAGGCTATCGTCTACATTCTGTCAGATGATGGCAGGAGCGTAGTCCACCGCTACGAGGCAGTAGGTTCCACAGTGGATATGGCTGTGCAGCAGGCAGCTTATGTGAGCCTCACCGTCCTTCGTGCTGACTACTGGGGATTTGATGATTCTATCTATCGCCACATTCCCCATGGTTACATCACCTTAGAGGGAGCTCACTTCACTCTCTACAACAACTTGGATGTTTTCGAGCATGATAGCTCCAGGCTGCACACCACCGCTCAGTTCGTGAGGCACAGTGACGCAGTTGCCACCACACTATCTCAGGAGTTGGCTTCAGTCAGGGAGCAGCTCTACCTTGCTCTGACTCGTCTGGCGACTTACACCACAGACTTTGTTGGAGACGAGCGTTTTGCACGTTTCGTTCAGCCATTTGGGCGTAGTCTGCCAGATGCCGGAGGTTACGAGCCGATCAGAGGTCCACTACTCTGGACGCTGATGACTGGATCCGTCACATAGCCAGGGCTCTGGAGATTGCACATGTAGCTGAAGAGGACAAAGTCAACTATGCCTCCTATCTGCTGAAGGGTCAGGCAGCTTCGTGGTGGGAAAACTACCAGGCTATGAGAGCTGGCATTCCTATCACCTGGGGTTGTTTCAAGGATGCCTTCCTGAAGCACCACATTCCAGATGGTCTCATGGAAAGGATGCGTGAAGAATTTTGCTCTCTAAAGCAAGGCAAGATGGACGTCATCGGCTATCAGAATGAGTTCAATCGCCTCGCTCGATACGCTGGAGACGAGGTGTCCACTGAGGCTAAGAAGATGGCAAGGTTCCGCAGAGGTTTTAACCCGGAACTCAAATATGCCCTTACCAATGTCAAGACCAAAGACTTCGAGGAGCTCGTGAACACCGCGCTCAATGAAGAGAATGGGCGCAAGGCGTTCGAGGAGTCTCGCAAGCACTCGCGTGAGGGTGGTTCCTCCTCCAACATGACCACCCCTCCGCAGAAGCGCCGCATCTGGGTGCCAAATGGTGCTGTCACTCGGGCTCCATACGCCCAAGCTTCTCCAGGCTTCGCTCCCCGCCCACCCAACCCAGCTCAGATGCATGGTCAGAGGGTTCCAATGGGGCAGCCAAGGCCAGGTCCTCCTCGTGTCGTCACTTGCTTCAAGTGCAAGGAGACGGGGCACTATGCTGACAAGTGTACTCAGAGGCAGCTACCTCCACCACCACCTCGCCCCAACACCAACCAGGCAATGGTGCGCGCTCCCCCGCACAAGGCCTTCAACTCCAACAACAGGCCTGTCGGGAGGACCGCAAGAGTGAACCACGTCAAGATTGACAAAGCTGAGGAAGCACCTGACGTCGTTCTCGGTACATTCCCCGTAAACTCTTTTCCAGCTAAAGTGTTGTTTGATACCGGAGCATCGCATTCCTTTGTGTCAAAAATCTTGGCCACAACATACAACCTAATTGTGGTTCCACTAAGCAATCAAATCACCGTTCACTCCCCGGGATCTCAAATGTTGACTTCCAAGATAAGTAAGGACAATCAAATCCTAATTGGAGGTCGCATATTCCTCGCTTCTCTCATGTTGCTGGGTAATTCTGACATTGATGTCATTCTTGGTATGGATTGGTTGAAGACCAATAAAGCAAAAATTGACTGTGCTCAAAAGTCAATAACTCTGTTCCACCCTTCTGGCCAAATAGTCTATTCTCCAAATGAATCAAGTTCCATCCAGATATACACACTCGATGCAAAACCTCTACCTCTACTCGAAAATGTTCCGGTGGTTTGTGAATTCCCTGACGTCTTTCCAGAAGAATTGCCAGGAATGCCTCCGGACAGAGCAGTTGAGTTCGTGATCGAGCTTGAACCAGGTACTGCTCCAATCTCTAAGCATCCATACAAGATAGCTCCTCCTGGACTGAAGTTGTTGAAGGAGCAAATCGATATGTACATGGAGAAAGGTTACATTCAGCCTAGTTCCTCGGCTTGGGGTTGCCCAACTCTGTTTGTTGCCAAGAAGGATCAAACAAAGAGACTCGTTGTTGACTATCGTCCTCTTAACGAGAAAACCATCAAGAACAAGTATCCAATTCCTCGTATCGATGATCTTTTTGATCAACTTGCTGGAGCCTCAATATTCTCCAAGTTGGACTTGAGGATGGGTTACCATCAAATAAAGATCAGAAAGTAAGATATTCCAAAGACAACCTTCACCACTCGCTACGGTCTATATGAATACACCGTCATGTCCTTTGGTCTCACCAATGCACCGGCGACCTTCTCTAGACTCATGAATTCTGTCTTCCATGAATACCTCGACAAGTTCGTTGTGGTATATCTTGATGATATTCTTGTCTACTCCAAATCTGAGGAAGAGCATGAAGAACATCTTCGTCTCACTCTCATGAAACTCCGCGAGCATCGTCTCTATGCCAAATACTCCAAATGTGAGTTCTCGATTTCAGAAGTTGCCTACCTTGGTCATATCATCTCTGCCAAGGGCATAGCCATTGATCCAAAAAAGGTTAGAGCAATTGTTGATTGGAAACCTCCCAAGACGGTGAAGCAAGTCAGAAGTTTTCTTGGCTTGGCTAGATATTGCCGTCGTTTCGTCCAAAACTTCTCCAAGATTGCCAAACCTCTCACTGATCTCACAAAGAAGGACAAGAAGTTCGTTTGGTCTCCACAATGTGATGAAAGTTTCAATCTCCTAAAGACTAAACTCACTTCTACACCAGTTCTGGTTGGCCCAGATACTACCAAACCTTTCCAGATATTCTGTGATGCTTCTCTCCAAGGTCTAGGAGCAGTTCTTATGCAAGAACGTCAAGTTGTGGCTTATGCTTCACGCCAGTTGAACACCCAGGAGAAAAATTATCCCACTCATGACCTTGAACTCGCAGCAGTTGTGTTTGCCCTCAAGAAATGGAGACAATACTTGTTGGGTAACCGTACCGAAATCTTCTCCGATCATAAGAGTCTGAAATACATCTTCACTCAACCAGATCTAAACCTCAGGCAAAGGAGATGGATTGAAAAGATCAAAGACTTCGATCTTACCATTTCTTACACTCCAGGCAAGGCTAATGTTATGGCCGATGCTCTCAGTCGCAAGTCCTATTGCAATAATCTCATGATCATGGAAAGCCAACCTCCACTTCATCAAGAGTTCCAGAAGCTGAACCTTGGTCTTGTTCCTCAAGGCTATCTTGCAAGCTTGACAGCCAGTCCAACTCTCGAGGACAAGATTCGTTCTGAACAACTTCGTGATGCTGAAATCAAGAAGATGGTGGAGCACATCAAAGAAGGCAAGGATAAATTTAAGTCCTTCTCAATTGATGACAAGGGAACTGTGTTCTTCGAAGGACGCATTGCAGTTCCTCAAATTCAAAGTCTCAAAGATGTCATTCTCAAGGAGGCTCATGAAACTCCTCTCTCCATCCACCCTGGAAGTACAAAGATGTACCAGGATCTCAAAACACTGTATTGGTGGCCTAGCATGAAACGTGAAATTGCTCAATACGTTTCTGAATGCGACGTTTGTCAACGTGTTAAGGCAGTTCATCAGAAAACAGCCGGTCTTCTCCAACCTCTCAAAATTCCTGAGTGGAAGTGGGACATGATTGAAATGGATTTCGTTACTGGTTTTCCAAAGTCCAAGAGGGGCAACGATGCAATCTTCGTTGTCATTGATCGACTCACTAAAGTAGCTCACTTCTTTGCTGTCAAAGAAACTATCTCAGCTAGCCAGTTAGCAGAGCTCTACACAACAAAGATTGTTCCTCTTCATGGTGTTCCATTGGAAATAAGCTCAGACCGTGGAAGCATATTCACTTCTCATTTCTGGAAGAGTTTCCAAGATGCATTGGGCACCAAACTTCTGTTCAGCACAGCTTATCATCCTCAGTCTCAAGGGAAAGTCAAAAGAGTCAATCAGATTCTCGAGGATATGCTCAGAGCATGTGGTATCTCCTTTGGCATGAAATGGGAGGATTGCCTTCCATATGCTGAATTCTCCTACAACAACAGCTTCCAGGCAAGCCTAGGCATGGCACCATTTGAAGCACTCTATGGCCGCAGATGCAGGAGTCCAATCAATTGGTCTGGAGCTGGTGAACGTTCACTCTTAGGTCCTGACATTGTTAAGGAAGCCGAAGAGAAAGTTTGCATCATTCGTGACAATCTCAAGATTGCTCAGTCTCGTCAGAAGAGCTACTATGACAGTAAGCACAGGGACATGGTCTATGCTCCTGGTGACAAGGCATATCTCCGTGTAACTCCCCTCAGAGGCACTCATCGTTTTGGTGTGAAAGGAAAGCTTGCACCAAGATACATTGGTCCTTTCAACATTCTCTCAAGGCGTGCGGAAAATGCCTATCGTCTTGAACTTCCAGAAAAGCTATCCAAGGTGCACGATGTGTTTCACGTGTCACAGCTCAAGAAGTGTTTCAAAGATCCAGATCGTGCAGTTGATCATGATTCCATTGAACTACAAGATGATCTCTCTTATGAGGAGCACTGTAACATCCCAAGTATGAAAAACCACCCCTACAATGTTTGTTTCTTGTTTAATTAAAGTTTTGCATCATGTCATCATACTCATTGAATTGTTTGCATTTGTTTTACTTTGTTTTCATTTGGTTTGCATCTGTTTGCTTTGTTTTCACAATTGAAATTCAAACAATTTCAAATGCTTTATTTCATACTTGCTCTGTTACAACCTTTTAAATAAAAAGTTCAAATAAAAACAACCATTTTGTTCCCCTGTAATCCATATTGTTCAACAACTAAAATGGTGGCTTTTAATCAATCAACTATTTCCAACTTGCATTCAAAAATTCAAATCAAATCCCAAAAAGCACCCAATTTTCAAATTATGAAAATCACCAAAACAACTTTGATAATTTGTTCTAATTAAACAATAGGGTTCACCCTATTAAAAAGTTTGTTTTCAATAATAATCACTTAATAAGCAATTTCTTTCAAATTTGAGTTAATTACAAACAACAAGTTAATTTTAAACTTTTTGAAAACAGGATTTGGCAAGTGTTTGTTGATGACCTAAATAGCTCACCCAAATTTTTTTCTAAAATTTTCCTAACTCTAAAACCCTCTAATTTCTTCCATTTTCATTTCCGCAAAAAAAAAAAAAAACAGAAGAAGAAAATAGAAAAAGGAAAAAACGTTTCAGAAAGGGGGGGGGGGGGAACCCACGCGGCCCAGCCCATCTACCTTACCCGCACGGCCCGCGTACCGCTTCGCGCCCCCCTCCTTTCTTCTTTCTGTACGGCGCCGCATCCGGCTATGCCACGGCGGCAGCAGAACCTCTCCGACGGCCGTGAGCGCCCCTAACCCTCTATAAATCCACCCTAGACCCCCCTGCGCATGCCCTAGCTACCCCTACCCCCTACCTACCTCGCGCCGCCGCCATATCCCTCTCTCTCGCTACCGATCCCCTCTCTGCAACCTCACCGGAGCGCCGCCTATCTGAATCCGCCATGACCACCGCCACCTCGCATCGTCACCTTCCCACCTAGCTACTGGAATCAGACCACCACCTCTCCCTCTACCGATTGAACACCACTGCAGCCGCGGAGGGAGTCCACACCGTCGCCGCCATCTTCCACGTCTCCGTCGTCGTTCTGCACCGCGCCTCTGCCACGTCTACGCCGCCGGTGAGAGTCACCGTGTCCCCTCCTCTCTTCCTCTCCTGCTTGCGCGGGCACTCACTGCACCCCAGCAAGCACAAGCACACTCCAGCACGCACACCGCAGCACGGCAGCAACCACGCCTCGCCGCCGGCGACGTTTCTCTGACGGGGTTCAGTTAGCGAGCGCGCAGAAATTCAGTTAACTCGCAGATGAACTATAACCTGTACGCGTCCCCTTATCTGTCAAGATCTAAACGAGCACCGTATTGGCAACAGCGCGTGCAAGCGAGCGCGGAGGGCGTGGGTTCGAACCCTGGCTTCCGCGAATAAAAACCACATTTTTGCGCAGCGCGCTGACAGGGTGGCCCCCCCTGTCAGCTGCTGTGTGGCACTGTTGCCACGCATGCATGCCACGTTGGCCCAGGGCCCAGTGGCAGTGCCCTGGGTTAGATAGCTGTGCGGTATAAAACGTTTTCAGCAGTTTTCTTTTTAAAACAAGTCCCTCTAAATTTACAGAATGGTCCTCCAATTTAAAATGCAAATAACTTTCATTTTATAAATCCAATTAATAAAAATAAAATATGTTTGTTGATCCAAATTTTATTATCTATCTATTTAAACCATTTGTAATCTGTTTTGAATAATTCAAATGCATCCAAATTTCAAATTCAAACAATTCATTTGTAATTTGAATAATTGCATAACTAATTCATGCTTAATCCAAATAATGCAAATAAAATATGTTTTCCATGCTATTTCAAACCATCTTCCCAAATATAAATTTTGTTTCATGTTTTGAATAATTAAAATTGCTTAAATAATTTAAACCTTGTTTAAATCATTTAAATTTGCTAAATTCATAATTTGCTCAAATTAAATTATTTTTGAACATGCAAAATATGTTTTCAAATCAGAAAAACATAATCTTTTCAAATATGAATTTGAATTAATGCTTTGAACAAATAAATTTCAAATAATACTCAAGCTTGTTTTAAATTCATTTAAAACTTGTGTAAACTTGTTTAATTCATAATTAAATCAATGTAATTCCTTTTTCAATAATTGAAACATGTAATCCACCTAAAATTTTGTGTTCTTTTCAAATATAAACTTTGTTATCTGTTTTGAACATTTTAACTTGATGAAAACAACAAATGCTTGTGTGACACCTTTAAGGAACCAAAATTCCTTAACTCAATAACTAAAATTCCAAAATGGTTAAACCTTATTTCCAATTGATTCCATTGTTGTTATTTTGCTGTTTTCCTCATCCATGCATCATGCTAAACCACTTTCACCTGTTGATTAGTTGTAAAACAATTGTTTCAACCATAAATCATGGGCTTTTCATAAGCAACTCAAAATTGCATATGGGTCCATTTAAATTGTGTTACCATGTCAACTAGTTTATATTGATGCATCCATTAACTTGACATGCATCATCCCATGATTGTGCACTATGCCATGATATTGATTGTTTATCTTTCTGCATTGTTTGTTTGCTTCTTCTCGGATAGACGACGACGTTGAGACAGACGATACTTACAGCACCCCTTCTGAGGATCTAGCTCAGTACCAGGCTGCTGAGTTTGTAGGCAAGTTATCACTCACATGAACCACTGTGTTCCTTTCAACATTGGTTACCGATACTTTCCGTTGCCTATTTTTGCTAGCTATATGTATTGTTGCTTCTGTTACAAACCTATCACATGATACCCTGAACCCTGATATTGCCTCACCTCCCCTCCTATAACCCCGTTGTTTGAGCCCGTGTCTTACTAGCATGCTTAGCGTTGTTTTTGCTCGAGTCTGTTACCCGTTACTTTCTGTTACTATATTCCTATTATGTTCTGGGGCTCGATGTTAAACAATCAACATGCTATGTTTGGGTAATAATAATTTGTTGATAAGGCACCGGCAGGAGGCCCGGCGTGGTTTTGAGGCCTGCTAGTGTCGACCCTAATAGGAAAAGGGTCTTGTCTACTGATCCATGATGAGCGCACTATCCGCATGTGGGAAGCGTGTATGGGCGCCCCCCTCAATTTGATTCGATTCGCATCTCGTCCAAATCGCCACACTTAGTTCGGGCTTTCCATTTGATGCACGCATATGCAGGTACAAACCCGAGGCCAGGGTGGAACTTTTGTAGTCGGCATTTAGGGCGGCGTGGTCTTCCAGTGCTATGAGGGTCCCCTTTTCTTCGTGGGGCTCGATTAGCCGCGCACGCACAGCACGTGGTGTTTTGGGCTTGATGCGAAGAAGAGTTGAGTTGTGTAGAGTGCCTCGCTTGGTGGGTTTGATTCCCGTCTGGCGGGATATTCTTACGTGTACGGCCAAATTGGTGCACCCCTGCAGGGATAAATCTTCTCGAGAAGCCGTGTTTTCCGCGGTTATGGTTAACTTGGTGAAAGTACTGGCTAACAAGTACTCAGAACAACTTACACCTAACTAATGATAACTTGACTAGTAATAGCCATCTTGCCACAATAACTTGAACCATCATTAATCCAACTGTGTGAGTTATCCTTGGATTGCTTCTTTGGATAAGGGGCGAGATCCAGGATGGGTTTGTTTGGTGGTTAGTTATAGTCGGTTACGATACGCTATCTTATCTTCTTTCTGATAGCCGGAAGTTGTAGTATGTTCTGTAGTTGGTTAGAGCAGCCAGTTGCAGCATCTTTTATCCCCTTCCTTCCGTTGAACCCAAAGCATCCGTGCTTGGTGTTGACGGGTTACACTTTGGTGAACTGTGAGTCTTGCTTGCCAGTACGTTGTTGTACTGACCCCTTTGGGGCTGTGGTTTCCGCAGACTACGCTTACGAGGATCCAGGTGATGGCTACTACGTGGAGTTTGACGAGGCTGCTGACGAGTAGATAGCGGACCTGGGCAGGATCCGAGACATCGTGGATGGGCTCCGTTTTCCTTTCATTCCCGGCTTCTTAAGCCAATTTGGATTTGTCTGTACTCAGACCCTATGAATGCTTCCGCTGAGTTGTAATGATGTTATGTTGGGACATGTGTCCTCTGGATGATTGTATTTGCTATCTCTGCTCTAGTGAGATCCATTTGCAACTTATTTCCATCTTTTGTGTCATAGAGATATGTTGTGCTATCATTCTGTTACAAGCCGTTGACGTACCATGTGTGTATGGTATGAAGTACGTCAATGGTAGTATCCTGATTTCTATGGGATGTTTACGTCGACGCTGAACATATAGGGGTTGGTTGTCACACATACGTGTGTTGGCCTACTCGTAAGAGGACGCGGGTGCCGGTAAGCCCCGTAATCCAATCTACTACTGTTCAACGGAACGGCGAGTATCCTTTAGAAGTCCGGGTGCGACAAATGGTATCAGAGCCTGTCTGCCTGTAGGATCCCTTTTACTGGTCGCAGTTTGAGTCTAGAAACTATTTTGTAGCTATATAGGAAAAATGAAACGTGAGAGTAGGAATTCTGCCATTTTTCTTCTTTCCCCACCCACCCACCCTTTTCTGGTAAGGAAGTGCAACGTTGTTTTTCCCTTCTCATCTAAACTTTAAAGTTAGGTTTTCACGTGTTTTGGGTTCTCCGTAGTACCTCAGGAGTTTTTGGTCTCGTGTTTCCCGTTGTTGCTTCGATATCCTGTTCTTCTCAACATTCTTATCGTCCGTTGAAACCTTGTTGTTGCTTTCCACTTCAGTTCTCTACCGGCGTCTAATCAAAACTTCCCCAAATCATCTGCAGATGGATCTCAGGTTCTACCCGCAGGTGGTTAGGATGACTCGTTGCGAGAGCACCGCCGGTTATCCGGAGATGCTGAGAGACATGGTCACTTATCTGGGGTTCCGTTGGGTACCAGAGTACCAGGTCTACGAGCAGCAGCGAGAGTTTGAGCAGACCTACTACCAGGCTATCGTCTACATTTTGTCAGATGATGGCAGGAGCGTAGTCCACCGCTACGAGGCAGTAGGTTCCACAGTGGATATGGCTGTGCAGCAGGAAGCTTACGTGAGTCTCACCGTCCTTCGTGCTGACTACTGGGGGTTTGACGATTCCATCTATCGCCACATCCCCCGTGGTTACATCACCTCACAGGGAGCTCACTTCACTCTCTACGACAACTTGGATGTTTTCGAGCATGATAGCTCCAGGCTGCACACCACCGCTCAGTTTGTGAGGCACAGTGACGCAGTTGCCATCACACTATCTCAGGAGTTGGCTTCAGTCAGAGAGCAGCTCTACCTCGCGTTGACTCGTCTGGCGACGTACACCACAGACTTTGTTGGAGACGAGCGCTTTGCACGTTTCGAGCAGCCAGTGGGTCGTACTCTGCCAGATGCTGGAGGTCACGAGCCGATCAGAGGTCCACTCCTCGACCTTGGTCCTGGTTACACTGGGATTCCCCGCTTTGGAGCACAGGGAGACGACGCTTTCTACTTCACCACACCGAGAGTCGCTCTCAGAGCAGTTCCGATCTATGTGGATCGTCGTTCTACCTACTTTCGTGGGCGTCCTCCTCACCGTACCTCTCGCCGTACTACTCACGATCGTCCTGCGTGATGAGCATGGGAGTACCGATGTATCCGTTCTTAGCGATGTTTAGTTATCCTTTGGCATTCGAACCATTTATGGTGTGTTGGCTATTCTGATGTATTTGAACCTATGATGTACCTGTTGGTTATCTATTCATGCGTCGGAATAATCTATCTTTCGGTTACCAAATCTATCCTTTTCTGTTGTTGTGCTAAAATGCATTTCAATTCAGGATGCCGCCAACCAGGAACACCCCGCCTGAGCCACCGCCGATTACGGAGCTGTTGACTCAGATGACTCAGGTCGTGACGCAGATGGCCCAGTTCCAGGCTAATCAGCACAACAACCAGAACGCTCCACGAGTCAGTATCAAGGAGTTTCTGAGTCTGGGGCCGAGAGCTTTCGTGGCAACACGCGAGCCTCTGGATGCTGATGACTGGATCCGTGAGATGGCCAGGGCTCTGGACATTGCTCACGTTGCTGAGGAAGACAAGGTCAAGTATGCCACCTATCTGCTGAAGGGTCAGGCAGCTACTTGGTGGGAGAACTACCAGACCATGAGAGCTGGATACCCAATCACCTGGGGCTGTTTCAAGGAAGCTTTCCTGAAGCACCACATCCCAGATGGTCTCATGGAAAGGATGCGTGAAGAGTTTTGCTCTCTTAAGAAAGGCAAGCTGGACGTCATCGGCTATCAGAATGAGTTCAATCGCCTCGCTCGATACGCTGGTGATGAGGTGTCCACTGAGGCCAAGAAGATGGCAAGGTTCCGCAGAGGTTTTAACCCGGAACTCAAGTACGCACTCACCAACATCAAGACCAAAGACTTCGAGGAGCTCGTGAACACCGCGCTCAATGAGGAAAATGGGCGCAAGGCGTTCGAGGAGTCTCGAAAGCACTCGCGTGAGGGTGGTTCCTCCTCCAACATGACCACCCCTCCGCAGAAGCGCCGCATCTGGGTGCCAAATAGTGCTGTCACTCGGGCTCCATATGCCCAAGCTTCTCCAGGCTTTGCTCCCCGCCCACCCAACCCATCTCAGATGCATGGACAGAGGTTTGCAATGGGGCAGCCAAGGCAAGAATCTCCTCGTGTCGTCACTTGCTTCAAATGCAAGTAGACGGGGCACTACGCTGACAAGTGCACTCAGAGGCAGCTACCTCCACCACCTCCTCGTCCCAACACCAACCAGGCAATGGTGCGTGCTCCCCCGGCTAAAGCCTTCAACTCCAACAACAGGCCTGTTGGGAGGACCGCGAGGGTGAATCATATCAAGGCCGACAAAGCTGAGGAAGCTGCTGACGTCGTTCTCGGTACATTCCCCGTAAACTCTAACCCAGCTAAAGTGTTGTTTGATACCGGAGCATCGCATTCTTTTGTGTCAAAGATCTTTGCGACAGCAGTTAAGCTCCCCTTTGTTGGTTTGGGTTCCCCGCTAGTAGTAAACTCCCCTGGAGCAACTATGCAAACTTCCAAGATCAGTCATGAGAATCACATCCTAATTGGAGGCCACATATTCCTTGCTTCTCTCATTCTGCTTGGCAATTCTGACATTGATGTCATTCTTGGCATGGATTGGTTGAAGGCCAATAAAGCTACGATTGATTGTGCTCAGAAGTCGATAACTCTGTTCCACCCTTCTGGCCAGATAGTCTATTCTCCAAGTGAATCAAGTTCTGTTCAGCTGTACAACCTCGATGCTAAGCCTCTACCTCTACTTGAAAATGTTCCGGTGGTTTGTGAATTCCCTGACGTCTTTCCAGAAGAGTTGCCAGGGATGCCTCCGGACAGAGAAGTTGAGTTCGTGATCGAGCTTGAGCCAGGTACTGCTCCAATCTCTAAGCACCCATACAAGATAGCTCCTCCTGAACTGAAATTGTTAAAGGAGAAAATCGATATGTACATGGAGAAAGGTTACATTCAGCCTAGTTCCTCCGCTTGGGGTTGCCCAACTCTGTTCGTTGCGAAGAAGGATCAAACAAAGAGGCTCGTGGTAGACTATCGTCCTCTCAACGAGAAAACCATAAAAAAAAGTATCCAATTCCTCGTATCGATGATCTTTTTGATCAACTTGCTGGAGCCTCAATATTCTCAAAGTTGGACTTGAGGATGGGTTACCATCAAATAAAGATCAGAAAGGAAGATATTCCAAAAACAACTTTCACCACTCGGTACGGTCTATATGAATACACCGTCATGTCCTTTGGTCTCACCAATGCACCGGCGACATTCTCTCGTCTCATGAATTCTGTCTTCCATGAATACCTCGACAAGTTCGTCGTGGTATATCTTGATGACATTCTTGTCTACTCAAAATCTGAGGAAGAGCATGGAGAACATCTTCGTCTAACTCTCATGAAACTTCGCGAGCATCGTCTATATGCCAAGTTCTCCAAATGTGAGTTCTGGATTCCAGAAGTTGCTTACCTTGGTCATATCATCTCAGCCAAGGGCATAGCCATTGATCCATAAAAGGTTAAGGCAATTGTTGATTGGAAACCTCCTAAGACGGTGAAGCAAGTCAGAAGTTTTCTTGGCTTGGCTAGCTATTGTCGTTGTTTCGTCCAAAACTTCTCCAAGATTGCCAAACCTCTCACTGATCTCACAAAGAAGGACAAGAAGTTCGTTTGGTCTCCACAATGTGATGAAAGTTTTAATCTCCTGAAGACTAAACTCACTTCTACTCCAGTTCTGGTTGGCCCAGATACTACCAAACCTTTCCAGATATTCTGTGATGAATCTCTCCAAGGTCTAGGAGCAGTTCTTATGCAAGAACGTCAAGTTGTGGCTTATGCTTCACGTCAGTTGAATGCACATGAGCAAAACTATCCCACTCATTACCTAGAACTTGCAGCAGTTGTGTTTGCCCTCAAGAAATGGAGGCAATACTTGTTGGGTAATCGCACTGAAATCTTTTCCGATCATAAGAGTCTGAAATATATCTTCACTCAACCAGATCTAAACCTCAGGCAAAGGAGATGGATTGAAAAGATCAAAGACTTCGATCTCACCATTTCTTACACTCCAGGCAAGGCTAATGTTATGGCCGATGCTCTCAGTCGCAAGTCATATTGCAATAATCTCATGATCATGGAAAGCCAACCTCCACTTCATGAAGAATTCCAGAAGCTGAACCTTGGTCTTGTTCCTCAAGGCTATCTTGCTAGCTTGACAGCCAGTCCAACTCTCGAGGACAAGATTCGTTCTGAACAACTTCGTGATGCTGAAATCAAGAAGATGGTAGAACACATCAAAGAAGGCAAGGAGAAATTCAAGTCCTTCACAATTGATGACAAGGGAACCGTGTTCTTCGAAGGACGCATTGCAGTTCCTCAAGTTCAAAGTCTCAAAGATGTCATTCTCAAGGAGGCTCATGAAACTCCTCTCTCCATCCACCCTGGAAGTACAAAGATGTACCAGGATCTCAAAACATTGTATTGGTGGCCTGGCATGAAACGTGAAATTGCTCAATACGTTTTTGAATGCGACGTTTGTCAACGTGTTAAGGCAGTCCATCAGAAGACAGCCGGTCTTCTCCAACCTCTGAAAATCCCTGAGTGAAAGTGGGACATGATTGAAATGGACTTCGTCACTGGTTTTCCAAAGTCCAAGAAGGGCAACGATGCAATCTTCGTTGTTATTGATCGTCTCACTAAAGTAGCTCACTTCTTTGCTGTCAAAGAAACAATCTCAGCTAGCCAGTTAGCAGAGCTCTACACAGCAAAGATTGTTCCTCTTCATGGTGTTCCATTGGAAATAAGCTCAGACCGTGGAAGCATATTCACTTCTCATTTCTGGAAGAGTTTCCAAGATGCATTGGGAACAAAACTTCTGTTCAGCACAGCTTATCACCCTCAGTCTCAGGGGCAAGTCGAAAGAGTCAATCAGATTCTCGAGGATGTGCTCAGAGCATGTGGTATCTCCTTTGGCATGAAATGGGAGGATTGCCTTCCATATGCTGAATTCTCCTACAACAACAGCTTCCAGGCAAGCCTAGGCATGGCACCATTTGAAGCACTCTATGGCCGTAGATGCAGGAGTCCAATCAATTGTTCTGGAGCTGGTGAACATTCACTCTTAGGCCCTGACATTGTTAAGGAAGCCGAAGAGAAAGTTCGTATCATTCGTGACAATCTCAAGATTGCTCAGTCTCGTCAGAAGAGCTACTATGACAGCAAGCACCGGGATATGATCTATGCACCTGGTGACAAGGCATATCTCCGTGTAACTCCCCTCAGAGGCACTCATCGTTTTGGTGTGAAAGGAAAGCTTGCACCAAGATACATTGGTCCTTTCAACATTCTCTCAAGGCGTGCGGAAAATGCCTATCGTCTTGAACTTCCAGAAAAACTATCTGTCGTGGGATAATCACGGCAGATGTTACCTGGGGTAACTGATCTTGGGGCAAGTCGACACAGGTATTTGGAAGAGGGTTTAGCTCGAAGGAGGACATGGCGAAAGCAATCTAAGAACCGGAAAGTAACTCGCCGGATCTCGATATGATTATACTGGATACTCGATAACGGGTGTTACAACTATGACTCGAATCTCTGGCAAACTAAACCTAGGGGCCGGTTTATAAAGCACCCGCACACCCCTAACTTGCCCTTCAAGGCACATCTTGAGTCCTACTCGAACTCCACATACAAAGCCTAACTTTCCTTATCGCAACCCACAAGCCGGGTTACTAATCTCACAAGCCTTTGGGCCTTCTAGTAACCTCTTTACCCCTATCCGGGTATCGCTCAGCTCACCTCGGGCCGGATTATACCTTGACGTGGGCCTACCGGGTTACTATCCCCCCATCAGTAGTCCCCAGGATAGCGCGGGCTTCACAGATTCATTCTTGAAGTGCTCGCTATTCCCTAAAAGATACGAAACGCCCAAGCTCACGTGAACCGGGTCAAATTACTTTAACAGATGACTAGACACAGCTCCGTAGCGGTCATTCGACAGCTCGATCCTTCCTCGAATGCTTAACGGACCTTTCCAAATTTGAACCCTAAGATATTAAGGCCCTACTCTCGATAAGGATCCCTGATATCTCGGGATAAATCGCGTTCCCCCTGTCAACGGAACATTTCACCTCGTTCCGAACGCCCGCAACACCAAATCTGTGCGGATAATTATTGCTCCGTAACTTCCGGCTTTCCAGCCGCGGGCGAGCTCACCACTTCCCTTATAAATATTAACCGAAAGTAACCCTAGGCCTTTCACTTCGCCTCAACATCCTTTCTCTCCTCGCTCCCTCGCAGTCCCTGCCACCAGGCTCGCGCACGCTGCGAAAGATAAGGCCATCTCCGGCCGCAATCGACCCCGAGCTTCCCAACGCCGTCATCAAGCATCGCCGTCACACCTTCATTTCTCTCATCAAGGGCCGTGGTGAGACACTCAAGCCGCGCCACGCACCAGCCTCATTTTGGACCCTAGTTTCTCTGGTAAGCCTCTCTCAATCATCCAACTGAAACTCGCAATTTCCTCAATTTGACCAGGATTGGATCTGGGTCAACCCGTAAATTACTTTCGGGTGTCATCAAATTGATCCGCTTCGATAGTCCTTAGCTCCTTTAAGCACCTGATGCGCAGTCGCAACTCATCCCCGCACCCTTATTAACCACCAAACTTCATATAGGATTACTTGCGAGTTCTTCGATCTAGATCCGTTCCGCCTTGTTTTTTCGCCTGTCGCATTAACACCCGGATAATCCTCCTTTTCCAGTTAATTCCTCCACAATAAAGGTATGGGCAACCATCCATGTTCACCCAACCCACCTCAATACGTAAGTAATTAACAATTTACTCAACTTCATTTGACACCCGGAAAATTTTCATCATTTAACATCGTAACGCATTATCCGGGTCTTATTTTAGCCTTCAGCGCCTTAATGTCTCCAGACTTGAATGATCTGGTGTTCCGAATCTTACTCCACATATTTCTTGTCCTTTGCAGGTCAACTCCATGGCTCCTAAAAGACAGGGAAAACACCCGGCTCCTGCTAAGACCTCCCAACCCACTTCTGCCAATTGGGGCCGGTCTTCAACGACGAAGGCCAAACTGGACGGGATGGCCGAGTTAGGAATCCTTCCTTCTCAAAAGGAAATACACTGGAGGGCTCCTGGCGATGAGACCCGTCCCACTCCCATCGATAACGAGGTAATTTGTTTTACCGAGCATGTGACCCGGGGATTCCGTCCTCCGGGTCACCCTTTTTTCCGGGAAGTCTTGAGCCACTACGGCCTCCGGGTGTTCGACATAGGGCCTAACTCTATGCTGAACATCACCCACTTCATAGTTTTGTCCGAGTCGTACTTATGCACTCCACCAAACCTTGCTCTTTTTACCGAATTATTCCAATGCGAACCATGTTATGAGAGCGGTGACGGAACGCTTCTTACCTGCGGCGGGGTATCCATCCAGCGCCGCAAACACTCATTGATGCCACCTCTTAACCTGAGCTCCAACGCCAAAAACTGGCAATTATCCTTCTTTTATTGCCACGACACTTCTCCGGGTGGTGAGAGGAAACTACCGGGTTATTCGGAGAGCCTTCTCGAGCCCTCCGAGTCTTTCAGTGCTTTTGCATCTGACCTTGATAGGGAAGCGATTCAGCCCCTTCTGGCCAAACTAGCAGCTCTCTCAGCCCACGGCCTTCTTGGGCTCAATCTAATAAAGACTTGGGTAGACTTCCGGGTTCAGCCCAACTCGATTCGCCCGAAGCTGTTACACGAATATTCGGGTCACGTCACAGATTCCCTCCGCTACTCCACCAAGAACTTCCCTGCCGGTAACACCAACAAGACCATCAAGGGCTTCCTGATGGAGAGACTAGATGTTATAAAGAACACTGCCGGGTTACCCCCGTTTACTCGGGAAAATCCCGCCCCAGCGGTAAGACCTGACTCCTTTTTCTTATTTCAGTACTTTCGTCCGTTATAGTCTCTAACCACCACTTGTGTTTATTTGTTCACAGGCTGACGATCCCTTCTGGAAAGTCGAAAGCCCTCCTCCTTCTCAAGACCCCGAAGAGGAAACCGAATCTGTTGATGATGATGAGGGTACTCTCCCATACCCTTTACACCTGCCCTTCATCTGTGTTATTTCTCTTATCTGATACTTACTCGGCTTTCAGGGTCGGGAGATGAAGAGGAGGAAGAAGAAAATGACCCGGAAGCCACCGAGTCTGACCAGGAGCCCCCAGTTGGAAACAAAAGGAAGGCTAGAGGGGTAGTTGAAAAGGTTCCCTTCTCTTCTATGTCTCGTGCGCCTTACTCCTTTGCTGCTATGCATGAACTTAACGAGCGATTATCACATTCACCCTTCTTGAAGGACCCTCTCCCGACTAAACGTAGGGTGACCCGGAATTCTCCGGGGGATGATCCCCTTAACCCGGGTATCTCCACTTCACCCACTCATCGAGCCAGTACCCCTCCAGCTCAACCTTCCCAATCTCCTCAACGTCATCCGTCTCCTAATCATCCACTTGCCGGGCAATTTCGCGTACCGCAGCCAGTGCTTTTACCAACGTCATCCGCCTCCAGCGGCGAGCTTCCCCCGGATTATGCCGTGAACACCGGGTAAACTACCTTTACTTGCATTTTCTTGTACCGGTTACCTTTCTTTTTTCCGTATATTCCATTGATCAATGTCTCCCTTCTTTTCTTCAGCGCCACAGTTACGCTGAGCGACCCGGATATCCCTGAATCAGAAGAGCAGGGAGAAGAAAAGCCGAGTGATGACATGGATGTTGAGGTTGAGGACGAGGCCGAGGACGGAAATGGAGAAGATCCTTTTAAGGACCCAATTCCACCAAAGACTGCATCACCCCAGCCCTCTGAAGAAGTGGATGAAGACATCATTGTGGAGACCAAGTCGGGCTCTCCTATCCCGGACGTTCAAACAATCCGGGTTTCGACCCCCAAACCCGGAACAACTCCTCCACAAGAGGGCCAATCCTCCGGCCCTTCTCAACTTCGCCCTGAAGACATGACCTTTGCTCAAATGCTAGATGCCCTCCATACCTTGAAGGGCGACGAAGAAAACATACTAGATGCCTTAATAACCAAGCACGAGGTAATCCCGACTAATCATCAATTGTTTCCATACATAGTCCCCAAGTTCCGAGTAAATTACTAGGTAACTTGCTTGGAACTTTGTATAATGTTTCTGGCTGATCATTCTTCATGCTTCTTTACAGGACTATGTTTCACAGTTGGAGAAGAAGCTGGCCAAGTCCACCAAGCGTATTGAAAAAAAAACGGCCCTTCGTGAAGCTGCTGAGACTGAGGCTCGCAGGTGCCAAAAGATGACGAAAAAGTACAGGAAGAGAGCTCACAGGGCTAAGGACAAACTTACAACTCTTTCTGCTCAAATTGCTGATGTTCACCGTACTGCGACTGGTAAGATTTTTAAATTTCACCTTTTTACGACTCGGATTGAACAACTGCACTTGCTTGCCTACTATCTTTGCTCCTTTTGCCTTTCTTAGCAGGCCCACGTGATGCTGCCCCCGAAGAAGATGATGCTGCCAAGCTTAAAACCATCAAGAATACTCTTCGCCAACTTTGCAGCGGAGTCAGTTGGATACTTGACGAGTTGCGACTGCCGGGTGTCAGGCCAGATAACATGAAGAGATTACTGGAATGCTGCTCTACAATCCCCGAGTGGATTTGGCACTGGAAACGGTCCTCCTGCCGATTTGGGGTAACCCGGGGACTCGCGTTGGCTAAGGCCTACGCTCCCAAGCTAGAGCTGGCCAAACTTATGAGCGGATTCCCAGAGTTCAACTTGGATGGGTCCAAGTTCTTGCCAAAGGACTTCAAGGCTATTCAGAAAGAAGTCCGTCATCCGGCTAGTGTTATCGCTGATGCCCTAGAAATTGATGTGATTCTCCCGGCTTATGATGCTAATGACAAGGTTGTCAAGGCGAACCGCCCCCAGCCGTTCGATATGCTTACCCGTTGGAGGGAGGAGGCGATCAAGATGAAGGAAGAAGCCGCCAAGAAGACCGAGGCCGACTCTGCTCCTGCAACTTCTGCTGCACAACCCGGGACTGCTGCTGACCCGAGTGGCGCCGCAACTACCGGTGGCGACAAGGGCAAGGCCAAGATGGACTCTGCAGCTTGAAGTAATACCTATCATTCCACATACGTCAGCCGGCAAAGCATCGTTAAAACAGCTTTACTATTCGTTTAAGCAGAGCGCCTGTGCTCTTTTGATACTTTATGGTTTTTGTAATACTTTTATTTAAACTCCCGATGCACTTTGCGCCCCTTTGGGCTTTTGATGAATATGTCTTTGCATTTGCTTGTTCGTGATATCCACTTGCTTTATTCTCGATACCTTATACTTTTTTTTTTTTATACTTTCCTTAGCAAGACCCGTCCTCCGGGTGTCGTTGGCGTCTAGGGAACGGTTTTACACCTGAATCCCTAAGCTCCTGAGACCCGGATGCGTGGCTCGTTGTAATTTTATCGGCTGGATGATGCTGTTTCTTTCTTAGAGCTCATAAGTCTCCAGTCCGGGTTTCCGCGTCTAGGAAACGAATCGCCTGTCGCTGAATGCCCAATACTTCAGGACAGCTTTTTATGAGGTTTGAAGTTATGCTTGATAATCGTTGAGTTTCCGGCTGTCGGCCTTATACTCTGCACAACTTGTGGTTTAGATGACCCTTTCGACTATCTTGTACTATAAGCCGGCTTTCGCGTGGATACCATGTTGTTACATCAATACGAAAACGGGGTCAAGCAAGTCCCGTTTGGGTCTCATGACCGACATTAATCGTAAGCGAACGAATCATGCCACTTCGTTGCGAGTCACATCGAGCTTAAGTAAGAATAGCCGAGAAATTTGGACTTCTTTGTCCGGTTATAAGATTGTAGCCGCACTCGTTTTCTCGAATGACGGCCCCTATAACTCATTGGCATCAAGGCCGGGTCTTTTTTGAGTTCGCAGCTGCGCTTATAGGAGCAACCAGCCCTCAAGACCTAAAATATGCACACCGTATAAATGATAATTGCTTCTTTTCCTGATAACCTCCTTTTTATTTGATATGAGAAAATTGAGTCAGCAAGCCGCCTCATTAAAAACCCATCCAGTCCCCAAGGGTGCCCCGGATAGGAAAAGAGTGCGTCTGAAACCTGCTGCCTGTTACATCGTTTTCTGCTAAGTGTAGTACGGACGTAGCTGAGCCACGTTCCATGGTCTATCTCTCTCTTGCATAGGTGCAGTAGTG
Source organism: Alopecurus myosuroides (assembly GCA_028641055.1). Lineage (NCBI taxonomy): Eukaryota > Viridiplantae > Streptophyta > Magnoliopsida > Poales > Poaceae > Alopecurus > Alopecurus myosuroides. The sequence goes on along the minus strand of CM054063.1, from coordinate 102,941,845 downwards.
TGAGCAGTGTCGTTGATTGTGGCCGATTCTTCTCTTGCATCTATCAAGTAATATGACCCATTATGCAGACTCCGGCTTACGATGAAAGGTCCTTCCCATGGTGGCGATAGTTTGTGCTTTCCCTCGTTTGTCTGAACCAAGCGCAGGACCAAGTCTCCCTCCTGGAAGACCCGGCTTTTCACCCGCCGGCTATGATATCTTCGCAAGTCCTGCTGATATATGGCTGATCTTTCCAAGGCTTGCTCCCTTTGTTCTTCTAACATATCCACGGCGTCTTGCCGGGTTTTCTCGTTCTCTACTTCCACATAAGCTGTCACTCTTGGTGAATCATGAATGATGTCGCTTGGTAATACCGCTTCTGCGCCGTAGACCATGAAGAAAGGTGTCATCTGGGTGGATCGGTTGGGTGTAGTGTTAATACCCCAGACCACGGAAGGAAGTTCTTCAACCCATGCCCCAGCGGCCCTGACACAGGGAACCCTCAGTCTTGGCTTTAATCCACGAAGTAGTTCTTGGTTCGCCCTCTCCACTTGCCCGTTGGCTTGCGGATGTGCCACTGATGCTACATCGAGCCTGATTCCATTGCTGCCACAAAAATTTTCCATCTCTCCAAGGGACATGTTGGTTCCATTGTCGGTAATTATGCTGTGGGGGTACCCGAACCGGTATATAATTCTTTTCAGGAACTTGACTGCTGTGGCCGCTTCGCAATTGGTGACCGGCATAACCTCCACCCATTTGGTAAACTTATCAACAGCAACTAAGAGGTGCGTCTTCTTGCAAGGTGACATATGGAAGGGGCCAACCATGTCCATACCCCAAACAGCGAACGGCCAAGTTAATGGAATGGTCCGTAACTCCATAGCCGGCACATGAGTTTGGCGAGCGTACCTTTGACATCCGTCGCACCTTGCCACTATCCGTTCCGCGTCTGCTAGAGCTGTGAGCCAGAAGAACCCATGTCGATAGGCCTTGGCCACAAGAGACCTTGTGGACGCATGATGCCCGCAATCACCTTCATGGATCTCCTTAGGAATCTGTCGGCCTTCTTCTGGTGTCACACAGCGCAAAAAGACTCCTGCCGCACTTCTCTTGTACAACTCTCCATTGATAATAGCGTATCCTTTTGCCCGCCTCACGATTTGTCTTGCTAGTACCTCCTGTTCCGGCAGTTCGCCCCGTGATAAGTATGCCAGATATGGCTCCGTCCACTCGGGAACGCCGTGTATTGTAGCCACGAGCTCCACGTCCGGGTCTTGATTTGCTAATTCTTCTTCAGACTCGGATTTAACTGACGGTCGCCATAGCTCGTCCACGAAAACATTAGGTGGAACTGGCTCCCTGCGTGAGCCGAGTCTAGCGAGTGCGTCCGCCGCCTCGTTCTTTCTTCTGTCTATGTGCTCCACTTCATACCCGGAGAAACACCCGGCAACCCTATCAACCTCCCTACGGTACGCTGCCATAGTGGCGTCCTTCCTGTCCCAGGTTCCTGATACCTGCTGCACCACGAGATCCGAGTCGCCAAAGCATCGTATCCTTCTAATGTTCATCTCCTTGGCTACCTTCAAGCCATGCAACAGAGCCTCATACTCGGCCACGTTGTTTGAGCAATCAAAATGAATCTGTAGCACGTAACTTAGTTTATCCCCCTTTGGCGATGTCAGCACCACTCCGGCTCCTGACCCCTCGTACTGCTTTGATCCATCGAAGTGCATGGTCCATGACTCGGAACTTGGAACTGCGGTAACCATTCCAGTGTGCGTCCAGTCGTTAACGAAATCAACCAAGGCCTGGGACTTGATTGCCGATCTGGGCTCGTAGCTGATATGATAATCTCCCATTTCTATTGCCCATTTGGCTATTCTGCCCGTCGCATCCGAGTTTCTGATGATATCCGACATTGGTATTGAACTAACCACTGTTATGGGATGTTCTTGGAAATATGGCTTCAACTTCCGGCTGGCCATAAAGACCCCGAACACCAATTTTTGCCAATGCGGGTAACGCTGCTTCGCTTCCGATAACACCTCACTGACATAGTAAACCGGCCTCTGGACCGGGTGACCTTTCCCATCTTCTTTGCGTTCCACGACAACTACTGCGCTGACGGCTCGGGGACCGGCTGCCACGTATAATAACATAGGCTCTTTAGGACCCGGCGCCGCTAGTACTGGCGCTTCAGATAACTGCTTCTTTAGTGCTTCAAACGCCTCATCTGCCTCCTGATCCCATACGAACTTATCTGATTTCCGCAAAAGCCGGTACAAGGGTATTGCCTTTTCTCCAAGCCTGGATATGAATCGGCTCAGGGCTGCCACACAGCCCGTGAGTTTTTGAACGTGCTTCAAATTTTCCGGTTTCTTCAAATTCTGGATGGCCTTGATTTTATCCGGGTTTGCCTCAATTCCTCTCTCGGAGACTATAAAGCCAAGTAACTTCCCGGCCGGGACTCCGAATACACACTTCGTTGGGTTAAGCTTCATCTGATACCTCCTCAAGTTTTTAAACGTTTCTTTTAAGTCATCAATAAATGTTTCTGCCTTCCGGGTCTTAATAACCACGTCATCCACATACGCGTGCACGTTACGCCCAATTTGATCCTCGAAGCACTTCTGAATACACCGCTGATACGTTGCGCCCGCATTTTTCAATCCAAACGTCATGGTTTTGTAGCAGAAGGCCCCAAAAGGGGTTATAAATGAGGTTTTTTCCCAATCCTCCCTTTTGAGTTTGATCTGGTGGTATCCCGAATATGCGTCCAAGAAACATAGCAAGTCGCTTCCGGCTACCGCATCTATGATTTGGTCTATCCTTGGCAGCGCGAACGGATCCTTTGGGCAATGCTTGTTGAGGCTCGTGAAATCGATGCACATCCTCCATTCATTTGTCTTTTTCATCACTAGAACCGGATTCGCTAACCAGTCCGGGTGAAATACTTCCATGATAAAGCCTGCGGTTAATAGTCGTGCGATTTCCTCACCTATTGCTCTTCTCCTTTCCTCGTTCATTTTTCTCAAACCTTGCTTCACAGGCCTGGCCCTGGGATCCACATGCAAACTGTGCTCTGCCAACTCGGTGGGGATACCCGGCATGTCGCTGGGTGTCCAGGCGAACACATCCGCATTTGAGCGTATAAATTCCACTAGGGCCTTTTCTTGCGCGTCTTCCAGATTGGACCCTATAGTGAACTGCTTGGTGGGGTCTCCTTCCACAAAATCTACTTTCTTGGTGTCTTGAGCCGCCTTAAATTTTACTCTTTCGTCTTCAGAGTCTGGTCTTCTCAATGCCGTGCCATCTTCCGGATCCACCTGAGACCGGTAATATTTAAGCTCTTCCTTTCTGCAGGCTTGCTCGGCCATCACCGAATCTCCCTCATCACACTCTGCTGCTATATCCCGGTTTCCATGGATAGTGATGGTCTGCTTGGGGCCTGGAATCTTTAACTGCAAATATACATAGCACGGCCTAGCCATGAATCTAGCATAAGCTGGTCTCCCGAACAATGCGTGGTAAGGACTGTGCAACCGGACCACCTCAAACGTGAGCCATTCTACCCGATAGTTATCTACCGACTCTCCGAAGGCTACTTCCAATGTAATTTTTCCTTCGGGGCGCGCCGAATGACCCGGCACGATTCCATGAAAAACCGTCGAACTTTTCTGTAGCTGAGACTCTTTGAGGTTCATGCGCAAGAAGGTTTCCCAATATAGGATGTTGATGCTGCTCCCTCCGTCCATCAATACCTTTCTCAATTCATAACCGTTGACCTGTGACGAGACTACTAACGCCAGGGTTCCAGGGTGCTCTATTCCTTCCGGATGATCCCTTCTGCTCCATGTTACCTCTTGCTCTGCCCATCTCAAGTATCCCGGGGTGGCCGAGGAAACTGAATTCTCTGTCTGTTTTAACGCCTTTTCGTCCCTGTTGGAAGTCCCTGTAACATGCACATGATATTGTCCTTTTAAATTGAGCGTACGTACCATACCGATGAAGATACTGATTTGGCCAATCGATACCGCGGACCCGGATTCAAGACGCTCCGGCTCTAACTCCCACCCGGAATTGTCCACTATCCTTGTTCCTTCGTCATCAGAGTAGATCTCGCCGACAACAAAGTTCTTCATGATCTTCCGAGCTTCTCCCGCGATGTAAACACCTTTGGACGCAGGCCCCACGGTGGGCGCCAACTGTCGTGGGATAATCACGGCAGATGTTACCTGGGGTAACTGATCTTGGGGCAAGTCGACACAGGTATTTGGGAGAGGGTTTAGCTCGAAGGAGGACATGGCGAAAGCAATCTAAGAACCGGAAAGTAACTCGCCGGATCTCGATATGATTATACTGGATACTCGATAACGGGTGTTACAACTATGACTCGAATCTCTGGCAAACTAAACCTAGGGGCCGGTTTATAAAGCACCCGCACACCCCTAACTTTCCCTTCAAGGCACATCTTGAGTCCTACTCGAACTGCACATACAAAGCCTAACTTTCCTTATCGCAACCCACAAGCCGGGTTACTAATCTCACAAGCCTTTGGGCCTTCTAGTAACCTCTTTACCCCTATCCGGGTATCGCTCAGCTCACCTCGGGCCGGATTATACCTTGACGTGGGCCTACCGGGTTACTATCCCCCCATCACTATCCAAGGTGCACGATGTGTTTCACGTGTCACAGCTCAAGAGGTGTTTCAAAGATCCAGATCGTGCAGTTGATCATGATTCCATTGAACTGCAAGATGATCTCTCTTATGAGGAGCACCCTGTTCGTATTCTCGATGAGACCGAGCGTAAGACTCGCAACAAGAGCACCAAGTTCTTGAAAGTGCAGTGGTCGCATCATTCCGATAAAGAGGCAACGTGGGAGACCGAAGAGGATCTTCGCAAGAAGTATCCGGACCTTTTCTCTTCTCCGTAAGGAATCTCGGGGCGCGATTCCTTCAAGGGGGGCGTTTTGTAACATCCCAAGTATGAAAAACCACCCCTACAATGTTTGTTTCTTGTTTAATTAAAGTTCTGCATCATGTCATCATACTCATTGAATTGTTTGCATTTGTTTTACTTTGTTTTCATTTGGTTTGCATCTGTTTGCTTTGTTTTCACAATTGAAATTCAAACAATTTCAAATGCTTTATTTCATACTTGCTCTGTTACAACCTTTTAAATAAAAAGTTCAAATAAAAACAACCATTTTGTTCCCCTGTAATCCATATTGTTCAACAACTAAAATGGTGGCTTTTAATCAATCAACTATTTCCAACTTGCATTCAAAAATTCAAATCAAATCCCAAACAGCACCCAATTTTCAAATTATGAAAATCACCAAAACAACTTTGATCATTTGTTCTAATTAAACAATAGGGTTCACCCTATTAAAAAGTTTGTTTTCAATAATAACCACTTAATAAGCAATTTCTTTCAAATTTGAGTTAATTACAAACATCAAGTTAATTTTAAACTTTTTGAAAACAGAATTTGGCAAGTGTTTGTTGATGACCTAAATAGCTCACCCAAATTTTTTTCTAAAATTTTCCTAACTCTAAAACCCTCTAATTTCTTCCATTTTCATTTCTGCAAAAAAAAAAAAACAGAAGAAGAAAATAGAAAAAGGAAAAAACGTTTCAGAAAGGGGGGGGGGGGGGAACCCACGCGGCCCAGCCCATCTACCTTACCCGCACGGCCCGCGTACCGCTTCGCGCCCCCCTCCTTTCTTCTTTCTGTACGGCGCCGCATCCGGCTATGCCACGGCGGCAGCAGAACCTCTCCGACGGCCGTGAGCGCCCCTAACCCTCTATAAATCCACCCTAGACCCCCCTGCGCATGCCCTAGCTACCCCTACCCCCTACCTACTCTCTCGCTGCCGATCCCCTCTCTGCAACCTCACCGGAGCGCCGCCTATCTGAATCCGCCATGACCACCGCCACCTCGCATCGTCACCTTCCCACCTAGCTACTGGAATCAGACCACCACCTCTCCCTCTACCGATTGAACACCACAGCAGCCGCGGAGGGAGTCCACACCGTCGCCGCCATCTTCCACGTCTCCGTCGTCGTTCTGCACCGCGCCTCTGCCACGTCTACACCGCCGGTGAGAGTCACCGTGTCCCCTCCTCTCTTCCTCTCCTGCTTGCGCGGGCACTCACTGCACCCCAGCAAGCACAAGCACACTCCAGCACGCACACCGCAGCACGGCAGCAACCACGGCTCGCCGCCGGCGACGTTTCTCTGACGGGGTTCAGTTAGCGAGCGCGCAGAAATTCAGTTAACTCGCAGATGAACTATAACCTGTACGCGTCCCCTTATCTGTCAAGATCTGAACGAGCACCGTATTGGCAACAGCGCGTGCAAGCGAGCGCGGAGGGCCTGGGTTCGAACCCTGGCTTCCGCGAATAAAAACCACATTTTTGCGCAGCGCGCTGACAGAGTGGCCCCCCTGTCAGCTGCTGTGTGGCACTGCTGCCACGCATGCATGCCACGTTGGCCCAGGGCCCAGTGGCAGTGCGCTGGGTTAGATAGCTGTGCGGTATAAAACGTTTTCAGCAGTTTTCTTTTTAAAACAAGTCCCTCTAAATTTACAGAATGGTCCTCCAATTTAAAATGCAAATAACTTTCATTTTATAAATCCAATTAATAAAAATAAAATATGTTTGTTGATCCAAATTTTATTATCTATCTATTTAAACCATTTGTAATCTGTTTTGAATAATTCAAATGCATCCAAATTTCAAATTCAAACAATTCATTTGTAATTTGAATAATTGCATAACTAATTCATGCTTAATCCAAATAATGCAAATAAAATATGTTTTCCATGCTATTTCAAACCATCTTCCCAAATATAAATTTTGTTTCATGTTTTGAATAATTAAAATTGCTTAAATAATTTAAACCTTGTTTAAATCATTTAAATTTGCTAAATTCATAATTTGCTCAAATTAAATTATTTTTGAACATGCAAAATATGTTTTCAAATCAGAAAAACATAATCTTTTCAAATATGAATTTGAATTAATGCTTTGAACAAATAAATTTCAAATAATACTCAAGCTTGTTTTAAATTCATTTAAAACTTGTGTAAACTTGTTTAATTCATAATTAAATCAATGTAATTCCTTTTTCAACAATTGAAACATGTAATCCACCTAAAATTTTGTGTTCTTTTCAAATATAAACTTTGTTATCTGTTTTGAACATTTTAACTTGATGAAAACAACAAATGCTTGTGTGACACCTTTAAGGAACCAAAATTCCTTAACTCAATAACTAAAATTCCAAAATGGTTAAACCTTATTTCCAATTGATTCCATTGTTATTATTTTTCTGTTTTCCTCATCCATGCATCATGCTAAACCACTTTCACCTGTTGATTAGTTGTAAAACAATTTTTTCAACCATAATTCATGGGCTTTTCGTAAGCAACTCAAAATTGCATATGGGTCCATTTAAATTGTGTTACCATGTCAACTAGTTTATATTGATGAATCCATTAACTTGACATGCATCATCCCATGATTGTGCACTATGCCATGATATTGATTGTTTATCTTTCTGCATTGTTTGTTTGCTTCTTCTCGGATAGACGACGACGTTGAGACAGACGATACTTACAGGACCCCTTCTGAGGATCTAGCTCAGTACCAGGCTGCTGAGTTTGCAGGCAAGTTATCACTCACATGAACCACTGTGTTCCTTTCAACATTGGTTACCAATACTTTCCGTTGCCTATTTTTGCTAGCTATATGTATCGTTGCTTCTGTTACAAACCTATCACATGATACCCTGAGCCCTGATATTGCCTCACCTCCCCTCCTATAACCCCGTTGTTTGAGCCCGTGTCTTACTAGCATGCTTAGGGTTGTTTTTGCTCGAGTCTGTTACCCGTTACTTTCTGTTACTATATTCCTATTATGTTCTGGGGCTCGATGTTAAACAATCAACATGCTAAGTTTGGGTAATAATAATTTGTTGATAAGGCACCGGTAGGAGGCCCGGCGTGGTTTTGAGGCCTGCTAGTGTCGACCCTAATAGGAAAAGGGTCTTGTCTACTGATCCATGATGAGCGCACTATCCGCATGTGGGAAGCGTGTATGGGCGCCCCCCTCAATTTGATTCGATTTGCATCTCGTCCAAATCGCCACACTTAGTTCGGGATTTCCATTTGATGCACGCATATGCAGGTACGAACCCGAGGGCAGGGTGGAACTTTTGTAGTCGGCATTTAGGGCGGCGTGGTCTTCCAGTGCTATGAGGGTCCCCTTTTCTTCGTGGGGCTCGATTAGCCGCGCACGCACATCACGTGGTCTTTTGGGCTTGATGCGAAGAAGAGTTGAGTTGTGTAGAGTGCCTCGCTTGGTGGGTTTGATTCCCGTCTGGCGGGATATTCTTACGTGTACGGCCAAATTGGTGCACCCCTGCAGGGATAAATCTTCTCGAGAAGCCGTGTTTTCCGCGGTTATGGTTAACTTGGTGAAAGTACTGGCTAACAAGTACTCAGAACAACTTACACCTAACTAATGATAACTTGACTACTAATAGCCATCTTGCCAAAATAACTTGAACCATCATTAATCCAACTGTGTGAGTTATCCTCGGATTGCTTCTTTGGATAAGGGGCGAGATCCAGGATGGGTTTGTTTGGTGGTTAGTTATAGTCGGTTACGATACGCTATCTTATCTTCTTTCTGATAGCCGGAAGTTGTAGTATGTTCTGTAGTTGGTTAGAGCAGCCAGTTGCAGCATCTTTTATCCCCTTCCTTCCGTTGAACCCAAAGCATCCGTGCTTGGTGTTGACGGGTTACACTTTGGTGAACTGTGAGTCTTGCTTGCCAGTACGTTGTTGTACTGACCCCTTTGGGGTTGTGGTTTTCGCAGACTACGCTTACGAGGATCCAGGTGATGGCTACTACGTGGAGTTTGACGAGGCTGCTGCCGAGTAGATAGCGGACCTGGGTAGGATCCGAGACATCGTGGATGGGCTCCATTTTCCTTTCATTCCCGGCTTCTTAAGCCAATTTGGATTTGTCTGTACTCAGACCCTTTGAATGCTTCCGCTGAGTTGTAATGATGTTATGTTGGGACATGTGTCCTCTGGATGATTGTATTTGCTATCTCTGCTCTAGTGAGAGCCATTTGCAACTTATTTCCATCTTTTGTGTCATAGAGATATGTTGTGCTATCATTCTGTTACAAGCCGTTGACGTACCATGTGTGTATGGTATGAAGTACGTCAATGGTAGTATCCTGATTTCTATGGGATAGTTTACGTCGACGCTGAACAGATAGGGGTTGGTTGTCACACATACGTGTGTTGGCCTACTCGTAAGAGGACGCGGGTGCCGGTAAGCCCCGTAATCCAATCTACTACTGTTCAACGGAACGGCGAGTATCCTTTAGATGTCCGGGTGCGACAAGCACCCTATTCGAATTCTCGATGAGACCGAGCGTAAGACTCGCAGCAAGAGCACCAAGTTCTTGAAAGTGCAATGGTCGCATCATTCCGATAAAGAGGCAACGTGGGAGACCGAAGAGGATCTTAGCAAGAAGTATCCGGACCTTTTCACTTCTCAGTAGGAATCTCGGGGCGCGATTCCTTCAAGGGGGGGGGGGGCGTTTTGTAACATCCCAAGTATGAAAACCACTCTAGAATGTTTGATTCTTGTTTAATTAAAGTCTTGCATCATGTCATCATACTCATTGCCTTTGTTTTCTTTTGGGTTGCATCTGTTTTCCTTGTTTTCACATTTGGAATTCAAACAATATTCAAATGCTCTGTTTCATACTTGTTATGTTACAAGTTTTCAAGTAAAAAGTTCAACTCAAAACCTCAATTGTTTCCATTTAATCCATAAGGTTCAACTATTTAAAATTGTGGCTTTTAATCATTCACTTAACTCAATTTGTTATTCAAATTCAAATACATTTTTTCCAAACAGCAACTATGTTGAACTTATGATAATTACAACACAATTCTAATCACTTGTTTCCATTTAAACCATATGTTCACCCTATTTAAAATCTTGTTTTCAATAATCACTTAATCTCAAAATTCATTCCAATTTGAACCAATTTACAAACAGCAAGTTATTTTGAACTTTTTGGAAAACAGAACTTGGCAAGTGGTTGCTGTTGACCTAATCAACTCACACAAAATTTTACCTAATTTTCCTAACTCAAAAACCCTAGTTTTCTTCCTAATTCTAGTTCAGCAAAAAAAAACACAAAAATAAGAAAAGAAAACTCACCAGCGGAGGGGAGCAGCACGGCCCAGGCCCAGCGAGCGGCCCGGTACCCCTTCGCCCCCCTCGCTCTTCTCTTTCCTGTACGGCAGGAAATCCACCGGAGCCACGTCGACGCCGTCGCGCGGGAACGACCACTGTGCGCCTGCACCCCCTATAAACCTACCCCCTAGGCCCCGAGCTGCCCTAACCCTAGGCCTACCCTATTCCCCTCGCGCCGCCGTCGTTCTCCTCCCTCTCTGCCGGAATTCCTCCCTCTCTGCCGGAATTCCCCCCTCTCTGCACCCGTACCCGAGCGCCACCACCACTTTCAGCCGATGATCGCCGCCGGTGGACGGCGCTTCCCCTCGGGCTAAGTACGGGAACTGAAGCCCCGTACTCCCCTCTTCCTCCTCGGTTTCTTCTCGTTGGCGGAGACCCACCGGAGCGACGCCGCCGTCCTCGACGCTGCCGCTGGCGACAACGACCTTCACCGAGCCGCTGCCTCACCTGCAAACGGAGGTGATCACCGTGCTCTCCCTCTCCTGTCCCCTCTCTGCATCCTGCACGCGCGCGCAACCACAGCGAGCCAACACATACATCCACCGCGAGTAGCCGCGTCGCTCGCCGCCGGTAGCCACCGCCAGTTTCAGTTAACGAACCTGCAGCGAAAAATTCAGTTTCAGTTAAGTAGCGAACCTGAACCTCAACCTGTTTGCGCATGCTATACTGACAAGATCGAATCGCCACCGTAGTGGTAGCAGCGCTTGCACGCGAGCGCGAGGGCCAGGGTTCGAGTCCCCTCTTCCGCAGGAAAATCCCCACTTTTTTTAGCAAGGGCACTGACAGGGTGGCCCCCCCTGTCAGCTGCTGTGCACGCACCCGTGCCACCGTGGCCCAGGGGCCCTCTGTCACTGGCTAGGGCTAGCCACTGCAGAGTGAAACATGTTTTTCTGCCCAGTTTTGTTTTCAAAATAAGTCCTTTTCCTTACAGATTAGTCCCTGCCACTAAAATGCAAATAACTTTTATTTTATAAATCCAAATAATAAAAATAAAATATGTTTGTTGAACCAAATTTAATTCTCTACCTGTTTATAACATTTGTATTCTGTTTTGAATAATTCAAATGCATTCAAATTTCCAATTCAAACAATTCATTTGAAATTTGATAAATTGCATAACTAATTCATACTTAACTCAAATAACACAACTAAAATATGTTTTCATGTCAAATTAAACCACCTTTTCAAATATAAATTTTGTTTCATGTTTTGAATAATTAAAATTGCTTAAATAATTTAAACCTTGTTTAAATCATTTAAATTTGCTAAATTCATAACTTGCTCAACTTAAATTATTTTTGAACATATAAAATATGTTTTCAAACCAGAAAAGTATAACCTTTTCAAATAAGAATTTGGTTTAATGTTTTGAACAAATAAAATTCAAATAATATCCACACTTGAATAAATTCCAATTAAATCTTATTTAACTTGTTTAATTCATAATTAAATCATTGTAATTCCTTTTTCAATAATTGACACATGTAATACACCTAAAATTTTGTGCTCTTTTCAAATATAAACTTTGCTATCTGTTTTGAGCAATTAAACTTGATGAAAACAACAAATGCTTGTGTAACATCATTAAGAAGCCAAAATTCTTAACTTGTTAAATAAAATTCCACACTTGGTAAATTTCATTCTACTTGCATCTAATGTTGTTACTTATTGTTCTCATCATGCATGCATCATGCTAAGAAACTTACACGTGGTCATTAGTTGTAGATCATTTAATCGAACATTAAATTCATGGGCTTTCCATATGCAATCCAAATTGCATATGGTTCCATTTAAACTTGTTATCTTGTCAATTAGTTTATTTTGATGCCTCCATTAATTGCCATGCATCATCCCATGATTGTGCATTATATTCTGTTATTGATTGTTCGTCTCTTTTCGATTGTGTGTTTGCTTCTTCTCGATTAGACGACGACGTTGATACAGACGAGACTTACGACACCCCTTCTGAGGATTTAGCTCAGTACCAGGCTACTGGGTTTGCAGGAAAGTTATCACTCACATGAACCATTGAGTTCCTTTCCACACTGGTTACCGATACTATCCATTGTCTACTTTTGCTATCCCTATGTATCGTTGCTTGTTCTCCGAACCCATCACATGATATCCTGAACCCTGATATTGCCTCACCTCCACACCTATAACCCTTGCTTGTTGCCTTAGTCCTACTAGCATGCTTAGGGTTGCTTGTGCTCGAGTCTGTTGTCGGTTACTTCTTTTACCTTACTTATTTATGTTCTATGGGCTCGGGTTAAATCAATCAACCTGTTAATGCTATGGGTAATAATAACATGCTGATAAGGCACCGGCAGGAGGCCCTGCGTGGTTTTGAGGCCTGCTAGTGTCGACCCTAATTAGGAAAAGAGTCTTGTCTACTGATCCATGATGAGCGCACTACCCGCATGTGGGAAGCGTGTATGGGCACCCCCCTCAATTTGATTCGATTCGCATCTCGTCCAAATCGCCTCATTTAGTTCGGGTTTTCCATTTGCCGCATGCATGTTTTTGCGAGCCCAGCGCAGGGTGGAACTTTCATAGTCGGCATATAGGGAGACACATTCTTAGAGTGCTATGAGGGTCCCCTTTTCTTCGGGGGCTTGATTAGCCGTGCGCTCAAGGTGCTTTGGGCTTGATGCGAAGAAGAGTTGGGTTGTGTTGAGTGCCCCGCTTGGTGGGAGGCATCCCATCTGGCGGGTTATTCTTACGTGTACGGCCAAATTGGTGCATCCCTGCAGGGTTAAATCTTCTCGAGAAGCCGTGTTTTCCGCGGTTATGGTTGACTTGGTGAAAGTACTGGCTAACAAGTACTCAGAACAACTTACACCTAACTAATGCTAATCTTGACTAGTAATAGTATCATTGACACAATAACCTGAACCACCATTAATCCAACTGTGTGAGTTATCCTTGGGTTGCTTCCTTAGTAGGGGTAACATTGGATGGGTTTGTTTGAAGTTATCTTTCAGTTGGTTACTATACGCGATCTTATCTTCTTTCTGTTAGCCGGAACTTGTAGTATGTCTCTGTAGTTGGTTAGTGCAGCCCGCTGCAGCTTTTATATCACCTATTCTTCCGTTGAACCCAAAGCATCCGTGCTTGTGTTGACGGGTAACCCTTTGGTGAAGTGTGAGTCTTGCTTGCCAGTACTTGGATGTACTGACCCCTTTGGGGCTGTGGTTTACGCAGACTACGATTTCAAGGATCCCCTTGGAGGCTACTACGTGGAGTACGACGAGACTGCAGACGAGTAGATAGCGGACCCGGGCAGGATCCGAGACTACGTGGATGGGCTTCGTCTTCTTTTATTTCTCGGCCTCTTAGGCCTATTTGGATTTGTCTGTACTCAGACCTTTTGAATGCTTCCGCTGTGATGTAATGATGATATGTTGGGACATGTGTCCTTTGAATGATTGTATTTGCTATTCTCTGCCCTAGTGAGGGCCAGTTGCAACTTATTTCCATCTTTTGTGTCTTAGAGATATGTTGTGGTATCATTCCGTTTAACGCCGTTGACGTACCATGTGTGAATGGTTCAAGTACGTCAATGGTAGTATCTTGATCTCTATGGGATAGTTTACATCGACGATGGATAAGCAGAGTTTGGTTGTCGCACATAAGTGCTGGCCTACTCGTAAGAGGATGCGGGAGCAGTTAGGCCCCGTAATCCAAGCATCTGCTATCCAGTTCGGCCCGGTGAGTATCCCCTAGAAGTCAGGGTGCGACATCCGGGTTCTTCTAGAATTCGGCTTCTGTGCGTCAGCTTACTGGGCCGCCCAATGGACCGTAGCCCACTACCATTTGGGCCACCCGGGTAATCTGGCACTTTGGACTGCCACCTGATATACCCCTATTCGGTATATATCCGACATCGTCACCTAATGTTACACATGAGGATGCTCCAATACAAGCTAATGAAGTAAGGACTGGTCCAATGACAAGATAAAGAACCAAGCTATTACAACAAAAGGTGAATTCACTCCTACTTGAGTATAATGTTTATAATTGTGAGAGCTTTATACTACCTAAATCCATGTACTTATGTATTCTCAGGTTTATTGATAACACAAGCATGAATGGAGGAGATCATGAAGAGGAGATGCACATGGATGAGGATGGACTAGAAGAGGAGATGGAGAACAAGTGCTACCATGGTGAAAACAAGAAATAACAATTGTTATGCATTGAAAACAATTGTTATTATGATGGTGACAAGGGGATGGTGCCTCCACAAGGTCAAATGCAATTAGTAGAAATCCTAACAATGTTAGGTATGGTTTGTATAGCATCATGGCCGCACCCCTTAATGGTGGGTCGGTTTGTATCCATTGTGGGTCGGTTTGGGTTGTGATTTTCCCAAACCAAGAGTCCTAGGTCGAGTAGGATTGGTGCTTGCGCAAGGACACCCCACTTGTGGCAGCACCCCCTCTCTTAAATAGATAGGATCCGAGCCATATCTCTTTAGACTACGTTAAACATTAAACCCTAGACCTCTAGATTGAATCAGCTTGTAAGCCTTCATCTGGAAGTTCATCTGCAAACTTTACGTGTTACCTGCTGTTCCACTGGAAATAAGACGGTACAGGACCACTTGTAGTCGGTGGATTACTTGTGCAAGAGTGTGGAGTTGAGAATATCCTTGGGGTTGCTATGTTTTGCATTGGCATCAGGGATCAGCCGGGAGAGTCATTAGTGGCGCACTAGTTATCAAATTGAAGTTATCTGTGAGTTCACTGAAAAGATTGGGCCACACCTTATCATCTTGTTATCAGATTTATAGGTTACCTCGGTGAGCTATCATATTTTCTCTTTAGTTTGAGTGATTTTTTTACCTATCCAGAAAATTGCCCCACAAAAATAGTTTAGTTCATTGCTATAGCCCTAGATATCACCTTAGTTTCAATTACTATAGCTGTTTTTGTGTTTGATTTCGTGTCACTTTTTATCGTTTTAGATTTGTTACTTTCGGCTAAGGTTAGGGTTCTCTGTTCCCCTGGTCGAAATCCTATAAAAAACTACAAAAAAAATCCGCTCCAGCTTGCCCTATACACACCCAATCCGAGTCCATCTAGAAATCCTACCGAGGCAGCATTTTCGTCAATTCCCTGCCGTGGCGCAACCCCCCACCGATCCCTACCCGAACTCGGATTCCGCCCGTCTCACGCTTACAAACACCCCACCCGCGCCCGTGTCACCACACACCATCGCAACCACAGCGCGCTGCCGCGGCACAAAAGTGCGCAAAACGCTGCCGCGCCCTGATTGGTTTCCTTCTGTCTAGACGTAACGCGCGTGCATACTGATTTCCACCGTAACGCGGTTACCAAAAGCCGTTTTTCTGTCCTGCGCGCTGCTGCGGCACAGTTTTGCTGCGTTTTTGCTGCCGTGAGCTGCTGTTTTCTGCCGTGAGCTAGTAAAGTCATTTTCTCTCAGATTTTTCTTGTTTTTCTTGTTATTTCCCGTTTTTATCACTAGGACTAATATATCCAACCTTTGTGAACCATAGCCACAGCCTTTCTGCAGCATTACAAATAGGAACTTGCCCACAAGTATAGCTATTTTGTGCTCTGACAGGTTGCTCATTTTCATCACCACCATTGTGTTCACTTGTTTATTGGTTCATATTGCTCCTAGTTGTGTTTAAGGCCATTGGAAAAATACAAAAGAATAGAAAAAGAGAAAAAGTATATAAAAAAAGAGAAAACAGAAAAATTGCAAAGAGGCCATATTGATACTATTGTTTACTAGTGGAGCTTGCTATTGTGACACTTGGTTTTTCATCGAGCAATCTTGTGCCTGTCAATTAAGAGCCTAGCTAGTGACTTTCTAGTGCATTGCAAAAACTCATCCATATATTTGCATTGCCACATTTGTCTCCATTATTGTGTGAGTTTCCTTGGGTATTTTTTATATCTTCACAAAACAGCAAATAGGACTTGTTACTTTGGTGATTGTTAGGTATCCATACCAAGCCCCACTAAATAACCTTGTTTGCCTTTGTGAGAGTTAAAAACCTGGGTATTCCCTTCTTCACATCAAATTACATTAATTGTCTCTACTTGTGGTAAGTATTTCTATTCACTTTGGAACGGTAAGATAACCTATTGTGTTGCTAGATTTTTGAGTGAGTTGTGAGAGAACACCACAACCTATACTTGTTTCTATTTCACTAACCTACTAATGGATCTTTCTAGTGATGACCTTGTGCAGCAAAAGAAGGAGCATAAGGAGAGAGTTAATTGGAGGGAGTATGAGGCTCTAAGAGATGTATTGACAAATCAAATAAGAGATAATCATAAAGATATCAAGCAATTTGTGACAGATGCATGTGATCCTTTATATGATGCTCTCCAAGCTATGGAGACCAAGATGGAGGAGACCCATAAGTTGGCCGAAAAGAACAATGGGGGGGGGGTGAAAACAATCAATGATTCTATTGCCCAACTAGCTACTACACTTGCTGGCCTTCAAACAATGATTCAAGCAAGGTTACCAATTGTTGATGATGATCATGTTAGTATCCATAGTGATGCTAATAATGGTTTGGAAGCCAATGGTGCTATGGATAACAATCAAGGCCGTGGAGCTAGAGGAGATAGATGCTAAGGAGGATATCATGGCCGAGCCAATATTTTGGGTGCAAGGAGAGTGCCCAATAATGTGATTCCTGAAAATCAAATAGAGGATGGTTTGAGTAAGCCCAAATTTTCTATTCCTTCTTCCAGCTTTGATACTATTGATGTAGAAGAATATTTGCTATGGGAGCTAAAAATTGAGAAGCTATGGAGATTGCATGATTACAATGATGATAGAAAAATAAAAAATGACTTCTTCTGAGTTTGATGGATATGCTCTTCGTTGGTGGGATACTACTGTGAGAAAGAGACAAGAAGATGGTGAATTACCCATTATCACTTGGCATACCATGAAGAGAGTCATGAGGGACAGATTTGTAGCACCCAATTACATAAGGCAACAATTTGATCAATTGCAACAATTGAGGCAAGGTACTATGACTGTTGATGCTTATTATCAAGAGATGGAGTTAATCATGCAAAGGGCACGTGTGAGAGAGCAATTGGAGCAAACAATGCAAAGGTTTCTTTCAGGTTTGAATTATAAAATCAAGGGCATTGTTAGGCATCACCAATATCATGATATGCATGAATTACTCCATCATGCTAGGGAGGCTTAAGCACATATTATTGAGGAGGCAAAAATTACTTCAAGAGCAAGAGGAAGGTTTCCATTGAGATCATCTACTATGCCTACTCCACCACCTCCAACTTCTGTTATTTGAGGTACATCATCATCCAAGGCCGAGCCCACTTCTTCTATTACTAGAAAATCATCACAACCAGCTCCTAGTACCACGGGTTCAAGTGCTTCTACTACAAGAAATAGAGATATTACATGTCATACATGTGGAGGAAAGGGGCACTTCAAGAGGGACTGTCCAAATACAAAGGTGATGTTCATTAATGAGAACAATGAGTATGAGACAGGTGATGATGTTGATCCTAATGATAATGATGATGATGGTTATTTGAGTGATACTCCATTGGATGCATATGCTACTACCATGCCATATATTAATTGCACACAAAAATCTTTGAGTGTGATTCCTAGTCCTGAAAATCAAAGGTGCAATTTGTTTCAAACAAAGGCTGTTATTGGTCCTAATATGGCTTGCAAAGTCATTATTGATGGAGGGAGTTGCATAAATTTGGCTAGCAAAGATATATGTGCAAAGCTAAATCTGAAATATTTACCACACCCTTGTCCTTATCATATACAATGGTTGAGTAGCACTGGACAAATCAAGGTGACCCATATGGTGCATGCGGAATTTCAGATCGGTCCTTATAAGGATACTATTGAGTTTGATGTGGTTCCTATGACAGTTTGCCACTTATTATTGGGGAGACCATGGCAATTCGACAGGAGTGTGAAGCATGAAGGAAGAGAAAATACTTATGAGTTGCATTATCATGGGAAGACTATTATTTTGAGGCCTATCACTCCACAACAAATTGTAAATGAGTCCCAATCCAAAATAGATGTGAAAGTTGAAAAAGAGAGTGAGAGGGATGAGGGAAAACAAAATTCACAAGCCTTGGGGAGTGGTAGTCAAAAAATTCGAGTGGTAAAAATAAAAATAAGAGAGAGAGCCTATTATGGATGTTAGCCACTAAAGAGGATTTGAGGGAATTTAGGGATGATCCTACACTATACCCTATTGTGCTTATTCACAAGGGAGAGATTTTGGTTTCTAATGACATGACCCCTATTCCTCTTGGTGTTTCTCCTGTGTTGCAGGATTTTGATGATGTTTTTCCAGGAGATATTCCCTCGGGATTGCTACCATTGAGAGGGATTGAGCATCAAATTGATTTAATTCCTGGATCAACTTTGCCAAACCGAGCCCCTTATAGAACAAATCCACCAGAGACAAATGGAGATACAAAGGCAAGTACAAGAACTACTAGATAAACGTTATATTCGAGTTAGTCTTTTTCCTTGTGCTGTTCCCGTTATTTTGGTTCCTAAGAAAGATGGTACTTGGCGCATGTGTGTAGATTGTAGAGCAATTAATAACATCACTATTCGTTATCGCCATCCTATACCACGTTTAGAAGACATGCTAGATGAATTAAGTGGTGCTACTCTTTTCTCTAAAATTGATTTGCGTAGTGGGTACCATTAAATAAGAATGAAAGAGGGAGATGAGTGGAAAACTGCATTTAAAACAAAATTTGGTTTATATGAATGGTTAGTGATGCCTTTTGGTTTAACTAATGCACCTAGTACTTTCATGAGACTAATGAACCATATTTTGAGAGACTTTATTGGTAGATTTGTGGTAGTTTATTTTGATGATATTCTTATATATAGCCACAATGAACATGAACACATTGATCATATTAGACAAGTTTTGCAAGTGCTAAGAGAAAATAAATTGTATGGCAATCTTGAGAAGTGCACTTTTTGCAAAGATAAGGTCATCTTTTTGGGATATGTTGTTTCTAAACATGGGATTGAAGTTGATACATAAAAAATTGAAGCAATTCAAAATTGGCCTATTCCAACTAATGTAAGTCAAGTTAGAAGTTTTAATGGGCTTACTAGTTTCTATAGAAGATTTGTGCCAAATTTTAGTACTACTGCTGCTCCATTAAATGATCTAACTAAAAAGGGAGTTGATTTCGAGTGGGGTGTTGTTGAAGACATTGCTTTTTATACTTTGAAAGAGAAGTTGATTTTGGCCCCACTATTAATGCTACCAAATTTTGATAAACAATTTGAGATTGAGTGTGATGCTAGTGGAATAGGTATTGGAGGTGTGTTAATGCAAGAAAAGAAACCTATTGCCTATTTTTCTGAAAAATTAAATGGTGCACAATTGAATTATTCTGTTTATGATAAAGAATTATATGCACTTGTGAGAGTTTTAGAAGTGTGGAAACATTATTTATGGCCTAAAGAATTTATTATACATAGTGATCATGAAGCATTAAAATTCTTAAAGTGCCAATCAAATTTGAATAAAGGACATGCTAAATGGGTTGAATTTATTGAATCTTTTCCATACATAATTAAACATAAAAAAATATTGGAAAATGTAGTTGCTGATGCTTTGTCAAGAAAGAATATGTTACTCTCAAATTTAGAAATTAAGGTTTCGGGTTTGGAGGGTATTAGAGATTTATATGATGAAGATAATGAATTTTCTATGCCATTTAATAAATGTACTAATGTTAAGGCATGGGAAAAATTTCATATACATGATGGGTACTTGTTTAGAGCTAACAAATTATGTATTCCCGAGTGTTCTTTGCGTTTATTCTTAATACAGGAATCTCATAGTGGAGGATTAATGGGACACTTTGGAAGAGAGAAGACATTGCTTATGTTAGCTGAAAATTTCTAGTGGGCACATATGAGAAGAGATGTGTATAGATTGGTGCAAAGATGCATTACTTGCAACAAGTCCAAGTCCAAGTTAAAACCCCACGGGTTGTATACTCCATTGCCATCACCTAGTACAGCATGGGAGGATATAAGTATGGATTTCGTGTTGGGCTTGCCAAGGACAAAAAGAGAACATGACTCTATCTTTGTGGTTGTGGACAGATTTTCAAAGATAGCTCACTTCATTGCTTGCCACAAGAGTGATGATGGTTCTCACATTGCAAATTTATTCTTTAGAGAAATTGTGAGATTACATGGAGTGCCAAGAACTATTGTTTCAGATAGAGATGTCAAGTTCATGAGTTACTTTTGGAAGACACTATGACACTATGGGGGAAGCTTGGAACCAAATTATTATTTTTCACTACTTGTCACCCTCAAACTGATGGACAAACCGAGGTGGTTAATAGGACATTGTCCACATTATTGAGAAGCATGATCAAGAAAAATTTGAAGGAGTGGGAGGAGTGTTTGCCCCATGTGGAATTTGCATATAATAGAGCTGTGCATTCAACTACTCAATTATGTCCTTTTGAGGTAGTTTATGGGTTCAAGCCAATTACTCCTCTTGATTAATTACCACTTCCAACACAAGAGAGAATTAATATGGAGGCATCCAAGAGAGCTGATTTTGTGAAGAAGGTTCATGAGAAAAAAAAGAGGCAATTGAGGAGAAAGGAAGACATGTGACTGAAAGAGTAAACAAGAAGAGAAAGGAAGTTATATTTTGGCCAGGAGATATGGTGTGGGTGCACTTTAGAAAATATAGATTTCCCACATTGAGAAAATCAAAATTGATTCCTAGAGGTGCTGGTCCTTATAGAGTTATTTCAAGGATCAATGATAATGCATACAAAATTGACCTCCCTATTGATGAGTTTGGTGTTACCAATTCTTTTAATGTGGCTGATTTGACACCTTACCATGGATATGATTTAGCATCGAGGTCGATGCCTTTTCAAGAGGGGGAGGATGATGAGGACATCCCTAGCTCTTCACGTATTGTTACACATGAGGATGCTCCAATACAAGTTAATGAAGTAAGGATTGGTCCAATGACAAGATCAAGAACCAAGCTATTACAACAACAGGTGAATTTACTCCTACTTGAGTATAATGTTTATAATTGTGAAAGATTTATACTACCTAAATCCATGTACTTATGTATTCTCAGGTTTATTGATAACACATGCATGAATGGAGGAGATCATGAAGAGGAGATGCACAAGGATAAGGATGGACTAGAAGAGGAGATAGAGAACAAGTGCTAGCATGGTGAAAACAAGAAATAACAAGAAATAAAAATTGTTATGCATTGAAAACAATTGTTATTATGATGATGACAAGGGGATGGTGCCTCCACAAGGTCAAATGCACTTAGTAGAAATCCTAACAATGTTAGGTATGGTTTGTATACCATCATGGCCGCACCCCTTAATGGTGGGTTGGTTTGTATCCATTGTGGGTCGGTTTCGGTTTTGTTTTTCCCAAACCAAGAGTCCTAGGTCGAGTAGGATTGGTGCTTGCGCAAGGATACCTCCCTTGTGGCCGCACCCCCTCTCTTAAATAGACAGGATCCGAGCCATATCTCTTTAGACTATGTTAAAACATTACACCCTATACCTCTAGATTGAATCAGCTTGTAAACCTTCATCTGGAAGTTCATCTGCAAACTTTACGTGTTACGTGCTGTTCCACTGGGAATAAGACGGTACAGGACCACTTGTAGTCGGTGGATTACTTGTGCAAGAGTGTGGATTTGAGAATATCCTTGGGGTTGCTATCTTTTGCATTGGCATCAGGGATCAACCGGGAGAGTTCTTAGTGGCGCACTAGTTATCAAATTGAAGTTATCTGTGAGTTCACTGAGAAGATTGGGCCACCCCTTATCACATCTTGTTAATAGGTTAGTCCTGGAAAACGTAGGAAAACATACGGAAAACACGTAGCAATTGGCATAATATCAACATGGAACATCAGAAATTTTAGATACGTTGGAGACGTATCAAGATAGCTCTCTGAAATTTTATGTAGCAACCATATTGTTTATCTGATATTTTCTATTTTAAAATGGCATTAAGTTTCTACTAGTGTCTACTCATATTAAAAAAAAATAGGAAACGTGCACGTGCGTTGCTACGGAAATAAAATAGAGAAAAATACCGATTTTGTTTGGCACCTTAGGTAATGACTTATAATTTTCGAATATCCTACGTGTCTAGACTATACAATGTTGTTTTTCTTCCACTTTCTAACCCTCCAAGGACAAACAAGATGTGTTGTTTATGTTCATTTTTACACTTTTAACATAGTCATGTTTCCTCTATTGCTGTATAGATTACTTCCTACCATGTTAGCAAAGTTTGCAGAAGATACTTAGCGATACTTCAATCGAGTAGATGTGTTATTCCAGAATTGTTTGTATTACGCCTAAATATATTACGAGACGTACAATAATCTTGATCAAGAACAACGAATGCAAATCAGCGAGAAAGAAATAATGTAAAGTGCCTTTTTTATTATTGATAAAAAATTAAAACCCACATACACATACAAGAATTTATCTATAAAGTCTACCATTATTCCTCTTGTCTGGACACATAATTATCATTCAAAAATAAGAATGATTATTAGTATAATTTCTCATTGGGAACAACATAATGATTGTTCTAGCTGACTAAAAGTTCAACTGTAGGACCCACGTATAATTTTTTTTGAAAAGAAAAAAGTGAATATTATTCAGACTACATAAAATTTTAAGCAATTAAACATTTTTATAATACATAAAGTAAGAGTTTTTCATAACTATACAATGTTAGGTGTTTGGCTAGACAACCGGTTACCTGACAGAATTAATTTACGAAGGTTAGTTATGGTACCAGCTTGTGACGGGAGATGCCAAAAATAATAATTTTGTGATAAATCCATGTACAACAAAAGTTGCACAGTTATTGAACCATTCATGCGATAATTTGTTGAAAAATATTGAAGGAATAAGTTCTTTAAGTTCCCGAGACTTGGTATTTTTCCTTACATGTAGTTTTAGAATGCAGCCGGCTTAGTTAACATTTGTCAGATTAGTAGTTGATGTATTCTGAATGTTAAATAGTCAAATACCACTCCGAATATATTGAATAACAATGATACCAGCATCCAACATCACACTTAATTAGGCAAAGACTACTCAGCAAACTTCAGCAGGTAATCATGGGTGTACGAACAAGTTACAATTTCAATC
Source organism: Alopecurus myosuroides (assembly GCA_028641055.1). NCBI lineage: Eukaryota > Viridiplantae > Streptophyta > Magnoliopsida > Poales > Poaceae > Alopecurus > Alopecurus myosuroides. Next base: position 102,918,345 of record CM054063.1, on the reverse strand, counting down.
ACGCAAGGGTATTAATCTGGTACATGTCACAAAAAACGACCAACTTCATGTACCTCCTATAAGAAAGGACGATCGATAGCTAGCTGGTAGTATACACAGACGACGATCAATCTATCTCATGCTAGAAAGAACATAGCTTCTTCCAGGCCTTTAATCCACCGCAGGCGTACAACTAACAATACACACTTAATCGATTTTCATGTAAAAAATAGCTAGCCAAATCGATCCCAAAATCCTCGAGCTCGTGGAAGGTCCGTCCAGTCGCTAGCGGCCGCGCGTTAGTTCCTCGGCGGTTCCGGCCGTCTGGCCGGCAAGACGTCGAGCAACAGCAGACAGCCTAGGATGGGATCTGAATGAGCAGCACCCGACGACTTCGAATGTGAGTATCTGGAAAGCCTCTGACGACCACCCCTATCAGGGAGCATGTACCCATGCCTTATTTGGATCATCAAGTCCCTGCCGTGACATTGGTGATACCCATGCCGACCTTGTACGGTTGTACACATCGCAGGCAGGCATCCAAACTGATCTGTCTCACTCGCCGACGAACCAAGCAGGCTACTAACGGTGCAGCGGCCACCGGAGGCCCCGCGAGCGGCCTATACTGTATTATTTCTTCATCCACCATGGTACTCTTCCTTCGTCCGCGCCTCGCAGCAGCAACGCGCCTGCGGCGTTGGCCGTGACGTCCATGGAAAGCAGCTTGGAAGCAGGATGACGAGCAAGGGTGGCCCGCCCTGCGCGTGCATCTGCAGCGACTGCCAGCCCGCCACTGTCCTCCAGCAGCCGCTACGATCGCCGTGGCCGCGAGTTCAAGACCTGCCTCTCCAGGGCCGGCCGCCTCGCTGACCTCGGCACCGTCGGCCCGTAACACCGGCCCCGACTGTCAATCTGATTTGTCCCAGCGGCCCCCTCCATGCCGGTCGCCCGCCCGTGCATCACCTTTCTTACGTACTAAGAGAATAGAACAGGGTCCTTCGATACATAGAGGCGAAACATTTTCCGTTTCTTTTACTTGCGGTGGCAATTGATGTAATTAGGGCAGAAAACAGGGGTACAATGAAAACGGGCGAAAATTTCACAAGAAGCCTTAATGTCTTTATTAGTAGGTAAAGATAAAGATATAAATATGAAGATAATTGAAATCTAATTCAAAATTAGTATTCGACTCATAAAATGTTTCTAAAATGTAATAAAACACCATATCTAATTATTGCTATTTTTTATTTAAAAATGATTTTAAATACTATTAGTGGATTATTTATATTTTCAAAATATAAAAATTTAAATGTGTTCGAAACAAGAAAATAAGGTTTCTATTTGATAGACATTTTAATTACAAGATCTTAGAAATTTATTTGAGGCAATTTGGATGTTTAAATCAAAAGTTATTGAAATAAATAAGATAACATAAATTAAATAGAAATGAAAAAGAAGTGATGACGTCATTGATGACGTCACCTTGTCTTCAACCTTCTGTAACGTATGTACTCCCAAAAATGCCGTTTTAATTGGATTAAATTCGAGCATTTTGCACCCCGATTGTGATATGGGGTGGCCCAATCTTCTCAGTGAACTCACAGATAACTTCAATATGGTAACTAGTGCGCCACTAAGAACTCTCCCGGCTGATCCCTGATGCCAATGCAAAAGATAGCAACCCCAAGGATATTCTCAACTCCACACTCTTGCACAATTAATCCACCGACTACAAGTGGTCCTGTACCGTCTTATTCCCAGTGGAACAGCAGGTAATACGTAAAGTTAGCAGATGAACTTCTAGATGAAGGCTTACAAGCTGTTTCAATCTAGAGGTCTAGGGTTTTAGGTTTAACGTAGTCTAAGGAGCTTGGGCTCGGATCCTATCTATTTAAGAGAGGGGGTGCGGCCACAAGGGGGGTTCTTTGCGCAAGCACCATCCTAATTGGACTAGGACTCATGGTTTGGGTTGGACACAAACCCAAAACCAACTCACAATGGATACAAACTGACCCACCATTAAGGGGTGTGGCTATTAATGGTATACAAACAATGCCCAACATTGTTAGGACTTCTAATGGGTGCATTTGATCTTGTGGATGCACCATCCCCTTGTAATCATCAAAATAACAATTATTTTCAATGAATAACAATTGTTATTTTCTGTTATTTCTTGTTTTCACCATGCTAGCACTTGTTCTCCATCTCCTCCTCAAGTCCATCTTCATCCATGTGTATATCCTCTTCATGATCTCCTCCTTTCATGCTTGTGTTATCAATAAACCTGAGAATACATAAGTGCATGGATTTAGTTAGTATAAAGTTCTCATAATTATAAACATTATACTCAAGTAGGAGTGAATTCACGTGTTGTTGTAATAGCTTGGTCCTTGATCTTGTCATGGGACCAATCCTCACTTTATTAGCTTGTATTGGAGAATCCTAAAGTGTAACAATAGGTGAAGAGCTAGGGATGTCCTCATCATCCTCCCCCTCTTGAAAAGGCATCGACCTTGATGCAAGATCATCTCCATGGTAAGGTGTCAAATCAGCCACATTGAAAGAATTGGTAACACCAAACTCATCAATTGGGAGGTCAATTTTGTATGCATTATCATTGATCCTCGAAGTAACTCTATAAGGACCATCACCTCTAGGCATCAATTTTGATTTTCTCAATGTGGGAAATCTATCCTTTCGAAAGTGAACCCACACAATATCTCCTGGCCGAAATATCAGCTCTTTTCTTTTCTTGTTTACTCTTTCAGCCACATATCTTCCTCTATTCTCAATTGCCTCTTTTGTTTTATCATGAATTTTCTTCACAAAATCATCTCTCTTGGATGCCTCCATATTAATTCTCTCTTGTGTAGGAAGTGGTAACAAATCAAGAGGAGTAATAGGCTTGAACCCATAAACCACCTCAAAAAGACATAATTGAGTAGTTGAATGCACATCTCTATTGTATGCAAATTCCACATGGGGAAAACACTCCTCCCACTCCTTCAAATTTTTCTTGATCATGCTTCTCAATAATGTGGACAATGACCTATTTACCACCTCGGTTTGGCCATCAGTTTGGGGGTGGCAACTACTGGAAAATAATAATTTAGTTCCAAGCTTCCCCCATAATGTCTTCCAAAAGTAACTCATGAACTTGACATCTCTATCTGAAACAATTGTTCTTGGAACTCCATGTAATCTCACAATTTCTCTAAAGAATAAATTTGCAATGTGAGAAGCATCATCACTCTTGTGGCAAGCAATGAAGTGAGCCATCTTGGAAAGTCTGTCCACAACCACAAAGATAGAGTCATGTCCTCTTTTTGTTCTTGGCAAGCCCAACACGAAATACATACTTATATGTTCCCATGGTGTACTAGGTGATGGCAATGGGGTGTACCACCCGTGGGGTTTTAATTTGGACTTGGCCTTGTTGCAAGTAATGCATCTTTGCACCAATTTATACACATCTCTTCTCATATGTGCCCAATAAAAAATTTCAGCCAACATAAGCTATGTGTTCTCTCTTCCAAAGTGTCCCATTAATCCTCCACTATGAGATTCCTGTATTAAGAATAAATGCAAAGAACACTCGGGAATACATAATTTGTTAGCTCTAAACAAGTATCCATCATGTATATGAAATTTATCCCATGCCTTAACATTAGTACATTTATTAAATGGCATAGAAAATTCATTATCTTCATCATATAAATCTCTAATACCCTCCAAACCCGAAACCTTAATTTCTAAATTTGAGAGTAACATATTCTTCCTTGACAAAGCATCAGCAACTACATTTTCCAATCCTTTTTATGCTTAATTATGTATGGAAAAGATTCAATAAATCAACCCATTTAGCATGTCTTTTATTCAAATTTGATTGGCTCTTTAAGAATTTTAATGCCTCATGATCACTATGTATAATAAATTCTTTAGGCCATAAATAATGTTTCCACACCTCTAAAACTCTCACAAGTGCATATAATTATTTATCATAAACAGAATAATTCAATTGTGCACCATGTATGTTTTCAGAAAAATAGGCAATAGGTTTCTTTTCTTGCATTAGCACACCTCCAATACCTATGCCACTAGCATCACACTCAATCTCAAATTGTTTATCAAAATTTGGTAGCATTAATAGTGGGGCCAAAATCAACTTCTCTTTTAAAGTATTAAAAGCAATGTCTTGAGGAACTCCCCACTCGAATTCAACTCCCTCTTTAGTTAGATCATTTAATGGAGCAGCAATAGTACTAAAATTAGGCACAAATCTTATATAGAAACAATCAAGACCATTAAAACTTCTAACTTAACTTACATTAGTTGGAATAGGCCAATTTCGAATTGCTTCTATTTTTTGATGTATCTACTTCAATCCCATGTTTAGAAACTACATATCCCAAAAATATGACCTTATCTTTGCAAAAAGTGCACTTATCAAGATTATCATACAATTTATTTTCTCTTAGCACTTGCAAAACTTGTCTAATATGATCAATGTGTTCATGTTCATTGTGGCTATATATAAGAATATCATCAAAATAAACTACCACAAATATACCAATAAATTCTCTCAAAATATGGTTCATTAGTCTCATGAAAGTACTAGGTGCATTAGTTAAACCAAAAGGCATCACTAACCATTCATATAAACCAAATTTTGTTTTAAATGTTGTTTTCCACTCATCTCCCTCTTTCATTATTATTTGATGGTAACCACTACGCAAATCAATTTTAGAGAAAACAACAACACCACTTAATTCATCTAACATGTCTTCTAAACGTGGTATAGGATGATGATAACGAATAGTGATGTTGTTAATTGCTCTGCAATCTACACACATGCGCCAAGTACCATCTTTCTTAGGGACCAAAATAACAGGAACAACACAAGGAGAAAGACTAACTCGATTATAACCTTTATCTAGTAGCTCTTGTACTTGCCTTTGTATCTCCTTTGTCTCTTGTGGATTTGTTCTATAAGGGGCTCGGTTTGGAAAAGATGCTCCGGGAATTAAATCAATTTGATGCTCAATCCCTCTCAATGGTGGCAATCCCGAGGGAATATCTCCTGGAAAAACATCATCAAAATCCTGCAACACATGAGAAACACCAAGAGGAATAGGGGTCATATCATTAGAAACCAAAATCTCTCCCTTGTGAATAAGCACAATAGGGACTAATGTAGGATCATCCCTAAATTCCCAATAATAAGTGGCAAACTGTCACAGGAACCACATCAAACTCAATAGTATCCTTATAAGGACTAATCTGAAATTCCACACACACCATATGGGTCACCTTTATTTGTCCAGTGCTACTCAACCATTGTATATGATAAGGACAAGGGTGTGGTAAATATTTCAGATTTAGCTTTGCACATAAATCTTTGCTAGCCAAATTTCTGCAACTCCCTCCATCAATAATGACTTTGCAAGCCATATTAGGACCAATAACAGCCTTGGTTTGAAATAAATTGCACCTTTGATTTTCAAGACTAGGAATAACACTCAAAGATTTTTGTGTACAAATAATAGATGGCATGGTAGTAGCATATGCATCCAATGGAGTATGACTCAAATAGCCATCATCATCATCATCATCATCATCATCATCATCATCATCATCATTATCATTAGGATCAACACCATCTCCTGTCTCACACTCATTGTTCTCATTAATAAACATCACCTTTGTATTTGGACAATCCTTCTTGAAGTGACCCTTTCCTCCACATGTATGACATGTAATATCTCTCTTTCTTGAAGTTGATGCACTTGAACCCATGGTACTAGCTGCTGGTTGTGACGATTTTCTAGCAATAGAAGTACTAGGCTCGGCCTTGGATGAAGAAGCACCTCGAATAACAGAAGATGGGGGTGGTGTACTAGGCATAGTAGATGATCTCAATGGAAATCTCCCTCTTGTTCTTATCTAATCTTTGCCTCCTCATTGATATGTGATTCGGCCTCCCTAGCATGATGTAATAATTCATGCATATCATCATATTGGTGATGCCTAACAATGCCCTTGATTTTATAATTCAAACCTGAAAGAAACCTTTGCATTGTTTGCTCCAATTGCTCTCTCACACGTGCCCTTTGCATAACTAATTCCATCTCTTGATAATAAGTATCAATAGTCATAGTACCTTGCCTCAATTGTTGCGTTATGTATTTGGGTGGTACAAATCTGTCTCTCATGACTCTCTTCATGGTATTCCAAGTGATAATGGAATTCACCATCTTCTTGTCTATTTCTCACAGTAGTATCTCACCAACGAAGAGCATATCCATCAAACTCAGAACAAACCAATTTTATTTTTCTATCCTCATTGTAATCATGCAATCTCCATAGCTTCTCAATTTTCAGTTCCCATAGCAAATATTCCTCCACATCCATAGTATCAAAACTGAAAGATGGTATAGAAAATTTAGGCTTACTCAATCCATCCTCTCTATGATTTTCAGGAGCAACATTGATGGGCACACGCCTAGCAACCAAGTGATTGGCTCGGCCAAGATATCCTCCACGACCTCTTTCTCCTCTATCTCCACGGCCATGAACATGATCCACCTCAACATTGGATTCAAAACCATTATTTGCATCACTATGGACACTAGCATTGTCATCATCAATAGGTGGTAATCTTGCTTGAATCAATGTTTGAAGACTAGCAAGGGTAGTAGTCAATGTAGCAATAGAATCTTGTATTGTTTGCACTTGCCCATTATTGGTCTCAGCCAGTTTATGTGTCTCCTCCACCTGATTCTCCATGGCTTGGAGAGCATCATATAAAGGATCAGATGCATCAGTCACAAATTGCTTGATATCTTTATGATTATCTCTAATTTGATTTGTCAATACATCCCTTAGAGCCTCATACTCCCTCTAATTCACTCCCTCTTTTTGGTCCTTCTTTTGCTGCACAATGTCATCACTAGAAAGATCCATTAGTAGGTTAGTGAAAACAGAAACAAGTATAGGTTGTGGTGTTCTCTCACAACTCACTCAAAAATCTAGCAAGACAATAGGTTATCTTACCGTTCCAAAGTAAATAGAAATACTTACCAACAACTAGAGGCAATTAATGTACTTTGATGTGAAGAAGAGAATACCCAGGTTTTTAACTCTCACAAGGGCAAACAAGGTTAAAGATCTCCTCCCAAAGCTTCAAATTTTCCCTCTTGTATTCAACGATCTGCTCTGTCTTTATCTTGTGAATGATCTTAATTTCACGCTCCGCCATCTTCTTGTACCTAAAGACTTCTTGCTCCAGCTCCTTCATCCTAGCCTCCAGACTGCCTTCTCCCTTAGGGCCCCGAACATCTTTAATATTTACCTTTCCATCCTTAAGCAACAATTCTTTGGGATGCATCTTCAACTCGTTCATATACGGGTTGATGACGTTCTCAAAGAAACTGTCCTTGGGAGATCCAGGAGAGGACATTTTGGCCCTAGATCTGAAGATGTAACTGGTAGAAATAGCTCGAAACGAAAACATGACGAGAAAACAATATACGCACATCGTGGGATCCGGGGGATTATATAGAATTTTTTTTTACAACGAAAGGAAAGTCCAGGTCGAAAACGAGCCAGAGAGGGGCTCCGGGACGCCCACACCATGGGCTGGCGCGGCCAGGGGTGGGCCCGCGCCACCCTATGGTGTGGAGCCTCCGGAATCCGTCTCCCTCTCGTTTCCGGCTCATAATTTTCATATTTTCCGTAAACAGTAAAAATATAAGTTGGAAGATGTTTCACGAACATTTTCTTACCAAAACTATTACCTATTTGAAAACTGACTGTGCATTTTCTGAAATATGCTTCTTAATGAACTCCTCCGGAATCATGGCTTGAATACAATCAACATTTTCATTATAAGGATCTCTGGAGATATAATGATTGAGTCTTTGGCCATTCACCACTTGCGAGGAGTTTTCTTCAAGGGAAACAATTTTAATTTGCCCCGAACGATATACCTCTTCAATAGCAAAAGGTCCTTCCCATCTCGAGAGTAATTTTCCTGCAAAAAATCAGAGACGAGATGTAAGGTCCGCCCTTCGAACCACTGTTCAAGGAAACCTCCGATACGCATACATTCATGATCCTAGGAATTCAGTCGTGAACAACATACCAAGTTGGTACACAGATACAATATCCATTACACGTTGCATAAACACTTACAAAAGGGGCATGGTCACTTGACCAAGCCTAAACGGCTGCCACGCAGGGCAACACACAACACACACAACGGAAGACTAAACACACACAAAACACGGTAGAGACCAAGTCACACCTTAACCTACAGGCTGCTGACCCGGAGACGATCCTAGTTCGCAAAGCCATCAGCTTCATACTCCTCCTCGTTGATCTTCTTCTAAGACTCCTTCTCAAATTCTGGCAAGTAGATACCAGGGGCGAAACCATAATGAGTACATTTGAATGTACTCAACAAGACATCCATCATGTAACTTACTAGATATGCAAGTATGCTTATATGGTGGAATAGGTAGGCTATAAATAGGGTTCACTATCAATGGTGTTCATATAGGATGACACCACAGTTGCAGTCAAATTAATATGTACCTTCGTTGAAGAAGATACTTCAGAAGAAGATAATATAATTTTATTTCTCTTGTAGATATCACATGTACAAGAGGTTTTGTTAAATAATATTTTCTCTTTGCAAAACTTCTTGGAATCAGTTTTCCAGAATTCTTGCTCAGAGGATAAAAGGTTTTCTTTGCAAAAGCATTTTTTTGTCTGTAAAACAACTTCTGGCTTTCCATCATCAGTACCTCCACGGTACAAGGTTTCCTTCCTTTCCGAACTTCCCAAGTTCAACTCCTTTTTGAAAACATTCTTTCTGAAAACATTGACATAATGCTAGCTACATGGCCATTCAACTGTCCATATCCGAGGATGCGGCTTCTTCGGAAAAGTTGTACTCTGCAGAGGTGTACACATCCACCAGATACAGTACACCTACCGTGAACAACCACGGACTGTAATAACAGTATGTAAACATCAGGTATCTGATCATAACCATTCACTATGTTCAAACTAGTATATGTCTATCTCTTCAGTCGAGTGTCCGCATCCCCGGAACCGGGCTAATCCCCGCCAAGACAGGAGCCCCAACTGCTGCGTCCGGAGGGAAAATTAATCCCACACTTTTTATGTCTCAACATTGGGAGTTTTGACGACACTCGGTTCGAGGGTTCGACGTCCCTTATAGCGATTGAGATAGAACACATACTAACAAGGACAAACTTCAAGTTAAGCCCCGTGCCCATGTTGGGGTAGGGTGGCAGTACGGTAAAGGTTGTCCGGCGAAGACTAGGTTATGTGTCATTTTTGAAAAACACGTTTTTCCCAAAAATGACCACTTCCACATTCCTCCGGAGAATAAGGATCCGCCTTTTCTCCGGGTTTTCCATAAAGCCTTTGTTTTGTAAAAACACAATTTTAGGGTGTCCACTTAGGGACTAGTATATTTGATGGTAATAAATACCATATGGTGGCTTATGGGCTTGGTAACACCAAGTATTAACTAATGGCATAGTATATATAATAGTAGTAATAGTATTTACTCAAACATAGTTTTTGGAAAGCAAAGTTTTGTAAAACTTTTCGGAAGTAAAACATGCATGATAGATAATGATAAGTGTATTATAACAACAAGCATCAATATGACTTTCCTTAAATCTCTTAATGTCCCTGGCCTTGAAGTAACTTGAACTTGACGCACAACTCCACAACTGCTTCTTCTTCTCCTTCGTTTTCTAGCGTCGTAAAGGAATAAAAGACACACACTCAGGTCTAAAGGGCAAACAACTAAGCTAAACAACACATACATCAACAAACGTTCACTCGCGAGTTCTCTCGAAACGATAACGCGAAAACTGTCTCACATAACTCTCACGGTTCGAAACTATCGTCTGACAACATGTATGGTTTAGAAAACCATATACCACATCTTACATACCATATATGGGGTGGTGTACCACTCTCATAACAATATATATAAAAGCTAAGAATATAGCTTGTGGGTGCAAAAGGTTAGGTTATTATGATAAAAACAACCAGCAGGACAATACCCATGGCAGTGGGTATTATCTACTGCAAGCAACTGTCACTTAATGTGCTTATGATTTAGTTGGGTGTTTTAGCTTCATAGGATACTTAAGCACAACCAATAACACAAGTATAAACTCATGCTATGGTGAAACATTCAAAACAAAACCCAATAAGCAAGCAAACAACACCACACATGAATAGACTATTTATTTACTATGTTATTGTTTACTTAGAGGTTTTGGAATCCATCAATCATGAAAGATTAGCAAAAAACCAGTACCTAAAAATCAAAGGATCAAGTCATAGAAATAACCTAAAACACAATCATCACTCAAGGTAATACCCCTATCAAAGAGGCATAAAAACAAGACTGCTTTTAGCATACTAGTATGGGAAATCTACACAAGCATGCTATAAGGAGTACTTACAATCTACAACTGTAGCACATGCAACTAAAGAATTCATGGCATCATAACAGAAGTAATAACTTCCTAAACATGCTATAATAAACTCACACACTTATAAAATAAAAAGACAACAACACTAGGTAATCTCATAATCTCTAGTGGTGACACTAGTCCATCACTAGAGAAGCAAACACCACAACAAGGATGCATAATCTTAAACAAGCAATACATGGATATAAATACCTACTAACAGCACACAAACCTTACACATGCTAGTAAGTACTACAATAGAATAATTTTATGTACACATCTATTAAGGGAGCATAAACCAATTCTAGTAATGCATGCTTTTCAAATAGATTAACTAGCAAGCAACCAAGGTATAAACTTCCCAACCAGTAGCTATACACTCAATGAAAAGTTAACTAAAACTTTTTCAAAATCCAAACACTCAATTATAAATCATTCACAAACAATCTATCAATCACAAGGAATTTAGTTTATTTGCAAACAATTTAATTTAGCACTCAATAGTGAATCATTTCCTAACATGATACTCCCAAGGAAACATTATGCTAACAAATGGATAACATCTAACATACTAGTATCTTCTGATAAGAAATAAATCCTCACTTGCATAAGTGAAAACAAACAAATATATTTTCCTTGGTGGAAAATAGAAATCAATCATATAATTAAAAAGGTTATTTTCACACATGTGTATGGTTGGGGATTTGCATCCCTAACCAAGATGCAATGGGACCAGTGGGTTATGGTCCCATTAATAGCAAGGTAAATGAGGTACTAAGCCTCTGGTTATTCATGACAAAAACTAGTATACAAGATAAATAATACAAAGCTATTTATTCTAGTGAAAACAATACTAGTGCAAACTAAATAACAAGACTTGCACATGCTTTGCTACAAAAGAACATGCAAGATAACAGAGGTATTAACTTCAAAATAACAGTACCAAAATGGTACTAGATCCATAGCAAACATAGCTAAAAATAAACTCAATCAATCACACAAAGATCTAGCTCTCACAAAAATTCCAAATAATAAAACTAGAAAGCAACCAATGCTATTTCCATTTTTATTTAGATTTCCAAAACATGCACACACTTTCTAAGGTAGATGTACTGTAAGGAAACAACTTAATAACAAGTCCTAACAACTCCATACATGCTAGGAAGCAAGATTAAATCAAACACAAATTCATTTCTATCAAGAACACACAAAGAAACAAAAACAGGAAAACTACTGTTTCCAGATCTGTCCACCAAAAATTGTCTAGAGCTTAAAAAATTAATCTAAGCTAGGATAATATAGATCTAGTCAATACCAAACTCATCCAATTGGATTTTCTCCAAAAATCATTTTTAAACTCATTATAAAAATCATAGAAGAGCCTACTGGTCTTTTAGTAATCTGGATGGCATTTTCATTATATAACTCAGCTTGATGTGAGGTTAGGTTCATCGGACAGATCTTTTCAATACCTATCCAGGACATTTTTGTTTGTTCCATTTTGTTACATATTTTAAAAGTTATGGTCAAATCATCCTCACAGATAGTCTGTGGAAAAACATTTATTGTGCCCAAAATATTTGTCAAAAGTAGATCTGCAAATTTTATATGGTTTAGATTTTATATCTTAGGGTCCATGAAATTTTCCAGATTTTATTTCACAGTTTTAGTATTTTTACAACGTCCAAAGTAAAAGTGTCCAGATATGTTAAAAACAAAAAGATTAAAAGCATCTCAGCGCGGGCTGGATCCACTGCGGCTGCGGCCCAGTTAGGCGCGGGCGCGGCCGAGCGCAGCACAGAGCACGCGCGCGGCGCGGGAAGGGTGGAGTTCAAGCGTGGCCGTTGATCATCAGATCGACGGCTCGCTGCATCTCTTCCTCCTCGCGACCCTCTCTCTCTCTAGCCCGAAAATGGCCGGCGGCGAAAGACTCGGGGGCGCTCACCTAGGGCTCGGGGAGTGGCTGCGTGGGCTCGGTGGTGTCCCTGGGTGTCGAGGGTGTCGAGGGGCGGTAACGGCGGTGACGGGCGCGGCTCCGAGCGGCGGCGCGAAGCAGACGCCCGTGGCGGCGCTCCCGGACGGCGGCGGCGGATCTGTGCACGAGAGGCCATGGGAAGGGGTCAGGGGGACTCAGGGAAAGGTGGTGAGTGGATCTAGGGTAGTGGGGAGGGAGGAGGGAGCTCGGGTCGAGAAGCACCTTGTCGTGCCCGTGGTGGTCACCGGCGGCGTGGGCACGGCTCGGGCGCGCTCCGGGGGCTCGGGCTCGGCTTCTTCTTGGTTTGGGGAGGCATAGGGAGGTATGAGGGAGGGCAGGGCGCAAGGGGAGGGGTGCTGGGTACTTATACCCGTGGTGAAAAGCACAAGGCCAAAAATGGCCACTCGGGTCATGTCATGAAATGGCATGAGCAAGCCCTAGGGCATTTGGTCATTTCCCTTCGAGTGCACATGGTGTACTAGGTCAAGTACACATAGGACATGGGCAAGGTTTGCCTTTGGAGGCAAGGGGAGGCAAGGGGAAAGTCAAGTGGGTCTAGGTATGGGTTGCCCATACTTGCTTACCTCACCATTTCTCTCTCTCATTTTCTTCATGCCTAAGGCTTCTAGAAGGTATCCAATGCATGCTGGTTAGAGTACATTAATTGGTCAACAAGTTAGCTCAGGACTAAACTCAAAATGTGCAAAGAAACATCAAGAAAAGGAGTGTGCAAAAGTGTATCCCTTACTGTTCATTTGCAAAATTCAGAAAATTCAGTCTTATGACTTAGAAATTTTTAAGTGTTGAAAACAGATAAAAGTGGAAAAAGTTGAGCTTGTTTTCAAGGCTCAATGGTTTTCCACAATTGGTTTTCAAAGTATGGATGTGTTAACCATGTTATATACTTTCATAAAAAACTTTTGAAAACAATTTTGAAATAAGTTAAGGCCATGAAAACAATGTGGAAAAAGGCCTACTTTCTGTTTTTATCTGTTTCTCAAAACTGTCTTTTTCTGCCTTAATTTTATACCACAAAAAACAACAAGCAAAAGATAGTTTTTATTTGTTAAAAAATAAAAGTAAGCTTATAGTTTGGTAGTATATATATCAAGGATTAATTAAATGCCAAGGAATCATAAACTAACAATTTATAGCTTAGTGAAAACAAGTGTAGAAAACAGGTACTTGGCTTTATTTTCAGATATTGTTTTCCATAGAAAACTTAAAAGAAAACTTTTATAAATCATTTTGAAAACTTGTTTTCTTGGATCCAACAAAGTTAAAAGTTTGTTTTAAGATGCAAACAAGAATGATCCAAGTCTTGGAATAAACTCCACTCAGGTAATAATAGGAAACATCAGGGAAAATTAATAGGAATGTTTTCAGAAACATTTGGTATAGATTTTATCCAGAAACAAAACTTGTGTTGAAAATATGTTTTAGATCATAAACATATGTTAGTCCAAACAATCATGTTGTTATAAAAATAATTTGTTGGCCCTAATATTTGTCTTCTTGAGCACAGTCCAAGAATCCAAAAACTGGGGTGTGACACGAGACCTATACAATAGGACTTTTTCACCAACATGAAATTCTCTTTTAATAATTCTCTTATGATGACATCTTTTAACTTTCTCTTTAAAAATCTTAGCATTTTCATATGCTTCACTCCTCCATTCATCTAAAGAACTTAAGTCAAGCAACCTTTTCTCACCAGCAAGTTTAAAATCTCTATTTAGGTCTTTCACTTCCCAATATCTAATTCTAAAGGCTAGTGACAAGCTTTTACATAAACCATTTTATAAGGAGACATGCCCATGGGATTTTTGTAAGAATTTCTATAAGCCCATAGAGCATCATTTAACCTCTTAGCCCATTTTGTCTAGATTTGGTAACAATCTTTTGCAAGATAGATTTGATTTCTCTATTTGATAATTCTACTTGCCCACTAGTTTGAGGATGATAGGGTGAGGAAATTATATGATTAACATCATATTTATCAAGGGTTTTTCTAAAACCTCCATGAATAAAATGAGAACCCCAATCAGTCATAAGATATCTAGGTACACCAAACCTAGGGAAAATAATATCTTTAACAATTTTTAATGAGGTTTCTCCATCAGCACTTTTAGTAGGTATAGCCTCTACCCATTTAGTAACATAATAAACAATAACAAGAATATGTGTATAGCCTTGTGAAGGAGGGAAAGGACCCATATAGTCAAAACCCCAACAATCAAATGGTTCAATAACAAGAGAATAATTCATAGGCATTTCATTACGTCTAGAAATATTTCCAACCCTTAGACATTGATCACAAGATAAAACAAATTTTCTAGCATCTTTAAAGAGAGTAGGCCAATAAAAACCTGATTGTAGAACCTTATGTGCAGTTCTATCTCCAGCGTGATATCCTCCATAAGCACTACTATGAAATTTTCTTAATATCTCTCGTTGTTCAATTTCAGGAACACATCTTCGCATAATACCATCAAAACCTTCTTTATATAAGTGTGGGTCATCTGAAAAATAATGCCTCAAATCATAGAAGAATTTTCTTATTTGCTGAGCTGTAAAGGTAGGAGGCAAATACTTCGAAACAATAAAGTTAGCATAATCAGCATACCATGGACTCTCTTGAGAGCTCACTTTTATTGCAGCTAACTGTTCATTAGGAAAACTATCATTAACAGGAAGAGGGTCATCAGGGATATTTTCTAATCTAGACAAATTGTCGGCAACAGATTTTCAGCACCCTTTCTATCCACAATATGTAAATCAAATTCTTGTAAAAGAATCACCCATCTAATAAGCCTAGGCTTAGCATCTTTCTTTTCCATTAGGTACTTAATAGCAGCATGAACAGTATGAATAGTAACTTTAGAATCAACAATATACTGACGGAATTTATCACAAGCAAAAACTACAGCTAGGAATTCTTTTTCAGTGGTAGCATAATTCTTCTGAGCAGCATCAAGAGTTTTACTAGCATAATGAATAACATTTAACTTCTTGTCTATCCGCTGTCCAAGAACAGCACCTACAACATAATCACTAGCATCACACATAATTTCAAATGGTAAATTCCAATAAGATGGTTGAACAATAGGGACAGATATTAAAGCCTTCTTTAAAATTTCAAAAGCTTCTCTACAATCTTTATCAAAAACAAAAGGTACATCATTTTGAAGAATATTAGTAAGAGGCTTTGATATTTTAGAGAAATGTTTAATAAACCTTCTATAGAAACCAACATGACCAAGAATACTACAAATACCTTTGACATCCCTGGGACATGGCATTTTCTCAATAGCTTCAACTTTAGCTCTATCGACTTCAATGCCGCTTTCAAAAAATTTATGTCCAAGAACAATCCCTTCATTAACCATAAAATGGAATTTCTCCCAGTTAAAAACAAGATTAGTCTCCTCACATCTCTGCAAAACTTTATCAAGATTCTGCAAACAATTATCAAAAAAAGTTCCATAGACGGGCAAATCATCCATGAAAACTTCCACAATTTCTTTACAAAAACCATGGAAGATAGCAGACATGCATCTTTGAAAAGTAGCAGGAGCATTACATAAACCAAAAGGCATATGTCTATAAGCATAGGTTCCATAAGGACAAATGAAGGTTGTTTTCTCTTGATCAAGATTTGTAACAGCAATTTGAGAGAACCCAGAATAACCATCAAGAAAGCAGAAATGAGTTTTCTTAGACAACCTTTCTAACATTTGATCAATAAAAGGTAAAGGATAATGATCTTTCTTAGTGACTTTGTTAACCTTTCTAAAATCAATGCAGATCCTATAACCAGCTACTACTCTTTGAGGAACAAGTTCGTTATTTTCATTTGGCACAATAGTCATCCCTCCTTTCTTAGGGACACAATGCATAGGACTAACCTATCTACTATCAGCAATAGGATAAAAAATGCCAGCATCAAGGAGTTTCAATACCTCATTTCTTACCACATCCTTCATTTTAGGATTTAAACGGCGTGGATGTTCAACAACTAGCTTTGCATCAGGTTCAATATTAATAGCATGCTGACATATAGCAGGAGAAATCCCCTTCAGATCATCAAGAGTATAACCAATAGAACTTCTATGTTTCTTCAATATCCCCAATAATCTATCCTCTTCTCTATCAGAAAGTTGAGAACTAATAATAACATGATATAATTTCTTATCATCAATATGAGCATATTTAAGATTATCAGGCAAAGGCTTCAAATCAAAAACAGGATCTTCGTTGGGTGGTAATGTTGTACCCAAATCTTCCACAAGTAAATTATGTTTCAGCATTGCTGGCTGATGTAGGAAAATCTCATAAATTTCATTCCTTTCTTCCATAAAGACATCACTTTCGTGATCTTCCATGTGTTCCTGCACAGGATTGTTAGGAGCAAGAGCAATAGCAGCCAACTGTTCAACTCTATAATTTTCATTAGGTAATTCAGCTTCATAGGGTGCTTTAGCAAATTTGGAGAAATTAAATTCATAAGATTCTCCATCAAATTTTGTAAGGATTTTCTCCTTTTTACACTCTATAACAGCACCACGAGTATTTAAGAAAGGTCTACCAAATATGATAGGACAAGTATTACTAGCAGAAGTGCCTAGTAGTAGAAAATCAGCAGGATATTTAGTTTTACCACATAAGACCTCCACATCTCTAACAATACCAATCAGAGAAATAGTTTCCCTATTAACAAGTTGAATGATCACATCAATGTCTTCAAGTTCACAAGAACCAATTTCATGCATGATTTCATTAGAAAGCTCATAAGGAATAGCACTAGAACTAGCACCAATATCACATAAACCATAATAGCAATGATCACCTATCCTAAAAGATAGCAAAAGAACACTAGGTTTCCTAGATTTACTAGGATGAGAGACAATATTAGAAGCATCTTCACAAAATATAATGTGTCCCTCTTCTACATTTTCAGAAACAAGGTCCTAGGTTCTACAATTAATTGTTCCTCAGGTTCTACAAGTTTCTTTGCATTTTTATTAATCACACTAGCTAACACTGAGTGTTCTTTTACCTTAGCAGGGAAAGGCATTTTCTCAATATAAGGTTTAGGCACAATAGAATCAACAATATGAACCTCTATATCTCTAGCAGGAGCACAATTAATAGTATCTTTATAAGGTGCATGGTACTTATCCCATTCGTTTTTAGGAATATCAATGTAAGAAGCAAAAGCCTTATATAAGTTTGCAGCAACTTGAGAATCAAGACCATAAATAACACTAACATTATGAAAATCCTCACATGACATAATTTTTTTAATGCATTCATAGTCATAATTTATACCTGACTTTCTACCTTTGTCATTCTCCCATGCTTAAGTGTTTTCTTGAATGCGGTCAAGAAGATCCCATTTAGCTTCATCCTTGATACTTGTAAATGATCCAGAACAAGAAGCATCTAATAAATCCTTATCATGAAGAGGAAGCCTTGCATAGAAATTATTAATAACAATAATACCGGGGAGCTCATGAATGGGGCATTTGAGCATTAATAACTTCAATCTCCCCCATGCTTGGGAAATACTCTCTCCGTCATGAGGCGAAAAATTATATATATATATATATATAATTCCAATCTCTATGGATTTCACTTGGAGGATAGAATTCAGAATAAAAGAGAGGTACAATTTCCTCCCACTCAATAGTCTGGCTATTTTTTAGCAGTTTAAACCATTCAGAGGCTCGGCCTGTCAATGATAGAGAGAATAATTTCCTCTTCACTTGGCTCATCGTAATACCTGCACACTTGAAGAACTCGCATAATTCATGTAAAAAGAGCAAATAATCACCAGGATGGACATTTCCATCACCTGAATAGCAGTTATCCATAACATGTTTAAAAATCTTTATAGGTATTTTATAAGGATCCAAATCATAAGGCGGTAGGTCACGTACTACCCTAGCAGTGAGAGCAGTGCCCGCAAATAAGGACTCAAGAGGAGTTCCAAACATAGCGTAATAAAGCAGTAGACAGTAATAAAAAATAACACTTACAACAAAAGCTTCCTTTGTCAATTCCACTTCCAATAGCGCTTCACTCCCTGGCAACGGCGCCCGAAAATAGTCTTGATGACCCACAAGTATAGGGGGTGTATCATAGAACTTTCGATAAATAAGAGTGTAGAACCCAACGAGGAGCAGAAGGTGTTGAGAAGCGGTTTCGATGAAGGAATAACTGTAAATACTGGAAAATAGATTTGTACGAGTTTTTGATATTTCAGATAAATAAAGTGCGAGTAAATAAAATACAGTAATAATAATTGCAGCAAGTGGCCCAATCCTTTCTTCAGAAAAGGACAAGACGGTGAGTTTACTTATGATTAACAAACGTTCTCAAGGACACACGGGAGGTTTCTGTCAAGTGCTTTTGTTCCATGCAGTTGAATAATTTTGGTGTTTTGATAAGTGTTGTGTGGGTGAACCTATGCTAATTTACCGTCCCATCCAAGAGTAATACATACTTGTGATTATATCCCTTGCAAGCATCCGCAACTACAAGAAAGTAATTAAGAAATAAATCTAACCACAGCTTCAAACTCTAGGATCCTACGCTCCCTCATGTAATGGTTTCCTAAAGGGGGTTTAGGTTTCTGTCACTCCGGCAACCCCAATATTAGTATGAAAATACACGATGCATTCCCCTAGGCCCATAAATGGTGAAGTATCATTTAGTCGACGTTCACATGACACCACTAGGAGAATAACACCACAACTTAAATATCAAACATTAATTATTATTCAACATTACTTCACTACTAACAACTTGACTTCTCCCATGTCCTCAAGAACAACACGAACTACTCACAACACATCATATGGATAATGATCAGAGGTGATATAATGGATGATAACAATCTGGTCATAAAGTTCAAACACCGATAAATCTCACAAGCATCAACTACTAACAAGTAATCCACACCGAGAGAGAGACCTAATGCAAAACAACGATAAAGGCCCCTAATTGTTACATCGGGATAAAGGTGGATGATGAGGGTGCTGGTGCTGGTGATGATGATGATGATGATGACGATCTTGATGATGCCCGGAGTGATGACGGTGACGATGGCGGTGATTTCCCCTCTCCGAAGAGGAATTTCCCCAACAGATTTCTCCCTGCCGGAGAGTTTTTCTCTCTCCAGTGTTTTCCGCCCCGAGGCGGCGGCGGAATAATTCTTCGGGGATGGAATGAGGCTTAGGGTTCCCTGGGGCCAAGCACGCCAAAGATGACCCCCAGAGGTGGGCTAGGGTGGCCACACCCCTAGGTGGCGCGGCCAGGGGGAGGGCGCGCCAGCCCTAGGTATGGGCCCCTGGTGGCCCCCTCTGTCTCCCTTTCTGGCTGAGTTCCTCCTATGAACTTTTAGGAACCACCGTATGCCCCCCTTCTTCTTATGATCTTCTGAAATATGGTATCTCGACGGTGCTTTTTCCATCAGATTTCTGGTCCCGGTGTTTATTCTCCAAAAATTATAAAAAATGCAAAATAAGATAAAATAACATAAGAGATGCATCATAACATGAAATATATCGATGAATAACAGAGAACTTTGATATAAAATAGTGATGCAAAATGGACGTATCAGTTCTGCAGCGGCTTTTAGCATGTTTATAAGCCGGCTAGGTGACAAAGCTCTGCCATTATACAAGCTGTTGCAGAAGTCCGACAAATTTGAATGGACAGAAGAGGCGGACAAAGCATTAACCCAGCTAAAAGAAAACTTGATGAAAGCTCCGATTTTGGCATCCCCAAAAGACGAACAACCCATGTTACTGTATCTTACAACAACTAACAGGGTTATTAGTGCAGTGGCAATTGTTGAAAGACGGAAAGATGTGCAAAGTATTCCAGATCAACACCCGGTATATTACGTCAATGAGGTATTTTACGAATCAAAACAAAGGTATCCACATTATCAAAAGCTGGCATATTTGCGTATTTTTCGCATCTCAAAAACTCCGTCATTACTTCCAAGGACATTACATAATAGTGGTAAGCAAAACACCACTAGGGGATATTATAAACCATGCGGGTGCAACATGCAGAGTAGCCAAATGGGGCATTGAGCTCGTTGCGTTTGACATTAAGTACCAACCCCGGACGGCAATTAAATCCTAGGTGTTGGCAGATTTCGTGGCTGATTGGACAGAAGCAATGGAAAACACACCAATGTCAGAGTGGAATATTGGATCATGCATTTCAATGGATCCAAAATGAAAGAAGGCGCTGGAGCTGGTGTAGTGCTTAAATATCCAAAAGGTGACATGATGGAATATGTATTACAAATACACTTCAAAGCCAGCAACAATGTGGCATAATATGAAGCATTGCTTCATGGCTTGCATATTGCAAAAGAGATAGGCATCAATCGTATACTTTGTTATGGTGACTCGGATTTGGTGCAACATCAGCTAAACCAAACATGGGATGCCAAAATCCCCATTATGGTCGAATATCGGAAAACAGTGGACAAGTTTGCCATTTGCTTCCTAGGATTCTAAGTACTTCACATCAAAAGGGAAGAAAATTGGAAAGAGGATGCTTTGGCCCGCATGGGCTCGGAAAGAGTTAAAACTCTACCGCCTAGTGTGTTTTTCCAACATTTGCGTAAACCATCAATAAAAGGCGGATACGTTGATTATCCTATAGTTTCCGAGTCAATAGAAGTTCTGTTTGTTTACCCGGATTGGAAAATTCCGTACTTAAGCTTCTTAGTCGATCAGAAGTTTCCGGATGGAGGAGACGAAGTCTTGCAAAGCTAGATACAACGCCGATGGAAAGGATACAAGGTAATCAATGGTTTCCTGTATAAGCGCAGTACTATCAGAATTTTTCAGCGATGCATTTCGCCAGAAGAAGGACAAAAAATTCTGCAAGAAATTCTTGCAGGAGATTGCGGACATCATGCTCAGTCAAAAAGCATAGTTAAAAAAGCATTCCGTGCAGGGTTTTTCTGACTTACAGCCAAGGCATACGCAAAGCACATAGTGAATACACGTGCCGGATGTCAGTATTACGCCAAGCAGACGGATATGCCAGCCCAAGCACTCAAAATTATCCCCATAACATGGCCATTTGCGGTCTAGGGGCTAGACATGATGGGACCATTTGAAACTGCTAGAGGCGGACTCACACATCTACTTGTTGCAGTAGATAAGTATACAAAGTGGGTGGAAGCAAAAACCATCAAAAAACTTGACGACGTGACTGCCAGAAATTTCGTCATTGACGTAGTCATGTGATATGGCGCGCCACATAGCATAATCACGGATAACAGGAAAATTTCTCAATTGGAGAGTTAGTAAAGTATTACCGGCAAACGGGAATTTGCCTAGATCTTGCATCTGTGGCACACCCACAATCCAATGGTCAGGTCGAACGAATGAATAGTTCGATACTGCAAGGAATCCGCCCAAGACTCGAATCTCCTCTTCATAGAGCAGCTGGAGCATGGGTAGAAGAATTACCTTCTGTGCTCTGGAGTACTCGAACGACGCCGAATAGATAAATAGGTCAAACATCCTTTTTCCTGGTTTATGGTTCAGAAGCGGTGCTTCCTACAGACATGATCCATGATAGCCCAAGAGTGCAGGAGTACGATGACTCGGATGCCGAAAACGCACGACGGATGCCATTGATCTCCTAGAAGAAGAACGAGAAGTTGTGCTACAAAGATCCGCCATTTATCAGCAAGGACTGCGGCGTTATCATAGTCGTAAAATTAAACACCGTTCTTTCAAATAGGGTGATTTGGTGCTAAGATTGGTACAGGAAAGGAAGCACAAATTAGCCTCAGTCTGGGAAGGACCATTGTCATTAGCAAGGCTATGAAAAATGGGTCATATTACCTTGTAGATGTTCGAGATACAGAAGATAATCCCAAAAGTCTGAATCGCAAGAGAAAAAGAAAGATAAATGTAGAACTAGGAGAAACAAAGAGGCCCTGGAGCATCCAGCAGTTACGTCCTTTCTACACTTAGTTCAAATTCTATGTAAACATCATTGAGATCATGAAATAAAGTTGTCGGAAATCCATGCATTGTTGTTTTGTCTGTTACGCTGTTATAATCATATTTCCGTCTTATCAATTTCCCAATGATCTTTCAATTTAGCTTCGATGTTAACCCGAATTGTGTCTGTGTGCTCAGAGTTATAAAAACTGAATGTTTTTTGGCCTAAGGAGGCTTAAGAATCCCAGATTGTGCTTGTGTGCTCGAGGTTCATAATTTTCAAAATTCCTTATTTTTTCCTAAGTATTATCTCATTGTTTGTGTGTTGGGTCACTGGAATTAGTAAGTAAAAGTGTCTAAGTATAATCCATGACTCCGAGTTTTGGCTGATAGGTTGAACCCAGTCACTTGGCATGAAGATTACATACTTTTGAGCCACTTCAACACTAAGGAAAGTTAAAGCATACAAACCAGAGAACTTAGAAGGAGAGGAATTAAAACTCTGATAAACTTTGCAAAGACTTAGAAATTTTACTGCAAAATGATAAGTACTTGTTCATACAAAAGATATAATGCATTACAATTGATATTACATTGTAAGAATAGTAATGCTTCTATTTTCTCGGGTAGCTACGCAGGAATTAGGCGGTGTCCTCGTCCTCCTCGTCATCCTCCTCGTTGCTGTCACTGGGGTTCTCCGGAGTCTTGGGAATCTCTTCCTCCGGGTAGAATGTGGAGGTGGAAACCATCTAAGCAATTTTGGCGGTGTGCCCCTTCACTGACTCGAAGATTTCCGCCCTCTGTGCTTATGTGTATCCTTGAGGGATACCGGTAACAACGCGCATGGACTTCGAGGTGGTATAATGCATGCGCGTCAGTCCAAGGACCATGCGTGCACCACCTCGGGCGGCAGAATGGAGCCAAGACTCCCTTTGGTTTGCCACCTCTTCAATGGCTTCCGGGAGTTTGCTGATTTCCGAGTAATCTTCAGCTTTGTCGGGAATGCACTTGTTCACAAGTAGCATCCCTGCAGTCTTGAGGTCGGCGAAGATTTTCCCGAAAGCCCGGATCCTGTCAATCCGGGTGAGCAAATGATTCCCTTATGTTCAAAACAGCCAAGAAAAGTTAGAAAAATCACATAAGGAGGAAAACTAAGGTGTGCTGTAAAAGTACAAGACGAATCTTGGTAAAAGAACAAAAAACTTGCCCAGGATTTTATCCATCTCAACGCCTTCTTCAAGGCATTGGTTGAGGGCATTTTCCAAATCCTGGATGGTCGCCTTATCCTTCTCAGCTTGGGAGGAAGCTCGGGACTCCGCAATACCAATGGCAGTTGTCTAGCCCCAAGGTATTTCTAAATCTTTACCGTCATCTTGTAAAGCTCCGAATTTTCCTTGCGGAGGTTTTCGGCATTACCAGCATCTTCATCAATTTGTTTGGCCAAAGCCAAACAAGATGAAAAGAGTGAAAAGTGAAGAGTTCAAAACTCGGAAAAAGACTTCGAAAACACTCAGAAAACAGCAGTACAAATGAATAAGACATTTACCTGCTGAATCCTTCAACTGTTGCTAAACTGAGTCCAACTCCGAGTCCTTGTCACTAAGAATACCAAGGAGAAATCTAAGCTCCTTGTTCTTAATCGTGAGATTGTTGAAAACTTCCATATTTATGGTCTCGGCAGTTTGCTAAGACATAGATAATGGAAAAGTTCCTTAGTAAAAAAATAAGCAGGCAAAAGAGAAAAGCATTAAGGCAAAAAACAGAAAGAATACTTTTGTCTTAACGCTTGGGGGTACAGGTATTTACCTGGCTCATCCTTTGCAAGCTCGCGATATTCTCAGAAAATTCCTTAGCATATTATACAAAGGTAATTCCTATATGGCAGAGGCCATCTTGCATGACCCTGCGAGGCGATGATACGTAATTATTCCTAACAATAAGTCCGCCTTGTGGCCAAGGACGGATTAAGGGAGCACGGGCAAAGTGTTTTTTCGCCCACGGGTGAATATACCCGTGTTCGTCCAAATAATCTTCTTGCTTTACCTTGAACTTGTCGTCAAAAGTGGGTATGGGCTCTTCCTTGGGAAGATTTAAAGGCCCAGCCTCTTCCGGAACCGCCCTTCCCCTCACATTCATGTCGGGTGCAATGGGCTGGCTGGACTGCAGGGGATATTCTTCTTCCCGCGCAGCCGAGTTTTCCTCCCCAGCCGCTTTTGGAGTATCTGGAGCAGCAGCGCGGGGCGGTTGTACTCCTCTCTGGGCAGCAACCTTGTGTTTCTTCCGGCCTTTTCCCTTCAAGGTAGTAGGAGCAAGGCTAGAAAAGAAAGAAGGAAAGGAAATCCGAGATCTAAGATTCTGAGAAACAAAAAGCATATGAATGAAAAAGCCCAGGTTTTTACCTAGAAGTGGCGACGGCCACGCCGTCAAGATCGATAACCTCCTGAGTGGCAGATGGCTTCTTGCGCTTCTGTCCTCCAGACTGGAAGTTGGCACGTAGTGCAGCCAACTCGTCATCGGTAGCAATTTCTGCCTCAGGAAGATCAAGAAGCTGTAAAAAGAATCAAAGTCCGGATTAGAATAAAAAACATCCGAGAAAAAGAAGACAAAGATTCAAGAAATTTCCCAAAGGACAAAATTATACCTTTGGAGCAGGGTTTGGGGCGTGATACATTTACCGGCTCTCCTCGTATTGGTCGCGAGTAGAGACCAGCTGGTTCATGCGCTTCTTGAACTCCTTCTTCGTCAAAGCACCCTTCGTCGACCTTATCGCATCGTCGGGGCCCGTGTATTCACACATGAGCCGCTTTCCGCGATAGGCAAGGGGATAGATCCGCCTTCCGAACTAGCAAATGATTGTATCCATGTCGGTTAGCGGAGAGGTGGAAGAGACGAGTTTTGCGATTCGCCTCTTGATCCTCATCAGGTCTGGAGGCAGAACCTGGACCGCGTCCAACGCCCAATTATCTTGGAGCGTGGCTGCGGAATTGACGAAAGGCGGAATGCCCGTTTCCTTTCCAGGAAACGGAAAATCCGCGTGATAAAAGAACGAGCCCGTCCAAAATTTGACGGACTCGGAAGTTTTTATCTTGGGGAACAAATCCTCCCTATTCCTACGGAGATTGAACGATATGGTTCCGCAAGTCGGAAGTATTCCTTCAGAAGTATTGCGTTTAACGTTGAAGCAATATTGGAAGAAGTACAGGCGGGGTTCTATCCCTAGATAACCCTCAAAACGGCCTGGAATCCGGCTAAATAAAAGATGGAGTTTGGCGGAAGGTTGTGTTGTTGGATCTTATAGTGATCTAAAACCTGGCAGAAAAATGGAGAAGGCGGAAATCCTATACCTCTATTGATGTGAGATGCCAGGAGGACGCGTTTGCCAGGTTGCGGAGATGGCTCGACATCGTCTTCGTTCACCCGCCATTTTCCCTTTATCACAAAGCCGTCCTTCTCCATTCCCGGGAGAAGAGTTGGAACCACATTACAGTGGCTCTAATTGCCGGCATTTTCTTCAGTTTCTTCATCGCCTCCGGGAGCGGTGGAGGCGGAAGCGTCCTCGCCGCCGAGAGAGGTGTTTCCCTCCTCCATGTATTCGGGAAACAGAGGAGGAGGAGGAGTTGTGGATGGCGGCGGCATTTCGCCGGTTGCAGGAGACGGATCCTCGCCCGTCGGTTTGCTGGTGGCACCCTCCGGTGCCGTTCGCGGTGGTGCGGTGGGGAGTCGAAGACGGGGTCAAGGTCGTTTATTATATCTTCGATTTCGAGGGCGGCGGTCGCGGAGTCGGAAGCCCGGGGAGATCCTACGGTGACCATCTTCGGGCGGCGCGGCCGTGAATGGGATCCTCCGATGGTTTTCCGGAGATGACCTCAGGGGCTCGGGACTCTATGCTTTTCTGGTACTTGAGCTTGAGGCGCAAGGGCTTTGAGGCTCTAGGTTCTCGAGGTGGAAGAAGGTGCGGAAGAGGAAACGGAGCCCTCGAGATGGCTATTTATAGCCGGGACACGCGCAGATCAGCTCCAACGACTTTTTTAGCCGTTGGATGCGCGATGCGTGTAGCGCCCGAAAATTCCGGGAAATGAGGGGAAGGGGTGATTATTGTTATCTCCTCGTTTCCCGCGAACGAATCTGTCAGAGGATATGGTCTCATGATTTGACTGAACCCAAACTTCCGTGACATCAGTAGGATTTCATCGCTGATGTCACGAAGTTCCTTCTCCGCGAAGGTTCGTGGAAGAAAAGCCGAATTTTGGTAAAATCCGAGTTTTGGGTTAAGAGATTTTTTGATGAAAGAAGAATCAAGAAAAAATGCCGACACAATTGAAAAAGAATGACAATGAACGAAGAGCGGTAGAATGAAGTCTTAATTCTTCTTGGGGGCTATTGTCGGATATATGGCGATTAGTGGTATGTCCGGCATTGGCCTAAAAGCCGGACTACCAGGGTGGCCCATAGGAAATGGATCATAGTCCATTGGGCGGATCACAGCCCAAAGTGGTGCGGCTTGGAGGAGAAGACGGATTTCTTACTTTCCAAGTTAGATATTTTCTGTAGTCTTCTAGGTTTCCTTTCTTTAAGCCCTAATCTGGCTATCTATATAAAGCCATACGGGAGCAAGAATAGACAGAAGACAATTAGCTAGAAGCCAACTCGGCGAGAAGTTGATCCTCGTCGAGTTAGCGAAACCATACTCATATTGTACTTTGTATACTTCAGGCTTCATCCCTGATTTAGTGAGACTGCAGGAGTAGGAACGCCGCCTAGTCGCGTCGTACCGAACCTGGGTAAAACTTGGTGTTCTTGTTGTCGTATTATCACGTCCTCCCGCGGTTCTACCAGTAGAATTATGGCACCCCTGTCTATGAACTCTACTACGATGTCTCGACAAACTTTGTTGATGATCTGTTTAAAGTGTAATCTATAGTTTCTAATGCAAATCCCCAAAATGATAGTGGTAGGTTGGAGAGTGCCATCATTGACCTAACCGACTCTAACAAGTATGGTTACGTTTTTCTGAAACTCCATTTCTTTGAGAAGTTCCTGGTTGCGTGAGTTGTGGAACAATTCTACGGTCCTTTATGTGACTAAATTCCTGACTTAGATATTCTACTCCACGAGCTGATCGCAATAATTTTATCCTTATGTTGTTTTTATACTCTACCTCATTTTGAAACTCTTTGAATTTCTTAAATGTTTTCGACTTTTGCTTCATCAAATAGATATAATCATATCTAGTCAAGTCATCAGTGAAAGTAACAAAATAGAGATAGCCATCACGTGCAACAATGTTCAAAAGTCCACACACATCGGTGTGTTTTAGTCCATAAACCATGATTTCTACCTAATAAAATTGATGGACGAATTCGAGGTTTGTTCAACATAACAAAGCAGTGAAACACGATCCCTTTCTCGGTGCATTATTGCTTAGTGTTTTCCCCCATGTTTCAAGTTTGCAAAAAAAAAAAATTAATCTGAGGGGGCTGCCTTATGCTGAAGAACTATTATCTGCGTGTGAACTTATCTTCTGATGTACACGACTAATGCTATAAATTGATGTAGCTAAGTAGTTTTATTTTATCCTACTGAGATACACATTTCATTATTTTTAGAGGTTATCCGATATTTTTCATGGTTGGAAACTTGGAGTGTTCTCTCAGTTGTCAATCATGCTGAACAAGTTACGTATTTTTCTTCTTCAGGTCTGCTTTTTATTATTCTATGATACATTGGTAGTTTAGATATGTTATTCACATTGTAGCAGCACCCCTTCCATACGCCGATGAAAAATATCCAAATAATATGAGCATACAGTCCATGTGAATCCTAACTGTCAAGATAATCAATATAGAATTTAACTAGATGTGTGCTTCTTAACTCTTGCGAACTTTCATTGTCCAGAGACCGGTCTACTAATGATGCATTTCACAAACTAAATCATTTGAGCTATCTTGCGTAAAAATATCTCGAAATATGTAGTTACACAACTCTCTAAATATGTGTAATGAGATTATTTACGCTCATATATACACCTCATCAGTAGCCAATATATTCGGTAACTGGTTGCATGGGATAGATAAACAATTCAAGACTATTATTATGGTAGGAGCGCTTGCCGTTATTTGGTCGCTCTGGCTTTGTAGAAATGACAAGATTTTCAACGATAAAAATTTCTCTCGTATGCAGGTGCTTTTCGGATGTACAGGTATTCTCCGTTCGTGGTCCATATTACAGCGGGCGGAGTATCGAGACCTTTGTATGGAGGCATGTGCACAGCTGGAGCGGGTGGCGAGGGACATTTTTATCCCACATGGATGGCCGCTTGATCTACGGATAGCAGCTCCATAGCAGCGACAGTCTACGTCTAGATGATTTGTTTAGGCTTGTCGTTTTTTTACTTTCGTTTATTTATGGATTTCGGCTGTGTGCACTGTCATGATGCAGAGGCCGGGTGTAATGCTTAAACTTTTTAAGTAATAAAGCCCTTTATAAATATATATATATATATATATATATATACACCTCATGGGTATATTTTTTATGTGTTCCTACTCTATGCATGAACTGAGATAATGGTAAATACAATTAGGTCAGAAATAACATTTTGGTAGTATCTTTGTTGGGAAAGTTTTGGATTATTAATGTGGAGGTCTATGTTCAGCTTCTTATGGACTTCAGAATTTCAAACATGCTAAAAGAATATATCTTTCTCTTTTCATTTTTGTTGCCTCAGCCAGTGTAACATCCCAAGTATGAAAAACTCCCTTTAGAATGATTGTTTCTTGTTTTAATTATATTTTGCATCATATCATCATAATCATTGCAATTGTTCTCTGTTGTTTTCTATTTGACATTCAAACCAAGAATTCAAACCTTTGTTTCATACTTGTTATGTTACAATTTCCAAATAGAAATATTCAAATAAAAACAGCCATTTGTTTCCATTAAAATAAAAAGCTCAAACTATTAGCTTGTTCTTTGTGATAATTCACTTATTTCAAATTTTATTCAAACCCAATTAAATTTCCAAACAGCAACCCTTTGAAATTTATGAAAATTACAAAAACAAATCAATCAATTGTTTCAAATAAACAAAAATTTTAAAATGCTTTTAAATTGCTTAAGTTTCAATTAATCACTTAATTCAAATATTCAATTAAATTCAATTATTTTCCAAACAGCAACATAATTCAATTTTTTTGGGAAACAAAAGGTTGCACATTGCTGTTTTATAATAAATAACTTATACAAATTTTGTCCTAATCTTTTCTAACCACTAAAACCTTTTCTTTTTATTCCTTTTTCAAATCTGCAAAAAAAAAAAGAAACAGAAAGAAAAACGCAGAGAGAGGGGCAGGCCAGCAAGTGGGTTGCGCCCACCAGCCAGGCCCAGCCCACCAGCCGGCCACTTACCTCTTCGCTCGTCTTCTACCTGTACGGCAGAAGATCCGCCGTGTCCACGTCGACAGCAGCAGCAGCAGACGGCCAGCGAGATCCTCCCCTCTCCCTTATAAACCTAGGCCTCGATGCCCGAGCATTGCCCTAACCCTACTCCACCTTCTCCCTCGCGCTGCGCCGCCGATTTCCTCTCTCTCCGCTCGCTATTCCTCTCTGAACATCACCACCGCAACACCACCGAGCTCCACCCTCTGAATATCCGATGATCGCCGTCGACCTGCTTCACCTCCCCTCGGGCTAGCCACGTGAACGAGTTCCCCGTCGCCTCCTCGACCGCCTCGACACCACAGCAGCCACGGGGACCTCTCGGAGCGCCGCCGCCATCCTCGTTCTGTCGCCGGCGACGTCCACTTCCCCGAGCCTCTGCTTCAGCTGCGAACGGAGGTGAGCTCCACCTCGATCACCTCCATCTCTGCACCGTGGCACACAAGCACAATCACGCGCACGTATCCTTGCACGCAAACGAGCACGAGCCTCTGCAGCTCGCCGCCGGTGATCACTATTTTCCCTCTGTCAGGTTCAGTGAACGGAAAACTGCAAAGTTCAGTTAACTGTCGCGGATGAACCTTATCCTCCCCGCGCGTTCCTCTCTGTCAGCAATCGAACAACACCGCAGTGGTAGCAGCCCTGCGCGCGCGAGCCCGAGCCCAGGGTTCGAGTCCCCCCTCCCGCAGAATAAAAATCCACACTTTTTCGCGCAAGCGCTGATAGGCAGGCCCCCCTGTCAGCGACCCTGCGGCCACGCAAGCGCCACGTGAGCACCGCGGAGGCCAGGGCCCCCCTGTCAGTGGCTTGGGCTAGTCACT
Source organism: Alopecurus myosuroides (assembly GCA_028641055.1). Lineage (NCBI taxonomy): Eukaryota > Viridiplantae > Streptophyta > Magnoliopsida > Poales > Poaceae > Alopecurus > Alopecurus myosuroides. The sequence goes on along the minus strand of CM054063.1, from coordinate 102,887,615 downwards.
GCGCGGTGTAATTCTTTTCTGCCCAGTTTTTCTTTTAATTTAAGTCCAAATCAATTACAGATTAGTCCCTGTTTTCAAATCACACATAACTTTTAAATTCCAACTCCAAATAATACAAATGAAATATGTATTCTGCACCAAATTAAATTCTCTACAAGATTAATTCATTTGTTTTCTGTTTTGAACTTTGCAAATGTTTGTTAAATTCAAATTCAAACAACTCACTACAAATTTAATTAAATCCATAACTAATTCAATATTAATTCAAATGTAACATATAAAATATGTTTTCAAACCAGAAAAGTATAAGTTTTCCAAATATGAATTTTATTTAATGTTTTGAACACATAAAATTCAAATAATATTCATACTTGAATTAAATTCAATTAAATCTTGTTTAAACTTGTTTAATTCATAAGTAATTTATTCTAAATCCTTTTTCAACAAGTGAAACATGTAATCCACCTAAAATTTTGTGTACTTTCCAAATATGAACTTTGTGATCTATTTTGAACAATTAAAATTGGTGAAAACAACAAATGCTTGTGTAACTCATTTAAGAAACCAACTTTCATAACTTAATAAATAAATTTCCAAACTTGTTAAACAATATATCAAATTGAAACCTAATGGTGTTTTCTTGTTGTTTCCATCATCCATGCATCATGCTAATCCACTTTCACCTGTTGGTTAGTTGTAGATCATTTACTTCAACCTTAATTCATGGGCCTTCCATATACAATCCAAATTGCATATGAGCCCATTTAATTATGTTATCATGTCAATTAGCTTACCTTTGATGCACCAATTAAATTGTCATGCATAATCCCATGTTTGTGCATTATGCCATGTTATTGATTGTTCGTCTCTCTTCGTTGTTTGCTTGCTTCTTCTCGAATAGACGGCGACGTTGAGACAGACGAGGTTTACGACACTACTACTGAGGAGTTAGCTCAGTACCAGGCTACTGAGTTTGCAGGTAAGTATTCACTCACATGAACCATTGTGTTCCTTTCCACACTGGATACCGATACTTTCCGTTGTCTATTTCTGCTAGCCATATGAATCGTTTTCTTGTGTCCCGATCCTATCACATGTTATCCTATAACCCTGATATTGCCTCACCTCCACACCTATAACCCTTGCTTGTTGCATGTGTCTTACTAGCATGCTTAGGGTTCCTTGTGCTCGAGTCTGATGTCCGTTACTTTCTTTCACCATATTTTATTATGTTCTATGGGCTCGATGTTTAAACAACAACCTGTTAATGTTATGGGTAATAATAATTTGATGATAAGGCACCGGCAGGAGGCCGGGCATGGTTTTGAGGCCTGCTAGTGTCGACCCTAATTAGGAAAAGGGTCTTGTCTACTGATCCATGATGAGCGCACTAACCGCATGTGGGAAGCGTGTATGGGCGCCCCCCTCAATTTGATTCGATTCGCATCTCGTCCAAATCGCCGCACTTAGTTCGGGCTTTCCATTTGCTGCACGCATATGCAGGTACGAACCCGAGGCCAGGGTGGAATTTTTGTAGTCGGCATTTAGGGCGGCGTGGTCTTCCAGTGCTATGAGGGTACCCTTTTCTTCGTGGGGCTCGATTAGCCGCGCACGCACAGCACGTGGTGCTTTGGGCTTGATGCGAAGAAGAGTTGAGTTGTGTTGAGTGTCTCGCTTGGTGGGTTTGATTCCCGTCTGGCGGGATATTCTTACGTGTACGGCCAAATTGGTGCATCCCTGCAGGGTTAAATTTTCTCGAGAAGCCGTGTTTTCCGCGGTTATGGTTGACTTGGTGAAAGTACTGGCTAACAAGTACTCAGAACAACTTACACCTAACTAATGCTAATTTTGACTAGTAATAGGATTATTGACACAATAACTTGAACATCACTAATCCAACTGTGTGAGTTATCCTTGGGTTGCTTCCTTAGTAGGGTGTAACATTGGATGGATTTGTTTGAAGTTAGTTGCAGTTGGTTACGATACGCTATCTTATCTTCTTTCTGTTAGCCGGAAGTTGTAGCGTGTCTCTGAAATTGGTTACTGCAGCCCGCTGCCTTACTTTTGTATCACCCTATTCTTCCGTTGAACCTAAAGCATTTGTACCTGGTGTTGCCGGGTACACTTTGGTGAAGTGTGAGTCTTGCTTGCCAGTACTTGTCTGTACTGACCCCTATGGGGCTGCGTGTTCTGCAGACTACGGTTCCGAGGATCCCCATGGAGGCTACTACGTGGAGTACGACGAGACTGTTGACGAGTAGATAGCGGACCAGGGCAGGATCCGAGACTACGTGGATGGGCTCCGTCTTCTTTTCATTCCCGGCCTCTTAGGCCTATTTGGATTTGTCTGTACTCAGACCTTTTGAATGCTTCCGCTGTGATGTAATGATGATATGTTGGGACATGTGTCCTCTGGATGATTGTATTTGCTATCTCTGCTCTAGTGAGAGCCATTTGCAACTTATTTCCATCTTTTGTGTCTTAGAGATCTGTTGTGCTATCATTTTGTTAAACGCCGTTGACGTACCATGTGTGTATGGTATGAAGTACGTCAATGGTAGTATCCTGATCTCTATGGGATGGTTTACATCGACGGTGGATAGTAGAGTTTGGTTGTCACACTATATGTGTTGGCCTACTCGTAAGAGGATGCGGGTGCAGGTAAGCCCCGTAATCCAATCATCTACTATTCAACGGCCCGATGAGTATCCTATAGAAGTCCGGGTGCGACAAATGGTATCAGAGCATGTCTGCCTGTAGGACCCATTTTACTGGTCGCAGTTGAGTCTAGAAACTATTTTGTAGCTATATAGGAAAAATGAAACGTGAGAGTAGGAATTCTGTTCTTTTTCTTCTTTCCCCACCCACCCTCCCTTTTCTTGTAAGGAAGTGCAACGTTCTTTCCCTTCTCATCTAAACTTTCAAGTTAGGATTTCACGTATCCTGATTTCTCTAGGATGGTTATAGGAATGGAGGTGGTTGTGACATGATTTATCATGTTGCCTACTCACGATTGAGAACGGAGGCGTGTAAGCCCCAGAAGCAGATCCTCTATTCCTTAGGCAGTAGATATTGATCCTTTAGAAGCCCGGATGGGTTTTCCGTAGTACCTCAGGAGTTTTGGTCTCGTGTTTCCCGAATGTTGCTTCGATATCCTGTTCTTCTCAAGATCCTTTTCGTCGGTTGAAACCTTGTTGTTGCTTTCCACCTCAGTTCTTCTACCGGCGTCTAATCAAAAGTTCCCCAATCATCTGCAGATGGATCTCAGGTTCTACTCGCAGGTGGTTCGTATGACTCGTTGTGAGAGCACCGCCGGTTATCCGGAGATGCTGAGAGGCATGGTCACTTATCTGGGGTTCCGTTGGGCACCAGAGTACCAGGTCTACGAGCACCAGCGAGAGTTTGAGCAGACCTACTACCAGGCTATCGTCTACATCCTGTCAGATGATGGCATGAGCGTAGTCCACCGCTACGAGGCAGTAGGTTCCACAGTGGATATGGCTGTGCAGCAGGCAGCTTATGTGAGTCTCACCGTCCTTCGTGCTGACTACTGGGGATTTGACGATTCTATCTATCGCCACATCCCCCGTGGTTACATCACCTCAGAGGGAGCTCACTTCACTCTCTACGACAACTTGGATGTTTACGAGCATGATAACTCCAGGCTGCACACCACCGCTCAGTTTGTGAGGTACAGTGACGTAGTTGCCACCACACTATCTCAGGAGTTGGCTTCAGTCAGGGAGCAGCTCTACCTTTCTTTGACTCGTCTGGCGACTTACACCACAGACTTTGTTGGAGACGAGCGCTTTGCACGTTTCGATCAGCCATTTGGGCGTCGTCTGCCAGATGCTGGAGGTTACGAGCCGATCAGAGGTCCACTCCTCAACCTTGGTGCTGGTTACACTGGGATTCCCCGCTTTGGAGCACAGGGAGTCGATGCTACGTACTTCACCACACCTAGAGTCGGGCTCAGACCACGTCAGATCTATGTGGCTCGTCGTTCTACATACTTTCGTGGGCGTCCTCCTCACCGTACCTCTCGCCGTACTCCTAGCCGCCGTCCTGCGTGATGAGCATGGGAGTACCGATGTATCCATTCCTAGCTATGTTTAGTTATCCTTTCGCATTCGAACCATTTATGGTGTGTTGGATATTCTGATGTAATTGAACATGTGATGGTGTACCTGTTGGTTATCTATTCATGCGTCGGAATAATCTCTCTTTCGGTTGCCAAGTTTATCCGTTTCTGTTGTTGTGCTAAAATGCATTTCCATTCAGGATGCCTCCAACAAGGAACAACACGCCTGAGCCACCGCCAATCGCGGAGCTGTTGACTCAAATGACCCAAGTGATGACGCAGATGGCCCAGTTTCAGGCTAATCAGCACATCCACCAGACAGCTCCACGAGTCAGTATCAAGGAGTTTCTCAGTCTGGGCCCAAAAGCTTTCGTGGCCACACGCGAGCCTCTGGACGCTGATGACTGGATCCGTGAGATAGCCAAGGCTCTGGAGATTGCACACGTAGCTGAAGAGCACAAAGTCAACTATGCCTCCTATCTGCTGAAGGGTCAGGCAGCTTCGTGGTGGGAAAATTTCCAGGCTATGAGAACTGGGATGCCAGTCACGTGGGGTTGTTTCAAGGAAGCCATCCTGAAGCACCACATTCCAGATGGTCTCATGGAAAGGATGCGTGAAGAGTTTTGCTCTCTCAAGCAGGGCAAGCTGGACGTCATCGGCTATCAGAGTGAGTTCAATCGCCTCGCTCGATACGCTGGAGACGAGGTGTCCACTGAGGCTAAGAAGATGGCAAGGTTCCGCAGAGGTTTTAACCCGGAACTTAAGTATGCCCTCACCAATGTCAAGACCAAAGACTTCGAGGAGCTCGTTAACACCGTGCTCAATGAAGAAAATGGGCGCAAGGCGTTCGAGGAGTCTCGCAAGCACTCGCGTGAGGGTGGTTCCTCCTCCAACATGACCACCCCTCCGCAGAAGCGCTGCATCTGGGTGCCAAATGGTGCTGTCACTCGGGCTCCATACGCCCAAACTTCTCCAGGCTTCGCTCCCCGCCCACCCAACCCAGCTCAGATGCATGATCCAAGGGGTTCGATGGGGCAGCCAAGGCCAGGTACTCCTCGTGTCGTCACTTGCTTCAAGTGCAAGCAGACGGGACACTACGCCGACAAGTGCACGCAGAGGCAGCTACCTCCACCACCACCTCGTCCTAACACAAACCAGGCAATGGTGCGCGCTCCCCCGCATAAGGCCTTCAACTCTAACAACAGGCCTGTCGGGAGGACCGCAAGGGTGAATCATGTCAAGATTGACAAAGCTGAGGAAGCTCCTGACGTCGTTCTCGGTACTTTTCCCGTAAACTCTAATCCAGCTAAAGTGTTGTTTGATACCGGAGCATCACATTCTTTCGTGTCAAAGATCTTTGCGACAACAATTAAACTACCTTTTGTTGGTTTGGGTTCCCCGCTAGTAGTAAACTCCCCTGGAGCAACTATGCAAACTTCTAAGATCAGTCACAGAAATCAAATTCTAATTGGAGGCCACATATTCCTTGCTTCTCTCATACTACTTGGAAATTCTGACATTGATGTCATTCTTGGTATGGATTGGCTGAAGGCCAATAAAGCAAAACATGACTGTGCTCAAAAGTCAATAACTCTGTTCCACCCTTCTGGCCAGATAGTCTATTCTCCAAATGAATCAAGTTCCATTAAGCTATGCACACTCGATGCAAAACCTCTACCTCTACTCGAAAATGTTCCGGTGGTTTGTGAATTCCCTGACGTCTTTCCAGAAGAATTGCCAGGAATGCCTCCGGACAGAGCAGTTGAGTTCGTGATCGAACTTGAACCAGGTACTGCTCCAATCTCTAAGCATCCATACAAGATAGCTCCTCCTGAACTGAAATTGTTAAAGGAGCAAATCGATATGTACATGGAGAAAGGTTACATTCAACCTAGTTCCTCGGCTTGGGGTTGCCCAACTCTGTTCGTTGCGAAGAAGGATCAAACAAAGAGACTCGTTGTTGACTATCGTCCTCTTAACGAGAAAACAATCAAGAACAAATATCCAATTCCTCTTATCGATGATCTTTTTGATCAACTTGCTGGAGCCTCAATCTTCTCCAAGTTGGACTTGAGAATGGGTTACCATCAAATAAAGATCAGAAAGGAAGATATTCCAAAGACAGCCTTCACCACTCGCTACGGTCTATATGAATACACCGTCATGTCCTTTGGTCTCACCAATGCACCGGTGACCTTCTCTCGACTCATGAATTCTGTCTTCCATGAATACCTCGGCAAGTTCGTTGTGGTATATCTTGATAATATTCTTGTCTACTCAAAATCCGAGGAAGAGCATGAAGAACATCTTCGTCTCACTCTCATGAAACTTCGCGAGCATCGTCTCTATACCAAATTCTCCAAATGTGAGTTCTGGATTTCAGAAGTTGCTTACCTTGGTCATGTCATCTCTGCCAAGGGCATAGCCATTGATCCAGAAAAGGTTAGAGCAATTGTTGATTGGAAACCTCCCAAGACGGTGAAGCAAGTAAGAAGTTTTCTTGGCTTGGCTAGCTATTGCCGTCGTTTCGTCCAAAACTTCTCCAAGATTGCCAAACCTCTCACTGACCTCACAAAGAAGGACAAGAAGTTCGTTTGGTCTCCACAATGTGATGAAAGTTTCAATCTCCTGAAGACTAAACTCACTTCTACACCAGTTCTGGTTGGCCCAGATACTACCAAACCTTTCCAAATATTTTGTGATGCTTCTCTCCAAGGTCTAGGTGCATTTCTTATGCAAGAACGTCAAGTTGTGGCTTATGCTTCACATCAGTTGAACGCACATGAGCTCAATTATCCCACTCATGACCTAGAACTTGCAGCAGTTGTGTTTTCCCTCAATAAATGGATACAATACTTGTTGGGTAATCGCACTGAAATCTTTTCCGATCATAAGAGTCTGAAATACATCTTCACTCAACCAGATCTAAACCTCAGACAAAGGAGATGGATTGAAAAGATCAAAGACTTTGATCTTACCATTTCTTACACTCCAGGCAAGGCTAATGTTATGGCCGATGCTCTCAGTCGCAAGTCGTATTGCAATAATCTCATGATCATGGAAAGCCAACCTCCACTTCATGAAGAGTTCTAGAAGCTGAACCTTGGTCTTGTTCCTCAAGGCTATCTTGCAAACTTGACAGCCAGTCCAACTCTCGAGGACAAAATTCGTTCTGAACAACTTCGTGATGCTGAAATCAAGAAGATGGTAGAGCACATCAAACAAGGCAAGGAGAAATTTAAGTACTTCTCAATTGATGACAAGGGAACTGTGTTCTTCGAAGGACGCATTGCAGTTCCTCAAATCCAAAGTCTCAAAGATGTCATTCTCAAGGAGGCTCATGAAACTCCTCTCTCCATACACCCTGGAAGTACAAAGATGTACCAGGACCTCAAGACACTGTATTGGTGGCCTAGCATGAAACGTGAAATTGCTCAATACGTTTCTGAATGCGACGTTTGTCAACGTGTTAAGGCAGTTCATCAGAAAACAGCCGGTCTTCTCCAACCTCTAAAAATCCCCGAGTGGAAGTGGGACATGATTGAAATGGACTTCGTCACTGGTTTCCCAAAGTCCAAGAAGGGCAACGATGCAATCTTCGTTGTCATTGATCGACTCACTAAAGTAGCTCACTTCTTTCCTGTCAAAGAGACAATCTCAGCTAGCCAGTTAGCAGAGCTCTACACAGCAAAGATTGTTCCTCTTCATGGTGTTCCATTGGAAATAAGCTCAGACCGTGGAAGTATCTTCACTTCTCATTTCTGGAAAAGTTTTCAAGAAGCATTGGGCACCAAACTTCTGTTCAGCACAGCTTATCATCCTCAGTCTCAAGGGCAAGTCGAAAGAGTCAATCAGATTCTCGAGGATATGCTCAGAGCATGTGGTCTCTCCTTTGGCATGAAATGGGAGGAATGTCTTCCATATGCTGAATTCTCCTACAACAACAGCTTCCACGCAAACCTAGGCATGGCACCATTTGAGGCACTCTACGGCCGCAGATGCAGGAGTCCAATCAATTGGTCTGGACCTGGTGAACATTCACTCTTAGGCCCTGACATTGTTAAGGAAGCCGAAGAGAAATTTCGCATCATTCGTGAAAATCTCAAGATTGCTCAGTCTCGTCAGAAAAGCTACTATGACAGCAAGCACAGGGACATGGTCTATGCAGCTGGAGACAAAGCATATCTCCGTGTAACTCCCCTCAGAGGCACTCATCGTTTTGGTGTGAAAGGAAAGCTTGCACCAAGATACATTGGTCCTTTCAAAATTCTCTCAAGGCGTGCGGAAAATGCCTATCGTCTTGAACTTCCAGAAAAACTATCCAAGGTGCACGATGTGTTTCACGTGTCACAGCTCAAGAAGTGTTTCAAAGATCTAGATCGTGCAGTTGATCATGATTCCATTGAACTGCAAGAAGATCTCTCTTATGAGGAGCACCCTGTTCGAATTCTCGATGAGACCGAGCGTAAGACTCGCAACAAGAGCACCAAGTTCTTAAAAGTGCAGTGGTCTCATCATTTCGATAAAGAGGAAACCTGGGAGACCGAAGAGGATCTTCGCAAGAAGTATCCGGACCTTTTCTCTTCTCAGTACGAATCTCGGGGCGCGATTCCTTCAGGGGGGGGGGCGTTTTGTAACATCCCAAGTATGAAAAACTCCCTTTAGAATGATTGTTTCTTGTTTTAATTATGTTTTGCATCATATCATCATAATCATTGCAATTGTTCTCTGTTGTTTTCTATTTGAAATTCAAACCAAGAATTCAAACCTTTGTTTCATACTTGTTATGTTACAATTTCCAAATAGAAATATGCAAATAAAAACAGCCATTTGTTTCCATTAAAATAGAAAGCTCAAACTATTAACTTGTTCTTTGTGATAATTCACTTATTTCAAATTTCATTCAAACCCAATTAAATTTCCAAACAGCAACCCTTTGAAATTTATGAAAATTACAAAAACAAATCAATCAATTGTTTCAAATAAACATGAATTTTAAAAGGCTTTTAAATTGCTTAAGTTTTAATTAATCACTTAATTCAAATATTCAATTAAATTCAATTATTTTCCAAACAGCAACATAATTCAATTTTTTTGGGAAACAAAAGGTTGAAAGGTTGCACATTGCTGTTTTATAATAAATAACTTATACAAATTTTGTCCTAATCTTTTCTAACCACTAAAACCCTTTCTTTTTATTCCTTTTTCAAATCTGCAAAAAAAAACAGAAAGAAAAACGCAGAGAGAGGGGCAGGCCAGCAAGTGGGCTGCGCCCACCAGCCAGGCCCAGCCCACCAGCCGGCCACTTACCTCTTCGCTCGTCTTCTACCTGTACGGCAGAAGATCCGCCGTGTCCACGTCGACAGCAGAAGCAGCAGATGGCCAGCGAGATCCTCCCCTCTCCCTTATAAACCTAGGCCTCGATGCCCGAGCTCTGCCCTAACCCTACTCCACCTTCTCCCTCGCGCTGCGCCGCCAATTTCCTCTCTCTCCGCTCGCTATTCCTCTCTGAACATCACCACCGCAACACCACCGAGCTCCACCCTCTGAATATCCGATGATCGCCGTCGACCTGCTTCACCTCCCCTCGGGCTAGCCACGGGAACGAGTTCCCCGTCGCCTCCTCGACCGCCTCGACACCACAGCAGCCACGGGGACCTCTCGGAGCGCCGCCTCCATCCTCGTTCTGTCGCCGGCGACGTCCACTTCCCCGAGCCTCTGCTTCAGCTGCGAACGGAGGTGAGCTCCACCTCGATCACCTCCATCTCTGCACCGTGGCACACAAGCACAATCACGCGCACGTATCCTTGCACGCAAGCGAGCACGAGCCTCTGCAGCTCGCCGCCGGTGATCGCTATTTTCCCTCTGTCAGGTTCAGTGAACGGAAAACTGCAAAGTTCAGTTAACTGTCGCGGATGAACCTTATCCTCCCCACGCGTTCCTCTCTGTCAGCAATCGAACAGCACCGCAGTGGTAGCAGCCCTGCGCGTGCGAGCCCGAGCCCAGGGTTCGAGTCCCCCCTCCCGCAGAATAAAAATCCACACTTTTTCGCGCAAGCGCTGACAGGCAGGCCCCCCTGTCAGCGACCCTGCGGCCACGCAAGCGCCACGTGAGCACCGCGGAGGCCAGGGCCCCCCCTGTCAGTGGCTTGGGCTAGTCACTGCGCGGTGTAATTCTTTTCTGCCCAGTTTTTCTTTTAATTTAAGTCCAAATCAATTACAGATTAGTCCTTATTTTCAAATCACACATAACTTTTAAATTCCAACTCCAAATAATACAAATGAAATATGTATTCTGCACCAAATTAAATTCTCTACAAGATTAATTCATTTGTTTTCTGTTTTGAACTTTGCAAATGTTTGTTAAATTCAAATTCAAACAACTCACTACAAATTTAATTAAATCCATAACTAATTCAATATTAATTCAAATGTAACATATAAAATATGTTTTCAAACCAGAAAAGTATAAACTTTCCAAATATGAATTTTATTTAATGTTTTGAACACATAAATTCAAATAATATTCATACTTGAATTAAATTCAATTAAATCTTGTTTAAACTTGTTTAATTCATAAGTAATTTATTCTAAATCCTTTTTCAACAAGTGAAACATGTAATCCACCTAAAATTTTGTGTACTTTCCAAATATGAACTTTGTGATCTATTTTGAACAATTAAAATTGGTGAAAACAACAAATTCTTGTGTAACTCATTTAAGAAACCAACTTTCATAACTTAATAAATAAATTTCCAAACTTGTTAAACAATATATCAAATTGAAACCTAACGTTGTTTTCTTGTTGTTTCCATCATCCATGCATCATGCTAATCCACTTTCACCTGTTGGTTAGTTGTAGATCATTTAATTCAACCTTAATTCATGGGCCTTCCATATGCAATCCAAATTGCATATGAGCCCATTTAATTATGTTATCATGTCAACTAGCTTACCTTTGATGCACCAATTAAATTGTCATGCATCATCCCATGTTTGTGCATTATGCCATGTTATTGATTGTTTGTCTCTCTTCGTTGTTTGCTTGCTTCTTCTCGACTAGACGACGACGTTGAGACAGACGAGGTTTACGACACTACTACTGAGGAGTTAGCTCAGTACCAGGCTACTGAGTTTGTAGGCAAGTATTCACTCACATGAACCATTGTGTTCCTTTCCACACTGGATACCGATACTTTCCATTGTCTATTTCTGCTAGCCATATGAATCGTTTTCTTGTGTCCCGATCCTATCACATGTTATCCTATAACCCTGATATTGCCTCACCTCCACACCTATAACCCTTGCTTGTTGCATGTGTCTTACTAGCATGCTTAGGGTTGCTTGTGCTCGAGTCTGATGTCCGTTACTTTCTTTCACCATATTTTATTATGTTCTATGGGCTCGATGTTTAAACAACAACCTGTTAATGTTATGGGTAATAATAATTGGATGATAAGGCACCGGCAGGAGGCCCGGCGTGGTTTTGAGGCCTGCTAGTGTCGACCCTAATTAGGAAAAGGGTCTTGTCTACTGATCCATGATGAGCGCACTAACCGCATGTGGGAAGCGTGTATGGGCGCCCCCCCTCAATTTGATTCGATTCGCATCTCGTCCAAATCGCCGCACTTAGTTCGGGATTTCCATTTGCTGCACGCATATGCAGGTACGAACCTGAGGCCAGGGTGGAATTTTTGTAGTCGGCATTTAGGGCGGCGTGGTCTTCCAGTGCTATGAGGGTCCCCTTTTCTTCGTGGGGCTCGATTAGCCGCGCACGCACAACACGTGGTGCTTTGGGCTTGATGCGAAGAAGAGTTGAGTTGTGTTGAGTGCCTCGCTTGGTGGGTTTGATTCCCGTCTGGCGGGATATTCTTACGTGTACGGCCAAATTGGTGCATCCCTGCAGGGTTAAATCTTCTCGAGAAGCCGTGTTTTCGGCGGTTATGGTTGACTTGGTGAAAGTACTGGCTAACAAGTACTCAGAACAACTTACACCTAACTAATGCTAATTTTGACTAGTAATAGGATTATTGACACAATAACTTGAACATCACTAATCCAACTGTGTGAGTTATCCTTGGGTTGCTTCCTTAGTAGGGGGTAACATTGGATGGGTTTGTTTGAAGTTAGTTGCAGTTGGTTACGATACGCTATCTTATCTTCTTTCTGTTAGCCGAAAGTTGTAGCGTGTCTCTGAAGTTGGTTACCGCAGCCCGCTGCCTTACTTTTGTATCACCCTATTCTTCCGTTGAACCTAAAGCATTTGTACCTGGTGTTGCCGGGTACACTTTGGTGAAGTGTGAGTCTTGCTTGCCAGTACTTGTCTGTACTGACCCCTATGGGGCTGCGTGTTCTGCAGACTACGGTTCCGAGGATCCCCATGGAGGCTACTACGTGGAGTACGACGAGACTGTTGACGAGTAGATAGCGGACCAGGGCAGGATCCGAGACTACGTGGATGGGCTCCGTATTCTTTTCATTCCCGACCTCTTAGGCCTATTTGGATTTGTCTGTACTCAGACCTTTTGAATGCTTCCGCTGTGATGTAATGATGATATGTTGGGACATGTGTCCTCTGGATGATTGTATTTGCTATCTCTGCTCTAGTGAGAGCCATTTGCAACTTATTTCCATCTTTTGTGTCTTAGAGATCTGTTGTGCTATCATTTTGTTAAACGCCGTTGACGTACCATGTGTGTATGGTATGAAGTACGTCAATGGTAGTATCCTGATCTCTATGGGATGGTTTACATCGACGGTGGATAGTAGAGTTTGGTTGTCACACTATATGTGTTGGCCTACTCGTAAGAGGATGCGGGTGCAGGTAAGCCCCGTAATCCAATCATCTACTATTCAACGGCCCGATGAGTATCCTATAGAAGTCCGGGTGCGACAGCCAGCTACTAGCTGCAGTGTTAACATGGACTAAGTAAGTAAGAATAATGTTCTCTATTTAGGATTGTGTGACTCTTCAAATAGATCATGGTTGAATTTTTTTGTGTTTGTATAATCTATCTTTTGAACTTAATGGCCAGGCCAACCAGCAACTGATGCTCTCTATCCCGCCTTTTGCTTTGTTGTTTTGTCTCTTTATGTCCGCTTGTGATTTTTCTCTTGCAGTTTGTTCACTCTGTTCTTCTGCTCCTGCTTGTGCTTTACACAGTTTCTCTTGGTGGTGTAGAAGCAGCCTGTCATGCTATGCAGCTTCATATTGTGAGGAAAGTCTCCCTTTGAATGGTTCCCCAGAGATGGTCATGTTTGTTGCTACATGGAATAGCGTGAGCGGTGTGCCGTCGGAGGCTGAGATGGCCGCACCGCATGAGAGCGTCTCGCCGCCACAGATGAATACGATGGTCTATCCCCTGCTGCTCCACGTGACACGCACCATCGATTACCTGCGTCCCGTGCCGCGCTCGACGGACCGAAACTCAGGCGGCGGTCCAACGCAGGGCTGGCCGGCTTCCCGCTCACACTCGTACCGGCCGGGGGTGTCGGACTCGTTCTTGAACGAGGTGGCGGAGCGGAAGGTCGCGGAAGACCTGGGGCGCCGACGGGGGCGCCGGGCAGCACAAACCCACCGTCCGGTCAAGGGTGGCGGACGGGGTGCGCACACTGGCGTCACGTGCGGTCGTCGGGGCCGCCGGGGCCACGCCGTTGTCGCGACGCCAAAAGTGGCGTCTGCGCGACAGAGCGTGAAAGCGCCGTGGTCGGGCGCTGGGCGACGTGGCAGTTGGAAGGAAGGGTGGACCGGTTCCACCCCTGGCTGGACGTGCGCTGTGCACCGTACCTGCTCCCACTTTGGCTGGGGACCGGGGTGCGAAAGCGACGGAAGACGCCAGGGAGGTGGACGGGGCTGCTCTTTGCACTTATAAAGCGGACGCGCCTGAGCTGGAAACGGAAGGTGCCAGGGGGTGGATGAGGACCAAGAGCTGGAAGCGGAGGCTGCGGCAGACCACTCTGCGTCTGCCAGAGCGTTCTCTGCTGTGGTTGCAGTGGGGGCGTCTCACCTGCCCTACTCCCTCTCTTCTGTCTGTGCTTACGAACACCAGGAAGAAGAAAGCGGAAGGTGATGGCTCGTGAGGATGAAAGCGCAGGGGGTTGTCTCCATGCTGGAGGATGGGGCCCAACCTGGCTTCTTTGACCGGGTCAGCTTGACGCCACGTACGGCTGCCTCGCCGGGCCCACCACAGGCAGTGGAAGTGGATGCAGACGGGCCGAGTGAGCTGGCCTCTCCTGGAGAAACAATAGGAGGCAGAGCCACGCTGGGCTGTTCGGCTGATGGGGAGGTGCTGACGGGCCAAGGCCCAGTCACACGGTTCACTGTGGGAAACATGGAGGAAGTTGGATGGGCCGTTGAGGGCCTCTCCCCGCTGCTTCGCACACCCACCTCTTGAGACTCCTATGGCATTGGATCGGCTTCGACCACTCCGCCGTCCATCCATGCAGACCCCTCCCTTTGCAACAACATGGTGGATGGTGTGTCGCGCACCCTGACGGCATCTCGATTCGCCTCACCCCAGTCATGTTCACTCGGACTCGTACGGGGGCGTCTCGACCACAGCCTGACAGGGTACCGCACACCATTGGTGGGTTCCTTGCAGTGGCCAAGGCTCGCTCGGATGCTATACTCCAGGCCCCACCGATCCGACGCTGCTTAGTGGAGATGAACTTTCAGCCACGTAGGAGCGCTCGGATTGCAGGACAACCAGAGGAGCTCAACACCGAGAAGCGCGCACAACGGAACCTCATGCGCAAGCTAGGACTGATCGATGCCGTGGAGGGGGCCACCACGGATAAGGTTGAGGCGTATCACAAGCTATTCGAGCTCCCTCTGGACGAGGAGATGGTTGGCGCCATTGGGGAGCTCTATGGGTGGACGCTGGCGACGCTGCAGAACAACAGCTCCCCGCCGATCGCGGAGCGGTCAGGTGGTCACCTCGTGGAGGTTTGACGCCTGGGTGGGGCCTCATTAGGGTGTACTCATGTCTAATGTCGTACGAACCTAGGGTTTTGGTGCTGAACGCGCGAGGTCTTAATAACCGCGCGCGTAGGACAAATATACACTGCCTTTCCAGTTCTACAGGCGCGTCGATCGTTTGTTTACTGGAGACCAAACTCGAGATTGTAACCACTTCTATCGTTATGGAAACGCTTGGCGCGGACTTTGATGACTATTTCTTCTTGCCGGCTGTGGGTACGAGGGGTGGCATTCTCATTGCCGGGATGGGTTCCAAGGTCAAGTTCCTCGATGCTCATGTGGACGCCAATTCGGTGACCGCTAGAGTTGTCCCGTCTCACGGTAGCCCATCATGGTGGATCACTGGGGTTTATGGACCCCAGGAGGATGCAACTAAAGTGGCCTTCCTTGCGGAGCTGCGCAACGTGCGCTCTACGCGCCCAGGACCCTGGATGCTTTGCGGTGATTTCAACTTGATTTACCGCGTGAGGACAAGAATAATGGGAACCTGGACCGGAGGATGATGGGTCGCTTCAGACGCTTCATGACTGACTGCGATTTGAAGGATGTGTATCTCCAAGGCCGGCGCTACACCTGGTCTAATGGACGAAACACTCCTACCCTCGTTCGGTTGGACCAAGTCCTCTGCTCGGTTGACTGGGAAGAACTCCATGAGAGCTGCTCGCTGCGCTGCCTTGCGTCTGTGGTGGCGGACCACATCCCAGTCCTTGTAGACTGTTCCCCGATGCGGGTAAGAAGGAAGAGATTTCAATTCGAGCGCTTCTGGATTAAGCTCGATGGCTTTCGAGAGGTTGTAGAGGCCGCCTGGGGGATCATTGACGGTGACCCAGACCCCTTCCAGCGCCTGCAAGCCAAGATGAAGCGCACAACGCGACAGCTGATGAGCTGGAGTGATAGGAAGGTTGGCTGTGTAAAGCTACAACTCCTCACAGCGTGGGAGGTAGTCCTATGGTTGGACGCGGCTATGGAATCGCGACAGCTGTCGGAGGATGAACACGCCCTCCGTACAAAGCTTAAACTTGTGCACCTAGGTTTGGCTTCGGTGGAGCGCACAATGGCCTGCCAGCGCGCAAAGATTGCCTGGCTTGCGGATGGAGACGCAAAAACTACCTTTTTTCACCAACACGCTTCCTATATACGACAGAAAACTGTGGTTCGTGATCTTGAGGTGGATGGAGCGGTGGTCACGGACCATGCTGGTATGGCAGAGGCTATTTTCTCGCACTTTCAGGGAGTCCTGGGAAGTCCGGAAGGGAGAGATTTCTCCCATGACCTAAACTTCCTTGGACTGGAGGCGGAGGACCTCTCTCGCTAGGAGGAGCCGTTCTCCGAGGCGGAGGTGTGGGAGGTGGTTAGGCGACTACCTCACGGGAAGGCGCTAGGCCCGGATGGGTTCACAACGGAGTTCCTGCAGAGCTGCTGGGGCATAGTGAAACATGACTTCATGTTGGCCTTCGGTAAGTTCTTAACGATGTGTGGTAGGGGATTTCAAGGGCTCAACCAGGCCCTCATCGTGCTAATCCCTAAGCGCCCGGATGCGGCTGCTATGGGCGATTACTGGCCGATCAGTCTGATCCACCTTTTCGCCAAGCTGGGAGCTAAGACCCTTGCCCTGCGGGTGGCACCATTCATGAACGACTTGGTGGACTGTAACCAGAGCGCCATTATCCGGCAACTCCGTATCCATGACAATTTCATGCTGGTGCAGCAAACGGCATGGCTGCTCCACAGGCTTAAGGAGCTTAGGGTGATGCTCAAGCTAGACATAGGTCAAGCCTTCAACTTGGTATCCTGGGGTCTTCTCTTTGAGATCCTTCGGAAACTCGGGTTTGGGTCTTCTCTTTGAAATCCTACTTTCCACGACCAGCTCGCGGGTGATGCTCAATGGCGAGCCAGCCCCCCCATCTGGCATCGGCGGGGTCTTAGACAGGGAGACCCCTTGTCGCCGCAACTTTTTGTGTTGGTTACCAACACGCTTAATAGGCTCCTGGCCAAGGCGGTGGAGCTGGGGATCCTGAGGCGAGTGGCACGACATGACCTGGTCACGACGGTATCGCTTTACGCCGACGACGTGGTCATCTTCTGCCACCCCCTGGATGAAGAGCTGCAAACACTTCGGGAGGTTCTTGCGCTCTATGGTCACGTTTCCGGCCTTCACACCAACTTCGCAAAGTGCTCTGTCTCCCCCATTGGGTGCGACGAGGTTGTGGCGACACGGGCGGCAGAGGTTATGGGATGCCAGCTTCCCCCCTTTCCGGTCAAGTACTTGGGTATCCCGCTTGGAGTCAGGAGGTTGTCTAGCCAGGACTTGGACCCGGTGGTTGATCGGATAGCGGATAAGCTGCCTACCTGGAGGGCGGCCATGATGCCCAAAGCAGGGCGGCTTGCGCTAATTAAAGCGGTCCTAGCTGCAACCCCCCTGCACCAGCTCATGGTGCTGAGTATCACTAAAAAAGCTCTCAAGAGGATGGAGAAGATCTTGCGGGGCTTCCTGTGGGCCGGCAGGGAGTCGGCGAACGAAGGAAATTGTCACGTTAGCTGGTCAAGGGTGTGTCGGCCGCTACGACTAGGTGGGCTTGGAATCCCTGACCTGGTTCGGACGTCAGTGGCCCTCCGCGTGCGCTGGCTTTGGAGGATGCGCACGGACCCGCTGCGGCCATGGAAGGGCCAAAACATGCAGTTCACAAGGGTAGAACGGCAGAATTTTGAGGCCGCCACCGAGATGGTTGTAGGAGACGGGGCCACGGCCCTCTTCTAGAAGGATAAGTGGCTCGACGGCCGCTCCCTGGCGGATATTTCACCTAACCTCTTTGCGCTCATCCCCAAGCGGCCCAGACGGGTCAGAACAGTCAGGGAGGCGCTCCCGGAGCATCGTTGGATCTCTGACATTTCAGGTGCACTATACCCACTCGCCCTTTTGCAGTATGTTAGGGTGCGGACGTTGATGCAGGGGGTGCAGTTGACCATGATGCCTGACTGGCTGCTCTGGCGCCTCACGACGGACACCCAATACTCCTCCAAATCCTGCTACGACGCGCTATTCTTGGGAGCGACGACGTCGCAATCATGGAGGGTGGTTTGGAAGTCCTGGGCCCCTCCGAGGGTGAAGTTCTTTCTTTGGCTCGCCTGCATGGACCGGTGCTGGACGGGGAACAGGCTTGCGAGGCGCGGCCTATCGCACCAGCCAAGTTGCCCGCTGTGTGATCAAGGGATGGAAACGATGCGACACATCCTGACGGAATGCCCATTCTCACGGTCGATGTGGCATGAGGTCCTTTCGTGGATCCGATCAACGGCGGGCCCGCCGGGTGTGGAAGATGATTTCGTGGATTGGTGGATTAGGCGCTCAAAGATACCCCCCGTTTACTGCGTAAGGGAACCTCTTCGGTCATTATGCTCACGGCTTGGTGGATCTGGAAGCACCGGAACGCAATTGTCTTCGACAACGCACGGCCTCAGTTGGCGCTTTGATGGAAATCATCAAGACCGAGGCTCGTTCTTGGGTGAGCGCGGGGCCCGTGGCCTCGCTTTCGTACTCCCCTAGTGTAGGTCCCTAGGTTGAGTTGTAAGTGGTGGGGTTGCCTGGCTCCAGACTTGTACATATAAACTCTCTTTTCTATCAATGCATCGAAACGCAAGACTTTTGCCTTTTCGCTAAAAATGTAAGGCGGGACAACAAGAAGGCAGCTGCTATCTGAAGATGAAGTTTATCCCACTGTTATCCATGATGAAGCAAGTCATATGGGATAGAGTGTCACCTAGGCCTCACTCTGCCTCTGTTGTAACTTCGCGTTGAAGCTTGAAACACCTGATGAACAAGGTTTTAGTAGTTTTGTCTTTTGTCACAACTGGTATAAAGAGCGAGATGGTTCATTCCACATACGTAATTTCTATCTGTCGGGAATGTTCAATATGTCATGTAGATTTTAGTTGCCTATTTTTTCTGGCTCTGATTTATGTGCACCGTCCACCGTGTAGTTGGTGCATCTGTTGGTTCCTTTATTTGTCTTCACCCTTGACCATCATGTGATGTTTGGTTGGTCTGCTGCTGCCGTATGCAGATATTCTTTTTTTCGGCCTGATTCCAGATTGTTAGTCGTTTGGCTCCCTCACTATAGCAGTTGTAAACTGGATCAGTTGTGACTTGTAATGTTAGCAAGTGTAATGTATTAATTCATTTGGTTGATCAGGTGTAAACTGTCATAATCCTTTTTGTACATAAGTAGTAAATTGTAATATTACCAAGCTTAATGTATTGATTTCATTCCAGTCCTTGGCAATCTCTTTCGTAATGCTAATTTCCATCCTGTCTGATTTTTATGAATATAGACAAATGTCAGCTTGGGAAAACCCTGGAACTTCCTTCCATTTTGCAGCATTGTTGTGCACAACTTGAAGTACACCAAAAAAAAAAGTACTCTATATGATGACGATGTTCTCAAAACAAAACAAAAATACAAGCACAAATTCTTGACAGTGATATTATCACCATGGTCATTTCGCCAATCTGCCGCATAGCTTGCTGCTTGCGCAATATTATTTGCACTGAACTCCATCTCTTCCACCTGGACGTCCACCGCGTTCAGATCATCCATGAGGGTTGACATCCTCAAGCTTTACCTCTTCGTACTCCTCATGCTCCACTGACGGTTGTTGATCTGTTGATGACCGAGCAGTGAGGAGGCCAAGAAGGCCGTCCACACGTTTTTGCAGGAAGCCGACGTCCATTCCAAGGTGCTCGAGTGCCTCCAGGATCCTCTTCCATGCAGCAAGGTCCTCGCGAGAAGAATCAGCTCTCATGCCCTTGGCAATGATGGCAGTCTGCATGATCACTTCCACAACCAGTGCAGGGCTTATCTTCTTTGGAAGATTCCTGTGGAGTAACCCCTTCCGATCACGGCAGAGCTCGTAGTACACCACACGCAGGGAGCCGGGGAATAATTTAGCATTGATGAGCAAACCATCAATGAAGATGTTGAAGTTCTTAAAACTAGGCACGTCATCGGAATCTTCGGTGCCTGGATCTGGAGATCGCATGTCTTTGACATCGTCTACTTCTTTGCTGATTTGGTAGTGCCGAATTTTAAGAACCTGAAAACAATAGTAAAATATTAATCATACCACTGATGAATTAATGGTAGTGCTCCTGCCGCCCATTCGGAACATTAAACCTTACCCTCGGCACAGAATTAACATGATTGTTACTCTCGGCAGACTTGGAGACTGCGGGCCAACTTCTCTTCCTCTATGACACAATCAATCAAAGCAGAGGAACGAATTCAGTTATTATATGTGTCTGAAGACAGGGAATAAACCGATTTGTGGTTGTGCCAAGATCTCTGAAGAAATTTGAGTTCATGAATGAAGACTGCAAGCTCTCTCTATCTATTCTAATTTTGCATGATAAGAATTTTTTTTCATTTCATAAGCATAAACACGAATACAAATGGATGCAATTTGGGAGCGTTATCTTACTTTGTAACTTTCAGTTCTCAGTGTTCTTTCTTTAACCCGACCACCAGGACGCTTTTTCAGCTTGCTACCCATGCTCTCTGGCCTCACGACCTGCGATGATGTTATAAGATGAAGAAGTTGTATGCCTGAACTTTATATAACTTTTTTTACAGATTACTTTATACAGTTATTACCGAGATGGAAAGGAATAACTACTGCAATAATGTGAAGATATCATTTCTTCCAACGGTAGGTAGTGGAGCCGTCTACCTTCTATGTAAAATATATAAACGAACTATTGCAATTTTGTACTTAAACTCAAAGGAGCAAGATTGATCTCGCTATCTAGATCATAGCAGATTTTATTATCTCAGCAGAATTTGAAATTTGCAAGAAGACCGAAAAACATAGCATGCAGTTTGATAACATGAAGAATGCATGTGGTAATTGGTATCAGTGTGTATCTGTACAAGACGCTACAGTGGTAATGAGCAGGACAAGAAACAACATATGCATTGTCGGACATGGTAAGCGTGACAGTAGATTCAGAATCAAGAGACTACTGAAGGACGACGACAGCTAGGTGTCACAAAAGGCTAATGAAGGACAACAACACCGTAAGCAAGTCTTGCTCCCATCACACGGGTTCACAAGTCCTCATGAACAGAAATATAAGTTCTTGTTTCTACCGTGGATTTCCCTCACATTTGTATTAAGAAATGGCAACACATTCTACATCATTTATCAGTAATTAATCTACTATTTATCAGAAGAGTTCAGATATCCATTCCATTAATCAAAAGGAGAACAAGATGAATAACAATAAATAAGCGAAGGAAATTAAATACGTGGAGATGATACATACGCATCCATGGCAGTGGGAACTTGCATCGCTTGGCTGGTCGATCACCATGGCCGGAAGAATCGATGAGCAACCCTGCCTGCCTTGCCTGGAGTGATGTGTTTGAAAACGGGGGAGAGGAGGAGGAGCAGGAGGGGCAGGGTCCTCCTATATGTATAGCGGGAGGGACACGATGGAAGGAAGACGACCGTTTGATTAGTAGAGGGATTTACGGCTTCGACGATATCCACGGGATTTTTTCAAAATGGAAAACGTTGCAAGTTATTTATACCAATTATGAAAGAGCTGGCAATCAGGGGATTCGTTTCCATCATGGAAGACGGCCGTTTGATTAGTAGAGCGATTTACGGCTTCGACGATATCCACGGGATTTTTACAAAATGGAAAACGTTGAAAGTTACTGTATTTACCAATTTAGTTATAAAAGAGCTAGCAATCAGGGGATTCGTTTACATGATTTGCTGGTATTTGCTGCCGTTTGCATGCGTCTCTATCTACCAGTACCAGATTCACTGGACGTGATTTTTTTTCCCTTGGCGAAATCACTGGATGTGACGTTGGGAATTGAGCAGGGGAGCAGAACTTGCATCACTGATGTATGTATTTACTTTTGCGAAATTGAAATTGTATCAACCTATTTTTTTTGCGACCAGAAACTGTATTAATCAAGCCGCAGGTTTGTATAGTCATTCAGGCATAGTTCAGGCGTCAGCTGCTCCCGGACCTTTCCATACGGCTGTCTAGCTCAAGATCTAACAAATTTTGCCGGTCGCTACAAGGCTCGCAGGCATTAGTTGAGACTGTACTCCAGCATATTTGTAAGTGGTTCTCTACTTGGACCAATTTTGGATTGTATAGGCCACACAGATATACCCAATAAAAGGCTTGAGATAACAAATCAATGAGCATAATATATGTGAATATGCTTAAAATCTTTCTAAGTATCAGAAATGTAAATATCACGATGAGTAATTGCACATACGCCCTGATACGAGTGTAAGAACAACATGACGGGGGCGTCGTCTTGGCTCCGGAAAGCATATGGTCAGGAATAAGCTATAAAATTGTTAAAAATGTTGATGCAAATTTTAAAAAATATTTTTTTATACATATGCATGCTTGTTACTTTTACGGGTGTGAAAATTCTCACGGAAGAAGACATACGTTATGCCCTGTGCAAAAAATAAAAACACCGGTGCTTAAAAAAACATTTTTTTTTTGGACCGGGGCATTCTCCTTTTCCAAAAAAAAAAACATTTTTGAAGTACTAATTTTTTCACGAAAATCCTTTTAACATTAAGAACATAATTTATTTCACAGGGAGCATATACTCTTGGGTGTGGATTTGAATAACTCCAACATGTTCGGAAAGTGGTAGTGGCACAACATTGCTATCCGTTTAAAAAAAATAAAAATATATTTTCAGGGCATAAGAAATCCGAAATAAAGTACACAACTATATATACACATTTTCTTTTTAGGCTAGAAGTTTCATAAAAATGTATTTTGGGCTAAACAAAGAAAAATCCAGGGAAAAAAGAGTGATAAGTTTTGGCTCTCGGGCTCCAGTAATCTCGGTATTTTTTTTTGGGGTCAGAAAAGCATTCATGTAGTTACTGTCTGCTAGATACATGTTCAGGGATATATTTGACGATCATGTAGTTACTGTCTGCTAGAAGTATTTTTCATTATCCTACAAATGCTATCTTTATTTACCTAATAATACTCACTATTATGTTCAGGGGGAGAGATGCAGCACTGAAGCAGTTGGAAGGTAACATTAGCAGGGCCAACAACATAAGCTGGATGGAGCACTAGACATGGACTTGTTGGAGCTCTCGCCGTGTCGACATATATTTTTCGAGTGCCGTGTGTAAAATATGTACAACTTGTAACCACTCTGGTTTAGTTCTAGGCTAACAGATATTCTTATTTGTTAATGGTTTTTGTTTGCGGCAACTAAATTCAAATCGTTCTTATGATTGATAGTAGAATATCAAGATTTGTCACTACTATTTGTGCTGATATTCATGTGCTCAGCTTCCTATTAATTTGCACCCAACTCAACTCTGATTGATGATAGTTTTCTGTTTTGCTGAAATGGTAATACATTTATGAGCTAGATGAAAAAACGGATTCAATGTCTCCAGCAGGATGAAGGGCTCATTGAGGGACAAGAGTTCCTCAAGGCCTATATTACAAAGTTCTATAAAGATCTGTTTGGGGCTCCTGAAGTAGGTAGCATTACCATGGATGAGAGCCGCACAGATGATATTCCTCAAGTTTCAGTGGAAGAAAACGTTTTTCTTAATGCTCCCTTCTCGGAAGAGGAGATAAAGAAAGCGATTTTCCAAATGGAACATAATAAGGCACCTGGTCCAGATGGTTGTCCGGCTGAGTTCTATCAGCACTTCTGGGAAATCATTAAACATGATCTCATAGAAATGTTTGATAGCTTACAGAGTGGACATCTGGAGTTATATCGCCTCAATTTTGGGGAAATCGTTTTGTTACCTAAGGTTTTGAACACAGAACGGATACAACAGTACCGACCTATCTGCCTTCTTAACGTTAGTTTCAAGATCTTTACAAAGGTTGCAACCATTCGGCTTAATTCAGTGGCAGATCATGTGGTAAAGCCTACACAAACTGCTTTTATGCAGGGTAGGAATATCCTTGATGGGGTCGTGACTCTACACGAAACCGTACATGAATTGCACACGAAGAAGCTTAATGGGGTAATCCTTAAAATAGACTTTGAAAAGGCCTATGATAAAGTGAATTGGGAGTTTCTACAACAAACTCTGAGAATGAAAGGATTTTCAGAGGAGTGGTGTACTCTAGTTCGCAGCTTCGTAGTTGGAGGTAGTGTGGCTATCAAAGTCAATGATGAAGTTGGCCGATACTTCCAAACTAAGAAAGGCTTGAGACAAGGTGATCCGCTATCGCCCGTATTATTTAATATTGTGGCAGATATGTTAGCAATCATGATTGACCGAGCCAAAGAAAATGGCCTAGTTGAGGGAGTAATTCCACATCTAGTCGATGGGGGCTTATCGATCCTCCAGTACGCAGATGATACAATTCTCTTTATGGAACACGATCTGGAGAAAGCGACGAATCTGAAATTGATCCTTTCAGCGTTTGAGCGATTATCTGGATTAAAAATTAACTTCCATAAAAGTGAACTGTTCTGCTTTGGCGAGGCTCAAGATGCAGTTGCACAGTATACTGAGTTATTCGGATGCGAGCAAGGTCAGTTTCCTATTAAGTATTTGGGGATACCAATACATTACAGGAGATTGACTAATGCAGAATGGGGTCAAGTCGAAGAGCGTCTGCAGAAAAGGCTAGCTAGTTGGAAAGGAAAATTGTTGTCACTTGGTGGAAGACTGGTACTCATTAATTCAGTCCTTACTAATATGGTACTGTATATGATATCATTCTTCCAGTTACCCAAAGGAGTCTTAAAAAAATTGGATTATTTCCGATCAAGATTCTTTTGGCAGGGTGACAATGAGAAAAAGAAATATCGATTGGCCAGATGGGATGTAGTTTGTCGTCCACGAGATCAGGGGGGGCTCGGTATTCATGATCTCCAAGTCAAGAATTCAGCCCTACTTGGTAAATGGATTTTTAAACTACTGACCGAAGAAGGCGTATGGCAGACCATCCTTAAACGTAAATACATAGGTTCAAAAGCAATATCACAGGTTATGTGGAAACCAGGCGATTCACACTTTTGGGCTGGACTTATGGCGAACAAAACTAGTTTTTTTCGCTATGGGGTATTTAAGATTAAGGATGGATCGCAGATACGGTTCTGGGAGGACAATTGGCTAGGTAATACCACACTCAAAGAACAGTATCCGGCCCTGTACACGATTGCGCGACATAAGGATGATACGCTGGCTACCGTCATGCAAACATCACCTCCTAATGTTACCTTCAGGCGAGATTTACTCGGGCCTCGACTTGCGTCCTGGCAAAACCTGGTGGATAGATTAACTACAGTTAATCTTACACCAGGCACTGATGAATTTCGTTGGAAGATCACTAAGAATGGAATGTTCTCGGTGGATTCCATGTACAGGGCAATGATCCAATTGGATCTGCCAGTCGATATCTTCAAAAATGTATGGCGTATGAAAATACCGTTGAAGATTAAAATCTTCGCATGGTATCTTCGTAAGGGGGTCATACTCACAAAGGATAATCTTGTCAAACGTAATTGGCATGGGAGCTCTAAGTGTGTTTCTTGTTCTCATGATAAGACAATTAAACACTTATTCTTTGATTGCACATTTGCGCGTTCTATATGGTCCGCTATCCAAATGGCTTCGAATCTATATCCACCCACTTCCGTTGCGAATATTTTCGGCAATTGGTTAAATGGGGTTGATAAACGATTTAAGACTATTATTAGGGTAGGAGCGCTTGCCGTTATTTGGTCGCTCTGGCTATGTAGAAATGACAAGATTTTCAATGCTAAATTTTTTTCTCGTCTGCAGGTTCTATTCAGGAGCACAGGTATTCTCCGTTCGTGGTCCACATTACAGCGCGGGGAGTTACGAGGCCTTTTTACGGAGGCATGTGCACGACTGGAGCAGGTGGCGAGGGATATTTTTATCCCACATGGATGGCCACTTGATCTACGGATAGCGGCTCCATAGCTTAGACAGTCTACATCGTTGTTTTGTAGTATTGTCGCTTTGATTTTCAGTTTCGGATTTCGGCTGTGTGCATCTTAAGATGCAGAGGCCGGGTGTAATGCTTGATTTATTGAGTAATAAAGCCCTTTATCAAAAAAAAAAAAAAAATTATGAGCTAGATTATCCAGTTCCTTTAATATCAGTTAAGCTAGTTGTATGTTTGCTGTGAAAAGCTAGCTATGTACGGCCGGAGACGCAAAGCACTGTCCTACTGTATATTTTGCATTGATCTGAAGCTAGCTACCGATCTGGAGGCTGAAGCAGTCCGTCTCGGCTGTCTGTTTATTCCGGTGAAAATTTATTCAGGTTGTCCGTGTACGTCCAGCGACAACTCAATTAGCGGGGACGAGACTTGCCTGCGGCCTGAACGTGCGACCATCGGTGCGACTGCACGAATGAAACCCATCGGAGGACTGTGTTTGCTGTACCGCTTCGCTGCTTTTTTTCTTAAAAAAAACAAACAGATATACCGTCCAGTCCGCCGTCTGTTTTCACGTTTCCCTTCCGTAATACCCGCATGCACGATTGATACGGAACAAAATCTAATCACGCGGGAACACATACAGAATTACAACTTGCGCGCCAAATCGCATTTATCGCTAACGGAAAGAGAAAAAGAGGAGCTTCAAGTGATCTATCGACCCCAAACACAACACTGCTCAACCAGGCCAAAGCACAGGTGATTTCTCGTCTCCAATTGAGCATCGTCTCCCATCCCCGATGGCTTCTTCAAGTACTAGTCATGGTGGATCACAGGTAATTCTCCCGTCCAGATGGCGATCCAAAATCTCAAATAACTGACTTCCGTCTTCTTGAACTGA
Organism: Alopecurus myosuroides; assembly: GCA_028641055.1. NCBI lineage: Eukaryota > Viridiplantae > Streptophyta > Magnoliopsida > Poales > Poaceae > Alopecurus > Alopecurus myosuroides. Next base: position 102,860,708 of record CM054063.1, on the reverse strand, counting down.
TTGTGTTGTCCTCAGTGGCGGCTCCAGGAATTTGCTCCTGGGTATTCATTGAAAACAAACACACACACAAGAATGCAATAGTGGTATATGTTATATACTACGGTGAATCCGCTGTTTGTCCGATACTCTTATGTTCATGTCCGATGATTCATTCGACGAAGCGCTGCACTCAAAGGAAAAATCTAACGAATTCGGCGATGTGTCATAGGTGGATCGGACATAATTCGTCGTAGTGTAGCACTAGTAGGGCTCGATGTTAATAAATTGTACTACCAACTTTTGTTTGGGGTGGTTCTTCGTGAAATTCTAGTTTCAACGTACAAATGCTCCCCAATAATCCTGAAATTAAGACAACTATCCGTGTAACTTGATTTGTTTTTTTGACAACCTATCCGTGTAACTTGTACGTGGAAGCTAACTAAGTTAGGTAATGGGCTGGCCGCATTCAGTATGGTACTAAGGCCCAAAAAGAATAGGATGACCAGTGTGGGCCACGGAAGTGCCCTCCTAGCCCATCTATGGAGAGGTCGTCTTCTTCATCGCTGATCGCGATTTCCTGAGTTCCAGCGAGTTGAGCCGACAAAGAATATCACCGACGATCAACCATGCCGCGAAACAGTGCCTAGCCACGTATAGGGTGGAAGGACCGTAGATGCGCACTAGCTATGAGCATGTGGATCGGTGAATGAAGAAATATACTAATTTGCTGGGACCAGATCTTGGGTATTCACGTGAATACAGGTGAAGACCCCTGGCGCCGCCACTGGTTGTCCTGATTGCTTTTTGATACTGCAACGCAAAAATTCAGTTTACATAACCTGATCCTCTAATCGAATACATAGGTCCATGTCATGCTGTATAGACTTAACTTAATTAGCAAACAAGTATTAAATATTGAAGAAGAAGAATACATATAGAATTGTTTATGGAATAAACTAGATCCTCCACTTATTTGATAATACATCATGACCGTGGACATGTAATGCGGTGCTGGCGAGACCAGCAACCAGGAGATTGTTTGCATAGACACAAATATGTATTGACTAAATTGAATAATAACTGATACAGGATGTCCAAGAAAGTGCAGCAGATCCCACTAATGGAAGGGTGCCAAAACTTGGCATGCAATTTTTATCAGAAGAAGAGTCTTATTCCTTTTATAACAAGCATGCTGAAACTATCGGTTTTAGCATTAGAAGAAGCAGTGGCCATAAAGTAAAAAATTCTTCTACAATGCAGCAACGGACATTTACATGCTCTCGGCAAGGTATGGGATATATGTATTTTGTCATGGTTGCAAACAATTTGTCATGTACTAACAAAATTAATGCAACTTAATAGGCTATCGCGGGGATGATAAAAGAGAGGATACATTCAGCTACAACAGGCCCGAAACACGATGTGGATGTACCGCCCGCATGAAGATAAGCCTTAGAAACGGAATTTATGATGTGTATGAATTTGAGGCGTCACACAACCATATTCTTGCTCCTGGAACCATGGCACACTTTTTGAGATCCCAAAGAAAAGTAACAGAAGCACAAATAGCGAATGCAGAGATTGCAAAGTCTGTAGGTATTTCTCTGCCCACATGAGCACTACCCAAAGAAGTGAAAGCATGAACAATGAATTGAAGAGATACATCAGTGTTAAATATGACATGGTTACTTTTTTCCATCATTTTGAGCGGCTAGTTGCACATAAAAGATTTGAAGAGGTGAGGTGTGACTTCAAAGCAACACAGACTATTTCCAAGCTAAAGGCAGAAGCTAGTTGTATGTTACGACAAGCTGTAACCATATATACTCCAGCAATATTCAAGATGTTTCAGGAGCAAGTGCTTCGGACCCTTAGCAATGATACATTCCTTCGTGATGAAAGTGATGAGGAGGGGAAGGTCTACATAGTAAAACTTCATGGCACAAAACGTGACCATGTCGTTAGATTTATTCCAAAAGAAGAAAAGGTCAGCTGTAGTTGCAAGATGTTCGAATTTGCTGGAATTCTTTGCTCTCATTGCTTAAAGGTACTTGATATAAACAATATCAAGCATATCCCTAAAGATTATATCTTGAAAAGGTGGACAATTGATGCAAAAGATTTGGATATTACAAGCAAACGCAACCAACATGTGGATCCAAAAGAAAGGATGTCTAATCGCTACAGGGATTTATGCAATATATTTATGAAAATTGCTTCTCGTGCTGCTGTATCTGATGAATCGTATGATAAGGCTGTTAACTGCGCAGAGCAATTAGCACAAGATGTCGAGAAATGTTTGAAAATTAGAGCTGATCCAGAATTGGTTAACTCATGTACTACAGAAGGAGAAGGTATGTCTTCTACTTATAATTAACTAGACTATTTCCAAATTAGGACTTACATTTAGCATTACCGTGGCAGGACTGAACATCGATTCTAGTAGAGTTTCGAAACATAATCAGGGACTTGCCAAACCAAAAGGTATCAAAGTCAAGGAGAAGACTACCAAAGGATCAACAAAACCAGTTGGTGGCTTTGAGAAAGCAACTTCAAAGAAGAAAAAGAAGACGAGTGATACCGCACAAGTACATCCCCAAGGCACGGGTGATCCTGCCCAAGTACCCCACGGCACTACGGTATAAGCATTTGAAGTTTATTTCCTATGACTCTTTAATTTTACTAATATTTCGATATCTTATCTTATAGGATCATTTGGAATTCGTCACAAATCAAATGGATACATATCAACCACACTACAACACCATGCTAAATTCTACAATGCCGCCATCAATCGGTAATACCAATCCAATGTCACTACATCCCCAAGAACTGCTAGCGGGATTTCAACCATATAATACACTAGCGGTATAAGCAGTCCCTGGTTTCAAGTTCTTCAATTCTATGACTTTTGATGATTTTGAACTCTAGACTTTTGTGCGCAGGGTCATCCAATAAATCATATGCACACCTATTTACCACAACAGAACTATGCTATGAATCCCTCACTACAAGGGAAAATTGGCATTGGGACCTCGAGCGATTTGACAGGACACAACTATGCTCTGAATACTTCACTTCAAGGAAACATTGGCATTGGAACCTCAAGCTCGGTGACAGGACACAACTATGCTCCGAATCCCTCAATGAGAGGGAATATTGGCATTGGGACCTCTAGCGCTGCGACATGACAAAACCATCCTTTGAATCCCTGACTGCAAGGGACTATTGGCATTGATTTGACAATCCTTTGAATCCCTGACTGCAAGGGACTATTGGCATTGGTTTGACAGGACAAAACTATGTCTTTCTCCATCAACACAAGCCAACATAATACAAAAAAAAAATACCCTTCTAAGTTGCCAGGCTACATATTCTGTCCATGAGTTTATTTTGCATCCCATTTATGAAATTCTGCAATACGAGAATCACACTTTTGCAATAATAACAAGTGTTCACACAAGTTAGCTAAAGAAAATTCCATAGAAGCAAATTTATTCGATTTCATGGTTGTATGTATACTGGTTTATAATAGTTCAGCAACCACACATGATATCTGAATCGGTAGAATCCGAAAAATACACGCATGTACAAGATGCAATCAAGAAGCTAGGCAAACACCTTGATCAATACCTGTTGCTAGCTCGCTATTCATGTACGTGGACAACAAAAGGAACAATAGACACTAGGATCATTACCTGTGTCCTGCTGAAGTGTGTGACGAACTGCAGTCCATGAGCGAAGCTGCTCCCTTACGGATGTGCGCCTGTAGCCTGATGGCCTGCCGCCTCCAGCTACAAGGTGCCGCGCTCGAGCTGGTCGAAGTGGTTGCGCCGTGGGGATCTGCCGCCTGTCGCCGCGCTCGAGCTAGTAGAAGCAGATGTGTCCTCCCAGGATCCACTGCCTATAGGTCCGGCTTGCCCTACTCAGCCAGTGACCAGCTTGCCGTCCGGCGAGAGAAGAAGGTGCCCAGAAGGTGGGGGCAGCGGCGATTTGGCGCAAGAGAAAGATGAACATGGCGGCGATTTTTCCCCCTCCGCCTTCCCTTGCTCTTCCAGCTCCGTGTTCGGACAGGAGCATATAAGGCTACCCGAGTACACATCCAGTCAACCACTCGTCGATTCGTATGGAGCTGGCGAGCTGGGTATTCTTTTTTTCCTAAAGGAAAAAAGGCATAGCTAGGGAGCGGGAGGCGGAGCCGCTGGATTGGTTCCACGTGTCTAGGCCGCACGGATGGTTGCACGCTCGGGGCACAGGTAAGTCTCGTCCAATTAGCGGACACGGACGCTAATCTGCCATTTAGCCGCATGCGGAGGGAGCGGCCGCGCCAGCGGCCTCTCCGCCTGCATCCTGAACAAGAAACCCATCTGCCACGCTTCTCCTTTTCAATATAAGATTTCATTATTATTATTTTGTTTATACAGTTGGCAGCAAAGCTTATCCTGAGTCCTGACTCGTGTGTTATGCATAAACCCGAGATGTTAGCATAAACCTACCACTTTATGGGCAAAATTCTGAAAAACTACCACTTTAAGTTCTAATCTCACAGAACTACCACATTTCGTTTTCGATTTCGCAAAAAACTCTAATCTTGCTATGCTGGCCAATTGACAAGGAAACTGACAGGGGTGGCCCACCACTTTGATGACGTGGCCAGTTTCGCGGGAGGTTACGGAAAGAACCGTTGACTGTCGTTACCGGCCGTTACGGTGGTTAGTAGGGCCCACCTGTTAGTCTGGTTGCTCATAAGGGCACGCTCGGCTGGGTCGTTATTCGACCTCTGTTCTTTCGTCGCTGCCCCGTCGTCGCCACCGCAGCAGCCCGCCGCCGCCGCCATCGTCTCACGTCGCGATCGTCTACCGCCGCCGCAATGCCCAGCTGGAAGGATTCGTTCTCGAGTGAGGAAGTGCTAGGGGTAAGTTCCCATGTTGATTTGTGATTTAGGGTTAGGGTTTATGCGGGATTTGGGATTTAGGGTTAGGGTTCTTGGGTTCCAGGGCCAATTTGTTGCTTTAAACTCAAAATTGATGCTTTTTAGGACATCACCGAGCTGGACTATGCCCCTGACACCGTTGAGGATAGTACATTTTGCGGTGTAGCTACGGATTGCTCCGAGTTTCTCTGCCGTGTTCACCAACTGCAGCCTAGGAGGTGTGTGGCTTTTGAAGGAATCAACACTGGCCGCAGATTCCTGCTTTATTCTGTTCAAAATGTAAGTGTTGTTTATCTGATTAGAGGTAGCTTCTTACTTACAGTGCAAATCTCATCCCTGGACCATCTCTTGCATGATTAAATGTGGGTTGTTTTAGCTAACGGTTTTGATCTATAATAGCCTATAATCATTGAATGAATGATGGTTTGTACTAGCTACTTTTATGTTTATCTAGTAAATTCTCTGCTTATATAGGAAATGCTCAGTTTATATATGGAATTTTCTGTTTCTATATTGCTAAAGTAGTAATGCTCAGTTTCTATATATGAAATGCTTAGTTTATATGAACTGATTAGGAATAAATTTGTTCTTTGGTTCCAGCAAGTAGAGAACTGTGGGTTTGTGACTTGGATAGATGGAGAATGGCCAGAAACTGCTAAGAATGCATTAGGAAGGCTGTGGGCTATGTATGAGGAGAGCAATTCTGCAAGAATTGATGACATGATTGAGCATGCAAAATTTTTTAAGGCTCTGTCTGCTGAGAAGGACAAGATTGAAGAGAAGTACAACTGTCTTGTTGGAGATGTCAACAAATGTATGGATGACACAATGAAAAGGGTGATGAAACAGAACTATGAGAGAATTATGAAGAATGGGACTCTTGACTGTAATTTTGAGGAGATGGAGAAGGAGAGGGATTTGTTGAAGAATAATGTGATGACCCAACACACCACTGCATGTGTAGTGCGCAAGTCAGTGACATAATACTCACAGAAGGACTTATCCGTGAATATTACATCTCTCAGAGTGGTACAACAGAAACACAACGGGTCCAAGCAAAGCTATAGGATACAAACTTCATTACAAAATCTTGAGAGTCTCCTTGATGAATCAAGAAGATCTCCTGCAAATGAAACATCAGAAGAAGCAATACGCAGCTCCAAGCTGGAGAAGATCTCTAGCTCAGAAATAATCCACTACGGCTGATGCCAGCCCCAATTTATGACTTGAAATAACTAAGTCTAAGAATGGTCTCTAACTACATCTTGATAGCTTGTCCTTCCCCAGCGTTGTTGATGACGATGCTTTACCGACTAAGTAGTAGATCACTCCATCTAGCTTTAGGAGGTAGTGATGGCTTCTCGATGACGACTTCGATAGGGCTTCAACCCTAAGCAGGGGGTCAAACGGGATAGAATGAGTAACGAGCGTTACTCAGCAAGTTCATGATATATAGTGGGTGGTTGATGCACTAACTACAGCTTTAGACTTGGAAGAGTCATAAGCTAATGCAAGGTTTTGTAAAACTTTCTTCAAGAGGTTGTTTTTAATTCTGAAAACTATGCCCGCCAGACCATCACAGGAGCTAGAACTTTGGAGTTGCCTTTCCTGTAGCGTTCGCAGTTCCTTCCCGGAACAGGGGGTAACATGCCACATCCTTTTACACTCTGCAGAGGTGCGTTACTTTACCCATGGACGACCAAGACCATGTTGCACAACCAGGCTCGAGATCCTGTCCACTCCCACTCAGGTGTGGGGCCCGGTAGTTGGTCCAAGCCAAACCGTGCTTCTCCGCACAACGCATGCCCACCCATTTCTGCCAGCAGGTTGAACGCCTGATTCCACCCCTCACGATGGAGATCTACGCGCCCCTGGCAGACACTCATAGACCCCAGAGCCCGTGGGACGTAAGGGCTCCCACCCATGTGCATGTAGTCTCGCAAGACCTACAGCGTACGTCTCTGGCAGTCCGTTGACATGCGAACGAGAAAAGTATCACGGCTGACTTACTCCCCCCATAGAAGACCCATGGTTAACGCGGTATTTACGGCGCACCGAGTTCTGACGGCATTTGTGATTAGTTCCTAGGTAATACGTTCCCGTGCAGATGGAACCTTCCTTTGACCTATTCATCTTACCATGGTTCCATCCGCCCACCACATAGAACACTACCACTCGGGTAGTCATTCAGGTAGTCATATTATTATAAAAATAGGATCATGCATTCTTTTGAGAGTAGGTGATAATACAATAGGGTTTTTGCAAATAGTTTGTTATGAAGTACTGCAAAGGATATGAGCAAGTGATGAACTTGCCTGAGATTTAAATGACCATAAAATTCCATGTCTTCGGTTCGAGGGTCACGTAGAATATCCTGACGTCTGAAAGATAGCAAAGTAGTCCTGGTAAGGACTACAGAAACACTGGCAACATGATACATGCATAATAATGAGATGTAATCGTGAAATACCCTGGAAAATACCCCAGCTTACAAGTGTAAGCCATGTTTAATACGACAACTTATTCGCAAGAGTTTTAGGTGAATTGTTTTGTTATTTGTGGTGATGTTGTTATTACTGGTTTTAGACTTACATGGGTTTCACTTTTATTTACCACACTATTTTTATTATGTTTAGGTTATACATAGTGATCACATGATTAAACTTGAGAACACTATTATATGGAAAACAACTACTGAAACATAATAAACACATTTGATTTTATGTTATAAAGTGTAGAGCTAATAACATCAAGTTTATTTGAAAAATGAGGAACTAATACATCTAACTCTATCATCATAATACTTTGCTTAATAACTAGTGATGATAGGTTTTAGTTGGTGTGAAATCACGAGGGTTTTATTAATACAGAAAATAATGTTGTGGCAGTTATTTCTGATTATAATGAAACATTATAGAATTTTATAATACCTTTGGAAACAAGTTTATAAGTTGGATAAAATGTTTTATCTTTGACATATTTGAATTGGAAATTCTTGTCTATATCATTCAATGTCTTCGGAAAACATTTGAATAAATTATTATTTTATTAATTTTTAATGAATTAATGATTAGGTGAAGCATTGCACATAAAAACTTGGTCGAATTACTTTGTACACATCATAGATGAGTTGCATTTATCAATTGGAGCTTTTTGATATATAATTTGTATTTTTCTGATTTTATGGATTATTTATTATTTTTCCAATATTTATTGTTATTCTTATGACTTATTTGATTGATTTCTTAGAAAACATTTGTTAGGGAGTATTTTGCAATGCTCAAAATATCAAAATAATGTTGAAAGAATAGTTTACATTTGATTAAATAGTTTTGAATATTTCTAAATCTTATTATCAAAGTTTTATTATTAAAATATTATTTTGTATCTATAATTTTAAGACTATGAGCATTATTGGATTATTTTTCTTAATCTTAATATTCAACCATTCTACTAGATTAAGAATTAGTTGTATTATCAAGGTTTGAAATTTTGTAGAATTTTATTTATTGTTTTCTATTATTTTTCTATTTCTTCTATTTAATGATTTTAACCAATTACTAAACTACCCTAGGCTGACAGGTGGGCCAACCCACCAGTGGGTTGGGTCAAACCCACTTGTCTGGTCGGGCCGGACCAGACCTAGCCACATCCGTACCCACCCCGCAATCTTATCCTCTCTCCTCTCCTCGCGAGGCGACGCAGAGGCGATTCATAGCCTCCTCCGGCGATTTCCTCCGGCCTCCTCCGGCTACCCACGCCGCCGTGGATGGTCGCAACAGTTGCGCCAACTCGCCTACTACCACCTCCTCCTCCTCGATCTGATCTCTGCCCGATGTGCCTCCCGTGCGCTTGCAGACCCTAACCCTAGGGTTTCGGTGAGCTTATGCCTCGCCGCCGCCGGGCTGCCCCCGCGCTGCTCCAGAGAGCCTCCACGGTCTGGACGTGTTGCTGTGGTGCTGCTGCGACCACGGAGATGTGGGCGCCGTCGGGACGGTTCCCGGTGAGCAACCACGGCTCCACCGCCGCCGGCGACCTCGCTACGCCACCTGGCTGTGCTCACCACGACGGTGAACACCCGTGAGTACTCGTTCCCCTCTTCTCCTCTTTCCCTCCTCACTGCTCCCTTCTCTCTATCCCTTCTTGCTCTGGAACCAGGCCATCGAGCCTGAGTTCATGCCATGATGCCTTGTGGTCTTCCTGTGGGGTTTCTGCTGGATGGTTTCGGCTTGGGAAATTTTCCCAATGGTTATTTGGTACAGGTTGTTGTGGAGGAATTTTCCAGTATGGAATCCTGTTTAGTGGACTTGGTGATGTGGTCTACTGGATCTAAAGGATATACCCTTAGTGAGGAATTAAGATGCATTAAGGTTTTCCCCAGATGCTTATGTTGTCTTAGCCCCACTCTGATTGATTTCTAGCAAATCACACCATATATGCATACTGAGAAGTGGGAATCTCTACTGGTTAGATGTGCATGCTTGCTGTGGGTGCTACTCTGAACCTCATGGTTCAGAGAATGTGCCACAGCTATTTCTGTGGTTTGATTAGCTAGAATATGTCTTGTGCCCCCTCTTTTAATGAACCCTGATGACATTGTTGTGTGCTTGTTGTGATGAGGTATTATCCTCTTGGATTAGTGCCCAGCAACAGTTGTGCACAAGATTGTGAGCTAGAAGATATCCCAGTGAGAATTTCTTGAGGATTTATGCCCCTAGTTTCTTCTGTAGTGATAAGAACATGTTACTTGCTTGATTTGCCCCTAAACAATTTTTTTTATCTGATAAGAACAGTTGCTACCATCTTTATTAAGCCCCTGGCCAGTGATGCAAAGCCTGAGGCCCAAGTTTAGATAAGAACAGATGCTAGATATGACAATTTTAATTTCCTATGATGAATTTTAGCATAGCACTTCTATGCCTAACTGAGGAAAATAACCCAGCCTGCTCTCTGTGCATAATCTAGCAATTGCTTGCTAGATGGTGTGTAGTTAACAACCTGGGCTTGTTGGTTATGGATGATTTGTGTGCTTGTGGTCTGCTTGCTCCTCAGCCTTGCTCCTCCACTTGTAGCTTGGCCTTGTGGAGATCTTGCTCCAGATATGCTTTTCCCAGCTGGTGGCTTGGCCTTGTTGTTATACTACTGGATCTATGGTCTCACAGATATTTGCTGGATAAGTTGAGTTGTGGTGTTGTGGTTTCCTGGTGGTGGATCTTGCTGTTCTTGCTGGAGCTGTGCAACTCGAGAAGTGAACAGGGAAAGTGTGAGGTGACTCCCTTCCCTTGCGGCTGGTGTGGTATTTATACCCCAGCAGAGGTCTTGACAGCACCAAAGGGTGCTGGTGAGTGTGCTGTGTGCTGGTATGCTAGCTGAGAAGATATTTCCTGGGATATGCTCGGTTTGCACTTGGTCTTATCCTGATGCTATAGTTATTTTTGGCTTGCCACTTGTATTACCTGATACTTGCCCATGATGCTGGTCTGAGGCAATTTACTGATTTGAACAGATACTACCTGGAATTTACTAAACCCAGTGATGTGATTAGCAGTGCATCACACTGCAAATCTGAGGGTACTAATCCCCACTAACCTTCCTTTTTTACTTTTCTTTGTTTTCTTGTTTATTTTGCAGGATCAAAAGATCAATTTGGAAACTGGAACTTTACAAGAATTAGATTAGGAATTTCATCTTGCAATTGATAGCTTGTAATAGATCTTGTAATTTCTATTTATTAGATTGTTGTAAAGACTTTGTATTATTATTTTATTATCAATAAAGTTTATTCTTTTGTAATTTCCTTTTATTGTAATTTGTAATGACTTTGTAAAATTGTGTTATCATCAATAAAACTTATTGTTTTTCTATTGATAGCTTCTATTAATGGATTTAAATTGAATTAAGGTTTATTTATTAAATATTTCAAAATTATTTAATATTAAATCATTCCAATTATCAAATCATTCAATTTGGAACTCAAATTCCAATTACAACCATTCTTTTGTTTCAAGTGTTGAATTGAATCCCTCGGATCCAATAACACCAGAGGTCATGTCGAAATTCCACTTTATTCTAATATTGGTCTATCTCTCTCTCCACTAGAATATCGATGCAACCTCGATCACTCCAGGTTCTAGTACTTGCGAATAAGTCTCCAGTTGCCACTTCTCGTCTGATGATATCTTAGAGTCAATTACCAGCTTGTTCCTGTATAATCTAACCTAATGAAACTCAAGTGTTTAATGCCCTCAGAAATAATCTGCTTACAAGATTGATCAGGTCCTGTATTCAAACTATTCTTGTATGACACCAAACAGCAGGATTTCACCCCCCCCTCGGTTGATATCTTCTTATCTTGGCTCCCTCCTGGGTTGCTTTTCTTGTGGCCATGGTCATGCAGGAACGTAGACAAGAATTTGGAAAGATCACCGACATTGATCAGGGTTTAGTTTTGGTTTAAGAAGGTTTGTTTCCTCATTCAGATTCATCCTTCAGGTCTGATGAGATCATCCAGTTATACGTTACTAACTTGCAGAAGTGAGATCATCAATTCTGTGCTTTGGTTACTTACCCCTCTTCGAGTTCCAAATACCTAGTTGATTTCTCTCAAATCACTTATAGACTTGAGGTTAGACTTGTTGGGAGTTAGTGTTGGCCACAACCAATTATGGTTTGTGTAACCAGATGATTTGGTTTCTTAAGATACTTCTTAGAAAGATCACTCCAATTGTCCTCTTGACCAGATGTTCTAGTCCTATTTCATCAAGTCAAGTGAAACATTGGTCACTTTGGTTTGTTTAAACTTTCGCGCCAAAATTTCCCGTACTTGTAGATGCATGCTTTGCAAATGCACATATTAACTTTAGATCCTTATAACTTCCCAAACACTGGGATGTTACAGTATCTCCCCCTTAACAAGAACTTCGTCCCGAAGTTCAGCCTCTCTCACGTAAAGGTAGGTAGAGAGAACTTCTGCAGAGCGTTGAATCTTCACATCTGTTTCTTGTGTTGATCTTGGCATGTGTATCCTCTTGTCTTGATTGTTCACCTTTAACTGTATTGTATGATAATCTAATAGTATGCCAGTTGTTAGGACAACTCTGTCTTGTTACTAGGCCTTCCTAATGGTCTCACGAAGAACACGTGGTATTTCCACCATATAGTGGATACCAAGTTTCATTCTCCGATGAACAGGTATGGTTTCCTAACTCTCACAACTTTCTAAAGAACCATTGGTACATGCACCAGGTGATTAATAACCAATAAGATTCTTCCGGTACAATGGGTATTGTCTGTGTTTAGGACTCCATTTGGTTCAATCTAATGGTCTCAAGAGAAATACTGCTCAAAGAAACTTATACGGTGTAGTGTACATTGACTTAGACTCTTCTAATTAATAAAAATATCTTCGAGTTTCCTCGAGTTTTAACTTTTTTCCTACCGGTGACTATAACCTATTCCACTGGTTACTTCTACATTCTTGGGTTTTGACTTCTATGGGACGACTCTATGAGTTTATCTATCGAACTTCTACTCTTTTCCTTCTAGGATATAACTACTCATGTGATTTTCTTGGAATCGCTTGTGGTAGCTCACCATGTGTTGATGTAGTAGCTCATCAATTCCAGACAAGATGTAGAATGTGGTCCATTACCATCAGTGCTTTGTTGATTTCTTCCTTCTTGACTTCAAGGACTTCCAGAGCTTTGATAGTTGCTTCAATCAGTTGAGATTTCAGACCGCTCTCAACTAATCCTATACCCTCTAGACCAGTAACATCAAGATAGAACTCAATGTTTGCACATGCATTTGCACATCAAATTCAATCTTCATGTACAGATCTAGTCAATCAAAGATCCAAATAAGAAGCAGTAAATCCCAAATGCAGTTATCACTCATGCATCAAAAGCCTGTGAAATAAAAGTACTTAGAGTAGAACATCTCAAGTACCAAGGCTCTCAAATGCTATACACTACAAGTACGTATATAGTACCTTGTAATCCTATGCTACATATCCACTATTTGCCCAGGTAATTACTCCAATTGCATGCCTTACTGCAATGGAATAAACCAAGACAAAATGATCCTATAGTAGTTAATGTCTAACTTGGTTCCATATAGGACCATGTACCATGTCGACTGAAGTACTTCATCTTGATATGTTAATCTTCTCCTGGTATATGTTGATCCTTCATGGTGTTGATCACATCGTGGTAGCAGTAATGTAGCTTCCATCAATTCCTATGCCTTCTCCTAGTTCTATACTATACTATAATGATTCACCTCTTGACTTGATAACCAAGGATATGGTATATACCTTGTAGTTACCATGGTTTATAATAACTCTTAAGGATTCTCAACATCCATTCTTGATGACTCCTATTCTAACTCAATACCATATTCTACTCCATCCTATTCTTTCATAGAATGGGGTAATCATCACTTTGACTTAAGCATCTCTGACTATGTCAGAACTTTCCTTTTCTCAATAACACAGATACCTGATAAACTTCTAGCTATTCATACCTAGGTATAAAGGAAATAGATAAGTATATTTACTCAAGTTGAGTAAGAAATTCTATACAAGTATGAATGTATCATTCTCAAGTGAATGGTCATCATAGTTGTAGAAAGTGTGGTTAGGATAAGATGGCTTCCTATAGTCTTTACCAACCTACAGATCTCCTAAAAGGTTTTAAACCTAAGATCGCTTCGCTCTGATACCACCTGTGATGACCCAACACACCACTGCATGTGTAGTGCGCAAGTCAGTGACATAATACTCACAGAAGGACTTATCCGTGAATATTACATCTCTCAGAGTGGTACAACAGAAACACAACGGGTCCAAGCAAAGCTATAGGATACAAACTTCATTACAAAATCTTGAGAGTCTCCTTGATGAATCAAGAAGATCTCCTGCAAATGAAACATCAGAAGAAGCAATACGCAGCTCCAAGCTGGAGAAGATCTCTAGCTCAGAAATAATCCACTACGGCTGATGCCAGCCCCAATTTATGACTTGAAATAACTAAGTCTAAGAATGGTCTCTAACTACATCTTGATAGCTTGTCCTTCCCCAGCGTTGTTGATGACGATGCTTTACCGACTAAGTAGTAGATCACTCCATCTAGCTTTAGGAGGTAGTGATGGCTTCTCGATGACGACTTCGATAGGGCTTCAACCCTAAGCAGGGGGTCAAACGGGATAGAATGAGTAACGAGCGTTACTCAGCAAGTTCATGATATATAGTGGGTGGTTGATGCACTAACTACAGCTTTAGACTTGGAAGAGTCATAAGCTAATGCAAGGTTTTGTAAAACTTTCTTCAAGAGGTTGTTTTTAATTCTGAAAACTATGCCCGCCAGACCATCACAGGAGCTAGAACTTTGGAGTTGCCTTTCCTGTAGCGTTCGCAGTTCCTTCCCGGAACAGGGGGTAACATGCCACATCCTTTTACACTCTGCAGAGGTGCGTTACTTTACCCATGGACGACCAAGACCATGTTGCACAACCAGGCTCGAGATCCTGTCCACTCCCACTCAGGTGTGGGGCCCGGTAGTTGGTCCAAGCCAAACCGTGCTTCTCCGCACAACGCATGCCCACCCATTTCTGCCAGCAGGTTGAACGCCTGATTCCACCCCTCACGATGGAGATCTACGCGCCCCTGGCAGACACTCATAGACCCCAGAGCCCGTGGGACGTAAGGGCTCCCACCCATGTGCATGTAGTCTCACAAGACCTACAGCGTACGTCTCTGGCAGTCCGTTGACATGCGAACGAGAAAAGTATCATGGCTGACTTACTCCCCCCATAGAAGACCCATGGTTAACGCGGTATTTACGGCGCACCGAGTTCTGACGGCATTTGTGATTAGTTCCTAGGTAATACGTTCCCGTGCAGATGGAACCTTCCTTTGACCTATTCATCTTACCATGGTTCCATCCGCCCACCACATAGAACACTACCACTCGGGTAGTCATTCAGGTAGTCATATTATTATAAAAATAGGATCATGCATTCTTTTGAGAGTAGGTGATAATACAATAGGGTTTTTGCAAATAGTTTGTTATGAAGTACTGCAAAGGATATGAGCAAGTGATGAACTTGCCTGAGATTTAAATGACCATAAAATTCCATGTCTTCGGTTCGAGGGTCACGTAGAATATCCTGACGTCTGAAAGATAGCAAAGTAGTCCTGGTAAGGACTACAGAAACACTGGCAACATGATACATGCATAATAATGAGATGTAATCGTGAAATACCCTGGAAAATACCCCAGCTTACAAGTGTAAGCCATGTTTAATACGACAACTTATTCGCAAGAGTTTTAGGTGAATTGTTTTGTTATTTGTGGTGATGTTGTTATTACTGGTTTTAGACTTACATGGGTTTCACTTTTATTTACCACACTATTTTTATTATGTTTAGGTTATACATAGTGATCACATGATTAAACTTGAGAACACTATTATATGGAAAACAACTACTGAAAACATAATAAACACATTTGATTTTATGTTATAAAGTGTAGAGCTAATAACATCAAGTTTATTTGAAAAATGAGGAACTAATACATCTAACTCTATCATCATAATACTTTTCTTAATAACTAGTGATCATAGGTTTTAGTTGGTGTGAAATCATGAGGGTTTTATTAATACAGAAAATAATGTTGTGGCAGTTATTTCTGATTATAATGAAACATTATAGAATTTTATAGTACCTTTGGAAACAAGTTTATAAGTTGGATAAAATGTTTTATCTTTGACATATTTGAATTGGAAATTCTTTTCTATATCATTCAATGTCTTCGGAAAACATTTGAGTAAATTATTATTTTATTAATTTTTAATGAATTAATGATTAGGTGAAGCATTGCACATAAAAACTTGGTCGAATTACTTTGTACACATCATAGATGAGTTGCATTTATCAATTGGAGCTTTTTGATATATAATTTGTATTTTTCTGATTTTATGGATTATTTATTATTTTTCCAATATTTATTGTTATTCTTATGACTTATTTGATTGATTTCTTAGAAAACATTTGTTAGGGAGTATTTTGCAATGCTCAAAATATCAAAATAATGTTGAAAGAATAGTTTACATTTGATTAAATAGTTTTGAATATTTCTAAATCTTATTATCAAAGTTTTATTATTAAAATATTATTTTGTATCTATAATTTTAAGACTATGAGCATTATTGGATTATTTTTCTTAATCTTAATATTCAACCATTCTACTAGATTAAGAATTGGTTGTATTATCAAGGTTTGAAATTTTGTAGAATTTTATTTATTGTTTTCTATTATTTTTCTATTTCTTCTATTTAATGATTTTAACCAATTACTAAACTGCCCTAGGCTGACAGGTGGGCCAACCCACCAGTGGGTTGGGTCAAACCCACTGGTCTGGTCGGGCCGGACCAGACCTAGCCACATCCGTACCCACCCCGCAATCTTATCCTCTCTCCTCTCCTCGCGAGGCGACGCAGAGGCGATTCATCGCCTCCTCCGGCGATTTCCTCCGGCCTCCTCCGGCTACCCACGCCGCCGTGGATGGTCGCAACAGTTGCGCCAACTCGCCTACTACCACCTCCTCCTCCTCGATCTGATCTCTGCCCGATGTGCCTCCCGTGCGCTTGCAGACCCTAACCCTAGGGTTTCGGTGAGCTTATGCCTCGCCGCCGCCGGGCTGCCCCCGCGCTGCTCCAGAGAGCCTCCACGGTCTGGACGTGTTGCTGTGGTGCTGCTGTGACCACGGAGATGTGGGCGCCGTCGGGACGGTTCCCGGTGAGCAACCACGGCTCCACCGCCGCCGGCGACCTCGCTACGCCACCTGGCTGTGCTCACCACGACGGTGAACACCTGTGAGTACTCGTTCCCCTCTTCTCCTCTTTCCCTCCTCACTGCTCCCTTCTCTCTATCCCTTCTTGCTCTAGAACCAGGCCATCGAGCCTGAGTTCATGCCATGATGCCTTGTGGTCTTCCTGTGGGGTTTCTGCTGGATGGTTTCGGCTTGGGAAATTTTCCCAATGGTTATTTGGTACAGGTTGTTGTGGAGGAATTTTCCAGTATGGAATCCTGTTTAGTGGACTTGGTGATGTGGTCTACTGGATCTAAAGGATATACCCTTAGTGAGGAATTAAGATGCATTAAGGTTTTCCCCAGATGCTTATGTTGTCTTAGCCCCACTCTGATTGATTTCTAGCAAATCACACCATATATGCATACTGAGAAGTGGGAATCTCTACTGGTTAGATGTGCATGCTTGCTGTGGGCGCTACTCTGAACCTCATGGTTCAGAGAATGTGCCACAGCTATTTCTGTGGTTTGATTAGCTAGAATATGTCTTGTGCCCCCTCTTTTAATGAACCCTTATGACATTGTTGTATGCTTGTTGTGATGAGGTATTATCCTCTTGGATTAGTGCCCAGCAACAGTTGTGCACAAGATTCTGAGCTAGAAGATATCCCAGTGAGAATTTCTTGAGGATTTATGCCCCTAGTTTCTTCTGTACTGATAAGAACATGTTACTTGCTTGATTTGCCCCTAAACAATTTTTTTTATCTGATAAGAACAGTTGCTACCATCTTGATTAAGCCCCTGGCCAGTGATGCAAAGCCTGAGGCCCAAGTTTAGATAAGAACAGATGCTAGATATGACAATTTTAATTTCCTATGATGAATTTTAGCATAGCACTTCTATGCCTAACTGAGGAAAATAACCCAGCCTGCTCTCTGTGCATAATCTAGCAATTGCTTGCTAGATGGTGTGTAGTTAACAACCTGGGCTTGTTGGTTATGGATGATTTGTGTGCTTGTGGTCTGCTTGCTCCTCAGCCTTGCTCCTCCACTTGTAGCTTGGCCTTGTGGAGATCTTGCTCCAGATATGCTTTTCCCAGCTGGTGGCTTGGCCTTGTTGTTATACTACTGGATCTATGGTCTCACAGATATTTGCTGGATAAGTTGAGTTGTGGTGCTGTGGTTTCCTGGTGGTGGATCTTGCTGTTCTTGCTGGAGCTGTGCAACTCGAGCAGTGAACAGGGAAAGTGTGAGGTGACTCCCTCCCCTTGCGGCTGGTGTGGTATTTATACCCCAGCAGAGGTCTTGACAGCACCAAAGGGCGCTGGTGAGTGTGCTGTGTGCTGGTATGCTAGCTGAGAAGATATTTCCTGGGATATGCTCGGTTTGCACTTGGTCTTATCCTGATGCTATAGTTATTTTTGGCTTGCCACTTGTATTACCTGATACTTGCCCATGATGCTGGTCTGAGGCAATTTACTGATTTGAACAGATACTACCTGGAATTTACTAAACCCAGTGATGTGATTAGCAGTGCATCACACTGCAAATCTGAGGGTACTAATCCCCACCAACCTTCCTTTTTACTTTTCTTTGTTTTCTTGTTTATTTTGCAGGATCAAAAGATCAATTTGGAAACTGAAACTTTACAAGAATTAGATTAGGAATTTCATCTTGCAATTGATAGCTTGTAATAGATCTTGTAATTTCTATTTATTAGATTGTTGTAAAGACTTTGTATTATTATTTTATTATCAATAAAGTTTATTCTTTTGTAATTTCCTTTTATTGTAATTTGTAATGACTTTGTAAAATTGTGTTATCATCAATAAAACTTATTGTTTTTCTATTGATAGCTTCTATTAATGGATTTAAATTGAATTAAGGTTTATTTATTAAATATTTCAAAATTATTTAATATTAAATCATTCCAATTATCAAATCATTCAATTTGGAACTCAAATTCCAATTACAACCATTCTTTTGTTTCAAGTGTTGAATTGAATCCCTCGGATCCAATAACACCAGAGGTCATGTCGAAATTCCACTTTATATTAATATTGGTCTATCTCTCTCTCCACTAGAATATCGATGCAACCTCGATCACTCCAGGTTCTAGTACTTGCGAATAAGTCTCCAGTTGCCACTTCTCGTCTGATGATATCTTAGAGTCAATTACCAGCTTGTTCCTGTATAATCTAACCTAATGAAACTCAAGTGTTTAATGCCCTCAGAAATAATCTGCTTACAAGATTGATCAGGTCCTGTATTCAAACTATTCTTGTATGACACCAAACACCAGGATTTCACCCCCCCCCCTCGGTTGATATCTTCTTATCTTGGCTCCCTCCTGGGTTGCTTCTCTTGTGGCCATGGTCATGCAGGAACGTAGACAAGAATTTGGAAAGATCACCGACATTGATCAGGGTTTAGTTTTGGTTTAAGAAGGTTTGTTTCCTCATTCAGATTCATCCTTCAGGTCTGATGAGATCATCCAGTTATACGTTACTAACTTGCAGAAGTGAGATCATCAATTCTGTGCTTTGGTTACTTACCCCTCTTCGAGTTCCAAATACCTAGTTGATTTCTCTCAAATCACTTATAGACTTGAGGTTAGACTTGTTGGGAGTTAGTGTTGGCCATAACCAATTATGGTTTGTGTAACCAGATGATTTGGTTTCTTAAGATACTTCTTAGAAAGATCACTCCAATTGTCCTCTTGACCAGATGTTCTAGTCCTATTTCATCAAGTCGTGTGAAACATTGGTCACTTTGGTTTGTTTAAACTTTCGCGCCAAAATTTCCCGTACTTTTAGATGCATGCTTTGCAAATGCACATATTAACTTTAGATCCTTATAACTTCCCAAACACTGGGATGTTACAAATAAAGTGGAAGAGTTAGAGAGAAATGTTGGGGGAGCTCAAGCTTATTCAGAAGACCCAAGCTGATGTAATGAAGGAGAAGCAAAACAAATGGGATGCTGAAAAGGAGGGTCTGAAAGAGGAGAAGAAAACCCTCGAGTACAATATATTCAAGCTTATAAATGCTAGGGATGTTAACAAGGAGAAGCTGAAAAAGATTAGGGACGTATGTGATGAGTGATTTGTAATATGTCATTTAAGTTGGATTCTGTAATGTGAGATGAACACTTATGTACTAGATGTACTCCTGTTGAACCAGTAGCTTAATTTATGAACCAGTAGCTTAATTTATGTAATGGAACCAGATGTATGCAGTGGAACAAGTTGTTGTTTTAATTAGAGTTGTTAAAATATTTCTAGCTAGTTAAGAGATTTTTGCAGTGCATATTATGAATTAAAATGATCAACTAGGGTTGTCAAGGATTAAAAGGATGAACTATGGTTGTCGACTCGACTCCTCGAAAATCCTACTAAATGAATTAAAAGGATCAACTTGGGTTGTCGACTCCTCGACAACCCTACTAAATGAATTAAAAGGATCAACTATGGTTGTCGACTCCTCGACAACCCTACTAAATGAATTAAAAGGATCAACTTGGGTTGCCAACTCCTCGACAACCCTAATAAATGAATTAAAAGGATCAACTATGGTTGTCGACTCCTCGACAACCCTACTAAATGAATTAAAAGGATCAACTATGGTTCAAATCTAGTCTCAAACAGGTACATCATCCATCATTCAAATTTAGTCTCATTCAACTTGTCAAACAACAAGTTCTCAAACACGTAGATCACAACATAGTTTCAAACAAAAAAACATAGTTTCAAACAACAAGTTTGGGCTAGATCACAACAATTTCTTCCGGTCCTTCTTGGTTTTCTTGTAGCTACTGTGCTTCCCAGCATTCAGGTACCCTTCCATTCAGCTTGTAACTTTGGGTTGTCTTTTGCCAAGTACAGTAGGACCAGCAGGAGCATGAGTACTCCTAGGGGCTGAGAATGGTCTTTGGCCCGAAGAACTAGAACTAACTCTAGCTTGAGGTGGTCTTGGGGAAGGAGTAGAAGCAGCAGGTGCAAGTGGTCTTGAGGCAGGAGTAGAAGCAGCAGGTGCAGGTGGTCTTGGGGCAGGAGTAGAAGCAGCAACTGGAGGTGGTCTTGGGGCAGGAGTAGAAGCTCCAGGAGCAGAACTGCATGAACCCTCACTGAAATTGTGCCTGTTGGGCTGCAAAATAAATTTAGTAGTTAGAAACTACATTAAAATTGTACCTGTTGAGTTGTAATTGAATCTCAATTACCTGGTGACTATTATTTATTATTTGGAGTTCTGGAGTCAATGTTTTTGGACAGTTGATGTACTTGTGTCCTACCGCAATGCAGTTTCCACCAGTGATAGAGGCCATCCTAGAGCTATCTCTAGGTGCTGGTGGCTCAAAATTGGCCTTTCCTCCTCAATGTCTGCTTCCTTCCAGGCCTATCATTGAAGGCAGGTGGATCAATATCCCGTGTATCTGTCTTTGTCCAGTCCTCAGGCCCAGGTACAGGATAGACTGTGTAGTTGGAAGTTTTGGTGTACATAGGCTTCTTGAAAAAATCATGGACATAGTCCTCTGGATGATGCTTCAGTTTCATGATTACAACAACAACATGGTTGCATGGAACTCCAGTGAGATCCCATTTTCTACAGCTACAAGTCATATTCTTCATATCAACTGCAAGTACTCTTCCACTAACACTAGTAACTTGCCAAAGACCAATCTCACTGTTCTTTGCAGTGCAATCCCTAGACCACCTCTTGGACTCTTCTAATTTTTTAGAGTAGAAAGGTGTAATCTCCCATCTGGTTGTTTGTAGCTTCTCTCTAGTTCCACTATACTTCACCATCAGCTTGTTCCTAATCCCTTCAAGCATTTTCCTAATAGGCTTGTTCCTCACATCCAGGATCATCCTATTAAACACTTCACTGATGTTTTTGACAACAAGGTCAGTCTTGCAGTTGGTGTCAAACAAATACCTAACCCAAGTTTTAGCAGGTATCTGCACAAGCCATCTGTATGCTTCCTTACAGTCATTCTTGAGAGCTTCCATCGTAAGATCAAAACATTTTTGGTATAGGAATAGCTTGCTGCATCCATATGCTTTTTTAGCTCTGGACCTCTAAAACCTGCTCTCTGGAAATTAGCATAGATATGCCTTAGGCAGAACCTTTGTGGAGAATTTGGAAACACTTGAGAAATTGCTTTCAGCAGACCCTGCAAGATATTTTGAACCAAATCAATGAATTACTTAATTATGTGTTCAGTTTGTAGGTATACAAATACATTGCACACACTAACCTTCTGCCTGTCTGATATTATGGTATAGTTCCCAAATTGGCCAGCCTCTCCAATGCAATACTTAAGCTGAGTTAAAAAACAACAACAGGTAATTGTATCTTCTTTATCAACAACAGCAAAAGCAATTGGGAAAATATTGTTATTGCCATCCCTTCCAGTTGTAGCTAGAATTTGTTGTCCAGTGGTCAACTTAATAAAATACCCATCTACCCCTATGAGGATACATTAAGTCAGAAAGGCCTAGCTAGCATAGACAACAAAAAGAATGTAACAGCTAACATGGCAAAGTAATTACCTATGAAAGGCCTACAACCATTAAGAAAACTCTCCTTTGAAGCATTAAGGCATATGAATAACCCATGAAATGTTGGATTTAAACTTGCAGAGTCCACCAGATGCTTTGTTGTCACTACACACCTGCTCCCTCGATTGGTATCAAGAATAGCTTGCAAATAGTCTCTAATCCTGGTGTATTGTGCCTTCTGATCACCAATGATAGTGTCAAATTCTTTGCTCCTTTCTCTGTAAGCTTTTGATCTTGGGACTTCCACTCCATATTTTTTGTTGGCATTCTCAATTATTCTGTCAACACATGTGTTTGGATCTATTCTAATTACACTGACAGAGTTAGCAGCCAACTAATCAATGCTAACTCTTGTGTTCTCTCCATGAGGAATGCAGGTGTGATTATTTCTAAATTTCCTTATACAAAAGGTTTTCTTATTAGCTATCTTGGAGGCCGTGAGCATGAATGGACAACCTTGATCTCTTCCTGCATCAGTGGAATTCACAATAATCCTATCAGGGGCATTCCTATGATATGCAAAGTCTCTAAGCTGAGCTATGTGATAATTTCTCAGAGCAACTCTGAATTCATACATATTTGTGAAGCAAAGTTGTAAACAAAATTGCATGTGTGCATCAGCCCTTGTTTGGTCATACCATATCCTCTTCTTGAACTTCTTCAATTGCCTCTTCTTTCCACTTGCCAGCTGGATTTTTTTTCACTTTGCCATCATCATCACTATCTCCCAAATCTCCAGGTTTTTTTCCTCATCACTTGAAGGTGCAAAATCACTTGTATCCTCATATTTTGGCTCATGATGACACCTACTAGTTGGGCCCAACTTCAATGGTAGATTCTTCCCTACAGAGTAATCTCGTTCAGGCTCTTCTACTTCTATATCAGTATCTTCCTCTTCAGCTTGAAAGAACTCTTCCACATCTGTATCCCCGTCATAGTGCATAAAGCTGTTTTCTCTGTCTTTTTTTTGTTTACTCAGCTTCTCTAATATTGTAGCAGTTTCCTGGTCTGGCTCCTTCTGTTTTTCTCCCTCTGTAATTTTCTCACTAATTCCATTTCCTCCTCTACTGCTTTATTGTGATCTTCTATACTGTACTGACCTTCATCCCAATCAAAATCATCATCAGATAGCACATCATCAGGAGTAATGTCATGGAATTTGGCCTTTGGGATACTAGAGCTATGTTGTGTCCCAAGGTAGTTTAGCAAGTCGGACTGACCCATATTGAGATGCAACGAGCAAGTCGCCATTTGCATGTCTCAATCAATGTAATCCTTAGACCTGAGGTTGTCGCACAATCAGAGTTGTGAATCACCGACTTAGGTTCTGTCAAACGCTGTTCTATGACAAGGCAGTTATAAAGGCAGAGTTCGGGTCGAATGAGAAGCAAGCTACGTGATGTGGATAATCAAGATGGGATTTTCCCCCTCCGACTGGAGAGATATTCTCTGGGCCCTCTCGAGTGATGTGATTCCGGAAGCATGGCCATGCGCGACTCAGTTAAGTGTTAACTGGGTCTGTTGACTAAGAGTTAGTCAAATGAATCATATATCACGGACCGAGAAGAGAGTTGAGCTATTTAAGGGATGACGATAATTCGCCTATAGTTCGACAAGGTATATCATGAGGCAAAAGGGACTCAGATGAAAGTCACATTGGAAGGTATGTCGTCATGACTCTATGGCACTTGAGAGTCAGCACGTTCTCCTAGGAGCCGCTACTGATTGATCGATTGGGAGTCGGACTCCAATCGTGTCCAAGTCGCCATGAGCCTGCAGGGTCGCACACTTAAGAGCGGGAGAAAGTATATTGGTCGGGTTGGACCCGAACCGGAAATGAACTGAATTAGTGAGTTGGACTCACAGAGGGAATGGGCCAAAAGCGTTGTGAAGCCCACTACCACTCGCTATATAAAGAGGGGCGCAGGTTGCCCAGCGGGCACGTTATTCCACTCCCATGCGTTGGGAACCCTAGCCCCACTCAGTCCAGCTGTCACACCGGACCTAGCAGTCCGACGTCGGAGCTCCTCCTCGTACGTGTGGATACCGGCAGAGGTGTTGTACGTTCAGCACTTCGACGATCGCGGGATTGGATCGGCTGGATCGGATCGTGGGACTACATTGCATCGACGTGCTTCATTGATAATCTGCATCGGCGCGTCTAGTGGTAATCCTTGTGGCTTTCTACCTCGGCTAGATCTTGGAAGTACGGCGTAGAAAAGTTTTTGTTTATCTCTACGCGTTCCAACAGTGGTATCAGAGCGGTAGCTTCTGGTTTTAGGCCCGTGATCTGCACATACGTGATATGTAGTTAGCATTAGATTGGATCTAATTGCTGTTTTGGTGGTCGTTCTATAAGATAGATCGGTTTTGTACAAAGTTGATTGGATCAATCGTACTCGGGGGTTCATGGATGATCTGGTTTCCATGATCATACTGCCAAGGTCGTGGAACAACTTACTCCTACCGGTCGGTTTCCGCCATCGGGGTATACCGTGACACATAAATCCAGTTGCGGTGGTCGAAAATCAAAGAGTTTGGTCGAATCGGAATACGGATTAGATTTGGGTAAAACTGTTTTATCCGATAAAGAAATCCATGTTCGGAATGCAGATGAGATCTGCGTTTTCCAAAATCCATGTTCGGACCGCTGGCTTCGCCCTGTCGTAGCGCCTTAGATGTCGTTACGAGTTTCACAACACCGGTAGATATCGTTTCTATGCATAACTTGTTTTTGCAGGATGTTGTGAATGGTATGGCTTATGTGCATATGATGTGTGTAATCCATACGTGATCTGTGTATCATACTTTTTGTCAGCCGGCTGGAGCCTAGGTGCTGTCATTTTATTGTATAACGGCCTGCGTGTCGGATTCTCTATGTAATTTTTCATTTACTAGCTAATGTAGCTTTTTGGAGAACCCGGATGACATGCAAGTCGACGTACAAGTCGGCTATATGGAGTAAGATGGCACGTGACAAGAGTTGGCACGAGTCGACTTACAAGCTTTGTGGAGATGGAGATCACCATGAAGAGAGCCAAACCATTTTATATTATAATTGCTTTATTTATGTTATTGTTATGTCTCTTTTACCTCTATTTAGATAGTTGGTAGATTTTAATCCCTCAAAGAAGGTCTAGTCGGTCGCCCCACCAGTGCTGCACCATCACAAGTCGGACATTCTTGGTAATGGGCTCATAAAATTGAGGTGCTACCAATTCTTTCCGATTAGGTGGGTTTGAGTCAGACTCTTACAGCAGAAGCACTTGGTAAGCTAGACGAGTCCATCACAACGGTTGCGGGGCTCGGGGCGAGGTAGGTTGGGAGTCGGGGCATGTGATGCCACCCGACTAACATGAGTCGTATTGGATACAATTGGCAAGGTGTTGCCTACCTAGATAACTTGACGGCTAGAGGTGACACTAAAGCTCACTAGTCAGCTTGCTTATCTTGAATCACTTAGAAACCATCGAAGAGGTGTTGGTTCTAGTGGGAGCATAAGTATTAAAGTGTTCAATATGTCTGCTCTTTTATTAATACATGTCTTAAGTGTTTCGCATATTTTCTGTTGTAGATCAATGGCACCTACCAACCTTCCTCAGTTGTCCACTTTTGCGTTGAGGTCAATCCTAGAGAAAGATAAGCTTAATGGAACTAATTTCACCAACTGGTATCGTAATCTGAGGGTAGTCCTCAAGCATGACAAGAAAGAACATGTTCTAGAAACTCCACTTCCAGATGAGCCTGATGATGATGCGACTGTCGTTGTCATGAATGCCTACCGTAAGACTAGAGATGAGTCTATGGTAATTAGCTATATTATGCTTGCACACATGGAACCGGACTTGCAGCAGCAGCTCAAGAATGTTGAGGCCTACGATATGATCGAAAACCTCAAAAGTATGTTCCAGGCCCAGGTAAAGACCGAGAGGTATCAAGTCTCTCAAGCTTTGCTAGGCTGTAAGCTCAAAGACGGCGATCCACTGAGTCCGTATGTAATCAAGATGACTGGTTACGTGCAGTCTCTGGATAGGCTGGGCTTCCCTAACGAAGAGTTCGCTACTGATATAATTCTGAACTCTCTTCCTAGTGCGTATGGTCCGTTCATTTCGAACTACCGCATGCATGGTATGGATAAGAAGATCACTGAATTACATGGGATGCTCAAAACGGCAGAGGCTGATCTCAAGAAAGGCGCCAGTCAAGTGTTGATGGCGCAAAATAAGGCTAAGTTCAAGAAGAGTTCTTGGACCAAGAAGAAGAAGGATAAGTCATGAGGGAACGCCCATGGCCCTTTCCAGAGCGCTTCCTCAAAGACTAAGCCATCTCCTACAGCTGGAGCCAATTGCTTCTATTGCAAGCAGGATGACCACTAGAAGAGGAACTGCACCAAGTATTTGGCTGACAGAGCCAAGAGTGGAGATGTGACTTCCAACTCAGGTACACTTGTATGCAATGTTATAGACATTTATCTTGCTGATGCACCTAACAGTTCTTGGGTATATGATACCGGATCAATTATTCACATATGCAACTCGTTGCAGGGACTGGTAAGAACTAGGAGCGTGGCGAGAGGAGAGGTTGATATTCGGGTCGGCAACAAGGCGAGAGTCGCTGCGTTGGAAGTCGGCACGACGCAACTTCATTTACCTTCAGGATTTTTAATGGAGCTGAATATTTGTTATTATGTTTTAGTGCTTAGTCGAAACATTATTTTCTCCTCATGTTTGATGAGACAATATTAAGAATAATGACTGTTCTTTATATTTGAAAGATATGTTTCATAGCTTTGCACCCGTTCAGGACGGGTTATTTATTTTGAATCTTGATAGTGAATCGTTCTATAATATAAACGTGAAAAGGTTGAAACCAAATAATCTAAATATGACTTAATTTTTGCACTGTCGGCTTGGTCATATAAGTTGGAAGCGCATGAAGAAGCTCCATGATGATAGACTTCTAACTTCGTTCGACTTAGAGTCATTTGAGACATATGAATCATGCCTACTAGGCAAAATGACCAAGACACCTTTTGCAAGGAGTTGCGAAACGGCGTCCGACTTGTTGGAACTAATACATAGTGATGTATGTGGTTCAATGAGCACGACAGCCAGAGGCGGTTATGAGTACTTCATTGCCTTCACTGATGATTTGAGTAGGTATGGATATATCTATTTAATGAAACACAAGTCGGAAGCCTTTGAGAAATTCCAGGAATTCCAGAGTGAGGTACAAAATCAACTCGGCAATAAAATAAAGTTTCTACGGTCGGACCGTGGAGGCGAGTACATGAGTCATGAGTTTGATGACCATCTAAAGAGTTGTGGAATAGTTCCTCAACTCACTCCGCCGGGTACACCGCAGAGGAACGGTGTGTCGGAACGGAGAAATCGGACCTTGTTGGACATGGTACGATCAATGATGAGTCGGACAGATCTACCTTTATCATTTTGGGGTTATTGTCTAGAAACTGCAGCGTTCACACTAAACAGAGTACCATCAAAGTCAGTAGAGAAGACACCGCATGAGATGTGGACTGGCAAAAGGCCAAGTTTGTCTTTTCTTAAGATTTGGGGTTGTGAAGCATTTGTCAAGCGACTTCAGTCGGACAAGCTCACGCCCAAGTCGGATAAGTGTATTTTCGTGGGGTATCCGAGGGAAACCTTGGGGTACTACTTCTACAACCGAGAAGAGGGCAAAGTGTTTGTCGCTCGGAACGGTGTCTTCCTTGAGAAAGAGTTTCTCAATCGGAGAGTCAGTGGGAGCACAGTGCAACTTGAAGAAATTCGAGGGGAAACGGCTAGGGGCGAGTCGGCAAGGGCCTTGGAGGCTGAGCCGGTCGTGGTACCTACGCCGGAAACAGTACCTGAACCACAGAGATCTGCCAGATTACAAAATGCTCGTGATGTTTTACTGTTAGACAGTAATGAGCCGGCAACTTATTCGGAAGCGATGGTGGGATCTGATTCCGATTCGTGGCTTGGAGCCATGAGATCCGAGTTAAAGTCCATGGATGAAAACCAAGTTTGGAATTTGGTTGATCTGCCTGACGGTGCAAGACCCGTCGAGTGCACATGGGTCTTTAAAAGGAAAACTGATATGTATGGAAACATTTCCGTCTATAAAGCACGACTTGTCGCGAAGGGGTTCCGACAGGTTCAAGGAGTTGACTATGATGAGACCTTCTCGCCCGTATCGATGCTTAAGTCAGTTCGGATCATGTTAGCCATAGCTGCCTATTTCGACTATGAGATATGGCAGATGGATGTCAAGACGGATTTCCTTAATAGAAATTTAACTGAGGACGTGTATATGATACAGCCCGAAGGTTTTGTCGATCCGGCTAATAATGACAAGGTATGCAAACTTCATAAATTCATTTATGGGTTGAAGCAAACATCTCGGAGTTGGAACATTCGCTTTGATGAGGTAGTCAAATCGTTTAGCTTCATCAAGAGCGATCATGATTCTTGTTTATACAAGAAGTTTAGTGGGAGCAAAGTAAATTTTCTAATCTTATATGTGGACGACATATTACTGATGGAAAATGATGTCATGATGCTCCAAGAAACCAAAGAATCATTGGAAAGTAGTTTCTCAATGAAGTATTTGGGTGAGGTGACTTACATACTGGGAACCAGGATCTATAGAGATAGATCAAAGCGGCTCATTGGATTGAGTCAGAGTACATATGTGGACAAAGTTTTGAAGAAATTCAAAATGGAAGAGTCTAAGAAGGGTTTCTTACCGATGTCCCATGGTGTAAAACTTAGCAAGACTCAGTGTCCTTCGACGATTGATGAGCGAAGTCGGATGAGTGTGATCCCGTATGCTTCGACAATCGGATCCATCATGTATGCCATGATTTGTACTAGGCCGGATGTTTCCTATGCTCTAAGTGTAACGAGCAGATACCAGGCTGACCCTGGCGAAACCCACTGGGCAGCGGTTAAAACCATCCTTAAGTACTTGAGAAGGACTAAGGATATGTTCCTAGTTTATGGAGGTGATGAGTAATTCAGTGTAAAGGGTTACACGGATGCGAGTTATCTCACCGACTCAGATGATTCTCGTTCGCAATCTGGATACGTGTTCGTAATGAATGGAGGGGCTGTGAGCTGGAAGAGTTCCAAGCAAGATACCGTGTCTGCATCTACGGCAGAGGCTGAGTGTATTGCTGGCTCGGAGGCTGCAAAGGAATCTGTTTGGATCAGGAACCTCCCGATGGATCTTGGTGGGGTTCAGGGCGCGTACAATCCATTGGACGTATATTGTGACAACAATGGTGCTATCGCATGTCTCACCCGGACTTCTAAAGGATACTCGCCGTTCCGTTGAACAGTAGTAGATTGGATTACGGGGCTTACCGGCACCCGCGTCCTCTTACGAATAGGCCAACACACGTATGTGTGACAACCAACCCCTATCTGTTCAGCGTCGACGTAAACTATCCCATAGAAATCAGGATACTTCCGTTGACGTACTTCAAAACATACACACATTGTACGTCAACGGCGTTTGAACAAGTGATATCACAACAGATCTCTACGACACAAAAGATTGAAATAAGTTGCAAATGGCTCTCATTAGAGCAAAGATAGCAAATACAATCATTCAGAGGACACATGTCCCAACAATACATCATTACAATACAGCGGAAGCATTCAAAAGGTCTGAGTACAGACAAGATCCAAATAGGCCTAAGAGGCCGGAAACGAACAGACGGAGCCCATCCATGAAGTCTCGGTTCCTGCCCGGGTCCGCTATCTACTCGTCAGCAGTCTCGTCATACTCCACGTAGTTGCCACCATGTAGATCTTCGGAAACGTAGGTCTGCGAAAACCACAGCCCCAAAGGGGTCAGTACATAAACGTACTGGCAAGAAAGACTCACAGTTCACCAAAGTGTAACCCGTCAACACCAAGCACAGATGCTTTGGGTTCAACGGAAGGGGATATAAAGATGCTGCAACTGGCTGCGCTAACCAACTACAGAGAACTACAACTCCCAACTAACAGAAAGGAGATAAGATCGAGTATTGTAACCAACTGAAAGATAACTTCAAACAAACCCATCCTGGATCTCGCCCCTTATCCAAAGAAGCAATCCGAGGATAACTCACACAGTTGGATTAATGATGGTTCAGATTATTGTGTCAATGAGCCTATTACTAGTCAAGTTGTTAATCATTGGGTGAAAAGGTTGTTAATCATTAGGTTTAAGTTGTCCTGAGTACTTGTTAGCCAGTACTTTCACCAAGTAATCCATAACCGCGGAAAACACGGCTTCTCGAGAAGATTATCCCTGCAGGGTTGCACCAATTTGGCCGTACACGCAAGAATATCCCGCCAGATGGAAATGCACTTCCACCAAGCGGGGCACTCTACACAACTCAACTCTTCTTCGCATCAAGCCCAAAGCACCACGTGATGTGCGTGCGCGGCTAATCGAGCCCCACGAAGAAAAGGGGACCCTCATAGCACTGGAAGACCAAGCCGCCCTAAATGCCGACTACAAAAGTTCCACCCTGGCCTGGGCTCGCAAGATCATGCATGCAGCAAATGGAAAGCCCGAACTACGTGTGGCGATTTGGACGAGATGCGAATCGAATCAAATTGAGGGGGGCGCCCATACTCGCTTCCCACATGCGGTTAGTGCGCTCATCATGGATCAGTAGACAAGACCCTTTTCCTATTAGGGTCGACACTAGCAGGCCTCAAAACCACCCTGGGCCTCCTGCCGTTGCCTTATCATCAAATTTATTATTGATAATAACATTAGCATGATTGATTGATTAAACATCGAGCCCCCAGAACATTAAGGGAAAATAGTAACAGAAAGTAACGGGTAACAGACTCGAGCAAAACGACCTAAGCATGCTAGTAAGACACGGGCTCAATCAAAAGGTTATAGGTATGGAGGTGAGGCAATATCAGGGTTAAAGGATTCATGTGATAGGTTCGTAACAGAAACAACTACACATAGGGCTAGCAAAATAGACAACGGAAAGTATCGGTAACCAATGTTGAAAGGAACACAATGGTTCATGTGAGTGATAACTTGCCTGCAAACCCAGTAGCCTGGTACTGAGCTAACTCCTTAGAAGGGGTGTCGTAAGTATCGTCGGTCTCAACGTCGTCGTATATCCGAGAAGAAGCAAACAAACAATGCAGAAAGATAAACAATCAATAACATGGCATAGTGCACAAACATGGGATGATGCATGACCATTTAATTGATGCATCAAAATAAACTAGTTGACAAGATAAAACAGGATTAAATGGACCCATATGCAATTTGAGTTGCATATGAAAAGCCCATGAATTATGGTTGAAACAATTGTTTTCCAACTAACTAATAGGTGAAAGTGGATTAGCATGATGCATGGATGAGGAAAACAGCAAAATAACAACAATAGAATCAAATTGAAATAAGGTTTACCAAGTTTAGAATTTCATTCATTAAGTTAGGAAATTTTGGTTCCTTAAAGGTGTCACACAAGCATTTGTTGTTTTCACCACTTTTAATTGTTCAAAATAGATAACAAAGTTTATATTTGAAAAGAACACCAAATTTTAGGTGGATTACATGTTTCACTTGTTGAAAAAGGATTTTAAATAAATTATTTATGAATTAAACAAGGTTAAACAAGAATTAAATGAGTTTAATTCAAACATGAAATTATTTGAATTTTTATTTGTTCAAAGCATTAAACCAAATTCATATTTGAAAATTTTATACTTTTAGGGTTGGAAAACATATTTTATATGTCCCAAAAGAATTTGTCTTGATCAAGTTATGAAATTACCAATTTTAAATGAATTAAACAAGGTTTAAATTATTTAACCAATTTTAATTATTCAAAACAGAAAACAAAGTTTATATTTGGAAAGAGGGTTTAATTTTGCATGGAAAACATATTTCATTTGTGGAAATTGGATTTAAAATGAGCAAGTTATTATTTTGGCAATTTTAAATGCAATAAACAAGAAACAGTTGTTTTCAGCAATTTAAATTATTCAAAACAGCAAACAAAATTTATATTTGGAAAGTACATGAAAATTTGATTGGAAAACATATTTGGTTTGTGGGATTTGGAATTTTTATGCTCAAGTTATGAATTTTGCAAGTTTAAGTGAATTTGACAAGTTTTCAAATATTTCACCAATTTAAAATATTCAAAACAGTAAACAAATTTTATATTTGGAAAGAACATTTAATTTTGGACAGAAAACATATTTAAAAAGTTAAAATTGGATTTAAAATGATTTTCTTATGCAATTTACAAGATTTGGGGTAAATCTGCCATTTTTAACTTATTAGGGACTTGGAAAATATTTTTACAGGGCTAGAAATAAGTGCCAGGGGCCTATGTGGGATTTTGGGATGTTGTTGTGACCAAACACATGGAAAATAAAAAGATGGTTTTGATTGGGAGAGGGGAAACTCGAACCCAGCACCTCCTAACTGCACCAAAGGGACCTAACCAGTGGGATGTGTTGCGGCTTGTGACAGGGAAGGGGATCTGTGGGGGTTATGGTTCAGGGAATGACTACTGAACAATTCGGAATAAGGACAGAAAAAAGGTGGGGTGCGGGGATTTGATCCCTAGACCTGAGGCTTGCGCGCTGGGTGTCTCTGCCAGTGGGGTGGTGAGCTGCTGTTTGAAAGGAAAGGGAAACGTGGAAGGTTAAGCTGTCGCTCGTTGGGATTTTTTTCTAACTGAACCTCATTGCTTCGCTCTGCATCTCGTCAGGGAAACAAACAGCAGCGATCGGCAACTGCTCGCCGGGAAGGGGCGCCGTCCGCGGAGGCGCTGCGAGGTGGGGGTGCGGCCAAAGGGAGGAGGAGGGAAGGCGAGGGGAAGGAGGGGAGCGGACCTCACCTAGCGGTCGAAGGGGAGGAGGTCGGGGCGGCAGATCATGCCGGACAGGGAGGAGATGCAGGGGAGGTGGCCGGCCGGAAACCTCGACGGCGCGGCCGCTCGGGGCCTCCTCGGTCCACGGCGCCTTCGCCAAAGAGGGAGAGCTTGATGGGGCGGTTCCATTCCCGGCCACGGTTGGCGCCGAGGGGGCTCAACGTCGTCGATCGCCGGAGTGGAAGTGGGAGGTGGTACAGGTTCAGAGAGGGTGCAGTTGTTGGTACAGAGAAAGAAGTACAGAGATTGGAGAAAGAGGGAAGAGTGGAGGCGGGGGAGAAAAGATGGAGGGAGCTAGGGGAACCCTAGGGCTCGGCCTAGGGTTTTAAGGAGGGGGGGGAGAGGAGGCACAGCCGTTGGTGCTCTCTCTGAACCACGTGGGGGTGCTGGATTTCTTCCGTACGGGAGGTTGATGACGACCTCGAGGAGGTACCAGGCCAAGGGGAACAAATGGGCTGGGCCTGGTTGTCTATCTCCCTCTCATCCCTTCTTTTTAATATTTTGTTCCATTTTTTTTTTGCTACAATGAATTAGGAAGAGGATGAGGGTTTGGGAGTTAGGGGAAATTTTGAGAAAAATTGTGTGGGCTGATTTGGTCAAAAACAACCACTTGGCAACTTGGTTTTTCAAAAGTTCAAATCTAAATTGTGATTTGTGATTTAATTCAAATTTTGAAAGAATTTGCTTATGAGGTGATTATTATTGAAAACAACAATTTTTAATAGGGTGAACCCTATTGATTTAAATAGAACAAATGATCAAAGTTGTTTTGGTGTTTTCGTAATTTGGAATTGGGTGTTGTTTGATGTTTTTGACTTGACTTAGAATGCAATTTGGAATTAATGAATTGATTTAAGCCACTATTTTAGAAGTTGATCATTATGGAATAATTGGAAACAAATGATTGATTTGTTTTGCAATTTTTCATAACTTTCAAAAGGGTTGTTGATTTGGAAATTAGTTGAATTTGACAAGGGTTTGGTTATTAAAGGAATTTTTGATGAAACAAAACAACAGTTTTTGGAATCTCACTTTAATGGAAACAAACAATTGTTTTATTTTGAAATATCTTTTTAGAAATTGTAACATCACAAGGATGAAACAAAAGGTTTGAATTTTGGTTTGAAATTCAAATAGAAAACAAAGGAAAACAGAGGAAACCAAATGGAAAACAAGCAAAACAATTGCAATCAACATGATGCCATGATGCAAAACATAAAATAACAGAGAGCAAAACATTCTAATGGCTATTTTTCAGACTTGGGATGTTACAAAACGCCCCCCTTGAAGGAATCGCGCCCCGAGATTCCTACTGAGAAAAGAAAAGGTCCGGAAACTTCTTGCGAAGACCCTCTTGAGCTGTGATACGTGAAACACATCGTGCACCTTGGTTAGCTTTTTCTGGAAGTTCAAAACGATAGACATTCCTGGCAACTCTTCTGGAAATATGTCAGGGAATTTGGAAACCACCGGAACATTTTCAAGTAAAGGGAGAGGTTTTTGTATTGAGGGTGTATAGTTGAACAGGATTTGATTGATTTGGAGGATAGACTATCTGGAATGTGGTGATTCAGGAATGCTTCCTCGAAACAACCCCAGGTGATAGGAATGCCAGCTCTCATAGCCTGGAATCAACAACAACAACAACAACAACCTTTCTGGCCAGATAGACTTGATATTTGGGAAGTTTTGATTAGACGCCGGTAGAAGAATTGAAGTGGAAAGCAACAACAAGATTTGAACGGACGAAAAGGATGTTGAGAAGAACAGAATATCAACATCGAGGAAAACGAGAACAAAACTCCTTAGGTACTACGGAAAACCCATCCGGGCTTCTAAAGGATCAATATCTACTGCTTAAGGAATAGAGGATTTGCTTCCGGGGCTTACACGCCTCCGTTCTCAATCGTGAGTAGGCAACATGATAAATCATGTCACAACCACCTCCACTCCTATGGTCTAGTAGATATAACCATCCTAGAGAAACCAGGATTCGTGAAATCCTAACTTGAAAGTTTAGATGAGAAGGGGAAACAACGTTGCACTTCCTTACCAGAAAAGGGTGGGTGGGTGGGGAAAGAAGAAAAATGGCAGAATTCCTACTCTCACGTTTCATTTTTACTATATAGCTACAAAATAGTTTCTAGACTCAACTGCGACCAGTAAAAGGGGATCCTACAGGCAGACAGGCTCTGATACCATTTGTCGCACCCGGACTTCTAAAGGATACTCGCCGTTCCGTTGAACAGTAGTAGATTGGATTACGGGGCTTACCGGCACCCTCGTCCTCTTACGAGTAGGCCAACACACGTATGTGTGACAACCAACCCCTATCTGTTCGGCGTCGACGTAAACTATCC
Source organism: Alopecurus myosuroides (assembly GCA_028641055.1). Taxonomy (NCBI): domain Eukaryota; kingdom Viridiplantae; phylum Streptophyta; class Magnoliopsida; order Poales; family Poaceae; genus Alopecurus; species Alopecurus myosuroides. Next base: position 102,825,150 of record CM054063.1, on the reverse strand, counting down.
CATAGAAATCAGGATACTTCCGTTGACGTACTTCAAAACATACACACATTGTACGTCAACGGCGTTTGAACAAGTGATATCACAACAGATCTCTACGACACAAAAGATTGAAATAAGTTGCAAATGGCTCTCATTAGAGCAAAGATAGCAAATACAATCATTCAGAGGACACATGTCCCAACAATACATCATTACAATACAGCGGAAGCATTCAAAAGGTCTGACTACAGACAAGATCCAAATAGGCCTAAGAGGCCGGAAACGAACAGACGGAGCCCATCCACGAAGTCTCGGATCCTGCCCGGGTCCGCTATCTACTCGTCAGCAGTCTCGTCATACTCCACGTAGTTGCCACCATGTAGATCTTCGAAAACGTAGGTCTGCGGAAACCACAGCCCCAAAGGGGTCAGTACATAAACGTACTGGCAAGCAAGACTCACAGTTCACCAAAGTGTAACCCGTCAACACCAAGCACAGATGCTTTGGGTTCAACGGAAGGGGATATAAAGATGCTGCAACTGGCTGCGCTAACCAACTACAGAGAACTACAACTCCCAACTAACAGAAAGGAGATAAGATCGAGTATTGTAACCAACTGAAAGATAACTTCAAACAAACCCATCCTGGATCTCGCCCCTTATCCAAAGAAGCAATCCGAGGATAACTCACACAGTTGGATTAATGATGGTTCAGATTATTGTGTCAATGAGCCTATTACTAGTCAAGTTGTTAATCATTGGGTGAAAAGGTTGTTAATCATTAGGTTTAAGTTGTCCTGAGTACTTGTTAGCCAGTACTTTCACCAAGTAATCCATAACCGCGGAAAACACGGCTTCTCGAGAAGATTATCCCTGCAGGGTTGCACCAATTTGGCCGTACACCCAAGAATATCCCGCCAGATGGAAATGCACTTCCACCAAGCGGGGCACTCTACACAACTCAACTCTTCTTCGCATCAAGCCCAAAGCACCACGTGCTGTGCGTGCGCGGCTAATCGAGCCCCACGAAGAAAAGGGGACCCTCATAGCACTGGAAGACCACGCCGCCCTAAATGCCGACTACAAAAGTTCCACCCTGGCCTGGGCTCGCAAGATCATGCATGCAGCAAATGGAAAGCCCGAACTATGTGTGGCGATTTGGACGAGATGCGAATCAAATCAAATTGAGGGGGGCGCCCATACTCGCTTCCCACATGCGGTTAGTGCGCTCATCATGGATTAGTAGACAAGACCCTTTTCCTATTAGGGTCGACACTAGCAGGCCTCAAAACCACCCTGGGCCTCCTGCCGGTGCCTTATCATCAAATTTATTATTGATAATAACATTAGCATGATTGATTGATTAAACATCGAGCCCCCAGAACATTAAGGGAAAATGGTAACAGAAAGTAACGGGTAACAGACTCGAGCAAAACGACCTAAGCATGCTAGTAAGACACGGGCTCAATCAAAAGGTTATAGGTATGGAGGTGAGGCAATATCAGGGTTAAAGGATTCATGTGATAGGTTCGTAACAGAAACAACTACACATAGGGCTAGCAAAATAGACAACGGAAAGTATCGGTAACCAATGTTGAAAGGAACACAATGGTTCATGTGAGTGATAACTTGCCTGCAAACCCAGTAGCCTGGTACTGAGCTAACTCCTTAGAAGGGGTGTCGTAAGTATCGTCGGTCTCAACGTCGTCGTATATCCGAGAAGAAGCAAACAAACAATGCAGAAAGATAAACAATCAATAACATGGCATAGTGCACAAACATGGGATGATGCATGACCATTTAATTGATGCATCAAAATAAACTAGTTGACAAGATAAAACAGGATTAAATGGACCCATATGCAATTTGAGTTGCATATGAAAAGCCCATGAATTATGGTTGAAACAATTGTTTTACAACTAACCAATAGGTGAAAGTGGATTAGCATGATGCATGGATGAGGAAAACAGCAAAATAACAACAATAGAATCAAATTGAAATAAGGTTTACCAAGTTTAGAATTTCATTCATTAAGTTAGGAAATTTTGGTTCCTTAAAGGTGTCACACAAGCATTTGTTGTTTTCACCACTTTTAATTGTTCAAAATAGATAACAAAGTTTATATTTGAAAATAACACCAAATTTTAGGTGGATTACATGTTTCACTTGTTGAAAAAGGATTTTAAATAAATTATTTATGAATTAAACAAGGTTAAACAAGAATTAAATGAGTTTAATTCAAACATGAACTTATTTGAATTTTTATTTGTTCAAAGCATTAAACCAAATTCATATTTGAAAATTTTATACTTTTAGGGTTGGAAAACATATTTTATATGTCCCAAAAGAATTTGTCTTGATCAAGTTATGAAATTACCAATTTTAAATGAATTAAACAAGGTTTAAATTATTTAACCAATTTTAATTATTCAAAACAGAAAACAAAGTTTATATTTGGAAAGAGGGTTTAATTTTGCATGGAAAACATATTTCATTTGTGGAAATTGGATTTAAAATGAGCAAGTTATTATTTTGGCAATTTTAAATGCAATAAACAAGAAACAGTTGTTTTCAGCAATTTAAATTATTCAAAACAGCAAACAAAATTTATATTTGGAAAGTACATGAAAAGTTGATTGGAAAACATATTTGGTTTGTGGGATTTGGAATTTTTATGCTCAAGTTATGAATTTTGCAAGTTTAAGTGAATTTGACAAGTTTTCAAATATTTCACCAATTTAAAATATTCAAAACAGTAAACAAATTTTATATTTGGAAAGAACATTTAATTTGGGACAGAAAACATATTTAAAAAGTTAAAATTGGATTTAAAATGATTTTCTTATGCAATTTACAAGATTTGGGGTAAATCTGCCATTTTTAACTTATTAGGGACTTGGAAAATATTTTTACAGGGCTAGAAATAAGTGCCAGGGGCCTATGTGGGATTTTGGGATGTTGCTGTGACCAAACACATGGAAAATAAAAAGATGGTTTTGATTGGGAGAGGGGAAACTCGAACCCAGCACCTCCTAACTGCACCAAAGGGACCTAACCAGTGGGATGTGTTGCGGCTTGTGACAGGGAAGGGGATCTGTGGGGGTTATGGTTCAGGGAATGACTACTGAACAATTCGGAATAAGGACAGAAAAAAGGTGGGGTGCGGGGATATGATCCCTAGACCTGAGGCTTGCGCGCTGGGTGTCTCTGCCAGTGGGGTGGTGAGCTGCTGTTTGAAAGGAAAGGGAAACGTGGAAGGTTAAGCTGTCGCTCGTTGGGATTTTTTTCTAACTGAACCTCATTGCTTCGCTCTGCATCTCGTCAGGGAAACAAACAGCAGCGATCGGCAACTGCTCGCCGGGAGGGGGCGCCGTCCGCGGAGGCGCTGCGAGGTGGGGGTGCGGCCAAAGGGAGGAGGAGGGAAGGCGAGGGGAAGGAGGGGAGCGGACCTCACCTAGCGGTCGAAGGGGAGGAGGTCGGGGCGGCAGATCATGCCGGACAGGGAGGAGATGCAGGGGAGGTGGCCGGCCGGAAACCTCGACGGCGCGGCCGCTCGGGGCCTCCTCGGTCCACGGCGCCTTCGCCAAAGAGGGAGAGCTTGATGGGGCGGTTCCATTCCCGGCCACGGTTGGCGCCGAGGGGGCTCAACGTCGTCGATCGCCGGAGTGGAAGTGGGAGGTGGTACAGGTTCAGAGAGGGTGCAGTTGTTGGTACAGAGAAAGAAGTACAGAGATTGGAGAAAGAGGGAAGAGTGGAGGCGGGGGAGAAAAGATGGAGGGAGCTAGGGGAACCCTAGGGCTCGGCCTAGGGTTTTAAGGAGGGGGGGGGAGAGGAGGCACAGCCGTTGGTGCTCTCTCTGAACCACGTGGGGGTGCTGGATTTCTTCCGTACGGGAGGTTGATGACGACCTCGAGGAGGTACCAGGCCAAGGGGAACAAATGGGCTGGGCCTGGTTGTCTATCTCCCTCTCATCCCTTCTTTTTAATATTTTGTTCCATTTTTTTTTTGCTACAATGAATTAGGAAGAGGATGAGGGTTTGGGAGTTAGGGGAAATTTTGAGAAAAATTGTGTGGGCTGATTTGGTCAAAAACAACCACTTGGCAACTTGGTTTTTCAAAAGTTCAAATCTAAATTGTGATTTGTGATTTAATTCAAATTTTGAAAGAATTTGCTTATGAGGTGATTATTATTGAAAACAACAATTTTTAATAGGGTGAACCCTATTGATTTAAATAGAACAAATGATCAAAGTTGTTTTGGTGTTTTTCGTAATTTGGAATTGGGTGTTGTTTGATGTTTTTGACTTGACTTAGAATGCAATTTGGAATTAATGAATTGATTTAAGCCACTATTTTAGAAGTTGATCATTATGGAATAATTGGAAACAAATGATTGATTTGTTTTGCAATTTTTCATAACTTTCAAAAGGGTTGTTGATTTGGAAATTAGTTGAATTTGACAAGGGTTTGGTTATTAAAGGAATTTTTGATGAAACAAAACAACAGTTTTTGGAATCTCACTTTAATGGAAACAAACAATTGTTTTATTTTGAAATATCTTTTTAGAAATTGTAACATCACAAGGATGAAACAAAAGGTTTGAATTTTGGTTTGAAATTCAAATAGAAAACAAAGGAAAACAAATGAAAACAGAGGAAACCAAATGGAAAACAAGCAAAACAATTGCAATCAACATGATGCCATGATGCAAAACATAAAATAACAGAGAGCAAAACATTCTAATGGCTATTTTTCAGACTTGGGATGTTACATCGCACAAGCCAAGGAACCTAGATAACACCATAAGAACAAACATATACTCATGCGTTATCACCTCATTCGCCAGTTTGTCGAACAAGGTGATATCAAGTTATGCAAACTACACACGGATGCAAACATTGCAGATCCGTTGACAAAGACGCTACCACAGCCAAAGCATGAGGCGCACATGAGAAGTATGGGCATTCGATGCCTAGGCATATGATGTCGAGATGATTGACTCTAGTGCAAGTTGGAGACTGTTGGGAATATGCCCTAGAGGCAATCATGTATAATGTAATTCCCAATGTATTCATAAAATTATTGAGTTGTCCTTGTTTTGAACATCTGATATATGTCATTGAATATGTAATTCGATTATGGAACTATGTATTCATGTTGTTCATACTAAATTGTCCTTGGTCATTAAGGTTGTGCTGGACACACACCCTAGACTAATGTGAGTGTTGGCTGATGACCCGGTTCCATTTGTTATGGGCATGGCGATGCCATTCCAACGTTCACAGACTTGGCTAAAGAGTTTAGCAAGTCGGACTGACCCATATTGAGATGCAACGAGCAAGTCGTCATTTGCATGTCTCAATCAATGTAATCCTTAAACCTGAGATTGTCGCACAATCCGAGTTGTGAATCACCGGCTTAGGTTCTGTCAAATGCTGTTCTGTGACAAGTCAGTTATAAAGGCAGAGTTCGGGTCGAATGAGAAGCAAGCTACGTGATGTGGATAATCAAGATGGGATTTTGCCCCTCCGACTGGAGAGATATTCTCTGGTCCCTCTCGAGTGATGTGATTCCAGAAGCATGGCCATGCGCGACTCAGTTAAGTGTTAACTGAGTCTGTTGACTAAGAGTTAGTCAGATGAATCATATATCACAGATCGAGAAGAGAGTTGAGCTATTTAAGGGATGACGATAATTCGCCTATAGTTCGACAAGGTATATCGTGAGGCAAAAGAGACTCAGATGAAAGTCATATTGGAAGGTATGTCGTCATGACTCTATGGCACTTGGGAGTCGGCACGTTCTGCTAGGAGCTGGTACCGATTGATCGATTAGGAGTCGGACTCCAATCGTGTCCAAGTCGCCATGAGCCTGAAGGGTCGTACACTTAAGAGAGGGAGGAAGTATATTGGTCGGGTTGGACCCGAACCGAAAATAGACTGAATTAGTGAGTTGGACTCACAGAGGGAATGGGCCACAAGCGTTGTGGAGCCCACTACCACTCGCTATATAAAGAGGGGCGAAGGTTGCCCAGCGGGCACGTTATTTCACTCTCATGCGTTGGGAACCCTAGCCCCACTCAGTCCAGCCGTCGCACCGGACCTAGCAGTCCGACGTTGGAGCTCCTACTCTTACGTGTGGATACTGGCAGAGGTGCTGTACGTTCAGCACTTCGACGATCACGAGATTGGATCGGATTGTGGGACTACACTGCATCGACGTGCTTCATCGATAATCCGCACCTGCGCGTCTAGCGGTAATCCTTGTGGCCTTCTACCTCGGCTAGATCTTGGAAGTACGGCGTAAAAAAGTTTTTGTTTATCTCTACGCGTTCCAACAGAAACCGGCCTTCATCATCAGATGAGATATAATTCACACCATTATTGTCAACAGAAATAATGATTGGCTCATTAATGGTTTCACATATTCCTTCCTCCAGATTATATCCAACTGGCCATGCTGCATTCTTCTTTAACACTGTGATATCAATAATCTTCACAGCTTCATACAGAGGTAGCATCTCCTCAACCTTAGCCATGATGTCAATAAGTTCCATGCCTTATGGTCCTTTGTCCTTTTCTTTCACATAAAACATACTATCTCTTATTCCTATTCCATGCCCTTCTACCAATGCCAACAGATTCAGCACTGTAATATCTGTCCTGCATAGACTTCTCCCCAAGTTATCCATTCCACAGAAATGAAACCTAACCTCCCAAACCTCATCATCAAGGCTACAAAAAACATTTTTGACACTAATTAATTTCTACAATGCAATATATTATAACAGGGCACTACAAAAAAAAATACTTACACATGCAGTACATATAATTATAAACAGGGCAGTACATTATTGTCTTACTATACACATGACACTATATAATTATAAATATTTACACAGGGCAGTATATTATTGTCTTACTATAAACATGGCAGTACATATAATTATTCCACATTCTTACTATAAACAGGGCAGTACATATAATTTTTAAACATGGCAGTACATATAAAACAGGGGAATTTATTAAATAAATGTATACCATGGCCTAACTTAATTACAGTGTTATTATAAAACAGGGAAATACCTAAAACAGTTAAGGTATATTAAATCAATGTATAGCAGGACATACCTACCTAAATTACAGAAATCATTACAATGCAACAGAGAAGTACCTAAGTCAATAACTAAATCATTACGGTGCAACAGAGAAGTACCTAAGTCATTAACTAAATTATAGATCTCCTATTGAATTGGTGTTCAGATAAAGTGGACGGAAGAAAAAAGGTTCAGAGGAGGAAGGGAAGAAATGGCGTTGAAGAGGAATAAACTTACTCCACAGGTCCCAAGCCCAAACCCCATCGGTGGCTAGTCTGCGCCAGTGAGGCCAGCACCGCCCTCGCGAGAGCTCCGGCTGCGCGAGCCTCCACAGGCACGGCGTAAAGCGACGTACCACCGCCTCCAGCGGAGAAATCGACGCCGCTCGACTCTCTGTCGTCCCCGCCAGCCTCTGCCGCCAAGAGTCGCCGCAGCCATCGCCGGGGAACAGAACGAACAGGCGGCACACGAGGGAGTGAGGAGCGAACTGACTGCCGGAAACCTAGCGTGCAACCGTTATGTGCGCGCCCTACTGACAAGTGGGGCCTAGCTACACGGTAACGGCAGTCAACGGTTCTTTCCGTAACCTCCCGCGAAACTGGCCACGTCATCAAAGTGGTGGCCAGCAGAGCGACTTTAGAGTTTTTTGCGAAATCGAAAACGAAATGTGGTAGTTCTATGAGATTAGAACCTAAAGTGGTAGTTTTTCGGAATTTTGCCCGTAAAGTGGTAGTTTTATGCTAACATCTCGCATAAACCCTGCAAATGTTGTTTCCTCTGGTAGCAAAAACTTTTTTTTTTGACAGCCATATATGAAAGCTCTAGTGCTTGATGAACCCCCTAACTGCTCAAACCACTTAACTATGAATGTATGCTTATAGTCGGATAAGGAGCCTTTTGCTGCTGAAGAACCACTCAGTTGGAACACTGTGTAGTCGTGTAGAGCAGATTCCTGTAACCCTTGTTCAGTTTTCTGTAAAGTAACACATAACTTTACAGAGGAGTATGTGTAGGCAAAATCACATGCCTGGAGGAAGATTACAAGAATGACATATGTCTTTTATAATTGCAAACAGGTCTGCTCTCACTGCGGTAACGTGTTAATGAAAGACATGACCGCCTACAAACAAGGAAAAACAAAAATTGAACAAGAGTTACAGGAATCGCAAGATATTCCTCAAAAGTCAAAACTTACTCCTCTGTAAAGTTATGTGTTACTGTGATCAATGCATGTATCTGTTAGGTTTACAGCATGGTATTGTTTTTGTACTATCCTGTTCATAAAAGTTAGTTTGTGCCAATTTGGCCGTGCATCTAAACGATCAAATTCTAAGATGAACTTCACATGGAATCAAACATAATAACTTGGTAGCCTTATTTCCTACCTATCTGCCGACGAGCTTACAAACTGATACCACATCATTTTTTCATATGATTCAGCACCAACTTGAAATCGAAAGACATCAATTTTTCTTCCCCTTTTGTGATTATGTACAGCTAAAACTCCATTCAAGCGAAACTTCATGAATGGAATTCACTTTCTATTGGCATGGCCTGCATCCTGTGTCAAGGACATCTATTTCTTTGTCTTCTGACAGAAAGAGCTGCAAACTACTAGAAGAACAGATGGGAAACCGATCACTTTGTGCTCCTGTGACCTGATGAAGCCATGAGTGTTGCTACAGCGGCGATGAACATGAGCAGCATCAACACTAGCAATGTGTACGTTTTCTTCGACGACTTCCGGTACTCCCCGAATAGCAGGATGCCCCAGAATGTGCTCACAAGTGGCAATGCCTGATGAACAGAAATGCTGAAGCAGTTAGAATCATAGGTGCAGAAAATATTCCTCTGAAGATCTTGTAAGTTGTTACCATGTTAAAAGTATAAAATATATCTGTGTGACAGCAACCTTTGTTTTACAGATTAAATATTTGTTTAACATCTTGAATCAAAGATTGCAAACATGGTGGGCGTCTCTTCTGATGTGAATACATAACACTTGGCATTGATTATACAAACCTGAACAGCATCAGCAGCAGCATAACCAGCAGCCTGACCGCCCATGAACTGGAAGCCATTGCCAAAACCGCAAAGGAAACCAGCTAGAAGAGCCCATTGCCTGCCTTCCCAGTCATTGAGATAGGCCTTGAAGGATGACTTTGGCACGCCGGCCATTGGACGGTAAAGGAACAAGATGTTCAACCCGATACCGATGACGAAACACGAGATGGAGAAGTAGAAGAAGGCAGTGTAGACCACCAGATGCGGGACACCGTCTTTCAGGGTGTGCCACTGGTCATTGGTGGCTAGGTTGATTGCCGGGGAGAAGAGAGAGAAGCAGACGCCAGCAAAGAAAACTATCCCAAGCCCTATGTAGGTACTTGATCCAAATACCTGGAAAGGAAGAAGTTTTGCCACATCAGTTCAGTTGTGTTGCAACAGCAACTATGCTTCTTTGTTTTCAGCATAAGGTTTATATCTGAAGTATAATACAATGATGATTATATGACAGGATCACAAGTTGACCTTAATTGAACGCCGATCTTCAAGCTCAATTAGGTATTCTGCAGTTCCTGCTTCAGCTTTGGTGGCATAATCGGAAGAAGCTCCATTCTCCATGTCCTTAGGAGCATCTGAAATAGGCATAGTTAAGAATCAGAATCTGCAGCTGCAAATTGCACGAATAGTGCCAGTAGCTCATACAATAATTCACCATGTACACGATACCTGTGTCTATAACTTGTTCGGCTGTGGCCGTACCTTCATATGTCCTGTAAAATTATGCATTATAATGATCCGAGCAGCAAATATAAACACAAAATGTTTTTTATGAAGATTCACACCTAAACACCTAACTTAGGTTTTTACAAAGCAAGTAAGGCGATTCGGTTACTCAGCATGGTCAAAGTGGGAACAATTTACCCAAGTTTGTAGCTCTTTGTGGATCCACTTAGTTTCTTTTCATTATCAGCTGCATTGGAAGCGTGGACAGCAGAACCAAGGATGACTGCAACAAGGAAGCATGCCACACCAGTGAAAAGAATCTCGGCCTTGTTGATGCGATCGTCCAGGAAGTAGTTCAGTGTTGTGCCTGAAAATAAAACATGCAACTTGGCGAAATAAATATCCAAAAAATAAAGAAGCAGCCCATGATATGTAAGATTCCTCGAGGAACATATGATAATGGTAGAGCGAACACTTTTGCTTGCTGTAGCTACTGAATTATTTGGAGATGTTCTCTCAGAGATCAATTATCTTGTCCTTCTAGTGAACGCTATTATATTCTTCATAGAATACTATGAATGGTTTTATTGACATCAATGGCTAGCATGTTTTCAGCTGTCTACATCTATAGTGTTTCCTGATAATGAGCTAACTATTGTCAACAAACCAATCCTGTAAAAATCTCAAAAAAGAAAAAGATAATGAGTGCTAAATAATTGCTTCCTTCCTGTAACTCTCAGTAAGTCTATATTGTGATCAAGAATTATGTGCCTCAAATGTATAATCAGAAGCATCCCCACAAAAAGAAAATATAATCAGAAGCATAACCCCAAAAATATGTAAGAATATCCATGTGGCTTTAACTACTCCCTCCGGTCCTAATTAACTGTCGTGATTAGTACTGTGCGTTTGCACTTGGCTAGGTATTTTTCTGCGACACTCTTTCCGGATCGGGGAGTAGTAGAAGAGATCGACTTTACCTATTACAACAACCATGCTTGAGCTGATGACCTCAGTGACCGAGAGACCCACATATGCCCAAGCATACTGTGTAGAAAGGTTCCCGATACTGAGAACAACACCCCCTGCCATAGCAAACAGCACTGAAGGAAAGTTGTCCTTCATCACAAAATTCAATTCAGAGTCAGCAAACCGCCGTCCGTGGAACAAATCGATCTTTTCATTTAGAGTTTCTTGCATACGAAGTTGCCAAGATAGCTAACCTGGCTAAGCTGAGTGAAGAAATTGGGCATGTTGTGCTTGGGATCCCCAAGCTGGCCGAAGGTAAGCGCGATGAGGACTGCGGCGAGGAGGTTCGTTATCGAGTAGTCGAGGTAGGTGTGCTGAGGTAGCCGTCCCCGGCGCTCCAGGAGGGTGAGCACCGCTGGCCATGTGCCCAGGAAAAGGAGGGAGGCACACATGATAGCAATGGCACCCCCTTTATCCTCTATGATGAACATCTTGAGGCCTTGTTTGATGGACAACAAGGAGTTCAGTAGGGCGCCTTCAACCACCTGCAGGCATCATGTGAGAGATTGATTTGGATGCAGATGCCAATAAAACCACTGGTTCTTTCTCTCTGCAAAGCTTGGATGTCTTGGATCTCTTGTGACAAGGAGCAACAACATCATGACAAAAAATAGAAGAGAAAAAAACTTAAAGAAACAATTACAACCTCTACAAGAAATATTTCAATCGTTGAGAACCTAACATCAACAAGGAAGTTGATGAGAACCCAATTTCCACAGATCAGCTTATCCAGATAATTGAGAAAGAAAAAAAGATGATCCCAAAACAGAAGAGATAGCAGGAGGAAGAGGATGAAGATACCTCTCGGCACGGAACCAAAGAAGAAGCACATGCTAGAGCATGGTCCATGATGGGGGTTTTATATTGAAAAGCACTAGACCACAAAAGCTGGAGATCCAATGGGATCTTTTTCACTAAAAGTCCAACTTCATCCGCAGAGGTTTGACTCGCACAACGAACAAAAGCTTGCGGCATCCAGTGACATGGAGACCACCAATGGAGATGGGGCTTTATGGGGAGGAACAAGAGCGAAAAATGGAGCCATGAAAAGAGACAAATGATGCACTCATCAAGAGTTGAAATAATTGAACGTGTGACAATGACCTCTAGGCTCTGGCTCTTCTCCTCCACGGAAATCAAATATAATATTTAAGTTTTTCCTTGTTTTTTTAGAACACTGAATTTTTCCAATAGCGCAAACGTGGAAATTAATTATGGAATTAGAGTACCACACTCACTGGTTAGGTGTAAACATCCCAAACTATCTCTTTCAACTAAGCTGTCGACGAAAAGAAATGCAAGTAAGTGTGGTGATTTTCAACAAGAAATTGATACTGAATCATTCCCTCTTGTCCCACAAGCAACAACTCTCTTTCTGTCGTTCAGGAACAAGATAGAGAGAAAATCAGTGAGACACGGCCGATCGAGCTCACATGGATCCAAGAAATTCAGCCGCGAATTTGTGATTTGTGTAAGACGTTGAATGTGTTCAAGGTACTGATTTGGATGGATATGACCAATAAATCCATGTGGTTTTCCTCTCTCTCTCTCCAAAGCTTGTATGATCTGAATGATTTGGATGTCTTGTTACATGGAGCAACAACATCATGACAAAGAACACAAGAGAAAGAACATAGAAGCACCATTCCAACATCCAAAAGAAATAACCCAATCATAACATGGAGAGGGAGGTTGATAAGATCCCAATTACCACAGATCAGATTATGCAGACAATGCAAAAAGAAAGGAAACATCGTCCCAAATGTCCACAGAACATACACCGGGGGAAAGAAGAGGATGGCGATAGGAGTACCTCTTGGCAGAGAACCAAAGAAGAAGCACTTGGTAGAGCATGGTCCTTGGTGGGGGTTTTATAGTGACGAGCACTAGACCATAAAAGCTGGAGATCCAAGTATCTTTTTCACTCAAAGTCCAACTTCATCTCCACGAGAGTTGACACAACCTTGCGTCCACTAGTGACATGGAGATGACACCATTGGAGATGTGGCTTTAATGGGAAGAGGAAGAAATTGATGAAGTGAAGAAAGAGACAGTTGATGCGCTCATCAAGAGTTGAAATTGTTGAATGTGTGACAGACTGACAGCTAAGCAAATTGAATCATGGAAAATTATTTAAGATGGCTTGTGGTTTGTGTAAATCACCGAATTGGGCCACGAAAGTAAACGGGAGAAGTATCAATGGAAGTAGAGTATTGACCTCCGAGCAGATCAAGATAGTAAACAGGACAAATAATGGAAGTAGAGTATCGTACTCATCGTCCAGAGATAAAAGAATCCAACCAGTCTCTTTCAGCTGTGCTATCCAAGAACAGGAGCATTAAGAACCCAACAAGAAATGGATACTGAATCTCGCCCTTTTTTCTTTTTGAGTTAGAATTCTCTTTTTCCTTGTTCTCCGGAACAAGATGGCGTGAAGTGAGACCCGATCGAGCCAACATGGATCCAAGAATTCAGCAAAAGTATCTTGCCAAACAAACAAACAAAAGAAAAAGGGAAAACCACACAACAGTGCCGAATGTGGATGACAACATATTTGCAGTCCAAAAAACAACCTTCATAATTACATATGTAAATGGAGCAGGATAAGAACAAATACCTTGGGGAGGGGAGCAGGCGAAGAAAGATCCTTGTGTTCCTTGAAAGAACTCGAGAACTTGTATCTGTCCCCCGTAGGCACCTGTGTTGATATATATGTTCAGATCAGCGGTGGTTGTCGTGGATCTCCTCAACTAGTTCACCTGATACACACGAGGAGCTTAATTAATTAACTTATCATGATTCTGTTCTATGGTTTAAGTACAGTTGTGAGTTGTGCAAGTAGTGTTTTGTTGGGGTTCCTAACAATATTCCCCTTTGACCCCGGATTTGAAGCGCGGTTGGACAGATTCTCCAGATCAGTGTTTATTTTTTGAGGGATTCTCTAGATCAATACTCGGCTGGGCTGGGCTGGCGACAGCTCCACGGAGCGCGCGAATGTCTCTCGATCCCGACCGTCAAATTTTTCTAGTGGGCTATATCAAGCCACGTCACTCAAGGCAGTGTGCACCTGTCTTCGTAACCCCTCTCGCATCGCAAGCAAAAAAAAAATGCAAGATCTACTCTGTAGACTCGTCATAAATGAAACAGAACAAAAACTAACAGTAGTAGCAAGTGTGAGGGCAGATCGAAACCAGTCCAAGATCAGTTAGCTACAGAGTAGGTACAACTCGCCTCAATTTCATCCAGGAACAGATTAGCCAGATGATCTCGCCGAGAAATCAAGGAGGAAATGTGCTTTGAAATTGTATGAACTGGAGAACTAGCCTGGCAGAGGAGGTGGCCCTGGCGGGAGAAATGCAATGCCCCAAGCGGCGTCTGGAGCACTAACTTATTAAGGTTTCAGATCTAGAGAATTCCACGCTGTGCATGGGTTGAAGCCAACGCCTGGGGAATGTTTTGACCCCTTTGTGCGGAGTGGTCGTTTTGTGTAAGCGGCGATGGTGTCCCAACATTGTGAGATAACTAGAATCCCTTCTCAGGAAGATACTCTGCTCGCCCGATTCATTCTCGGGATTCCCATGTTACACGGTTCTGTTTGTTGTCACTCTCATGGCCGCCTTGAGTGCACGTGGTTGGTTTGCGTGCCACGCCAAACCTTCGGCAAAGGTTCATCCCTGCCTTTTCCGCTTTTACAAGAGAAGTTCAGCAAATACTTTTTCCGCGGAAAATGCAAGCAAAAAAATCCATCAATGTGACGCTAGTGACTTTCTCGAAATAGGCTTTCGTCCCGTTTTATAAATAAAACAACCGTCCACAAGAGTCAGACAAAGTCTGATAAGGATGGACCTAAGGATTATGTTCTCACAAGCATGAGTGATGAGTTGATACAAGACAACAAGATCATGGTGAAAACAAACATTCAAGATGGTGAAAACAATTCATAACAATTGTTATTCCAATAAAACAATTGTTATTCATCAAGATATGGAGATGGTGCCTCCACAAGATCAAATGCACTAAGTGTGGAAAACAATGCCATATTGTTATTTCACACTCATGGATGGACAAGGCAAGAGGAAGGCGCCCACAAGGAAGCATCAATGCGCCCTATATGTCCTAATAGAAGTAGAATTGGTTTGTATACCAATATTGGCCGCACCCCTTGTGTGTGGGGTCGGTTTGTATCCAATTGTGTTAGGTATAGGAGTCCTAGTCCTATTAGGAGTAGTGCTTGCGCAAGGAGGGGTCTTGTGGCCGCACCCCCTCTCATATATACCCCCCTGGGGCGCATAGCAGGAGGAGAACAAGTTTAAACCAAAAACCAGAAACCCTAGCCTCTAGATTGTATTGCTTGTAAAGCATTCATCTTGAAGTTTACCCATTGCAAAGCAGCGTGATATCTTGTTATTCCATCTGGGAATAAAGGGATACAGCACCACTTGTGATCATTGATCATTTGTGCAAGAGTGTGTAGTTGAGAATATCTAAGGAGCTTGATTGTTGTTGCATTGGCAACGGGGATTAGCTAAGAGAGGTCTCAGTGTAGCACTAGTTATCCAATTATCAGAAAATACAAAAAGAGAGAGTTAGTTCATCGAGAAGATCGGGCCACCCCTTATCATCTTGGTATCAGATTCTCCAGGTTTCCTCGGTGAGCAAAGTTATCTTACTTTTTAGTTGTTTTTATTCCTATCCAGAAAAAGCCACACAAAAATTTTAGGTCTAGTTGTTGCCAGAGCCTTAGATATCACCATAGTTGTTTTTCTTTTGCTGTCATTGTGTTAGATTTCGTGTCACCTTTTTCTGTTTTAGATTTCTTTTTATTTCGGCCAAGTTCTAGGGTTCTTGTTGTTCTTGGCGAAAACCTATCAAAAAATTCCAAAAAATCCGCTACATACCACCCACCACCAATCCGATCCACCCTAGATTCATATCCACCTCATACCCGCACCAAAACTTTCCATATACATCCCTTCCTAGTCCACTTCGGATTCCACCTAACCAACTCGCAACCCACCTCCTAGCCATACTCGGTTTCATACCATATACGTTCCACCATACCATCCCTCATACCCGCAGCACACTTGCCAAAACAACCCACCATCGCACATCCCACCGCTGCCGTGGCCAAGTCGAACTCGGATCCCACCGTAACATCATTACCAACCCCCCCCCCCCCGAGCCCGTAACACCATTACCAAATCCCACCCGTGTGTGCTGCCGCGGCACAGAAAAGCGTCAAAAACGCTGCCGCGCCCACGTATCGCAGCCGAGCCCCGAAAACCACCGCATCAGCCTTACCAAACCGTGTAACACGCGTGTGTGCTCTGCCGCGGTACAGGAAGTTCAAGTTTCTCTGCCGTGAGTCTGTATCTCTGCCACGGTACGAAAACACTCTATTTTGCTGCCGTTTTGCTCTGCCGTGGTACCAAATTCAAGCAGTTTTGCTGCCGTGGGTATAAATCTCTGCCGTGAGCTGTTAGACATCAAATTTCACCTAGATTCTTTTGTGTTTCTTTCTATTTCCCTGTTTTTCATCCCTAGGACTTTCCCCTCCATACTTTGTGAACCATAGACACAGCCTTTCTACAGCATCTTTATAGGAACTTGCCCACAAGTATAGCTATTTTGTGCTCTGACAGGTTGCTCTAAATTCATCACCATCATTGTGTTCACTTGTATTTGGTTCATTGTTGCTCCTAGCTTAGTGTAAGGCCATTGAAAAATTAAAAAAAAAATAGAAAAAGCAAAAAAAAGTATTAAAAAAAAAGAGAAAAGAGAAAAGAGAAAGTGCAAAGAGGCCATATTATTACTATTGTTTACTAGTTGAGCTTGCCATTGTGACACTTGGTTTTTCATTGAGCAATCTTGTGCCTGTCAATAAGATCCTAGCTAGTGACTTTCTAGTGCATTGCAAAACTCCTCCATATATTGCATTGCCACATTTGTCTCCATATTGTGTGAGTTTCCGTGGATCTTTTATATCTTCACAAGAACAGCAAATAGGATTATTACTTTGGTGATTGTTAGGTATCCATACCAAGCCCCACCATAAGCCCTGTTTGCATTGTGATACTTGATAGCTCAGATATTCTCTTCTCACACCAAAGCACATTGATCATTGCTCCTTGTTGGTAAGTTGATCTTTTTCTCTCTTGGAACATCAAGTGAAGCCTATTTGCTTGGTTTTGAGTGAGTTGAGAGAGGCACCACAAACCCATTGTTTATTTTGTTACTAACAAATTAATCATGAGTTCTTCTAGTAATGTTGATGTGCAGGCAAAGAAGAAACCCGAGGAGATTGTCCAATGGAATGAGTATGAAGCATTGAGAGATCACTTGTCCAGAAAAATCAAGAATGATATTGAAAGAAGTGATGACCAATTGAGAGAAGATTTGAATGTGATTGATTTGAAGATAAGGGAGTGTGCATCTCAAGATTCTGTTAATGAGATCAAGGAAGCTATAAGGACTATGCAACTCCAAATGACTACAATCACCAATACATTGCAACAACTTCAACAAGCACCACAAGCCATTGCTCCAATTTATGATGGGAGAAGAAATTTCAATGATGGCCGTGGGCATATTGCAAGGAGAGTTCCTTTGGAAAATAATAGAGAGAATGATGGCTTGGGAAAACCTAAATTCTCTATGCCTAATCTTTCTTGTGACTCTGAAGATGTGGAAGAGTACTTGATGTGGGAGCTCAAAATTGAAAAATTATGGAGATTACATGAGTATCCCGAGGAGAGAAAGGTGAACCTTGCATCTTCTTCTTTTGATGGCTATGCTCTTTTGTGGTGGGATGGCATTACAAAGGATAGAGAGGAGAAAGAAGAGGAAGAGGTGAACACATGGAGAGAGATGAAGCAATTGTTAAGAGATAGATTTGTTCCCAAGAATTATATTAGAACTCTCTATGACAAATTGCAACAATTGAAGCAAGGATCAAAGACAGTTGATGCCTATTACAAGGAGATGGAGTTGATTATTCAAAGGGCTCGAATTAGAGAGGCTCCTGAACAAACAATGCAAAGATTCTTGAGTGGATTGCAATTCAAAATAAGAAGCATTGTGAGGCATGTTACTTACAACAATATGAGTGAATTACTACATCAAGCAAGGGAGGCCGAAAAGAGATTGCAAGAGGAGCTTCAAGTGAGTGCAAGGAGAAGTTTTTCTTCTCAACAATCCAATTTTGCAACCCCTACACCTCCAACCCGTGGACTTCCTAGTACCAAACCCGAGCCAATTCCATCAAATTCAAAGAAACCCATTGCTTCTACTTCGAGTTCTAGTGGTGCTACACCTCCTACAAGGAATAGAGACATGACATGCCATACATGTGGAGGAAAAGGACACTTTAAGAAGGATTTCCCCAACAAGAAAGTTATGCTCCTTAATGCTAATGATGAGTATGAGACTGGAGATGATGTTGATCCTAATGATGAGGATGCATATGATGATAATGATGATGATGGTCCTATTGATGCCTTTGCTACAAATTATCCAACTATTGTGTGCACCAAAGCATTGACTATTGCTCCTAGCAAAGATGAGAGCCAAAGGTGCAATTTATTTCAAACCAAAGCAATTGTTGGACCTAGTATGGCTTGCAAGGTGATCATAGATGGAGGAAGTTGTAGAAATCTAGCAAGCAAAGAATTATGTGCAAAGCTAAGGTTGAAATATATTCCACACCCCAATCCATACTATATTCAATGGATTACTGACAAAGAGGAGATGAAGGTATGTCATATGGTGAGAGTGGAATTTCAAATTGGACCATACAAGGATACAATTGAGTGTGATGTTGTTCCCATGTCGGTTTGCCACCTATTACTTGGAAGACCATGGCAATTTGATAGAAAGGTGCTACATGATGGGAGAGCAAACACCTACCACTTGAATTGGAACAATAAGGATATCATATTGAGGCCTATGTCACCCCAACAAATCATGCATGAATCAAGGCAAAAGTTTGAAGTGATAGAGAAGGGGAGTGAAAACAACAAATCCATGGAGGAAGACAAGCCTAGGCCGAGTGGAAAAAGTCTTTTAACTAATGCCATAATTTTTCCTAGTGATGTTTCTTATGTACAGGTTTCTCTTGAAGAAAGGGAGGGCAAGGAAACATTACAATCATCACATAACTTGGAGGATACAAGAAAGCTAGCTTGTGATATGAAGGTTATTTTTGAAGAAAGGGAGCTACAACCTTCAAATTCACAAGATATTGAGGATATCATACCTACTACACATGAGGAGGTTAGTAATGATAATGGTATAGATTTCGGGTTGGTACCTAGAAGTAATGAATTATGTGATAATTTTCAACCATACAAACCTATGAATTCGAAATTTCACAACATGGTTTTGATTACACATAAAGAAGTACTTGCTATGATACCTTCTAGTGATATTATTTATGATGACATGCTTAAAGAACCAATTGATATACAATGTGCTATGGATAAATTTGTTTGTGATAATGTTAGCACATATGATACTAGTTTCAAATTTTATTTGATTGGTGACTATAATTTGGATAAAATTTTCATGATACATCATATATGTGTTACATATAATGAAGTGGCCGAAATAAATAATGTGTTATTTGGGATAAATATTGATAAACATGATGAAGTAGCCGAAATACATATGTTTAGTTCACCACATTATTTGTTGGATACATGTTCTATTAAATTAAACTATACTTATATTTGCAATTTTGATTGCTATGAGATGAAAGAATATGACTATTATGTGTTGTTTGCTTACAAATTTCGTGATCATATGATATATTCACTATATTTTGTTGTGCTAACAACTAATGAGTACCAATATATCTATATATATGGTGCATACACTTTGTTTTTCTTGTTTATTCCACTTTCAGATAATCACAAGACGAGGACGTCTTGTCTTGAAGAAAGGGAGGATGATAAGGATGGACCTAAGGATTATGTTCTCACAAGCATGAGTGATGAGTTGATACAAGACAACAAGATCATGGTGAAAACAAACATTCAAGATGGTGAAAACAATTCATAACAATTGTTATTCCAATAAAACAATTGTTATTCATCAAGATATGGAGATGGTGCCTCCACAAGATCAAATGCACTAAGTGTGGAAAACAATGCCATATTGTTATTTCACACTCATGGATGGACAAGGCAAGAGGAAGGCGCCCACAAGGAAGCATCAATGCGCCCTATATGTCCTAATAGAAGTAGAATTGGTTTGTATACCAATATTGGCCGCACCCCTTGTGTGTGGGGTCGGTTTGTATCCAATTGTGTTAGGTATAGGAGTCCTAGTCCTATTAGGAGTAGTGCTTGCGCAAGGAGGGGTCTTGTGGCCGCACCCCCTCTCATATATACCCCCCCTGGGGCGCATAGCAGGAGGAGAACAAGTTTAAACCAAAAACCAGAAACCCTAGCCTCTAGATTGTATTGCTTGTAAAGCATTCATCTTGAAGTTTACCCATTGCAAAGCAGCGTGATATCTTGTTATTCCATCTGGGAATAAAGGGATACAGCACCACTTGTGATCATTGATCATTTGTGCAAGAGTGTGTAGTTGAGAATATCTAAGGAGCTTGATTGTTGTTGCATTGGCAACGGGGATTAGCTAAGAGAGGTCTCAGTGTAGCACTAGTTATCCAATTATCAGAAAATACAAAAAGAGAGAGTTAGTTCATCGAGAAGATCGGGCCACCCCTTATCAAAGTCACCGATACAACGCAAGTTCGATGCGGTAGGTTTAGGGTTTCGTGGGGTTTAGCCTCCACGTGATCATGTATATATATGCACAACAGGTACATGTACAGGGTATACAACACGCACGTTATAAGTACGGAAACTATGTATTTAACACTCCCCCTCAATCTAAACTTCTAGACACTAAGTTTAGATTGGTGCTAAATCTATCTAGCATCTGCCGAGTAGCTGGTTTAGTAAAAACATCAGCCAACTGATCGCTGGAGGAAATGAACCTGACTTGTAGTTCTCCAGCAGCTACTCGCTCACGCACAAAGTGGAAATCGATCTCAATGTGCTTGGTGCGAGCATGGAACACTGGGTTTGCTGTCAGGTATGTAGCCCCTAGATTATCACACCACAAAATCGGTGTGCACTGCTGAACAACTCCAAGTTCTTTGAGCAAT
The DNA here is from genome assembly GCA_028641055.1 of Alopecurus myosuroides. Lineage (NCBI taxonomy): Eukaryota > Viridiplantae > Streptophyta > Magnoliopsida > Poales > Poaceae > Alopecurus > Alopecurus myosuroides. The sequence goes on along the minus strand of CM054063.1, from coordinate 102,804,146 downwards.
GACTCAATCCACATGGCCTCAGCAGCCCCATTTGCCAAAGCTTTGTATTCTGCCTCGGTACTCGATCTCGAAACAGTAGGCTGCTTCTTCGAACTCCAGGAAATTAAGTTCGGACCTACAAAGATGGCAAAACCACCGGTAGAACGCCGATCATCAACGCACCCTGCCCAATCTGCATCGGTAAAAATACTGAGACCGGTGAAAGAGGACTTTCGAAAGAGCAAACCGGTGCTTACGGTGCCTTTGACGTAGCGCAATATGCGCTTCACTGCTTCCCAGTGTGTCTCGGTCGGCTGGGAGAGGAATTGACACACCTTGTTTACAGCAAAGGAGATGTCAGGACGAGTAAGAGTTAGGTACTGGAGACCTCCAACCACACTGCGGTATCGGAAAGCATCATCAACACCTAGTGGGGTTCCATCATCACGAGCTAGCTTCTCGGAGGTATCAAGTGGAGTAGAGGTAGGCTTGCAATTCTCCATACTAACACGACGAAGAAGATCAGTAGCATACTTGCGTTGTGTCACAGTTAGGCCCCCAGAATTGAAAGATGCCTCTAATCCAATAAAATAGTCCAATGGACCAAGATCCTTAATAGGAAAGCTGTCCGAGAGAGAGTGCACCAGACGATCAACCGCAGCGGACGTGGACCCGGCAATGACAATATCATCAACATATACGAGCATATAGAGCTGAACATCTCCGTGAGAGAAGATAAATAAGGAGGTGTCGGCTTTGGACGGAATGAAACCAAGCTCAAGTAACCGAGCACTCAATCGAGCATACCAGGCACGAGGAGATTGCTTGAGACCATAGATCGCACGCTGCAGTTTGCAGACATGAGTAGGAAACTGGGGATCTTCAAAACCAGGCGGCTGCTGCATATAAACATCTTCTGACAGAAAACCATGGAGGAAAGCGTTGCTGACATCAACCTGACGGAGCGTCCAGCCACGAGAGACAGCCAGAGAGAGGACCAGACGAATAGTGGCGGGCTTCACAACAGGGCTGAATGTGTCGCCATAATCAATACCATGTTGCTGTGTGAACCCACGAGCAACGAGGCGAGCCTTGTGCTTATCAATGGAGCCATCAAGACGAATCTTGGTCTTGAAGATCCACTTGCAGCTGACCAAGTTAACTCCAGGGGGCCGCGGCACAAGCGTCCAGGTGTTGGTCTGACGAAGAGCAGCAAACTCATCAGACATTGCATCTCGCCATGCAGACTCGCGTAGAGCCTCCCGATGAGAGGTAGGAGCAGCGAAGAAAGCACGGCGTCGAGGATCATAGCGAACGGTACCGTCTGTGATGACGGTCTCGCGACGAGTGCCGTCACGTAGGCGCGTGGTCATGACGTGACCAGTAGGCGGGGCAGGCGCAGTCGGGGGCGTCGCGACCAGGGATGAACTGGTGGAGGGCGACGCGGACTGCGCGAAGGAGTCCGGCCCAGAGTCGCTGGGCGGTGGCGAGGCAGAATGCCGCTCGGGCGTCGACGAGGAGCTGGTGGCGGGAGATGGGCCGAAAGGCCCATGTGCAGGCTGCAGTAGCGGGCTGGACGAGCCAGGCCGCGCGCGCGATGATGTGGGCGAGGGCGCAGCAACCTCGGGCGCCGCGGCATGCACATGCACGTCGATCACCGGCGCGTTAGCAGGGGCGACCGGCGAGGATGATACCTGGACCTGCGAAGACGGAGAAACTGCAGAGGACGTGTCAGTAGACAAATAAGAGAGGTCGTAATTCCGCACATGAGAACTCGTAGCCGGTTCGGATGAAGGATAGGTGATGGAGTGCTCGAGGGTGGAGACATCAACTCTGACGCCGGGTGTGGCAAAAGGGAAAACAGCCTCGTCAAAAACAACGTCACGGGAAATATAAATGCGCCCTGTAGACCGATCCAAACACTTATATCCCTTGTGCATAGGACTATACCCGAGAAAAACACACATTTTGGAGCGAAACTCAAGTTTGTGCGTGTTATACTTCCGAAGACTAGGCCAACATGCGCAACCAAAGATGCGAAGAAAGGTGTAATTGGGAGGGATATGAAGTAAACGGTGAATGGGTGTGTCTTGCTGGAGGACAGGGGTGGGCATTCGATTAATGAGATAGCAAGCCGTGAGAAAAGCCTCATCCCAAAACCGTAATGGGAGGGATGCATGAGCAAGAAGTGCGAGACCTGTTTCAACTAGGTGACGATGCTTACGTTCCGCAACACCATTTTGTTGGGACGTGTGAGGGCAGGACACACGGTGAGAGATCCCCGTGCGCTGAAAATAGCGATGGAGCTTGTGATACTCACCACCCCAATCGGACTGAACGGCCTTGATTTTAGAACTCAGAAGGCGTTCAACATGCGCTTGGAAAGCATAAAACACATGCTCAACATCAGATTTTTGTTTAAGAAGATAAATCCAACAAAAACGAGAGTAGTCGTTGATAAAACTGACATTGTATTTAAAACCACCAGAAGAGACAACCGCGGGACCCCAAACATCAGAATGGATCAATTCAAGTGGCATAGTTGAAACACGAGAAGATGCAGAATAAGATAACTGACGACTCTTGCCACGCTGGCAAGCATCACACACTAAATGACTGTCTGAAGAAGAACATGAAAGATTGTTTTGTCTAACAATAGCTTGAACTACATTATTTGTCGGATGACCGAGGCGTTGATGCCACTGTGTGGAGGAGACCTTCGAGGTGGCGAGGGCATGACACGGTGATGAGGATGGCGATGCGCGATGGAACGGGATGGGGTAGAGGCCATCCTGGCTTCTACCGTGAAGAAGAACCTTCCTCGTGGTTTTGTCCTTAACACAGAAAAAATGACGGTGAAATTCAACGAACACATCATTATCCGAAACAAGGCGATAAACGGAGAGTAGATTTTTGCTAATGTTAGGAACGTGAAGAATATTTTTCAGATGGAGAGAAGAACCGGCTAAGGACGAGTGACCAATGTGGGAGATCGACAAACCTGCACCATTTGCTACGTGCACTTGATCCTTGCCACCGTAGCGATCATGCACATGGAGGCGCTCGAGGTGGCTGGTGAGGTGGTCCGTGGCACCAGAATCCATGAGCCAGGGTGGCGGGTTGTCGGTGGAGCTGGTCGAAGGCGATGATGTCGTGGCGGCGTTCCCGGAGCGCTGGTGAGGAATTTTGAACTCAGGGTTGTAGCGATTGCGACAGTCTCCAGCCACATGTCCCCAGTTCGAGCAGATCTGGCACCGTGGGCGCTGGCGTCCACGCCCGTTGCCACCGTTGCGACCGCCGGTGGGCTGCTGGCCGCCACCATGCTGGCCGTTACCAAATTGGCCGCTGCCATAGGGGCCATGCTGGCCGCTGCCGTATTGGCCGCTGCCATAGTGGCCGTGACCCTGCTGTTGGTAGGCGCCAGCGTAGGGACGTCCGCCGCCACCGCCTGGCTGTGGTGAGTTGCCGGTGTAGGGGCGCGACTGGCCATGGTTGGAGTAGGAGCCAGACCGCGACACGGCGTTGGCCGAGGAGGACCAGTCCTCGGCGTGCACTTCCGATTGCTGGGCATGAATCATGGACTCAAAGGTGAGAACGTGCGAGTAGAAATCGGAGAGCAAGACATCTGAGTTGTCCCGGATCATGGATGCCGCCAGGGGGTTGAACTCGGGGCCAAGCCCGGTAAGCATGTAGTCAATGATAACATCATCGGAGAGGGGCTCGCCGGCGGCAGCCATGGTGTCCGCCAGGACCCTCACTTTGTTCATGTACTCGCCAGTGGACGAGTCTAGCTTCTTCAGCGCCTGGATCTGACGCCGCAGGTGCCGCACGTTGGCGCGGCTCTGAGCTCCAAACATGGAGTGGACGGCATCCCACACGGCGGCGGACGTGGTCTTGCCGATCAGCTGACAAGAGATCTCGGGCGCAATGGATCCAAGAAGAAGGCCTAGGACCCGTTGGTCCTGCGTCCACCATGTCACGTATGCCGGATTCGGGACGGTGACGGCTGCGTCACCCGTCCCTTGGACGATGGTCTTCGCGGGCGCCGCCATTGTGCCGTCGAGGTAGCCATGGAGACCCGCGCCGGCGAAGTTGGGCAGGGTAAGCGCTCGCCAGAGCATGAAGTTGCTCCGCTCGAGGCGGACGACGGGAGCGGGGATAGGCGGGCTGGTGGCGCCGACGATGGGAGCGGAGACGATAGGCCCAAGCGGGGAGAGCTGCAGCGCCGAGGAGGAGGCGGAAGTCATCTCGGCGGCAGCGGTGGGAACCTCGCTCTGATACCAAGTTCGATGCGGTAGGTTTAGGGTTTCGTGGGGTTTAGCCTCCACGTGATCATGTATATATATGCACAACAGGTACATGTACAGGGTATACAACACGCACGTTATACGTACGGAAACTATGTATTTAACAACGCACACACAAAGCTGGGGTCACAGCACAACACAACCCAAAGAAAAACAACAAACACGCACACACATGCTAGAGCAGGGGCCGGGGGGGGGGTTGAGTAGAGATGACGCCGCGGCCCAGTGCGGAGTCTCATGGCGACGTCGAGGCGGAGATGCGATGCGGGGCTATCAGAAGTCTGTCGATGGAGTCGTCTAGCCGCGTCATGTCCCGCTGTCTACACAACGGGTACCACTTCTGCAAAAAGGCCAAGAATTTAAAAACCGAGTCAGAAACCCGCCTCAAGAAGATCTTCTCAATCACCATTTTTATTGCGGATCATCCACAAAGACCACGCCATCGTCGCAAACACCAGCCAGAAGAGACGCCTGCCTCCTCCTGCATGGTGTGCCCGGATTTCTAGTAACTCACCGAGATCCGAGGCCTGCCAAGCAGGACCTAAGGCCTCTCGCGCGAAGTTCCACAGAAACCGGGCAGCGTGGCACACAAAGAATATGTGCGTACTCGATTATGGGGTCATGCAGAGGGGACACATGCCATCTCCGGGGCCTCGGCGTTTGGCCACCTCGATCCCTGAAGGTAGTCTATCACGCAGCAACTGCCACACAAAGATCTTATCTTCAAGGGAAGCGGAGCCTTCCAAAGGGGAGAGGCCCACGAACTCGTAGGCCTAGTAAACTGGGAACGATACGCCGACTTGACCGTGAAGGCCCCCGACTGGGCCAACAACCAAGACACCTGATCAGGCCCCCTTGCACCGCGTGAGGAAGCGCACCCAACAACTCCGCCCATGCCTCCGCCTCCGCCGGACCAAAGGCGCGCCGAAACGCAATGTCCCAGGACCCTTGCCGAAATGTCGTTGCGACCAGAAGGGATGGGTCCGCACAGATCGCAAAGAGTCCCGGGAACTCCAGACGAAGTGGTCGCTCACGAAGCCACGGGTCAAGCCAGAACATGATGCCCCGACCATCCCATAGGGAGAATCTTCCTAATGTCCTGCTTAAGAGCCTGGATAGATCTCTAGAATAGGGATCCATCATGTCTCTCACAGACGAGGAGAGGGCGTCCCTGTAGGTATTTAGCTTTAATGAGCTAAAGCCAAAGGCCCCCCTCATCCCTCAGGATGCGCCAAACCCATCTAAGCATGAGAGCCACATTCATTTTTCGGGACGCCACAATACCTATGCCCCCCAAATCCTTGGGGGCACAAACGTCAGCCCACTTAACCATGTGATATTTTTGACGACCATTACCATCCTGCCAGAAGAAGCGAGATAGCTCCTTATCAAAGGCCGCGTGGACCCCTTACGGGAGGGAGTAAATTCCCATCATATACAATGGAATACTCGAGAGACAGGAGCCGATAAGCACAGACTTACTCCCCTTGGAGGTGAAGCGCCCGCACCATGCTTCCGCCTTCCGTCTAACCCTCCCCATCAAGGGCTCCAGGTCCTTAATCGGGATCCTAGAATCGCTCCGCGGGACCCAGATAGGTAACTGGGAAGGTGGACAACTTGCAGTTAAGGTTATACGCTATCCGTTGTTCCTCCTCCGGGGATAGCCAGGCACTATGACCTCGCTCTTGTCAAAGTTAATCTTGAGGCCAGACATGGCCTCAAAACACAATAATAGGAACTTGAGGTTGACAATATCCAACCCCGAGCCCTCAACCATAATCATGGTATCGTCCGCGTACTGCAGGTGGGTGACGCCCCCGCCCGGGATGAGATGCCCGACCACACCGGAGATGTGGCCGGCTACCTTGGCCTTATCCAGGATAGCCGCCAGGGCATCCACCGCAAGGTCAAAGAGGATGGAGGAGATAGGGTCCCCTTGCCTCACCCACAGGACGGTCTAAAATAGGGACCAATGTCCCTATTAATGTTAATCGCGGTATTGCCACTCATGACGAGTTGCATAACCCACGATATGAGCCAGTCATCAAAGCCCCTCCGTTGCATAACCTGTCGAAGGAACGACCAGTCCAAACGATTATAAGCCTTCTGAAAGTCTAACTTAAAAAACACTCCTTTATGACGGTGCACCTTAACCTCGTGGACAATCTCATGCAGGGCTAATATCCCATCGTGGATGATACGTCCCTTGAGGAAAGTGAACTTGAAGGGATGTGTTAGACACTCAGCCACTGGGGCCAGACGCCTCGCACAAACCGTCGAGAAGATCCTCTGGATAACATTTATAACCGTGATGGGCCTAAATTGCCGAATATCTGTTACCCCATGAATCTTTGGGATCAGGGTTATCACGCCATAGTTTAGGCGTGACATAACTAAAGTCCCAGTATAGAATTCCTGGAACATCGGCATAAGGACCGCCTGGATAGTCTCCCAGAACTTCTGAAAGAAGGATACCGGGAGACCATTGGGCCCCGGAGCCGAGCACGCTTTCATTTCCATGACAGCCCCGTGAACCTCCTTGGGGAGAAACGGGAGCAAAAGTCACTCGTTCTCCGCCGAAGTAACTAGTGCCCCCTGGGGGCACAAATGGGCAGTCAACGCCACCCTAGACCGAGGGGTAGCCGTAAATAACCCCTTATAGAAGGAGTAGATGTGGGTGGATATGTCCTCGGCCGCCCTCAACAGGATGTCGTCCGCCCACAGTAAGGGGATAGAGCATCTACGCCGTCGCCCATTAGCTATGGCGTGGAAGTAGGCGGTATTGGAATAACCCTTGAGGATCCAGTTCTGATGGCTGCACTGGAGCCAGAACACCTCCTTCCCTTTGTAGACCTCCATAAGGGAGGTCTCCAGGGCATACCTCTGACCCCACTCGTCCGCACTCAGCCCCCTGCATCCGCCGCCAAGTCAAGTAGTTGGATCTGACCCAGCAGGGCGGCCTTGTGCCTCCGGATCTCAGCACCCCGGTTAGCCCCCACCCACGCATGAACTGGCGGGAGCTCTTAGCACAAAAGTGCCATACATCCACCGCATTATACACACGCGGGGGAGAAGCTGCCGCGGCGAGCCATTTCAGCCGAACCGTCTCCACAAAACCCGATTGATCCAACCAGAAGTCCTCAAAGTGGAACCGGTTCGGCCTAGGAGGGACCGCCACTACCCCCTCCCCCTTCCCCCAACGAGAGGATCAGGGGGAAATGGTCCGAACCCATCCGAGTGACGGCCCGTAGGGAGCACAACAGGAATGCAGCTTCCCAGTCTGTCGAGGCCAACACTCGGTCAAGAACCGATCGAATCGGGTCCGCCTGGTTATTAGTCCACGTGTACCTAGAACCAACTCGTTCAATCTCAATGAACGCCATGTCAGCAATGAAATCATTGAACAGGCGCATCCTCGGGAGGTCAACATTGTCCGAGCTCTTATCGTGAGGCGAGCGGATGAAGTTAAAGTCCCCTGCCACGACGACCGGGAAGGGGCACCGCTCTACCTTAGCCCTGAGTTCATCTAAGAACTCGGAGGACCTCCGACGACCCGCGGGCCCATAGACAATAACAACCTCCAGCCGGAGGTTAGTACGTCTATGGGTGAGGGACATGCTCAAAAAGAACTCCACGCGTTCCATATCCTCCACCTCAAAGGTGTCCTCCTTAGTCCCAAGAAGCATCCCGCCCGACCGTCCCGTCACCGGGAGCCATTGCCAAGCAAACTTATGACAACTCAGACTCTCGAGTTCCGGGATCGAGAAATCCTGGCGAATCGTCTCCTGGATGCCCACAATATCTGGGTCCTCATCTCTAATGTACTCCACTAGCTGTCGGCGCCGACCGTCTTGCCCGAACCCCCGCATATTCCAGTCTATGAGGATGACACTCATTGGGAACCTGCGGGGGGTGTCCCCTTACGGGGGACCTGTCGGGCCCTATCAGAGGTCGAGGGCCTGGACGCGTCCTTAGGTGGCATCCCGTGGTTCCTTCCCGGCTGGGAGGCTGCCACGTGCGCCAGCACGCTAGGCTTCCTAAGAGAGTCTCCATTGCCGGACCCAGGTGTCTCCTGCCCACGTCCAGCGGGATCCCGGGGCCCTGGCCGGTCCAGCTCAGAGTGAGCGCGAGCAGCTGCAAGGGCCCCCTCATAGATCTCCTTTGCTCTAATTGCCTCAATTCTTTCCAACCGGGGACCACGCCCCCCCCCCCCCGGAAAATCACACCACTTTCAAGAGCCACCTGCTCCAAATGCTCAACGACGATCGAATCGAGAACCGAAAACCTAGAACCAGACGGAGCCGAGGAAGAAGTAGGGATGGAAGACGTGGGCCGAGACGTACAAGTCTCCAGGCAGCGATCCACCTGCCAGCGGGATGCCACCTCGACCATCGTCGGCTCGACGACCTCCGTCCCAATCCTGGCCCCCGCAAGGCGCCCACTGCGGCGCGTCGTGACCCCATGCATGGGAGTGGTGGTGATGACCGCACCCAGGGCACGAGCGTCCGGGGCTGGAGGAGCTGACAGCCGAGCCGGGGACCCTTGAGGTGGAGTGGGAGGGGTCCCTGAAGACCGGGAGTAGCAGAACACCCCCCGGGATCGTGGCGAGTCCGGGGCAGCGACCTCCATGCTCGCACCACCAGAGTCAGTCGCCTCCGCGTCGGACTGGGTGCGTGGTCGCCACGAAGGGCTCCAGCCACAAGACCAGCCAGGTACTGTGAGAGCGAGGTCCCCATGGAGAGCTGCGAGACCTGTCGAGAAACATCCACCGTGGCCAGCCTAGCCGGCGCACTCTTGGGAGGTGCGACTGGGGCTGAAAGAGATGGCACAAACGAAGATGCCTGAGCCACAACGGCTGCCTGGGACACCGCCCAAGCAGGCGAGGCGATCCCCAGCACAGTAGCCGAAACCACATGAGTGGGAGCCATGTCCCTCGGGCCCGAGTCGGAGTCGTCCCCCGAGGAATCCTCGTCATCCGCAGAGGAGCTGCCATGATGAGGAGATGGAGAGCGACGAGGGGGCGGGGAAGAGGACCGCGTCTGGTCGCCCTCCTGCTCCACCTCCAAGATAGAGGCATGTCCACCCCGTCAAAGTAGAATGGAGGAAGGGCACCCTCTAGCTTGGAGATGTCCGGGACCAACATGCGCAGGCGAACAGGGCCACGATCCAGAAAAGAAGCATCGTCCACCTCCACAAGGCGCCCTCCTGCTCCACCGCGATCTGGTCGATGATGTGGATGGTCTTCGCCTCCATGGGTATCCCATGGATCCGAATCCAAACAGGGACAAGCGTAGACAGCGCGGTCGGGTCGATGGAGGACTGCTCGATGGATACCTGGATGTTGCACCCAGAGAGCGTGATCGACGCCCCCCAAGACAGGTCCTTGAGCAGACCAAGGGAGGGGAACTCGACGGCAAACTCAAATGGTGATAGCTTGGTCATCACCCACGGATCCTCAGGCTCAAGCAGAAGGAACTCAGCATGGATCGACGCTGCGATATCACCACAGACGGGGACCGCTCCGGGTCTGGGAGAACCGTCACCACGGCCAGGAACTCAGGGGCGGAGAGCTTAATACCCCCATGTCGATGTAGTAGAAGCATGTGTCTATGCCGTGGCCTAAGAGCGTGAGAGACACCCTTGGGGGAGGGTGGGGCATTTCCCTGGGAACATCGGCATTTGAGACAACACTAGGCATCCCCAGGGGCCACCACACCACCCTCTCCCGACGCGGCCACACTCCTCTTCTTCTTGGGCTTCTTCTTCTTTTTCTTCTTCTTGGGCAGAGCCGACGGACCATCCAACGCCGACCCGCGGGTGTCACGGTAGGGAGAGCGAGCAGGACCATCATCACGGCCATCCCGCGCAGCCCCAACCGCAGCCCTCTTCCGCGGTCCCTCACGCCACTGTCCCTGGACTGGGGCCCGGGCAGCCTCCCGAGGCCCTCCTTGTCGCTGGAGCAGCTGCTCCCAGAGCACCGGATCGTGACCGCGCGTCCCCGGGGACTCTGGCCAAGACGGACCGAGGCGACGCGAGTTGTGATCTCCTACCCGTCCATTCCACAGAGTCAATCCACCACGTCGAGCAGGAGAGCAAACTGCGGCTGCCATCACCCCGTCGAGGAGAGGAAGGGGGGCGTCCCTGGCTTCCGATATTCGAGCCACAGGGGACCTCCAGCGAGAAGGGGAGCGTCGGGGAGGAGGCCGGGAGAGACCCTGCGCCGCGCTCCGTTGTGGGGACGTCACGCGCGGAGGTGGGGAGCGGGCGCCATGGCAGGGCGACGGTAGCGTGGCCTCACGGTGTCGCTTCATCGGGCACCGGACAACATCGACGAACGAGCTCATCAAGGGAGGCGGCGGCGGCACAGTCGCGACCCTGCGTGCCTGGTGTCGGTGTTTGGCGATCTGCCGTTCAGTGGCCGGAAACCCTAGGCCCAGATCTATTGATCCGCGACACAGCCACAACCACGTTTCAACGGGCCGATGACCTGGGCCTGAGGCCGTGCGACGTGCAACCGAATCCAATGGCCCATCGGCCGCCCGCCGATCCTATCTCCTCCACGCTAGGACGGGCCACGGTAGCAGGCCTTCCTCAGCAGGCCAGGGGAGCGAGAGAGCACCAGGCCCAAGGCCCACCCCGAGCCCACAACCACAGATTCAGATCTCTGCGAGGTCGCGATCTGGGCAAGGGAACCCTGGCCAGCCGCCGGCGCCGGGGATAGGGCCGCCGCAGAGCAGGGCTCCACAGTAGCCACCGTCCCTAGGCCATCACCCAACGGTCCCCGAGGACACCTACTCTTGGCCGCCGGCTGTCGCGCGCGTGTCCTCGCAGTCAGCGTCACGCCGGAGTTCGCACTCGCTGGCTTCACCGAACCCTGCGCGCGCCGCGACGGGGACCTCCTCACCGACAGAGACCGACACGCAACCGCCATGAAGTCACCAAAGATCACTAACCCTGGTGGGGAGCAAAGCCGTGCAGCCTCCCGGAGCTCCTCGTCCATGGCGTCTGTGTCTTCCGCGACGTCAGCCCAACGTCGCCCACAGATCGAGTCCGGTGGTCCCGGCGGAGCAAGACCCGCAGACCCTACCGGCGGGGACATCGGAGCCGAGCTACACAGCGACGGGGCGCTCATCAGACTTCAGCGAGCGGGGACATCGGGGTTCGTTTTGCCAGCGCCATCGAGCCTTTCGTTTCGCCTGCGCCAGCCACGCCAGTGACTCAAGTCCGTGATGTAAGGTTTTTAGAGGCCATAACCCATATGTTAATGTTAAATCCATCAAGCTTTACATGACCACGCTTGAATCAAAAAGAAAATTGCACCTAAGTCCATATGAATAATGATGTCATCTTATTTGTGGACACATGAGCGAAACTCGATGCCTCTGCGCCTCTTAATCATGTCGAGGCTAAGAAATTGTAGTTAACGTGGTAGTCCAGAAGTGGCCAGTTGGAGCCCGAAGACGCCAACAATAGTGATATGTTAAATACATCACTGCACTGAAGAGAATAGTGAAGAAGGGGGTTGGACGACCAACAACAGTGATATGCAACAATAGTGATATGCAACAATAGTGATATGTTAAATACATCAATGCACCGAGGAGGACAGTGAAGAAGGTGGCTGGACGACCAACTTAGATATGACCGGACATATCTAGAAAGATCCGACCTTAATTCTCCGTGACAAAGCTGAACATACCTATACGGATAACACTTTTAGTACACAAAGACATAGGGATAATTTCAACTCTGCCGAGAGAGGGCAACAACACCGCCTCTCTCGCCCACCACTTAGGTTTTGAGAGTCCACCGCCGTTTCTTGCTGCCGCCCCTCTCCTTAGATCTCTCCGGTGGGGATTCCGACCGGCGAGTCGATGGAGTTGGTGGTTGGCTTGTAGATATTAGTTCTTGTTCTTGTTTTAGTTTTCGAGTTGCTCTAGATGAGTTGGTTTGGAGTAGGCCGTCGAATCCCATCGGCCGGATTCGTCGCTTCCTTGCTCTGATTTCGGTTGCAGGGTGGCTCTGGTGGCAAGGGCTGCTTCTTCTGCTGGAGTTGGGGTGGGGCATCTCGTCTAATAAGGCCGTCTTCCCTCTCCTTTCGAGCCTTCATCTTTGGGCGTCATGGCGCGATGCCCTGGGATGGTGGCGGGATGGTGCCTGCAGGCTTCCAAGGTGGAAGACGATGGGGGTTCATCTTGCTGCGAGCTCTTCAAATAAGCGCAGGTTCGCTGAGCATCTCAGATTCGTCACCGAGCATCTCCTGCTTCTCGTCTTGGCCGGCCGTGGAGGCGAGGGAGAAGAGAGGAGGTGGGTGCTTGCTGATGATCAGTGTTGCTGGGTTGCTGATTCTGCTGTGATTTCGGCGATTTCCAAGCTGGAGCGACATGACGCTGCAACTATTCTCGGTCACCGGAGGAGAGACCTCGCCGAGCTTGAGTGTGGCTTTAGCTCAAGCATGTTCTTCCTCCTTTGCTGGAGGATCTTCGTCTGCCTTGGTTTAGCTTCAAGTGCGGTGCTCGAGCCAAGTGGTTTTGTCCCCGGTCTCGTCGCCGGCCGCTGCGCCTCGAGGTAGTTCTTCGACGGAGGAGCCCCTGGATGCGATGGCGTTCTTGCGCCTGTCGGCAGGGGGTTCGGTGTTAGTTTCCAGGGCCTGGATGTAATTTTCATTTTCTTTGAGGTCCTGCTTGTAACTCCGTTGACTTAATGCAGAATCTGGGTCTTTCAAGGCCCGCCCTTTGTTCAAAAAAAATGACATGGGGATGACTCCAGAGTCCCCTGGACATGCCTATCTGGTCTAAAGCCCAACATAAAGACTCAGCGTGAAGGACCGCTCTAATCTTCTACGAGGCCCTACTGCGACACACCCGCAAGACTTACAGGCCAAGACAGAAGGAAATTACCGACTAAGGTTAGAGTTTGTAACCCACCCGGGTACGGGTTTGAGACCCATACTCCTATATAAAAGCTGGGAGAACCACCCGCAGGGGACATCCAATCTCTACGCCACCATAGGTGTTGCCTCTTGAGATCCAATCTCTATGCCACCATAGGTGCTGCCTCTTGAGATCCAATCTCTCGACTAAGAACCCTCCATTGTAACCTCACATCATAATACAAGATTAGACAAGCAGGAGTAAGGGTTTTACCTCAACGAGGGCCCCAAACCTGGGTAAATTGTGCCCCCTGTTAGCCGTCGAGTCCGCTAGCGCATAATCGTTTCCTATTCTTGAAACCCTACCAGATCACTTGAGTGATTTGTTGATATGAGTATTCAACAATTGGCGCCATCTGGGGGAGCGGCAGGCGCTAGATCCACGGCTTCGCCGGCCTCATCTGGACCGAGCTTCGACCGGAGCTCAGAATCATCGGCTCCCACGGAGCCGATCGGGTCGTTCATGTACACGCCCCACTCGCCGGCTTCTCACTCGGCGTTCAGCGGACTCCAGGAGGTCGTCAAGCTGACGTTCGGCGACCTCCACTTCTGTGTCAGCAAGGAGGGAATACTGCGCTTCCCCGACTCCTCGGCACCCGCCGAATCTGACGCTGAATCAATCTCAAGTATAATGACTCCATCATCGCCACTCACCGACTCAGATTGCCGCTCGGAATCGAGACTCGACTCGGTCCGCCTCAACCGACTCGACTTCCACTCCATCACCGCGGAAAAACGCGCCGATCCCGACAGCGACCACTAGCCTACCCCGACTCGCAGGCCATGTCTGGCTCATGTCTGCATGGCTGACCTAGACGAGCAACCCTCTAAAACCGCGGAAAGCACGAATGCAAGACAGCAGATCGTAGTCTCGCGAGAGGCGTGGGTCAAAGAGAAAACGACTGTGCAAGCCAATCGCACGCTAGAACTAGGCACCTCTCAAGAAGATATGACGTCTTACCATTACTTCATGTCAAAGAAAAACCACGAAATGGTAAACGCGACTCGGGAACTTGACGCGCGCAAACGCGCGGCATAAGCCTCGAGTGCGCGCAGGGCGGAGCTATCCAACTCACGAGTCGACGGGAGAGAAACCTCCCAGAAAAGGAAAGTACGCCTCGAAAACCGCTCGCATGGACCAAGACTTCCTCAACAGGATCTCTAGAACCACCGAGTCCTCATTCATGCACGTCGACGAGGACGACAACGTGCACCCCCACAACTCCCGCAGCCGCGGTCCTGGCCGCCACAACCTACCTACGGGTAATCCAGCCGCCAGAAAATGACCCTCGTGCAGAACAACATCGCCAATCCATCAGGGGCTGGGCCTAGCCGGAGCGGCGATCGCCGCCCAAGCTCACAAGAAAACGGCCTCCCCAGGAACCGCGACGGCCTCGAGCAGACAAAGCACTTCGCCGTCGAGAGAATGTATCACCAAGAAGAAGGAACGAGGAGTCCCCTCGCCGCCACCAGAGCAAGGAGGCACGACGTCGCGATGATAGCCCGCGAGACAGCGATGATAGCCAGCGACACCGCAACCACAGCCAGTGACGCTGTGATGGTCATGCACGACGAAGAACCAAGAAGGTGCAGCGAAGAGCCCCAACACCGCACCCGCGACTCGAAACATCGCAGCAAAGAGCCGCGGCGCGATAGGAGCCGCGACCGGACGACACACGATGCCCGGAGAGATATCGCTCAAAACAAGGTCGACAGGGCCCGTGATACGTTGAAAACGTATCTCGTTTTCTGAACACTTTTCTTATCGTTTTCCTCTGAACTTGTGTGTTTTGAATGCAACTAACACGGACTAATGCTGTTTGAAGCAGAATTACCTTGGTGTATCATTTTTGTGCAGAAAAATCAACTTTTAGGAAATTGCCCAGAAAAGACCCCATTGGTCTTAAAACACCAGAAGACTCCGGGAGCCAGAAGGGGGCCAGGAGAGGGGCCAGAGGGGGGCCACACCACCCCCTGGTGCGCCCCACCTAGGCCGCGCCACCTGGTGGTGTGGGCCACTCCCACACCCCCTCGGGCTCCCCTTACGACTACAAATAGCCTTCACGAGGGGGTTTGTCATATTCCATAGAAACACAACAGAGCGCCGCCGCCACCCTGAACCTTGATTCGGGCATTAGAAGTTCATGTTCTGGCACCTTGCCGGGACGGGGATTTGGAGGAGATCATTGCCATCGTCATCACCAACGCCTCTCCGTCGACCATCCATGTTTCCCCCATCCATGTGTGAGTAATTCCCCCCCGCTGTAGGCTTCAGAGGATGGTAGGGATTGGATGAGATCGTTCATGTAATAATGTCGTGATTGTTAGGGCATAGTGCCTAGTATCTTCTATTAGTGCTATTGACATTGTTGCAACTTGTTATGCTTAATGGTTGCCACTTTGGGCCCGAGTGCCATGATCTCAGAGCTGAACATGTTATTGAATTATGATGATAATTATTGTTTCTTGATCATACCTGCAAGTTGTTTACACATATCGTTGTCCGGAACCCGAGGCCCTGAAGTGACAGAAATTGGGACAACCGGAGGGAAGGGCTGTGATGTGAGGATCACATGTGTTCACGGAGTGTTAATGCTTTGCTCCTGTGCTTTATTGAAAGGAGCACCTTAATTACCAGTAGTTCCCTTGAGGCCCCGCTGAAAATGGGCTGGTAGGACAAAATATGTTGTGCAAGTTCTCATTGCGAGCACGTACGACTATTTACGGAACACATGCCTATGGTTACTTAGTGCTTGGATGCTTTATCTTATTTATCTGCATTGCCCATGTCTTGATTATTATTATATGAACTATCTTATCCATGCAACGCCCCTTCATCTATCCCTATGCCTACAGTATTTAATCCCGATGTTTACTTCAAACACCACTGTTGTTTTCATTCCACTCCTACTGCTGTTTTCATCTCACTGCTGTTACTATTGCACTACTGCTGCTACTATAAAACTGTTACTACTGATAAACCATTGCGAACAAAAGTACTTTCAGGTGCAGGTGAATTGACAACTCACTTGTTAAGGATCACAAATATTCTTTGACTCCCCTTGCGTCGAATCAATAAATTTGGGTTTTACTTCCCTCGAAGACTGTTGCGATCCCCTGTACTTGTGGGTCATCAAGACTATTTTATGGCGCCGTTGCCGGGGAGCATAGCTTTATTTGCGAGCTCACCAGAGAGTATTATTATCTACTGCCAATCATTGTCATGGGTAAGACTCGTGATGGAAAGTTTCCTATATTACCATCCACTACAAGAAGAGGTACAACTCTGAACACCTCTGTTGTTCTTGATTCACCGTCTGTTATGAGTAAGCTGCTTTCACCACCACATGCTACACATGCTACTTCTGCTGAATCTGAAAATACTTCTGATACTTTTGATGATGATTCTACTGTGCTTAATGAGAGTGGTTTTCTCGGTCCTTTCTTAGATGCTACTACTGCTAAAGCTAAAAATATTGCAAACACTGAAACTCCTGATAAAAATCCTGTTACTCCTGCTGTTTCACCTGAGTTAAGAGAGAATCCTAGTGATATTTTGATGATTCCTATATTGAATTTAATGATGATCTTATTGATGAAATACATGCTATAAAGGATAAAGATGCTGCTATAAGTCTTATTGAAAGTCGTGCTGTTAAATATAAATTATCTCCTGATGCTAAGTTTGCCACTTCTCCCATTAATATTAGGGATAAGGATTATGATTTCTCTCTTGATTTATCTTACATATGTATTGTTGAGAAAGAACCTTTTTGTGGTACTGAAAATGAAAGTGCTATGAAACATATGAACGAGCTCTCCTCTTTGAGTAGTGTATTCTCTGATGATCTTAAGAAACGTTGCTACTTTGTTGCTAAAATATTCCCTTTCTCATTAAAAGATGAAGCTAAAACTTGGTTTAATAATTTGTCTCCGGGATCTATTGATAGTCCTATTGGTTTGGTTAATGTTTTCTTTGAGAAATATTTTCCTGCTAGTGCTCAACTTGCTGCTTTAAAAAATATATTTAATTTCAAGCAATTGGAAGGAGAGAAATTGCTTGTATCTTGGGAAAGGTTTTGTTCTTTAGTTAGGGCTACACCTGGGCATAAGCTAGAAAATGAAATTCTTGATATATTCTATAATGGACTAACTGTTGAATCTAGGACATACCTGGATAGTTGTGTTGGTTGTGTTTTCAGGCAAAGAACTCCAGATGAAGCTGAGGAATTAATGGCTAAAATAAGCCAAAATCATGATGATTGGACTATGGTTGAGCCTGAGCCGACCCCTACTCCAGTATCAACACCAACACCAACACCTAAGAAGAGGGGAATGATTGAATTAAATGATGAAGTGATGAGAGAAGCCAAGAAATCTCTTAAAGAGAGGGGTATTAATCTGAAGATGTGAAGAATCTTCCACCTATAGAAGAATTATGCAAGCCAATCCCTCACTCATCCACCATTAAGGTACACTCTCTCCAATATTTTGATAGTAAAGATATTCCCTATAATGAACCTCCTGATCAATGTTTAGATGAATTTGATAATTATGTTATTAAGCAAGATAATTTTAATATTAGAGTGCAAAATCACCTAAAGGAAAACTCTAGAGCTATTGATAATTTGCATGGTATTATAGAAAGAACCTCCAATGATGTTAAAATGCTTGTTAAACACTTTCAAATGGTTCAAACTCAAATTGATCAACTTGCTAAAGTGCAAAAAGATTTGCTAGTTAATGCTTCTGAACAAAAACATGCTTATGAAATAAGAACTAGAAGTGGTATTGCTACACAAGATCCTTTATATCCTGAGGGACATCCTAAAAGAATTGAACAAGATTCTTAGCAAACTAATAATAATGTTATTCATACTAAGAAGAAAAAGAAGAAGAAACATAAAACCGCCGTAGAATCCTCTGAACTTGCTAAAGATCCTAATAGTATATCTATCTCTGTGCTAAAACTGAAAGTGGTAATGATAAAAGTGAAGCTTCTGATAAAGAAGAACCTGTAGCTAAACCTGAAAAGCAAACTAAAACTTCAAAGTATACTAAGGAGGATTTCATTGCTAATAAACATGGTAATGAGAGAGAACCTTGGGTACAAAAACCAATGCCTTTTCCTAATAAGAAACACAAATCTAAGGAAGAAGAACATTATAACAAGTTTTGTGAATGGATGAAACCTTTGATCTTGCAAATTCCTTTAACTGATGCTATTAAATTGCCTCCTTATGCAAAATATATGAAAGATATTGTCTCTAACAAAAGGACGATTCCTAATGACGAAATCTCCACTATGCTTGCTAATTACTCTTTTAATGGCAAGGTTCCTAAGAATCTTGGAGATCCTGGTATACCAACTATTCCTTGTTCTATTAAAAATAATTATGTTAGAACTGCTTTCTGTGATTTGGGAGCTGGAGTTAGTGTCATGCCTTTTACTCTCTATAAATGACTCCTCCTAGAAAAATTGATACCAACTGATATCTTTGCAAATGGCTGATAAGTCCACTGCTATTCCTGTGGGTATATGTGAGGATGTTCCTGTTCAAGTTGCTAATAATTGTCTGATATTAACTGACTTTGTTGTGTTGGAAATGCCTGAAGATGACATTATGTCTATTATTCTTGGAAGAACTTTTCTTAATACTACAGGGGATGTTATTGATTTCAATCAAGGAAAAGTTACTTTTAATGTTAATGATAAAGAGCACACTGTTTATTTTCCCAAGAAGATTGATAGAAAATATGGTCTAAATTCCATTGAAAATATTGAGACCATCAAGATTGGAGAATTTTGTCGTCCTATTCCAAAGCCATCTAAAGAATATGAAATTATTATGATTGGTCCTATGTCTATCAAGGTTGAGGTAACATACTTATTTAGTGATTAGCAAAGTTTTGCTTCATATGAAAATTGTTCTGGTAACAAAACTTGATCACCCTTGTTAACAAAATGATTTTAAATGAAGGGGGCAATGTTTTCACTATGTTTTCACCTTCCCCATTATGTTTTCACCATGTTTTCTTATGTTATCACATTGCTACTTGAGTAAAATCATGTTTTCACCATCCTTATGCATGTTTTCCTGATGTTTTCACTCTGATTACTGAGGTTATGCATGTTTTCACCACCCATACTTTTGTTTTCACCACTACCAACTTTGTTTTCTTTGGATATTCTTCCATTAGAGTGTCATAGAACCTCTGTAATTCTGGTTTTGGCTTTGTTTTCCACCTTTTCACTTTCGTTTTCCTGGTTTTTATTAATTATTAAAATTCTGGAAATAGCTCAAAAATAAAGTTTCTCGAAAAATTCCATAAAAAGTATAATAAATTTTTACGTCAAAAATGAGGCAGAGAGCCACCTGGGAGACCCCAGGGTGACCCACCAGTCAGGCACACCATGGGGTGGCGAGGCCAACCCCTGGTGGCGCCAGCACATGGTGTGGTCCCCCTGGCCCTCCACTTACTCTCTCCACTTCCAAAGTCTTCTCTCTCACCTCACAAACTGAAAAAATTCCTGGAACCCGTGTTCTTTCTGTTCTTCCTCTGGATTTTCGATCTCCTTCTTCAGCCCATCATTTGTGCTGAGATTTTGTGCATTTGGTCTCCGGTATATGACTCCTCCGATGATCCAAGTAGAATTTTGTTTAGTGAAGTATTTCTTGAGTATTTTGGTACTGTAGGTGACAGCTTATGTGAGTTTGCATGCTTGATTTGAGTAGAAATAATGTAGTTTTGATGTATGTTTAGCTCTCATATAAGTCCCTATGGTAGTTTCCACCTTATAGTTGTTTGAAATTAATTTTTGTGATGATTGTTGAAAAATTCAGAGATGGATAGTTATAATTTTGGAGAGATATTTAGGAGTGATGCTCCTAGAAGGACAAGGCCCTCACACTCATCCACTTCAGTGAGGCCATCATACAATGAAGACGTTATTGCACCAAGTATTGACGATGCGGGAGATGATGGTATCGTTAACCCATCTAGCTTTCCTTGCAGTACATTTTTAAGAATTGCAGGTTTATTAGATTACTTTCGTATGCTTATTGAAAGAGTTGGTCTAACTAACTTTATGGAGGATGAAAGCCCTCAGTATGCCACTCTCACAAAAACTTTTGTTGAGAGCTTCAAATTTCAGAACACACAATTTGGTCCAACTGTTGCATTCAAGTTATATAGTAGTCCTATGTCTTTGTACTTGGTAGATTTTTGTACTATTATAGGTATCAATGCCGCCGGGACAACGAGCAGGATTCAAGATAGACCAACAGACCTCCAGGGGCTCTACCGAGAATTCACCAACGATGACGGTCGCTCATCCCAGCGTGAGAAGATAAGGAACATTCTCCTGCTCTTAGATACTTTACTTATTATCTCGCTACTAGTATCCTTGGTAGGGACAACACTAGCAACATTTCTAGTTACCACCTTGCTTTCATTGATGCTACACTAAACCGTAGCACGGAGTATAACCTTGGTGCACTTGTTGCACGCCGCCTTGCTGCTTCTGGGCCTATTTTTGGGGGCATTATCGCTACACGTGTAGCAACTGCTTTGAATTTTTCCATTACCCCTAATGATGAAATAATTGCTCCATGTAGGCTTAGCCTTGCTGCAATGAAGTCCCATCAGTTTGTCACAGCTAACTCTACTGTTGAACATTTAGTGTATAGAGTTTTATATATAGATGGAGAGGAGCGAAAAGTTATTTTTCCACAACCTGTTTTGTTTAAGATTGACAGGTCACCATGGTCGCTCTCTAAGGAGCAGGTAGACGGGTATCTGAGCACCATGGAGTTTCACAGGCAGCAGGAGAGGCGAGATGCGCCTCCCGAGGACCACAACATGCAGTACACCGGCGCATCCTCGAGCACATATCAGGAGGAGGGTTCCTCCTCAGCATACTACGGGGGCACCACCTCATGGTCCCCTTGGTGATTGATCTCCACTTAGGCCAAATGCCTAAGCTTGGGGGGAGGTATAACGAAATCACACTCATTTATATATCATGTTCGGTCGGTTCTTTGTATATCCATGTTTTCATTTCTCTCGTTTTCTTCCGTTTCTTTCGTTTCTCTTTGTTTTATTGTTTTGTTCTTGTTTTCCGAAACAGAAAAAGACCAAAAATATTTCTGTTGTTTCTCTTTGTTTGCTTCTCTAGTTTCTTTATTTGGTTTGGTTTCTTTTCTCGTTTTGGTTTAGTACTCAAAAATCCAAAAATATTTTGCTTTGTTTGCTTGTTCTCTCTTTCTATTCTTGTTTTAATTGAAAAAAACAAAAATATTTGTTGTTCTTCTTTGGTTTTATAAAGTTTGCTGCAGAGTTTAATAGTCGTCCGTGACTCCATTGGATCTTGGTTTTCATTATATATTATTCGAGCCACAAATGAAGAGCAATAATGACGATCTACGACAATTCAAGTTGTGGTGAGGGGCTGGTATGAACTCTATTTGCTTTCATTTTTGTACATATACCCATCCATGTGAGCATACTTAGTTTGTTCATATAAGGTATATGTGATTTAATGGCTGCTTAATAGTTCATGCTCTCTCATATTTAGTTCCAATTTATTAATAGTAAATGACCTGTCGTACAAATATTTGTTCGCATTGTTCTATTCGTAGAAGGGTATGACATTGTGGTAGCCTCCTCTGACTGTTTCATTTGAATCGACTTGGCACATGCTCACGCATGCTAAGACTGAAAAAAAATTCAATAAGCCTCGATGATTTATTTTGCCTCAGAGTTCTAGTATCAATTTTATGCCTCGGTTAATTTTGTTTTGTCGCAATCATATTATGATAGTTGTTTCTCTCTTGATTGTCGATCCATGTCTATTGCTAGCCTTCACCTGTACTGAGTATGAGCTGTACTCGTGCATCTAACTCCCAAAAACCAAAGTTTGCCAAATGTGTCCACAATACCTACCTATATGTGGTACTTAACCGCCACTCCAAGTAAATTGCTCATGTGCTACCTTTAGAACCTGCTAAAAATTATTCCTGTCTTGTGCCCCTGTTTTAGCTCATGAGGACGTAAATAGAGAATCTTTATATCACTTGTTGATTGGATTTCATACCCTGGACTAGTGGCTTCATCCGCTTATCCAAATGATAGAAGAGCTGGCAGCGGGGTGCCTAGCCCCAAATTAATACACACAAAATCTCTTCACTATTTTTGCCCCTGATTTATCAGTCAAAGCATAATTGTGTAAAAAAAGATAAAGAGGGATGACCTTCTACCCAAATGTGTCCTTCATATGGGAGCCGCTCTTGTGAATCCAGTTGGCTTGTGACGTACTTTATTTTCTGTTTACCATTCGTTGACATAAGCATACACCTCCCTGAAAAATGTTTTCAATACCTCTGTTTAATAAAATAAAAGCTCTAGCACATGAGTGATCCATGCTTCCCTCTGCGAAAGGGCCTTTCTTTTACTTTTATGTTGAGTCTTCACATTCTCACTTTATGCACCTTCTTGAGAGCAATGGCAGTTATTCTTAGTGTAATGTGCTTGTCCCAGAATACGATTAATTGTAGTATAACTTTGATACTTGTATCTTTTGATATCTTTACTTCTAGTCTTCACTTGAACTTCAGAGGTGCACTGGCATTTATGTTTTGCCCCACACTTAAGGGAAAGCGAGATATCACTTTATCAGATCCTATTATGAATATTACAATCTTATAAATAGCTATGCGTCATGTTGTTTATTTTTAATATGTTGTTATCTCTTCATGGTTTGCATAGCTATTAAGTGACAGTATCTTGCATGTATCTTATCATGAGCATAATTAAGTATTTGATCATATAGTGAGTATATTTACATCATATGAAACAAATGTGTTCGTAAAAGTCTTTTATCGCACTCAGTTGTCACTGAATTGCTTGAGGACAAGCAATAAGCTAAGCTTGGGGGAGTTGATACGTCAAAAACGTATCTCCTTTTCCGAACACTTTTCTTATTGTTTTCCTCTAAACTTGTGTGTTTTGAATGCAACTAACACGGACTAACGTTGTTTTCAGCAGAATTACCTTGGTGTCTCGTTTTTGTGCAGAAAAATCAACTTTCGGGAAATTGCCCAGAAAAGTCCCCATTGGTCTTAAAACACCAGAAGACTCCGGGATCCAGAAGGGGGTCAGGAGAGGGGCCAGAGGGGGGCCACACCATCCCCTGGCGCCCCCCTAGGCCGCGACACCTGGTGGTGTGGGCCACTCACACACACCCTCGGGCTGCCCTTTCGACTACAAATAGCCTTCAACCATAAAACACGAGGGGGTTCGTCATATTCCACAGAAACACAACAGAGCGCCGCCGCCACCCCGAACCTCGATTCGGGGATCAAAAGTTCCTGTTCTGGCACCCTGACGGGACGGGGATTTGGAGGAGATCATCGCCATTGTCATCATCAACGCCTCTCCATCGACCATCCATGTTTCCCCCATCCATGTGTGAGTAATTCACCCGCTGTAGGCTGAAGGGGATGGTAGGGATTGGATGAGATCGTTCATGTAATAATGCCGTTATTGTTAGGGCATAGTGCCTAGTATCTTCGATTAGTGCTATTGACATTGTTGCAACTTGTTATGCTTAATGCTTTCCACTTTGGGCCCGAGTACCATGATCTCAGATCTGAACATGTTATTGAATTATGCTGATAATTATTGTTTCTTGATCATACCTGCAAGTTGTTTACACATATCGTTGTCCAGAACCCGAGGCCCCAAAGTGACAGAAATTAGGACAGCCGGAGGGGATGGCTGTGATGTGAGGATCACATGTGCTCATGGAGTGTTAATGCTTTGCTCCGGTGCTTTATTAAAAGGAGCACCTTAATTACTAATAGTTCCCTTGAGGCCCCACTGAAAACGGGCTGGTAGGACAAAAAATGTTGTGCAAGTTCTCATTGCGAGCACGTACGACTATTTATGGAACACATGCCTATGGTTACTTAGTGCTTGGATGCTTTATGTTATTGATCTACAATGCCCATGTCTTGATTATTATTATTATATGAACTATCTTATCCATGCAACGCCCGTTCATCTATCCCTATGTCTACAGTATTTAATCCCGCTGTTTACTTCAAACACCACTGTTGCTGTTTTTATTCTACTGCTACTGCTGTTTTCATCTCACTATTGTTATTATTGCACTACTGCTGCTACTATAAAACTGTTACTACTGATAAACCACTGCGAAGAAAAGTACTTTCAGGTGCAGGTGAATTGACAACTCACTTGTTAAGGCTCACAAATATTCTTTGACTCCCCTTGTGTCGAATCAATAAATTTGGGTTTTACTTTCCTCGAATACTGTTGCGACCCCCTATAGTTGTGGGTCATCAGCCCGCGCGCGCAGGAATCGAGCACATTCATCGTCCTCCTCTGACGAAGAAGTCTGCAGTGCACTATGCTTCAGTCGCAGCATTCGTGAGGCGGAGATGCCCAAGAAGTTCAAGCTCACTTCAGAGGTCCCGAAATACGATGGCTCCTAAGAACCCAATACTTGGTTGTCAGATTATTTGACCGCGGTCAAGTGCCAACGTGGAAATAAGGTGATGGCCATGCAATACCTAAACCTTCTCCTAGTTGCGGCCGTCCGAAGCTGGCTCGAGAGTAGACCACGCGCTTGCTACAGATCCTAGGATGATCTCACCTACGACTTCGAGAAAAAATTCCAGGCAACATACAAGTGGCCTGCATCTATCGACGAACCGCGAGCCTGCAAACAAAAAGTGGTGAAACAACTCGCGAGTACATCCAGAGATGGACTATGCTCAGAAACACAGAACATGTCGGAGGAGGTAGCAGTCGAAGATTTAACAAAGGGCGCACGACGCGCGGCTTTCCGGGAAGAACTCGGACGATGCGCGCCCAAAACTATTGGCGAGCTGATGGTGATAGCGGACAAATGGGCGAATGAAGAAGACTCTCTGCGCAACGAGAAACCTCCCTCACCCGCACACGACGATGACCGCAACGGCAAACACCGTAGAAGAAAGAGCTGAACGCCGCATACGATGATCACCCTTGTGTCGCACAATGTTGTATAAAGACGGGTACTGCTCTCGAAGTGTGGTGTTACCAAACCATATGTCCTCCCAGAACCTTATCGGTGATCCATCCTTAATCTTAAATACCCCATAGAGAAAGAAATGATTCTTAGTCGCCATTAGGCCAGCCAAAATGTGAGGATCACCTGATTTTCACATAACTTGTGAAACTGCTTTGGAGACAATCTATTTTCGTTTAAGGAGCGTTTTCCAAATGTCTTCTTTGGTTAGTAGTTTAAAAATCCATTTATCTAGAAGAGCTGAGTTCTTAACTTGAAGGTCATGAACAGCCAACCCTCCCTGGTCTTTTGGTCGACAAACTACATCCTACCTGGTGAGTCGATATTTTTTTTTCTCGATGTCCCCTTGCCAAAAGAATCTTGATCGAAAATAATCCAATTTTTTAAGAATCCTTTAGGTAGATAGAAGAAGGATATCATATAGAGTACCATATTAGAGAGCACTGAATTGATGAGTATCAATCTTCCACCAAGGGACAACAATTTACCTTTCCAACTAGCTAGCCTCTTCTGCAAACGTTATTTGACGTGACTCCATTCTGGTTTAGTCAATCTCCTATAGTGTATTGATATACCTCTTTACCTATATATATATATATATATAATAATAATAATAATAATTATTATAATAATAAAAGCATTAAAGTTTCTTGCGAAGTTTTCGTCCAACATCCAAACTACCCCTATGGTTGATGTAAATTACCCTCCACTGTCACCGGATAAGTGAGAAAAACGGTTCTCTAGCACGGTACAACTCCCGGAGGTTGTGCTCGAGCAAGGATTCGTAGACAAGTAGGATAAGGACTCATGACTGTATATGCATGGGTCACGTGATCTCCCAGGAAATAAATACAACGGGCAAATAGATCGATCATAGGCGCTCCTAAGTTCCGTGTCCGGTCAGGCGCGTGCGGCATCGTCGCGATGTACTAAGCTGACGATACAAATCGATTCCGGCCATGTACTCCAAGCCAGGGATGACCTTGATGATTGTCGTCTTGTCGGTCGTCCCAGTTGTGCCTTTTTGTGGTTGCGCCGTCGATCCGAGCATCGCCGTACCAGCGCTGGCTGCCATGCACATCATGGGGATTCTGGCCTGGACGTTGACAGCTTCAACTACAACATTGACATTGACATCGACATGTTGAGTGGAAATTCAGAGAGGGGGAACGCCAACACTAACAGTTTAGCTATGCATAGACCTGTTGCTAATCGATCTACTCATGGAGTTGAACTCACGTAGTCGTCTACAAAATATCATGTATCGATCTTTTTTTTAAGAACATCCACATGAAGATGAAGAAACGAAGAAGATTACGGATGTAAATAATAACTGACTTTATTATTAACCCCAGCATCTCATTGAGCACCAGCTCGAAGATCCTTCGATGGAGGATGACCCCCGCCGCGGCGCTGAGGTCTGCTGCGTCCTGGAGCAGATACACGAGGGACATGACCTCTGCACGGCGGCCTGCCGCGCGCTAGCGGCAGGGCACCAATAAGAGCTTTTCGGCTAGGAATCGACGCACGACGATTGAGTGGGCGATGTGGGACTCCTAGGTGAGCATTGTGTACTTGTACCCGAGGTGTTTGCCCACGAGAAGCCGCGGCCGTCCCGCCAACGCAGCGTCGTGTGCCATGAAGCACTCCCCGGTCTCGGCGTGGGTCGACACGAGGAGCGTCGGGCACCCGCCCGTTCCCAGCAACACGAGCAGCGCCAGTGCCCCGTCGTGCGCCGAGATGGCCAGAGAGCCGTGCATCGGCTTCTTGATTAAGTGTAGGCGGCCTCACAGAGGGAGCGACGATGGGCTTAGTGTGGTTCGCCCATCCCCCAACCGACTCGACTGAACTAAACTGGGCACAACATCTGCGAGCATGACAATCGGGAGCAGGAGAAGGCCGCTACTTTCAATGCTTGTGGTCGCGGCCATGGCTAGCACTGGCATTGCTCATAATTGCCGGGAAGCAGCCGCAGGACAGGCACACCCTGCTCTCGAACCATTCAATCTCTCTTCAGTTTCCAAATCAAACCACTTGAAATCCAAATTTAGAATCGTGTTTTAGTGTTTTAGCCCAATCAACTAATCAATGTTTTGTTGATGCAGCGGCGGAGCGGATTTGCAGACAGCAGTTTGAAGCAGATGGAGTAGCTCCTGTTGTCGATGCGGCGCAGCTAACGAGTAGAGCCGTAGAGAAACTGAAAGACGAACTGGAGCCACAACAGTTCTCACCTCCTCGACAATATTGTGAGTTCCTTTTTTTTGCAAGGTAATACGTTCTCATTCATAAGATAAATATCCGGTTACAAGACACGTAAACACCGACATTACAATACTGAAAGGATAGTATAATCCTATGCAAAAGACCAGCGCTTGTCCATCTCCTTCGGCACCACCAAAGTGACCACCAAGAGAGACAAGACAAATCACCTCTTCATCCGAACTCGACGCGGCTCCATCGCTGATCTGCAGCTTTACGGATCTCCAAAATAGTTTTCCAGAAGCAAAACCATTGTCGTTGAACGAATCAGACCGGGGCAATGTGTCCCCAGACACGCCATCGAATTTCAGAACTGACATCCCCGCACGACTACAACGTCGAAGGAAGAAACCAGAACTGCCAGCTTCCATCCACAAACCCAGCACAAGATGCACCATCTTCCAGCTATTAACTGCGCAGACAGCCGTCTGCGCGTACTCCCGGATGACAAATCCTCCCTGCTCCACTATTGACGCCGGAGACAACGCCACAGCAACGGGGACAGATCAGAAGGAGAGACACACCCGATGGGATCGCCTGCCCTACCACGCATGAAAGTAATCCCATCTCCTACAACTTCCTGCTATTATTCCCACGTCTGTTGTATGTATATTTCTACATGATACCCTGTGTCCAATTGGCCAACTGAACCAGGTGTTTCGTATGATGATAATATTGATTTAATATTTTATTTCTTGTGAGCACACCCATCTACTTTGTTATACACAAAGGTAGGATGGCGAAATTCTAAGTTCCACACACCAGTTTGCTAGATTATATATAATTTTCTTTTTTTACCAAATGGGCACGCCCGCGATTTCATACAAAGGAACCACCACCAGTTTTCTAGACTCTATATAATAGTGTATATTATTCTCTTGGTTCAATCAGGTTATATTTATAACTGATGTCCTAGAAATGTTAAAAATAGCTACATGTAATACTCAAGTCGTACAGGTTTTTATTCTCAAGATTCTGCCTCTGGACAAGGTATATAGCAGTGATCAAACCGCCTCCTCACATCGTTGGATTGGATGTTGGATGTGCTCCAACAACTTATTCTGGTGGTTGTTTTATACTACTAATATATGGAGCCGTGGAATAAATAACTGCATGCTTCCATAACCTGTGATGGACTATTATTCTTGGTGTGCCTATATATAAGTATTATGTAGAATATATTTGTATAACAAAAATATAATTAAGCTTTCCGATTATTATTTTCTTACAAGAACACACACGCATCAATTGTTTGCAATTCTACGTTTCCTAAAAAAATTCAGCAAAATAACCGTAACATTGGGGAGAAAAATAGTTTGTGTCTGTCTCGCTGACATAATTTATTTTCTCCCCGTTGCAACGCACGGGCATGTTTCCTAGTAAATACTTAATAAGGAATTGACCTTGCTCACATCCAAATAATTCGGTATACTGAGCTACAACATCCTGGGCCTCGCCAAAGCAGAACAATTCACTTTTATGGAAGTTATTTTTTAATCCGAACAACTGCTCAAACGCCGAAAGAATTAATTTTAGATTGGCAGGTTTATCCAGATCATGTTCCATAAATAGAATCGTATCATCTGCATACTGAATGATTGAAAGTCCCCCATCGACGAGATGTGGAATTACTCCCTCAATTTGGCCATTTTCTTTGCCTCTTTCAATCATGATCGCAAGCATATCCACCACAATATTAAATAATATGGGCGAAAGCGGATCACCTTGTTGTAAGCCTTTTTTGTCTCGAAGTATCGGACAATATCGTTATTGACTTTGGCAGCCACACGACCGCCAGACACAAAATTGTGAACCAAAGCACACCACTCTTATGAGAATCCTTTCATTCTTAGAGTCTGTTGGAGGAAATCCCAGTTCAATTTATCATAGGCCTTCTCAAAGTCCATTATAAAAACCACACCATTAAGTTTCTTCATGTGCATCTCATGTACGGTTTCGTGTAAAATCATAACTTCGTCTAGGATATTTCTACCTTGCATAAAAGCCGTTTGCGTAGGTTTTACCACATGATCCGTCACCGAATTTAACCTAATAGTTGCAACTTTCGTAAAGATTTTGAAACTAACATTAAGAAGGCATATTGGTCTATATTGTTGTATCCTTTCTGCCTCCAAAATCTTAGGTAAAAAAACGATTTCCCCAAAATTAAGGCGGTACAGCTCTAGATGTCCATCATGTACGCATCCAAACAATTCTACGAGATCATTTTAATGACCTCCCAAAAGTGTTGGTAAAACTCTGCCAGACATCCATTTAGCCGAGGTGTCTTATTATGCTCCATTTGAAACACCGCCTTCTTGATCTCCTCTTCCGTGAAGAGAGCATTAAGAAAGGCATTTTCATCATTGGAGACTTGGGGAATATCATCTATTCATGACTCATCCATAGTAATATTACTTACTCCCGAATCCCCAAACAGACCTTTATAATACTTTGTGATATAGGTCTTAAGTTCCTGCCCTTTGATTAGGCCTTCATCCTAGTTAAGAGAATGAATATGTTTTTTCCAATGTCTCCCATTGGTGACATTATGGAAATATCTTGTATTCGAGTCTCCTTCAAGAATGAATTGAGCCTTAGATCTTTGGTACCATTTGAGCTCTTCTTCTCGCAACATCTACGCTACCTGCGTGTTGGATTGACTTTTTAGTTCAATCTCTTGCGTAATTAGCAGCCGAGTTTTAGCGGTTCGATCCAGCTCATCAATTATGGAACACAAACGCTCGTTTTCTTTTTTCAGCATCCCAGTAGTGTGTCTAGCCCAACCTCGAAGATACTTACGCATGTTGCGCATTTTATTATTCCATCTTCGGTTTGGGCTGTCACCTACCATTGGTTTGCACCATATTTTCTTAACTAGTTCGTCAAAACCATCATGCAACAGCCAACCTAATTCAAACTTGAACTATGGTTGTGCATGTAGCTTCATCATGCCGGTGGATAAAAGGAGGGGGCATGATTTGATAAAGTCTCAATACGTTCAAGAGCCCATACCGCTACCAATGGAAATTTATCCTCCCAATCGGTGGTCATCAGTACGCGATCTAATTTTTCATATGTAGCCTCTGGTAGACTATTATCCTAAGTAAACTGCCTTCCGGTCATGTGGACCTATCTCAAATCCAAGTTATCAATAACAACATTGAACAAGAAAGGCCAATGGCCATCAAACCGTTCCCAACTTTTCTCGTGTGGAAATCTTAGCATATTAAAATCACCACTAATTAAAATAGAATGGGGATTATCATTAGCCAAGTTCACCAATTCACTAAGAAAAGCCTCCTTAAACTCTTCCTGAGCGGCACCATACACAGCAACCAGGCTCCAAAATAAGTTGTTAGCTCGGTTACGGAGGTGTAATTTTAGATGAAAATCACCATCCGTCCCTACTAATACCTCTATGGAATCTGATTTAACTCCTAGTAAAATGCCACCCGGTCTGCCGCGGGAGGGATAGAATGTCAAGTGAAGTCCAATCCACCTGAAAGGCGATTGAGAACACTCACTTGGAAGTCTCTCCTCCCAGTTTCGGAAATAGCCACAAACTCCAAATTATGATCCCGAACATATTGAGAAATATTCAAGTGTTTAGCCAAATCCCCAAGACCTCTGCTATTAGTGAATAAACCATTCATCGGGAAAGAATTGGAATTTTAGGCGATTTCGTGGACTTCCGCGGAGATTTTTTCCTCTTGTCTTTTGCGGTTTTGGATTTCCGGCCGGATGCATAGAGAGCAATAAAAGATCCTAGCCCATCCTCATCCACTCCCACCTTAGTCACCTCACCCACATGATGTGATAATAGCTGCCCATCAATAGTGGCATTCGTCGAATCATCATCCATGTGTGTTGTGTCCAACCTAGAAGAGGCGCATGGTGTAACCTTTAAACGGTCATACTCCACGTGCTTCAATGCATTAGCCGACACTAAGATCTCACGCTCATTATTACCTAAACAAATACAAACAACACCTAGACTAGAGGATAACTTGGCATTTGGGAAAGACAGAAAAGATTTATGATCATGAGACGTACCAATAGGAGGAGTCAAAAACATCGCCGCCTTTCGACGCATGGCCTTGGAAAGTGTGTCTTCATCCGTAGCGGACAAGCCATCGTCTGACAAGAAATGTCGAGCACTCCACCTAGGCTGCGTAGGAGGAACAACAGTCTTCTTCGCCATGGAGGGGGCGGTGGTGACATAGCAGGCCCCCACCACAGCATCTCCAGCCTTCTTCGCTGCGGAGGGGGGCGGTGGTGACGTAGAAACCCCCCAACCACATCGTCCAGCTGAGCAACCTGCCGTGAGCCAGCCACACCCAACGCCTCCTATGACATTGCTGGAACAGCATTGAACACATCATGTATGTCGAGAATCTCCTGGCTCGACATCTCCAGCGGCCCATTCCCCGCCTCCTTGCTCCACCTCGCCTGGGCGACAGGAGAAACCGGCTGAGCGCATCGCCCCATGAGGCCCATGGCATCCGCGGCAGCTCTCGGTGCTGGGCGTCCCAGCTTCTCGGCAATTCCCACCAGCCTGCCCACCCGGTCCACGACGCGTTGGCTTACCAGCCCAAGCTCGGGAGCGACGAAGGCCGTGAGGCCCAAGTCGCCGGTTGCACCCACCCGCCGCTGGGCGTGCAACAGTTGCTCGCCCTCTGCAACTTTCTGAAGCAGCAAACCGGATCGCTGCTGCTGGCTGCAAACATTCGACAGCTCCATGTCACCCAAGGGGTAGTCCAAACCAGCAGAATTAGACCGCGTACCACCACCTGATGGAGACAAACAGCCGAGCGAGAACCCAGAAAAATCATGCAACCCTCCCGAAAGATTAAGCTGCTGAACAATCTCTTTCCCTCTTAGAGTTTGAGGATTATGATTAATTGGTGCGAGCGCATAGTTCCTCAACAAATCCACGACAGTACTATGCACATGTCCCGCACTATATGAAGGACTAGGATCAATAGCCATACTTGTCGGTCCACCCATAGCATGCTCTGAAGAAGTAGAACCCTACTTGAACCCATCCTCCTCCTCGACGCCCCTGACTCTCGAGCCTCCGTTGACCTTGTGATCCCACACATACGGGATAAAATTCAGCTCTGGCACAAAATCAGCGGGCTCCGGGCAAAAAGTAAACTCAAAACCTTTTAACAGTAAGATACTGTCAGTCCTAATATAACGCTCAACCTCATCCACCTTCTTGAAGACCTAATCATCAGCTAACCCCAAACGGAGCCGAATGATTCCTCTGCAACGTAGAGCTAGCAAGTCAACATGCAAGGTAGTACCAATCAAAGATTCAACCGCCCAAAGACCCAAGAAGTGCCTCATGGGATGGGTACCCCATCAACATGTACCCAAGTATGATGAAGCTCCAGTTTAGGCTCGATCTCGCCGGGCTTCCACTTACTGAAAAGCAATCTAGTGGACTACGCTGGGACACCAAAGGCAACACCGTCAAACCTCTGCAACTCCAACCTGGAAGGGAATGTAATCATGAATGAGTTCTCCCCATTAGGGACTGCCTCCCACTTCCATCCTGGCACCGCACACATGCGAGATACCGTGACCTCAACTTGTTTAGTAGTACCAGCAGAGCCCTCGACCTTCACCAGAGCAATCCAACCCGCACTCGGAGCCAACTGGGCCTTCTACACATTGTCAGGGAACTGAGAAAACAGAGTATGCTTGCTCCCAATTCCTGCAACGAACACTGATGGCTTCGGAAACTTGAGCGTGGGACATTTTTTCAGCGGGTGCTTATCATTGTCACACACATAGCAATAGTGCGCCACCAAGAAATCGTTCATCACATGTGTATCAACTTCGCACTTCCAGCACCTTGGTGTAACCTTCTTGGCGACTAAAGGCTGAGCAATGGAAACCTCAGTGCCTTCGGGATCAACCGTGACATGCACTTGCCGCTCAACCGGTTGCATTGGCAATGCCGTCATAGCCCCTACCCCATCATGTTGCTGCACAAAATCCGAGACCGCGCCACCCTGCTTTATCTGGCCCGAGACCGCCGCACACTGCTGTAGGTGACCCGAGGCCGCAGCCGCTGACTTCTTCTTCTTCTTACGCTTTGGCCGCCGTGGCACCTGCCGGAGCCACAAAACCGAAGGAAACGCCCGGTGCCACGGTCCCCGGTGCAGGCTGATGCATCATCGTCCCGTGCTGTACCACATGATGAACCGGGACGGCACTCGCAGCTGCTGGTTGAAGAAGAACCGTCCCCTGCGGCACCGCTTGATGAACCGAGGCGGCAAACGTCGGCGCCATCTGATGCAACGCCACCGCATGCGGGACGATGCGATGAGCGGGAGCTAGAGCTTGCATCACCGGTGCGAAGGTTGGTGGCCCCGCGGACGCCCTGATGCCCACCGGCGCTGCCCCACCACGGCTGCCACCTCGCCCATGCTCGCCTGGCACAAGAGCTGGTTGCCTCGGACCTGGTTGGCCACCAGACCAGAGCAGAACCACCATTGCCGAGGCTGGGGACAGAACTTCGATGAAGGTTCTTCCGCTTGGAGGAGCACCGACGAAGATTGGAGTTGACGAAGTAGATAGCAGGCACCGGTTGAGTCTTCTGTGCGGCTACCGGCGGCACCGATATTGGGATTCTAGGCCGTGAGGTCGATTCCCTCTAAAGGCCCTCGAAGAAATGGTGTAGATGGGCCTAGGGTTTCTCAACCGTAGCGTCCGCATGCAGGGTGGCCCCGCGAGTCACCGGACCTTGCGATTGAAACCTGGAAAATGTGTCTCCTTCCTCCTCCTCCGGATCACGGGAACCAAGCCGTAGATCTCGACCAGCTTCCACCACGCCCGCCGTCGGCGCAAAATCCGCCGGGAAGAAGTCTCCCAGGCACTGGAGTGGTGTGACCCGTGGGCGAGGTAAAGGGCCACACCACCCCATGCACACCGCCGGTTTCGGGAGCAGACGGCCCACCGGAGAGGACCCGCCGGAATTATCAGTAACCACCTGATGGAGGGATAATAACCCGGTAGGCCAACTCCAAGGTGTAACCCGTCCCAAAGGACACGGCGCAGGATCCGGCTAAGGATGACGAAACTTCTGGAAGGCCCAAAGTTTGCAAGCCTCGTAACCCGGATTGTGGGTTGCGGTAAGGAAAGCTAGGGTTTGTAAGCGGTGTCCGGGTAGGATTCAGGGTACGCCTTGGAGGGCAAGCCAGGGGGGTACGGTGCTTTATAAACCAACCCCTAGGTCTAGTTTAAAGGAATCCAAGAGTTCTAGCAATCTCGCATAATATCGAGTATCCAGTGTAACACGCAATTTGAGTTATTATCTTGGGATCGGAGACTCGGCGACTTGATTTCCGGCTACCTGATCAAAGTTCATCATCATGTTTTCCTCTGAGCTAAACCCTCTCCCAAACGCATGTGTCGTCTTTCCCCAAGATCAGTTACCCCCGGTAACGTCTGCCGTGTTTATCCCACGACAGTTGGCGCCCACCGTGGGGCCTGCGTCCAAAGGTGTTTACATCACGGGAGAAGCTCGGAGGAACATGGAGAATCTCGTTGTCGGCGAGATCTACATCGACCGCAAAGGAGAGAAGATGGTGGACGTTTCCGGCTGGGGGCCAGAGTCGGATCACCTCGAATCTGGATCTACTGTGACGATCGGCCAGATCAACATCTTCATTGGTGTGGTACGTACGTCTAATTTAGAAGGACAATATCATGTGCATACTACAGGAACTCCTAGCAGGGACAAAGAGACATTAAAGCAAGCGGTAAACTCGGCTTCCTCGGCCGTTCCGGGATTGTCGTGGGATAGTCACGGCAGATGTTACCGGGGGTAACTGATCTAGGGGCAAGTCGACACAGGTATTTGGGAGAGGGTTTAGCTCGAAGGAAGACATGGCGAAAAGCAATCTAAGAGCCGGAAAACAACTCGCCGGATCTCGATATGATTATACTGAATACTCGATAATAGGTGTTACAGTTATGACCTGAATCTCTCTCAGGCGAAGCCTAGGGGTTGGTTTATATAGTACTCATACCCCCTTTGGCTTGCCATACAAAGCGCTCCTTGAGTCCTACTCGAACTCTATATACAAACCTAACTTTCCTTACCATAACCCACAATCCGGGTTACGATCCTTACAAGCCCTGGGCCTTTCTGAAGCTTCTTTGTTCTTAGCCGGATTTGGTCCATCCGCCGTTTGGGCCGGATTACACCTGGGAGTTGGCATACCGGGTTACTATCCCCTCATCAGTAGTCCCCAGGATAGCGCGGGCTTCATGAATTCATTCTTGAGGCGCTCGCTATCCCGATAGCTCGATCCTTCCTCGAACGCCTAATGGGCCTTTCCATATTTGAACCCTTGCTCCGAACGCCCACAACGCCAAATCCGCGCGGATAATTACTGTTCCGCAATTTCCGGCTTTCTGGCCGCGGGTGAGCTCACTACCTCCCTTATAAATATCAGCAGAGGGTAACCCTAAACCATTCACCTCGTTTCGTCATTTCTTTCTCCTCGCTCCCTCACAGTTCCGGCCGCCGGGCTCACGCGCGCTTCCAGAGATAAGGCCACCTCCGGCCGCACCCGACCTCGAGCTCTCCAGCGCCGCCATCGAGCCCCGCCGCCACGCTCTTGTTTCTTCCATCAAGGACTGTGGTGAGACACTCAAGCCGCGCCGCGCACCGGCCTCAGTTCGGACCTCAACTCCTTCGGTAAGCCCCTCTCAATCATCCAACTGAAACCGGCAATTTCATCAATTTGACCAAGATTGGATCTGAGTCAACCCGCGAATCAATTTTAGGGAACCATCAAATTAGTCCGCTTCGATAGTCCTTAGCTTCTTCAAGCACCTGATACGCAATCACCACTCATTTCCGCGCCCTTATTAACCATTAAACTTCATATAAGATTACTTGCAAGTCCTTCGATTCTAGATCCGTTCCGCCTTGTTTTTTCCGCCTGCCGCATTAACACCCGGATAATCCTTCTTTTCCAGTTAATCCCTCCTCAGTAAGGTATGGGCAACCATCCATGTTCACCCAACCCACCTCAATACGTAAGTAATTAACAATTTACTCAACTTCATCCGACACCCGGAAAATCTTCAGCACTTAGCTTCGTAGCGCATTACCCGGGTCTTGTTTTAGCCTTCAACGCCTTGACGTCTCCAAACCCGAATGATTTGATGCTCCGAATCTCACTCCATACATTTCATGTCCCTTGCAGGTCAACTCCATGGCTCCTAAAAGACAAGGAAGACATCCGGCTTCTGCAAAGGCCCCTCAAACCACTTCTGCCAACTGGGGTCGGTCTTCAACGACAAAGGCCAAGCTAGATGGGATGGCCGAGCTAGGAATCCTTCCTTCTCAAAAGGAAATACATTGGAGGGCTCCTGGCGATGAGACCCGTCCCACTCCTATCGGGAACGAGGTAATTTGCTTTACCGAGCATGTGACCCGGGGATTCCGTCCTCCGGGTCACCCTTTTTTCCGGGAAGTCTTGAGCCACTACGGCCTCCGGGTGTTCGACATAGGGCCTAACTCTATGCTGAACATCACCCACTTCATAGTTTTGTCCGAGTCGTACTTACGCACTCCGCCAAACCTTGTTCTTTTTACCGAATTATTCCAATGCGAACCATGCTATGAGAACGGTAACGGAACGCTTCTTACCTGCGGCGGGGTGTCTATCCAGCGCCGCAAACACTCACTGATGCCACCTCTCAACCTGAACTCTGACGCCAAAAACTGGCAATTATCCTTCTTTTATTGCCACGACACTTCTCCGGACGGTGAGAGGAAACTGCCGGGTTACTCGGAGACCCCCCTCGAGCCGTCCGAGTCTTTTAGTGCTTTCGCTCCTGACTCTGATAGGGAAGCGATTCGGCCCCTTTTGGCCGAACTATCGGCCCTTTCAGCCCATGGCCTTCTCGGACTTAACCTGGTAAAGACTTGGGTGGAGTTCCGGGTTCAACCCAACTCCATCCGCTCAAAGTCGCTGCACGAATACTCGGGTCACGTCACAGATTCCCTTCGCTATTCCACCAAAAACTTCCCGGCCGGTAACACCAACAAGACTATCAAGGGCTTCCTGACGGAGAGACTAGATGTCATAAAGAACACTACCGGGTTATCCCCGTTCACTCGGGAAAACCCCGCCCCAGCGGTAAGACCTGACTCTTTTTTCTCATTTCATTACTTTCATCCCTTATAGCCTCTAACCACCACTTGTGCTTATTTGTTCACAGGATAACGACCCCTTCTGGAAAGTTGAAAATCCTCCTCCTTCTCAAGACCCTGAAGAGGAAAACGAGTCTGCTGACGATGATGAGGGTACTCTCCCATACCCTTCACACCTGCCCTTCACCTGTGTTATTTCTCTTATCTGATACTTATCCGGTTTTCAGGGTCGGGGGATGAAGAGGAGGAAGAAGAAAATGACCCAGAGGCCACCGAGTCTGACCAGGAGCCCCCTGTTGGAAACAAAAGGAAGGCTAGAGGGGTAGTTGAAAAGGTTCCCTTCTCTTCTATGTCTCGTGCGCCTTACTCCTTTGCTGCTATGCATGAACTTAACGAGCGATTATCACATTCACCCTTCTTGAAGGACCCTCTCCCGACTAAACGTAGGGTGACCCGGAATTCTCCGGGGGATGATCCCCTTAACCCGGGTATTCCCACTTCACCTACTCATCGAGCCAGTACCCCTCCAGCTCAACCTTCCCAATCTCCTCAGCGTCACCCGTCTCCTACTCATCCACTTGCCGGGCAATTTCGCGTCCCGCAGCCAGTGCTCTTGCCAACGTCATCCGCTTCCAGTGGCGAACTTCCTCCGGACTACGCCGTAAATACCGGGTAACTACCTTTACTTGCATTTTCTCGTACTTGTTACCTTTCCTTCTTCGGTACCTTCCACCGATCCATGTCCTCCTTCTTGTCTTCAGCGCCACAGTTACGCTGAGCGACCAGGATATTCCTGAACCGGAAGGACAGGAAGAGGAGAAGCCGAGTGATGACATGGACGTTGAGATTGAAGACGAGGCCGAGGACGGAAAAGAAGAAGACCCTTTCAAGGACCCAATTCCACCGAAAACTGCATCACCCCAGCCCTCTGAAGAAGTGGACGAAGACATCATCTTGGAGACCAAGCCGGGCTCTCCTAACCCGGACGTTCAAACGACCCAGGTTTCGACCCCCAGACCCGGAACAGCTCCTCCACAAGAGGGCCAATCCTCCGGCCCTTCTCAACTTCGTCCTGAAGACATGACCTTTGCTCAGATGCTAGATGCCCTTCATACCTTGAAGGGTGACGAAGAAAACTTACTAGATGCCTTAATACTCAAGCACGAGGTAATCCCGACTAACACCAATTGATTCCATATATAGTCCCCAAGTTCCGAGTAAATTACTAGGTAACTTGCTTGGAACTTTGCATAATGTTTCTGGCTGACCCTTCTTCATGCTTCCTTACAGGACTATGTTTCACAGTTGGAGAAGAAACTGGCCAAATCCACCAAGCTTGCTGAAAAAGAAGCGGCCCTTCGTGAAGCTGCTGAGACTGAGGCTCGCAGGTGCCAGAAGATGACGAAAAAGTACAAGAAGAGAGCTCGTACGGCAAAGGGCAAACTGACAACTCTTTCTGCTCAAATTGATGGTGTTTATCGTACCGCAACTGGTAAGATTTTTGAATTTCACCTTTTGTGACTCGGATTACTTTGATTTGAACAACTGCCCTTGTTTGCCTACTATCTTTGCTTCTTTTGCCCTTTTTTTAGCAGGGCCACATGACGCTGCCCCCGAAGGAGATGATGCTGCCAAGCTTAAAACCATCAAGAATACTCTTCGCCAACTTTGCAGCGGAGTCAGTTGGATACTTGACGAGTTACGTCTGCCGGGTATCAGGCCAGATAACATGAAGAAATTACTAGAAAGCTGCTCTACCATCCCCGAATGGATTTGGCATTGGAAACGGTCCTCCTGCCGCTTTGGGGTAACCCGGGGACTCGCGTTAGCTAAGGCCTACGCTCCCAAGCTAGAGCTGTCCAAGCTTATGAGCGGATTCCCAGAGTTCAACTTGGATGGGTCCAAGTTTTTGCCAAAGGATTTCAAGGCTATTCAGAAAGAAGTCCGTCATCCGGCTAGTGTTATCGCTGATGCCTTAGAAATTGATGTGATTCTTCCGGCTTATGATGCTAATGACAAGGTTGTCAAGGCTGACCGCCCCCAGCCGTTCGATATGCTTGTCCGTTGGAGGGAGGAAGCGATCAAGTTAAAGGAAGAAGCCGCCAAGAAGGCCGAGGCCGACTCTGCTCCTGCAACTTCTGCTGCGCAGCCCGAGACTACTACTGATCCAAGTGGCACCAAGGGCAAGGCCAAGGTGGATCCTGCAGCTTGAAGTAACGCTTATCATTCCACATGCGTCAATCGGCGAAGCGTCGTTTACAACAGCTTTACTATTCGTTTAAGCAGAGCGCCTGTGCTCTTTTGATACTTTTATGATATTGTAATACTTTGAGTTAAACTCCCGATGCACTTTGCGCCCCTTTGGGCTTTTGATGAATGTATCTTTGCGTTTTCTTATTCTTGATATCCACTTGCTTTATTCTCGATAACTTATACTTCTTTTTTCTTAGCAAAGCCCGTCCTCCGGGTTTCGTCTGAGACCCGGATGCGTGGCTCGTTGTAATTTAATCGGCTGGATGATGTTGTTTCCTCATTAGAGCTCATAAGTCCCCAGCCCGGGTTTCCGCGTCTAGGACACATGATTGTTTCTTTTCAAGGAAACGAATCGCCCATCGCTGGATGCCCAAAACTTCAGGACAGCTTTTATGAGGTTTGAAGTTATGCTTGATAATCGTTGAGTTTCCGGCTGCAAGCCTTATACTCTGCATAACCTGTGGTTTAGATGACCCTTTCGACTATCTTGTACTATAAGCCGGCTTTCGCGTGGATACCATGTTGTTACATCAATACGAAAACTGGGTCAAACAAGTCCCTTTTGGGTCTCATGACTGATAGTAATCGTAGGCGAACAGATCATGCCACTTTGTTGCGAGTCACATCGAGCTTAAGTAAGAATAGACGAGAATTTTGGACTTCTTTGTCCGGTTATAAGATTGTAGCCGCACTCGTTTTTTCGAGTTGCCGGCCCCTATAACTCATTGGCATCAAGGCCGGGTCTTTTTTGAGTTTGCAGCTGTGCTTGCAGGAGCAACTAGCCCTCAAGACCTAAATATTTTACGCCGTATAAATGACAATTGTCTCTTTTCTCGATAATCCCCTTTTTATTTGATATGAGAAAATTAGGCCAGCAAGCCGCCTCATTAAAAACCCATCCAGTCCCCAAGGGTGCCCTGGATAGGAAAAGAGTGCGTCTGAAACCTGCTGCCTGTTACATCATTTTCTGCTAAGTATAGTATGGACGTAGCTGAGCCACGTTCCATGGTCTATCTCTTTCTTGCATAGGTGCAGTAGTATGAGCAGTGTCGTTGACTGTGGCCGATTCTTCTCTTGCATCTATCAAGTAATATGACCCATTATGTAGACTCCGGCTTATGATGAAAGGTCCTTCCCATGGCGGCGATAGCTTGTGTTTTCCCTCGTTTGTTTGAACCAAGCGCAGGACCAAGTCTCCCTCCTGGAAGACCCGGCTTTTTACCCGCCGGCTATGATATCTTCGCAAATCCTGCTGATATATGGCTGACCTTTCTAAGGCTTGCTCCCTTTGTTCTTCTAACATGTCCACGGCGTCTTGCCGGTTCTTCTCGTTCTCCACTTCGACGTAGGCTGTCACTCTTGGTGAATCATGAATGATGTCGCTTGGTAATACTGCTTCTGCGCCGTAAACCATGAAGAAAGGCGTCATCTGGGTGGACCGGTTAGGTGTAGTATTGATACCCCAGACCACGGAAGGGAGTTCTTCAACCCACGCTCCAGCGGCCCTGATACAAGGGACCCTTAGCCGCGGTTTCAATCCTCGAAGTAGCTCTTGGTTCGCCCTCTCTACTTGCCCGTTGGCTTGCGGATGTGCCACTGATGCCACATCAAGCCTGATTCCATTGTTGCCACAAAATTTTTCCATCTCTCCAAGGGACATGTTGGTTCCGTTGTCAGTGATTATACTGTGGGGATATCCAAACCGGTATATGATTCTTTTCAGGAATTTGACTGCTGTGGCCGCTTCACAATTGGTAACCGGCATAACCTCCACCCACTTGGTAAACTTATCGACAGCCACTAAAAGATGTGTCTTCTTGCATGGTGACATATGGAAGGGGCCAACCATGTCCATACCCCAAACAGCGAATGGCCAGGTTAGTGGTATTGTCCGTAACTCCATAGCCGGCACATGAGTTTGGCGAGCGTACCTTTGACATCCATCGCATCTTGCCACTATCCGCTCCGCGTCTGTTAAGGCCGTGAGCCAGAAGAACCCATGCCGATAGGCCTTAGCCACAAGGGATCTTGTGGACGCATGATGCCCACAATCACCTTCGTGGATCTCCTTAAGGATTTGTCGGCCTTCTTCCGGTGTCACGCAGCGCAGAAAGACTCCTGTCGCGCTTCTCTTGTACAGCTCCCCATTGATAATAGTATATCCTTTTGCCCGCCTCAAGATTTGTCTTGCTAATACTTCTTGCTCTGGCAATTCGCCCCGTGATAAATAGGCCAGATATGGCTCTGTCCACTCGGGAACAGTGCGTATTGTAGCCACAAACTCCTCATCCGGGTCTCGATTTGCTAGTTCTTCCTCAGACTCGGATTTAACTGACGGTCGCCATAGCTCATCCAGGAAAACATTAGGTGGAACCGGCTCTCTACGCGAGCCGAGTCTGGCGAGTGCATCCGCTGCCTCATTTTTTCTTCTGTCTATGTGCTCTACTTCATACCCGGAGAAACACCCGGCAACCCTATCAACCTCTCTGCGATACGCTGCCATAGTGGCGTCCTTCCTATCCCAGGTTCCTGATACCTGCTGCACCACAAGATCCGAATCCCCAAAGCATCGTATCCTTCTGATGTTCATCTCCTTGGCTATCTTCAAGCCGTGCAGTAGGGCCTCATACTCGGCCA
Organism: Alopecurus myosuroides; assembly: GCA_028641055.1. Lineage (NCBI taxonomy): Eukaryota > Viridiplantae > Streptophyta > Magnoliopsida > Poales > Poaceae > Alopecurus > Alopecurus myosuroides. The sequence goes on along the minus strand of CM054063.1, from coordinate 102,761,496 downwards.
CGTTATTTGAACAATCGAAGTGAATCTGTAGCACGTAACTTAGTTTGTCCCCCTTGGGCGATGTCAGCACCACTCCGGCTCCTGACCCTTCGTACTGCTTTGATCCATCGAAGTGCATGGTCCATGACTCGGAATTTGGGACTATAGTAGCCATTCCAGTGTGTGTCCAGTCGTTAACAAAATCGACCAAAGCCTGTGACTTGATTGCTGATCTGGGCTCGTAGCTGATATGATAATCTCCCATCTCTATTGCCCATTTGGCTATTCTTCCCGTTGCATCCGAGTTTCTGATGATATCCGACATTGGTATTGAACTAACCACTGTTATGGGATGTTCTTGGAAATATGGCTTCAACTTCCGGCTGGCCATAAAGACCCCAAACACCAACTTTTGCCAATGTGGATAACGCTGCTTTGCTTCCGATAACACCTCGCTGACATAATAAACCGGCCTTTGGACCGGGTATCCCTTCCCATCCTCCTTGCGTTCTACGACAACTACTGCGCTGACGGCCCGGGGACCGGCGGCCACGTATAATAACATAGGTTCTTTAGGACCCGGGGCTGCTAGTACTGGTGCTTCCGACAATTGCTTTTTTAGCGCTTCAAACGCCTCATCTGCCTCCTGATCCCACACGAACTTATCTGACTTCCGCAAAAGCCGATACAAGGGTATTGCCTTTTCTCCAAGCCTGGATATGAACCGGCTCAAGGCTGCTACGCAGCCTGTGAGCTTTTGAACATGCTTCAAATTTTCCGGTTTCTTCAAACTTTGGATGGCCTTGATTTTGTCCGGGTTTGCCTCGATTCCTCTCTCGGAGACTATAAAGCCGAGTAACTTCCCAGCCGGGACTCCAAATACGCACTTCGTTGGGTTAAGCTTCATCTGGTACCTTCTCAAGTTTTTAAATGTCTCCTTCAAATCATCAATGAACGTTTCTGCCTTCCGGGTCTTAATAACCACGTCATCCACATACGCGTGCACGTTGCGCCCAATTTGGTCCTCGAAGCACTTCTGAATACATCGTTGGTAAGTTGCGCCCGCATTTTTCAATCCAAACGTCATGGTTTTGTAGCAGAAGGCCCCAAAAGGGGTTATGAATGACGTTTTCTCCCAATCCTCCCTTTTGAGTTTAATCTGGTGGTACCCCGAATATGCGTCCAGGAAACACAGCAAGTCGCTTCCGGCTACCGCGTCTATGATTTGGTCTATCCTTGGTAGTGCGAACGGATCCTTTGGGCAATGCTTGTTGAGGCTCGTGAAATCGATACACATCCTCCATTCATTTGTCTTTTTCATCACAAGAACCGGGTTTGCTAACCAGTCGGGGTGAAATACTTCCATGATAAAGCCTGCGGTTAATAGTCGCGCGATTTCCTCACCTATAGCTCTTCTCCTTTCCTCATTCATCTTTCTCATACCTTGCTTCACAGGCCTGGCCTTGGGATCCACGTGCAAACTGTGCTCTGCCAACTCAGTGGGAATACCCGGCATGTCGCTGGGTGTCCAAGCAAACACATCCGCATTTGAACGGATGAATTCCACCAGAGCCTTTTCTTGCGCATCATCTAGATTGGACCCTATAGTGAATTGCTTGGTGGGATCTCCCTCCACAAAATCTACTTTCTTGGTATCTTGAGCTGCCTTGAACTTCACTCTTTCGTCTTCAGCATCTGGCCTTCTCAACGCTGTACCATCATCCGGATCCACCTGCGACCGGTAATACTGAAGCTCTTCCTTCCTGCAGGCTTGTTCGGCCATTACTGAATCTCCCTCATCGCACTCGGCTGCTATATCCCGGTCTCCATGGATAGTGATGGTCTGCTTGGGGCCCGGAATCTTTAATTGCAGATACACGTAGCACGGCCTAGCCATGAACTTAGCATAAGCCGGCCTTCCGAACAGAGCGTGGTAGGGGCTGTGCAGCTTGACTACCTCGAACGTGAGCCACTCCACCCGATAGTTATCTACCGATTCTCCAAAGGCTACTTCCAACGCAATTTTCCCTTCGGGGCGTGCCGAATGACCCGGCACGATTCCATGGAACACCGTCGAACTTTTTTGTAGCTGGGACTCCTTGAGGTTCATGCGCAAGAAGGTTTCCCAATATAGGATGTTGATACTACTCCCTCCATCCATCAAGACTTTCTTCAGCTCGTAACCATTGACCTGGGGTGCCACCACTAATGCCAAGGTTCCGGGGTGCTTTATTCCTTCCGGGTGATCCCTTCTGCTCCATGTTACCTCTTGCTCCGCCCATCTCAAGGATCCCGAAGTGGCCGAGGAGGCTGGATCCACTGTTTGCTTCAACGCCCCTTTGTCCCTGCTGGAAGTCCCTGTAACATGCACATGATATTGTCCTTTCAAATTGAGCGTACGTACCATGCCGATGAAGATATTGATTTGGCCGATTGACACCATGGATCCGGATTCGAAGTGATCCGGCTCCAACTCCCACCCGGAATTGTCCACTATCTGCTCTCCTTCGTCATTGGAGTAGATCTCGCCGACGACAAAGTTCTCCATACTCTTCCGAGCTTCTCCCGTGATGTAAACACCTTTGGACGCAGGCCCCACGGTGGGCGCCAACTGTCGTGGGATAGTCACGGCAGATGTTACCGGGGGTAACTGATCTAGGGGCAAGTCGACACAGGTATTTGGGAGAGGGTTTAGCTCGAAGGAAGACATGGCGAAAAGCAATCTAAGAGCCGGAAAACAACTCGCCGGATCTCGATATGATTATACTGAATACTCGATAATAGGTGTTACAGTTATGACCTGAATCTCTCTCAGGCGAAGCCTAGGGGTTGGTTTATATAGTACTCATACCCCCTTTGGCTTGCCATACAAAGCGCTCCTTGAGTCCTACTCGAACTCTATATACAAACCTAACTTTCCTTACCATAACCCACAATCCGGGTTACGATCCTTACAAGCCCTGGGCCTTTCTGAAGCTTCTTTGTTCTTAGCCGGATTTGGTCCATCCGCCGTTTGGGCCGGATTACACCTGGGAGTTGGCATACCGGGTTACTATCCCCTCATCAGGGATACCTGAGATGGGCGGAACAAGAGGTAACGTGGAGCAGAAGAGATCACCCGGAAAGAATAGAGCGCCCAGGAGTCTTGGCATTGGTAGTTGCACCGCAGGTCAATGGTTACGAGTTGAAAAGAGTCCTAATGGACGGTGGAAGTAGCATTAATATCTTATATTGGGAAACCTTCTTACGCATGAGTCTCAAAGAGTCCCTGCTACAGAAAAGTTCAACAATTTTTCATGGGATTGTGCCGGGTCACTCAGCGTGCCCCGAGGGAAAGATCACATTGGAGGTTTCTTTCGGAGAATCAACGGATAATTATCGAGTTGAGTGGCTCACGTTCGAGGTGGTCAAATTGCGCAGTCCTTATCACGCGCTGTTCGGAAGACCGGCTTATGCTAAATTCATGGCTAGGCCGTGTTATGTGTATTTACAGCTAAAGATTCCGGGTCCTAAGCAAACCATCACCATACATGGAAGCCGGGATATAGCGGCCGAATGCGACGAAGGAGATTCAGTGATGGCCGAACAAGCTTGCAGAAAAGAGGAACTCAAGTATTACCGGTCTCAAGTAGATCCGGATGATTGAACAGCACTTAAAAGACCGAATACCGAGGACGAAAGAGCAAAATTCAAGGCAGCACAGGACACCAAGAAGATATATTTTGTTGAAGGAGATTCCACTAAGCAATTCACTATAGGGTCTAACTTGGGAAGAGAGCAGGAGAAGGCACTTGTGGAGTTTATTCGTTCAAATGCGGACGTATTCGCCTGGACACCTAGCGACATGCCGGGTATCCCTACAGAATTGGCAGAGCACAGTTTGCACGTAGATCCCAAGTCCAGGCCTGTGAAGCAGGGCTTGAGGAAGATGAATGCGGAAAGAAGGAAAGCTATAGGTGAAGAAATTGCTCGGCTACTGACAGCCGGCTTTATCATGGAAGTATTTCACCCGGATTGGTTAGCAAATCCGGTTCTAGTGATGAAAAAGACCAACGAGTGGAGGATGTGCATCGACTTCACGAGTCTCAACAAGCATTGCCCAAAGGATCCGTTCGCACTACCAAGGATAGACCAGATTGTAGATGCAGTAGCCGGGAGTGACCTGCTATGCTTTCTGGACGCATATTCCGGGTACCATCAAATTAAGCTCAAGAGGGAGGATTGGGAGAAAACATCATTCATAACCCCTTTTGGGGCCTTTTGTTACAAAACCATGACGTTTGGATTGAAGAACGCTGGCGCAACTTATCAACGGTGTATTCAGAAATGCTTCGAGGACCAAATTGGACGCAATGTCCATGCTTACGTGGATGATGTGGTTGTGAAGACCAGGAAGGCAGAAACATTTATCGATGATCTAAAGGAAACGTTCAAGAATTTAAGAAGGTACCAGATGAAGCTTAACCCGACAAAGTGCGTGTTTGGAGTTCCAGCTGGGAAATTACTCGGATTTATCGTCTCCGAGAGAGGAATTGAAGCAAACCCGGATAAAATCAAAGCTATCCAAAATCTGAAAAAGCCGGAAAATTTGAAGCACGTTCAAAAACTCACGGACTGCATAGCAGCCTTGAGCCGATTTATATCCAGACTTGGAGAAAAGGCAATACCAATATAGGTGAAGAAATTGCTTGAGGAAGTCCGACAAATTCGTATGGGATCAGGAGGCGGATGAGGCGTTCGAGGCACTAAAAAAGCAGTTATCTGAAGCACCAGTACTAGCGGCCCCGGGTCCTAAAGAGCCTATGTTGCTATACGTGGCAGCAGGCCCCCGAGCCGTCAGTGCAGTAGTGGTTGTGGAGCGTAAAGAGGATGGGAAAGGTTATCCAGTCCAGAGGCCGGTTTATTATGTCAGTGAAGTATTATCAGAGGCAAAACAACGTTATCCGCATTGGCAAAAGTTGGTTTTCGGGGTCTTCATGGCCAGCCGGAAACTGAAGCCGTACTTTCAGGAACACCCTATAACAGTAGTTAGCTCAATACCAATGTCGGATATCATCAGAAACTCGGATGCAACCGGAAGAATAGCCAAATGGGCGATAGAGATGGGGGATTATCACATCAGCTACGAGCCCAGGTCAGCAATCAAATCTCAGGCTTTGATCGATTTTGTTAACGATTGGACACACACAGGCATGGCCACCATAGTTCCAAATTCCGAGTCATGGATCATGCACTTCGATGGGTCAAAGCAATACGAGGGGTCAGGAGCTGGAGTGGTGCTAACATCACCCAAAGGAGACAAATTGAGTTATGTACTACAGATTCACTTTGACTGTTCCAACAACGTGGCCGAGTATGAGGCCCTATTGCACGGCTTAAAGGTAGCCAAGGAGATGAATATTAAGAGGATACGATGCTTTGGAGATTCGGACCTGGTGGTACAGCAGGTATCAGGAACTTGGGATAGAAAGGACGCAACTATGGCAGCATACCGCAGGGAGGTTGATAGGGTTGCAGGATGTTTTTCCGGGTATGAGGTAGAGCATATAGACAGGAGAAAGAATGAGGCAGCAGACGCCCTCGCTAGACTCGGCTCGCGCAGAGAGCCGGTTCCACCTAACGTTTTCCTGGACGAATTATGGCGACCATCAGTTAAAACCGAGTCTGAGGAGGAACTGGCAAGTAAAGACCCGGATATGGAGCTCGTGGCCACTATACGCGCTATTCCCGAGTGGACAGAACCGTTTTTGGCCTACCTATCGCGAGGCGAGTTACCACAACAGGAGGTGTTAGCAAGGCAAATTTTGCGGCGAGCGAAGGGGTATTCTATCATCAATGGGGAGTTATACAAGAGAAGTGCCACGGGAGTCTTTTTGCGCTGCGTAGCACCAGAAGAAGGCCGACAGATTCTCAGGGAAATCCATGAAGGTGATTGCGGGCATCATGCGTCTACAAGATCCCTTGTGGCCAAAGCTTATCGACATGGATTTTTCTGGCTCACGGCTCTAGCAGATGCGGAACGATTAGTAGCAAGGTGTGACGGATGTCAAAGATACGCTCGCCAAACCCACGTGCCGGCTATGGAATTACGGACCATCCCGTTAACTTGGCCGTTCGCTGTCTGGGGTTTGGACATGGTTGGCCCCTTTCATATGTCACCTTGCAAAAAGACACATCTTTTAGTGTCTATTGATAAGTTTACCAAATGGATAGAGGTCATGCCAGTTACCAACTGTGAAGCAGCTACAGCAGTCAAGTTCCTGAAAAGAATAATCTACCGGTTCGGGTATCCTCACAGCATAATTACCGACAACGGAACCAACATGTCCCTTGGTGAGATGGAAAAGTTCTGTGGAAACAATGGAATCCGGCTTGATGTAGCATCAGTGGCTCATCCACAGGCCAATGGACAAGTGGAGAGGGCAAATCAAGAATTGCTTCGCGGACTAAAACCACGACTGCGAGTTCCCTGTGTTAGGGCTGCTGGTGCGTGGGTCGAAGAGCTTCCTGCCGTGGTTTGGGGTATCAATACTACACCTAACAGATCTACTCAGATGACGCCCTTCTTCATGGTCTATGGCGCGGAGGCAGTGCTACCGAGTGATATTATTCATGATTCACCACGAGTATCAGCATACATCAAAGTGGAGAACGAAAAGACCCGGCAAGACGCCGTGGATATGTTAGAAGAACAAAGGGAACAAGCTCTGGAAAGATCAGCCATATATCAGCAGGATTTACGAAGATATCATAGCCGGCGCGTGAAAACCCGGGTCTTCCAGGAAGGAGACCTGGTTCTGCGCCTGGTACAGTCGAACGAAGGAAAGCACAAGTTATCACCACCATGGGAAGGACCGTTTATCGTAATCCGGAATTTGCATAATGGGTCATATTACTTGATAGATGCAAGGGAAGAGTCGACCACAGTTAATGACACCGCTCATACCACTTCATCTATGCAAGAAAGAGACAGACCATGGAACGTGGCTCAGCTACGTCCATATTATACTTAGCAAAAATTATGTTGGCATGTGGAATTGAACGATGTAACAGGCAGCAGGTTTTCAGACGCACTCTTTTCCTATCCAGGGTACCCTTGGGGACTGGACGGGTTTTTAATGAGGCGGCCTGCTGGCCTAATTTTTTCATATCAAGTAAAGAGGTGATTATCAAGAAAAGAGGTGATTATTACCATGTTCTGTACTTTCAGTATGATGCATATATTTAGGTCTTGGGGGCTGGCTGCTTGAATAGCACAGTTGCAAACTCAAAGACCCGGCCATGATGCCTATGAGTTATAAGGGCCGATTACTTGCAAACGAGTACGGCTGCAATCTTATAACCGGACGAAGGAGCCAAATTTTCTTGACTATTCTTGCTTAAGCTCGATGTGACTCGCAATAAAGTGGCATGATTTGTTCGCTTACGATTACAGTCAGTTTTGACGCCCAGTGGGACTCGCCTGACTCTGTCTTCGTATAGATGTAACAACATGGTATCCACGCGAAAGCCGGCTTATAGTACAAGATAGTCAAAAGGGTCATCTAAACCACAAGTTATGCAGAGTACAAGGCTAATAACCGGAAACTCAACGATTACTAAGCATAACTTCAGATCCTGTGTGAAACAACTCGGGGTTTTTTGTGGACTTAGCAGCAAGCAATTTGTTCTCCTTGAAAGATCACGTATCCTAGACTCGGAAATCCGGGTCCTGGAAACTCGGGATCTTAAGAGAGGAAAAAAATTGCTTAGTTGTTAAGGTTCAAAAAATCCAAACATCCGAGTCTTGGGGACTTGGGGACTTAGAAGCAATCCCGCTTGTCAACACCCATGAAACCCGGAAACCGAGTCTCACAAAAGGAACAATACAGAAAGTCGGATATCGAGAATAAAGCAAGTTGGATATCGAGAATAAAGAAAGTCGGATATCAAGATCACATGGGTTCAAAAGTAGATAAACATAAAAGCCAGAAGAGGCACAAGGTGTATCAGGAACTTAGAATGCATTACAAAATTTCGATAAAGAGTATCAAAGGTGCACAGGCGCACCATTCAAAAATAATTGTTTAAACGGCACATCAGGCCGACTGACGCATAAGAAGTGGCAGGTATTACTCGGCATTCTAAGCCGCGGCGTCCATCTTCGCCTTGCCTTTGCCATCACTTGTGGTAGCAGCAGCACCCGGGTCAGCAGCAATGCCGGCTCGCGCGGGTGGAGGAACGATGGGTGTAGAGGTAGCGGTCGCAGAGTCGGCTTCAGCCTTCTTCTTTGCAGCTTCCTCCCTAATCTTGGCAGCTTCTTCCCTCCATCGGGCAAGCATATCGTATGGCTTGGGGCGATCTGCCTTAATAACCTTGTCACTAGCATCATATGCAGGAAGAATAGAATCAATCTCCAAACTGTCGGCGATCACACTGGCCGGGTGACGAACTTCTTTCTGAATGGCTTTGAAATTCTTTGGTGAGAACTTGGACCCGTCTTGATTGAATTCTGGAAACCCGCTCATCAGCTTGGCCGGCTCTAGCTTAGGGAAATAAGCTTTAGCCAGCGCAAGACCCCGGGTTACTCCAAACCGACATGATGAGCGCTTCCAATGCCAAATCCATTCAGGAATGGTGGAGCAGACTTCCAGCAACTTTTTCATGTTACCAGGTCCAACACCCGGTAGTCGTAGTTCATTGAGAATCCATCCAACGCCGGCACTGAGCTGCCGGACAGTATCTTTAATGAGCTTCAGCTTGGCAGTATCATCCTCTTCCGGGATCGAATCATCCGGACCTGCTGAAAGTAAGAAAAGTAATGAACAAGGAGATCCGGCTATTTATCCAAAGGAAAATCCGGGTCTTAATTGCTAAAGTTCAAAGATCATACCAGTTGCTGGGCGGTAGGTATCGGCAATCTGCACAGAAAGTGTTGTTAGCCTGTCCTCAGCCAAGTGAGCCCTTTTCCTATACTTCCTTGTGATTTTTCCACTCCTACGAGCTTCAGCTTCAGCTGCTTCACGAAGTGCTGTCTCCTTCACAATGCGTTTGGCAGCCTTCGCCAGCTTCTTCTCAGATTGCGCAACGAAATCCTAGGTGGAAACACAAGGAAGGGTCAGTCGGATCTATTATGAAGTTCCAAGCAAATTAAACCAGTAATTCACTCGGAACTTGGGGACTATACAAGGATACAAGTGGTGTCACTCGGACTTACCTTGTGCTTTGTTATCAAAGCTTCTAGAATATTCTCTTCATCGGCCTTTAAGGTGTAGAGGGCATCAAGCATTTGGGTGAATGTCATATCCTCTGGGCGAACTCTAGAAGAGCCGGCAGATTGGTCTTCCGGCTAGGGAACTTTCCCGGTTCTTGGGGTCGAAACCCGGACCGTCTGAGTATCCGGGTTAGGAGAGCCCGTCTTCGTCTCCAAGATCTCAATTTCTTCGTCCACTTCTTCGGAGGATTTTGGAGACACGGTTTCCTGTTGAGCCGGGTCATTGAAGGGGTCTTGTTCTTGGCCGTCTTCAGCCTCATCGTCAACTACAGCATCCGTGTTAATAGTCGGCCCCTCCACCCCCTGCTTTTCTGCTTCTGTGATTTCCGGGTCACTAGTGGTAGCTTGGGCGCTAATAGGAAAGAGGAAAAAAGTGGTTAATGATATGGGTTGGTAGTTATCAGGTGCAAAAGGATATCGAGCGATGGAGACTTACCCGGTGTTCACAGCGTAATCCGGCGGGAGTTCGCCGCTGGAGGCGGACGAGGTCGCCAAAGGCACCGATAGCGGCACCCGGAATTGCCCAGCGAGTGGGTGGCTAGGATATGGGTGGCGCTGAGGAGATTTGGAGGACTGAGGTGGAGGAGTGCTGGCCCGGTGAGCAGGTGAAGTGGAGATACCCGGGTTAAGGGGATCCTCGCCCGGGGAACTCCGGGTCACCCTGCGCTTAGCCGGGAGAGGATCCTTCAAGAATGATGAGTGTGACAGTTGTTGATTAAGTTTACGCATGGTATCGAAGGAGTAAGGCTCAGAAGACATAAAGGAAAAAGGAACCTTTGCAACCACTCCTCTGGCCTTCCTCTTGGCCCCGACTGTGACCTCCTGATCGGACTCAGTGGCCTCCGGGTCTTCCTCTTCCTTTTCTTCTTCGTCTTCCATCCCTGAAAATCGAGTATGTATCCGTGGGAAAAAGGTAAATGGTAGGAAAATAATGCAAGTAAAAGATAACATGAGAGTCGGGTAAGTACCTTCATCATCATCAGCCGGCTCGTCTTCTTCTTCCGGTTCTCTAGAGGGGGGGTCGGTTTCAACTCTCCAGAAGGGATCATCAGCCTAAAGTCAGAAAGATGAAAGTAAGAATTGGAAGTTGCATCAGGTCAAAGTGTGGAAAAAGGTTATGAGAATTGGATCTTACCGCTGGAGCCAGGTTTTCCCGAGTGAATGGAGGTAACCCGGTAATGTTCTTTATCACCTCCAATTTTTCCGTCAAGAAACTCTTGATGGTTTTGTTGGTATCACCGGTTGCAAAGTTCTTGGTGGAGTATCGGAGCGCGTCTGTGGTGTGCCCCGAATACTCGCACATCAGCTTGGTACGGGTAGAGTTGGGCTGGATCCGGAAATCGACCCACGTCTTCACCAAGTTGAGCCCAAGAAGGCCTTGGGCCGAGAGAACAGCTAGCCTAGCCAGCAAAGGCTGGATGGCCTCCCTGTCCGACTCAGGGGCAAAGGCATTGAAAGACTCGGAGATATCTAGGAGACCCTCCGAGTAACCCGGCAATCTTCTCTCGCCGGGTAGGGAGGTGTCTCGACAGTAGAAAAAGGAGAGTTGCCAATGCTTAACGTGAGAGTTTAAGTTAAGGGTCGGCATAGGGGAATTCTTGCGGCGCTGGATGGAAACCCCGCCGCAAGTCAAGAGTGCCCCGTCACCGCTTTCGCGGCACGGTTTGCATTGGAAAAGTTCTATGAAAAGAGTTAAATTTGGCGGAATGCACAAATAGGACTCGCAAAGGACGATGAAGTGGGTTATGTTCAATATAGAGTTAGGCCCTATATCGAACTCCCGGAGGCCGTAATGGTTAAGGACTTCCCGAAAGAAAGAGTGACCCGGAGGACGGAATCCCCGGGTCACGTGTTCTACGAAGCAGATTACCTCGTTGTAAGCAGGTGTGGGCCGGGTCTCGTCACCCGGCGCCCTCCAGTGGATATCCTTCTGGGAAGGGAGGACTCCCAACTCGGCCAGCCCTTCTAGCTTGGCCTTCGTAGCTGTGGATCTCCCCCAGTTGGCGGATATGGTCTGGGTTGTCTTCGCCTGAGCCGGCTGCTTTCCTTGTCTCTTAGGGGCCATGGGATCAACCTGCGAAATACCAGGAAAAAGGATACAGGGAATGAGACTCGAAAATGTTGGGATATCCGAGTATCTATTTGGGGTATCAAGAAGGTGTGAAAACTAAGAATTATCCGGGTACTGTGCACGGAGTGAAAGTTGCGAATTATCCGGGTATCAAGTACAACTATGGAAATTATTGGTCACTTACGTATTGAAATGAGTTTGGGGAAGACGGATGGTTGCCCATGTCTCTACTGCAAGCAAAATAGCCGGAAAGGGAGGATTTTCCGGGTGTTAATGATATGCGCGGAAATTTGGATGGAATGGATCTAGATTGGAAAACTTGCGAACGATTCTACGGGGAAATTGATGATTAATAACGATAGGAGGGTGGTGTATGAACATCCAACAGGTTATTGAAGGAGTTGGCGAGCATTTAAACCATCTAATTTGGTGTGACGGGAAACATGGTATGCGGATTGACCCAGATCCAATCTAGATTAAATCGAAAAAATCACGGGGCTAGATTGACGAATACTTACTGGAAGAAATTGGGATGTGGCCTGGCGGCGGCCGGTGTCGTGATCTAGATCCCCCCTTGCAGCTCTTGATGAGCGGAACGAAGGCGCGGTGGCGGAGTTTGGCGGCGGCGCGGAGCGATTCAGGGTTGAATGTAACTAGCGGCGGCCTTGTTACGGCGGCGTGCTCGGGATTCTCGAGGTGTTGCGGGGCGCAGGGAGTGAGAGAGCCGGTGAGAGATTGGTGTGATGTGTGGAAGTCCAAGTTACCCTCTGGGCTCTATTTATAAGGTGTGGGCGGATACACCTATCCCAACGGGCGGAATCCGGAAGATTTGGGGTAATGGCTATCCGCGCGGATTTTACGAGATATGCTTCACATGCCGAGCAAGATATCCGGACGAAAAAGAGAAGGGGATCCTCTCCGCGGTATCGGGATCAATTATCGAGTAAAGTATAGAGTTTTGGCATTTTTATCAAGGCTTAGACCCGGAAAGTTAAGCAAAGCGTCTGGAGAAAAGCCGGGTTACTATATGGCCACCATGGAGTTAGGCCTAGCTATATGTCAAAGCACCTTAACCCGGCCTCCGTACACTTGTGCGTTTGATATTTTTGCAGGGAATAGCCAGTGCTTCAAGGAAGGATCCATGAAGCCCAAGCTATCCTGGGGACTACTGATGGAGGGATAATAACCCGGTAGGCCAACTCCAAGGTGTAACCCGCCCCAAAGGACACGGCGCAGGATCCGGCTAAGGATGACGAAACTTCTGGAAGGCCCAAAGTTTGCAAGCCTCATAACCCGGATTGTGGGTTGCGGTAAGGAAAGCTAGGGTTTGTAAGCGGTGTCCGGGTAGGATTCAGGGTACGCCTTGGAGGGCAAGCCAGGGGGTACGGTGCTTTATAAACCAACCCCTAGGTCTAGTTTAAAGGAATCCAAGAGTTCTAGCAATCTCGCCTAATATCGAGTATCCAGTGTAACACGCAATTTGAGTTATTATCTTGGGATCGGAGACTCGGCGACTTGATTGCCGGCTACCTGATCAAAGTTCATCATCATGTTTTCCTCTGAGCTAAACCCTCTCCCAAACGCCTGTGTCGTCTTGCCCCAAGATCAATTACCCCCGGTAACGTCTGCCGTGTTTATCCCACGACACCACCGGTGAAGCACCCTCCTGTTGAGACATCTCCTATGATCCCTCCTCTCCCGACCTGCACAGAAAGATTTCGCTGGAAAATACGAGACATATACATATACAACAAACACTACGACAGGGGCTGTAGCCCGGGCTGCCCGACATGCAGTTCGTATTTATTATGAATCTTATAATTAAGATTCTTGGAAAGAGTAATGATCTATCAGCGTGCTTGCAAAAGAAAGATCAAAAACATTTTCCGTGCTGTAGGGCTGATTGGTAGTACACTAAAGACAATTGAAGAATTAAGAAACACCGGATGGGATGAGCTTTTGGAAGATACAAAAGGATTTTTCCTTGCACATAATATTGTTGTGCTAAATATGGAAGATAAAATACCAGCTCGAGGCCGTTCGAGGCGTCGGGGCAGCCATTTAGTAACTTATTATGATCATTTCCATCATTAAAATTTTAATTTTGTGCTTGATCAGATTATTGTTGAGTTTAATAATCGCTTTGTTGAAAAGTCTACTCAGCTATTGAGGTGCATAGCTTGTCTTGATCTAAAGAATTATTTTGCTAATTTTGATACTGATGACTTCTCCAGTATGAGTGTATAGTCCTTAGGGAACAACTTGCCACATTTATAGTTGATGCAAGAGATGATTCAGACTTTGCAAATTGTATTATCTTGGGAAACTTGCTGTGAAGATGGTTCAAACAGAGAGACATAAGACCTTTTCATTGGTATATCGTCTTATTGAGTTAGCTTTGATTTTTCCGGTCGCAACAGCAACCGTGGAAAGAGCATTCTCGGCAATGAAGATTATCAAGACATATTTAGGAAACAAGATGAATGATGATTGGATAAAATCATAGTATGTTGTGCTATCTTGAGCGAGAAATATTTGCAAACATCGAAGATGATAAGATTTTGGAGTGTTTCCAAAGTCTGAGGTCACGCAAGGAATAAATACCACGTGCGGCTAGTGGTAAGTTATTTCTTATCAATACAATCCATCTACGTATGATTTATTTATCTAGACTTTTTTCTAATTATCTTTTCATGTCTTCGTAGGTTCTGGTACTTCTCCATTGATCGGTGAGGAAATGATAGACTAGGATCGGAGCAAAGATTTGTTATTTAGGCACTAAACATGTGTCTCATTATGGTAGTATGCCACTCACTATTTTTGTGCTTTTCTCATTGCCATTTAGTCGTATATTGCACACATCCTCTACGTGAAAATTTCGTTGATGCGTATTTTATGTGATTTTCCTCATATATATATATATATATGCCCAAATGGGGACCTAGGAGCATGCATGGGCACCGGTATCAAATACCGTACATTTTAGGTATGTAGACATCATGAATACCTCGGGTATGTAGTACATATATATTCCCCTAGGTATGCACATAGTTGGGTATACATATGTAAAAAGTATATATATACTTATACGTTTATATACATACATGACAGATATGCGTACACTTATGTATACGTATTATAGGTATGTAAGGTGTATAGATACCTTAGGTATGTATACCCAAGTGTACATATATGTCATACATACCCAAGGTATAGGTATTCAAGGTATACACAATGTAGCCCTAGTCTTTCCCAAATTTTGGATCCGCCTCTGATTCCGGGGGAACGGCGATCTCGGCGGGTGGCGGGTGGACACGTTTAGTTTGCACATCATGTAGAATGTACTTGATTGCGTGCAAATTCCGCTTCCTCCAAGCATAAGAACCTTCGCGGAAGTTCTGTTGGCGGGTGGACACGTTTAGTTTTGACTGCCTGACGCTAGCTCCAGCCGAAGTCCGACTGATATGGATATTATAGGGGTACATGATAATTGTTCATGCTTGAGTTGGAAGGAAATATTAAAGTTAATTGATGATTACTATAAGGTGAATTCCTTCTTAATGGATTGTGTTGTTTGTGTTTATAAGAATGTTATACTACCTAAGCTGATATGGAGTGGTTAGCTCCTAGGTGGCCCGATCTTCACGAATCGATGAAGAACACGAAGAACGAATGAACAACGCGATGAACACGAGAGGGGGAAACGAGGTGAAATCGTGAGAAAACATGGGGAAAACACAAGGGAGATAAATTGTGAGAACCGAAGGACCCCAAATCTCCCGTCAACTAAACCCTGAGGGCCGCCTACGAGACGATCGATCCAACTGAGATCACCTTGATTGAAACCGCTTCACACTCGTAGCCGGTCCACTACGCCAATAGAAACTCAAGGGTTAGTTGAGGAAGATAGAACAACTCCTAACTGAATCCCAAGGGGAGAGGATAGGTAGTTGGATGAATCTTGATACGGTCCTAGATATGAATCATAGGACTAGCCTTGATACGGTCCTAGGTACAACCATAGGAGCAGCCTCACAAGAGGGATACAAGAGCAATGCTCAAAGTTCTAATTTCATCTCTAACCCTAGATCTAGCTCGGGGGAGTCCTTATATAGCGAAGGGGTCAGAGTAGGTGGAAAAGGGGGCGAAATCCGTCCATTTGCGTGCAATCAGGGGGGCCGGCCTGGGAGGCCGGGGTGGGAGATGGGGCGACCCCAGGGCACGCCTGCCTAGGGGCCGAGGTGGGGAAGGGGGAGCCGGCCTGGAGGGGCTGGCCTGAGGCCGGGGTGGAGGCCGGACCCCTCCGAGGGGTGGCCGGCCTGGCGCCTGGGAAGGGCCGGCCTGGGGCCGGGGTGGAGGCCAGGCTCTTCTGGCTGGTGGCCGGCCTCGAGAGGGGAGGAGGCCGGGGGGGGGGCTGTTTTCCCCCTTCTTCCTCCGTTCCTTCTTCTTCCTTCACGCCATCTTCTCGGACTTCTTCCATGACTTCTTGGGCAACTTCTTGGGCATGTTCCCGGGCATCTGGAGCATCGTCTTGAGGGTCCATGGGGGTTCCAACCTAAGCACACAAAGGGCATTTCCATGAGGTAGCGCACCATTCACCAAGTCACCGAAAGCACGAAGCGAGAGGAGTGAGTTCACCTTATCATGTATTTATTTGGCTCGTGATCTTGTCATTGGTCCACTTGGTGATGGGCTTGGTGGAATGGGGTGTGCTGCATCATCTCCCCCCCTTGAGAAAGAGTCGACCTCGACTCGCGGTCTTCTTCATCACTTGGGATCCATGGAAGGGAGAGAGTTCCTTGACATTGAAGGAGTTGTGGAAGAGGTACTTGGTTGGCGGTAATTTGAGCTTGTATGCGTTATTGTTGATGCGCTTGATGATCTTGAAAGGGCCGTCACCTCTAGGCTTGAGCTTGGAGTTGCGCTCTTGTGGGAAACGGTCCTTGCGCAAGTGTAGCCACACAAGGTCACCTTCTTGGAACACCATGGGCTTCTTGTTCTTGTTCATGATGGAGGCTCGGTGCTCGGAATGCTTCTCAAGCGTAGCTCTTGTGGAGTCATGTAACTTCTTGATGTAGTCAGTGCGCTTGTCAATGTCCATGTTGACTTGCTCGCGTAGGGGCAATGGTAGTATGTCGAGAGCGGTGTTGGGGTTTAAGCCGTAGACGATCTCGAAGGGGCTCTTCTTGGTAGCTTGGTGTACGACGCGGTTGTAGCTGAACTCGGCATGTGGGATTCATTCCTCCCAATTCTTGAGGTTGGGCTTGATCAATGCTCGAAGGAGTGAAGATAGCGTGCGGTTCACCACTTCGGTTTGGCCATCCGTTTGTGGGTGGTAGGCGGTGGAGAATAGTAGCTTGACGCCAAGCTTGGCCATCAATGTCTTCCAAAAGTAGGAGGTGAACTTGACGTCGTGATCCGACACAATTTACGTGGGCACACCATGTAGACGCACAATTTCCCTGAAAAACAAGGTGGCAACATGTGAAGCATCGTCCATTCTATTGCTTGGAATGAAATGTGCCATCTTAGAGAAATGATCAACAACGACAAAGATGGAGTCCATATTGGTTTTAGTGCGTGGGAGTCCTAACACAAAGTTCATACTAATATCACTCCAAGGTGCATGCGAATAGATAATGGCAAGTAAAGACAATGAGGGTTGGAAGTGGACTTAGCTTGGAGGCATGTAGGACATCGCTTGACGAGGCATTCAACTTGGTGCCTCATCTTGGGCCAATAGTAGTTGTTGGAGAGCATGGCAAAGGTCTTGTCACGTCCAAAGTGTCCCATGAGACCTCCTTCATGTGATGCCTTCAATAACAACAAACGAAGAGAGGACTCGGGAATACACAATTTGTTAGCCTTAAACAAGAAACCTTTGTGGAGATAGTATTCATCAAAACCTCTATTGGGTAAGCATTTCTCAAAAATGGGCCAAAGAAAACATCCGAGGAGTATAAGTCTTTTATCTCATCCAAACCAATCACATTGATGTCAAGGCGTGTAAGAAGACATTCTTTTCGAGACAAGGCATCCGCTACAACATTTTCTTTACCTTTCTTGTACTTAATGACATAAGGAAAATATTCTATGAATTCTACCCATTTAGCATGCCTTTTGTTCAAATTAGCTTGACTTTTCAAATATTTCAATGATTCATGATCGAAATGAATGAAAAGTTCTTTAGGCCAAAGATAGTGTTGCCAAACTTGTAAGACTCTAACCAAAGAAAATAGTTCCTTATCACATGTGGGGTAACTGAGTCTAGCGCCATCTAATTTTTCACTGTGATAAGCAACGTGACGTCCATTTTGCATAAGCACGCAACCAATGCCTATGCCACTAGCATCACATTCAATTTCAAAAGTTTTCTCAAAGTCCGGCAAGACAAG
Source organism: Alopecurus myosuroides (assembly GCA_028641055.1). Lineage (NCBI taxonomy): Eukaryota > Viridiplantae > Streptophyta > Magnoliopsida > Poales > Poaceae > Alopecurus > Alopecurus myosuroides. The sequence continues at coordinate 102,743,798 of CM054063.1, read as the reverse complement.
CAAAGGAGCTTCGGTCAAACCTTTCTTAAGGGTGGCAAAAGCTTTTTGTTGCGCGTTGCCCCAAACAAAAGGTACATTTTTCTTTGTAAGTTCATTCAAAGGGCAAGCAATTGTTGAGAAGTCTTTCACAAAGCGGCGATAGAAACCGGCAAGGCCATGAAAGCACCTTATCTCACCCATGGAAGTAGGGGGAGGCCAATTCCTAATTGCCTCTACTTTCTTGTTGTCGACTTCAATTCCATTGTAAGAGATCACAAAACCCAAGAAAACAAGCTTGTTGGTGCAAAAATTGCATTTGGAAAGATTGGCAAAATGTTTTGCTTTGCGAAGAGCCAACAATACTTGAGAAACATCTCCTCGGGGTTGGCGCGGTAAGGAGCGTGGTTTGGGAGTGGCGCACCCGGGATGAGGTCAATGCGGTGCTCGATTCCTCGTAGGGGAGGTAGACCCAGAGGGAGTTCATCGGGAAACACGTCTTCAAATTCCCGCAACAAAGGCAACACAGATGGAGGGAAACTTGTCATGTCATTAGTTTCAAGTGCTTCCCCTTTGCACACGAGGACAAAGTGGAGGATGGATGGTTCATCTCGTAACTCTTGCATCTCCCTTTTGGTGGCAAGTAAGGCAAGGCCTTTGGGAACACTCAGACTTTTTCCACTCATATTTGGCTTGTGGCTCTCACTCTCTTTGAGGTGGATCTCTCTCTCACCACTTATCTCACGAGATTTGAGCTCTTCTTGTTTACGTGCAAGAGTCTTGGCATTATCGGCGATCACTTGGATAGGAGACATTGGATGTAGCACAAACGTCTTGTTTTTCCACTTGAAGCTATAGTGGTTGGTACGCCCATCATGTATAGCACTCTTGTCATATTGCCAAGATCGTCCAAGAAGAAGATGACACACGTTCATAGGCACAACTTCACAATCAACCGTGTCTTCATAAGGGCCAATCTTGAATTGCACGAAAACCATATGTTGAATCTTGAAGGTTCCGGAGTCACTAAGCCATTGGAAATGGTATGGATGAGGATGTTGCTTGTAAGTCAATTGGAGTTTGTCGCAAATCTCTTTGCTAGCTAAGTTGTGGCAACTACCGCCATCGATGATAACCTTGATTTATTTGCCATTGATGCCGGCTCTAGTTTGAAAGAGATTGCACAATTGGTCATGCTCATCTTGAGGAGAAGTAGTAAGGACTCTTTTCACCACTAGCGATGGATTCTTGTCCTTATCGCAATAGACTTTTTCTTCATCATCATTGGGCACGTCCAAGGAGTTGAGAGCAACTTGACGCAAGGCATATTATTCGCCTTCACTCATGGAATCACGTTCACCATCTTGGTTGACAATCATGATCATCTTGTTGGAACATTCGAAGGACTTGTGGCCACTTCCACCACATTTGAAGCAATTTATAGTGCTTGACTTACTTGAGGAGTACTCGAAGAGGTGGTGGGAGGCACTTGTTTCTTGAACGGTTGTGGAGACTTGTTGGGAGCACTAGAAGATCTAGAGGTTCTCTTGTTGTTGGTTAGAGTAGTCACTTGTGTCATTGGAGACGAAGAGGAGGGCCTTGAGGCAAAGAAAGCCTTTTGCTTGTTGTGCTTGAGATCTTCTGCAATTTAACGTTCAGCCTTGAGAGCTTGATGGACAAGGGCCACAATGTTGTCATACAGTTGATATTCGATGATCTTCCTTATAGGATAGTTGAGGCCATTGAGGAAGCGACCCATTGTTTGCTCTTGAGATTCCATCACATGAGCTCGTATCAAAGATGTCTCCATTTGCTTGTAGTACTCATCAACGGACTTCAAACCTTGACGAAGTTCTTGGAGCTTCTTGAAGAGGTCATGCTTGTAGTGTGGAGGAACGAAACGAGCATGCGTGAATTGCTTCATCTCATTCCAAGTGGAAATAGGAGCAATCCGGTTGCGGATTCTTTTGGCTTGTAGACGGTCCCACCATACGAGTTCATAGACTTCGAATTCCAAAGATGCCAAGGCAACCATTTTCTTGTCGGTGAAGTTGTGAATGCCGAAGATCTTGTCCACCTTGAGAGCCCAAGCAAGATATTCTTTAGGGTTATTCTCACCATTGAACTTTGGGACATTGAAACGAAGGGCACTCATGTTGTTGTCTTCTTGTTGACGATGAGGTCGCTCATGGGGGTCTTCATCATAGACGGGTGGTGAATCATCGTATGGGTCATCCTCATTGTCTTCGTGTTGGCGATAATGATGGGGATGATGACGCCGGTGGTCATTAGGAGGTGGTTGTTGGCGGTGACGGAGTCTTGCTTCAGGGTGCTCACTATCATCATTGTCATTGTATTGTTGTCGAGGACGTTCTTGATCACGGTGAGGGCGTTACGGTAGTACTTGTTCATCTCGAGGGTGTTGAGGACGATCATGTTCTTGGCGGTCATTGTTGTTGGGACGCGCATTGCGCCTTGGTGGCCTTCGATGTTGACGAGCACCTTCCACGAAGTCATTGTGGTCATAGTCTTAGGCGTGGCCTTGTGTAGGTGGGTGATGATGTTGTGGAAGGTCCGGCGTTGCGATTGTTGAAGAGGGTCACCACGGCCTTGGCGATGTCTAGGAGGTGGTGATGGTGAGCTATCTTCGTACCAATGTCGTCGCGGAGCTTGTTGTTGATGAGGTTTTTTTGGTTGTTGAGGACGTGGTTGTGGTTGTTGAGGTTGTCCACCATCCTCCATGGTCGTGTTGTGATCATGGCGATCATGGCGACGAGCTTGGTGAAGATCTTGATTGTGGTGGCTTGAGCGATGAGACCTTGAGGACGATGATGAATGAAGGCGGTTGTCAAGATTGGCCAAGTTAATGTTGATGCGCGTCATCTGATAATTCAATCGAGCCTCTTGTTCCTGGAGTCAACGCTCATAGCATTGCAATCCGTCCTTCACGAGTTCACAGAGTTGGAAATGGTCATTGTGGGTGACGAAGTTGGCGTAAGCATTGTCGTTGAAGAAGGGGTTTCCATAATCCTCCAAGCTCAGACTTGTGAATACTCCTTCCCTAGCCATCTCAAAAACACACAAGGGTGATATATAGAAATGGATGTCTCACTTACCCAACGTTACCTTTTTTGGTCGTATTGAGGCTAGTGGACGAGCCTAGGTGTAGGGAGGTATGTCAAGAGCGAGTCCAAAAAGATCGAAAGAAAACCGCAAACGACAACACACACGCTTTATGTGGAAGGAAAATGGGTTAGGAAAGTGGCGAGTAAAAACGACAAAATCCGAAGAAAAGTTTGTTGTAAAACGTGGAGAAGAACCAAAAATAAAAGTTAGCACAAAAACCAATCCTAGTGGAAGGAGTTATAGGTGGCACACACACACACAAGGGATAAATGGGGTTAGTGCGGCCAATGGACGAGCGGAGACGAAATGTACCTAACGAAGACTAAGCTCAATGCCACACCAACGCAAGGAGGACGCTAGCTAAAACCGCAAACTTTAAAAGGCAAAAAGATTTGCACCCTGGTAACCGGTCACTCTTTTCTATTTTGTGACGCGAAGCTACACGGTCCTACAATGGATAGCAATTGGCATCGATCCTTTGCTTCTTTTTCTATCTTTTTTTTATTTTCTCTTTTTGATGGATTCCAAAATGCCAATGCCTACTCGTGGCTAGTATCTCACAAGCGCCAAACTCGCACTCTCGGTGCCACTAATGCGATGCCAAGCGGTGTAAAAGAAGTAGTCCGAATAGGTAAGGCACACAATGGATGGGTTAGGTCAAGCGGAAGCAAGTTATACCTCTCTTGTTGATGATAACGGACTTGCGGCTGGTGGATGTCGATGTCGTGGCGATCCGTTGATGTGGTTGCGTAGATGGTGTTGTGGGTGCCGCGTGACAACTTGTTGCACTCAATTCGGATCAACGACGTCAAAGAAAAATAAATTTCAAAATATGTCCAAAAATCGAAGAGCAGAGATTTTCTGTGATTTTTGCTCAAATTCGAAATTCCTTCAAAATCAAGATTTTTTTTGGACAAATTCGAAGAAAGTGGCTGAATAGAAAGGCGGGGAATGGTGTTTGGCAACAAATCTATGGATCAAAACCACGAAAAACTCAACAAATCCACAGATCGGTCGAAATCCCTTTTGGCTATTTTTGGTGAAATTTTCGAATTTATGGTGGATACAAGAAAAATTGGTGGGGAGGAGGGTAGTGGGGGTCAAATTCGTGTGAATATAGTTCTGGATACCAGATGATATGGAGTGGTTAGCTCCTAGGTGGCCCGATCTTCACGAATCGACGAAGAACATGAAGAACGAACGAAGAACGCGATGAACACGAGAGGGGGAAACGTGGGGAAATCATGGGAAAACGTGGGGAAAACAGAAGGGAGATAAATAGTGAGAACCGAAGGACCCCAAATCTCCCGTAAACTAAACCCCAAGGGCCGCCTACGGGACAATCGATCCAACCGAGCTCACCTTGATTGAAACCGCTTCACACCCGTAGCCGGTCCAGTACGCCAATAGAACCTCAAGGGTTAGTTGAGGAAGATTGGACAACTCCTAACTGAATCCCAAGGGGAGAGGATAGGTAGTTGTATGAATATTGATACGGTCCTAGATATGAATCATAGGAGTAGACTTGATACGATCCTAGGTACAACCATAGGAGTAGCCTCACAAGAGGGATACAAGAGCAATGCTCAAAGTTCTAATTTGATCTCTAACCCTAGATCTAGCTCGGGGGAGTCCTTATATAGCCAAGGGGTCGGAGTTGGTGGAAAAGGGGGTGAAATCCGTCCATTTGCGTGCAATCAGGGGGGGCCGGCCCTTGAGGCCGAGGTGTGAGCTGGGGCGCCCCCAGGGCACGGCGGCCTAGGGCTGAGGTGGCAGCCGACCTGGGGCATAGGTGGGGAAGGGGGGCCGGCCTGGAGGGGCCGGCCTGAGGCAGGGGTGGAGGCCGGACCCCTTCGAGGGATGGCCGGCCTGGTGCGTGGGAGGGCCGGCATGGAGAGGGGAGGAGGCCGGCCTGGCCGGGGCTTGAGGCCGAGGGGCTGTTTTCCCCCTTCTTCCTCCGTTCCTTCTTCTTCCTTCATGCAGTCTTCTCGGACTTCTTCCATGACTTCTTGGGCAACTTCTTGGGCACGTTCCTGGGCATCTTGAGCATCATCTTGGGGGTCCATGGTGGGTTCCAACCTAAGCACACAAAGGGCAATTCCATGAGGTAGCGCACCATTCACCAAGTCACCGAAAGCATGAAGCGTGAGGAGTGAGTTCACCTTATCATGTATTGCTTTCGCTCGTGATCTTGTCATTGGTCCACTTGGTGATGGGCTTGGTGCAATGGTGTGTGCTGCATCATAAGCATATGTATTTATGTATGATAGGTTTATTGATAACACAAACATGGATGGATGAGAGCATCAAGAAGAGCTAGAAAACAAGCATACAATGGGGAAGACAAGTGTGCACACATGGAGGAAGTCATGGAGATTGTTTCCCACAAGAGCTCAAGGAGTTAAAGGACCATCCACGCATTGGGTGATGATATGGGAGAAGCAAGGACATGTCCTAGGCTGTCCCTAACGTTTTTATTAGAGGACCTGCGAGTCCATATGGCTGGGCCCATGTTGGGTTTGGTTTGTAAAGGTTTGGGTGCAGCAAACCGTGTAGGAATAGGTTACGGGGCGCACCTCCCTCTCGGCCGCACCCCCTCCATCATATATACCTCTTAGCCCCGAAATTAGAGTTAGAACGAGTTAAAACATAAACCCTAGATTCCAGAATTGAACAATGTTCATCCAAATTCATCCCCACTAGTTTGGTGGTGTTAGCATTGAAAATTCTGCGTGCTATCCGCTGTTCCATTGGGAATTAGTAGATACAGGACCACTCATAGTCATTGATTACGTTGTGCAAGTGTGTGCACTTGAGAATATCCAAAGGGATTGAGAGTTGTTGCATTGGCAACAGGGATCAGCCGGAGAGGTTTCAGCAAGACACAATTTATCTATCAAGTTATCGAGAGTGCTCAACGAGAGTTTCCATTACGGTGACAGTTGAACAATTGCAGTTGGTTCCAAAAACATGTGATCCATTTAGGTTACCTACTTATGATGATGAACTTGTTATTACTCACCTAGTTTTTCTTCCTTTAACCATTTGGTGGCCATAAGGAGAAAATTTTATGTTCTGTGCTTCCTAGAGCATTTACTTGTTTTCATCTTTTGTTGGGACAAAAATGGTGCCATAGATATAAGGTTAATTTTGATAGCCATTATCCTGATGTACAATTCTTTTGGAACAATAAGATAAATTGGATAATACATGCATGTCTTAATTTTTTTTAGAAGGTTAGACATCGACCATTATTTTTGTCTCCTCAATTCCTAGAAATGCAAAGACTTGAACTCCTTGAAACGCAAAGACAAAACATTATATGGGGGATTCGAACATGAGAAGATATGGGAGGTTGTGTCTACTAATGTAATCATGTCTACTTCTAGTGTTGTTTCTAATGATGTGCAAGTTGCTTTTGAAGAAAGGGAGCCTATAGTACAACCTGCACCACCACTACCATCATTTACATTGGAGGAGCATGCCATTGTGCCTAGCATTGTTTATTGTGATATGCAGGTTACTCTTGAAGAAAGGGATCCATCACTAGTACAACCTGCATCACCACTTGAGATAGATGATTCAGTGCCTACTATATCTAAGGAGGATGTTATTTCCATTGGTGCTGCTTTGGAGCTGCCACTTGCAAGTACAACTTTTTGTGAGTCTACTAATGTGCTACTTAATTCTTGTGAGTTGATAACCACATATATTTCACCACCATGTGATAATTTGAATATTTCGAATTTTGAGCATGTGGTTTTGCTTACACATAAACAAGTTCTTGCTAAAATACCACCTAGTAATATTGTGTATTTCATCATGTTACATGAACCAATTACTGTGCAATATGCTATGAATAGGATTGCTGAAATTTCATATATCAATTCTAGCATATATACTACTTACTTCACTTTTAATTTGGTTGGTGACTATAACATGAATGAAATTTTTATGGTGGATCACATATGTATTACTTGTGATAAAATTGTCGAATTGAACATTGTGTTACCTTGGTTGAATTGTTTACAATTTGTTAAAACTGAGCATGATTATACACATAGATTTGATTTACAGCAACATTTGATAAGTACATATGCTACTGATTTATACTTCACTTATATTTACAAAATGAGTTGAAACTTACATGATGGTTATAATAAACATGATAATACAATTGAATGCACTACTACCACCAATTTTGATTATAGATCTTCTGTGAGAACACTTGGTTTGATATTAAACAATAAGAATTTATACATAAATGTTTCTATTTATGATCCTGATTATATGAGCTTCACTTATACTTGTAATTGTGATTGCTATTTTATGAGATGCTATTTGTTTTCATATTACACTTATGTGCTAAATACATGCAATTTTCTTTGCTTTATGTCATGTGGGAATAATTATCCTATCCATAACAATGATGCACCCCATTATAGATATATGTATTGTGCATACACATTGTTCTTTTTGTTTCTTCCATGTTTAGATTACCACAAGCCGAGGACGTATTTTCATGAAGAAAGGGAGGATGATATAGATATTATAGGGGTACATGGTGATTGTTCATGCTTGAGTTGGAAGGAAATATTAAAGTTAATTGATGATTACTATAAGGTGAAATTCTTCTTAATGGATTGTGTTGTTTGTGTTTATAAGAATGTTATACTACCTAAGCATATGTATTTATGTATGATAGGTTTATTGATAACAATGGAGGAGAGCATCAAGAAGAGCTGGAAAACACGCATGCAATGGGGGAAAACAAGTGTGCACACATGGAGGAAGTCATGGAGATTGTTTCCCACAAGAGATCAAGGAGTTAAAGGAGCCATCCACGCATTGGGGGATGATATGGGAGCAGCAAGGACATGTCCTAGGCTGTCCCAAACGTTTTTATTAGAGGACCTGCGAGTCCATATGGCTGGACCCATGTTGGGTTCGGTTTGTAAAGGTTTGGGTGCACCAAACAGTGTAGGAATAGGTTAGGGGGAGCACCTCCCTCTTGGCCACACCCCCTCCATCATATATACCTCTTAGCCACGAAATTAGAGTTAGATCCAGTTAAAACATAAACCCTAGATTCCAGAATTGAACAATGTTCATCTGAATTTATCCCCACCGGTTTGGTGGTGTTACCATTGCAAATTCTGCGTGCTATCCGATGTTCCATTGGGAATTAGTAGATACAGGACCAGTCGTAGTCATTGATTATGTTGTGCAGGTGTGTGGAGTTGAGAATATCCGATGGGATTGAGAGCTGTTGCATTGGCATCAGAGATCAACCGGAGAGGTTTCAGCAAGACACAATGTATCTGTCAAGTTATCGAGAGTGTTCAACGAGAAGATCGGGCAACCCCTTATGACCGACGATGCAAACACATTTAGTTTGCATTGGCCTACTTGTCTTTCCGTGTTAATTACGGAGTTGCATCTCAGGCACTTATGTCTAGCTGCAACAAATATCATCACTAGTGTGTCTATATTATTTTGTTTTACACAATGGACAATGTCTTCGAATAAATTTCAGACTCTACAACACCGGACAAGAAAGTAGGAATAGAGGTAATAACCAAATCAAGTTATCTATAAAAACATGGTTTGGTACATGCACACTAGACTCTAAGAAACAACTCTTTACTGTCAAAGTTCAGAGTAAAATTTAGATTAACTTGGATACTTGTGCATGCACGTTGCTAGAAGCGTGCTCCATCATGATGCATCTACGCTGAGTCCTCGTTAGTACATGCACGCACGTGTATCTGGTCTTCCATCTCCGGGATATATGTACTTACGCATGACGCTTGAGGTATGCCCGACACTTCGCATAATTTACTACACCATCTGTTATATAATATAATACTCCCTCCATTCCATAATGTAAGATGTTTTAGATGTTTTACATGTTGTCTAGATTCAGACCAAAATAAGTGAACACATATACTAAAATGTGTCTACATACATGTGTATATATGTGAATGTGGGAATGATCTAAAACATCTTATACTATGGAATGGAGGGAGTATGTTTTAGGTGTTTCATATGTTGTCTAGATTCTCACCAAAATGGATGGACATATACACTAAAACATGTTTAGATACATGTGTGTAATGTGAATGCGAAAAATGTCCAAGACATCGTATATTGTGAAACGAAGGGGGTAAGTACGTAGAGGCCCGGTTCTGAGATATTAGGGGACGGGACAAAATTAGAATATCAGCCCCTTTGGAAAAAAGACTAATATCCCTATAAACAAATTCACTAACAATGGTCCGATTGGTATGAACAAAAAGATAATTAGAAGCATATCTTCTCTCAAATCATGTCATCCGGTAGCCACTGGGCGAGGACCTATGGATTCAGGTTATGCCCGGTTGTTGGCGGTCGTGCGGGCTATTTACAGCCGGGGTGGGTGGCTTAACGCACGACGACTTGATGCGTAAACTTGTTCGTCTTATTTTTGTATGGCTAATCTTTGTGGCCAACTTGAGTGATTCGTGAATTGTAATTATCTACATCTTTGGATATTTTGTCTTTAATAAAAAACCGGTTGTGTGCATCAAATTGATGCAGAGGCCGGGGCAGAGGCTCCCATTTCAAAAAAAAATCGGTAGCCACTGGGCGTGTTGCATTCTCTCTTTTTTGGCATGGCTATGTGGGGGCGGATGATGCGGTGTCTCTGCCCAAATGCATAGGAGGTCAAGCGTTGGTCGCATGTAGCCTGGACTATGGTGCGGCCACCACCTCCTAGCACAAGTAGGACTGCTCCCTCCCCTTTGGCAAGCCTTTCTATCCCTCCCACTATATAAAGGATCCCAATGCTAAAAGCAAAACACATAATTGGCTCTTAAACTCCTCTTTCTCTAGTAGAATTAGAGGGTCTAATTAGATTTTCTAATTAGAGCCCCTCTAATTGAATTATACACTCTTCTAATTGGGTTCAGAGTTCTACTCTCCCGATTAGATCTAACTCTTCTCTCTCATGTGTTGAGAACTTCCAGACTCATATAGCTCTAATCACAGTTGATTAGAGCTACCAATTAGCAACGCCGGAAGGCTGTCTCTCTTTGTTGCTGTCGAGTCCTGGACGGTGGAGCGCTGACGGGTTGAAACGAGAATACACGTGCACACCATAAGAGGGATTGCACGTGTGATCCTTGACGAGGGAGGCTTGCCGACATCCTTGCAACTGAGCCTAGTTGTCAGGATCTATGATTGTTCAGATCTCACTAGTGGAAACAGGGCCTTTTGTCCCGGGTCGTAAGGGCCATTTGTCCCGGTTGCGCAACCGGGATGGGCTAGCCGGGACAAATGGCCCTCCCCATTGGTCCCGGTTGTGCCAGCACCCGGGATGGTAAGGCTGGCCCACGTGGCGACTCTGGGCCAGGGACCGCGAGGGAGTTCGTCCCGGTTCGTTTTAGGGACCGGGATGGATGCCTTCTTAAAAAAAGAATAAAGTCCGCCCATTTTCCCTGCCGCGGCAGGTTTTTTTTGTTCGTTTTTTTTTTCTCCTGCCTCGCAATCGCCAACCGGCCTCCCCTTCCCCAACCGCTCCAGGCCCACGTCTTTAATTAAGCCCACTGACACATTTTTTAGTCAAAAAGGCCCACTGGCCCGCGTCTTTTATTTATGGACAGTCAACGGTTCGAAGGGCCCACTGGCCCGCGTCTGTTATTATGGCCAGTCAACAGGGGCCACTGGCCAGCGGCCTGGTGGCTGGTTCGCCTGGTCCATTAAACTAAGACCGAAGGACGGTCAAAGGGCCGCTGTCCGCCTCGTCTTCCCGCCCCGCCTCGTCTTCCCGCCCCGCCTCGGCTTCCCACGCCCCACTCCCCACGCGCCACGCCTCGGCTCCCCGCATTCATGGCCGCCTGCAACCGCCGCCACGTTCAGGCCGCCGGTTGGCATGCCAGCCCACCCCGGGTCCTTTTTAAAGCCCCCCCGCCGCCCGTACAACCCACCCACCCCGGACGCGTCCCTGGCAAAGCAACCCTAGCCGCCACCATGTCCCGCTGGTTCTCGAACTCTGGCAAGCGCCCAAGGAACGACGACGGAGGCTCGTCGAGCGGCGCAGGCCGCATCCCGCCCCCGCCGGCGGAGGCCTTCGGCTACGGCCCTGGAGGTGTCCGCCTCGGCGGGGTGCCACGCGTCCCCGCGCCACCACCGGCTGCACGCCCGCCGCCCCGCGCCGCGCCCCCGGGCAAGCGGTTCCGCCGGTACGTCCGGGTGGACGAGGCGGAGTGGCACTGGAACAATGCCACTCCGGTGTTCTACAACGACGTGCACCTCCCGGACGGCTGGCACCTGAATCCCCAGCGGATCCCAGTGCCGCCGGCCCCGACCGGCGCGGCGCTGCTCGAGGAGATCGAGCGCCGGCGCGAGCTCCTGCCGGCCCCCGTCCGCAGGGAGCGGATGTACGCGCGCGGCTCCCCCTACTGGGCCGCCTGGCTCGAGCAGGAGCACGAGCAGCGCCGCCGCTCCTTCATCCCCGCCCCCCTCGAGGCCAACGTGGACGACTACCCCCCGCCAGCGCCCGGCCGGGAGAGGGAGCTATGGCTCCTCGTGGACGAGCCGGAGGACTTCTCCGGGGAGCAGGACCCCGAGCTCCGGGCCGAACTGGAGGAGGCCTGCGAGCGCTCCCGCCGCTCCCTCATCGACGACGAGATCCTGCGGTGGAAGCGTGTCGTGGCCGCCGCCGCCGCCGACGCCGCTGCCATGCCACCGCCGCCGCCACCCCCTAACGAGCCTGCCATCCCCTGGTGGCAGGCCATGAACGCCGAGCTGGAGGCGTCCGACGACATGCCGGAGCCGCAACCGCTCCCACCAGGCCTGGAGTATGGCATGACCTGGGCCTGGACCGGCTGCGTTTGGGCGCCGGGGTCGCCGGAGCAGGAGGAGGAGCTGCCCCCGCCGCCGCCGCTGCCACAGGAGGTGCTGCCCCCGCCGCCGCCGTACGCGCCCCCGATGCCCCCCCCCCCCCCGGCGAGCCCGGCCCAGCCGCCTGCCCACCTGTGGCAGCCACCCGCCTATGTACACCTCTCCGACGACGAGGACGACTAGGTCGCCGCCGTCCCCCTATTCTATATAGACAACGCCCCTAGCTACCCCCCCAAGAAACGGCCGGCCCGCCTGTGGCCGCGCCGCCGCCCCTTATGCAAGTACGGCCGGCCGCCTGTGGCCGCGCCGCCCCTATGTAAGCAAGGCCCCTAGCCCTATTTTAATATAAGTTGTGTTCCCCTAATCTACTGTGCCCCTAGTCCATCCCCGCCGGCGTTCCGCCGGCGAATCTGTCCACTCGTTCCCGCCGCCGGCAGGGCTTCGCCCAGCCATATCCACTCGTGCCCGCCCCTGGGGTGTCCACTCGGCCTGGAGAGAGGGCCGCGCTTTTTTATACACTTGGGACTTTAGTCCCGGCCCGTGCCACCAACCGGGACTAGAGCCCTTTGGTCCCGGTTGGTACCACGGCCCGGGACCAAAAACAAATTTCGAATTTCGGTGGCACCTCTGCGCGCCCAAAATTTTTTAGCGCCAAAATTTGAAAAGTGTTAAGTTTGCACATTAACAACTTTTATATACTTCCAAATTTGACAAAAATTCCAACATGAAAAATGCTAGAATTTGCAAAACTAATTTAAATCCATTTTTCGTTTAACTAAATAATTATTCTAACTATTGAAACTATTAATTATTTTTTCATTTGTATATAATTTGAATATAAATTATGGAAATTATGGATGTAGCCTATTTCTTGAGCAGCTGCACAGAAGTGCTTAGAATCCACAAACTCCGGCTCTGTGTCATACAAATTTCTGGAAATTTCCACCCATACACTTTTTGGAGCTAGGGCCTCATTTTCATAGTAGAAGTAGGGTGGCTTGTTCATCCTCTAGAGTCGATGTCAGTCCTGGCTGCTTGTCCATCCTCTACAGTCTGCTCTGCTCCGCTCTACTGCTCCTTGCGGCTCAGGTTGGTAACGGTCCATGTTTGCGTATGCTTTGTGAACTTATGGTTTGATTTGAGAATTTCAAAACTTTGATTTGATAATCTTTTGGCCGGAAGCACCTAGCAATATCTTTTAAACCTTGTTTCTCTCCCTATGCTATTTGTACTTCTCATCGGCTCTAATGTTTCTCTACCTGATTCTACTTCTCCTCTGCCTAGTTTACAGATGTTTGCTCTTTTCTGTAGATGTTTCTACACTGTAAAATGGGCATGTCCCAGTAGTGGTGATCAGCGCCTTGTCTGCATGTTTCGCAGGACATGTCCATTTTACAGTGTAGAAACATCTACAGAAAAGAGCAAACATCTGTAAACTAGGCAGAGGAGAAGTAGAATCAGGTAGAGAAACATTACAGCCGATGAGAAGTACAAATAGCATATGGAGAGAAACAAGGTTTAAAAGATATTGCTAGGTGCTTCCGGCCAAAAGATTATCAAATCAAAGTTTTGAAATTCTCAAATCAAACCATAAGTTCACAAAGCATACGCAAACATGGACCGTTACCAACCTGAGCCGCAACGAGCAGTAGAGCAGAGCAGAGCAGACTCTAGAGGATGAACAAGCAGCCAGGACTGACGTTGACAGATATATATCCGAGCGGTGGACAGTCCCTGGCCAAGCAGAAGCAACTGCATCCCCTATCGATGTAAAGCAGTCAGTCAAAACTTTTTTGGGTTGTTTATGGTGATTAACTCCAATGAATAACAATAGAGGCCTGCCATAATCACTTGTTCTATACCGTGTGTCAACACATACTACATCTCGAAAGTAGTTATAATCCTGCAATATCTGTCTCGGCAATCTCAATTAAAGTGCCAGTTTGTGTCTGATCCCACCAACCCCTCAAAATCCTCCTATTAACTTCACCTATCTCAACTGAAATCACTGTCTTCATGTAGATGCCAAGCCTGTGCAAAGCTATCTCTCCTCCTCCAATACCGGAGAATAAGGACACCACATTAACACCATTGGGAAACATGTTCTTCAACACCGACAAGTGGCAACCCACAGTATCAATTTGGAATGAATTGCATTCCGTGTACGCTATCATTAGTGAGAGACTTCACGTCGGCAATCTCAATTAAAGTGCCAGTTTGTGTCTGATCCCACCAACTCCTCAAAATCCTCCTATTAACTTCACCTATCTCAACTGAAATCACTGTCTTCATGTGGATGCCAAGCCTGTGCAAAGCTATCTCTCCTCCTCCAATACCGGAGAATAAGGACACCACATTAACACCATTGGGAAACATGTTCTTCAACACCGACAAGTGGCAACCCACAGTATCAATTTGGAATGAATTGCATTCCGTGTACGCTATCATTAGTGAGAGACTTCACGTCGGCAATCTCAATTAAAGTGCCAGTTTGTGTCTGATCCCACCAACTCCTCAAAATCCTCCTATTAACTTCACCTATCTCAACTGAAATCACTGTCTTCATGTGGATGCCAAGCCTGTGCAAAGCTATCTCTCCTCCTCCAATACCGGAGAATAAGGACACCACATTAACACCATTGGGAAACATGTTCTTCAACACCGATCAATACAAATTATTGGTCAAACTTGCACCTACTCCATTCATAATCACATAATATGTATAAATATCATTTTGGTTAACAAAATCTCGTTCATACTACGTTATAAGAACTATGATCATGTATTCCACGTTTATTATTACACATCACCAACAACATCCCTATCTAGTCTTCTGAATTTTCTTCGTGTCCCTTGCTTATGATCGCTTCGGCCGTAACCATGGAGCATCTTCATTATTTAACGGGATGGTGGGGTCAGATTTCACTGTGAAGGGTGGAATTTCAACAAACTTATTATAATCTTCTGACATGTCTGTCGTGTCCTCGATTCCCACAATGTTTCTTTTCCCTGAGAGAACTATGTGACGCTTCGGCTCATCGTATGATGAAATTGTTCCCTTATTTTTTCTTTTCTTCGGTCTGGAAGACATGTCCTTCACATAGAAGACCTGAGCCACATCATTGGCTAGAACGAATGGTTCGTCATTGTAACCAATACAGTTGAGATCCACTGTTGTCATTCCATAAAGCGGGTCTACCTTTACCCCTTCTCCATTCAGGTTGACCCATTTGCACTTGAACAAAGGGACCTTAAAAGAAGGTCCATAGTCAAGTTCCCATATCTCCTCTATGTAACCATAGTATGTGTCAGTTTTTCCATTCTCGTTTGTTGTATCAAAGCGGACACCACTGTTTTGGTTGGTGCTCTTCTTATCTTGGGAGCTCGTGTAAAATGTATTTCCATTTATCTCGTACCCTTGAAAACTCCCAATAGTCGAAGATGGTGACCCTGCCAACATGTATAGCTGATCTTCAACAGTGGTGTCATTTATAAGACGTGTTTGCAACCAACTTCCGAAAGTCTCCATGTGTTCGCGTTTAATCCATGAGTCATCCTTCCCCGGGTTTGCAGACCGTACAATATTCTTGTGTTCCTCGACATACGTAGCCATGAACATAGAATTTTGTAGAACTGTGTAGTGTGCTTTGGTCAAAGAATGCCCGTCCCTAGGTATCATTGTTTTCTTTCCCAGCGTTCCTTTTCCCCTCAGTCTCCCCTCATGCCGCGATTCAGGAACACCAATTGTCTTAAGGTCAGGAATAAAGTCAACACAGAACCCAATGACCTCCTCTGTTCCATAGCCCTTCGAGATGCTTCCTTCTGGCCTAGCACGGTTATGAACATATTTCTTCAAGACTCCCATGAACCTCTCAAAGGGGAACATATTGTGTAGAAATACCGGACCAAGAATATGAATCTCTTCACATAGGTGAACCAGGAGATGAGTCATAATGTTGAAGAAGGATGGTGGGAACACCAACTCAAAACTAACAAGACACTGGACCACATCCCTCTGTAATCTTGTCAGACTTTCTGGATCGATTACCTTCTGAGATATTGCGTTCATGAATGCACATAGCTTCACAATGGGTACTCGAACATTTTCCGGTAGAAGCCCCCTCAATGCAATCGGAAGCAATTGCGTCATAATCACGTGGCAGTCATGAGACTTCAGGTTTTGGAATTTTTTCTCTGCCATGTTTATTATCCCCTTTATATTCGACGAGAAGCCAGACGGAACCTTGATACTGTAAAGGACTTCAAAGAATATTTCCTTCTCTGCTTTAGTAAGAGCGTAGCTGCTTAAGGAATGGCGCCCTGTATCTGTGTGCTTGTTGCTTGGGTCTTTCATACGTTGCTGGTCCTCCCGTGCTTCAGGCGTATCTTTTGACTTCCCATACACGCCCAGGAAGCATAGCAGATTGACACATAGATTCTTTGTCACGTGCATCACGTCGATCGAAGACCGGACATCTAAAACTTTCCAATAGGGTAGCTCCCAAAATATAGATTTCTTCTTCCACATGGGTGCCCGCTTATCAGGGCCGTACGGAACTGGTTGGCTGCCAGCAGCCTTACCAAAGATTACTTCTAGGTCCTTGACCATATCGAATATATCATTACCACTACGGAGCTCAGGCTTCTTTCGGTTATCTGCCTCACCTCTGAAATGCTTCCCTCCTTTTTTCCTTAAGGGATGCTTGATCGGAAGAAATCTACGATGCCCCAGGTATACAACCTTTTTACATTTATCCAAAAAAACACTGTCAGTCTTATCTAAACAGTGTGTGCATGCATTGTATCCCTTGTTTGTATGACCGGAAATGTTACTAAGAGCTGGCCAATCATTGATGGTCACGAAAAGCAACGCCCGTAGGTCAAATGGCTTTTGTTCGTTCTCATCCCACACACGTACACCTGGTTTGCCCCACAGTTCTAAGAGTTCTTCCACTAATGGCCTTAGATACACATCAATGTCGTTGCCAGGTTGCCTCGGGCCTTGGATGAGAACTGGCATCATAATGAACTTGCGCTTCATGCACAACCAAGGAGGAAGGTTGTACATACATAGAGTTACAGGCCAAGTGCTATGACTGGAGCTCTGCTCCCCAAAAGGATTAAAGCCATCTGTACTTAGACCAAACCATAAGTTTCTCGCCTCTCCTGCAAAGTCTGGAAAGTCTCTCTCGATCTTTCTCCACTGCGATCCATCGGCGGGGTGCCTCAACTTTCCATCTTTCTTACGGTCTTTGTCGGATATATACCGAATAGGGGTATAGAAGATGGTAGACAAAAGAGCTGGACTACCAGGGTGGCCTGCAAGGTAATGGACTTAGGTCCATTGGGCGGCCCAGTAGTCCGACGCGTAGAAGCCGGATTCTAGAAGAACCCGGATCACGGCCCGCGTGATCTGGCTTGGAGGAGAAGACGGATTCCTTACTTTCCAAGTTACAAGTTAAACGTAGTCTTCTAGGTTTCTGGTTCTGTAAGCCCTAATCCGGCTATTATATAAAGCCGGACGGGAGATAGATTTGATAAGTTCAATAAGTTCAATAAGTTCCTTTAGTCCAAGGTTCTAGGTTCTAGCTCAAGCCTTGCGCAACTCGCCGGGAAGTTCATCCTCGTCGAGTAGCTAGATCTATTCCCTTACATTGTAACCTTATTATACGGGCTTTAGTCCCTCATAGTGAGAAGTGCAGGAGTAGGTACGCCGTACTGTCGCGACGTACCGAACCTGGGTAAATCCCGTGTTCTGTGTTTACTACGCTATCCCGTTACCCCACGTCTCTACCGTAGTCTCATGGCACCCCAGTCTATGAAAACTACTACGATGTCTCGACAGTTGGCGCCCACCGTGGGGCAAACGACGTCAGGCGTGAAGTTCCGATCTGGGATTTTAGGCGGAATCGGAAGATCGATCACTGTCGGAAGCTTGGAATTCGACAACGACGTCGGGCGCTTCCTCGACAACGGATCCTACATCCCGGCGCAAAACCATCTGGTAAGTGCCTGCGTTTTACCGATTGGATCTGCAAATATCTTTATCGGATTAACCGCGGAAGCAATGGGGTTTTGCGGTGAAAGCAATTATCTCCCACCCGCCCTATACCCAGTCGAAGACGACTATGATGCCGGATTTTGCTCAGATCGCCGACAAAACAGTGATACCCACTTTATCGGCATGGTGCAATCCGAGATCGCCGAAAACACGGATGACGGAAATCCCGTGCAAGAGGCAGACAACAATACACCCGTCCCAGAGACGGAAGAACCAATACCCGTCACAGAGACGGAAGATCCGACATCTGTCAACCAGACGATGAACTCGGAAACAGAGTCCGTGCTTGCCGCCATTGAGGCGAGACTGGAGTCGGAAACCGGATCGGATAACTTTTCCGAAGACGAAGATGACGATGCCTTCGTACGAAAAGTTAAATCCTTTCAAGAGGGATTCCATGAAGTGCTAATGGCAAAACCAGCCGATACAACGGGTGCCGATAGCCAGGAAAGCCCTAAAACCCCTCCGCCAGCAGAGGAGAGGGAAGACGGAGAAACTTCTCCGATATTTCCTAATGTCAAGGAGATGACAGAGGATGAACCTGTCAAAAAACCTCCCTCTTCCAAGAAAAAGCACCGTGCTTCTAAAAAACTCCAGTACAAACTCCGGAAGAAAAAGTCAGCTGATCTCGCTGATGAAAACCTGGAAGTTGGAGATGTTAGTGGCACAAAGCCTACGGAAAAGAAATCTAAGGAAATCACTGCTCCGCCAATGACAGAACTGGAAGAGCAGGAACTATTACAAACTCCAGTGGGACCCAATGAACCCCCTGAGATGCTGGAAGCCAGGAGACAAGCTTTCCAACGGCAACAGCAACAACTGCTTAGATCTCGGCAACACCTCCAACAAACCCATAATGACATCAAAATTATGAAGGAGGAAATTGAGGAGTACGAGAGAAAGCACAGATCTGTCTTAAAACCTACAAGGTTACCCGGAATTACAAAACCGGAAGAACTGCCGCCGAAAGAAAGGTTCTATAACCCATCTTGGCAAAAGCAGTTAAACGGCAAAGATGCTAAGGGCGAACCAATATACAAAACCGCAGCTGAAAATGCGGAAGCAGCGTTCGCCATCTTGAACAATGATCTGTACTCCAACGGGGAAAAACTCCAAGGGGTGTATGCCTTCCTAGGAAAAGCATTACAGCAGCAACAGCGAGGACAAGAGCGATCTGGGAGGCTGCATGATAATTCCGC
The DNA here is from genome assembly GCA_028641055.1 of Alopecurus myosuroides. NCBI lineage: Eukaryota > Viridiplantae > Streptophyta > Magnoliopsida > Poales > Poaceae > Alopecurus > Alopecurus myosuroides. The sequence goes on along the minus strand of CM054063.1, from coordinate 102,724,553 downwards.
CCTCTGCAAAACTGTTACTTGCGCTGCTGGAGCACCTGGGCCGGAAGAACCCGGAGATTCGGATAAAAAAGAGGATCCGAGAAAAGACAAGAAAAACCCCGACAACCGGGACGCAGCGTCTAGAACCGGACCTCATCTCCCGAAAGATGGATATAAACCACACGATCGGGAAGACAAACACCGGAACGACGGCAAAATAATGCCACCTCCGAGAAACCCAGCTGAAAAAGCTGGAAGATACGATACACCTCACAGGCGTGAAAGATCTCGGACACCGCCCAAAGATAAGGAAAGATACAGGAGCAGGACTCCACCTAATCCCAGAGGGCGTGACAACGGTAGAGATAGAGATAACCTCGGAAAAACGCGTCCGCGTAACAATGGGAAAGAAAGGAGTAGATCCCCTTCTGTCCATTCAGCCGGGAGATATTCTGCGCATATTGACAGAGCAGAAAAGGATGATCTATACTTTGGTCCTAAGTGTTTCACTGACAGGATCCGAAGGATAACCCTGCATTCTGGCTTTGCCAAAGTTGGTCCAACCTACCAAAAATATACCGGCAGTACAAACCCGGATACCTGGCTTTCAGATTATTACACAGCCGTCCAGATCAACAACGGGACAGACCTGGAAGCTGTCAAGTTTCTTCCCCTAATGTTGCTAGACGGAGCCAGAGATTGGATTAATGGTTTACCATCAAGAACTGTCGACAGTTGGGATGATATGGCGAGAGTATTTACTCAGCATTTTCGAGGAACGTACAAACGCCCAAATAGCATCAATCAGCTAAACCGTTGCACCCAATTTGAAGACGAACCATACGTGGATTTCATCTCCAGATGGACTGCAATGAAGAATAGTTGCTCTGGGGTAACTGACGTACAAGCAATGCATGCTTTCGTCAATGGCCTAAAACCCGGACTTGTACCGTTCATGGTTGGCTCCAAAAAGCACAAAGATCTCGGATCTATGCTTACAACCGCTAATGAGCATGCTGCAGCCGAAGACGATATCAGAGCAAGAGGAGGCAATATTGAGTCACTGATACTGGCCAAGAAAACACCTCGTTCTGATAAAAAAGGAACCCCGGAGTCAACAACAAAGCCCAAGGAGGTTAACTTAGCCTTTGGAGGAGAAAAAGGGAACAAGTGGAAAGGCCGCAGTCCGGATCCCATCAATTACACTCCTGAGGAATGGGAGAGAATTAAGTCGGAACCCTGCGTCCACCACTCTCAATTTGGGAAGCCAACCCACACGAACGCGCAATGCCGGCTAAACAAGCATATGAAAGGCAATGCAGGATCCGGAAATAAAGGGAAGGGCTCCAAGAGGAAACCTGCCAAACAAAAGCCAGAAGCTGAAAAAGAAGACAGTGAATCGGACACTGATGATAAAATCCAGGAACAACAGCGAAAAGGAGAACCCAAATTTCCGAGAGTTGACGGAGAAGCAATGCTAACTTTCCTAGCAACCCCGTCAGCAAAGGTGGCCAAAAGGACACTTCGAGAAATAAACGCGGTTGTTCCTGCAACCCCAAAATTCTTGAAGTATTCCAACACACCGATAATCTGGGATCAGTCTGATCATCCCGGAAATATCCCTGAACCCGGCACACAAGCTCTTGTTGTAAGCCCTATTGTTCAAAACACTAGGCTAAGAAGAGTGCTGATGGACGGAGGATCCAGCATCAATATAATGTACCTGGATACACTGAAGCACTTGAAGATATCCGAGTCCCAGCTCAATTACAGCAATATACGCTTCCATGGCATTGTCCCTGGCAGGCAAGCACGGTCCCTAGGAGAAATTTCCCTAGATGTCACCTTCGGAGATAAAGATCACTTCCGGCAGGAAAAAGTATCCTTCGAAGTTGTGCCGTTCGAGAGCGTGTATCACGCAATACTCGGACGTCCGGCTTTCGCCAAGTTTATGGCAAGATCTTGCTATATCTACAACAAGCTGAAGATGCCAGGACCCAAAGGAGGAGTAATCACCATTGCCGGTGATTTCAAGCTGGCAAACGAGTTGGAGAAGCAAAACGCCCTTTGCGCTCAAAGAGTTATAGCTCAGGAAGAATTAAAGGAGTTAGCCAAGGAGGTATCGCCGAAAGAAATGCCGGCAGGAAAAGAAACTCGGAAGCCAACAGATAGCTTCAAGGCATCCGAGAATACAAGACAGGTAATCCTAGACCCCAAAGATCCGACAAAATTCGTCGTTGTAGGGACTGGGATGACCGACAAATAGGAAGGCGAGCTCATCAAGTTCCTCCGTGAGAACTGGGACATTTTTGCTTGGTGTCCAGCTGACATGCCAGGCGTACCCAGGGAACTTGCTGAGCACCAACTCAAGGTTATTCCCGGATCAAAACCCGTCAAACAAGGTCTCCGTCGATTTGACGGAAGAAGACGGAAGGCTATTGGCAAGGAAATTATCCGGCTTTTAGCAGCGGATTTCATCAAGGAGGTAATCCATACTGACTGGTCCGCAAATCCGGTATTAGTACCGAAGAAAGACACAACTGCACTCAGAATGTGTATAGATTACACAGGATTGAACAAGTTATGTCCGAAAGATAGGTTTGCGCTGCCGCGAATCGATCAAATAATAGATGCCACTGCAGGCTCTGAGCTTTTATGCTTTTTGGATGCATACTCCGGGTACCACCAAATACGCATGAAAAAGGAAGATCAAATCAAGACTTCTTTTATAACCCCGTACGGGACGTATTACTACGTAACCATGCCTTTTGGCCTGAAGAACGCAGGTGCAACATACCAGCGTTGCATGCAACGTTGTTTGCATAGTCAGATTGGAAAAAACGTCCATGTTTACGTGGACGATATTGCTGTCGTAACCAAGGAAAAAGATACACTCCTTGAGGACTTGCGAGAAACCTTCGAAAACTTGCGCACTTACAAGATGAAGTTGAATCCATCTAAGTGCGTATTCGGGGTCCCCTCAGGAAAACTTCTAGGTTTCATCGTTTCTCACAGAGGAATAGAAGTGAACCCGGAAAAGATCAAGGCAATCTTGAATATCTCAAAGCCTACATGTGTAAAAGATGTCCAAAGATTGACGGGTTCCGCTGCAGCCGTCAGCAGATTCATTAGTCGGCTGGGGGATAAAGCCTTGCCACTATACAAACTGTTAAAGAAATCCGACAAGTTTGAATGGACAGAAGAGGCCGACGCAGCGTTAACCCAGTTAAAAGAAACCTTGATGAACGCCCCCATCTTGGCATCTCCCAAAGATGAAGAACCCATGTTGTTATACCTTACGGCTACTAGTCGGGTTATCAGTACGGTAATCGTTGTGGAACGGGCAAAAGAAGAGCAAAGCATACCAGATCAACATCCGGTATACTACATAAGCGAAGTTTTTTCCGAATCCAAACAAAGATACCCGCACTATCAGAAACTGGCATATGGCGTATTTTTCGCATCCAGAAAGCTGCGCCATTACTTCCAAGGACATTCCATAACAGTGGTATGTAAAGCACCACTAGGAGATATTATAAACAATGCGGAGGCAACCGGCCGAGTAGCTAAATGGGGCATCGAGCTGGCAGCCTTCGACATTAAGTATCAGCCAAGAACGGCAATAAAATCCCAGGTTTTGGCAGATTTCGTCGCCGACTGGACAGAAGCAATGGAAAATACACCGATGCCAGAGTCCGAGTACTGGATCATGCACTTTGACGGATCTAAGATGAAAGAAGGAGCTGGAGCCGGCGTAGTTCTAAAATCTCCCAAGGGAGACACAATGGAGTACGTATTGCAAATACACTTCAACGCCAGTAATAATGTAGCAGAATACGAAGCCTTGCTTCATGGCTTGCATATTGCAAAAGAAATAGGGGTAAAACGCATCTTGTGTTACGGAGACTCGGATTTGGTACAGCATCAGCTCAACCAAACCTGGGACGCGAAAAGCCCCATAATGGCCGAATATCGGAGAACGGTGGATGAGTTTGCCATCTGTTTCTTCGGGTTCGAAGTCCTTCACATAAAAAGGGAGGAAAACTGGAACGCGGATGCGTTAGCCCGCATGGGATCAGAGAGAGTAACAACTTTACCACCAGGGGTATTCGTCCAGCATTTGCACGAACCATCCATCAAAGGTGGAGACGTCGATTACCCTTTAGCATCTGAAACAATTGAAGTCATGTTCGTTAAACCGGATTGGACAATCCCGTACCTAAACTTCTTAGTCAATCAGAAGTACCCGGAAGGAGCAGATGAAGTCCTGCAAAGGCAAATACAACGTCGATGCAAAGGATATGTAGTAATCAACGACCACTTATACAAACGCAGTACTTCTGGAGTTTTTCTGCGGTGTATTTCACCAGAGGAAGGAAGAGAAATATTGCAAGAAATCCATGCCGGCGATTGCGGACATCATGCTCAATCAAAAAGCATAGTCAAAAAAGCATTCCGCGCAGGGTTTTTCTGGCTAACAGCCAAGACAGACGCCGAACGCATAGTGAATACATGCGAAGGATGTCAATATTATGCTAAGCAGACCAATTTGCCGGCCCAAGCATTAAAAACTATCCCTATCACTTGGCCGTTTGCGGTCTGGGGGCTAGACATGATGGGACCGTTCAAAACTGCAAGAGGTGGACTTACACATCTACTTGTAGCAGTAGATAAGTACACAAAATGGGTGGAGGCTAAACCCATCAAAAAGCTGGATGGCGTGACTGCCAGAAATTTCATTATTGATTTAGTAATGAGGTATGGCGTCCCACACAGCATAATAACTGATAACGGGACAAATTTCTCCATTGGGGAGTTGGCAAAATACTGCCAACAAACGGGAATTCGCTTGGATCTTGCATCTGTGGCGCACCCGCAATCTAATGGACAGGTTGAAAGAATGAACAGCTCAATCCTGCAAGGAATACGCCCAAGACTCGAAACTCCTCTTCATAGAGCAGCCGGAGCATGGGTAGAAGAACTACCTTCCGTGTTATGGAGTATTCGAACGACGCCAAACAGGTCAACCGAGCAAACCCCGTTCTTCCTAGTTTATGGTGCGGAAGCCATGCTTCCAACGGACATGATCCATGATAGTCCAAGAGTGCAAAATTTTGATGACTCAGATGCCGAAGAAGCACGACAGGATGCTGTCGATCTCCTAGAAGAGGAAAGAGAACTTGTGCTTCAAAGATCCGCCATCTACCAGCAAGGTTTACGACGTTATCATAGTCGGAAAATCAGGCATCGCTCTTTTAAAGAAGGCGACTTGGTGCTGAGATTGGTGCAGCAAAGAAAGCACAAATTGGCCCCAGTATGGGAAGGACCATTTGTCATCAGTAAAGCCATGAAGAATGGATCATATTATCTTGTCGACATTCGAGATACGGAGGATGATCCCAAAAAGCCGAATCGCAAAAGAAAGAGAAAAATAGATGCTGAACTAGGAGAGACAAATAGGCCTTGGAGTATCCAGCAATTACGTCCCTTCTACACTTAGTTCAATTTCTATGTAAACATCTTTTGAGATCATGAAATAAAGTTATCGGAATTCATATTCATTATAAGTACAAAATATTTCCGCTTTTTCTATTTCCCAATGATCTTACAAATACTCAATGTTGACCCGAATTGTGCCTGCGTGCTCGGTGTTTAAAAGCTGAATGACCCGACCTGTTAAAGGTTAAAGGAAACTCGGATTGTGCCTGCGTGCCCAAGTTTCAGAACAGTTCCTTATTTTCTCTAAGTCTTATCTGATCGTGCGTATGCTGGGTTACTGGAACTAGTTAGTAAAAATGCCTTTAGCATGATTCATGTTTTCGAGTTTCAAAACTGCTTGGTTCGTCCCCAGTTACTCGGCATAACGATTCATAGTGCTATTTGAGCCATTTCAAACACTAAGAACAGTTAAAGCATGTATACCAGATTACTTAGAAGATAAAGGAGCAGCCAAACCCGGAAAAACTTTGCAAGAAGTTTGAAATCGCAAAAGGCGGAGTTCTTGTTTCGACAAATGACATAGAAGTATTACAATATGAGTTACATTGTAAAAAAGCTACTATACGCATCCATCATCCAGGTTAAAGTGCGCCCCCTTTAAATTTCTGAGTCTTCATCACTGCCATCATTCTCGGGGGCTGCGGGCACCTCTTCTTCCGGATAAGTAATGGAGATATTTACCATGGAAGCAATCTGCGTGGCATGGCCTTCAACTTCTTTAAAGATTGCATTCATTTGTGCTTCTGAACATTCTTGAGGAATACCGGATGCTACTCGCCGGGATTTTGCATCAGGGTAGTGTAAGCGCATGAGGCCAAGTGCCATTCGCGCACCACCCCGTGCGGCAGAGCGAAGGAAAGATTCCTTCGAATTTGCTACTTCCATAATGCCATCCGGAAGTCGGTAAACTTCTGAGAATTGTATACTGCTGGTAGGCAGGAATTTATTAAGTAAATGCATCCCTGCATTTCTGATTGAATTCCATATCTTCCCAAAGGCCCGGCTCTTTTCCGTCCGAGAAATCCCTGGAAAATTTCCTGCTTTTTGACAAAAGGCAAAGATTAGATAATATAAGAATATGACATGAAAGTATTGGTAAAAGAAGTCAACTTACCAAGAACCGCGTCAATTTCATCGCTTTCTTTCATACGAGGAAATAGCATACTTTCTAAATCATTGATAATGGATTTATCCTCTGCTGCCTGCAAAGAAGCCTTGGATTGCGCAATCCCAAGGGCTAGATTACTGGCTTCCAGTTCTTCTCGAACTTTTGAAAGTTCTCTTTGAAGGTTGGAGTTTTCTTCACGAAGTTGAGAAAAATAAGCAGCGTTCGCTGTAAGCTTCTTGGCTTTGGTTAAAGCAGCTGGAAAGCAGGGACAAAATAATCCGACATTACGGCAAGGTTTAGAAAAAACTTTCCAGCAAAAGTCAACAAACACGAAGAAAAATACCGGTGGCTTTGGATAATTGCTTTTGAGTCGACGCCAGTTCGTTGCTCTTTGATTCAATAGCAGATTGAAGTGTTTTTACTTCTTTGCTTTTGAGGCTAAGTTTTTTCAAAACTTCCACGTTTATGGCATCTGCGGAATGCTGAAACATGGAAATGAAAGCCAGATGCTTAAGTTTGAACAAGCATACAAAGAATCATTAAGAGGAATTTAGATTTTCAACTTAATGCTTGGGGGCTAGAGGTATTACCTGGCTCATTTCTCGCAAATCAGTTAAGGTCTCCTTGAATTCTTGGGCATATTCCATGAAAAGAATTCCTACGTGGTGAAGGCCATCGTGTATGACCTGCCGGGGCGAGAATGCGATATTGTTGCGGATAACTAATCCATTTTGCGGCCAAGGGCGAACCAGAGGCGCAGGAGCAAAAAACTTCTTAGCTTCCGGACGAATATATCCGAGTTCGTCGAAAAGTTCTTCTTTCACTCGGATATCATCTGGAGCAGGAATGGATTCGTTTCTGACGGGTGATTGAAGATTTCCGCCCATTGGCATATTCGTTTTCCCCTTTTTTCCTGCAGCTGCAGAAGGGAATTCTTCTTTGATGGTAGTTTGCCTCTTGCGCTTTTGGGTGTTGTAAAACTCGGCGTACAATTGGCTGATTTCAGCATCAGAAGCAAGATCATCTTCTCCAAGTTCGTCAAACTAGGAAAGAATCAGCAGTATGTTAAAAATAAAGAGAGAAGATAATCTGAGGAAACTCAGAAACAAGGGAAGAGAAGTACCTTAGGAACCAGATTTTCCGCATGATATATGGCTAGACTCTCTTCAACCTGGCTATTAGCGGCAACTATCTGATGAAGGCGTTCGACAAAATCCTTCTTGCTAAAGGATCTATCAGTGCCTCTCATGCTATCTTCCGGTCCCGTGTATTCACAAAGAAGTCGGGAACGAAGGGATAAAGGTTGTACGCGACGTCCAAACCAGCATAACACGATATCCTTCCAAACCAAAGGTGGTTGAGAAGAAGAAAGTTTGGCAATGCGACGCTTTATTTTCATCAGGCTTTCAGGCAAATCCTCTGTTATTTCAAGTGTCCAATTTTCATGAGGAATGGCAGCAGAATTAACGAAGGGAGGAAGTCCGGTTTCTTTGTTGGGGAACGGAATGTCTTGATGATAAAAGAAAGAACCTAGCCAAGATTGGTCAGGTTTCGGCATTCTTATCCTGGGGTACCATTCTTCCCTAAAGTTTCTAAGGATAAAAGATATGGTACCGCAGATGGGTGAGACACCGTTTGTGATATTGTGTTTTACCTCGAAACAATAATGCCAGAAGTCTAAATTGGGAGTTATTCCAAGATACCCTTCGAAAAGAGCTTGGAAACTAGCTAATTGGAGGATGGAATTTGGAGAGATATTATGGGGTTGGACACCATAGAAATTGAGGACGTCTAGGAAAAAGGCGGAAGGAGGGAAACCCATACCTCTTGTGATATGAGAAGTGAGGAGGACGCGTTCACCTTCCTTTGGCTTGGGCTCTGGCTCATTCTTCGAGATCCGCCATTTGCCTTTAACTATTAATCTGTCCCTTGACATCCGACGAAGGAGGACGAGTGAAGTATCACTCTGATTCCAAATTCCGACAAATTCTGCTTCTTCGTCAGATCCGGCGGAGAAGCGCTCGGTGCCACGAGAGTGAGTCTTGACCTCCGCCGTTTCCCGTGTGAACGGCGGGGATGTTGTCGTGCTTGGACCCGATACGTCCGCGGCGGCGAAAGCGTTTCCCCCGCCCGCCGCGGATGCCATGGTTCTTTCCGGCCCGCCGCCGGCATGCTTGGGCGACCCCAGCTGTGGATCCAGGTCGCCCAAAGGCTCGTTGATGGAGGCACGGGCCGGTGAGGACGACGGAGAGGCCATCGTTTTCGGCGGTGACGGAGCGCTCCGGCGTGCAAAGGGCTCGTCGGGGTAAGGATTCTTTCTAAGCTCTCGTGCTCGCGTTTGCGTCAATGGCGTGGGCAGAAGGAGTGAGGAAAGATTTTCGGAGACGACGAAGACGGCTATTTATAGCCTGAAAACCCTCTAGATACGCGCCAACGGCTCTTTTGACCGTTGGATGTTTGACGCGTGTCGCTCGCCGGAAAATCCGGGAAACGGAACGACAGAGGAATGATGGCTATCTCCTCGTTTCTCGTGAGAATCTGTCAGAGATACGTTGCAGGGTTTCCCGCGTGAAACCAAGCGGCGCTTGCGTCAGCATGATTAAAGCGCTGATGTCACGTGTTCCTTTTCCGCGAAGGATCGCGAGAAGAAAAGCCGGATTTTCATAGTTCCGAGTTTTATGTTACCATCCCCTTTGAAAGGAAAGAAGAAAGAATCAAGACTGCTGAATCAAGTTTCCCGGACAAAATGTATTTGACGAAAGGCGGAGTTTCAGAGTTTTGATCCTTCCTGGGGGCTACTGTCGGATATATACCGAATAGGGGTATAGAAGATGGTAGACAAAAGAGCTGGACTACCAGGGTGGCCTGCAAGGTAATGGACTTAGGTCCATTGGGCGGCCCAGTAGTCCGACGCGTAGAAGCCGGATTCTAGAAGAACCCGGATCACGGCCCGCGTGATCTGGCTTGGAGGAGAAGACGGATTCCTTACTTTCCAAGTTACAAGTTAAACGTAGTCTTCTAGGTTTCTGGTTCTGTAAGCCCTAATCCGGCTATTATATAAAGCCGGACGGGAGATAGATTTGATAAGTTCAATAAGTTCAATAAGTTCCTTTAGTCCAAGGTTCTAGGTTCTAGCTCAAGCCTTGCGCAACTCGCCGGGAAGTTCATCCTCGTCGAGTAGCTAGATCTATTCCCTTACATTGTAACCTTATTATACGGGCTTTAGTCCCTCATAGTGAGAAGTGCAGGAGTAGGTACGCCGTACTGTCGCGACGTACCGAACCTGGGTAAATCCCGTGTTCTGTGTTTACTACGCTATCCCGTTACCCCACGTCTCTACCGTAGTCTCATGGCACCCCAGTCTATGAAAACTACTACGATGTCTCGACAGTCTTCTTTGTGCCATCGCAACAACCTAGCATGCTCTTTGTTTCTAAACAGACGTTTCAGCCGTGGTATTATAGGAGCATACCACATCACCTTAGCAGGAACCCTCTTACGGGGGGGCTCGCCGTCAACATCACCAGGATCATCTGCTCTGATCTTATACCGCAGTGCAGTGCATATCGTACATTCATCCAAATTCTCGTACTTCTCACCGCGGAAGAGAATGCAGTCATTAATGCATGCATGTATCTTCTGCACATCTAATCCTAGAGGGCAGAGAGCTTTCTTTGCTTCGTACGTACTCTCAGGCAATTCGTTATCCTTTGGAAGTTTTGGCTTCATTAGTTGAAGTAAAGTCTCAAATGCCTTGTCAGTCACACCGTTTTGTGCCTTCCATTTCAGCAACTCCAGTGTGGTACCGAGCTTTGTGCTACCATCTTCGCAATTTGGGTATAACAATTTTTTGTGATCCTGTAACATGTTGTCCAGTTTCAACCTCTCCAATCTATTTTCACAGTCTTCCCTTGCATCAGCAATAACTCGGCCAAGATCATCATCGGGCTCTTCTGATGCCTGTTCTTGATCACCTCCTTCTTCTGCATTCTCTTCCATTGCAATATCGTCGTATTCAGGGAACAAAGGATCTTCTTCTTCTTCTTCATCGTCTTCCATCACAACCCCTCTTTCTCCATGCTTGGTCGAGCAATTATAGCTGGGCATGAAACCTCTCCGAAGTAGATGGCCGTGAAGGATTCTTTCGGAAGAATGTTCTCTGACGTTCCGACAATCAACACATGGGCAACACATGAAGCCATTATCTTTGTTCGCCTGAGCTACAGCAAGAAATGCATTCAGGCCTGCCATATACTCGGAGGTGCGTCGGTCACCGTACATCCATCGCTGCCGTGCATCCATCTGCATCATATAATTAAGTTTATCAAAATACATATTAATACAGAGATAACCACAGTACATCGACAAATAATACTTTTTTATGTATCAGTTACAGATGAAAAAGATAATTTGTTAACCTCGGTCGAAGAAACCATTTTCAGTGAGCTTGTGTGCGTCTCGGGAATTTCGTCGAACACCTCGTGTGCATAGTAAAAAAAAAACAGCAACACCACACTCTCTCACACCTCCAAGCAAAAAAAAAGATGGAATGAGGGGGGGGCTGGGGCAGTATATATAGGGGAAGGGGGCATTGGTCCCGGTTCGTGGACTGAACCGGGACAACAGGTCATGCGCGTGCCACGTGGCCTGTGGCTAGGCATTGGTCCCGGTCCGTGGCACGAGCCGGGACGGATATGCCCCCCACGAACCGAGACCAATGCGCCCAGGCGATTCCTGTTGCCCCGGGCGCACGAACCGGGACCAATGCAGGGCATTTGTCCCGGATTTGGTTGCAACCGGGACAGCTGCCCCCCGGCCCCCTGGACGAGAGGGGTTGTTTCCACTAGTGTCTGTTCTTCGACTGCATCGAATTCGCTGCCCGGTGATTCGTGATCCCGATCCTTGCATTTATGAGCATGACTCGTTATCTTCATAGTGATCTTGGCGGAATACGTAGGGAAATTTTTTAAATTCTGTAGCGTAGATCAGCAGTTACGGCTTCCTCCACCTTGACCAGGTGATGGGGGCGGTGCCATGTTATTCATGTCATGGTCCCGACATGGGAAATTGTAGGTCCTTCACGGCTTCTCGACACAAAAACGACTTCGCCGAGGTTCCACATTGCGGCTGCGCTCCCTGCGTGGCTCAACTTCGTGACTTCGGTCCCTGTGTCAGTCTCCGTCATATTTATTGTATGGAGATGCATCTTATTTGGCTTGGTGTCTGTCGGCATCCCTATGTCGTGTTGAGCGCGTGCCCGATTCTTCGGCGTGCCTTTTAGGAGACGTGTTTCGCTTTCGGTCTGTATCTTGGCCCTTTTCCCCTTTGCCGCTTGAGGCTCGTCGGTCTTATGGTCCACCACTTGCTCCCTCCTTGCACATGTATGACCTTGACTCCAGCTTGTTTCTTTCAGCCTGGGCATTTTGCATAACAGTATCTTGTAGTAGTCTGCGCGTTTTACAAACCTTTTCTTTGTCGGAGTAGCTCGGGTCCGCCATAATGTCCAAGGCGGCTACAACATTCACAATCGGAGTTGTGAATACCTAGCCGCCATCAGGTGCCTCATACACTTTTTGGTTCCCCAATCGAGATTCATGTATTTCATGGATGGTGTTGCACCGAACTCGTTATTGCGCAGATTGCGATGGAGACCCGGCTCGTGCTTGGGCCAAAATTTCTTCCTGGTTTCTCCTTTCTGCTGCTTGTTGTGCATTTCCATGAGATTTTAAAGGCTATGTTTCTCTTCATAGAGTTCTTTTTTCGCTATATTGCTCGCCCAACGAGCAAAGTTTAGATCTGTCAGGGTCATGGCGCTTGTGATTGGTGTAGCCATAACCCGATTGATCTTCTCCTTCGATTTGTCGTCGAGGGGAAGCCTTTGATCATACTATGGACGGTTGAAATCTTAACCTGATGGCAAATTTGTGCATGCAATTACGACATCTACATCCATGTCATCTTCAGGCTTCCTTGGTGGAGGGATTTGTTATTATTCTCGTACATCGCTTGTCTTTGGGCGCTCTGGCGGCGGATTCGTTGCTTTCATCTCCTGATATGCCAGCCACGTCCGCCATGTGTACTTCATCCATGTTGCGGGCACTAGTGACTTTTTTGACTTTCTTTTTGAAGTCTTGTTCATCAAAGTCTGTGTCGCCATGGACTGGCATGGTGAAGGAAGATCCAGCTTCTGAATCCGCCTTATCTTACAAAGCTTGAAGGATGGACTCGGGTTATCTATGTGTGTGACCAAGACAAATTTTATATCCGTGCTTTTCGCCTCCCGGTGGAGGGAAGGGTCTTTCATTGAGGTTATAAACATGCTCAAAATTGGCTTCAGATGAATTATGATATTTTTCTTCCGAATAATCGTGGGAGTCGGCGAACTGTAGATCAGACATAGTCTTTTGTGATAAAGATAAAATAGATCTATCAAATCGATCTGCTAAGTCGAGGTCCGATGTTGACAATTATATGGAGAAGGTTTCTTTGTATTTGACACGTGGATCGATCTTGTGATCTGTAGGGTGGGTGGTGGGCAAACTTCCCATGTAAAAATTATCGACAGAGCCAAAAGATTCTTCGGTGTAGCCGATGTAGATGTTTATGTTGCTGACCATGAGGATATAGGATTTCACACGGTAGTCGTTGGCTGGCTGCCACATACCGTCTTCATAAGCATGTTGGTAACCTCCATAGAGCTCCACGCGACCGACGACGATCGTCTTCCAGATTTCGTCAAGAGTTCCTACCCGGAACGTGACTCCTGGCGCCTTTGGCCCCATGGTGGGCGCCAACTATCGTGATATTGCCTCTGTAGGTAGGAACTAGCACTGCCCTGATACATCCATTTTGCATCACTATTTTATATCATAACTTACTGTTATTCATCGGTACATTTCATATTTAGAGATGATACTTATGTTATTTCATCTATTTTGCATGTTTTACAATTATTGGAGAATAATTTGCCGGGACCAGATTTCTGGTGGAAACAAACACCGTCAAGGTACCATATTTCTAAAGATAAGAAGAAGAGGGGAAACATCGGAGAGTTCTTAACTTTCCAGATGACGGAGCTAGCCAGGAGGGGAGACAGAGGGGGCCACCAGGGGCCCACACCACCTGGTGGCGCCCCCCTTGGTCGCCCCGCCACGTGGTGTGGCCACCCTGGCCCACAATTGTCAGCCCCCTTTCACGTACTTCATCCCCACGAAACCCTACGACCTGGAGAACCATCGAGGAAAAATTCCGCCGCCTCCTCGGGGCGGAAAACAACAGAGAGAGAAAATCTCTCCAGCAGGGAGAAATCTGCCGGGGAAATTCCTCCCCGGAGAGGGGAAATCATCGCCACATCGCACCGGGCATCATCAAGATCATCATCGTCATCATCATCACCACTAGCACCATCATTCTCACCATCCAACTCCGCCCCGCTGTAACAATTAGGGTTCTATATCGGTTTACTTCACTAGATCTCTCTCTCGATGTGGATTACTTGTTTGTAGTTGATGCTTATGAGATTTATCAGGGTTTGCATTTTATGACCAGATTTTTATTCATCATTATATCACCTCTGATCATGATCCGTATGATGTCTTGTGAGTAGTTCGTTTAGTTCTTGAGGACATGGGAGAAGTCAAGATGTTAGTAATGGAATTATGTTGAAGTAATATTTACTGGTTTGATATTTAAGTTGTGGTGTTATTCTTCTAGTGGTGTCATGCGAATATCGACTACATGAAACTTCACCTTTATGGTCCTACATGGATGCATTGTGTATTTGGCTACTAATTGTGGGGTTTCCGAGTGAGATAAACCTAAACCCCCGTTAGGAAACCGATGCATGAGGGAGTGTAGGATCCCAGAGTTTAAGGTTGTGGTTAGATTTATCTTAATTAATTTTTTGTAGTTGCGGATGCTTGAAAGGGGTTTAATCACAAGTATGTATTAGTCCAAGTAGGGAAGTGCATTAGCATAGGTTCACCCACACAATACCTATGAAAACAATAAACATTAATCAACTGCAGGAAATGAAAGCGTTTGACGAAATTCCCATGTGTCCTCGAGAACATTTGGTCATCATAAGTAAATCAAACGGATTGTCCTTTGCTCTAGAAAGGATTGGACCACTTGCTGCAATTGTTATTACTGTCTTTTATTTACTCGTATATTATTTATATGCTATACCAAAAACCCAAGAAAACCTGTTTGCTGGTATTTACAGTGAATCCTTTATCCAACCTGCTTGTCAACACCTTTTGCTCCTTGTTGGGTCCGACACTCTTATTTATTGAAAGTACTACGATACACCCCCTATACTTGTGAGTCATAAAGACTATTTTTGGCGCCGTTGCCGGGGAGTGAAGCACTATTGATAAGTGGAGTTGGTAAGGGTAACCTTTAAGTGTTGTTTTTATTTCTGTCTGCTGCTTTATTTTATTATGGAGAGATCTCCATTTGATTCCCTATTTGGGAGTACGGCTGCTACTACTGCTAGGGTAGTAGATGACCCACCGTCTGCTCAATTGGATCCTTTTAAAATACTTAGGAAAATTGTTGAACGTGTTATGGATAACTGCTATTTTGGAGATGAAACGGTCCATCCTGGTGATCATTTACTCTTTATACATGAATTATGCGAGTCTTTTAGGTGTGCATGTATTTCAATGGACCAAGTTAAGAGAAAGCTATTCTCTTTATCACTGAAGGGAAGAGCTATGGAATGGTTTAAAATGCTGAAGAATGGCCGATCTATTGGATGGGAGGAAATTGCACCTCTCTTCTATTCTAAATTCTATCCTCCCAGTGAGATTCATAAGGATCTGAATCAAATATATAACTTTTTGCCTCATGATGCAGAGAGTATTGCCCAAGTTTGGGGGAGATTGAAGTTACTAATGCTCAAATGTCCCATTCATGAGCTCCCCAGTAATATTATTATTAATAATTTCTATGCAAGGTTTTCTCTTCATGATAAGGATTTATTGGATGCTTCTTGTTTTGGATCATTTACACGCATGAAAGGAGAAGCTAAATGGGATCTTCTTGACTGCATTCAAGAAAATACTGAAGGATGGGAGAATGACAAAGGTAGAACGTCAGGTATAAATTATGATTATGAATGCCTTGACTCTCAAATTTTTGTAGATTGTTTTAAAGCTTTTCCTCCTATCTTGATATTTATAAAAAGGAGTGGAACAAATACCATGCACCTTATAAAGATGTTGTTAATTTTGTTCCTGCTAGAAATATAGAAGTTCATACTATTAATCCTGTTGTGCCTGAACCTTATATTGAGAAAATTCTTTTCCCTCCTAAGGTAAAGGAACATTCTATTATAGCTAGTGTGGTTAACAAAAGTGCAAACAAACGTACAATTACTGATGAACAAATAACTATTAAACCTACAGTAGCAATAGTAAAAGACCTTTTCCCTGAAAGTGTAGAAGATGGACACATTATCTTCTGTGAAGATGCTTCTAATATTGTTTCACATCCTAGTAGATCTAGGAAAACTAGTGTTCCTGTGCTTCCTGTTAGGATAGGTGATCATTTCTATTATGATTTATGTGATATTTGTGCAATTTCAAGTGCTATTCCTTATGAGCTTTATGGAGAAATCATGCATGAAATTGGTTCTTGTGAACTTGAAGAAGTTGATGTGGTTATTCAGCTTGCTAATAGAGAAACTATCTCTCCAATTAGTATTGTTAGATATATAGAAGTTTTATGTGGTAAAACTAAATATCCTGCTGATTTTCTAGTACTTGGTGCAGCTGCTAGTAAAACTTGTCCTATCATTTTTGGTAGACCTTGCTAGAACACTTGTGGTGCTATTATAGATTGTAAGAAGGAGAAAATATTAACTAAATTTAATGGAAAATCTTATGAGTTTATTTTTTCTAAATTTGCTAAAGCTCCTTATGAAACTGAATTGCATAATGAAGATTTTAGATTTGAACAGCTTGCCTCTATTGCTCTTGCTCCTAACAATGCTTTTTAGCAATACATGGAGGTACATGAAAGTCAGGTCTTTATGGATGAAAGAAATGAGATTGACGATATTCTTCTTCGTTAGTCAGCCATGCTAAAACATAATTTACTGGTGAAAGACTTGGGTACCACAATACCACCCAAGGAGGATCCTGTTTTTTGATTTAAAACCTTTACCTCATAATCTTAAATATGCTCATACTGATAATAAGGAAACATATCCTGTTATTATTAGGTCTAAAATTTCAGGTAAGGAAGAGGAAAGGTTATTGGAAGTATTGAAGAAACACCGCGGAGCTATTGGATATACTCTTGATTATTTGAAAGGGATTTCCCCTACGACATGTCAGCATGCTATTAATATAGAACCTGATGCAAAGCCAGTTGTTGAACATCAATGTCGTTCAATTCCTAAGATGAAGGAAGTGGTAAGAAATGAGGTATTGAAACTCCTTGATGCTGGTATTATTTATCCTATTGCCGATAGTAGATGGGTAAGTCCTGTGCATTGTGTCCCTAGGAAAGGAGGAATTACTATTGTGCCAAATGAAAATGATGAGCTTATTCCTCAAAGAGTAGTTGGTTATAGAATGTGCATTGATTTTAGAAAATTTAACAAATTTACTAAGAAATATCATTATCCTTTACCTTTTATTGATGAAATGTTAGAAAGGTCGTCTAAGAAAACTCTTTTTTGCTTTCTTGATGGTTATTCTGGGTTTTCTCAAATTGCGGTTAAAAAGCAAGATCAAGAGAAAACAACTTTTACTTGTCCTTATGGAACTTATGATTATAGACGTATGCCTTTTGGTTTGTGTAATGCTCCTGCTACTTTTCAAAGATGCATGTCTGCTATTTTTCATAGTTTTTGTGAAGAAATTGTGGAAGTATTCATGGAGGATTTCTTCGTCTATGGGACTTCTTTTGATAACTGTTTGCACATTCTTGATACAGTTTTGCAGAGATGTGAGGAAACTAATCTTGTTCTTAATTAGTAGAAATGTCACTTTATGGTAAATGAAGGAATTGTTCTCGGGAACAAAATTTCTGAAAGAGGTATTGAAGTTGACATAGCTAAAGTTGAAGCAATTGAGAAAATGTCATGTCCCAGGGATGTCAAAGGTATTTATAGTAGTGTTCTTGGTCATGCTGGTTTGTATAGGAGGTTTATTAAAGAGTTCTCTAAAATATCAAAGCCTCTTATTAATCTTCTCCAAAAAACATACCTTTTGTCTTTGATGATGATTGTAATGAAGCTTTTGAAACTCTAAAGAAGGCTTTAATTGATGCTCCTATTGTTCAACCACCTGATTGGAATTTACCCTTTGAAATTATGTGTGATGCTAGTGATTTTGTGGTAGGTGTTGTTCTTGGACAGCGAATAGATAGGAAATTGAAAGTTATTCATTATGCTAGTAAAACTCTTGATTCTGCTCAAAAAAATTATGCTACCACTGAAAAAGAGGTCCTAGCTGTAGTTTTTGCTTGTGATCAGTTTATACCTTATATAGTTGATTCAAAAGTTATTATTCATGTTGATCATGTTGCTATTAAGTACCTTATGGAAAAGAAAGATGCTAAGCCTAGGCTTATTAGATGGGTGCTGCTTTTACAAGATTTTGATTTGCATATTGTAGATAGGAAGGCTGCTGAAAATCCTGTTGCTGATAATATTTCTACACGCAATGAAATGCCTATGAATTATTCTCTTGTTATTGAACCTTTTGACTGTTGAGGTTTTGGTTTTATGGGTTTGTTTCCTCCTTCAGATGGTTATACTCATATACTTGTTGTTGTTGATTATGTTACTAAATGGGTAGAGGCTACACCTACAAAGAGTGATGATGGTTAAACCTCATTAAAAATTCTTAAAGATGTTATTTTCCCTAGGTTTGGTGTGCCTGGATATCTTATGACTGGTGGAGGTTCTCACTTTATTCATGGTGGTTTTATAAAAACCCTTGCTAAATATGATGTTAATCATATAATAGCTTCAACTTATCATCCCCAAACAAGTGGGCAAGTAGAATTATTAAATAGAGAAATTACATCTATCTTGCAAAAGACTGTTAATAAATCTAGGAAAAATTGGGCTAGTAAGTTAAATGATGCTTTATGGGCCTATAGAACTGCATATAGAAATCCTATGGGTATGCCTCCTTATAAAATGGTTTATGGAAAAGTTTGTCACATGCCCTTAGAATTAGAACACAAATCTTATTGGGGGCAGTGAAAGAACTTAATAGACATTTTAAACTTGCCGGTAAGAAAAGGATGCTTGACTTGAGTTCTTTACATGAATGGAGGAGTGAAGCTTATGAAAATGCTAGACTCTTTAAACAGAATGTTAAAAAATGGCATGATAGGAGGATTCTTAAAAGAGGGTTTCATGTTGGTGAGGAAGTTCTATTGTATAGGTCTCGTCTCAGATTTTTTGCAGGAAAATTACTCTCGAGATGGGAAGGACCTTTTGTTATTAAAGAAGTGTATTGTTCGGGTGCAATCAAAATTGTTTCACTTAAAGATAACACTACACAAGTGGTGAATGGTCAAAGACTCAAACATTATATTTATGGAGATTCTTATAATGAAGATGTTGATACTATTCAAGTGGTGACTCCGGAAGTGTTCAAAAGAGAAGATTCCAGAAATTGCAGAGTCTGTTTCGAATAGGTAATAGTTTTCGTAAGAAAAAGTTCACGTTTAACTTTCCAACTTATATATTTTCTCTTTTTAGGAAATATGAAAAATTGTGAGACAAAAAACGGTAGGAAACAGTGCGTGAGGGCACCACACCACCTGGTGGCGCGGGCCCACCCCTGGCCGCACCACCACATGGTGTGGGCGCCTCGGAGCTCGTCTCTGACTTGTTTTCGCCCTGCACTTTCCTTTTGTTATGAAACTTTTCGTTATATAATCCTCCGGATCCCCCAAGGTCCGTATATTGTTTTCTCTTTGTGTTTTCATTTCGATTTGTTTCTGTCAGGATTGTTCTCAGGTTTAGAGGCACCATAGTCTCCGCCAACAACAACAAGGGGAAGAAGCCTATGGATAATATCCAAGGTCCTAAGCCCAAGGAGGGGTAAAGAAGGGACCAATACCTTCAGTTCCATGCCTTAGCCCTTTCCCTGGAGTGGAGGAAGCTCTTTGAGTCACAGATGAGTTTTGTGACCGATATCGAGCTCTAAGGATGGAGGTACAGATACTTCAACAGGAGAACAACAGACTTTGCGAGATGTTGGAGCGTTTTCGTATCTCAATCAAGGATTCACCACCACCACCGAAGGAGTAATTTGTCATTGTTATTGGCATCCCCTTGGCTTGTTCCAAGCTTGGGAGAGTGTCGCGGTATCACACCATTATCTTTCACCTTTTTACTCTTAGTAGAGTCATATCATGAGTAGAGAAGTTATCATATAGGATGGTTTGTAGTGTGGAAGTATCGCTCCTTTAGTTGGTTGTCTACGTATCCCTTTGTGTGAGTTGCCGTTATGTAATATTAATGAGAAGTTTTATCATTTACTTTCTGCACACCATATTTTACTTTGCAATTTCTGTTATATGATTGATCTTATTGTTAGTATTGGTATCAACTTGGGAGAGTCAAGTTAATCTACTTGGTTTTGGCAAATTTAGCATTGGTCAGTTGAAACAATACTTTGAGGCTTAAGTAGAAAAGAGGGAGATGCATGTAGATATATTATTCCATTATGTTTCTTTCTTGTTGGCTCATAAGCTTAGTATTCTCAAGTTAATATCGTTTGTACTTCCAAGGAAGATTGCATGATTGTTTTCTATCACATGTATATTTGCTTGTTTCCCTCAACTCTTATGCTTGCTACCCAGCCTTGCTAGCCAAAAACTTGTACTGAGAGGGAATGCTTGTTGTGCATCTAAACCTTGAACCAAAACCCATGCCAGCTGTGTCCACCATATCTACCTATATGTGGTATTACAGCGCGAGTCCAACTAAATTGATTGTGTGCTACCTTTAAAACCTTAAAAATTATACCTGTTTTGTGCTCTATTTTGGCTCATGAGGACATGGTAGACGGTCTTTATTTCACTCGTTGATTGGACTTTACACACCTACACTAGCGGCACATCCGCATATCCAACTGCTAGAAGAGCTGGCAACAGGGTGCCCAGCCCCAAACTTGGTTACTATAAATTCTCTTGACTCTTTTTTCCCCTGATTTATTAGTTAAAGCATAATTGTGTAAAAAAAGAGAAGAGGGACGATCTAGTGACCCTAGTAGAAAGGACATCCTTCAATGGGAGTGATACGTCCAAAATGTATCTCCTTTTCCGAACACTTTTGCTGTTGTTTACCTCCAAACTTGTGAGTTTTGGATACAACTAACACAGACTAACGTTGTTTTCAGCAGAATTACCTTGGTGTCTCGTCTTTGTACAAAAAACCAACTTTCAGGAAATTTCCCGGAAAAGATCTCGAAGTCCTTATTTTACCCGAAGACCCCCGGAGCCAGAAGAACAGCCGGAGGGGGGCAAGGAGGGGCCCACACCATGGGCTGGCGCCCCCGCCCCTAGGCCGCGTCCCCTCGGGCTCCCCTTTTGACTACATAAGGCCCGTAACCTAAAAACATCGGGGGGTTCATCATATTCCAGAGAAAAACACCAGACTGTTGCCGCCACCTCGAAACCCAATTCGGGGATCAGAAGTTCCTGTTCTGGCACCCTGCTAGGATGGGGATTCAGAGGAGATCATCGCCGTCGTCATCGCCACCACCTCTCCATAAAGCATCCATGATTCTCCCATCCATGTGTAAGTAATCCCTGCTATAGGCTGAGAGGGATGGAAGGGATTGGATGAGATTGTTCATGTAATAATGCCAGATTGTTAGGGCATGGTGCCTAGTGTCCGTTGTTAGTGCTTTATATCATTGTTGCAACTTTTTCTGCTTAATGCTTGTCACTAGGGCCCAAGTGCCATGATCTCAGATCTGAACATGTTATTGTTTCATGAGTATAGTTATGTTTCTTGATCATATCTGCAAGTTGTTTACACATGTCATTGTCCAGAACCCGAGGCCCCGAAGTGACAGAAATTGTGACAACCGGAGGGGATGGTTGTGATGTGAGGATCACATGTGTTCACGGAGTGTTAATGCTTTGCTCCGGTGCTTTATTAAAAGGAGCACCTTAATTATCAGTAGTTTCCCTTGAGTCCCCGCTGCAACAGACTGGTAGTACAAAAGATGGTGTGCAAGTTTCTCATTGCGAGTACGTACGACTAAATTGGAACACATGACTATGGTTTGCCTAGATCTTGGATGCTTTATTATTATCTATCTGCAATGCCTATGTTTTGATTATTATATGAACTATATAATCCATGCAATGCCCGTTCATCCATCCCTATGCCTATAGTATTTTAATGTTGTTGTTTCCCACAATTGGTAGCGTTCTTACTATTTTACTCCTTATGTTATTTTACTACTGCTACTGCTATAAAAATGTTACCACTGATAAACTGTTACGAGCAAGTCTACATTTAGGTGCAGCTGATTAAATCTTATAAATATTCTTTGGCTCCCCTTGTGTCGAATCAATAAATTTGGGTTTTACTTCCCTCGAAGACTGTTGCAATCCCCTATACTTGTGTGTCACGACCCCTGACCCAGAGATATACATACTGTTATATGCTTCTAGCCATGGACTCACAAGGGCTTCAGGGTTACCGGCCCCGGCCGCAACAAACAACGGCAGGCAGGCTGGATTCATCGGCACGTAGTCCGGATCCCTAGTCTACTACTCCTTGTGTCCACGCTAGTCATAACCAACTATGCATATCAAAGCGTCCACGAATCGAATGAAAGCGAAGGAAACGGGACCAAAGCTATACAGAGCTACTATGTGTCCAAAAAGTGCAACAACAATCGAGGGTTACTGGGGTTACCTCGCCCCAGGCCGAATCACATCGACAGGCGGGCTCGGACATGGATCATCGGCTCCACAACCCCTCGACTGCGACAACTATGGAGGCATAGCCAAAACTGTATAACAATGAGCTCGAAACCAACAACCGATCAAAGCAATACTCTAGACATGAAGCTTTATTAAACAGGTGTTACTAGAGTATAGCTTTACAAACATAGGTCACATGACCCAACATTACATCAGACAACGGAAGGCAAATTATGTTGCTAATCAACAAGAACCAAAAAGGCCTAAGAGGCCGCAACATAAGGCGACGTCCCAGCCCAAAGATTCCAGGCTGCTACCTCGGAACCCCAAACTACTCGTCGATGTCCTCGTTGAATCATCACCGTTGGAGTGAGATCTTCACCTGAACCAAATTAAGCAAACCTGAGTACGTGAGGTACTCAACAAGACTTAATTAACCTATTATATATCTGCTATCTTCAGAAAGGTTTTATGAAGGCTGTTTTGCGTAAAGCAATCTTTGTTTTCCAAGTCGAGGAAGAATAGCACGTCTCATAGAATGTTTTCAAAACAGATCAGAAACTCACTACTGTAATCATCATCTTTTAAAACCACCAATATCAATTCCCAGCATCTCACATGCTACAAGGATCACCCCTCTCGGCATCTCCGAGGAGGCACCCTTCATCTATTGCCTCCATGCTTTGTCAACATATTTTACATCACGTTAGGTTGTCTATGGTCTTTGCCTTCACCAAGTCGTCCTTAACCGTGGACACGGCTTTTCGAAAAGATTGCCCTGCAGGGATGTACACTTTACTCACACGTACCATCCGACTCTTAGAGCCACATGTACGTTCTTCCATGGAACGCGGCAGAGGGTGGCTGGCCACGACCTTTACCTTACCCGACCCTATCCATGAGTCAACCCAAGATAGGGCCACCCCGCCAATAGGGAGTTGGCCATCCTCGTGACGGCACCTGTCTCTGTGCGGCGGGGTCAAGATCCGTGTACGTCCATCACTTGCCCCGGTCACGCCCCAGCGGAGCATTTTGTTTTCAAAACCGTTTAAAATGTTTTATTTGCGGTGCCGAATGGAAATATCAAACTACGTGACTCATGGATCTGGCCAAACAAGTTAGTTGGTCGAGCGCGGTTACTTAGACCCCGCGTGTGGTTGCACGCTCAGTCTTGGCTTCCGCTCGAGACCGTAATCCTAGGGTTGGCGAGTATAGGACGAACAACCACTTCCCAAGTGGCCTCCCATACCAGCCTTAGTCAAGTTATCCACACAAAGCTCATCTCACCACGTCATCATATCATACTAGGTTATCGCAGCTCTGATTCATCAACCGGATGGAGCAGAGGTAACAAACATGTAAAGCTAGACGAAGCAGATATGAGGCTCTGGCGATGCGCACAAGAAAATCTATGGCGGCTAGGAGCAGTGGATCAGGATATTGAGGCAATGCAGTATATAGGTGAACTATATCTACTAGCATCAAATACTTTGGAATCGAATGCAAAGTATGAGATTCAAATGTTGTTCGAAAGCATATATGAGCAGATAAGAGGTTATGCTTGCCTTGGTTATAAGAAAAACCAATAGATATCTTCTGGAGAAGTGCTTGACTTGTCGGTTAGGATCAAGTATTCGCCACGGAGTTGCTGGCCTTCGCTTCGGAGTCGGGTTCTACCGAGGAGGAACAAACACCGAAATGAAAAAGAACAACAATCAACACATGGCATCGATGAAATGCGCAACATGTATGCATGATCAAGTTAATG
This sequence comes from Alopecurus myosuroides, assembly GCA_028641055.1. Taxonomy (NCBI): domain Eukaryota; kingdom Viridiplantae; phylum Streptophyta; class Magnoliopsida; order Poales; family Poaceae; genus Alopecurus; species Alopecurus myosuroides. The sequence continues at coordinate 102,700,278 of CM054063.1, read as the reverse complement.
CACTGAAGTAAAGCCCTAAACATGTTGGTTGGATTGCTAGGGTTCATATGACAATTATAAAGTTTTACTGAAATTAGCCCGAAATAGACCCCGGAGGGGCAATTCGGACGATTCTGAAAGTGGGTACAATTTTAGTTGTTCAAATGGGTTTGAAAACATCATAACTAGATTCCATTTGTCATTTTGAGCAAATTGATATATGACTTTTAATTTTCTAATTTTATTGAATAAAAGCTTATTTTTCTATTTTAAATGATTTAAACAACATTAAATAAATGCTCATTTTTGGACTTTCTGAAACATGTGTGGAAATGACATATTTGGAAAGAGTACATTTTTATGAACAACTCCATACTTTTACTTTATTTTTCTGGTAAATATTTTATTAATTATTGATTTTACAAAATAAACCATTTTTCTGGAATTATTAATAGAGGAGATATGACATCACTGAATGACATCACAGTGCTGTGTTCTACACAGGTGGGTTCAAATTCGTCAAAATTAGCGCGCAATTCGCAAATTAAAACATGTCATGACGTAGAGGAGGCCGAGGGGAGCTCAGGGGTGGTAGCGGTTGACCGTTTGGTCTCCGGAATCCTCACCGGCAACGAGGATACGCGGCGGCCGACGGTGGTCCTCGGTGCGGGGACGGTACGGTGGGAGAGGGAGGGAATGGAGGGTACCGGGGAGCTCACCATGGCATGAGGAAGCTAGAGGACGGGCCGGGGATGCGAGTGGAGGCTGGAGTCGCCGGCGGCGAGCTCGGGAAGCCGGCGGCCATGGCGTAAACGGCGGCCCGATTCCCGCGTTAGAGGCCATCCCGGGAAACGGTACTCGACGGGGAGACGCAAGGTGGCCTGGCGGACCTCGTGGGATGCTCCAATGGTCGCGGGGCTGCTCGGTTCGGTGGCTCCATGTGGTGGTTTCCGCCGGCTAGGGTTTCGCTCGGGAGGAAGATACAGAGGAGAGGAGGGAGTGAGGTGCTGCGAGAGAGAGAGAGAGAGAGAGAGAGAGAGAGAGAGAGAGAGAGAGAGGAGGGCACGTTGTCTCCTTGCCCCTATTCACTCGAGGAGGAAAGCAAGAAGGAGATGGCCACGCGAGGACGGCGGCAACGACAAGCAGCTCCTCCTACTGGCAAGAGGTTGAAGACAAAGGGCATTTTTGATAACCCCCAGTTTTTTCCAAAAATTACAAAGAAGCCCCTACAGCTTTTAAAACAGAACCTAAACACTTGTTTTAAGGGAATTTTTGCCAATATAAAAATTGGCAAAAATAACTTTTGGAAAGCTTGTGAAATTTCCAACAAAACCATGTGTTTCTTTGATGTATTTGAAATTATTTTCAAAACAAAATTTTGGAACCCAATTTAGGTACTATTTGTAGTATTTTCTCAAACCATTTAAATTCACATTTTAAATTGGTTCAAACCAGATTAAAATTTTTGTTTCATGCATGTATGAGATGACACAACACCACACACTTTTTTTTATCAAATTTGGGATGTTACAAATCTACCCCCCTTACAAGAATCTCGTCCCGAGATTCCCGAAGGAGAAAGAAAGAAGGAACACCGGTTTTGAACGATCTTCTCGGACCTTACGTTGCTCTTCTTGAAGAGATTGATCCGTAGCACTTGCGAACATATCCAGCGGCTACACCTTAGGGAGAGGGAAAACTCTTAGAAACTGATCTTCACGAAGATCGAGTATCTCATGGATAACTCATGACAGGAATGTTCATAAAGAACTGTTGAGTTAACAGGCATGAAACACATGAAGGTAACGGAGGGAATAGAAGATGGTTTCAAGTTTTTGGACGCTGGTTCTTGAAAGGATTTAGAATATGAGCTTTGCACAAGACTTTAAATCCTTTAAAAAAAAGAAAGGTTGGAAAACTTATGACATCGAGGTTTCTTCAAACGGGAAACCAAGATGGAGAGGATGGTGTTGGATACAACAAAGTAATATCTGTAGACGAGGGAGAACACGAGAAAACACTGTCCTTCGTGCGTCAGAGAAAATTTGATACAAGATCATGTTCACTCTTCGGAGTGGACACGGAAGATGACAGAACTTTCACTCCTTCAAAACTTTGTCGAAATTTTTGTCAGAGATCGGGATGTTACTTCACGACAGAATATGAGTAACCACAGGATGTTGGAACACCGTGATTAAGGAGGAATTCTTGGTCACACCATAAGGATGGTTAACCAACGGGGATTAGAATACCGGAAGGAATAAGGAATCTTTTTCCTATTGTGGGTTATCCGTAGCAATACGTTTACCACATGGTTAAGATCCCACGGTTGAAGTGACTGAAAAATTCACACAATGTGTGATTGGAACAGAACTTCAAGTATAAACAACTTGAGAAAGGGAACTGATCAATGGCGGTTACAGAACACAAAGAGATGGTTCTCACAATGAAATTGTTTCCACTGAAAGAAAAGTTTGGAGGATCAATTAAGAGATGTTAGAAAGATCAACTTCCAAGTTATCCTTGATGTTCTAGATACCGACATCAGGCTCATGAAAAGCCTTCTATAAGTCATCAAGCGAATGTAGAACTCCGGTTTGGAAGAACGGGGAGGAAAACTTGTTGAGAACGAGCCACACCAGAATTCTCACGGAGAGTAGTTGTTCTTACGGATACAAGGAGATATGACATTAGGCCTTCCGGCTAATTGTGTCAACCACCACATCAACCATGCCGGATTCTGAAAAGACCTAATTCAATACTCTTGAGGAAACACCAACCATCGTTGCTGCTTGAGATTCAGCTCTGGTTAGTGGGTTGATAACTCAGACTCGGTATGTTTGATCAAAGAGGTTGCACTAGGTATCAACGAGATATATTTACTAGATTTCTCAAGATATGGACTATGATGTCAAGCTCAAGAAGATGAGCGATATTGCATAACTCATGTATTAGCAACTTGCGAGGGACGATTGCACCTACATGGACAACTTGCAAGGAAACACATCGGAATCCTTGTTGGGGAGACGATACAAAGATAACTAAGTTCTTAGACTTCTTTTCTTTTACGAATGATCAGTCAGTGGCTTAGTGTGGATGGAAACTTTTTCAAAGAATGGAGGTAACAACCTACCATCTCAAGAATAGTCCACACATACATGACCGACTTGGGATTATTCCCGAAGGAACAAGAAAAATCTTCTCGAATCCATGGCGACAACTTTCACCATAAGCACACGAACCCGAGAAAGTCACTTCGAACATCCAGAACACAACTTCGTGATGACACAAAGGTGGTTCTTAAAAGTTTCCAACACTAATGCCAATTGTTCAACACGAACCTCTTGCAACTTGGAGAAAATAGGAATGTCATCGATGGGCTCGACAACACCTTATCACAATACTCCAAGCAGAGGGTTTCATAGGTTATATGATCAAGGCAACATATTGGTCGGATCAACGGACATGAAGGTATACCTGGTGAAACACCATCAAGATAGTCCTTGGATCTTTTCTTGATTTGAAGATATCCCAAATCAAACCAAGGTAGGATGATAGCATGTCCACTGAAGAGATACTATCATGCTTCGACACAGAAGGAACTAGTCATCCCTTGATGAAGGATCAAGTTATGCGGATCTTTTGCCTTTCAACTCTCCAAGTTGTTGTTTTAAGCTCATCCAACTAGTTTAGGGTGTCCAGCATAGGTTTCTTGGAGAAAAGAGCAATTCAAATTACCCTTTGCTTAGACATTACGACCAGGTAACAACCTGGTGATACTTCTGGAAGGACAAACAGAACATCACAACCTACCGTATGTCTTGAATTTTTGGAAGGAACTTTTCTTTTTAAAGCAACCGATATGATCTTGAGAGCTTCAGTATGAACCTAACTCTTTAACCGAGAATGTGCACTGGAATAAACGGATTTGGTAACACGGTCAACTTTAGATAGGAACCGGGTGACCAATAGTGCTAAGAAGGATACATATGTTTTTAGATCTTTCGGAGCAATAGGAATTGCTAAGAATATTTGATAGACAAATCAAAGCACAAACCCATCATTTTCAAGCACTCGGTCTTGGAGGAAAGGGAAAGTAAAGATGTGTAAGAGAATCACTTCATCAATAAGGCCATGAAATACAACACAACCTCTTGATATATAAGAGTGTGATACTCGAAGGTGGAATAGAACAGAAGCTAATGAAACTTCTTTGATCTGTGGATTACAAAACTTTTACCTGGTCTTAGAAATGGATGAGGTACTGCAGTTTGTTTCTCCTGGCATTCCAAGGTGGAATGTTTTGACGGAAAACAAGGGTAAATGCACTGGAAGAATCCAGCACACATATGCAACTTGCATTTCCAAACAGTAGATAAGGTTTGGAAGCAAGCAAAGAATAGGAACGTGCTCTTGGAAGATACTGAGATCACGTTGGATGCACGGGGTAATACTCATGTGTAGAACCCATGCCAAAAGGTTGGTATAGCTGAACCAAGAACAAAGATATGAGAATCATAAAGAACACTCTTGTCGTGATCCTTTTGATTCCTAGAGAAAACCTATGGCTAGTGGAGCTGAGATTACCTAGCCATCCTGAGGTAGAACAGATTCCTTAGGATTCAACGAAACAGATCTTGGGTTAAAGGTCAGCATCCTGTACTGATAGCGTGAGCATCGGGTAGTTAAGAAACCACACGATCCAACCCACTGCAACCCAGCACACCGGGACCTTCGGTTCAAGTCCAAGGGTAGAAACCAAGAGAAAGGAGTAGTTACTCTCTTAGTGTCTTAAAGGACACTATGAATAGCAATCACGAAGTAACTTTCAAAAGACAACATAACTCCGGAAGAGTTTGAGCAGAAGATAACGGATACATTCGAGATGGAAAGGAAATTTCGAGGTTTAGGAATTAGAACTTTGAAACGTATAAGAATGTGGAATCCACACAACTATGAGAGACTAGGGTGGAAAGGAAATCTCCCAGTTTAAGAAATAACGGAGTATGAAACACGCACGACTCTAGAAACTTTTTAACACTAGGTCAACTTGGATAACAACGTCCTTGCCAAAGAAGGCACCTAAGTCTTCAATAACTAGAAGAGATAGCAAAACCTTTTCAAATCAAAACAGGTAAGATGACCCAGAGTTAGAGCGATACCAGATAAGGAGTAAAAAGAAAACCTAAGAAGGTTTTCACAACTCATTTGTGGTTTCAAAGTAGTTTTCACAATCACTAGACTCAACATCGACCAAGCAATAAGGTATTCCTACAGGCAGTCCTGCTCTGATACCATGACTTGTCACGACCCCGGACCCAGAGATATACATACTTTTATGTGCTTCTAGCCATGGACTCACAAGGGCTTCAGGGTTACCGGCCCCGGCCGCAACAAACAACGGCATGCAGACTGGATTCATCGGCATGTAGTCCGGATCCCCAGTCTACTACTCCTTGTGTCCACGCTAGTCATAACCAACTATGCATATCAAAGAGTCCACGAATCGAATGAAACTGAAGGAAACGGGACCAAAGCTATACAGATCTGCTATGTGTCCAGAAAGTGCAACAACAATCGAGGGTTACTGGGGTTACCTCGCCCGAGGCCGAATCACATCGGCAGGCGGGCTCGGACATGGATCATCGGCTCCACAACCCCTCGACTGTGACCACTATGCAGGCATAGCCAAAACTGTATAACAATGAGCTCGAAACCAACAACCGATCAAAGCAGTACTCTAGAAATGAAGCTTTATTAAACAGGTGTTACTAGAGTATAGCTTTACAAACAGAGGTCACATGACCCGACATTACATCAGAGAACGGAAGGCAAATTATGTTGCTAATCAACAAGAACCAAAAAGTCCTAAGAGGCCGCAACATAAGGCGACGTCCCAGCCCAAAGATTCCAGGCTGCTACCTCGGAACCCCAAACTACTCGTCGATGTCCTCGTTGAATCATCACCGTTGGAGTGAGATCTTCACCTGAACCAAATTAAGCAAACCTGAGTACGGGAGGTACTCAACAAGACTTAATTAACCTATTATATATCTGCTATCTTCAGAAAGGTTTTATGAAGGCTGTTTTGCGTAAAGCAATCTTTGTTTTCCAAGTCGAGGAAGAATAGCACGTCTCATAGAATGTTTTCAAAACAGATGATAAACTCACTACTATAATCATCATCTTTTAAAACCACCAATATCAATTCCCAGCATCTCACATGCTACAAGGATCACCCCTCTCGGCATCTCCGAGGAGGCACCCTTCATCTATTGCCTCCATGCTTTGTCAACATATTTTACGTCACGTTTGTTGTCTATGGTCTTTGCCTTCACCAAGTCGTCCTTAACCGTGGACACGGCTTTTCGAAAAGATTTCCCTGCAGGGATGTACACTTTACCCACACGTACCATCCGACACTTAGCGCCACATGTACGTTCTTCCATGGAACACGATAGAGGCTGGCTGGCCACGACCCTTACCTTACCCGACCCTATCCATGAGTCAACCCAAGACAGGGCCACCCCGTCAACAGGGAGTTGGCCATCCTCCTGACGGCACCTGTCTCTGTGAGGCGAGATCAAGATCCGTGTACGTCCATCACTTGGCCCCGGTCACGCCCTAGCGGAGCATTTTGTTTTCAAAGCCGTTTAAAATGTTTTATTTGTGGTGCCGAATGGAAATCTCAAACTACGTGACTCATGGATCTGGCCAAACAAGTTAGTTGGTCGAGCGCGGTTACTTAGACCCCGCGTGTGGTTGCACGCTCAGTCTTGGCTTCCGCTCGAGACCGTAATCCTAGGGTTGGCGAGTATAGGACGAACAACCACTTCCCAAGTGGCCTCCCATAATAGCCTTAGTCAAGTTATCCACACAAAGCTCATCTCACCACGTCATCATATCATACTAGGTTATCGCAGCTCTGATTCATCAACCGGATGGAGTAGAGGTAACAAACATGTAAAGCTAGGCGAAGCAGATATGAGGCTCTGGCGATGCGCACAAGAAAATCTATGGCGGCTAGGAGCAGTGGATCAGGATATTGAGGCAATGCAGTATATAGGTGAACTATATCTACTAGCATCAAATACTTTGGAATCGAATGCAAAGTATGAGATTCAAATGTTGTTCGAAAGCATATATGAGCAGATAAGAGGTTATGCTTGCCTTGGTTATAAGAAAAACCAATAGATATGTTCTGGAATAAGTGCTTGACTTGTCGGTTAGGATCAAGTATTCGCCACGGAGTTGCTGGCCTTCGCTTCGGAGTCGGGTTCTACCGAGGGGGAACAAACACCAAAATGAAAAAGAACAACAATCAACACATGGCATCGATGCAATGCGCAACATGTATGCATGATCAAGTTAATGCACTGAAGTAAAGCCCTAAACATGTTGGTTGGATTGCTAGGGTTCATATGACAATTATAAAGTTTTACTGAAATTAGCCCGAAATAGACCCGGAGGGGCAATTCGGACGATTCTGAAAGTGGGTACAATTTTAGTTGTTCAAATGGGTTTGAAAACATCATAACTAGATTCCATTTGTCATTTTGAGCAAATTGATATATGACTTTTAATTTTCTAATTTTATTGAATAAAAGCTTATTTTTCTATTTTAAATGATTTAAACAACATTAAATCAATGCTCATTTTTGGACTTTCTCAAACATGTGTGGAAATGACTTATTTGGAAAGAGTACATTTTTACAACTCCATACTTTTACTTTATTTTTCTGGTAAATATTTTATTAGTTATTGATTTTACAAAATAAACCATTTTTCTGGAATTATTAATAGAGGAGATATGACATCACTGAATGACATCACAGTGTTGTGTTCTACACAGGTGGGTTCAAATTCGTCGAAATTAGCGCGCAATTCGCAAATTAAAACTTGCCATGACGTAGAGGAGGTTGAGGGGAGCTGAGGGCTGGTAGCGGTTGACCGTTTGGTCGTCGGAATCCTCACCGGCGACGAGGATACGCGGTGGCCGACGGTGGTCCTCGGTGCGGGGACGGTACGGTGGGAGAGGGAGGGAATGGAGGGTACCGGGGAGCTTACCATGGCGTGAGGAAGCAAGAGGAGGGGTCGGGGAGGCGAGTGGAGGCCGGAGTCGCCGGCGGCGAGCTCGGGAAGCCGACGGCCATGGCGGAAATGGCGGCCCGATTCCCGCGTTAGAGGCCATCCCGGGAAACGGTACTCGACGGGGAGACGCAAGGTAGCCTGGCGGACCTCGTGGGATGCTACAATGGTCGCGGGGCTGCTCGGTTCTGCGGCGCCATGTGGTGGTTTCCGCCGGCTAGGGTTTCGCTCAGGAGGAAGGTACAGAGGAGAGGAGGGAGTGAGGTGCTGCGAGAGAGAGAGAGAGAGAGAGAGAGAGAGAGAGAGAGAGAGAGAGAGAGAGGAGGGCACACCGTCTCCTTGCCCCTATTCACTCGAGGAGGAAAGCAAGCAGGAGGTGGCCGCACGAGGACGGCGGCAACGACACGCAGCTCCTCCTACTGGCAGGAGGTTGAAGACAAAGGGCATTTTCGATAACCCCCAGTTTTTCCCAGAAATTACAAAGAAGCCCCTGCAGCTTTTAAAACAGAACCTAAACACATGTTTTAAGGGTCTTCTTGCAAATATAAAAATTGGCAAAAATAACTTTTGGAAAGCTTGTGAAATTTCCAACAAAACCATGTGTTTCTTTGATGTATTTGAAATATTTTTCAAAACAAAATTTTGGAACCCAATTTAGGTGCTATTTGTAGTATTTTCTCAAACCATTTAAATTCACAGTTTAAATTGGTTCAAACCAGATTAAATTTTTTGTTTCATGCATGTATGAGATGACACAACACCACACACTTTTGTTAGCAAATTTGTGATGTTACATTGTGGGTCATCAAGACTATTTTCTGGCGCCGTTGCCGGGGAGCATAGCTTTATTTAATTGCTCACTTGGACGTGATATTGTTCGCTGCAAGCCTTTCATCATGGTTAAAACTCGTGATGGGAAAGCTCCTATATTGCCATCGACTACAAGGAGAGGTACAACTCTGAGAACCTTTGTTGCTCTTGATTCACCGTCTGTGATGAGTAACCTTCTTACACTACCACATTCTACACACACTTCTACTCTGCTGAGTCTGGAAATTCTTCTGATACTTTTGATGATGCTTCTACTGTGCTTGATGATACTGGTTCACTAGGTCCTTTCCTACATGCTACAATTGCTAGATCTAAAAAATTGAAAACACTAAAATTGCTAGAGTCTAGAGAAGGTTCTAGTGATGATCTTGAGGAAACTTACATTGAACTTAATGATGACTTCATTGAAGAAGTTCAATCTACTACTAGTGCAAGTGCTATTAAGAGTCTTCTTGCAATACATGCTGTTAAATATAAACCTTCTCTTGATGCTAAGTTTGCTACATATCCCATACATATTAAAGATAAGGATTATGATTTCTCTCTAGATTTATCTTGTATATCCATTGTTGAGAAAGAACCTTGTTGTGGTACTGAAAATAAAAATGCTATGGAACATATGAAGGAGCTTTCATCTTTGAGCAGTTTATTTTCTGATGATATTAAGAAACGCACTTACTTTGTTACCAAGATCTTCCCTTTCTCATTGAAATATGAAGCTAAAACTTGGTGTAACAATTTTTCACCTGGATCTATTGATAGTCCTACTGGTTTGGTTAATGCTTTTTTTCAAAAATATTTTCCTGCTGGTGCTCAACATGCTGCTTTGTAGAGTATCTTTAACTTTAAGAAAATTGAAGGAGATAAAATGTCTGAATCTTGGTCAATGTTTTCTTCTTTCATAAGAGCTAGCCCTAGACATCCATTACCTAAAAATGAGACCCCGGATATATTTTATAATGGACTATCTGTTGAATCTAGGACATACCAGGATAGTTGTGTTGGTTGTGTTTTCAGGAAAAGAACTCCAGAAGAAGCTGAGGAATTATTGGCTAATATAGACAAAAATGATGATGATTGGACTATACCTGAGCCTACATCAACACCAGCACCGACACCAATACGAACACCCAAGAAGAGGGGAATGATTGAACTAAATGATGAAGTGATGAGGGAAGCCAAGAAATCTCTTAAAGAGAGGGGTATTAAATATGAAGATGTGAAGAATCTACCACCTATAGAAGAATTATGTAAGCCAGTTCCTCATCCACCCACAGTTGAGGTACACTCTCTCCAATATTTTGGTAATAGAGATATTCCCTATCCCAAACCACCTAATCAATGTTTAGATGAATTTGATAATTATGTTGTTAAGAAAGATAATTTTAATATGAGAATATAGAATCATTTAATGGAAAACTCTAGAGCTATTGATAATTTGCATGGTATTATTGAGAGAACCTCTAATGATGTTAAAATGCTTGTCAAACATTTTCATATGGTTCAAACTCAAATTGATCAACTTAGTAAGTGCAAAAAGATTTGCTAGCTAATGCTTCTAGAGAAAAACATGTTTATGAAATAATTACTAGAAGTGGTGTTTCTACTCAGGATCCCTTGTATCCCGAGGGACATCCTAAAAGAATTGAACAAGATTCTCAACAACCTAAAAACAATAGTTCTCCTTCTAAGAAAAATAAGAAGATACATAAAACTGTTGTAAAATCTCCTGAACCTGCTAAAGATCCTAATAGTATATCTATCTCCGATGCTGAAACTGAAAGTGGTAATGATAAAAGTGATGCTTCTGATATAGAATAAACTGAAGTTTAACCTGAAAAGAAAACTAAAACTGCAAAGTATACTAAGGAGGATTTCATTGCTAATAAACATGGAATGAGAGAGAACCTTGGGTACAAAAAGCAATGCCTTTTACTAATAAGAAACATAAATCAAAGGAGGAAGAACCTCATAACAAGTTCTGTGAATGATGAAGCCTTTGTCTTTGCAAATTCCTCTGACTGATGGTATCAAGTTGCCTCCTTATTCTAAATGTATGAAAGATATTGTCTCTAACAAACGGAAAATTCCAGATGAGGAAATTTCCACTATGCTGGCTAATTACTCTTTCAATGGCAAGGTTCCAAAGAAGCTCGGAGATCCTGGTATTCCTACTATTCGTTGTTCTATTAAAAATAATTATGTTAGAACTGCCTTATGTGATTTAGGAGCAGGAGTTAGTGTTATGCCTTTTTCTCTTTATAAGAGACTCTCTCTGAAAAATTTATACCAACTGATATATCTTTGCAAATGGCTGATAAATCTACTGCTATTCCTGTTGGTATATGTGAGAATGTTCCTATTCAACTGACTACTAATTGTTTGATATTAACCGACTTTGTTGTATTGGAAATGCCTGAAGATGATAATATGTCTATTATTCTTGGGAGATCTTTTTTTAACACTGCAGGGGATGTTATTGATTGCAATCAAGGAAAAGTAACTTTTAATGTTAATGATAAAGAGCACACCATTCTTTTTCCCAAGAAGATTGATATGAGATATGGTCTAAATTCAATTGAAAATATTGAGACCATCAAGATTGGAGAATTCTATTGTTCGATTCCAATGCCACAAAAAGAATATGAAATTATTATGATTGGGACTGTCTAACAAAGTTAAGGTAACATAATAATTCAGTGATAAGCAAAGTTTTGCTTCATATAATTTTTTTTTGGTAACAAGACTTGATCAACCTTGTTAACAAAGTGATTTTGAAAGAAGGAAACAATGTTTTTACCACCCACATTTATGTTTTCACTATGTTTTCTTTTGTTTACACTCCTCATTTGCCTATTGGAGTGTCTTAGAACCTCTGTACTTCTTGTTTTGTTTTGTTTTCCACCATTCTATATTTGTTTTCTTGGTTTTTAATCATTTATTAAATTCTGGAAATTGCTCGAAAATGAAGTTTCTCTAAAAATTCCACAAAAATTATATTAAATTTCTACATAAAATATGAGGCAGAGAGGCACCTGGGGCACCCCAGGGGCACCCACCATGCACGCACACCACTAGGTGGCGCGGCCTGGCCCCTCGTGGCACCAGCTGACACGTCATAAACGTATCCTTAATTTCTGATGTTCCATGTTGTTTTCATGTTGTTTCCAACATGTTTGCTATACAATTTATGTCATTTTTATCGATTTTACAGACTAACCTATTGACAAGATGCACAGAGGCACTTCCCTTTTCCTGTTGTTTTTAGTTTCAGAAAAGTTGCTCTGGAAATATTCTCGGAATTGGAAAATTTGAAGTCCGGAGGTCTGTAACAGCCCAAGTATGAAAACCTACCAATTAGAATGTTTGATTTCTTGTTGTTAAGGTATTGCATCATGTCATCATATTGTTGCATTTGTTCCTTTTGTTTTGCATCTGTTATTCTTTGTTTTCACAATGAAACTCAAACAATTTCAAATGCCTTGTTTTCATACTTTCTCTGTTACAACTTTTGGAATAAAAATAACAAATAAAAACAACCCAATTGTTCTCATTTTATTTCCACATTGATCAACAAATAAAATGGTGCTTTCATTTCAATTAAATATTTCCCAAATTGTTTTCAAACTCAAACTAAAATTCAAACAGCACCAAAATTTCCAATTCATGAAAACTAACAAACCATTCCAATAAGTTAATCCAAGTTAATAATAGGGTTACCCTATTAAAATTGATGTTTTCCAATATTAAATCAATTAGTTGCAAATTATTCAAATTTCAAATCAGTTGGCAAACAGCAACCAAAATCTGGTTTTCCAAAAACTTAAGTGGTAAGGTGGTAGAGTTTGAACCTACCAGCCCACTGGAATTTTTCCAAGATTTTATCCACTCAAAAAAACTATCAAATGTTTCCTTTTCTTTTTGCTACAAAAAAAACAGTAAAACAGAACAAGCAAATAACAAAAAGACGGCAGACGGACGCGTCGACGGCCGTGCGTGCCCAACTAAGCCCTATATATCCCCCTAGACCCCGCAGCCCTAGCCCAGAACCCTAGGGACCTCTGTCCCCTCGCGCCGCCGCTGTTCCCTCTCTCTCCCGTCGACGCCCGACCTCTGAACCTCACCGTCACCTCGCCGGAGGCGCCGCGTCTGAATCTCCGTGGATCACCGCCGCCTCTCACCACCACCACCCTCCTAGCCACCGGAAATTGAAGCCCCACTCCTTCCTCTCCAGTTTGCACACTGCAGCGGGCTCGTGGACGCCGTGGATCACCGCCGCCATCCACGTCTCTGTCCGCGGCGTCCAACTCACCGGCGATTCCCTTTTCTGAAGCCGTGCCGCTCACCGGCGCCACCTTTCTCCTCCATCCTATCTAAACACGGGAACCAGATCCCCTCGTCATCCTCTGCTGATTGGACACCGGAGCCACGCCGCAGGACAGCCACACCGTCGCCGCCATCTTCATCGTCTCCGTCGACGGTCGGCCACCGCTACACCGCGCCTCCGCTCGACTACATCGCGGTGAGCACCTATTCCACCCCCCTCCTGGTTCCCCTCCGTAGCGCGCACGAGTACGCACGGCATCCAGCACTGCATCCACTCGCACAACCTTGATCGCCGCCGGCGTCATCCGCCGTTATTTCGTGGAAGCGATCGTTCGTCAGAAATTCAGTTACGCACCGTTGAAGTATTTCCTCACTGCGCACGGTTTACTGACAAGGAACGCGATCCACCCCAGTGGTTAGAGCACAGCAGCGCAGGGTGAGGTCCTGGGTTCGACCCCTGGCCTTGCTTGGGATATTATCCCACCTTTTTGGCACCAGGTGCTGACAGGGAGGGCCCCCTGTCAGCCTCTCCCTTGCCACGCAAGCGCACGGTCACCGTGTGGCCCACTGGCAGTGGCAGGGTAGCCCCCCAGTGCGTATAAAAAGTCCAAACACGTTTCTGTTTTATTTGCTATTTCTTTTAAAATGGCAGAAATAAACCCTAAACCTAAAACTTTAATAACTTTTAATCTAAAACTCCAATAAATAAAAGTTATATATGTTTTCTGTTCCAAATTAAATAATCTTTCCAAATAATCCATTTGTGTACTGTTTTGACAATTCCAAATGCAATTAAATTTCAAATTCCAATAATTCAAATGCTAATTTCTAAATTCAATAACTAATTCATTTTTAATCCAATAAATGCAAATAAAATATGTTTTCCATACCATTTCAACTCATCTTTTCAAATATAATTTTTGCTTCCTGGTTTGAATAATTTAAATTGCCTAAATAATTTAATCCTTGTTTAATTCAATTAAATTTGATAAAATAATAACTTGAACAATATAAAATATTTTGAACATGCAAAATATGTTTTCAAACTATCAAAGTGTGAACTTTTCAAATGTGAATTTGAATTTATGATTTGAACAAATAAAATTCAAATAATATTCAAACTTGTTCTAAATTCAATTAAAACTTGTTTAATATTGTTTAATTCATAATAAATTCATCCTAATTCCTATTTCAATATTTGAAACATGTAATCCAACTAAAAGTTGATGTTCTTTTCAAATATAAAATTTGTTATTTGTTTTGAACACTTTAACTTGATGAAAACAATAATTGTTTGTGTGACATGTTTAAGTAACCCAAAATTGCTAAACTTACTAAATGATTTCCAAAACTTGTTAAATCCTTTTATCACTTGCATCTATTATTGTTATTTGCTGTTATTTTGTTGTTATCATCATGCATGCATCATGCTAAGCAAACTATCACATGATAATAACTTGTAGATCATTTGTTTCCATTTAATTCATGGATTCTTGCCATATGCAATCCAAGTGCATATGGGTCCATTTAAATTGTGTTATCATGTTATCTAGTTCATTTTGATGCAACCATTAACTTGACATGCATCATCCCATGATTGTGCACTATGCCATGATATTGATTGTCTACCTTTTCTGCATTGTCTGTTTGCTTCTTCTCGGATAAACGACGACGTTGAGACCGACGATCCTTACGACACCCCTTCTAAGGAGTTAGCTCAGTACCAGGCTACTGGGTTTGCAGGCAAGTTATCACTCACATGAACCACTGTGTTCCTTTCAACATTGACTACCGATACTTTCCGTTGTTCTTTCCTGCTAAGCCATAGTAGTAGTTGTTTCTGTTACGAACCCATCACATGAATCCCTTAACCTTGATATTGCCTCACCTCCACTCCTATCACCCCTTTGATTGAGCCAGTGTCTTACTAGCATGCTTAGGTTGTTTTGCTCGAGTCTGTTACCCGTTACTTTCAGTTACTATATTGTTATTATGTTCTGGGGGCTCGATGTTTAATCAATCAATCATGCTAATGTTATTGTTAATAATAATTTGATGATAAGGCACCGGCAGGAGGCCCTTTGTGGTTTTGAGGCCTGCTAGTGTCGACCCTAATAGGAAAAGGGTCTTGTCTACTGATCCATGATGAGCGCACTAACCGCATGTGGGAAGCGAGTATGGGAGCCCCCCTCAATTTGATTCGATTCGCATCTCGTCCAAATCTCCTCATTTTAGTTCGTGTTTTCCATTTGCCGCATGCATGTTTTTGCGAGCCCAGGCCAGGGTGGAACTTTCGTAGTCGGCATATAGGGGGACACGTTCTTAGAGTGCTATGAGGGTCCATTTTCTTCTGGGCTCGATTAGCCGTGCGCCCAAGGTGCTTTGGGCTTGATGCGAAGAAGAGTTGAGTTGTGTAGATTACCTCGCTTGGTGGGTTTGATTCCCGTCTGGCGGGATATTCTTGCGTGTACGGCCAAATTGGTGCAACCCTGCAGGGATAATCTTCTCGAGAAGCCGTGTTTTCCGCGGTTATGGACTACTTGGTGAAAGTACTGGCTAGCAAGTACTCAGGACAACTTAAACCTAATGATTAACAACCTTACACCCAATGATTAACAACTTGACTAGTAATAGGCTTATTGACACAATATTCTGAACCATCATTAATTCAACTGTGTGAGTTATCCTCGGATTGCTTCTTTGGATAAGGGGCGAGATCCAGGATGGGTTTGTTTGAAGTTATCTGTCAGTTGGTTACAATACTCGATCTTATCCCCTTTCTATTAGTTGGAAGTTGTAGTTCTCTGTAGTTGGTTAGCGCAGCCAGTTGCAGCATCTTTTATATCCCCTTTCTTCCGTTGAACCCAAGGCATCTGTGCTTGGTGTTGACGGGCTACACTTTGGTGAACTGTGAGTCTTGCTTGCCAGTACGTTTATGTACTGACCCCTTTGGGGCTGTGGTTTCCGCAGACCTACGTTTCCGAGGATCTACATGGTGACAACTACGTGGAGTATGACGAGACTGCTGACGAGTAGATAGCGGACCCGGGCAGGATCCGAGACTTCGTGGATGGGCTCCGTCTTTTCGTTTCCGGCCTCTTAGGCCTATTTGGATCTTGTCTGTACTCAGACATGTTGAATGCTTCCGCTGTGATGTAATGATGAATTGTTGGGACCAGTGTCCTCTGGATGATTGTATTTGCTATCTCTGCTCTAGTGAGAGCTATTTGCAACTTATTTCAATCTTTTGTGTCGTAGAGATCTGTTGTGATATCAGTTGTTCAACGCCGTTGACGTACCATGTGTGTATGGTTTGAAGTACGTCAATGGAAGTGTCCTGATTTCTATGGGATAGTTTACGTCGACGCTGAACAGATAGGGGTTGGTTGTCACACATAAGTGTGTTGGCCTACTCGTAAGAGGACGCGGGTGCCGGTAAGCCCCGTAATCCAATCTACTACTGTTCAACGAAACGGCGAGTATCCTTTAGAAGTTAGGGTGCGACAAATGGTATCAGAGCCTGTCTGCCTGTAGGATCCCTTTTTACTGGTCGCAGTTGAGTCTAGAAACTATTTTGTAGCTATACAGGAAAAATGAAATGTGAGAGTAGGAATTCTGCCATTTTTCTTCTTTCCCCACCCACCCACCCTTTTCTGGTAAGGAAGTGCAACGTTGATTTTTCTCTTCTCATCTAAACTTTCAAGTTAGGATTTCACGTGTTTTGGGTTCTCCGTAGTACCTCAGGTTTTTGGTCTCGTTTTCCCGGTGTTGCTTCAATATCATGTTCTTCTAAAAAACATTTCGTCCGTTGAAATCTTGTTGTTTTCCACTTCAATTCTTCTACCGACATCTAATCAAAACTTCCTCGTAAAATCTATTCCAGCTAAAGTGTTGTTTCATATCGGAGCATCACATTCTTTTGTGTCAAAGATCTTTTTCACAACATACAAGCTAATTGTGGTTCCACTAAGAAATCAAATCACCGTTCACTCTCCGGGATCTCAAATGTTGACTTCCAAGTTCAATCACAGAAATCAAATCCTAATGGGAGGCCACATATTCCTCGCTTCTCTCATGTTGCTGATTCTGACATTGATGTCATTCTTGGTGTTGCATTGATGTCAATAACTCTGTTCCACCCTATTGGCCAGATAATCTATTCTCCAAATGAATCAAGTTCTTTGCAGCTATACACCCTCCATACAAAACCTATACCTATACTAATATTGTTCCGGTGATTTGCTAATTCCCTGACGTCTATCCAATGTGCACGATGTGTTTCACGTGTCACAACTCAAGAGGATCTTCCCAAGAAATATCCGGACCTATTCTTTTCTCAGTAGGAATCTCGGGGCGCGATTCCTTCAAGGGGGGCGTTTTGTAACAGCCCAAGTATGAAAACCTACCAATTAGAATGTTTGATTTCTTGTTGTTAAGGTATTGCATCATGTCATCATATTGTTGCATTTGTTCCTTTTGTTTTGCATCTGTTATTCTTTGTTTTCACAATGAAACTCAAACAATTTCAAATGCCTGGTTTTCATACTTGCTCTGTTACAACTTTTGGAATAAAAATAACAAATAAAAACAACCCAATTGTTCTCATTTTATTTCCACATTGATCAACAAATAAAATGGTGCTTTCATTTCAATTAAATATTTCCCAAATTGTTTTCAAACTCAAACTCAAATTCAAACAGCACCAAAATTTCCAATTCATGAAAACTAACAAACCATTCCAATAAGTTAATCCAAGTTAATAATAGGGTTACCCTATTAAAATTGATGTTTTCCAATATTAAATCAATTAGTTGCAAATTATTCAAATTTCAAATCAGTTGGCAAACAGCAACCAAAATCTGGTTTTCCAAAAACTTAAGTGGTAAGGTGGTAGAGTTTGAACCTACCAGCCCACTGGAATTTTTCCAAGATTTTATCCACTCAAAAAAACTATCAAATGTTTCCTTTTCTTTTTGCTACAAAAAAAACAGAAAAACAGAAAAAGCAAATAACAAAAAGAAAAGGAAACGAGCGGCAGCTAACCTACCTACCTGGCCCAGCCCACCTAAGCAGCTAACAGCGCGCGCAGCCAGCCCAGCAGCCCCGCGTACCGGTTCGTTATAAGCCGCCTTCGTCGTCTCCCCGTACGGCGCCCCATCTACCGGTGCCACGGCGGCAGACGGACGCGTCGACGGCCGTGCGTGCCCAACTAAACCCTATATATCCCCCCTAGACCCCGCAGCCCTAGCCCAGAACCCTAGGGACCTCTGTCCCCTCGCGCCGCCGCTGTTCCCTCTCTCTCCCGTCGACGCCCGACCTCTGAACCTCACTGTCACCTCGCCGGAGGCGCCGCGTCTGAATCTCCGTGGATCACCGCCGCCTCTCACCACCACCACCCTCCTAGCCACCGGAAATTGAAGCCCCACTCCTTCCTCTCCAGTTTGCACACTGCAGCGGGCCCGTGGACGCCGTGGATCACCGCCGCCATCCACGTCTCTGTCCGCGGCGTCCAACTCACCGGCGATTCCCTTTTCTGAAGCCGTGCCGCTCACCGGCGCCACCTTTCTCCTCCATCCTATCTAAACACGGGAACCAGATCCCCTCGTCATCCTCTGCTGATTGGACACCGGAGCCACGCCGCAGGACAGCCACACCGTCGCCGCCATCTTCATCGTCTCCGTCGACGGTCGGCCACCGCTACACCGCGCCTCCGCTCGACTACATCGCGGTGAGCACCTGTTCCACCCCCTCCTGGTTCCCCTCCGTAGCACGCACGAGTACGCACGGCATCCAGCACTGCATCCACTCGCACAACCTTGATCGCCGCCGGCGTCATCCTCCGTCATGTCGTGGAAGCGATCGTTCGTCAGAAATTCAGTTACGCACCGTTGAAGTATTTCCTCACTGCGCACGGTTTACTGACAAGGAACGCGATCCACCCCAGTGGTTAGAGCACAGCAGCGCAGGGTGAGGTCCTGGGTTCGACCCCTGGCCTCGCTCGGGATATTATCCCACCTTTTTGGCACCAGGTGCTGACAGGGAGGGCCCCCTGTCAGCCTCTCCCTTGCCACGCAAGCGCACGGTCACCGTGTGGCCCACTGGCAGTGGCAGGGTAGCCCCCAGTGCGTATAAAAAGTCCAAACACGTTTCTGTTTTATTTGCTATTTCTTTTAAAATGGCAGAAATAAACCCTAAACCTAAAACTTTAATAACTTTTAATCTAAAACTCCAATAAATAAAAGTTATATATGTTTTCTGTTCCAAATTAAATAATCTTTCCAAATAATCCATTTGTGTACTGTTTTGACAATTCCAAATGCAATTAAATTTCAAATTCCAATAATTCAAATGCTAATTTCTAAATTCAATAACTAATTCATTTTTAATCCAATAAATGCAAATAAAATATGTTTTCCATACCATTTCAACTCATCTTTTCAAATATAATTTTTGCTTCCTGGTTTGAATAATTTAAATTGCCTAAATAATTTAATCCTTGTTTAATTCAATTAAATTTGATAAAATAATAACTTGAACAATATAAAATATTTTGAACATGCAAAATATGTTTTCAAACTATCAAAGTGTGAACTTTTCAAATGTGAATTTGAATTTATGATTTGAACAAATAAAATTCAAATAATATTCAAACTTGTTCTAAATTCAATTAAAACTTGTTTAATATTGTTTAATTCATAATAAATTCATCCTAATTCCTATTTCAATATTTGAAACATGTAATCCAACTAAAAGTTGATGTTCTTTTCAAATATAAACTTTGTTATTTGTTTTGAACACTTTAACTTGATGAAAACAATAATTGTTTGTGTGACATGTTTAAGTAACCCAAAATTGCTAAACTTACTAAATGATTTCCAAAACTTGTTAAATCATTTTATCACTTGCATCTATTATTGTTATTTGCTGTTATTTTGTTGTTACCATCATGCATGCATCATGCTAAGCAAACTATCACATGATAATAACTTGTAGATCATTTGTTTCCATTTAATTCATGGATTCTTGCCATATGCAATCCAAGTGCATATGGGTCCATTTAAATTGTGTTATCATGTTATCTAGTTCATTTTGATGCAACCATTAACTTGACATGCATCATCCCATGATTGTGCACTATGCCATGATATTGATTGTCTACCTTTTCTGCATTGTCTGTTTGCTTCTTCTCGGATAAACGACGACGTTGAGACCGACGATCCTTACGACACCCCTTCTAAGGAGTTAGCTCAGTACCAGGCTACTGGGTTTGCAGGAAAGTTATCACTCACATGAACCACTGTGTTCCTTTCAACATTGACTACCGATACTTTCCGTTGTTCTTTCCTGCTAAGCCATAGTAGTAGTTGTTTCTGTTACGAACCCATCACATGAATCCCTTAACCTTGATATTGCCTCACCTCCACTCCTATCACCCCTTTGATTGAGCCAGTGTCTTACTAGCATGCTTAGGTTGTTTTGCTCGAGTCTGTTACCCGTTACTTTCAGTTACTATATTGTTATTATGTTCTGGGGGCTCGATGTTTAATCAATCAATCATGCTAATGTTATTGTTAATAATAATTTGATGATAAGGCACCGGCAGGAGGCCCTTTGTGGTTTTGAGGCCTGCTAGTGTCGACCCTAATAGGAAAAGGGTCTTGTCTACTGATCCATGATGAGCGCACTAACCGCATGTGGGAAGCGAGTATGGGAGCCCCCCTCAATTTGATTCGATTCGCATCTCGTCCAAATCTCCTCATTTAGTTCGTGTTTTCCATTTGCCGCATGCATGTTTTTGCGAGCCCAGGCCAGGGTGGAACTTTCGTAGTCGGCATATAGGGGGACACGTTCTTAGAGTGCTATGAGGGTCCATTTTCTTCTGGGCTCGATTAGCCGTGCGCCCAAGGTGCTTTGGGCTTGATGCGAAGAAGAGTTGAGTTGTGTAGAGTACCTCGCTTGGTGGGTTTGATTCCCGTCTGGCAGGATATTCTTGCGTGTACGGCCAAATTGGTGCAACCCTGCAGGGATAATCTTCTCGAGAAGCCGTGTTTTCCGCGGTTATGGACTACTTGGTGAAAGTACTGGCTAACAAGTACTCAGGACAACTTAAACCTAATGATTAACAACCTTACACCCAATGATTAACAACTTGACTAGTAATAGGCTTATTGACACAATATTCTGAACCATCATTAATTCAACTGTGTGAGTTATCCTCGGATTGCTTCTTTGGATAAGGGGCGAGATCCAGGATGGGTTTGTTTGAAGTTATCTGTCAGTTGGTTACAATACTCGATCTTATCCCCTTTCTATTAGTTGGAAGTTGTAGTTCTCTGTAGTTGGTTAGCGCAGCCAGTTGCAGCATCTTTTATATCCCCTTTCTTCCGTTGAACCCAAGGCATCTGTGCTTGGTGTTGACGGGCTACACTTTGGTGAACTGTGAGTCTTGCTTGCCAGTACGTTTATGTACTGACCCCTTTGGGGCTGTGGTTTCCGCAGACCTACGTTTCCGAGGATCTACATGGTGACAACTACGTGGAGTATGACGAGACTGCTGACGAGTAGATAGCGGACCCGGGCAGGATCCGAGACTTCGTGGATGGGCTCCGTCTTTTCGTTTCCGGCCTCTTAGGCCTATTTGGATCTTGTCTGTACTCAGACATGTTGAATGCTTCCGCTGTGATGTAATGATGAATTGTTGGGACCAGTGTCCTCTGGATGATTGTATTTGCTATCTCTGCTCTAGTGAGAGCTATTTGCAACTTATTTCAATCTTTTGTGTCGTAGAGATCTGTTGTGATATCAGTTGTTCAACGCCGTTGACGTACCATGTGTGTATGGTTTGAAGTACGTCAATGGAAGTGTCCTGATTTCTATGGGATAGTTTACGTCGACGCTGAACAGATAGGGGTTGGTTGTCACACATACGTGTGTTGGCCTACTCGTAAGAGGACGCGGGTGACGGTAAGCCCCGTAATCCAATCTACTACTGTTCAACGGAACGGCGAGTATCCTTTAGAAGTCAGGGTGCGACAAGGTCCTAGAATTCCCGAATGTTCCATGGAGTCCCGAAGAGGCCCAGAGGGGGGCCACACAATAGGGCGGCGCGCCCCCTGGCCACGCCATGGGGTGGTGTGGGCCCCCCAGGCCTCCACCGCCTTTGCCCTATTTCCTATTTATAACCCCCGACATATTAACCCTAAAAATATACCACTTCATCCCGAGAAACACCTGAGGCCGCCGTCATCGTCATCCCGAGATCGGGAGGGTTATGGAGCTCTCCCCGGCACCCTGCTGGGAGGGGAATTCATCACCGGAGGGGTCTACACCACCATGCCCTCCTCCGAAGTGATGTGTGAGTAGTTCATCCCTGGACTACGGGTCCATAGCAGTAGCTAGATGGTTGTTCTCTCCGGTTGGACCTCATGTTTGGATTTCATGAGCTGCCCTACATTATGTAATGCTACATGTTGTGTTTGCTAGGATCTGATGAATGTTGAATGCTATGTCTTTTTATTATCAATATATCATGTTATCGTCATTCTTATGTTATTTACGATCTTGCATGCTATCCGTTATTAGTAGATGCTCTGGCCAAGTAGATGCTAGTAACTCCAAGAGGGAGTATTTATGCTCGATAGTGGGTTCATGCCTCCTTTGCATCTGTGCTCGAGAGACAGAAATGTGACGGATGGAGGATGGGTTGTTGCCATTAGGGAGAAAACAATGGTGTTTACTTAGTTTACATTGTTTACATTACACACTTTGCTTACTGTGATAATCTATTGCTTGCAACTTAATACCCAATGTTTATTCGGATGATATTCAGAGGATGAATTATTAGACATAGATGCAGTTGGATGACGGTATATGTATTTTGTTGTAATGCCCACATGAATCAAATAGTAATATTTATGTCTTGCATATGCACTACGGTTCAACCTTCATTTCTGTCAATTGCCCAGTTGTAGTTTGTTCACCACGCATGTTATTTATCTTTCACGGAGATACACCACTAGTGAACTGTGGACCAGGTCCATTTTCTCATACTGATAACACACACACACACTGCTTTCATACTGCTGCTACTGCTTTCATACTATTTTCCTATGGTTTTCCACACTATACGTTTAACCTCTCCGTGTTCAGAAAAATCGGTGAGATTGACAACCTCACTGCTTCGTTGGGGGAACGTGATTTGATTGTGTTGTGTAGGTTCCATGTTGCTTCTGAACCGGTAGTGCGTCCTGCCATCTCAGCTGCTTCAACTTCTGAAGTTACTCCTTCCTTCTACTGGTCGATCAAACTTTGGTTTCTTACTGAGGGAAAACTGCTGCTGTGCTCATCATATCTTCCTCTTGGGGTCTCCCAACGAGTGCAAGAACTGCACCATCAAGTTAATTTTTTTGGCGTCGTTGCCGGCGAGGAAGAGAATTTACGCAAGGGGAGTCTCTAGCTTCCAATATCTTTACTTTGTTTTTGTTTTTCTTAGTTTATTTTATTTTGTCTTGTTTGCTTCTCTTTATCAAAAACACAAAAAATTAGTTCTTATTCTAGCTGTAGTTTTATTCCTGTTTTTAGTCTTCTTAAAATGACTACTTCTGAGAACACTAAGTTGTGTGACTTTACTAGCACCAACAACAATGATTTCATTAGCACACCTATTGCTCCACCTGCTCCTACTACTGATTTTTATGAGATAAAACCTGCCCTGTTAAACCTTGTTATGAGAGAGAAATTTTCTGGTGTTAGTTCTGATGATGCTGCTGCCCATCTTAATAATTTTGTTGAACTATGTGAGATGCAAAAATATAAATATGTAGATGGAGATATTACTAAACTGAAATTGCTTCCTTTCTCTTTGAGAGGAAAAGCTAAAGAATAGTTGCTCTCTTTGCCTAGAAATAGTATTGATTCTTGGACTAAGTGTAAAGATGCTTTCATTAGAAAATATTATCCTCCTGCTAAGATTATATCTTTAAGAAGTAGCATTATGAATTTGATAATGATCATGTTGCTAAATCTTGGGAAAGAATGAAATCTTTAGTAAAGAATTGTCCCACTCATGGACTGACTACTTGGATGATCATGCAAACCTTATATGCAGGTCTGAATTTTCTCCAAGAAACCTTGTGGATTCAGCTACTGGAGGAACCCTTATGTCCATGACCTTGGGGGCAGCAACATAACTTCTTGATGATATGATGGTAAATTATTCTGAATGGCACACTTAGAGAGCTACAACTGGTAAGAAGGTAAATTCTGTTGAAGAAACCTCCTCTTTGAGTGATAGACTTGATGCTATTATGTCTATGATTGTGAATGGACATGATCCTATTGATCAGAATAATGTTCCTTTAGCCTCTTTGGTTGCTCATGAAGAACATGTTGATGTGAACTTCATTAAAAATAATAATGTCAACACCAATTCTTATAGGAATAATTTTGGTAGCAACAGTTATAGGCCATATACTCCCAATAATAGCAATGCTTATGGTAATTCCTACAAAAACAATATTGTACCCTATGATCTTGAGAACATGCTTAAGAATTTTATTAGTACACAAACTGCTTTCAATAAATATATTGAGGAAAATTTGGCAAAATTGATGTTCTTGCTTCTAAAGTTGATAGCCTTGCTCTTGAGGTTGATTTTCTGAAACTAAAGGTTATGCCTCATGATGATAAAGAAAGTAAAACTTTGAATTCCATCCAAATTCGAATTGATGATAATGTTAGTATGTTAGCTGAATTGCATGCTAGATGGGAAAAAAGATGAATTAGCTAGAAAGAATAATATAGCTAATGTTTGCACCATCACCACCACTAGTGAAACTGGAGCTTCTCCTGCTAGAAAACCTTCTACTATCAATGATAAAGTAATTGGTGTTGAAAATACTCCCACTTCTACTATTAAAAACGCAAAATTGCCTGAAACTGCTAAAAATGTTCCTGATAAATGTGCTGAAATTTTTAGAAACATGGGAGACAATGGTCCCATTACCTTTGATAAAAATGATCTTGACTTTGATGATTGCAACATAACTGAAGTGATTAAGTTCTTTCCAAATCTTTCTAGTTGTCCTAATGCTATTGCTATGAATATGGCTTTCACAAAGCACATTACAAATTCTTTCATACAAATTAGAGAGGATGAATTAAGGTGTGAAGCCTCTATCCCTAGGAAGCTAGATGAGGTTGGGAAACCATTATTAAAATGAATGTGAATGATTTTGATTTCAATGCTCTATGGGATCTTGGTGCTATTATCTCTGTTATGCCCAAGAAACTCTATGATATTCTTGATTTACCACCATTGGAACCTTGTTATTTGGATATTCGTCTTATTGATAATGTTAGAAAGAAACCTTTGGGGAGAGTTGATGATGTTCTTAATGGTTAATAATAATCTTGTCCCCGTTGATTTTGTTGTCTTGAATATTGAATGCAATGCTTCTTGTCCAATTGTTTTGGGAAGACCTTTTCTTAGAACTGTTGGTGTTGTTATTGATATGAAAGAGGTGAATATTAAATTTCAGTTCCCACTCAAGAAAGGTATGGAACACTTTCCTAGAAATAGAATGAAGTTGCCTTTTGATTCTATTATTCGAACAAGTTACAATTTGGATGCTTCTTCACTTGAAAATACTTGATTCCACTTTTCTGGGCCTAGCTAAAAGGCGTTAAAGAAAATCACTTCTTGGGAGATAACCCATGGTTTTATTTTTTGCTTTGTTTTTCTCTGTTTTCTTTGAGTCAAGGGGTTGTATACTTATGTAGCAAATCTTTTGTATATTTATGTTCGTGTCTTAGTTGTGCCAAGTAAAGTTTCTGACGAGAATTCGAGTTGGTTTTTGGATTTCTGCGCAGGAAACATATTTGTGCTGTCCACCGTAAAAATCGTATAATTCACAGAAAAATCAGAATGACCTGAAATTTCTTGTGCTTATTCCTCGGCTAATTATGCAACTTTTTGGTTTTTAAGTTTTTTTTATCTGAGCAACTAAGTTCCCCGAAAAAATTCGTATTTACAGATTGTTCTGGTTTTGATAGATTATGCCATTTTTCTTGAATTTGCTCTTTTACGATGTCAAGAGGATTTCTTTGCTTCACGAAACATCAGTGGTTGTAGCTAATGTTTAAACGTATCAATAGAACATGTTCCCTTACAGAACCCATGGATTTTTTATTTTTGCACTAACCCTCTAATGTGAATTACTCTTTGAGTGTGGTGTGAAGGAAGTTTTCAAGGGTCAAGAGAAGAGGGTGATATATGTGATCAAGAAGAGTGCAAAGTCAAAGCTTGGGGATTCCCCCGTGGTTCATCCAAGCATATTCTAAGAATACTGAAACATCTAAGCTTGGGGATTCCCAAGGCATCCCCTTCTTCATCAACAATCTATCATGTCACTTCTAGTGAAACTATATTTTTATTCGGTCACATCATATGAAGTTTATTTGGAGTGTCGACTATTTGTTTTTCTTTTGTTTTCCTTTGTTTTATTTTGTTTTCCTTGCTGCAATAATATAGTTGGACCCTAGAATTCCTTTTTTGCGAGAGAGACACGCTCCGCTTTTTCGTTTGAATACTTGCTATGCTAGTATTCTTAGTTTTTCCTCTAGTTGCTGGAAAATTCCTGTTTAGCTCTTGTTTTCATTACATATCTTGTTCAAAGCTTCTAGTTTTAGTAGTGTTATGTGAGTACTCTCATGTTTTCTTGCTGTAGCATTTAGAGGGTTTTTGTTAAAGCATGTTTTGTATGGTGCTTCTTGGGAATAGAAATTGCTGCTTGTAGTAGAATTTATAACGGTGGAAGTAGTAGCTTGTATAGACTATGGCTAGACTTTTTCATATCATGCTAGATGTTATTTTAATTATAAATCCTTGTGGTTATTTACTAGCATGATTAGCCTCAATAGCTGAGAGTTAATGTGCCATTGAAAGAATCATGAGTTGTTCTTGTCATAATTAGCATAAATTTGTGGTGTTCTCCTTTGAATGTTTTGTTTGGTTGACTTTAAGCATGCTCACACCATGTTTATGACTATGAACCAGTCACTTATAGCCTCTATGCTCATTTAGTTTTTGGACTTGTGGTACCACTTATGCTTTGATTAATGATGTTTATGTCGCTATGCATGATTATGGCTCTTATGCTCTCTTGATTTGTCGCTCCCAATATTTTGCTAGCCTCCACCTGTACTGAGTATGAGCTCTACTCGTGCATCCAACTCCCAAAAACCAAATTTTACCAAATGTTTCCACCATACCTGCCTACATGTGGTATTTAACCGCCACTCCAAAGTCAATTGCTCATGTGTTACCTTTAAAACTTTCAAAATTACTCCTGTTTTGTGCTCCTATTTTAGCTCATGAAGACGTAAATAGAGAATCTGTATCTCAGTTTTTTATTGGACTTTCACACCCTGGACTATTGGCTTCATCCGCTTATCCAATGATAGAAGAGCTGGCAGCAGGGTGCCCAGCCCCAAATTAATAACAACAAATTCTCTTCTCTATTTTTGCCCCTTATTTATCAGTCAAAGCATAATTATGTAAACAAAAGAGAATGAGGTATGACCTTCTACCCAGATGCGTACTTCTATGGGATCCGCTCTTATGAAGTCTAGTTGGCTTGTGACGTACTGTATTTTCTGTTTACCATTCGTTGACATAAGCATACACCTCTCTTAAAAATGTTTTCAATACCTCTGTTTAATAAAATAAAAGCTCTAGCACATGAGTTGATCCCTGCTTCCCTCTATGAATGGCCTTTCTTTTACTTTTATGTTGAATCTCTATCTTCTACCTTTATGCACAGTTGAGAGAGCATAGTTTCCATTCTGAGTTTTATGTGCATTTGTCCTAGAAACATTATTAATTGATTCATGATGTGTTATTACTTGTTCTCTAATTATTTGTTCTAGTCTTCCTCATGAACTTTGAAGGTGTCCTGGCATTTATGTTTTGCCCCACTCTTAAGGACTAGCGAAATATCACTTTTCCATGTTATCTATATGCTTGAAACAAACATATATCTTTTGTTGCATTGTTATTCATGATCTTTTATTTGTGTTACTTCTCATGATGCAAGGTGATTGGTGTGTTTTATTGTTAAAATTCTATTTATCATGCTTGTGTTGAAGTTCTATGATCTCAGCTTACTTATGCTTTTACATTATTGATGATCAAGTTTATGTTGGTAGCATGTCACCTCAGAAATTTTGTGTTTTTATCGTTTACCTACTCGAGGACGAGTAGGAACTAAGCTTGCAGATGTTGATATGTCATAAATGTATCCTTAATTTTTGATGTTCCATGTTGATTTCATGTTGTTTCCTACTCCCTCCGTTCCAAAATGTAAGCCTTTTTAGCAAATTTTTTTAGCTCGCTAAAAAGTCTTACATTTTGGAACGGATGAAGTACATGTTTTCTATACACTTTATCTCATTTTTATCGATTTTCCGGACTAATCTATTGAAAAGATTCCACAGAGCCAGTTCCATGTTTTCTGCTATTTTTAGTTTCAGAAAAGTTGTTCTAAAAATATTATCGGAATTGGAAAATTCGAAGTCCGGAGGTCCTAGAATTCCCGAAGGTTCCATGGAGTCCCGAAGAGGCCCGGAGGGGGCCACACCATACGGCGGCGTGCCCCTGGCCGCGCCATGGGGGTGTTGTGGGCCCCCAGGCCTCCACCCGCTTTGCCCTCTCGCCTATTTATACCCCCTCGACATATTAACCCTAAAACTATACCACTTCGTCCCGAGAAACACCCGAGGCCGCCGTCATCTTCATCCCGAGATCGGGAGGGTTCTAGAGCTCTCCCCGGCACCCTGTCGGGAGGGGAATTCATCACCGGAGGGGTCTACGCCACCATGCCCTCCTCCGAAGTGATGCATGAGTAGTTCATCCCTGGACTACGGGTCCATAGCAGTAGCTAGATGGTTGTTCTCTCTGCTTTGTACCTCATGTTTAAATCTCCTGAGCTTCCCTACATGATCGAGATCATCTTTATGTAATGCTACCTTTGCATCTATGCTCGAGTGACAAAAACGTGACGGATGGAGGATGTGTTGTTGCCATTACGGAGAAAAAATGGTGTTTACTTAGTTTACATTGTTTACATTACACACTTTGCTTACTGCGATAATCTGTTGCTTTGAACTTAATACCCAACGTTTGTTCGGATGATATTCGGAGGGTGGATTATTAGACATAGATGAAGTTGGATGACGGTCTATGTATTTTGTTGTAATGCCCGCATGAATCACATAGTAATCTGTATGCCTTGCATATGCACTACGGTGCAGCCTTCATTTCTATCAATTGCCCAGCTGTAATTTTTTCACCACGCATGTTATTTATCTTTCACGGAGAGACACCACTAGTTAACTGTGGACCCCTGTCCATTTTCTCATACTGATAATACACACACTGCTTTCATACTTCTGCTACTGCTTTCATACTTTTTTCCACACCATACTTTTAACCTCTTTGTGTTCAGCAAAACCGATCAGATTGACAACCTCACTGCTTCGTTGGGGCAAAGTGATTTGATTGTGTTGTGTAGGTTCCATGTTGCTTCTGAACCGGTAGTGCGCCCTGCCATCTCAGCTGCTTCAACCTTATGAAGTTACTCCTTCCTCCTGCTGGTCGGTTAAACCTTGGTTTCTTACTGATGGAAAACTGTTGTTGTGCTCATCATACCTTCCTCTTGGGGTCTCACAACGAGTGCAAGATCTGCACCTTCACCAACACATGGTGTGGGCCCCCTGGCCCTCCACCTGCTCTCCTCCCTGCCAAACACTCCACTCTCTCTCCCAAGCTCTTGATGTTCTTCTTCAAAAATTTCTTGATCTCTTTGCTCAGCCCATCTTTGTTGCTGAAATTTGGAACATTTTCTCTCCGGTATGTTACTCCTCCGATTATCCAAGTAAAATTTTGTTTAGTGAAGTATTTCTTGAGTATTTTGGTACTGTAGGTGACAGGTTGTGTGAGCTAGCATGCTTGATTTGTGTAGAAATAATTTAGTTTTGATGCATGTTTAGCCCTCCTACAAGTCTCTATAGTAGTTTCTTTCATATAGTTGCTTGAAATCAATTTTTGTGATGCTTGCTAAAAAATTCAGAAAAAGAGGATGGATAACTACACCTTTGGAGAAACCTTTGAGAGTGATGCACCTAGGAGGAAAAGGCATTCACGCTCAGCTACTCTTCTAAGACCATCTTACAATGAAAATATCATTGCACTGAGTATTGATGATGCGGGAGACGATGGAGATGCACATCCATCCACTTTCCCTTGTTATAACTTTCTAAATGATGCAGGGATACATGAGGATTTCTTGCTTCTGGTTGGAAGGGTTGGCCTAAATGATTACATGAATGATGAAATCCCTCAATATGCTATAAAAACCAAAACTTTTGTTGAGAGTTTTACTTTCAACAACTCTCATTATAACCCATCTGTTGCATTCAAAATCTATGATAGACCTTTTTCCATGCTTTTGGAAAGATTTTGCAGCATCATAGGTATTAACACGTCGGGGACAGCAAGGATGATTCAAGAACGACCCGCTGATTTGTTGGAGCTCTACCGAGGAGTTACAAATAATGATGACCGCACAGCTCAGCGTGGCAAGATAAGGAACATTCATCTCCCCGCTATTAGATATTTTACCTATTACCCGTCTACTAGTGTTCTTGCTAGGGAAAACACTAGTAATATTTGAAATTACCATCTCGCTTTTCTTGCTGCTGTGCTGAATAATAACAATAGATATAACTTTGGTGCTTTCATTGCTCGCCGCTTAGCTGCTAGAGGACCCATTTATGGTGGTATTATTGCTACGCGTGTATTGAGTGCTCTAAAACTTTCTGCTGCTCCGCATGATGAGTTGCTAGCTCCTCAGAGACTTGACCTTGCTGCAATGAAAGCTCGTCACTTTGTTACCGCAAACTCTAGTGATGGACATCTAGTATATAGAGTTTTATTCACCGATGGAGATGAAAGGGAAGTACCCTTGCCGCAGCCTGTTTTGTTCACTGTTAGCAGGATGCCATGGTCGTGTTCAAAGGAGGAACTGGATGAGCAGCTGTACTTGCTTGATTTCCATGAGCATCACGACCCCGAGCATCAGATGGGGCAGAACGCGCTCTCTAAGGACTACACTGCACAGTACACCGGGGCGTCCTCGAGCTCATATCAAGAGGATGGCCGATCCTCGACATACTATGGGGGCGCCACTTCATGGACCTTTTGGGATGGATCTCCACTTAGGAAAAAAATCTAAGCTTGGGGGGAAGGTATGCCGACATCACACTCATTTACATATCATGTTTCCGTCGGTTCTTTGTATATCGATGTTTTCGTTTCTTTCACTTCTTTTTGTTTTTATTGTTTTGTTCTTTCTTTCCAAAACGCAAAAGATCAAAAATATTTCTTTTGTTTCTCATTATTTGCTTCTTTATTTTCTTTTTTTGGTTTGCTTTACTTTCTAGTTTCGATTTAATATTCAAAAATCCAAAAATATTTTGCTATGTTTGCTTGTTTCCTTCTGTTCTTGTCTTAAATTCGAAAATCCAAAAATATTTGTTGTTCTTCTTTGGTTTTGTAAAGTTTGCTGCAGAGTTCAATAGTCCTCCGTGACTCCATTGGAGCTTGGTTATAATTTTATATTATTCAATCCACATGAGTGAAGAGCAAAAATGGTGATTTACGACAATTCAAGTTGTGGTGAGAGGCTAGTATGAACTCTATTTGTTTTCATTTTTGTACATATACTCAACCAGGTGGACATGCTTAGTTTGTTCGTGTAAGGTGTATGTTATTTAATCGATGCTTAGTAGTTCGTGCTCTCTTATGAGTAATTCCAGCTTACTAATATTAGATAACATGTCGTATAAATGTTTGCTTGCATTATTTTACTCATAGAAGGGTATGAAATTGTGGTTTCTCCCTCTGAATGTTTCGCTTGAATCGATTTGGCACATGCTCACGCATGCATAAGACTGAAAACAAAAGGCCAATTAAGCCTCGGTGATTTATTTTGCCTCAGAGTATTTGTATCACTTTTATGCCCCTATTAATTTTGTTCTATCGTAATTATGATTATGACCATTGTTGCTCTCTTGATTGTCGCTCCCAGTCTATTGCTAGCCTTCACTTGTACTAAGTATGAGCTCTACTCGTGCATCCAACTCCCAAAAACCAATGTTTTACAAATGTGTCCACCGTACCTACCTATATGTGGTATTTTACCACCTCTCCAAGTAAATTTTCATGTGCTACCTTTAAAACCTTCAAAATATTTTTCATTTTGTGACACTGTTTTAGCTCATGAGGAAGTAGTAGTTGGGTTTGTTATCCTCCATACTAATTGAGTATCCTGACTTGCATGCTTCATCTGATCGTCATTAATTTTGCAAAGAGCTGGTTAGACCATTATAACATCAAAACTAATAATAAATAGGCACTCCTCCATGATATGAGATTGTTGGCAGGCACTCGAGGATTCAGTTAGCCATGGTTTGCGATAGCAAGGTGGGAAGGAGTGTCATGCTATATAAAGAGCATGCTATAAATGCTTAATATAAATAACTCGGAACCGCTCTCAACTTGTTTAGTATGGAAGATAACAAGGACTTTATTATCATTCGTCGACATGAACAATCAACTCTAAAAAATCATTTTACCTATGTTTATAAAATAAAAATCTCTAGCACATGTTAATCCATGTTTCCCTCTGTGAAGGGCCTTTCTTTTACTTTTACGCTGAGTCTTCACTTTCTCGCTTTATGCACCTTCTTGAGAGCATGGCTGTCATTCTTAGTATAATGTGCTTGTCCTAGAACACGGTTGATTGTGATATAACTTTGATGCTTGTATCTGTGATATATTTACTTCTAGTCTTCACTTCAATCTCAGAGGTGTCCTGGCATTTATGTTTTGCTCCATTATTAAGGGCAAGCGAGATACCACTTTATCATGTCTTATTATGAACATTGCAATCATACAGATTGATATATTTCATGTTGTTTATTATTAGTGTGTTGGTATCTCTTCATGGTTTGCATAACTATTAGATGACTTTATTTGCATACTTCCTATTATGAATTTCCTAAGCACTTGATCATATAGTGAGAATATTTACATCATATGAAAGAAATGTGTTTGTAAAAGTTCTTTTACCGCACTCAGTTGTCAACTGAATTGCTTGAGGAAAAGCAATAAGCTAAGCTTGGGGGAGTTGACGCGTCCAAAACGTATCTCCTTTTCCGAACACTTCTGCTGTTGTTTACCTCTAAACTTGTGAGTTTTGGATACAACTAACACGGACTAACGTTGTTTTCAGCATAACTACCTTGATCTGTCTTTTATTGTAGAAAAATCAACTTTCAGGAAATTGCCCAAAAAGGATCCTGGAGTCCTTATTTTACGCGAAGACCCCAGGAGCCAGAAGAAGAGTTGGAGGGGGGCAAGGAGGGGGCCACACCATGGGCTGGCGCGCCCCCTAGGCCGTGCCGCCTGGTGGTGTGGCTGCCCCAAGCACCCCTTCGGGATCTCCTTTCGAGTAGAGTAGCCCCGTAACCTAAAAACATCGGGGGGGGGTCATCATATTTCAAAGAAAACACCAGAGCGTCGCTGCCACCTCGAAAACCAATTCGGGGATCAGAAGTTGTTGTTCTGGCACCCTGTCGGGACGGGGATTCGGAGGAGATCATCGTCATCGTCATCGCCACCACCTCTCCATCAACCATCCATGATTCCTCCATCCATGTGTGAGTAATCCCCGCTGTAGGCTGAGAGGTATGGAAGGGATTGGATGAGATTGTTCGTGTAATAATGCCAGATTATTAGGGGATGGTGCCTAGTATCTGTTGTTAGTGCTTTATATCGTTGTTGCAACTTGTTATGCTTAATGCTTGTCACTAGGGCCCGAGTGCCATGATCTCAAATCTGAACATGTTATTGTTTCATGAGTATAATTATGTATCTTGATCATATTTGCAATTTGTTTACACATGTCATTGTCCGGAACCCGAGGCCCCGAAGTGACAGAAATTGGGACAACCGGAGGGGATGTTTGTTATGTGAGGATCCCATGTGTTCACCGAGTGTTAATGCTTTGCTCCGGTGCTTTATTAAAAGGAGCACCTTAATTACCAGTAGTTTCCCTTGAGGCCCCTCTGCAACGGGCTGGTAGGACAGAAGAAGTTGTGCAAGTTTCTCATTGCGAGCATGTACGACTATATTGGAACACATGCCTATGGTTTGTCTAGAACTTGGATGATTTATTATTAACTATCTGCAATGCCCATGTTTTGATTATTATATGAACTATCTTATCCATGCAACGCCCGTTCATCCATCCCTATGCCTACAATATTTTAATCCTGCTATTTCCCACAATTGATACCGTTGTTACTATTTTACTCCTTTTGTTATTTACTACTGAACTTCTATAAAACTATTACCACTAATAAATTGTTGCGAGCAAGTCTACTTTTAGGTGCAGCTGAACTGAAAACTCATATGTTATGGCTTATAAATATTATTTGGCTCCCCTTGTGTCGAATCAATAAATTTGGGTTTTACTTCCCTCGAAGACTGTTGTGATCCCCTATACTTGTGGGTCATCAGGGAGCCACTCTTGTAAAGTCTAGTTAGCTTGTGACTTAATGTACTGTCTTCTTGCTGATTCGTTGACATAGACATACACCTCTCTCAAAATTGTTTTCATTACCAATGTTTATCAAATAAAAGCTCTAGCACATGAGTTAATCCTACTTCCCTCTAAGAAGGGCCTATCTTTTACTTTTATGTTGAGTCAGTAAACCTACTCCTTTATGTCTTAAGCAAGCATATGATTTGTTGTGATCCAACCATCTATATGTTGATTTAGTCAATCATGTCTTTTATCCTTCCTTGTTTAGTACAATGTTTTAATCTGAATGAATATGGCTTTGAAAGTTATCAATGACTGTAAGGAGACTGTTATGATTGAGCATGTAAAACTCTGCAATATAAGCTCTAATATAAAGACTCTGGTCGAAAGATAAGTACAATCTTTTAATTGTTCGCCGACGAAGAGCAAAGTTTGCCATAACCAATTATGATTTACTCTTTGTACCTTTATTGTGATTCCCTCTACTAGTTTCAAGTTAAATTATATGGGAGGAAGTTGTTGTCTCGAATGACACGTGTATTGATAAATGTGACGCTTCTTGTTCATATTTTGTTTATCGACACTTCACTCCATAAACCAGTCGTCTTGCTTACTGAGTTCAGTTTCGCTTGGGGACAAGCGAGATCTAAGCTTGGGGGGAGTTGATACGTCCATTTTGCATCACTATTTTATATCATAACTTACTGTTATTCATCGATATATTTCATATTTAGAGAAGATACTTATGTTATTTCATCTATTTTGCATGTTTTACAATTATTGGAGAATAATTTGCCGGGACCAGATTTCTGGTGAAAAAAGCATCGTCAAGATACCATATTTCTCAAGATCATAAGAAGAGGGGAAACATCGGAGAGTTCCTAACTTGCCAGATGACGGAGCTAGCCAGGAGGGGAGCCAGAGGGGGGCCACCCTGGCCCACCACTGGCAGCCCCCTTTCGCGTACTTCATCCCCAAGGAACCCTAAGACCTGGAGAACCATCGAGGAAATATTCCATCGCCTCATCGGGGCGTTAAACAATAGAGAGAAAAGCTCACCGGCAAGGAGAAATCTGCCGGGGGAAATTCCTCCCAGGAGAGAGGAAATCATCGTCATCGTCACCGTCATCGCACCGGGCATCATCAAGATCATCATCGTCATAATCATCACCACCAGCACCATCATCCTCACTATCCACCTCCGTCCTGCTGTAACAATTAGGGTTCTATATCGGTGTTCTTCACTAGATCTCTCTTCCGGTGTGGATTACTTGTTTGTAGTTGATGCTTATGAGATTTATCGGTGTTTGCACTTTATGACCAGATTGTTATTCATCATTATATCACCTCTGACCATGATCCATATGATGACGTGTGAGTAGTTCGTTTAGTTCTTGAGTACATGGGAGAAGTCAAGATGTTAGTAGTGGAATTATGTTGAAGTAATATTTACTGGTTTGATATTTAAGTTGTGGTGCTATTCTTCTAGTGGTGTCATGTGAACGTCGACTACATGAAACTTCACCTTTATGGGCCTAGAGGGATGCATTGTGTATTTGGCTAGTAATTGTGGGGTTGCTGGAGTGCTAGAAAACTAAACCCCCGTTAGGAAACCGATGCATGAGGGAGTGTAGGATCCCAAAGTTTAAGACTGTGGTTAGATTTATCTTAATTACTTTCTTGTAGTTGTGGATGCTTGCAAGGGGTTTAATCACAAGTATGTATTATCCCAAGTAGGGCAATGCATTAGCATAGGTTCACCCACACAACACCTATCAAAACAATAAACACTAATCAACTGCAAGAAACGAAAGCTCTTGACGAAATTCCCATGTGTCCTCGAGAACGTTTGGTCATCATAAGTAAATCAACCGGTTTGTCCTTTGCTCTAGAAAGGATTGGGCTACTTGCTGCAATTATTATTACTGTCTTTTATTTACTCGTATTTTATTTATCCGCTATACCAAAAACCCCAGAAAACCTGTTTGCTAGTATTTAAAGTGAATCCGTTATCCAAGCTGCTTGTCAACACCTTCTGCTCCTCGTTGGGTTCGACACTATTATATATCAAAAGTACTAGGATACACCCCATATACTTGTCGGTCATCATGCCCTAACCATTGTGGATCACAAAGAGGATGTTGGTGTTAAGGGGAAGGGCTCTGGTGACAGGATCGCACCCAAATTACCTAGTTTCGGATCACACAACGATGGTAAGATACTGTGTGCTGCTATAAATCACTATAAGGTGGACAAGTCGCCGAGTTATAGGATGTGTATGCGTAAAATCTTAGCCCTAAGTCTCACGCGGGCCGGCTTATAAAGGTGCCCTGCCCGCGTTACAAGAAAAGTCTTACCGACATAAGGTCAGAGTCCTAATCAACGTCTAACTAAGCCCGAACCTTTTTCTCCAAGGCGGTATCTTACT
This sequence comes from Alopecurus myosuroides, assembly GCA_028641055.1. Taxonomy (NCBI): domain Eukaryota; kingdom Viridiplantae; phylum Streptophyta; class Magnoliopsida; order Poales; family Poaceae; genus Alopecurus; species Alopecurus myosuroides. The sequence goes on along the minus strand of CM054063.1, from coordinate 102,662,958 downwards.
CCGGCTTTGTCCTTAACTCCACAATGCCGAATTGGGCCTTGTCCTTGCGCTTCGTCCTGCTGGATCGTCCGACAAAGACTTGTCACCCTTTTAGGCCACCCTGGCAGTCCATCTTTTACAAGTGATACTATATTCAGCATATCCCTAAAAATAAAGATATACCTGTTGCAACAAGAGGGATATTCTTGTATAATATATATAGGTGCCAAATGCAAATCATTGGAAGGAGGACTGCTCTCGTTTCCTCCTATAGTTTGCCTTTCAAGCTCTACAGATATCGTCATTGGCATTGTTTTCGAAGTTATCTTCAGTTCTTTGAAGCTCTATACCATAAAGGTTTCCATCTTTGAGGCTCCAGCCCTACCTTTGCTGCACCCATTGACACCGTATCCTATAGGCCTCGTGTGGCAGCATGTCCAATCTGCCACCTCTGGATTCATTCTTAGGCATCTGGAATTCCTGATGTCTCTTAGGGAGTTAGAAATTATAATCCGTTGCTATAGTTTGGCCACATAGAACAAGTCTCTCAACCATCTAGCTGTCCGACTTCACAAGTTGCACCCAAAACCGAAAAACACTCTATCGATTTGTTGGTTAATTATGATACTATTTTGTGTTTTTATCGGGTCCACCTCAAATGGTCGACAAGATGAGTTACTTCCATTCCAACATGGGCTCAAATTTTCTTGCCTCCAAAATCTAACATCAGCGAAAGGAAAGTGAAAAGGTAAAAGGATCCCTATCACACCGGAATAATAGGTTATATATTTCTCACATACATTTTTTTTTTGAAATGGAGGTTCTACCCCCAGCCTCTGCATCAAAATGATGCACACAACCGGTTTTTTATCTAATGATAAAACAAAGACCACCATGTCTTACAAGTAAATACATTAACCCGCTAAACCTAAAGTCACCAACCTAGCGATAGCTCGGGACCTACAAGACCGATGAAGGGTGGGTAGCCAAGGACAGGCTGATGCCCTGACAACCCACACATCACCTTAAAATCGAAGGCCTCACCCAGCCGCCCGACAAGAGTAGGGGGCACAACCGGTTTAGCACACCGCAGCGCACACCGAGCCGTCTTCTCCTCACCCATCTTCAGGACAAAGATCAAGTCATTCACCATGTCAGACCTGCCATCGATGTCGCCCTGACACCAGACATCACCACCGCCTTGCGCCGAGGCCAGCCGTCATCGATGTAGTAGATGAACACCACTTCATCTTCGGATCCTTCCATCCATTGCTCCAAAATGATGCTCTCGAGAGGGAGAGCGACACCAATGGCGCCACCATCATCCATTCCACGAGACCCAGATTTAGGGTTTCCACGGGGCACGCCGAGCGAGGTAACATGAACTGCAATGTAGATGGCTTGTAAGGGAACGACGTCAAAGACGTCGCCGTCGTCCGCCATGACCGAAGTCGGCGCAATTTTCATCGGCGCTTGCTCCACCCAGCCCTGCAGCTGGCTGGATCCGCACGGTGCAAACCGCAATCCACCAGCATCTGACCAGATCTGCATGACACGGGATGTGAGCAAAATCGCCTTTGCCAACCACACCTCGCGGAGGCAGCAAAGATTCCAGCACCATCCCAAAACCAGCAAATCAAAGCACCATCCAGAAAGATGCCGACGGCAAAGCCGTCGGTATACCCTCCACGTGGCGATGTCTGTGAACACGTATGCTGTCATATACTGAGGGGAATACCGTCGGTAACTAAAAGTGTGTGGTTTTTATTCCGTGTGTCAACTACATATGGCGGCGTTTTATGGATCAATGCACCTTTTCATTTTCGATATTTTATGTGAGACAGTACATATTAGTATGAAATAACTGTTGTATTTAAATAAAAAACTGCAAAAACAATTAAAATCTAGGGAAACAAGAAAATATAATTAAGCATTAAGTAGACTTTTTTAATAGGTATGCCGACGGCCTGGATAAAGTGGCAGTCGGCATATAGGTCCGCCGTTAGGTTGGCGTCAGATGTAGCCATGTTTGCCGATGGCCACCCTCGGTGTTTTACGAGGATACCGAAGGCTGTTCATAACGTCGAGAGTACCGAAATAAAACCGTCGGCATATCGTCTGTATGCCGACGGCCGCAGAAGAACCGTCGGCATTCTGGCGGCCCTCGGCGTTCCGGTTTGTATGCCGACGGCCCCGATAAAATTCCGTCGGCATACCTTTGGCCGTCTGGAACTAGTGAGTACCAGCTGCCATCATACATATTCGATCACTCCCCTGTCGCTAGCTTCAAGGTTTCGTCACTGCCACCTTCTCCTCCTCCTGATGGCCCGACAACTTACATTTTTTTTTAAACAAGGTAAAAGATTTGTTATTTTCATTAATTAAGAAGAAGTTTAGACATGGTTGCTTAGGACAAGGTCTAGGACTTCAACCAAAGGATTACTCTTCCGGTATTACATTGTCCAGAAACTTGGCCCCGGGCCAAACACCATGCTCTCGCCAGGATTATAACATTGCCCAACAACTTACATGAAGTAGGAGTTCTTCACACCAAGACATGAACGCCGCCTCAGCCGTCGGAGTGTGGAACCCTTGCAACATGGCGAACCAACTTTTCATGTTGTGTCCGGAGTACATATCCAGGAGCACATGCTGTGACAAGATGGTCAAGACCGTGGGTGAACGTCGGGCACGACGACAACACGGCGTGTGTATAAGTGTCGGGATTATCTCCTCATCGGCCAAACCTTAATGGATCTGTACACCTTCTACTCGGGCTGCGCATGGCAACACCATAAATTGGTTTGCTAGTTCATTGTTTTATATTTCGTGCTTTTATCAGGCACACTTCAAATGGCGGACAAGGGGTTTCCATTGGAACATGGCATCAATTTGTTTTCCTCCAAAATCCTACGTAAGCCAAATGAAAGTGAAAGGGGTCCCTACCACACTAGACTAATAGGAAATATACTCCCGAAGAACCATATATATATATAAAGAGTTTTTGCATGCCACAGCCCACGATGCATCATTTTATCATGTTTTGATCATGCACTTCACCTGGAATCAACCTTTATGTGGGAATCTCGTTGTACCTGCATGGAGATCAAAAGAACATGATGCATGGTGTGAATTGTGGCTGGTTCGTTTGTCATGAATGTGTCTCGTTGAATCAACTTCTTCATGGGTTTGGCACTCCATTCATGTGGGTGTGTGGACCGGGTCGAGATCAAACATATGAGAGGCATGAATGGCGAGAAATTTTCCAAATTGATCTATAATATTTGTGTGGCATGCAATTCGTGCTCATCATACTGTAATCTTGCTCTGTACATAGTTATTGTTCCTAGCTTGCTACACACAGTTTTTGAAGAAAAGGTTTTTTTTTTGCGGGTAGTTTTTGAAGAAAAGGTTAGTTGTACTTGTCGGACATCCTCCTACTTCCTTGAATATTTGCAGCTTACTGCTAACACCTCTTTTTTGATAAAGGGAATACGTAATATCACGGAGATACTAATTACACAAAGCCTCTGCAACAATAAGATGTCTAAGACATCATCGATGCACGCAGCCAGAAGCAAATAAAAAATAGAGAAAAGGAAAACAAAGACCACGTCGCGGTGATGAACCACTCGCAATAGTAGCACTCTAAAAACCATAAAAAAACATCAGGATTACAAACAAGATATCCAAAAACAACGCATCCAATAAGGAAACAAAGCACAAGCGTTGCTATCGCCCGATCGTATATCTTAGATTTTCACCCTGGAGAAAATGAGTGTTTTCAAAACAATGCCTTCAGCAAGATCATTGCCCGGTACAAGCAATGAAGGCTAGACATTAGGTTTTTTCCTAGAAATCGTGACTCGGTACTCGAATAGCACCACCAGAATGCAATCCACCTGTGCTGCCACCCCCACTTGCCAAGGATGCTGCTATAAGTCTCCAAACACCTGACACACAGGAAAAACCATGTGCCGCATAGTCCTCATCGCAGCAAATACCTTCTCCGCCATTACCAAATTTCGATCCTAGCCACCATAACTTTCTCCGCTTTTATCAGTTTTATAGAAATATATAATAAGACATGTCCCATGGCACTGCCATAAGACGAAGCTTCGCACCTCACCCAAACGAAGCTGCACTTAATGAAGAGGGGGGCGCACACGGCCTCATCAACTCCGCTCTAGATATCCAGTAGCATTCTTCGCCAAACTAAGAAAATCTTCAAGAGGAATCCCAGAATCTGTCGATGGCCAAATAAAGGAAGGCTTCATGACCTAGATCAGCTATTTGCTGCTCAAAGAACAGCAGGTCCAAACCGCCACTATTCAGAACGCGAGCCATGTGCCATCCGCTCTCCAAAATTGGAGGCAAGGCATCGCCATGTGTTCAGCACCTCTAACTCCGGTCGATGTGCCCCCTACCACAGCCACGGAAATCGCCACCGCCAAAAACCACCAGGGCCGCAACCCGAGATCCCGAACCCGCCTAGCCCGTCGACGGCGACACCACCATGGTGCCCTTCCGTCTACGCATCCAGGTGCCTTGCAGCGCATAGTCACGTCTCTAGACTGACCCTGCCTAGGCCAAGACCAGGTCGAATCTGAGGCCGTCGGCGGAAGCCATCGGTGCACGGCCTTCAGGTGCAGGCCACCGCCTCCTTTGCTTGCTAAGATTGCTCATGGACGGCCACGGAACCACTTCGCCTCTGCCAACTCGGTATGATCACCTAAGCCGCAAGGATAAGGTGGTACGTCCACCTGGAGGGAGGGAGAGAGAGAGAGAGAGAGAGAGAGAGAGAGAGAGAGAGAGAGAGAGAGAGAGAGAGAGAGAGAGAGAGAGACCCCTGCCGCCTCCGTCATGCACAGGCTTTGCTCGGCGGTGAATCTGGAGGTGGTGAGGGGAGGATGGCTGGAGGAGGGTCAGCGGTAGCGGTAGATGCGGTCTGGCAGATACGGCACTCTCAGCTTTTCGCGATCATGGTCATGCATGTAAAGATAAATACCATATGAATGCTAGCCTCTATCTGAAGATAAGTATGAATATAACTTTTGCCGATTCAGTTGTTGTTTTATGGTGATCCAAATTCATATGAAGCTAAAGGAAAGTTCGGCTCCGCTACGCTTCGGCCCGTACGGTACGAGTTGTTACCGAGTCGGAGTTGGATTCACCGTTACCGACCTAGTTAGGTCAGGACCGCCTTTATATACCTCTTGTAAGTTTTCTTATCATGGCCTTTGGAGTTTTCTTTTCAGCACCGAGTAGACCACATGATGCTGAGTTCCACCGAGAATCCAACACTTAGTGAAATTTCCCCGCAGTTTGCCGCTCAAACCAGAGTGACTCTATCTTCTCGTGTCCAAGGCGCACACGTGTCACGCAGTCGTGCCCCCGACGCCTCGGTTCTGGCGTTACTACGTGGCACGCACCCATCACTGCGCCTAGGGCCCATGGCCCGTTGTGTCACCTCGCGCGTAACTGCACCCGTTACGCGCGCATTTCGTGTTGTGTGTGTTTCTGACGAGCAGTTAATCCCCACTTTGCACGATTTTGCCCACGATTTATCCCAATTGGTAACTGCAGCCGCGGCGAGATAAATACCCCCGCGCCGCCCATTGTACTCTTTTCCTCGCACTTTCCCCACTTTGCGCCTCCCTCTTCACCTTCGCCTCCGCCGCCAAAACCAGTGTCGCCGCCAGCTCGCACCGCACCGCCGTTCCGCGCGTAGAGGGAGAGAGAGAACATCGCCGTGCGCCTCCGCCTCCGGCCTTCGTCTCCGTCCTCGACGCGCCCGCCTGTCCATCGACAGAACCGCCATGGAGATCGAGAACGTCGCCGGAGACCAGCACGAGAAGGAGGTGGTGCCAGCTGTGCGCCGCCTGGGAGGGCTCCGACGTCACGGCGGCGGACTGCCAGTGGCTAGTCAATACGCGCCGTGTCCCTCCCTGCGGCATCTGCCACCCTCCCGGAAGAGAGCTCGTCCCCGCTCCTGAACCCGGTGAGTATGTGGTCTTCCTTAGCCACTTCAAGCGTGGGTTTGGACTTCCTATTTCTAAATTCATGCAGGATTTCCTTCGCCATTTTGGCCTTCAACCTCACCACCTACCCGCCAATGCGGTAGCCATGCTTTCCACCCATGCCGCAGTCTGCGAGGCCTTCCTGGGTGTTTATCCCACTATCCATACCTGGGCCAAATTCTTCTTCTTCCGCCAGCAGAGTGTCCCCAACCCTTCCAATCCTCTTGCCCCGAAGATGATGACCCAGACGGGTAGCGCCATGATACTCCAGTGTTCCACTGGGCACCATCCGCGGGTACTCGGCCTGAAGACTTGCCGCAAGTCGCAAAGGGGTTTTCTCTACGTGAAGAACGCCCCTGCTGCAGAAGGAGAGGAAGCTGTGGACGGGATCAAACTTCCTGAGTTCCAGAATATTGCTCCCGTGGGACAGAATTGGGGTTACAACCCCAATAAGACGATGAGGGATGTCGTTCAGGTTGACGAACGCCTGCAGCAGCTGGTGGAGGAAGGACTCCTCCAAGATGACCCGGTGGCCTGCTGGGTGGAGCGCCGGGTACTCCCGCTCCAACACCGGGTACACAAAATGTGTTATATGAGCGGCCCCCGCGACTACACCCGGACGACCACCTTCGAGCTCTCCAAAGCGGAGGTGGCGATATGGGCCAAGTCCATTCTCCAGACCACACTCACCAACAACTGGTTCTACGGCTTCGTGCCGTATAGCCGCACCAAGTGCATTCCTCAGGTAAGTTTCCTCTCTGTACCCTTGCTGATCTGAGTACCTTGCTTCTTAGCCTTATACCGAGTAGAAACTGTCTTAGCCTCTTATTCCAATCATGCTTTATGTTTGCACTTCGCACCGGGTAGGGCTCCTCTGCTAGAATTTAGCTTTATATGCTTTATGTCATCACGCTATCCAGAGTAGAGCTTTCACCAGTATACTTGTTTAGGATTTAGCCACAAAATACTCTCTGTTCGCTTGTCAATCCGAGTAGGGCTTCTGCTTGCGTTCCTCTTCTAGGGCTTAGGATTTTGTGCTTTGTGTTTGCACGCTAGATCGAGTAAAAAACCTACTCGTTTCTTTCCTCCAGGCCCTAGCATTTTATGCTTTATACATGCACGCTAGGCCGAGTAGAACACCTACTCGGTTCTTTCTTTCAGGCCCTAGCATTTTATGCTTTATACTTGCACGCTAGGCCGAGTATGATTTCTCTGTTGAGTCTTAACTAATTATGCTTTGTATTTGCACCTTTCAGCATATCGCTCGCCACAAACAAGAAGACAGCGTCGTCTTCGAGAGGAACTGGCAGCTAGACCGGACCGAGGATGACGCGACAATGTTTGACATCCAGGATACACTCTGTATCCTCCGTGCCGGTCAGGACGGTAAGTCCCGAGACTATGCCTCTATTCGGGACTGGTCAGATGATGAAGAAGGTGACCGAGTTCACCTGCTTGCTTGCTTGCAGTGCACCTTGACTTTCTCTTTTCTCATTTTGATCTTTGCTTCTTTCGATCATAGATGAGCCGGAACTAGAAGAGGGGAAGGAACCACTGGACGTGGTGCCTGTTTCCGTGGCCGCCCCCACCAAGACCAGGAAGAGGACGGGTAGCGGGGCACTAGAGCCCCCTGCCAAGAGGATAAGGAAGAAGGCAGGCAACAAGTAGTCTGCCACGCGCAAGAAGCGCCCCACTGTAGACGGGTAAGGGCTTCCGAGTTGCACTGAGTACCTGCCTTCCGCAATCTTCTCTGTTTTCTTCCTGGAATTCTTCTTCTCTGCAACATTTTGACTCTATTTCTTCTTTTTTCGTCTTTTCTCAGCGATGCACTAGATGTTGAGGCCGCCACCGCACCAGCCCCTAAGAGAAGCGCGCCACGAGACGTCGTGGAGCTCTCCGATGATGAGGGGAACCAACAACCAGAGGGCAGGACGCAGATGTCCTCCCCTCCTCGAGAAGAACATGATCTTGGCGCCAAGAACACCGGCGCCGAGATGGAGACCGAGCACGCTCCCGAGCAGCCACAGCCCAACGCCCAGCACGCTGCCCAGGAGCCCACTGCCGAGAGGTCGCCAGCTGCCTCCGCCGAGGAGACCATAGATAACGCCGCCGAGCAGCGGCAAGATGACACCGCCGTGGAGCGGCCAGATCCTGCTGCCGAGTAGCGGGAAGAGAACCCTGTCGAGGAGCGGCCAAGGACCCCTCCTTCGGAGGACCGGGTTGTTGAGCAGCCACCATCTCAAGATCAAGTACAACCAGATGCTGCGCCGGTTAGCCAGCCGCAGGCGCTGCCAACCAAGAATACTCCAACGCCACAACAGCAAGCTCCCGAGCCCATTTTCAAGAAACAGCCCACGCCTTCAACAGCAAAGACGGCTTCGCAGCCTACTATAATACAACCCAAACGAGGCGCAGGGCAGACCGGTCCGCAACCAACCGAGAAGCGGCAGGCCGGGCAGCAGCAGTAGATCCCTCAGTCTTGAGGGCCCCAGCAGCCAGGCTCTCAACAAGGTGGGAAGCCCGTGCAGCCGCTACCGCCACCCAAGAAGACCGTCTGGCCACTCAACCAGCTCAAGCAGGAAAAGGCCCCCAATCCAAACACCAAATTGGTATAGACCAATATCAAATTTGGTCCTGCTGAAAAACAAGCTCCCGGCTCGGGTGCCAGTGTCACCAAGAAGACTCCTACCTTCCTAGATTATTGGGTCGAGCTGCAAGAGCGGCATAAGATTAAGATGTCGCAAGAGGCCGAGCGGTTGGCCTCTTTGAAGCAGCGGAAAGCCCTGAAGCGCTCCGGATCCAAGGGAAAGAACACCTCCATGACCATCCAAGAAAATGCTCCCCGCGCAGAGGACGAAGACGAGCTCCCAAAAGACATAGAGGCCATCCTTGACCGGGTAGGATTTATCGAGAAGGCCCGGGACAGCATGAAATTTGGCAACGCCGCATGGGACGGCGTTGAGCTGAGGAACCTTGACAACTACCGGCAAGCGTGGAATAAGGCCGACATTGGTCCTGTTAGCATGGCCGTGGCCTCCTCCAGCAGCACCCTGGCTGGCAAGCTGTTGCGCCTGCGCAAAACTACTGAAGATCTTGAACAGACCTACGTGGTAAGTGCCTTTCCTTTTTTGATTTTCCCGAGTTGCTTTCCGAGTTTCCAGCTTTCTTCTTTACTTCTTTTCTTCTATCCACTACCCAGTCCCCGAGATTCGGGCCGAGTAGGTAAAGCTCAACTGAGTTTCCATCTACCCGGGCCAAATCTTCCAAACTTACAAATTTTCCTTCTTCCCTGCAGGAGAGCACCGAGGCCCGGACCAAGGTTTTCCGCCAGCTCCTGTGGTCGCACCGATCTATCAGAGATAGGAACCGGGTGCTGGAGTTTGAGAAGAGCGAGAGGGATGCTCTGGAGAAGAATGCCACGGACACTACCATCAAGTTGTCCGCTGTCGAAAGTAAGCATCTAGCATTTCAGTTTGTGCGTTTTTTTCTTATGCCCGTTTTCTGCTTTTTTCTCAATCATTGTCTTCTCTGCAGGTGAGCTCAAGGCACTCGTTGAGAGGCACCAAGACTGCGAGGTCATGGCTGCATCAGCGCAGAGAAAAATTTCCTCCTTGGAAGGTGAACAAATCCTTCTCTTCTCTTCACTTATTTTCTGTTGCTTGCTCACTTTGCTAACCTGTGGCTCTCCCCGCAGAAGAGTACAAAACCTTCCGAGAGCAACACCAGGAGTGCCTCACTCCGGCTGAAGCGCACCATCAAGTGCAGGTCCGAGAAGCCCAACTGCAGAAGGAGCTGGACGCCGAGAAGGCGGAAGTTGAGAAGCTCCAACTCGAGCTCACCGATGCACTTAATATTGCGATCACTGCGGTGAACGAGAAGATAGCAGTGGGGAACCGGGCTGCCACAGAGAAGCAGGAGCTCTAGAGGGAGATTAGATCTTTGAAAGAGAGAAATCAAACTCTCGAGGGTATGGTCAACGATTCATGCCGTCTCCAAGACAGGCACATCCGACTTGCGGATGACTCGAGGTCCAGACTAGGGGCCCTCGTCCTGGAACTGAGCTGTGAGTTCTTGCTATCTTTCATTCTATTCGGTCTTTGCCTTTTTGTCTTCCTTTACCTGGTTTTCCTTCTTCCCGGTTCTCCTCTCTGACTCAAACTAGCATGCCCTGACCCAGATACCTTCCTGGACCTCAACGCTGCCGCTGAGACCGCTGTGGAGAAAGCAAGAAGGGCTAGGGCAGCATCCGGCCTTGGTACTAATAATTCCGCCAGCATCGATGATCACATTGTGAACATCAAGACCCGGGTGACAGCCCTCAAAGGTATGGGCACATCCATGGTATCCACTGCGATGAATCTTCACAAGTTATTCTGGCCAGAGCGCCAAGTGCCAGACACAATCAACGAGATGGCAGCCAACCTGGACCACGTTAAGGAAGAACTGAAGAAGTGGCGTGCCTCCGCAGCCCGGGCTGGAGCGGATTAAGCCCTGCACTTCATATTATCTTGGTACGAAAACCTTGACCTTGACAGGATTGGCTCCCTGAGGAATGGCTCCAAATGGACTGGCCGAGATGAGGTGTCTTGCGCTGAAAGGAGGTGGCCTATGAGCTCGCGTCTTATGCTCAGACCAACCAGTACATTAACGGCCCCACCGAGCTGGATAATGACATTGAAGAAGATGACGAGGAGGAGGAAGAGGCTGAGGGAGGTGAAGATGCTGGCGAGGACCGCAACTTGGACGACGAACAGGAAGAGCATGAGAAAACCGAGGAAGAGGGGCCCGAGCAGCGCAGCACCGCGGAGGAGTCCGGGATGGAGACTGACCCGGAAATCGTCAAGCCAGCAGCTGGTTCGGACGAGGCCCGAGTTGAGTCGCAGCCCGCCGCACAGGAGGAGATTGTCACCACCGAGATGGTGATCGACGATCCCGCTCCCGAGTTGGGCGTACCCGAGGCCTCCACCGAGAACGTCACCCCCGAGCTCTACCCTCTTCCCAGCGCTTCCGCTGCTCAAGCCACCCACTCATCCGAGCCGGCCTCCGCTACTCCAACTTCATCTACAACATAGCCTGCTTCCACAACTCCTACAACTAAGCTCGTGGCGCCTACCAGCACCGAGACGGACACCACCTCATCAACGGTTGTTCAAATTCCTGCATTTTTATCCTCAAACACTTATCAGATCCCCGGGATGCCGGGCGCAGATGTAATAAATACATTTATGGTTCCTCTTGTTACTCAGTTTTAACTGTTTCTTTAGCAAGACTGGCTCAATGCCGGATTGCGTTAAAATGCAAGTCCTCGAGTTGCTTTTCTCCTTCACTTAGTTCTTTTGTCTTTGCTCTTACCTGCCACTTGTGGCTTTTTTGGTAGTCGAGTCACAAGATTCCAAAAACTAAGTTTTCAGATACTTAACCACTTATAATTTTCCATGTTAACATTGCCCACCACTTAGCCGAAAAGAAAACAGAGAAATAAAAGCACCCTACTCGGTTGTTGTGCTCTTCTCTCCTTAGTAGTTTTTCATGTGTTCATTGACCTTTGGCTTGTTCTCTTGCTTGCCATGAAGCCGTGTTGCGGACAGCAGCAGAGTCGAAGAGTTGGCCCTTGGGTTTAAACACACTACTTAACGTACGCGTGAAATTTTGAGTAGAAGAACCGAGTAGGCAAAGGAAATAAAGTAAATGACACAAAGCAAGTTTTTAGAACAGGCAGTCCCCGAGTTCGAATTCAGAGTGCCGACTTGAATTAAACTCGGTTGAGGAGGTACATACAATGTTTTGCTCAGGAATGAAAACGGCGGAGTAGAGCTACATTCCAGGGGCGTTTGAATTCCTCTCCGGATTTATCCGCCCTGTTCTTCTGTGGCGCCTATGCATCGAGGAGATAATAGGCATCGTTATGCAGAGCCTTGCTCACAATGAAAGGCCCTTCCCACGGAGGGGATAGCTTGTGCATCCCTGATGTGCGCTGCACGAGCCTAAGGACCATGTCTCCTTCTCGAAAAACCCTTGGGCTCACTTTACGGCTATGATACCTCCTCAGATTCTGTTGATACACAGCTGATCGGGGCAGAGTTAACTCTCTTGCTTCCTCAAGCAGGTCCACATCATCTTCTCGGGCTTCTCTTGCCTCCGCCTCAGTGTAGAGGGTTACTCTGGGTGAGTCATGCTCAAGGTCAGTGGGCAACACGGCCTCAGCTCCATATACCAGGAAGAATGGTGTATATCTGGTTGATCGGTTAGGGGTAGTCCTTAGACTCCACAACACCGCCGACAACTCGTCCAGCCAACAACCAGGGGTTCGCTGTAATGGCTCCATTAGCCTTGGCTTTATTCCGGATCGGACCATGCCATTTGCTCTTTCAACTTTCCCATTGGAAACCGGATGGGCGACTGACGCAACATCTAGTCGGATCCGCTTCTCCTTGCAGAATCTAGCAAAGGCTCCCTCAGCAAAATTTGTTCCATTGTCCGTGATGATTCCATGCGGGTAGCCGTATCTCAGGATGATATCTTTTAGAAAGCTCACAGCTGTGTTTCCATCACACTTACGGATAGGCTTCACTTCAATCCACTTGGTGAATTTGTCCACCATGACCAAGATGTGAGTCATGTTGCTTCTAGCTGGCTTGAAAGGGCCCACCATATCCAAGCACCATACTGCAAAGGGCCAAGTGATAGGGATGGTCTTCAACTCGGAACCTCGCATGTGAATCTTGCTTGCATATCTCTGGCACCCATTGCACTTTCTCACTAGATCTTCCGCTTGCTGCAAGGTGGTGAGCCAAAAGAATCCATGCCGAAACGCCTTCTTGACCAGAGCCCGAGATGAGGCATGATGCCCACACTCTCCTTGATGTATTTCTGTCAGGATCTGTTCTCCTTCTTCTGGTTCAACACAGCGTTGCAGCACGCCAGTAGGGCTTCTCTTGTGCAGCTCTTTGTTTATAATGGTGTAGCCTTTAGATCTTCTCTGTATCTGCCTGGCTGTGACCTCGTCACTCGGCAATGTGCCATCCACTAGAAAGGATAATATGGGCAGAGCCCAACTTGGTGTCTCCCGGATAGGAAACACTGGTTCGTCCACTTCCATTGGATCAGCTGCCATGACTTGCTCCGAGTTGGAGACGATTCCCCGAGTACTGAGAAATAATCCCCTCGATGAAGGCGACAGTCCCAGGGTTTGCAGAGGCAGTCCCCGGGTTGGATGGAGCAGTCCCCGGGTTCTCTTTTGAGCCTTCCCAATCGATCTCCATAGGAACAGCCTCAGAGTCGAGCAGCCCTGGAATGTATATTGATTCCGAGTTGGGACATGGCTTGATGGATGGCTTCATCAAATGCTCCAGGGAAATCCCAGGTGGGATGAACTGCCGAGAAGATCCCAACTTGGACAGAGTATCTGTTGCATCATTTTCAGCTCGGTGGATGTGATGGAACTCACACCCATCAAAGAATCTCGTCATGCTCTGCACGAGAAACCGATAGAACGCCATGTTGGCATCCAAGGCGTCCCAAGTCCCCGAGACTTGGTGAACTACCAGGTCTGAGTCACCATAGCAGACAATACGCCAGACTCCAATCTCCTTGGATACCCTCAGGCCGTGTACCAGTGCTTCTCGGCTACATTATTGGACGCCGAGAAGTGGATCTGTAGCACATATCTGAGTTGATCTCGCTTGGGAGAGGTGAGCACCATGCCAGCACCGAGCCCCTCTTTTACTTTGGAGCCATCAAAATGCATCTTCCAGAAATTGGTTTCCGGCAAGGGAGGCTCATACTGCATCTCGGCCCAATCCACCAAGAAATCCGCCAGGGTTTGTGACTTGATTGCTTCTCTTCTCGCGTACAAAGGGGTGTACGCGGCCAGCTCAATCGCCCACTTGGCAACTCGGCCACTCGCATCCTTGTTGCCCATGATCTCCAAGATGGGAGCAGTGCTCACCACCGTGATGGGATGCTCTTGGAAATAATGCTTGAGCTTCTTGGCACCCAGGTATACGCCATATGTCATCTTATGGTAGTGTGGGTAGTTCTGCTTGGAGATGGATAGCACCTCGCTGAGATAATACACCGGCCTCTGCACGGTCTTCCCTTCCTCTTCTCGTTCCACTACCACCACCACACTGACTACTCGGTTGGTGGCCGCAATGTATAGCAGCATTGGCTCCTTGGGCAAAGGGCTTGCCAAGATGGGAGCGCTACTCAGCATGGTCTTGAGCTCCTTGAAGGCCACATCAGCTTGTGGTGTCCACAGAAACTTGTCACTTTTCTTCATGAGCTGATAAAGAGGCAGCGCATTCTCGCCCATTCTTCCCAGGAAGCGGCTAAGAGAAGCCAGCACCCGGTAAATTTCTGCACATCCTTCAGTGATCTCGGCAAAGATATGCTCTCTATAGCTTTTATCTTTGAAGTATTGGCCTCAATGCCCCGACTGGATACCAAGAAGCCGAGTAGCTTGCCAGTCGGGACGCCAAATGTGCACTTGGTTGGATTCAATTTCATCTGGTATTTGCGCAAGCTGGCAAATGTCTCCTCAAGATCTCTCAGCAGAGTGTGTTTTTCTTTCGTTTTGATGACAATGTCATCTAAGCACACGTGCACATTCTTGCCTATCTGGTCATGCAAACATTTTTGCATGCACCTCTGATAAGTAGCCCCAGCATTTCACAACCCAAAACACATGACAACATAGCAATAAGCCCCATATGGGGTAATAAAAGCAGTCTTTATTTGATCAGTCGGGTTCAAAGGAATGTGGTAAAACCAGAGTAGGCATAAACGAAAGACAAAAGTTCACACCCGGCAGTGGAATCGATCACCTAATCTATGCGAGGTAGCGGGAACGGGTCCTTGGGGCAGGCCTTGTTCAAGTCGGTGTAGTCCACGCACATGCGCCAGGCTATAGCGGCCTTGGGATCCTCCTTCTTCTTCTCCACCATGACTGGATTGGCCAACCAATCCGGATGCAGCACCTCCATGATAAATCCACTTGTCAGCAGCTTTGTGATTTCGTCACCAATAGATTTCCTTCTCTCATCCGCAAAGCGGCGCATTGCCTGCTTAACCGGCTTGGCGTCAGGGCGCACATGCAACGAGTGCTCAACCAACTCCCTCGGGACACCCGGCAGGTCCTGGTTGGACCAGGCGAAGACATCCCGATTCTCACGGAGGAAGTGGATGAGCTCGCTTTCCTATTTCTCCTCCAACCCGGCACCAATGATGGCCACACGCTCCGGGAACTCCGGGTCAATCTGCACTTTCTTTGTCTCCTGGGAGGCCTGGAAGGTAGCCCCATACTGAGAACTTGGCATCCCAGGCATACCGACTTGAGTTCTTGGGCCATAGCCACCACCTCGTGTATCTTCTTCTTCTCGGCAGCAATAACCATGGACTCGGCAAGCCGAGATCCCGCAGATGCACACTCCAAGAAGCGCTTGTAGTCACCCGAGATGGTGATGATGCCGTTGGGACCAGGGATCTTCCTCTTCAGATAGGCCGCATGAGTAGGGGCCATGAACTTGGTCAGCGCAGGCCTGCCGAGTAGAGCATGATAAGGGCTCTGAAGATCAACCACCTCAAATTGCAGGCACTCGGTCCAGCAGTTCTCCCTGGTGCCGAAAAGCATATCCATCCAGATGCGGCCGATTGGAGCACAAGATACTTCCGGCACAATGCCATGGAAAGTAGTCCGACTAGGTAGCAGCATGTTCTCGGCAAGGCCGAGCTTCTCCATGGTATCTCGGTACAAGATGTTGATGCTGCTCCCGTTGTCGATCAGCACCTTGCTGAACTTCACGTTCTTCTTGGTCCCCAAGAAAGTGGGGTCCACTACCAGAGCATATGTACCCGGGTTGGGCATTATCTTGGGATGATCTGCTCTGGACCAGACTATCTCCTGGTCGCACCACTCCATGTAATGAGGCACGGATGGCATCACGGCATTTACCTCCATCGCGCGCCTGTGCTGAAATTGCTTGTCATCCGGCTCAGTGGTGAACACCATGTAGCTCTCGTGGTGCTCCTGGTACTGGTTCCGGTCCCCAGCACCACCATCATTGTTGTTGTTCTGAGGTGGGCATTGTTGTTGTTGCGGTTGTTGTTGTTGTTTTTGTTGTTCCGGTTGGCTCCCTAAGCTACTTGATTCACGTTCTCCCTCCTCTGGTTCTCGGCTGGCCTGGGAGCAGCTGCCCGGATAGACTGCACATTAGAGCCTGAGAGCGGAAGAGGAGGAGGAGGAGGCAGTTGACCAAAGCCCTCGCTCTTGATCCTGTCCCACCAGCTGCACTGCCAGGTAGTGTGATTGGCCGGCCTACTCGGATGCCGAGTATGGAAGCTACACGGTCCATCCTTCATGTTCTCAAAGATGAACCTTGCTGGGTCTCCGGATTCCTGGGGAGCATTGGGCTGCTGAGGAGCATTGTATTGCTTCTTGAAGTTCTGGCCATGATTCTGGTTTTGCTCGTATTGGGTTCCAGTAGTTTTTTGCCTTTGGCTGCTCCCGGCAGCACCCTGATCCTGAGTAACAGTAGCTACATGGTCAGACCCGTAGCGGATATCCGGACGGTCTTCCCTTCTCTTGTTGCGGAAATCCTGGCGGTCATGACGCTGGGATCCATCATGGTGCTTCCTCTTGGGCTCGAAGGAATCAAGTAGGGGCTGAGTAGGGTCACCGAGAGCATACATATCAGCAATTTTGATTATCTCAGCTAGGGTACTCGGCATCTCCCTCTGTAGTTTCTGCCACAGCATGCTGCTATGTCGGAAACCTTGCGCAAACCACGTAATGGCCTGTGACTCATTCACACCCTCACAGGTGTTCCTCAGAGTAGTCCACCGAGTAAGGTACTCCCCGTCAGTTTCCTCTTCTCTTTGCTTGCACGCCGAGACCTGCTGCGGCCTATTTGGCCTCTTGTAGGTGTTGGTGAAATTGCTGATGAAGGCTTCCGAGAAGTCAAGCCAGCAGTTGATGATGTCTTTCGGCAGATTATTGAGCCACATCTGGGCATGGCCCTCCAGCATCTGGGGTACATACCGAACAACCCATCTCCTGTTGCCACCCGCAACATACACGGCA
Source organism: Alopecurus myosuroides (assembly GCA_028641055.1). NCBI lineage: Eukaryota > Viridiplantae > Streptophyta > Magnoliopsida > Poales > Poaceae > Alopecurus > Alopecurus myosuroides. The sequence goes on along the minus strand of CM054063.1, from coordinate 102,645,879 downwards.
GTTACGTAGTCGTTCAGCCAGTCCTCTGGCTTGGTGCTTCCATCATAGGTCTTGGTCCCTCTAGCCAGCTGGAACTTGGACACGGGTGGCTCTCCCATGATCCTGGGACTAAAACAGCCTGGTCCTGGCGGGCCCTTTGCTTCTATCTCCTCAGACCGGTAGAGCCGGTCCAGCTTGTATCTTGCATCACTTGGTTCCAACATTCTTCCCCCCAACCGGGTTGCGAGATCTCTTGGGTCAGCATACCCGGCTCGCTCCATTTCCGAGTACCCGTCGTTGTAGCGGTCTTGAGGCACAGGTCCGGGTTGCGCAACCGGGTTGGACACAGCAGCAACCACATTTGGACTGGGTTAGCAACATGCTGCCGAGACGGGCCTTCTCGGTTTCCTCCTTGCCCCTCCTGATGAACTCTGGCGGCCTGATGGCCAGTACCTGCAGCGTTGTGTTTTTGGCCGGGCTGCCGCACTACAGCGTGCTGTTTTCCGGCGACAGCCGGGTCGTACACCTGCATCTGTTTGTTCCTCCCAGAGTTCACACTCTGGGCCCTCTCTCCACCGGGAAGCGGCGATGAGGCCTGGTCCATGGATCTTGCCCCATGCGAGTGAACAACATGACACACACCGCCTCCCGGGTTGGCTTGCCGAAAGGCCTCATTCTGCCTACCCGCTTCCAGAACGAGTTCATTGAGTCGCTCCTGCTGCCGAACACGTGCCTCGCCAATGAGATGCGGCAACTCAGCAGCAACTGCCTCTGCAGCTCTAAGTGTCTTTGCAGGGGAACTATATTTCGGCCTACCAGTTGTGTTTTGACTGGCAGACCTGCTAGCAGTTCTACCATCTCTAGCTAGCTCGGCGCCTAAGTTGTGCCGAATAACCCCTATCTTGCTAGGATTCCTAGAAATAGGAGTAAAGCCCTGCGCTCTATTGTACTCATTTTGGTCCAAGTTAAGCTCAAGCCTAACCTTCTCCAGCTCCTGGGCCTCCTGCAGCAAGGCGAGTCACTGTTGCTCGAGCTGCGCCCTCACCACAGCCGGATCCACGTCCGTGGCGATAGGCATGCCGAGTTGCGCAACACCAGCACGAGCAGCCGGTATCACGGTCGATGTAGAGGGATCCACGTAACCAGGTTGGTTCCGCGGCATGTCGTAGGGCTTGTGGCCCCTGGGAACAGCCGGCTCCTCGACGACTTCAGCCGTAGTGGCCGCGCCCTTCCCGGATTCGATGACCGAGCCCGTCATCATCACCTCCACGCTGCCTGCAGAGCAGCCAGTCGGCTTCCCGCGGACAGCGAGAACAGCGGGGGGATCATCAGCGATGCGCACCACCTTGGGGTACTCGCGGATGACGGTGGTGGCGACGTACACCAAATGCGCGCCGAAGGAAAGGACGGAGCCGCCTGCAGGCACGGGCCTGCCGTCGAGATCGCCGGCATTGTCCCTGACAAAGTCGAAGGAGCCGAATCTGTGGACAAGGCCACAAACCACGCGCTCCCCCGACGGAGAAACCTGTCCCGTCTGAATATGCACCCCAGCCAGCGCCGCTGCTGGCCACACGGTGGGCGCCAACTGTCATGGTGTGGAGAAGATAGATGCCATAGGGTGGCTAAAGTTTGGGGCTGATGGACGCTGTAGGTATTCGGGGAGGGATCGCACGTCGAGTAGATGCGCTCAGAAACACTGCAAACACCAAGATCTACCCAGGTTCGGGGCCCTCGTGTGGAGGTAACACCCCTACTCCTGCCTACCTCTCTGTATATAGCTCAACCGGGTACCGCAGTACAATTTCTACTCTCAGCCGAGTAGCCAACTGCTAGCTCTCACTCTGTGTAGCACTAAGACTCGTAATAAATGCTCTCTGGTTCAACGTCCCTCGCGCAGGAGGGGGCTGGCCACCTTATATACTGGTGGCCAACGAGTAAACTGCACTTAAAAGTACACTAAGTGACAACACCACTGTGCAAACGTTGCACGCCTCCGTGTTCCCGCTGACGCCGTGCCGAAAGTCACCGTGCCGTCCGCCTGACAAGTCTTGTCCACCCTGTCAGGCCCTTAGGGTAGGTCACTGACATGTCCTGTCCCCCTTGTCAATGACAGGACTTGACAGGCGCCTACCCACACTGTACCTACGCCTCAGCACAGATAATCATGCTCCTTGTAAGTTGAACCACACGCCTGTACGGCTGCGGGATACGCGGGATCTCCCACAATGGCTCCTTTGACTTTGTGCCCGAGTAGGACAGCTTCACATCTACTCGGATCACCTGAGTACTACCCGGTCGATCCAGAACTTTGCTTGTATCTTCTCTTGGCCTTCCGTACATATCACCGAGTAGCGTCCTCCGGATACAGGGTACCCGGGTAGCTGCCTACCCGGCAAACCGTACACTGATCACTGTTTTACCACCAGTCTTTCCCCTACTCGGGGGTAGCCCACCGACAAAACTCATAATTTCTTCTCCACCTTTAACCGGCATGCACACAACCCTTTGCTATCTCGGAAGGCGGATCCAACCTCTCGCCCACCATGGTGCCTCTACGAATACACGGGGCCGTACGACGCGATGGGAGTGACTAAGAAGGCCATGTCCGAGAAGGAGTTCAAGAAGCGTGTTAACCAGTTGGTGGATACTCGTGATCAGTACGAGGAAAGCCTACCAATGTTTAACGCATAAAAACCTCCTCCCAAGGTATAATTTTATCCTCTGTCTTTTGCGAAGGTTTTTATACTTTTCCATTCATGAATGCATATTAAAAACTTATCAGTGTTTTTTGGCAGCTTCAGACTCTCTCAGAGGATCAGCTCGTCTCTGTAGCGAAGGAGGCGGAACTAAAAGCCCGCTTTTCAGCAGTCGGTGGACGCAAGCGCAAGAAAATTTTGGCGTCCAACGAAGTTATTGATCTTGGCGGGGTTCCTGTCGCCACTTCCAGGTAAACTTGGAATTTGTTCCGCATACTTCCTTCTTTTCTTGCATAAGGTTTTCTCCTCTGATCTTTTTGTTGGCTTTTCCTCATTAGGCAGCCTTTCTCCTGTCCCTTTGAAGGGAAGATGCCAGAAGAAACTAAAAGCCTCTGCTCGCTGGGGACCAAAACCCTCTCCTGCCACTGCCCCGGACACACCAGTGGCAGGTGGGACAAGAGATCATTCTGCCCGTTTGGAGGATTTCGACCTCCCTCCTCAAAGCCAACCCAGCCAGCCTGATGCGCCCACTCCGGACGCGCGGTAAAGGGCGTCAACTTTTGAAGAAGGAGGGCCTTCTCTTGTCCATCCCATCGAGGACAGTCCTCGTTTTGAGGAGAAGTTTAAGGTAAAGCGGGAAGCTTGCTTTGATGAAAATGGCTTTATTCATCCATGGGTAAAAAGCCAATTTGCCCGAGCCCCCTTGATTCGTCCTTGGTCAAAAGGAGGCTTAGTTGTGCGGAATAATTACACTTTGTTGCCTCGGCAGGTTATTCAAGACGGAATCTACCATATGGGGATTTCTTTCTCAGAATACTACAAGGAGTTCACCCAGATGCTTACTGGGTTGCAAAGGATCATCCAAGTATATCTCTAGCCCCCAAGTATTAAGACAAGTGCATTCTTTTTGTTTTAATACTTTTCAACTTTGCCTGCTTATCATTTTAACAACCTTTTTTCCTTTGTATACTTTCAGCAAACTGCCGAGAACATCAACGTGGAAGTTTTCAAGAAACCCACCATAAAAAACCAAGAGGTGAAATCCCTACTTGGTATTATGAATGAGAAGGACTCGGAAATTGCCGAGCTTTAAAACCAATTCAAGGAGAATGCCGGTAAGTATCTTTTTCCTTCCTTGTGTTTCATTGTGATCTTGCGAATTTTTCCTTAACTACTTTTCGCGTGAAAATTTTGCCTTCTTTTCAGCCTTATTCTCTGAAGCTCGACAAGTTGTTTCAGACGTTGGGAATGCCCAGAACCTCCGCAACGAGAACTTGGAGGTTCACAAAATTAATGTGAAGCTTCAAAAAGATTTGGAGTTAATCTAGCTGGCCTTAGGTTTGTCAGAGTCTCGGGCTTCATCACAAGCTGAGAAGGACAAGAGGACCATCCAGGACCTAGAAGCTGCTCTCCATCTCCATCTTAAAGAAGTCACCGAGATGGACAAAATCATTGGTAAGTTTTTGACTTTTACCAGTTTAATCATTCATTTGTTTGAATGCATACTTTGCATTTAAACATTTGGCTTATACTTTCTCTTTATGTACTATGCAACAGAAGGCGATCCTTCAATCTCTCGGATAAACCGTATCCGAGCCTTCAGAGCTTTTTGAAGGGTTCGTCGCATATAAAACAAAAAAAAATCCTACGCGAGAGACACCCAAAGGGCCAAGATCTAATCTAGGAGATGTAAGCAAAGGACATAGAGAAAATCTTAACGAGAACATACCCTCGAAGACACAAATCGTTACAAGATTGAATCTCGTTGGTGCTATAGTCGAACTCACATCGATCTCAAGATCACGAAGAAGAGCGCTACAATCAGGCATCGCTTCCGCAAAGCGGCGCATTGCCTGCTTAACCGGCTTGGTGTCAGGGCGCACATGCAACGAGTGCTCAACCAACTCCCTCAGGACACCCGGCAGGTCCTGGTTGGACCAGGCGAAGACATCCCGATTCTCAAGGAGGAAGTGGATGAGCTCGCTTTCCTATTTCTTCTCCAACCCGGCACCAATGATGGCCATACGTTCCGGGAACTCCGGGTCAATTTGCACTTTTTTTGTCTCCTCGGAGGCCTGGAAGGTAGCCCCATACTGAGAACTTGGCATGCCAGGCATACCGACTTGAGTGCTTGGGCCATAGCCACCATCTCATGTATCTTCTTCTTCTCGGCAGCAATAACCATGGAATCGGCAAGCCGAGATCCCGCAGATGCACACTCCAAGGAGCGCTTGTAGTCACCCGAGATGGTGATGATGCCGTTGGGACCAGGGATCTTCATCTTCAGATAGGCCACATGAGTAGAGGCCATGAACTTGGTCAGCGCAGGCCTGCCGAGTAGAGCATGATAAGGGCTCTGAAGATCAACCACCTCAAATTGCAGGCACTCGGTCCAGCAGTTCTCCCTGGTGCCGAAAAGCATATCCATCCAGATGCGGCCGATTGGAGCACAAGATACTTCCGGCACAATGCCATGGAAAGTAGTCCGACTAGGTAGCAGCATGTTCTCGGCAAGGCCGAGCTTCTCCATGGTATCTCGGTACATGATGTTGATGCTGCTCCCGTTGTCGATCAGCACCTTGCTGAACTTCACGTTCTTCTTGGTCCCCAAGAAAGTGGGGTCCACTACCAGAGCATATGTACCCGGGTTGGGCATTATCTTGGGATGGTCTGCTCTGGACCAGACTATCTCCTGGTCGCACCACTCCATGTAATGAGGCACGGATGGCATCACGGCATTTACCTCCATCGCGCGCCTGTGCTGAAATTGCTTGTCATCCGGCTCAGTGGTGAACACCATGTAGCTCTCGTGGTGCTCCTGGTACTGGTTCCGGTCCCCAGCACCACCATCATTGTTGTTGTTCTGGTGGGCATTGTTGTTGTTGCGGTTATTGTTGCGGGTGTAGTAGTTGTTGTGGCGGTTGTTGTTGTTGAAGTTGCGGTTGTTGTTGTTGAAGTTGCGGTTGTAGTTGTTGTTGTTGTTGTTCCGGTTGGCTCCCTAAGCTACTTGATTCACGTTCTCCCTCCTCTGGTTCTCGGCTGGCCTGGGAGCAGCTGCCCGGATAGGCTGCACATTAGAGCCTAAGAGCGGAAGAGGAGGAGAAGGAGGCAGCTGACCAAAGCCCTCGCTCTTGATCCTGTCCCACCAGCTGCACTGCCGGGTAGTGTGATTGGCCGGCCTACTCGGATGCCGAGTATGGAAGCTACACGGTCCATCCTTCATGTTCTCAAAGATGAACCTTGCTGGGTCTCCGGATTCCTGGGGAGCATTGGGTTACTGAGGAGCATTGTATTGCTTCTTGAAGTTCTGGCCATGATTCTGGTTTTGCCCGTATTGGGCTCCAGTAGTTTTTTGCCTTTGGCTGCTCCCAGAAGCACCCTGATCCTGAGTAACAGCAGCTACATGGTCAGACCCGTAGCGGATATCCGGACGGTCTTCCCTTCTCTTGTTGCGTAAATCCTGGCGGTCATGACACTGGGATCCATCATTGTGCTTCCTCTTGGGCTCGAAGGAATCAAGCAGAGGCTGAGTAGGGTCACCGAGAGCATACATATCAGCAATTTTGATTATCTCAGTTAGGGTACTCGGCATCTCCCTCTGCAGTTTCTGCCACAGCATGCTGCCATGTCGGAAACCTTGCGCAAACCACGCAATGGCCTGTGACTCATTCACACCCTCACAGGTGTTCTCAGAGTACTCCACCGAGTAAGGTACTCCCGGTCAGTTTCCTATTCTCTTTGCTTGCACGCCGAGAGCTGCTGCCTGTTTAGCCTCTTGTAGGTGCTGGTAAAATTGCTGATGAAGGCTTCCGAGAAGTCAAGGCAGCAGTTGATGCTGTCTTTCGGCAGATTATTGAGCCACATCCGGGCAGGGCCCTCCAGCATCCTTCAGTGATCTCGGCAAAGATATACTCTCTATAGCTTTTATCTTTGAAGTATTGGCCTCAATGCCCCGACTGGATACCAAGAAGCCGAGTAGCTTGCCAGTCGGGACGCCAAATGTGCACTTGGTTGGATTCAATTTCATCTGGTATTTGCGCAAGCTGGCAAATGTCTCCTCAAGATCTCTCAGCAGAGTGTGTTTTTCTTTCGTTTTGATGACAATGTCATCTAAGCACACGTGCACATTCTTGCCTATCTGGTCATGCAAACATTTTTGCATGCACCTCTGATAAGTAGCCCCAGCATTTCACAACCCAAAACACATGACAACATAGCAATAAGCCCCATACGGGGTAATAAAAGCAGTCTTTATTTGATCAGTCGGGTTCAAAGGAATGTGGTAAAACCAGAGTAGGCATAAACGAAAGACAAAAGTTCACACCCGGCAGTGGAATCGATCACCTAATCTATGCGGGGTAGCGGGAACGGGTCCTTGCGGCAGGCCTTGTTCAAGTCGGTGTAGTCCACGCACATGCGCCAGGCTTTGGCGGCCTTGGGATCCTCCTTCTTCTTCTCCACCATGACTGGATTGGCCAACCAATCCGGATGCAGCACCTCCATGATAAATCCACTTGTCAGCAGCTTTGTGATTTCGTCACCAATAGATTTCCTTCTCTCAGCCGCAAAGCGGCGCATTGCCTGCTTAACCGGCTTGGCGTCAGGGCGCACATGCAACGAGTGCTCAACCAACTCCCTCGGGACACCCAGCAGGTCCTGGTTGGACCAGGCGAAGACATCCCGATTCTCACGGAGGAAGTGGATGAGCTCGCTTTCCTATTTCTCCTCCAACCCGGCACCAATGATGGCCACACGCTCCGGGAACTCCGGGTCAATCTGCACTTTCCTTGTCTCCTGGGAGGCCTGGAAGGTAGCCCCATACTGAGAACTTGGCATCCCAGGCATACCGACTTGAGTTCTTGGGCCATAGCCACCACCTCGTGTATCTTCTTCTTCTCGGCAGCAATAACCATGGACTCGGCAAGCCGAGATCCCGCAGATGCACACTCCAAGGAGCGCTTGTAGTCACCCGAGATGGTGATGATGCCGTTGGGACCAGGGATCTTCCTCTTCAGATAGGCCGCATGAGTAGGGGCCATGAACTTGGTCAGCGCAGGCCTGCCGAGTAGAGCATGATAAGGGCTCTGAAGATCAACCACCTCAAATTGCAGGCACTCGGTCCAGCAGTTCTCCCTGGTGCCGAAAAGCACATCCATCCAGATGCGGCCGATTGGAGCACAAGATACTCCCGGCACAATGCCATGGAAAGTAGTCTGACTGGGTAGCAGCATGTTCTCGTCAAGGCCGGGCTTCTCCATGGTATCTCGGTACATGATGTTGATGCTGCTCCCGTTGTCGATCAGCACCTTGCTGAACTTCACGTTCTTCTTGGTCCCCAAGAAAGTGGGGTCCACTACCAGAGCATATGTACCCGGGTTGGGCATTATCTTGGGATGATCTGCTCTGGACCAGACTATCTCCTGGTCGCACCACTCCATGTAATGAGGCACGGATGGCATCACGGCATTTACCTCCATCGCGCGCCTGTGCTGAAATTGCTTGTCATCCGGCTCAGTGGTGAACACCATGTAGCTCTCATGGTGCTCCTGGTACTGGTTCTGGTCCCCAGCACCACCATCATTGTTGTTGTTCTGGTGGGCATTGTTGTTGTTGCGGTTATTGTTGCGGGTGTAGTAGTTGTTGTGGCGGTTGTTGTTGTTGAAGTTGCGGTTGTTGTTGTTGAAGTTGCGGTTGTAGTTGTTGTTGTTGTTGTTCCGGTTGGCTCCCTAAGCTACTTGATTCACGTTCTCCCTCCTCTGGTTCTCGGCTGGCCTGGGAGCAGCTGCCCGGATAGGCTGCACATTAGAGCCTAAGAGCGGAAGAGGAGGAGAAGGAGGCAGCTGACCAAAGCCCTCGCTCTTGATCCTGTCCCACCAGCTGCACTGCCGGGTAGTGTGATTGGCCGGCCTACTCGGATGCCGAGTATGGAAGCTACACGGTCCATCCTTCATGTTCTCAAAGATGAACCTTGCTGGGTCTCCGGATTCCTGGGGAGCGTTGGACTACTGAGGAGCATTGTATTGCTTCTTGAAGTTCTGGCCATGATTCTGGTTTTGCCCGTATTGGGCTCCAGTAGTTTTTTGCCTTTGGCTGCTCCCAGAAGCACCCTGATCCTGAGTAACAGCAGCTACATGGTCAGACCCGTAGCGGATATCCGGACGGTCTTCCCTTCTCTTGTTGCGTAAATCCTGGCGGTCATGACACTGGGATCCATCATGGTGCTTCCTCTTGGGCTCGAAGGAATCAAGCAGAGGCTGAGTAGGGTCACCGAGAGCATACATATCAGCAATTTTGATTATCTCAGTTAGGGTACTCGGCATCTCCCTCTGCAGTTTCTGCCACAGCATGCTGCCATGTCGGAAACCTTGCGCAAACCACGCAATGGCCTGTGACTCATTCACACCCTCACAGGTGTACTCAGAGTACTCCACCGAGTAAGGTACTCCCGGTCAGTTTCCTCTTCTCTTTGCTTGCACGCCGAGAGCTGCTGCGGCCTGTTTAGCCTCTTGTAGGTGCTGGTAAAATTGCTGATGAAGGCTTCCGAGAAGTCAAGGCAGCAGTTGATGCTGTCTTTCGGCAGATTATTGAGCCACATCCGGGCAGGGCCCTCCAGCATCTGGGGTACATACCAAACAACCCATCTCCTGTTGCCACCCGCAACATACACGGCAGTTACGTAGTCGTTCAGCCAGTCCTCTGGCTTGGTGCTTCCATCATAGGTCTTGGTCCCTCTGGCCAGCTGGAACTTGGACACGGGTGGCTCTCCCATGATCCTGGGACTAAAACAGCCTGGTCCTGGCGGGCCCTTTGCTTCTATCTCCTCAGACCGGTAGAGCCGGTCCAGCTTGTATCTTGCATCACTTGGTTCCAACATTCTTCCTCCCAACCGGGTTGCGAGATCTCTTGGGTCGGCGTACCCGGCTCGCTCCATTGCCGAGTACCCGTCGTTGTAGCGGTCTTGGGGCAAAGGTCCGGGTTGCGCAACCGGGTTGGACACAGCAGCAACCACATTTGGCTGAGCAACATGTTGGACTGGGTTAGCAACATGCTGCCGAGACGGGCCTTCTCGGTTTCTTCCTTGCCCCTCCTGATGAACTCTGGCGGCCTGATGGCCAGTACCTGTAGTGTTGTGTTTTTGGCCGGGCTGCCGCACTACAGCATGTTGTTTTCTGGCGACAGCCGGGTCGTACACCTGCATCTGTTTGTTCCTCCCAAATTTCACACTCTGGGCCCTCTCTCCATCGGGAAGCGGCGATGAGGCCTGGTCCACGGATCTTTCCCCATGCGAGTGAACAACATGAGAGGCACCGCCTCCCGGGTTGGCTTGCCGAAAGGCCTCATTCTGCCTACCCGCTTCCAGAACGAGTTCATTGAGCCGCTCCTGCTGCCGAACACGTGCCTCGCCAGTGAGATGCGGCAACTTAGCAGCAACTGCCTCTGCAACTCTAAGTGTCTTTGCAGGGGAACTATATTTCGGCCTACCACTTGTGTTTTGACTGGCAGACCTGCTAGCAGTTCTACCATCTCTAGCTAGCTCAGCGCCTAAGTTGCGCCGAATAACCCCTATCTTGCTAGGATTCCTAGAAATAGGAGTAAAGCCATGCGCTCTATTGTACTCATTTTGGTCCAAGTTAAGCTCAAGCCTAACCTTCTCCAGCTCCTGGACCTCCTGCAGCAAGGCGAGTCACTGTTGCTCGAGCTGCGCCCTCACCACAGCCGGATCCACGTCCGTGGCGATAGGCATGCCGAGTTGCGCAACACCAGCACGAGCAGCCGGTATCACGGTCGATGTAGAGGGATCCACGTAACCAGGTTGGTTCCGCGGCATGTCGTAGGGCTTGTGGCCCCTGGGAACAGCCGGCTCCTCGACGACTTCAGCCGTAGTGGCCGCGCCCTTCCCGGAGTCGATGACCGGGCCCGTCATCATCACCTCCACGCTGCCCACAAAGCAGCCAGTCGGCTTCCCGCGGACAGCAAGAACAGCGGGGGGGTCATCAGCGACGAGCACCACCTCGGGGTACTCGCGGATGATGGTGGTGGCGACGTACACCAAATGCGCACCGAAGGAAAGGACGGAGCCGCCTGCAGGCACGGGCCTGCCGCCGAGAACGTCGGCGTTGTCCCTGACAAAGTCGAAGGAGCCGAATATGTGGACAAGGCCACAAACCACGCGCTCCCCCGATGTAGAAACCTGTCCCGTCCGAATATGCACCCCAGCCAGCGCCGCTGCTGGCCCCACGGTGGGCGCCAACTGTCGTGGTGTGGAGAAGACAGATGCCATAGGGTGGCTAAAGTTTGGGGCTGATGGACGATGTAGGTATTCGGGGAGGGATCGCACGTCGAGTAGATGCGCTCAAAAACACTGCAAACACCAAGGTCTACTCAGGTTCAGGGCTCTCGTGTGGAGGTAACACCCCTACTCCTGCCTACCTCTCTATATATAGCTCAACCGGGTAGCCACAGTACAATTTCTACTCTCAGCCGAGTAGTCAACTGCTAGCTCTCACTCTGTGTAGCACTAAGACTCGTAATAAATGCTCTCTGGTTCAACGTCCCTCGCGCAGGAGGGGGCTGGCAACCTTATATACTGGTGGCCAACGAGTAAACTGCACTTAAAAGTACACGAAGTGACAACACCACTGTGCAAATGTCGCACGCCTCCGTGTTCCCGCTGACGTCGTGCTGAAAGTCACGGCGCCGTCCGCCTGACAAGTCTTGTGCACCCTGTCAGGCCCTTAGGGTAGGTCACTGACATGTCCTGTCCCCCTTGTCAATGACAGGACTTGACAGGCGCCTACCCACACTGTACCTACGCCTCAGCACAGATAATCATGCTCCTAGTAAGTTGAACCGCACGCCTGTACGGCTGCGGGATACGCGGGATCTCCCACAATGGCTCCATTGACTTTGTGCCCGAGTAGGACAGGTTCACATCTACTCGGATCACCTGAGTTCTACCCGGTCGATCCAGAACTTCGCTTGTATCTTCTCTTGGCCTTCCGTACATATCACCGAGTAGCGTCCTCCGGATACAGGTTACCCGGGTAGCTGCCTACCCGGCAAACCGTACACTGATCACTGTTTTACCACCAGTCTTTCCCCTACTCGGGGGTAGCCCACCGACAAAACTCATCATTTCTTCTCCTCCTTTAATCGGCATGCACACAGCCCTTTCCTGTCTCGGAAGGCGGATCCAGCCTCTCGCCCACCATGGTGCCTCTACGAATACACGGGGCCGGACGACGCGATGGGAGTGACTAAGAAGGCCATGTCCGAGAAGGAGTTCAAGAAGCGTGTTAACCAGTTGGTGGCTACTCGTGATCAGTACGAGGAAAGCCTACCAATGTTTAACGCATAAAAACCTCCTCCCAAGGTATACTTTTATCCTCTGTCTTTTGCGAAGGTTTTTATACTTTTCCATTCATGAATGCATATTAAAAACTTATCAGTGTTTTTTGGCAGCTTCAGATTCTCCCAGAGGATCAGCTCGTCTCTGTAGCGAAGGAGGCGTAACTAAAAGCCCGCTTTTCAGCAGTCGGTGGACGCAAGCGCAAGAAAATTTTGGCGTCCAACGAAGTTATTGATCTTGACGGGGTTCCCGTCGCCACTTCCAGGTAAACTTGGAATTTGTTTCGCATACTTTCTTCTTTTCTTGCATAAGGTTTTCTCCTCTGATCTTTTTGTTGGCTTTTCCTCATTAGGCGGCCTTTCTCCTGTCCCTTTGAAGGGAAAAGGCCGGAAGAAACTAAAAGCCGCTGCTCGCCGGGGACCAAAACCCTCTCCTGCCACTGCTCCGGACACACCTGTGGCAGGTGGGGCAAGAGATCATTCTGCCCGTTTGGAGGATTTCGACCTCCCTCCTCAAAGCCAACCCAGCCAGCCTGATGCGCCCACTCTGGACGCACGGTAAAGGGCGTCAACTTTTGAAGAAGGAGGGCCTTCTCTTGTCCATCCCATCGAGGACATTCCTCGTTTTGAGGAGAAGTTTAAGGTAAAGCGGGAAGCTTGCTTTGATGAAAATGGCTTTATTCATCCATGGGTAAAAAGCCAATTTGCCCGAGCCCCCTTGATTCGTCCTTGGTCAAAATGAGGCTTAGTTGTGCGGAATAATTACACTTTGTTGCCTCGGCAGGTTAGTCAAACAGAATCTACCATATGGGGATTTCTTTCTTAGAATACTACAAGGAGTTCACCGAGATGCTTACTGGGTTGCAAAGGATCAGCCAAGTATATCTCTAGCCCCCAAGTATTAAGACAAGTGCATTCTTTTTGTTTTAATACTTTTCAACTTTGCCTGCTTATCATTTTAACAAGCTTTTTTCCTTTGTATACTTTTAGCAAACTGCCGAGAACATCAACGTGGAAGTTTTCAAGAAACCCACCATAAAAAACCAAGAGGTGAAATCCCTACTTGGTATTATGAATGAGAAGGACTCGGAAATTGCCGAGCTTTAAAACCAATTCAAGGAGAATGCCGGTAAGTATCTTTTTCCTTCCTTGTGTTTCATTGTGATCTTACGAATTTTTCCTTAAATACTTTTCGCGTGAAAATTTTGCCTTCTTTTCAGCCTTATTCTCTGAAGCTCGACAAGCTGTTTCAGACGTTGGGAATGCCCAGAACCTCCGCAACGAGAACTTGGAGCTTCACAAAATTAATGTGAAGCTTCAAAAAGATTTGGAGGAAATCTAGCTGGCCTTAGGTTTGTCAGAGTCTCGGGCTTCATCACAAGCCGAGAAGGACAAGAGGACCATCCAGGACCTAGAAGCTGCTCTCCATCTCCAGCTTAAAGAAGTCGCCGAGATGGACAAAATCATTGGTAAGTTTTTGACTTTTACCAGTTTAATCATTCATTTGTTCGAATGCATACTTTGCATTTAAACATTTGGCTCATACTTTCTCTTTCTGTACTATGCAACAGAAGGCGATCCTTCAATCTCTCGGATAAACCGTATCCGAGCCTTCGGAGCTTTTTGAAGGGTTCGTTGCATAGAAAACAAAAAAAAATCCTACGCGAGAGACACCCAAAGGGCCAAGATCTAATCTAAGAGATGTAAGCAAAGGACATGGAGAAAATCTTAACGAGAACATACCCTCGAAGACACAAATCGTTACAAGATTGAATCTCGTTGGTGCTATAGTCGAACTCACATCGATCTCAAGATCACGAAGAAGAGCGCTGCAATCAGTCATCGCTTCCGCACTCGGTCACACGTACAGCTTGATGACGACCTCTGTTCCCTTGATCTAGTGGGGAAGCGGAAGTAGAGGATCCCTCGGAACTCCAGTAGCACTATGGCATGGTGTGGTGGAGAAAACTTCGTTCAGGGCTTCTCCAAGCGCATGAACATGAGGTGGAGCAGCGGGATGAGGGAGGTGAAGATGACACCAAGTGTGTGGGGAGAGGGAGGTCTTATATAGGAGGGGGAGGCAGCCACGAAATTTTGGTGCCTCCACCTCTCCCCTCATCATGTGGGTGGAGTCTCCACTCAACCCACTCATTTTCTCATCAGTTCCCACTCAAAATTCCAAGGGTTTTCTTTAATAAATAAATAAAACAATTTCATTTCTTTATTTTAATATTTGTTAATCCTATTATCAAACATTAACACTTACCCCCTTGAACTATTTGTTAATCAAACATTAACATATACCACCTTGAACTATTTCAATATTCCCCGAAACAATTCCTGTGACTATTTCAATATTCCCTGAAACAATTTTGGTGTTATCCAAACTTTTCTCCGATATTCCGTATCCACTCAATCGCGTCATCAAACCTTAAGTGTGTCACTCTACGGTTGGTGAATAATGTAGACATGATCGAGACACCGCTTCGGTCAATAGTCAACAACGGGACTTGGAGATCCGTAATGACTCCTACACATTTAACGATGAATCTAGTGATCGTGTGAACCATAAACGTCGTAACCAATTCTCTTTGTTTCGCGATATTTTACTCGTCCGAGATCCGATAATTGGTATCAACCATACCTAGTTCAATCTCGTTACCAACAAGTACTCTTTTAATCGTTCTGTGATATGACATCCCTGTGACCTAGTCACGTGCTTGCAAGCGGTGTCGATGTGATATCACCGAGAGGGCCCCGAGTATATATCTCCGTCATTTGGATGGAAAAATCCCACTCTTGATCCATGAGCCTCAACTAATACTTTCCGAATAGCCAATGGCACCTTTATAGTCACCCTGTTACGGTGTGACGTTTGATGACATCAAAGCACTCTTCCGGTGTTAGTGATTGACATGATCTCATGGTCTAAAGATTAGAGTTACTTCGTATGTTTGATATAAGGATGTAAACTTAATGACTTGATCGAATTTCTATATTCACTTTGGGTCTATGTTCATCACATCATTCTACCAACGATATGACCACGTTATTAACAACATCCAATGTTCATTATCAGGAAACCTTGATCATCAGTTAATCAACGAGCTAGTTAAACGAGAGGCGTTACTAGGAACTCTTATTTGTTTCTCAGACATACATGTATCAACGTTTCCGGTTAATAAAATTCTAGCATGAGAAATAAACATTTATCATAAACAAGGAACAAGATAATAACCACTTTATTATTGCCTCTTGGGCATATTCCTTTTAGTCTCCCACTTGCAGTAGAGTCAATAATCTAGTCTGTAAGCACTTAACACATATGGTGTTCCAGTGTTATTACCATGCTTTGCATGTGGTTAACTTCATCAAAAGATCTGACATGTTCAGGTCCTATTGTATTTTCATGTTTTCGCGTCTACACGCAGCACTCATTCTCTAATGAGATGACTTCGTATATATTTGGTCAACTGGTGAGACCTTTATTCCTCAGCTTAAACTAATGTTACTAACATTGTGAAAATGTAGCTTCATAGTTTCAGCAATCTTGGAAATTCACCAAGTTCAATAAAGAACTTCTTGACACAAAATACTCCTATTATTTGTTGTCCTCACAACGATATACTTAGCCTTTGTTGTAGTAACCGTCACAATACTTTAATTTTGAAACTCATTCAAATCCATCACGGAACTTTATTCCAGCCTATTGTGCTACCCTTCAACACATATTTTAATTGAGATAGGTTTATTTGAATAGATGACAAGACTATTATGTAACATATTACAACGAATATTTTGTCATTACTACATAGGAAAACATATCCTTAGCATTTCTAAAAAATGGCATAAGGATATATCCCATTGTTGTCTAATCATCATATGAATTATCCCGCTATAACATTGTATAGCACATGACTTATCTGGTTGTGTACATAGCATGGAACACATGAATTAGAAATCTCAATTTCAGTTATGCTCATCATGTGTCAAAACACTTGAATATTGCTCAATTCTTTTCCATACTTCATCTATGTAATTTGGCTCAACCATATCAGGTGCTTCAATCCATCTCTTATAGATATCAATGCTCAATATCTCCTAAGCCTTGCATCAATATGAAAAACTTAGCCGTGTTAATTTAAAATACATATTTTCTAATCAACCATGTGTCATCTACATAAAGCATGAAAAAAATGTCTTAGCACTCCCACTTAATTTCTTGTAACTCTACAAGCATCTTTACCGTTCATGATGGAATCAAACTGTTTTGATAACTTGAATAAAGTAAAGATTCCAACTTCGTTATGCTCACTTCAACCATTGAAGTTTGCATACCTTTCCATCAACCTTTTGAATGTTACAAAACTCTCAGATTGTGTCAAGTGTCCATCCTTGATCAAACTTCCTAGAGAGGAGAATTGGTTTTGTTATTCAACTGCCATATCATAATAGGCAACTTTTGCTAGAACTACCCGCAAAGACTAAAACATCACTACGGAAGATCAAAATCATTTAGTAGTCAACTCTTTCAACTTCGTCGAAAACATCTTTTCGACAAGCATAACTTTCAAAGGATGTAAATATCCATTTCTTTGTTGCTATATAGACCCGTTTGCTATCGTTGGGAATCCTGCCTATCTAAAGTACTACCAAGTCACATACTTGATATTCATACAGGGATACTATCTCGAATATAATGACTCGTAGACAATTTTAAGAAGTCAGGGCCCATCATTTGCTTCCTTTATAAGTTCCAGGTCCTTTGTTGTCAAAACAGCACTTTACTCTTAAACCACAAGTTGGTCTAAGTACAAAGGTTTAGGAATTTTGTGGTTCAGTTCACAAACTCATTCGAAGTATCTACAACACATGTAGTGTCTTCTACTTTGTCAAAATAGGAAACCCTAGAACAACTTCAAGTGATGCGCTACTCTTGACATGGTACTGAATATTTTCTAATCTCGTCGAGTTTGTATTGTCCTCCCACTCACTTGTTTCGCAAGAACTACTTTCTCGAGAAATCAACCCTTTCTGACAAACAACATTTGTCTTTGGTTCGGTCATAGGAGAAATACCCAATGGATTCGTTGGGATAACCTTATAAACATATATGTATCCTATTTTGGTTGTACACATTTTACACATGCTATGCATACCATTTTAAAAAAAAAGACAATTCGGGTCACTACCCAAGCCATAACTTATATGGTCTCAATTTCAACGCATCATGATGGCGCTCTTTTCAGTGTAAAAGCGGTTGTCTCTAATGTATAAACTACAAAATTATAATGACATTTTATTTATCTTACCATGTCCAACAATGTTTGATTATGTCTCTCGAACAATCCATACTTATGTGGGGTATTCGAGAAGGATAAATTGTATAACAATTCTGCAACTCCTCAGATGTTTTGCTAAACTTGTAACTCAAACTTTATCCTTTATGATCCAATCATAAATACTTGATTATCTTGTTACGATGATTCTTACTTCACACTAACATTAGTTTGAACCAATTCAAAAATGTCAAACTCCGTTCTCTTTAAATAGATATACTCATATATCTACTCAAATCATCGACAGAATTTTATGAAGCAAAAATTAATCCACCACACACAACTACAGATAATGGACTATATACATAAATATGTATAATCTCCACTAAATTAGTTGTTCATTCTACTTTGGCCTATGAATGGAATTTTAGTCATCTTTTGGAAGAGGTCTCACAAGCGTCAATTTATTCAAAACAAAATGACTCCAGAAGTCCATTAACATGGAGTTCCTTAATGTTTTCCTTTCCGATATGAACTAAAATGGTGATGTCACAATTTAAGTGAAATTCTTTTACGTCTTGCAACGTTTAGCATTTAGTCTTATAGATGTTTACTTTACCAACACGATTTATATTAACTCATCCATAAATTATGTAATATGGTCATAATTTGAACAATATCACTTGTTCTCACAAAAGACCGGAACAAAATAATAATTTATTAAGTTCTTAAAATAAATCTTGAATGCTGGTTCGATACGACAATGAACACAATAACACTTTATTTCTGTTATTGTCATAATCGATTCCCCATCTACTACTAGTTCCTTTTAGGCCCTTGTATTTCTTCCATTGCGTTGCTTTGTATGACAACTCATACCAACCAATCTGGTATCAAAATACCCAAAAAATACTTTGTTAACTAGTAATACATCTATAACTTGTATATCAAGCATATACTCCTGAGCTGGACTTCTCCAGTTATCTTCTTTTCTGCCATATACCCTTTTGTAATTCTATTTTGAATATTCCCTTTTCTTTATAGAAGAATCATTCAACATCAAACAATGCTAGTCATACTAGCACATTTTCCTTGGCGTGTTAGTCATATACTATCATCCATTGATTCATACTTTGAGTTTGATTGTTATACTAATATCACCATATTAATAGCATTCTTCGGGATTCCGCTCTTAGCAATCTCCAAGAAAGGTAAACAATCTTACCCATACTTTTAATACATACCATCATAAAAAAATTGTGATGAAGCTATTATAGCTCAAAGGAAGGAATTTAGAGGATAACATTAGCGCCCAACTTCTTGGAAGAATCAAATGCCTAGCGTCTTCAATCATTGCATATATTCAAATAATATAAGCATACATTGTCACACTAAATTATACTCAGTCATGTTGCAACAATTAAGTTTCTATATATCAATATATCTTTCACTTGACTATTCTGAAAATAATTATTTTGAGTTCCTAAATTGCCTTGATCAACAAAACATTCTTTTGAAGATAAAGAATTATGGAAGCAAGCATGACACTGGATTCTAAGTAGGAACTATTTTCTCTCTAGATCAATCAATCATTAATCATATGGAGCTAGGTAGGTTATACCAAAAATATACAATAGGACTCAATTTTAAATTTCACTAATATGATGCCAATCTTAAATGGTTTTACTAGATCATAACAGTTATTCTCAACTAACAATCTAAGTGTAAGGTAGTTTGTGGATGCCAATGAATACTACAATTTATGCAAATTCACTTTGATTGGTTGTTCATGATAAAATAAGTTCAAGTTAATTCAAAATTACTACATGAACTCCCACTCAAAAACAACATCCCTCTAGTCGTTTTATGATTACACAAACCAAATCCACTACACCAAAACCGATCCTCACGTGAGATGATGTAGTTGCAGAGGCTAACATCGACATGTTCAGCATATCATCCATATAACTCATGCTTCACCTTTCGGTTACGTGATCTGAGGCCATGTCTGTACATGCTAGGCTCGCCAAGTTGAACCGTAGTATTGCGTGTGTTCGGAGGCTATGTCTGTACATGCTAGGCTCGTCAGCACCCACTGTATGCGAACGTTGAGTCTGTCACACCCGATCATCACGTGGTCTCTCGAAACGACAAACTTTCTTAACGGTGCATACTAAGAAAGAACACATTATTATCTTGATATTAAGCGAGAGGGATCATCTTATAATGCTACCGTCGCGATCTAAGCCAAATAAGATGCATAAAAGGATTAAAATCACATGCATGGATAATGTGATATGATATAGTCCTTCTTGCACTTGATCTCCATCTTGTGCATCATGGTATGATCTCCATCATTCCACCGGCGTGGCACCAAGGTCCATGGCACCTCCATCTTGATTGTCCATCAAAATTACAACATATCACATGGATATGATATACATCACGCATGCCATAAATAATAAGACAACCATATGGCTCCTGTCGGTATGTCAATAATTTACAAAAGAGATCATATCATACATCATGTTTGTAACCTTGACCATATCACATCACATGCCCTACAAAAACAAGTTATACATCTCTAATTTAATTTTGCATATTTTACGTGGCTTAGGGATTTCAAGGATAGAACCGTTCATACCTACGAACATGAACCACAACGTTGATAAACATAGTTTTAACAAACCTTCGTAGATTAGATCTTAACTATAGTAGGAGAAACATAACACCTCCTCAGCCACAAGTGAGATAGGTCTCGCGTACAAAGTACACGTTAAGTTTGTCTAGGGTAGCTTCATCCTACTATGCCACTAAGATCATAAAATTCTCAAGGAGGCAATAACATAATCATCAACGCCCACATACACCTATGTGTTCAACCCGTATAAATCATCTACGCATAGATCTGGCTCTGGTACCACTGAAGGGTTCGTTGCATAGAAAAAATCTTACGCGAGAGGCATCCAAAGGGCCAAGATCTAATCTAGGAGATGTAAGCAACGGGCATAGAGAAAGTATTAAGAAAAACATACCCTTGAAGACACAAAGCGTTACGAGATCGAATCTCGTTGGTGATGTAGTCGAACTCACATCGATCTCAAGATCGCGAAGAAGAGCGCTGCAATCCGGCAGCGCTTCCGCACTCGGTCACATGTACAGCTTGATGACGACCTCCGTTCCCTCGATCCAGCGGGGCAGCGGAAGTAGAGGACCCCTCGGAACTCCAGCAGCACTACGGTGTGGTGTGGTGGAGAAAACTTCGTTCAGGTCTTCTCCAAGCGCATGAACATGAGGTGGTGCAGCGGGAGGAGGGAGGTGAAGATGACACCAAGTGTGTGGGGAGAGGGAGGTCCAACCCCTCTTTATATAGGAGGGGGAGGCAGCCACGAAATTTTGGTGCCTCCACCTCTCCCCTCATCATGTGGGTGGAGTCTCCACTCAACCCACTCATTCTCTCAATAATTCCCACTAAAAATTCCAAGGGTTTTCTTTAATAAATAAATAAAACAATTTCATTTCTTTATTTTAATATTTGTTAATCTTATTAACAAACATTAACACTTACCCCCTCGAACTATTTTTAATAAAACATTAACATATACCACCTTGAACTATTTCAATATTCCCTGAAACAATTCTGGTGACTATTTCAATATTTCCCGAAACAATTTCGGTGTTGTCCAAACTTTTCTCCGATATTCCGTATCCACTCAATCGCGTCATCAAACCTTAAGTGTGTCACCCTACGGTTCGTGAATAATGTATACATGATCGAGACACCTCTCAGGTCAATAGTCAACAACGGGACCTGGAGATCCGTAATGACTCCTACATATTCAACGATGAATCTAGTGACCGTCTGAACCATAAACGTCGTAAGAAATTCTCTTTGTCTCGCGATATTTTAATTGTCCGAGATCCGATCATTGGTATCAACCATACCTAGTTCAATCTTGTTACCGACAAGTACTCTTTTACTCATTCCGTGATATGACATCCATGTGACCTAGTCACGTGCTTGCAAGCGGTGTCGATGTGATATCACCGAGAGGGCCCAGAGTATATCTCTCCGTCATTTGGATGTAGAAATCCCACTCTTGATCCATGAGCCTCAACTAATACTTTCCGAATACCCAACGACACCTTTATAGTCACCATGTTACGGTGTGACGTTTGATGACATCAAAGCACTCTTCCGGTGTTAGTGATTGACATGATCTCATGGTCTAAGGATTAGAGTTACTTCATATGTTTGATATAATAATGCAAACTTAATGACTTGATCGAATTGCTACATTCACTTTGGATCTATGTTCATCACATCATTCTACTAATGATATGACCACGTTATTAACAACATCCAATGTTCATGATCAGGAAACCTTGATCATCAGTTAATCAACGACCTAGTTAAACAAGAGGCGTTACTAGGAACTCTTGTTTGTTTATCAGACACACATGTAGCAACGTTTCCGGTTAATACAATTATAGCATGAGAAATAAACATTTATCATAAACAAGGAATAAGATGATAAACACTTTATTATTGCCTCTCGGGCATATTCCCTTCAATTCGTCACCGAGCTAAAGAATGTCGGAATGTTGCTTATCAGTAAGTGCATTCCGGACAAAAAAGACGAATTCTCGGATGCGAGCAAGCTGCCAAAAGCCTTCGCGTAAGTTTCCAATGAACGCGAAAGCTTGCTTAAATCTGCCGCATGCGATGGAGTGTGCATGGTCTTAGGGCTCTTGAAAATGCACTACCCCACCGCCAAGTCGTGGCGCATCGCCACCGGCATTCCCTAGGGATACAGTGAGGCGCAAAGGGCGGAGATCTTCGACTCCATCAAAGGGCATGCCTCCAAAATATCTCAGATGGTCTCCACCACTACATTCTACCCGGAAGAAGAAATCCCTTCTACTCCGTAGAATCCGAGCGATAGTGAAGGCGAATACGATGACGACGACTTTGTCGATGTCGTTTAGGTCCAAGCCCTGCAATGCGAGAAGCGAATAGAATGCATTACTTTCTTATTATGATGTAATATTCATGTGTAATGCATTCTTTTTATTTTGTATGAATATAACTTATCCTTTTGCAGTTATTATGAACTTTGCAAGTTTAAAGCTTTTCTCCCTTTTCTTCTAAGTTCTCTGGTTTGCACGCTTTAACTTTCTTTAGTGTTTAAGTGATTTCGGAAGTATGAATTCTTCACGCCGAGTGACCGGGTTAAGTAACCAATCACTCAAAACTCGGAATCATGGATTATACTCCGGCACTTTACTTAATAGATCAAGTGACCTAGCAGAACAAACAATCAGATAGTACTTAGGAAACTAAGGAGTTTTAAAAATATGTACTCTAGGCATGCAGGCACAATCTGGTGTTCTGTAGCCTTCTTAGGCAAAAAACATTCAGTTTTATAACTCCGAGCACACTAGAAAAATTCGGGTTAACATTCAAGCAAATTGAAACATCATTGGGAAATAGAAAAGACGGAACATGCTTGTAATAGTAAAGACATAAAACAAAATGCATGCTTTTACGATAGACGTTATTTCAATGATCTCAATAATGTTTACATAGAATTGGACTAGGTATAGAAAGGACATAACTGTTGGATGCTCCAGGGTCTGTTTGTTTCTCCTAGCTCTACATATATGCTTCTTTTCCTCTTGCGATTTGAGTTTCTTGGTCATCTTCAGTATCCCGAATGTCTAGAAGGTAGTATGACTCATTTTTTATAGCTTTTCTAATGACAAATGGTCCTTCCCAGATTGGGGCTAATTTATGCCTTCTTTCTTGCACCAGCCTTAGCACTAAATTACCTTCCTTAAAAGAACGATGTTTGATTTTCCGGCTATGATATCACCGTAAACCCTGCTGATAAATGGCGGATCTTTGGAGCACAAATTCTCGTTCCTCTTCTAAAAGATCGATGGCATCCTGTCGGCCACTTTCGGCATCCATCTCATCGTATGCCTACACTCTGGGATATCATGGATCATGTCCGTTGGAAGCACTACTTCTGCACCATAAACCGGGAAAAAAGGCGCATGCCCTGTTGATCTATTTGGTGTTGTTCTTATGATCCAAAGCACAGAAGGTAGTTCTTCTACCCATGCCCCAGCTGCTCTATGCAGAGGGGATTCGAGTCTTGGGCATATACCTTGCAAGATTGAACTATTCATTCGTTCAACCTAGCCATTGGATTGGGGATGTGCCACAGATGCTAGATCTAGGCGAATTCCCATTTGCCGGCAATATTTTGCAAGATCTCCAATTGCAAAATTAGTCCCGTTATCTGTGATTATGCTATGTGGGACGCCGTATCTCATGACTATGTCTATGATGAAGTTTCTGGCAGTCACACCGTCAAGTTTTTCATGGGTTTGGCCTCCACCCACTTGGTATACTTATCTACTGCAACGAGTAGATGCAGTAGTCCGCCTCTCGCAGTTTTGAATGGTCCCATCATATCTAGCCCCCAGACCGCAAATGGACATGTTATGGGAATAATCTTGAGTGCTTGGGCCGGCATTTTTGTTTGCTTGGCGTAATACTGACATCCGGCACATGTGTTAACTATGTGCTCTACATCTGTCTTGGCTGTAAGCTAGAAAAACCATGCACGGAATGCTTTCTTAACTATGCTTTTCGATTGAGCATGATGTCCACAATCTCCGGCATGAATTTCTTACAGGATTAGTCATCCTTCTTCTGGCAAAATACATCGCTGAAAAATTCCGATAGTAATGCGTTTATACATGCAACCATTCATTACCATGTATCCTTTGCATCGACGTTTTATCTGCCTTTGCAAGACTTCCTCTGCTCCGTTCGGGAACTTCTGATCAACTAAGAAGTTTAAGTATGGAATTGTCCAGTCCGGGATAACGAGCAGAACCTCTATTGAGTCGGATACAAGGGGATAGTCGACATCTCCGACTTTTATCGATGGTTCATACAAATGGTGTACGAATACACCAGGTGGTAACATTTTCACCCTTTCCGAACCCATTCGGGCTAAAGCATCCGTGTTCCAGTTTTCTTCGCTTTTGACATGATTTACCTCAAATTCAAGAAAGCAAATGGTGAACTCGTCCACAGGTCTTAGATATTCTGCCATTATGGGGATTTTGGCATCCCATGTCTGGTTAAGCTGGTGTTTGTACTAGAACCGAGTCTCTGTAACAAAGTATGTGTTTGACACCTATTTCCTTTGCAATGTGCAAGTTGTGAAAAAATGCTTCGTATCCTGCCATGTTGTTACTGGCTTTGAAGTGAATTTGTAATACATACTCCATTTTCACGCCTTTTGGAGATTTGAGCATCACACCTAAATTGGCGCCTTCTTTCATTTTGGATCCATCAAAATGCATGATACAATATTCCGACTCTGGCATTGATGTGTTTTCCATGGCTTCTGTCCAATCAGCTACAAAGTCTGCCAACACCTAGGACTTAATTGTCGTCCGGGGTTGGTACTTAATGTCGAACGCAGCGAGCTCAATGTCCCATTTGGCTACTCTGCCTGTTGCATCCGTATTGTTTATAATGTCCCCTAGTGGTGCTTTGCTTACCATGGTTATGGAATGTCCTTGGAAATAATGACGTAGTTTTCGAGATGCGAAAAAACACCATATGCCAGCTTTTGGTAATGTGGATACCTTTGTTTTGACTCCGAGAATACTTCACTAACGTAGTACACCTAGTGTTGATCTGGTATACTTTGTTCGTCTTTCTATCTTTCCACAATTACCATTGCACTAATAACCCTGTTTGTTGCTGGTAGATACAGTAACATGGGTTATTCATCTTTTGGAGATGCCAAAATCGGTGTTTTCATTAAAGTCTCCTTTAGCTGGGTTAATGCTTTGTCTGTTTCTTCTGTCCATTCAAACTTGTCGGATTTCTTCAACAGTTTGTATAATGGCAGAGCTTTTTCACCAAGTCGTCTTGTATATCTGCTTACGGCGGCTGCAGAACCCGTCAATCTTTGGACGTCTTTTAGACATGTAGCTCTTTTGATGTCCAGAATTGCTTTGATCTTTTGTGGGTTTACCTCAATTCCTCTGTGAGAAATGATAAAACCCAGAAGTTTTCCTGAGGGAACCCTGAATACATACTTTAATGGATTTAACTTCATTCTATAAGTGCGTAGATTATCAAAAGTTTCTCGTAGATCCTCAAGGAGCGTATGCTTTTCCTTTGAAACAACGGCAATATCGTCCACGTACATGTGAACATTTTTTCCTATCTGATTATGCAAGCATCTTTGCATACAACGTTGGTATGTAGCTCCAGCATTCTTTAGGCCAAAAGGCATGGTTATGTAATAATACGTTCCATAGGGTGTTATGAAAGAGGTTTTTATTTGGTCTTCTTCTTTCATGCGTATTTGATGATACTCAGAATAAGCGTCCAAAAAGCATAAAAGCTCAGAGCCACCAGTGGCATCTATTATTTGATCGATTCACGGTAAGACGAACCTATCTTTGGGGCACAATTTATTTAGACCGGTATAATTTATACACATCCTAAGAATATTAATATCCCTCTTCGGGACTAATACTGGGTTTGCAGACTGATAAAGGGTGGCCGGTCTTCTCAAAGAGCAACACAGATAATTTTGATAACTAGTGTTTCACTGGTATCTCTCCTGGATGATACATGATTTCCAATGCAACAACTTTCAATCCCCGTGGATATTCTCAACTACACACTCTTGCACAAGTAATCAACCGACTACAGGTGGTCATGTACCTTCTAATTCCGAATGGAATAGTAGATATCACTCAGAATTTGCAAGGGGTTCTTTACTTCAAGATGAAAGCTTACAAAGCAATACAATCTAGAGGAGTAAGGGAAATTGTCTAAAACATGGTCTAAACCTAAAAAATGCGGATTACAAGACTATATAGAGGCGGCTGGGCGTCCAAACTACAGTTGGAGTCGTAAACAAACTAATCTCTAAGTTTCCTAACTTGACAGGACTCTGTTTGGAAACTGGCAGAAAATGGCTCGTGGATTGTTTCGGTCACCACGCCGTGTATGAGTCGAATCGGTGCATGGGGCCGGATCCATTGGAGCATTATCCAATTTTTCTTATTGTTCCAAAAGACAAATCAGGATATATGGTGGGGCTTGGTTGGGATACCTAACAACACCAAAATAGCAACTCCAAATAACTGTCAACTATGATATAAAAATTTACTAGGAAACACACACACTTGGAGACAAATGTGGCTTAGCAACTATATGATAAAATTTGTTGCAAGCACTAGAAAGAAACTAGCAAACTATCAATTGAAATCAGGCACAAGATTGCTCAAAGTAGTGTCAAAAATCACCAAATATGTGTCTCAAGCTCCACTAGTAATTAGGCTTCTTTTCTGTTTTCTCTTTCTTTCTTTTTCTCTGTTCTCTTTTCTATTTTTCTCTTTTCTTATACTTTTCCACTGGCCAATGTAGCATCTAGGAGCAAAGAAGACCAGATAAAATTATGACACCAAGATGTGATCAGAAAAGAGCAGCCCGGTGAGCACAAAATATGCTAGTCTTATAGGCAAGTTCCAAGTATTTGTGATGGTAGAATGGCAGTGGCTATGTCTCAGAAAGATCATCAAGAAAATCTGAATAAAATTGGGAGAAAACAAAAAGAAAAATTACGAAAAACATCACAAATATTTGCCCACGGATGCACTTGATCTCACGGCAGAAAACTGCCTGTTTTTGTGCCGGGCAGGGTGGTGTACTTGCTGTTTGTATAGGGCTTGGTGGGGCGCGGCAGAAATTTTTGCCAAAACGTGGCCGGACAGCAGTCCTAGTCGGAGTAGGAGTAGAGGCACGCGGCAGAAAATATCTCAAAGCGCTTCGAGCAGAGTCCGAGTAGGAATAGGATGGATTTCACGACATTAAATCTCAGAAAAATTGTGCCATGCAGGACTATTTGGAATCCGAATTGGAGTAGGCTTTAGTGGCGGCAGAAAACACACCAACTTTGTGCCATGTAGGACTCCTAGTAGGATCCAATTGAGACGAGGATTCCTCTAGGAAAACTTGCTAAAAATTTCATGGCAGTTTGGATGAGATCCGAATCAAATAAGAAAACAACTCCATGGCAGAAACTTGCAAATAATTGCCTCCTCACGGCAGAAATAATGTGCAACTCGTAGCACCTCCTGTAGATCTCGGATTAGAGTAGAATTTGGCTAGAAAACAATCTATACTCTCGTATTGGAGTTAGTATGGTTGTTTTCTGCATCAATTGATATAGTACTCGGATGGGGAGCTAGATCTTTCTTAGGAAACAATGCGAACAAGCAAATTGCAAGGGCTATGGTTGTTTTCCCGAGAGCAAATAGATCCAATATCAAATATTCTTGGAACTGCCAGATATTTTGGGTGGGACTTTTTCTGGTATAGATCCGAATAGAAACAAGATAGAATTCGAAATAGATGAACTAGAACCCTAAATCTAGATACTCAAAGACACAAAATGAAAAATAGGGACACAAAATCAATAGAAAACAGCAAAAGAAGAAGCAAATTGGTGTTGATCTAGGCTATGGAAAATTCTAATGTCTCTCTTTTTGTGTGGCTTTTTCTGGATAGAAAGAAAACAATATAAAAAACTAGTGAAAACCAAATTGCTCAAAGAGGCAACCTGGAAATCTGATACCAAGATGGTAAGGGGTGGCCCGATCTTCTCAAAGAGCAACACAGATAATTTTGATAACTAGTGTTTCACTGAGATCTCTCCTTGATGATACATGATTGCCAATGCAACAACTTTCAATCCCTGTAGATATTCTCAACTACACAGTCTTGCACAAGTAATCAACCGACTACAAGTGGTCCTGTACCTTCTAATTCCCAATGGAATAGTAGATATCACGCAGAATTTGCAAGGGGTTCTTTACTTCAAGATGAAAGCTTACAAAGCAATACAATCTAGAGGTGTAAGGGAAATTGTCTAACATATGGTCTAAACCTAAAAAATGCGGATTGCAAGCCTATATAAAGGCGACTGGACGTCCAAACTGCAGTTGGACTCGTAAACAAACTAATATCTAAGTTTCCTAACTTGACAGGACTCTGTTTGGAAACTGGCAGAAAACAACTTGTGGATTGTTTCGGTCACCACGCCGTGTACGAGTCGAATCGGTGCATGGGGCTAGATCCATTGGAAAAACCTTTGAAATTCCTTTTCAGATTGTGCTTGTTTGCTTTATTTGGATTCCGTAGGAAGAGTCCATGATCGTTTCAAATTCAGGACTTCTACTAGTCCGAACCAAAACATCATTTCCTTGATAGCACCAACTTGTCGTTTTCCACGGCGGCAACTTTGTTTTCCATGCCTCTCTCTTGTTCTCCTGCCTCCCTCTCCTCCCTCAAGCACTTGTGGTGAAATATCTTCAATGTTTTCCACTCGTTTCCTCTTGTTTTCCAGCAGGTACTTGTTGTTTTCCAGCATGTCTTGAGGTCCTCCTCCACCCATGTTTGAGTTATCAATAAACCTGCTCATACATAAATGCATAGGCTTAGGTAGTATAACATTCTCATAAACACAAACATCACATTCAATTAAGAAGGAATTCACCTTATAAACACCATCAAATTAAATTCAATATTTCCTTCCGGCTCAAGCATGAACAAGCACTATATTCCCCTATTATATCCTCATCACAGACCAATCAGTATGTATGACTTCCTGGATAAAACCAGCTGCTAAAAGCCAGATGATTTCCTTGCCAATAGCCTTTCGCCTTCTTCCATCAATACGACGGAGACCTTGTTTTACGGGTTTTGAACCTGGAATAACCTTCAATTTGTGCTCAGCAAGTTCCCTGGGTACGCCTGGCATGTCAGCTGGACCCCAGGCAAAAATGTCCCAGTTCTCACGGAGAAACTTGATGAGCGTGCTTTCCTATTTATCGGTCATTCCTGTTCCCACCACCACGTATTTCGTCGGGTCTTTAGAATCCAGGAAATTTCCGAGTCCAATTTTGCTTCTATAGCTGCTAATATAGACTCAGGTTCCGAGCTCGTCGCCTGATCGGCGGATGTTGGATCTTCCACCTTTTCCGTGAGATCAATGTTCTCTGCCTTTTCCACGGGATTTTCATCTTTCGTGTTTTTAGCGATCTCTGACTGCACCATGCCAACAAAGTGCGATCTGGCTGCACGAATCTTCAGAGAGGCGGCAAATCTAGGCATGCTTTGGTGATATGCAGCTATTGAGGTTTGAACTGCGCCTATCTATGAATAGGAAAATTCTTAGCAGAATCTGACATTGAACCCTTCATCTATTGGGCATAGGGAGGATGAGATAAAGTTACTTCCACCACGGAATCCCATTGCTTCTGCCATGAATCCAATAAAAATATTAGCAGATCTGATGGAAGGACACAAGCACTTACTAGGTGATTCTGTGTCGGCATATAGGATCTATTGTTGAGGAAGCGTCCGACGTTTTCGTCGAATTCAAGGCTTCCGATAGTGATCATGCCGCTGATTCCGCCGAGTATCCCCGCTCGTAACGTGACTCCCGATGCCGCTGGCTCCACGGTGGGCGCCAACTGTCGAGTCTTATTAGTCAGGCACATGGACGGGGGTGCCATAATCCTACTGGTAGAACTGTAGGAGTACTGGAAACGAGGACATGATTTACCCAGGTTTGGTACTTTGCAACTTGGCGGTGTTCCTACTCCTGCAATCTCACTAAATCAGGGTTGTAGCCTGAAGTATACCGAGTACAATTGTGAGTATGGTTTCGCTGACTCAGCGAGGATGAACTTCCCGGCGAGTTGGCTTCTAGCTATTCGAACCTCTGTTCTCTCTTGTCTTGTTGTTCTATTGCTCCCGTCCGGCTTTATATAGATAGACGGACTGGGGCTTACAGGAAAGGAAACCTAGAAGACTAGAGAAATTAATACTATTCTTGGAAAGTAAAGCATCCGTCTTTTCCTCCAAGTCGTACCACGTAGCGGGCCGTGGTCCGGGTTCTTCTAGAATCCGGATTCCTGCGCGTCACCTTACTGGGCCGCCCAATGGATCTTGCTCCATTGCCTGCGGGCCACCATGGTAATC
This sequence comes from Alopecurus myosuroides, assembly GCA_028641055.1. NCBI lineage: Eukaryota > Viridiplantae > Streptophyta > Magnoliopsida > Poales > Poaceae > Alopecurus > Alopecurus myosuroides. Next base: position 102,615,478 of record CM054063.1, on the reverse strand, counting down.
CATCCTTCGACCAATGCCGGACATACCTCTAGTTGGCATATATCCGACAGACGACGTGGTGAAGGCAGAGCATGTTGTCCGGCAAGGAAGCTTTTCTCTTCCAGTTGGCAGGCGGCATATTTTCTCCCCCAGACAGCAGAAGCTTGCCGCATGCCCTAAGGTGGTGAATGTACGGTGATCCGGAGAAGATCAAGTGGAAGTGATGGTGCTACTAGTGTGAATAGCAACAAGACTAAACTCATTGGGGCATAGCACAGGTCTGATCCATTTGACTAATAAGTAAAATTGGCCCTTGATTTGAATTAATCCACTCTATTGTAGAGTGTTAATGACATGTAGAACATCACATAAATGAGATCATTGTTCTGGGATCAAAGTTCCACCATAAATATGCCTCAGAGGGTTGACGAAGAGTAACTCCATATTGACCAAGAAATTGGTTGCTCGAGTGCACTGATTGCGACACCATTGGCAATGTGACATAGTGTAATCCATACAAGTTTCTACATGGTTCGTCAGAGAGGTTGCGACGTAGTATGGTCCAATTGTGTAATGTCTCTCTCTAATCGCTCTGAGCTCTCCGACTTCACTTATGAACCAAGACTGAAAACCCCACCCTATACCACTTTGTTGGTCATATGCAGCTAGGTTTTGTGATTTTATTTGGTTACACTCTATTTGTGAGCATGCTGAATTGTTTCTGTTGGAGCATGGGCCTGCATTTGCTTTTCTCCAAAATCTCACATGATACAAATGAAAGTGAATACGATGAAGTTCCTAACATACTGGACTAATGGGAATGATATCCCTGAAGAAACATATATAAGGACTTGTTGCATACGCAGTACATGATGCATTCATACATTTCAGCACTTTGTAATCATTAATTTCAGCTTGAGTCAACCTACACACGGAAATCTTTTTCTTCTGCGAAAGAAATTAGGATCATGTGATAAATGGGTGAAAAGGGCCTGGTTTAACTTCAGGTTGCAGCTGATACATGCAGTAAAGGTGTTGATTTTACATGGAAGGTAGAAGGTTACGACTTGATCAGCGAACATGTCCGACATTGTCTTTTTAGACAGCATCTCCTTCCTCCCTGTAGTGCCACCTCTACTACCACTCCGTCACAGCTCTAGCATGGCTCCCTCGACAATTTTTAGAAGGTCAAGTTATCTGAGCCCTATGGCTATCCACACGTACTTCTTCTACCGCCTCCATGCGGCCACCAACAGCCAATGCAGCCTCCCCGCAGCCATATAAGACAGACTTCACTTCCCTTTCCTCGTTTGGTAGATAAGGTATTTCAGAGATTTTCCACGAGGGGCTCAAAATCCACGAAATCCCTACAAAGCCCGTTTGGCGCAGAAGGGTGGGGTTGGGCTAGCCCCGCGAAACCACCCCGAACCACTTCTTTCCACGCGGATTGCGCAACGGCCGCTAGGTCTGCCTCGCGGATCGGAGTGGAACCGAGGAAGCCAAGCGAGGCGTCGCCGCCTGCTTTCATCGACAGCGTCCCCACCGCCTCCCTTTGTCCACAACCCTCGTGGATCGGAGTGGAACCGAGGAAGCCAAGCGAAGTGCTGCAGAATTTTGACGGACGTACGTGTGCGAGATCTTAGAGAGATAACACGTGATACCCTCACTCTGCTACATTCAGAAGGCACATACGGGAATACAACAATAGTCCCAACGTTCAGACTCAGCTGCGGGACCCTTCAACGGGCATGTCACATCCCAGTTTTTAGACCCTTGATCTGTGCTCAAGAAGTCAACTATTAGGGCCAACAAAAGTAATGTTTACAACAACATGATTGTTTTAAATAACTTGTGTTATGATCCTAATCATATTTGCAACATAAGTTTTGTTTCATTATAAAACCAACACCTTATGTTTCTGAAAAATATTCCTGATTTTTTTCCCTAATATTTTCTTATTAATACTTGAGTGGATTTTCTTTCCAAGACTTGGACCATTCTTGTTTGCATCTTAAAACAAACTTTTAACCTTGTTGGATCCAAGAAAACAAGTTTCCAAGATGATCTATGAAGGTTTTCTTTTAACTTTCCTATAGAAAACAATTCCTGAAAATAAAGCCAAGTACCTGTTTTCTACCATTGTTTTCACCAAGCTAGAGATTGTTATTTTATGATTTCTTGACTTCTAATTAATCCTTGGTATATGTACTACAAATCCATAAGCTCACTTTTATTTTGGGAGAAATAAAAACTATCTTGTGCTTGTTGTTTTTGTGGTATAAAATTAAGGCAGTTTTTAGAAACAGATAAAAACAGAAAGTATACCTTTTTCCACATTGTTTTCATGGCCTTAAACTATTTCAAAATTGTTTCCAAAAATTGTTTCTGAAAGTATATAACATGGTTAACAAGTCCATGTTTTGAAAACAAATTTTGAAGAGCATTTGAACCCTGAAAACAACTCCAACTTTTGCTATCTCTGTCTGCTGTTCCAGCACTTAGAAAAATTCAGAAACTGCCTAACTGAATTTTTCTGACAGAACAGTGATTACACTTTTAAACTTGATGTTTGATCTTGTGTGTACTGATCCAAGCATAGCCACTTTGCCTTTTCGAAAGCATTGATACTGAGCTTCTAGAAGGTGGCATTGGATCCTCTTTTGGTCTGCTAGGGAGGGAGAAAATGAGGTGGCAAGTTGACTAAGTGGTGAGGTCACACATAGTGGTTGGAATAGTTGCATTTTCACTTTTGCCCATCCCTTGGCCCTTACTGTGGCCTTGCTCACACCCTTGTACCAATATTCACCTCAGGGCACCAGTTAGAAGCTAGGCCACCCGTAGAGAAACCCCAAGGGGCAAGGCAAGCCCATGCCTTTGCCAAACCGAGCACACCCACTTTGACTCGAGCCTACACAGCCCCAGAGGGCAAATCCTCACGCCCTGCACCTCCTCACAACTCCCTCTGCCTCCCCAAAGCAAAGTAGACACCAGCCCGAGCCCCTGGAGCGCTCCCGAGCCGTGCCCACGCCGGCGGTCACCACCACGGGCACGACACGGTGCAGCTCGGCCCGAGCCTTCTCCTCCCCTCCCACTGCCTTGGATGGATCCCCCTAACCCCCCTGACCCTCACTGACTTGTTCCCGTGGTCCCTTGTGCACAGGACCGCCGCCGCCGTCCGCGGAGCGCCGCCACGGGCGTCTGCGTCGCGCCGCCGCTAGGAGCCGCGCCAGCCGCCGCGGTGACCACCCCTCGGTGCCCCTACACCCAGCAGCCACCCCGAGCCCGCGCCTTCCCTTCCCGAGCCCCCCAAGGTGAGCCACGGCCGCGGCTTGTTTCTCTCCGGTCGGGAAGAGAGAGAGAGTGAGGAGAGGAAGAAGAAGGTGAGGGGCCGTTCGATCGGAGATCGACGGCCCCCTTCGAACGGCCGTTTTCCCGCGCCGCGTACGTGCGCTGCGCTGCGCTGGGCCGCAGCCGCAGTGGACCCAGCCCATGCTGTGATGACTTTATTCTTTTATTTTTTTGACAGATCTGAGGCATTTACTTTAGGCTTGTTAAAAATATAAAGACTGCACAATAAAATCTGAGAAAAATCATGGACATACATACATGAAATCCAAGCCATGCCAAAGTTGCAGATCTGGATTTGGGCAAATATCTTGGACACAATGACTGTTTTGCCACAGACTATCTCTGAGAATGTTTTGGCCATAACTTTTAAAATATATAATCAAATGGAACAAACTCAACTGATCTGGATAGGTATTGAAAATATCCATCCAATAAGCCAAACCTCACATCAAGGAGAGTTGTATAATGAAAATGCCATCCAAATTGCTAAAGGACCAGTAGCCTTTTCTTTGATTTTTATAAGGATTTTAAAAATGAATTTTGGAGCAAACCCAATTGGATGAGTTTGGTATTGAGTGGATCTACCTTATCCTAGCTTAGATTAATTTTTTGAGCTCTAGATTATTTTTGGTGGACAGATCTAGAAACAGAAGCTTTTCTGTTTGGACTTCTTTATTTGTTTTTGTTAAAATGAAATGCTTGGTTGACTTAATCCTTGTTCCTAGGATGAAGAGATGTGTTGAATCTTGTTATTAGGTTGTTTCCTTGCAGTACATCTACCACACAAAGTGTGTGCATGTTTGCAATATATTATGGCTAAAGAAGTAGCATATGTTGTTTCACTAGATTATTTATTTGATGTTTTGTGTGAACCAACTCCTTGTGTGCTTGTTACCTATTTTTGTGCTATGATTGTGTTGAGTCCAGTACCATTTTGATACTGTGATTTATATGCTATTATGTTCATTAACTTGCATGTGATCTTATAGCAAAGCATGAGTAGCATTTGTTATTGTTCTAGTGTTTAATTCTTTGGGATTATTGTGAGAGCTAGATCCTTGTGTTAATACCTTGATAATTTTTGTGCTATGTTTGCTATAGATCCAGTACCATTTTGGTACTGTTATTTTGATGCTTTTGTCTCTGATAGCTTGCATGTGTTTTTAAGGTGAAGCATGTGTAGGTTTTGTTATTCTTATGCACTAGTCTTGTATGCACTAGAATAAATAGCATTGTTTTATTTATTTTGCTATACTAATTTTGTCATGAGTAACCAGAGGCTTAGAACCTCATTTACCTTGATATAGATGGGCCCATAACCCACTGGTCCCATTGCATCTTGGTTATGGATGAAATTTCCCAACTATGCACATGTGAGAAATTAACATGCTTTCATTATGTGGTTGATAGGGATATTTTCCACCATGGAAAATATAATGGTTTGTTTTCACTTATGCAAGTGAGAAGTTTAGTTCTTATAAGGATTCTACTAGTATGCTAGGTGTGATCCATTTGTTAGCATAATATTCCTTAGGAGTATCTTGTTAAGAGATGATTCACTATTGAGTGCTAAATTAAATTGTTTGCAAATAAACTGAATTCCTTTTGATTGATAGATTGTTTGTGGATGATTTTAAATTGAGTGTTTGGATTTTTGAAAAGGTTTAGATAACTTTTCTTTTGTTGCATAGCTACTGGTTGTGTAAGTTATACCTTGCTTGCTTGCTAGAAATTGTCTAAGGAAAACATAAATTGCTAGAATTAATTTATGCATGTTAAAGGTTGTTTCATGGGATTGTTTTGATGTTTGTGCTTGCTAGCTTGTGTAAGTTTTGTGTACTGTTATTAGGTACATTTTATGATCATGACTTTCTTGTTTAGAATTAAGCATCATAGTAACATTGTTTGCTTCTCTAGTGTTGAACTAGTGTCACCACTAGAAAATGGTGAATTCTGCTCTAGTGATGTCATCTTTTGTTTTATGAGGGTATGAGTTTATTATAGCATATTTAGGAAGTTATTACTTATGTTATGATGCCATGAATTAATTAGTTGCTTGTGCTATAGTTGTAGAATACCAATATTCCTTATAGCATGATTGTATAGAATTTCCACACTAGTGTGTTATAAGTGCAGTCCTGTTTCTATGCTTTTGATAGGGATATTACCTTGAGTGATGATTGTGTTTTAGATTATTTTTATGAATTGTTATCCTTGTTTTTAGGTACTGGTTGTTTGCTAATTTCTCATAGTTGATGGATTCCAAAACCTCTAGTAAACAAGAACATAGTGAATAAATAGTCTATTCAATTATGGTGTGTGTGCTTGTTGTTTGGATTTTTGTTGGAATGTTTTGCCTTAGCATGAGTTTATACTTATGTTATTCTTGTGTTTAAGAGTATCTTGTGGAACTAAAACATCCAACTAAAAATCATGAACACTTAAAGTAATAGTTGCTTGAGGAGAGAAATACCCACTGCCATGGGTATTACTCTGTCTGTTTTGTTTTACCTTAGCAACCTAACCTTCTGCACCCACAAGCTATATTTTTAGCTTCTCATATATCTTGTTATGAGAGTGGTATACCACTCCATATATGGTATGTATGATGTGGGATATGGTTTTCTAAACCATACCTAGTGCATGACGACAGTTTTGGGCCGTGAGAGTTATGTGAGATAGTTTTCGCGTTATTGTTTCGAGAGAACTCGAGAATAAACATTTGTTGCTGTATGTGTTTCTTAGCTAAGTTGTTTGTCTTTTAGACCTGAGTGTGTGTCTTTTATTTGCTTTACGACGCTAGAACGCGAAGAAGGAGAGGAAGCAGTTGTGGAGCTGTGCGTCAAGTTCGATTTGCTTCAAGGCCAGGGACATTAAGAGACTTGAGGCAAGCCATCCTGATTGCTTGCTGATACAATACTTACCATTAAATATCATGCATGTTTTACTTCTGAAGTTTTACCAAAAACTTGGTTATCAAAACTATTTTTGAGGTGGAAATTACTACTATACTATATTATAGGTTATTATTATGCCAGTAGTTAAACTTGGTAATACCAAGCCCATAGGCCACCATATGGTATTTATTACCATCAAATATATTAGTCCCTAAGTGGACACCCTAAAATTGTGATTCTACAAAATAAAGGCTTTACGGAAAAACCCGGAGAAAAGGCGGATCCTTGTTCTCCGGAGGAATGTGGAAGTGGTCATTTTTGAGAAGGTGGTGTTTTTCAAAAATGACACATAACCTAGTCTTCGCCGGACAACCTTTACCGTACTGCCACCCTACCCCAACATGGGCACGGGGCTTAACTTGAAGTTTGTTCTTATTAGTGTGTGCTATCTCAATCGCTATAAGGGACATCGTACCCTCGAACCGAATGTCGTCAAAACTCCCAATGTTGAGACATAAAAAGTGTGGGATTAATTTTCCCTCCGGTTGCATCGGTTGAGTCTCCTGTCATGGCGATGTGCGACATGGTGCCGAGGAGATTAAACTCAACTGAAGAGATAGGCATATTCTAGCTTGAACATAGTGGATGGTTATGATCAGATACCTGATGTTTACATACTGTTGTTACAGTCCGTGGTTGTTTCACGGGAGGTGTACTGGATCTGGTGGATGTGTACACCTCTGCAGAGTACAACTTTTTCGAAGAAGCCGCGTCCTCGGATATGGACAGTTGAATGGCCATGTAGCTAGCATTGTGTCAATGTTTTCAAAAAGGGAATTTTGGAAAGGAAGTATTGAACTTGTGAAGTTCGGAAAGGAATGGAAACTTATACCGTGGAGGTATCGTCGATGATGAAAAGCCAGATGATGTTATACAAAACAAAATGTTTTGCAAAGAAAACCTTTTCTACTCCAAGCAAGAATTCTGAAAACTGATTCCAAGAAGTTTTGCAAAGAGAAAATATTCTTGAAACAAAAGTTTAACAAAAACCTCTTGTACATGTGATATCTACAAGAGAAATAAAACTATATTATTTTATTTCTTCTGAAGTATCTTCTTCAACGAAGATGCAGATATCCTGACTGCAACTGTGGTGTCATTATTTATGAACACCATTGATAGTGAACCATATTTATAGCCTACCTATTCCACCATATAAGCATACTTGCATGTTTAGTAAGTGACATGATGGATGTCTTGCTGAGTACATTAAAATGTACTCATTATGGTTTCGCCCCTGGTATCTACTTATCAGATTTGGAGAAGGAGCCTCCCAAGGAGATCTATGAAGAGAAGTACGGAGTTGACGGCTTTGCGAACTAGGATTGTCTCCGGGTCAGCAGCCTGTAGGTTAAGGCGTGACTTGGGCTCAACTACGTTGTGTTTTATTTGTCTTCCATTGTGTTTGTTAAGTGCCTGCCCTTTTGGCAGTTGTGCTAGACTTGATCATGTGATCATTTGTGTAATACCTTTATGTATGATGTATTTCTGTGTGCCAACTGTGTATGTTGTTCACGACTGATCTTTCTGGGATCGTGAATGTATGCATACGTAGGGTTTCAGACTGCCGGTCTGGGGTCCTTACAGAGTTGGTATCAGAGCCATCCTGACCTTAGGAGACCTTAGTTAGCATGGACGTCAGATAGGAAATAAAAGTATTTTTGAGTAAAAACCTATTTACTATCTACATTATTTTTATCTAAGGGAATTTTAGTATATTTTCCCTCCTTCTGATCTTTTCAAAAGATTCTATATGCATATCAAGGGCGTCCTTGAACAGTGGTTCGAAGGGCGGGCCTTACAGAATTGGTATCTCTCTCGGTTAAGAGTTTATTTCTTACTTGTTTGCAACTGCTCCGCTCTGTTTTTGAAATATCTCTCGTCTTTGAAGTTTTCTGTCCAGAAACTAGTTGGAGTTTCAAAAACAGATTGTTGCATAAAGTTTTATCAAAACTTTACTTCTATTTATCTTGTTTTCATACAAAAAAAAATTTATACTTGCCGATGTCCCGAGGAGACCAAAATAATCGCATAGCTCTACAGTAATGATGGTCAGAAGTAGATATAGTTCTTCAGCCACTTCTAGGATTTTTGGATTAGTCTAGTTTGGAGTAATTTAGCGATTACTCCATGAGTCGTTTCCCCCGACGTAGCTCCAATGGAGCCTTGCTTGTGTGTTTTGGCTTGCTTATGTGTGTCCGTAGGACTTTGTGCTATTGTGTGGTGTAGAATTTGGTTCATCTAGGATTCTTTATGTTTGTGGGGTGCTCAAAATTTGCAGATTTGTGATTGCCCCGCTCTTGTTTTTGAATCGCCTCGTGTTAAATTTTTGCAAGCAAAAATGTTAGTATAGTATTCAAAAACAAGAATTTGTTGCTTAGACTTATACTTGTTTTCGCTTCATAATGCGACCTGTCGTGAACCACCACCATTTCCCCACCATCAATGAAAGCACCGTTGGGCCTATATAGAGGACCATCAAGCCACACGAGCTGATAGCGTTGCTACCAGTGATGCACTCCAACGGATAAAGCTCCAACAACGACAACCCTCAAAGAAGAAAAGGCGTGAAGAAAACCAACCACTACTGACCAAAACTTCTATGTTTGTCTGTTTGCAAAAGACTCTTTTTACCCTGTTGGCTAAATGTCGCACTTTTTTTATGTCCCCTTTTAAAAGACCAAACTAAAGAGATCCCCTTTAGAAAGTTATATACCTCCCTCCTCTGGAGAAAGGTGCAAAAGAAGTTTTCACATGCCATGATGCGCAACCCCCTCAAAAGCCAATCAAAAGAGCACGATTCAATATCCGACGTACGATTACGCTAGTCGTATCTTGTCGGACAATCATTATTTAATAGAAAGCTAACAAGACTAACATGCTTGGTCAAATCTTAGGTTGACACCTAACCAAAGCATGTGAACAACTGACAACTCTTTCTAAACCAAGAAATTAAGTGACTTAAGACACTTTTTAATCTAGTTGGTAAAAAGGAGAAGTCACGAGAAAATAAGATGATGAACTATTCTTTTACTAGTCAATAGGATATCAGGTGTATCTACTTTGGAAGCCAAATCTTAGTAGACATGGTAGGTACCATGAAATTCAAGGTTTATAAATTAAGTGAACGATGGAATGGTTATCATGAATCTAGGAAACCGCAGATTTCCTGTTTTTGTTTCTTTGTGTGCTCTTGATTGAAATGAATTTGTGTTTTATTCAATCTTGCTTCCTAACTTATATGGAGTTGTTAGGACTTGTTATTGTGTTGTAAGCCTTATCTGGTAGCCTTGTGAACCCTTAAGATAAGTTATGCTTGTTAAGACTCGTTTTTCACATACGTGTTAATCTGGGTTTGATTTGGCTTTAGTTTCGTCGATGTTTGCTTGTTGTCGTGTTATCTACCGTTCTCATATCCGCTATGAGCCGATACATGCATGTCACGAGCCTTTAAAACCAAGACCACCTTTAGTTATTATCGTCTTACACCGTTCTTTTTCTTCAGCATGGCCAGCAATCCACCTCCGTCACCTGAGCCGACAGTTGCTCAACTGTTTGCTCTGTTGAAGGAAATACGTGAAGCCGCTCGAGCTGAGCACATCGCCACCCATGCTATCCTGGGACAGTTGATTCAGCTTGCCACCACCAACGCTGAGAATACTATGTTCCTTATGAGAGAATACCAGCAACTGCTTGCTGGAGAGAGCCGCAAAAGGAAGATGGTGACGCCAGGAGAAACTAGTCTATGGGTGACTGGGGAGTGTTTTGTCTGTGGGACGGAAGGGCACTTCGCTCGTAATTGTCCCCAGAGGGAGTATGATCCGGCTTGGTCTGAGCAATCTTCGAAGGGGCGGGTGAAAGTCAAGCCTAAAATCAAGGGTTGTTTTGCCTGTAGACAGGAAGGACACTATGCTCGCAAATGTCCCAATAAGAACCGTATTCTATCTCATCCTGAAGAAACCCAAGAAACCCAAGAAACCCAGGGTCCAGCCCAGAAGAAACGCAAGAATCTGATGAGTGGACCTCGAGACAGAGATGATGTTGCAGGAGCATCTTCGACTCCTGCCTTAGCCAATGGTACGTTTCAAACCACACCTGTGAACCCCCTTGTTTTGATTATCGTCGCACCATGAGAAAACCCGACGTAAATGGGACACTAGAAGTGTCACGTCAGACTAAGTAAAATCTTAAATAGTTAAAGATACTAACAAAAATCTAAAAGGGTTTCATCTAATTCTAGTTCGAGGCCTTACAGAATTGGAGACCTTACCAATTGGTAATATAACCTCATCTAATCGTAAGCTTAAAACCTTACAGTGTTGGCTCATCACATTTTCGTTTAAATACCCTACAGAAGTGGTATCTAAAACAAAATACCTTACAAAGTAACTTATAGAGTTGATATGTTACAGAGTTTGTTATCACCGTTTAAAAAGAAAACGTGTAATCAACTTTTTCGAAAAACAAAGGGAAAGGTGCCTTAGAATGATTCTATAGCTATTTTGAAGTAGTGAAAGGTTGGAAAAAAATATTAGATGGGTAATCTATGATCATTACTAGTCGACAATATCTCCCGTATATATGTGTTGGAGGAACCAGATTCTACAGTATGAGATAGTAGAACTCGTTTGAGGCTTAGAAAGATTGGTGGATATATATTGATGATGATAGATTTTAGGAAAAATCATTATGAGCTTGGAGTTTCTGAAAGAAACCGTATATAGATGATAGTACTCAGAGTTGTTATAGCTTTATGATCTAGATAAACTACCTTTGAGGAAAACAAATGTTTTGGGTTTTAACTATAATAGGTTAAGAGGAAGGTAGTGGATTTTCCTGGATTTTGGACGGTGAGCAATGGAAAGCTCATACTTTTTAATTGAAGATGGATATCCATTAGATTGATCATTGAGTGGTACGCAAATAGAGCTTATGACTAAAGAATAACCACTGGTTGGACATCATGGTTTTAAGGAGCAATATGTTCAAGGTTTAGACCATGACACCCAAACCTTTGTAAAGAAAACAAATTTACCAGGGAATTCTGGTAAGAAAAATCAAAGGGGGGAAGCCCCTGTAAATAAGGTTACAAAACACCAACACATGTTTTGTAAACAAATCATCTAACATTGTTATTTGACCATACCCTATTTTCGCTTGCCTGCGAATCTCGGGACGAGATTCTGGTAAGGGGGGAAGGTCTGTCACATCCCAGTTTTTAAACCCTTGATCTGTGCTCAAGAAGTCAACTATTAGGGCCAACAAAGTAATGTTTACAACAACATGATTGTTTTAAATAACTTGTGTTATGATCCTAATCATATTTGCAACATAAGTTTTGTTTCATTATAAAACCAACACCTTATGTTTCTGAAAAATATTCCTGATTTTTTTCCCTAATATTTTCTTATTAATACTTGAGTGGATTTTCTTTCCAAGACTTGGACCATTCTTGTTTGCATCTTAAAACAAACTTTTAACCTTGTTGGATCCAAGAAAACAAGTTTCCAAGATGATCTATGAAGGTTTTCTTTTAACTTTCCTATAGAAAACAATTCCTGAAAATAAAGCCAAGTACCTGTTTTCTACCATTGTTTTCACCAAGCTAGAGATTGTTATTTTATGATTTCTTGACTTCTAATTAATCCTTGGTATATGTACTACAAATCCATAAGCTCACTTTTATTTTGGGAGAAATAAAAACTATCTTGTGCTTGTTGTTTTTGTGGTATAAAATTAAGGCAGTTTTTAGAAACAGATAAAAACAGAAAGTATACCTTTTTCCACATTGTTTTCATGGCCTTAAACTATTTCAAAATTGTTTCCAAAAATTGTTTCTGAAAGTATATAACATGGTTAACAAGTCCATGTTTTGAAAACAAATTTTGAAGAGCATTTGAACCCTGAAAACACCTCCAACTTTTGCTATCTCTGTCTGCTGTTCCAGCACTTAGAAAAATTCAGAAACTGCCTAACTGAATTTTTCTGACAGAACAGTGATTACACTTTTAAACTTGATGTTTGATCTTGTGTGTACTGATCCAAGCATAGCCACTTTGCCTTTTCGAAAGCATTGATACTGAGCTTCTAGAAGGTGGCATTGGATCCTCTTTTGGTCTGCTAGGGAGGGAGAAAATGAGGTGGCAAGTTGACTAAGTGGTGAGGTCACACATAGTGGTTGGAATAGTTGCATTTTCACTTTTGCCCATCCCTTGGCCCTTACTGTGGCCTTGCTCACACCCTTGTACCAATATTCACCTCAGGGCACCAGTTAGAAGCTAGGCCACCCGTAGAGAAACCCCAAGGGGCAAGGCAAGCCCATGTCTTTGCCAAACCGAGCACACCCACTTTGACTCGAGCCTACACAGCCCCAGAGGGCAAATCCTCACGCCCTGCACCTCCTCACAACTCCCTCTGCCTCCCCAAAGCAAAGTAGACACCAGCCCGAGCCCCTGGAGCGCTCCCGAGCCGTGCCCACGCCGGCGGTCACCACCACGGGCACGACACGGTGCAGCTCGGCCCGAGCCTTCTCCTCCCCTCCCACTGCCTTGGATGGATCCCCCTAACCCCCCTGACCCTCACTGACTTGTTCCCGTGGTCCCTTGTGCACAGGACCGCCGCCGCCGTCCGCGGAGCGCCGCCACGGGCGTCTGCGTCGCGCCGCCGCTAGGAGCCGCGCCAGCCGCCGCGGTGACCACCCCTCGGTGCCCCTACCACCCAGCAGCCACCCCGAGCCCGCGCCTTCCCTTCCCGAGCCCCCCAAGGTGAGCCACGGCCGCGGCTTGTTTCTCTCCGGTCGGGAAGAGAGAGAGAGTGAGGAGAGGAAGAAGAAGGTGAGGGGCCGTTCGATCGGAGATCGACGGCCCCCTTCGAACGGCCGTTTTCCCGCGCCGCGTACGTGCGCTGCGCTGCGCTGGGCCGCGCTCGCGCGTTGCTGGGCCGCAGCCGCAGTGGACCCAGCCCATGCTGTGATGACTTTATTCTTTTATTTTTTTGACAGATCTGAGGCATTTACTTTAGGCTTGTTAAAAATATAAAGACTGCACAATAAAATCTGAGAAAAATCATGGACATACATACATGAAATCCAAGCCATGCCAAAGTTGCAGATCTGGATTTGGGCAAATATCTTGGACACAATGACTGTTTTGCCACAGACTATCTCTGAGAATGTTTTGGCCATAACTTTTAAAATATATAATCAAATGGAACAAACTCAACTGATCTGGATAGGTATTGAAAATATCCATCCAATAAGCCAAACCTCACATCAAGGAGAGTTGTATAATGAAAATGCCATCCAAATTGCTAAAGGACCAGTAGCCTTTTCTTTGATTTTTATAAGGAGTTTAAAATTGAATTTTGGAGCAAACCCAATTGGATGAGTTTGGTATTGAGTGGATCTACCTTATCCTAGCTTAGATTAATTTTTTGAGCTCTAGATTATTTTTGGTGGACAGATCTAGAAACAGAAGCTTTTCTGTTTGGACTTCTTTATTTGTTTTTGTTAAAATGAAATGCTTGGTTGACTTAATCCTTGTTCCTAGGATGAAGAGATGTGTTGAATCTTGTTATTAGGTTGTTTCCTTGCAGTACATCTACCACACAAAGTGTGTGCATGTTTGCAATATATTATGGCTAAAGAAGTAGCATATGTTGTTTCACTAGATTATTTATTTGATGTTTTGTGTGAACCAACTCCTTGTGTGCTTGTTACCTATTTTTGTGCTATTATTGTGTTGAGTCCAGTACCATTTTGATACTGTGATTTATATGCTATTATCTTCATTAACTTGCATGTGATCTTATAGCAAAGCATGAGTAGCATTTGTTATTGTTCTAGTGTTTAATTCTTTGGGATTATTGTGAGAGCTAGATCCTTGTGTTAATACCTTGATAATTTTTGTGCTATGTTTGCTATAGATCCAGTACCATTTTGGTACTGTTATTTTGATGCTTTTGTCTCTGATAGCTTGCATGTGTTTTTAAGGTGAAGCATGTGTAGGTTTTGTTATTCTTATGCACTAGTCTTGTATGCACTAGAATAAATAGCATTGTTTTATTTATTTTGCTATACTAATTTTGTCATGAGTAACCAGAGGCTTAGAACCTCATTTACCTTGATATAGATGGGCCCATAACCCACTGGTCCCATTGCATCTTGGTTATGGATGAAATTTCCCAACTATGCACATGTGAGAAATTAACATGCTTTCATTATGTGGTTGATAGGGATATTTTCCACCATGGAAAATATAATGGTTTGTTTTCACTTATGCAAGTGATAAGTTTAGTTATTATAAGGATTCTACTAGTATGCTAGGTGTGATCCATTTGTTAGCATAATATTCCTTAGGAGTATCTTGTTAAGAGATGATTCACTATTGAGTGCTAAATTAAATTGTTTGCAAATAAACTGAATTCCTTTTGATTGATAGATTGTTTGTGGATGATTTTAAATTGAGTGTTTGGATTTTTGAAAAGGTTTAGATAACTTTTCTTTTGTTGCATAGCTACTGGTTGTGTAAGTTATACCTTGCTTGCTTGCTAGAAATTGTCTAAGGAAAACATAAATTGCTAGAATTAATTTATGCATGTTAAAGGTTGTTTCATGGGATTGTTTTGATGTTTGTGCTTGCTAGCTTGTGTAAGTTTTGTGTACTGTTATTAGGTACATTTTATGATCATGACTTTCTTGTTTAGAATTAAGCATCATAGTAACATTGTTTGCTTCTCTAGTGTTGAACTAGTGTCACCACTAGAAAATGGTGAATTCTGCTCTAGTGATGTCATCTTTTGTTTTATGAGGGTATGAGTTTATTATAGCATATTTAGGAAGTTATTACTTATGTTATGATGCCATGAATTAATTAGTTGCTTGTGCTATAGTTGTAGAATACCAATATTCCTTATAGCATGATTGTATAGAATTTCCACACTAGTGTGTTATAAGTGCAGTCCTGTTTCTATGCTTTTGATAGGGATATTACCTTGAGTGATGATTGTGTTTTAGATTATTTTTATGACTTGTTATCCTTGTTTTTAGGTACTGGTTGTTTGCTAATTTCTCATAGTTGATGGATTCCAAAACCTCTAGTAAACAAGAACATAGTGAATAAATAGTCTATTCAATTATGGTGTGTGTGCTTGTTGTTTGGATTTTTGTTGGAATGTTTTGCCTTAGCATGAGTTTATACTTATGTTATTCTTGTGTTTAAGAGTATCTTGTGGAACTAAAACATCCAACTAAAAATCATGAACACTTAAAGTAATAGTTGCTTGAGGAGAGAAATACCCACTGCCATGGGTATTACTCTGTCTGTTTTGTTTTACCTTAGCAACCTAACCTTCTGCACCCACAAGCTATATTTTTAGCTTCTCATATATCTTGTTATGAGAGTGGTATACCACTCCATATATGGTATGTATGATGTGGGATATGGTTTTCTAAACCATACCTAGTGCATGACGACAGTTTTGGGCCGTGAGAGTTATGTGAGATAGTTTTCGCGTTATTGTTTCGAGAGAACTCGAGAATAAACATTTGTTGCTGTATGTGTTTCTTAGCTAAGTTGTTTGTCTTTTAGACCTGAGTGTGTGTCTTTTATTTGCTTTACGACGCTAGAACGCGAAGAAGGAGAGGAAGCAGTTGTGGAGCTGTGCGTCAAGTTCGATTTGCTTCAAGGCCGGGGACATTAAGAGACTTGAGGCAAGCCATCCTGATTGCTTGCTGATACAATACTTACCATTAAATATCATGCATGTTTTACTTCTGAAGTTTTACCAAAAACTTGGTTATCAAAACTATTTTTGAGGTGGAAATTACTACTATACTATATTATAGGTTATTATTATGCCAGTAGTTAAACTTGGTAATACCAAGCCCATAGGCCACCATATGGTATTTATTACCATCAAATATATTAGTCCCTAAGTGGACACCCTAAAATTGTGATTCTACAAAATAAAGGCTTTACGGAAAAACCCGGAGAAAAGGCGGATCCTTGTTCTCCGGAGGAATGTGGAAGTGGTCATTTTTGAGAAGGTGGTGTTTTTCAAAAATAACACATAACCTAGTCTTCGCCGGACAACCTTTACCGTACTGCCACCCTACCCCAACATGGGCACGGGGCTTAACTTGAAGTTTGTTCTTATTAGTGTGTGCTATCTCAATCGCTATAAGGGACATCGTACCCTCGAACCGAATGTCGTCAAAACTCCCAATGTTGAGACATAAAAAGTGTGGGATTAATTTTCCCTCCGGTTGCATCGGTTGAGTCTCCTGTCATGGCGATGTGCGACATGGTGCCGAGGAGATTAAACTCAACTGAAGAGATAGGCATATTCTAGCTTGAACATAGTGGATGGTTATGATCAGATACCTGATATTTACATACTGTTGTTACAGTCCGTGGTTGTTTCACGGGAGGTGTACTGGATCTGGTGGATGTGTACACCTCTGCAGAGTACAACTTTTTCGAAGAAGCCGCGTCCTCGGATATGGACAGTTGAATGGCCATGTAGCTAGCATTGTGTCAATGTTTTCAAAAAGGGAATTTTGGAAAGGAAGTATTGAACTTGTGAAGTTCGGAAAGGAATGGAAACTTATACCGTGGAGGTATCGTCGATGATGAAAAGCCAGATGATGTTATACAAAACAAAATGTTTTGCAAAGAAAACCTTTTCTACTCCAAGCAAGAATTCTGGAAACTGATTCCAAGAAGTTTTGCAAAGAGAAAATATTCTTGAAACAAAAGTTTAACAAAAACCTCTTGTACATGTGATATCTACAAGAGAAATAAAACTATATTATTTTATTTCTTCTGAAGTATCTTCTTCAACGAAGATGCAGATATCCTGACTGCAACTGTGGTGTCATCATTTATGAACACCATTGATAGTGAACCATATTTATAGCCTACCTATTCCACCATATAAGCATACTTGCATGTTTAGTAAGTGACATGATGGATGTCTTGCTGAGTACATTCAAATGTACTCATTATGGTTTCGCCCCTGGTATCTACTTATCAGATTTGGAGAAGGAGCCTCCCAAGGAGATCTATGAAGAGAAGTACGGAGTTGACGGCTTTGCGAACTAGGATTGTCTCCGGGTCAGCAGCCTGTAGGTTAAGGCGTGACTTGGGCTCAACTACGTTGTGTTTTATTTGTCTTCCGTTGTGTTTGTTAAGTGCCTGCCCTTTTGGCAGTTGTGCTAGACTTGATCATGTGATCATTTGTGTAATACCTTTATGTATTCGTGTAATGGATGATGTATTTCTGTGTGCCAACTGTGTATGTTGTTCACGACTGATCTTTCTGGGATCGTGAATGTATGCATACGTAGGGTTTCAGACTGCCGGTCTGGGGTCCTTACAGGGCATCACTGACATCGTCACCGACACACGTTCCTCGCTTCGTGTTGGTAACAATTAGACCTAACCTCGCCCGTACCTCGATAGTAGATTTGCTATGTAGGAGAAAAAAAATTAAATTTTGCTATTTACACCATTTTTTTTTTTTTGGTTTTTTGAAAAACGGAGTGAGCAATGGAACCAAAAATGACTTTCCAGGCTTGAGAAATTATAAGGGAAGCCCTGATGTCGTAACTGTTTTCTCGTTGTCCCTAACAGGAATCTTCAGTTCATAGAAAATCAGAAAAAGGTCTGGAAAAAGGACGCATATTCGTTGTTCCTTGTACACTTGTACTCCTCTCCTAAATCAATGAAAAGCAGGCCAAACTAAATGGAAAGCTTCATCGTGCTAAACACTGTACGTAATTTGCTACTCCCTCCCGTTCAATACTAGATGACTTCCACAGTGTCTAGATACATCCATATATAGATATGTGGAAGTCATCTATTGTTGAACGGAGGGAGTAGATCAGTGTCCAAATTAGACCGTCCAT
This sequence comes from Alopecurus myosuroides, assembly GCA_028641055.1. Classification (NCBI taxonomy): domain Eukaryota; kingdom Viridiplantae; phylum Streptophyta; class Magnoliopsida; order Poales; family Poaceae; genus Alopecurus; species Alopecurus myosuroides. The sequence goes on along the minus strand of CM054063.1, from coordinate 102,597,286 downwards.
GCGACGCGACATCATTGCATATTTGCACTTGTCCAAATTACAGAGTAAGTATATAGATCATCCCGTCCTAGTGCAGCAGCGACGGCCATGACTGTTAGAGCGGCTTCCTGTGCGCGGAGGAGGCCATCAGCACGACCATGGCGACGACGAACATGAAGAGCATGCTCCCTAACAGCGTGTACGTCCTCCTGGACGACCTCCGGTACTCCCCGAAAAGCACCACGCCCCAGAACGTGCTCACCAGCGGCAGGGCCTGCACGGAGTCGGCCGCCGCGTACCCGGCCGCCTGCCCGGCCATGAACGTGAACGCGTTGCCCAGCCCGGACACCATCCCGGCTAGCAGCGCGAGCCCCCTCCCATCCCGGTCGCCGACGTAAGCCCGAAGCGATGAGCGCGGCACGCTGGCCATGGGGCGGTACAGGAACCAGACGTTGAGCGCCACGCCGACGACGAAGGAGGAGAGGCAGAAGTAGAAGTAGGCCGTGTACACCACCAGGTGAGGGACTCCGTCGCGCAGGGTGTGCCACTGGTCGTTGGTCGCCAGGTTGAACGCCGGCGTGAAGAGCGAGTAGCACACGCCCGCGAAGGTGACAATCCCGAGGCCCACCAGCGTGTTCGATCCAAGAACCTGAACATGCCAACACAAGGTTGTTCATCTCCACGCCAGCAAAAGAAAAACATATGTTCTTTGGTTGTTCTGAAAACTGTATGCCCGTAGATGATGTTCTTCAGAAGTACACGAATCTTCGTTGATTTCATCGTTATTGCAGTGAAACTCTGGAGTTTATTCATGATGAATTAACTGGTCTTAAACTTGGTATATCTGCAGGGTACTTACTTTGATTGATCTTTTGTCCTCGAGATCAATAAGGAAATCTGCTGTTCCTGCCTCAATTTTCTCCACCGCCTTTGCTACATCAGGCTTTGCTTCTTCAACGTCCTTTGGTTCCTCTGTATGTCAAAGATTATTAAGACCAGTAGCTCTAAGCTAAATCTCGCATTGATGACAGAGATGGTTCATTCATCCGAGTATCTGGCTAGTAGGAAGTACCTTCTTCAAGGAGGTGTCTGGTGAGCTCTTCCTTTGCAGTGTTCCTGTGGAGAATTCAACAAGTGTTCTTCAGATGCAGTGTACTGCAATTGCATAATACTGACACTGGAGGTATCTACACACGTACATACTTGTGCCGATACTTGCAACATTAATGCACAGTTCCACTTATAAGAAGATTAGCTAAAATATACGTTCATCAAAATATTCAGATCCTTCTCGCAAAATTACAAGATACCTTCTCCTGGTTTTCATAATTTTTTTATAACACGAGTGCTTGGAAGTAAAGCAGAGAACTGTACCCTGTAAAGTTTCTGGAGTTTGATAGCTTCTCCTGGTTGTCAGCAGCATTGGAAGAGTGAACTAGAGATCCTAGGCAGGCTGCAATCAGAAAGCATCCGACGCCGGGGAAGAGAACCTCCGCCTTGTTGATCCGACCGTCGAGAAAATAGTTCAGCGTTGTCCCTGGAAGATGATTTCAGTCAAATATCTTGGGATTTTGAAAATGCATACTGGAGCAGCTGCAGCATGAAACTATCCATGTCTGGAGAGTAATAGAGCTGTCAGTGTATGTAGTACTACCTATGACAACCTTCAGACTTGAGGCCATGACCTCGGTGACCGAAAGACCGACATAAGCCCAACCATACTGCGTGGCCAGGGTTCCGAGGGTGATGACGACGCCGCCCGCCATTGCGAACATGATAGACGGCCAGTTATCCTACAGTGTTTAATGGGTAGTTACAACATTTGGACTTCAACAGAGATTCTGAACAAAAGCCTGATGCACCAACTGAAGTTGCTGCCTCACAAATGTAAACTTCAGGCTGAAAGACTGAAAACCAACTTGCTGCTGGAATTTCAGTCCGACAGAATTTACTTCTTTTGCGAGGAATATTGACAATTTTAACTTGAAAGTTTACCTGGGTGAGCTGGGTGAGGAAATTGGGTGTCTCCGGCGTGTCACCGCCGATCTGGCCGAAGGTAAGGGCGATCAGCACTGCGGCCAGGAAGTTGGTGATGGAGTAGTCGAGGTAAGTGTGCTGCGGCAGTCGTCCCCGGCGCTCCAGCACCGCGAGGACAACCGGCCAGGTGCCCAGGAGCACCAGGGCTGCCGCCATCAGGCCGATGGCTCCGGTTATGTCCTTCACCAGATACATCCTTGCGTTGTCGGCGGCTGCGGCGAATCGAGGACGGTGCAAGCGGCAGAGCTACCTGGTTCAGGAAACTGTGCTGTCAGGCATGGCAGACAGTGTAATATCTTCTTAGTCAGAGAAAGACGCATAATTCAGTTCGATTCAGCAACGCACGATTCGTACTTGCAGGATCATAGACCAGAAATCTATTCAACAAACCAACCACGCAGCCAACTTAATCAAAGACCCATAGATCTGTGGTCTCCAAAGTCATAGAAATCAAGCTCTGAGATGCGACATACCAGTTCAGCAATGGAAAAAATGAAGGAATTCTTGATGGTTATTGAGCTCCCTGTTTGTGTACATATATGGTTATGAATGTTTGGTTTTTCTGGAAGCTCCTCCAGTGAGCTGTGGATATGCGATGAGGAGAATAGAGAATGCTCAGATTATGAGGTAGCGCGCTGGCGTGGGTCCCAGCAGTGGCCCATGCGAAGCCCTGCTGGCAGTTCCAATGGAAGAACTCACATGGCTCACGCCGCGTGTCCCATGCCACCATTCTAGATGTGCATGTTTGTTTCCATCGCGGTTTCCCAGCAGCTATCGTGCGCGTGCACACACACCAAGCAGTTAAGCACCAAGCAGCATACCACCTAGATTACGTAGGTACTCTCACCGTTACACAATACTCTACCTACTAGAAATTTTAAGACAAACTAGGAAATATGCCCGTGCGTTGCAACGGGAGAGAAAATTTTATGTCGCGGGTGCACATAAGGATCTTACCCTATATATAAAATTAATTCACGATCATATAAATAAATGCAGTTTCAATAACAAATTCTAATTAACTTACATGGTAAGAACTCAAATGGTATCTCTTTTTGTCCAAACGTCTGGTAGGACCATAAGGTCATCAAACATTGGAATAGAAACATCTATTATTTATAAATAATGTAAATATTTTATATTTTGACTAACGTATTTTGTTTCTCCTTCTAATATAATGGGCAGCGCTTGCTCTTACATGCATTCGACAAAAAGACAACAACGAAAAATGTTTAGAATACATGCATTTATATGGTACGCATTGTTTAGAATATATGCAGGAGTATAGAGGTGCAGAAATCTTCCGTGCATAAGAAAAAATAAACATTTTAATAACAAAACAAAAGATCTAAACTTAACCAGACATGTGATATCGTGAATACTGTAGCGAATAGTAAAATTTTAGTTTTCCCCCGAGGGACTACTCATAAAAAAACTACTCTTTAATTTTGGATCTGTCGAGGATAAATTTTTCTGATTCCAGTTGGGAATGTAATAAATATCGTAGCAAAGTTATGAAAATTACGTGTACAAATCGGAATCCATGCTGACCTATAACAAAGTGTAATCTCTGAACTAACATGTATACTGCATTAAGATATTGAAAACCGATTAGCTCTCATGCTAGCACTTGGCTAACCATATGTGTATATGTCTGAATTCATCCCAAAATAGTGAATGCTTGCTAAGATAGCTTCAAACACACTCCTCGTCCTTGTAGTGCTAAAATGATGAATTCACAAACTTAAGCCGTACAGGCCGCCGACGTTGTGTGCTGAAGCGCCGATCGATCCCTCGCACATCACGCATGCCTTGTGATGTTGATGACGTCTGGTCCGTTTGCAAACCGTAGCCGCTGTGGCGCTGTCTCGCTGTCTCACCACACCGCCACATAGTTGGCAACCAGGTAGCTAGCAGCCTACTGGCGCACTGCACGGCCATGGGCAAGCTCGCCGCCATGCATGCGCGCGGCTGTGATGTAGAACTACACACGCGCTTGACGGATGACATGGTGGCTCTACTGATCTTGCTGCAATACGCAATAGTGCAATACATAGTCAACGATCTAATAAGACATCGATCGCATGCAAATATGTCTATCTTTCCCTCTCTATATCAAACGTACTGTTAGCTCAAGGTGGCATAGTCGCCGATGGCCAAACCTCGGGAGTTTCCGGCTCGTAGGAAGCACCAACCAGCGTAGAGTTTGCTTCATGATGCATGTGAGGCTGTTGGGGATGTTGACATAAATCCAAGGGAGCGGCCGTACCGCCGTAGGCGCCTATGACCATCCAACAACCACCAGCGATCGTCGGCTCTACCGCGCTGCCTGTTCTCCGCCTGAGGGGGACTACAGGCGTCCGGTGGGAGGCAGCCATCGTTGCCTCTTTCGCTGCCGCCTGTTTCTCCGCTCTTGTACCTCCGTCGTCTATTTTCTTCTCTTCTAGTCCCGGCCAGCCATCGTCGCTTGTTTTTCCTTTTGTCGCCGCGCCTAGATCTCTCGGGTTGCAGAGGACGTAATTAATCGATCCTCCCTCTAGATGTGATGCGACGAGCTGAGGAGGGTGACACATATATAGAAACATGATGTTGGGCCGTTTTTTCTGTTCGGATCGGACTCTCCTTGAGGTACATATATGACAGAGGAAATTGGTTTTGTTAGCAATCGAATTGTAACCGGTTCTGTTCAAGCATTAGCTCTAGGTCCAGATCAACTCGTAACATGAGAAATAATGTACGGAGCGACGTAGGAACGAGAGAAACCTTAGTAACTTTATTATTAAAAAAAAAGTAGGTATAGATTAGGAAGAGATTATTAGTGGCAGGGTGGGTAATTTATGTCAATTTTTAGGGCAGTTTTAATGACGCACCGACCGACCAAGTAACCAAGCAGGGAAGCCTTAACGCTTTTATTATTAGGTAGAGATGTGCCTGCGACCTAGCGACGTAGGAGACGTACGAAACGTACGGTCGCTTAGCAAAATTATATACTCCGTAGTAGAGAAGAGATACGCCACCGGAAAGAAACTGAAGGAAGCTGCATCGCGTGGGGCCCAGCCTCACAGGCACGTGGTCGAGGCTGAAACAGCTAAGCCCGACCTCACGAATCACGATGCCTCGCTCTCACGTGTATCTCAAAACCAGCGATGAGAGCTACGAAACTTTACCTGCTAGAAAACACATACCGGTGCAATTTTCCTTGTTCTCTAGTCCGAGTCCTACACAGATTGGTCGAGGAGGTAGCCCGGAATAAGGCAAAGGCGGGACGTTGTGCAACTGTGTTGATCATGTGTTTTTTTTTACCGACCGTACCTACCAAAGTGCCGGTCTTTTTGGCGATTGCGACAGAGCGAGACCTCCGGGTTTTTTGCGGTACGAACGTCGCCAAGAGTTATTATAGTAGATAGGTAATATGCCCGTGCGTTGCTACGGGGATACAAACATTCTAGCCCACTAAATATGCGAAACATACGGTAGTACATTTTCCTAAAACGGTCTCCTTCAAATCATTCTCCTTCCCGAGCAACCCCCTCCCCAAAGCTACAAGATATGTCATGAAATTCGAAAACAAATGCACCGTGAATCAATGTTACTCTTTGATAAAGATAGTACACAGGTATTGACCTCAAGCTTCAAACACGCAAATGGGGTTTTCGCTAACAGGCGTTAGGTTCACACATGATGTAATACCTCAGAATGAGTTTTTGTGCTTAGTTACAGATATTGAATTCCCGTGCGTTGTTAACTCAAATGTCGAAATACTCCATTGGCCGGAGTTCTGAAAATCTTCAGATAACTTTTTATAACTACTGTGAGATTATGATGCCAATCCCACAAGAGGCTTAATTACAGGTAAACTAAAACTATGTGGAAGTCTACAAAATTATGAGGCATTTAAGCCACATGAAGAGCAGTCAAAATCACCTCATCAGATTGTCGTGGAGATGATCTAGAGCTGGGTGGTGAGGTAGGGCATGCACAGCAAGTGTCCCATATTCGTGCTCTCCCTGCTTAGTGGGATTGCAGGAGCACGGCACCACTCCATGTAGAAGCACAACCTGAATTTTGCAAGAACATAGACCAAATCGCAAGAAAATATCAGCACAATTAATCCTAAAAAGAAAGTAAACAGAATCTACCGAGTATAAACTACATATGAGCTTGAGGATGGATGGCCTTCTCCATGCTCTGCCTCAATTATACATAATACACTTCAACTGCATTGTGTGTTAAAAATTCAATGTTGTAGCAACTCGAATACTGGCAATCCATGAATCTATCATTGCTACTGTTCATTGAAATTTCAGAATCCGGTATTTTCGGTTTATGTTGCTACCTATTATATGGATATACCCAGATAGATCTCCTATCTAATGACACTACTACAAAATGTTTACTCATGGGCTTTTGCAAATATTCTTGACAGAATTTTAAAGTGTTCCATATTGAAAGGTACTGCATGGAAAGTCTTAAGTAGGTAACGTCTTCATCGTACTGGTGACATTTATCTTTGCTACTATGCAAATATCCTCGACCAAGAGCACACAAAAAAAGGTTAATAAAGAAAAATAATCTACGAGCTTAGAAGAAAAACACATAGTTTGGGGAAATAACAAAAAAAAGTAGTACAACTAAATTGAAATTGGGAGCATATTAATAATTTACATTGCATCACAGACTTAAGAATTCATTTCAGTGGTTGGGCCGAGAGTTCGCATAAGAGAGTATTGGTTAAGGCGGTGGCCTTATTTTAATTTCTGAGCAAGGTTCCTTGGCAACCGTCTATCCTAACAGCAAATATAAATGGCAACAATTTTACTATAACAACCCAAAATATTTCCAAAGAAGTAGCATTATATCCAAAGATCGAACCAAAGAAATCCTAACTCCTGGGAGCAACAGAGAACACACCGACAGTTTTACCATAAACACATACAAAAGACTACTTAGAAGTGATACATGGTGATTGAACCTTCTCAGTATAGCCTCCTGGGTATTCTGCCTTTTCCTTGTACAACCTGATCATGCCACATCCAACCAATTGCATCAGTACTGAGAATTGGAATCATTAACTGTAGAAAGCACAAAAAGGCACACAAATCTATCTATCACTTCTCTGTGTCCAATCTCTCCACTAAATCTCTCAACGACAGTAACGGATTCTCTTAATCTTTCGCCGACAGAAAAAGACACACATTAGCAGAGGCACTCAATCTCCTGCTGACAGCAATATCACAAGACTAAAGTGCTTAACTTATTGCCCACAACCGGATGATCAGGAACATACATCCCTTTACTCAATATCTTCACTGTCACTCCATTCTTGGTATATGAGATACAGTCTGGCGGCTGCTGATGAACAATGCCCCGGAAGTATTGCGGCAGAAGGCCACGTCCATATAAGGCCCAATCCCTGAAAGGCTGAAACCACCCAAATTGAACAAAGATACCATATATGCCTCAACGCATTGACGATGGCGTTCAGAGATCAGAATGAGTGGTGTGGAACTGGGCGTACCATTGAGCTCCACGTGACAGAGGTGCGCGTCCTGGTCAACCTCGGACACCACGCCGGGTCAGCTAACCGTCCGGAGCCTGGACCGATTTTGGTCGCCTCATCTACACGAGTCAGAGAAGGGCGTCCTCGATAGCAACTGCGTCATCGCAGTCCAGCTCCAATAGTCGGCCACACCTCCAACTATCCTTAGTGCATCCCCTCACCCTGTCGACAAGAGAGTGGTGACCGAGATGCGGCAACCCCGTGCTCTGGCCCGTCCATGGACCAACATTGGGAAGGGGTGTAATAGAATCATGAGCCTCCGTCCTCTCTTCACGCTGGCAGTGGCAGGTCGTCTGCATGGCTGGTTGGAAGGCGACGAGGTAGGTGATACAGGATGCGAGAGGCCAATCTGCGTGGGACGAGGAAGGTGAGAGATGGCGGCCTGGAAGAAGATAGAGAGAATGCAATGGCGAAGGGAGGGGAGGGTCATACCGTCGACCGGACGGGAGAAGTAGGCGGCAGTGACACCGAATGGGAGACGGCGGCGGCGACCCTGATTGTTTCCTCTCCTCTGATTCCTCTCGCTTGGTGGGTATGGATCGAGCTGAGAGAAGTGGGTTGTCTATCGTGGTTTTGCTGGGCTTGGCCCATGTTGTTTGTGCGGTCGAAGAGGAGCGTGAGGGAACACGACGACCTAATTAACGTACGCCGGGAGTTGTGCGTGGAAAAAAAAGGCATCGAGTGGGACGAAGGTTGACGTATCCTTCTGTGTGGAGAAGACGGAACGAAACGATCTTTTTAAGTAGTAGAGATTAGCATCCTCTTTAATACTTCCTTTATGCACAATTACTATGTATTCTAGGTTTAGTCAAAGTCAAACTTTTGTGAAGTTTGACCAAATATATAGGAAAAAATATAAGCATGTATAATATAATTCTAGTATTATTATAATCCTTATAAGATATATTTTCATATTATATGTATTTGATATTATGAAAAATTGATATATTTTCGCATATACTTGGTCAAACTTCTAAAATTTTGACTTTGAAAAAACTCAGAACGCGAAGTAAATAAAACGGAGAGAGTAGTACTACTACTCAAGTATATAAACATCCAATCCATGTCACATTAGTATTAATGGTATTGGAATCTCAGCGTTGCTCAGCTGGTTGGGGGAGTGGATGTACGAGCCCAACACCCAAGTTCAGGTCCTCATGGACGCGAATTTAGATTCCTATTTATACTTGAGGATCATGCCTTCCTTGTACGAGCCCAACACCCAAGTTCAGGTCCTCATGGACGCGAATTTAGATTCCTATTTATACTTGAGGATCATGCCTTCCTTGTACTCATGAAATTTATGCTGAGGATCAAGCTTTATTTGTAACTAAGATAAAAATTCTGATACTCATGCATATATGTGTGTGCATCCTTACTTGATGCATATGTCGGGGAAGTGAAATTCCCCCTCCCCTCCCAAACTGATAAGGTGTCATATATACGAAATGCCGCCCGGAAATTCCGGAGGCCCGTTGGGGCGATTCTGGTGCCTCGCACCGGATGATCCCACCGGTGAAAAGAAGGACAACAAGGAGCTCCAATCGGCGACTCCTGGACTCGATCACCTATGCCGGACACCAGAGGAAGATAGAGGTCGTGATCTGCCGGCCATTTCTGCAAGAGAGGAGAAGCGGAGCAGAAAGAAGTCGGATGCAGGGATCATGGCGGCTTTGCTAGGTGAGGAACTTGGTAAGTCCCATGATTCGTCTTCCAAGCTAATTTCGTTAGGTTTGTCATCACCATCAGCGATGAATGCGAGGTTGGCTCGGGTGCGATTGAGGTCTCAACGAAGACCGTTGGTTCGCTGCCTTTGTCTCCAACAACCTTTCTGTTAGACATGTTTGATTCAGACGAGTGGTACTGGTTGAGTGTCGCACCCGGACTTCTAGGGGATACTCGCCGTTCCGTTGAACAGTAGTAGGTTGGATTACGGGGCTTACCGGCACCCGCGTCCTCTTACGAGTAGGCCAACACACATATGTGTGACAACCAACCCCTATCTGTTCAGCGTCGACGTAAACTATCCCATAGAAATCAGGATACTTCCGTTGACGCACTTCAAATCATACACACATGGTACGTCAACGGCATTGGAACAAGTGATATCACAACAGATCTCTACGACACAAAAGATTGAAATAAGTTGCAAATAGCTCTCATTAGAGCAGAGATAGCAAATACAATCATCCAGAGGACACATGCCCCAACATATCATCATTACATCACTGCGGAAGCATTCAACATGTCTGAGTACAGACAAGATCCAAGTAGGCCTAAGAGGCCGGAAACGAAAAGACGGAGCCCATCCACGAAGTCTCGGATCCTGCCCGGGTCCGCTATCTACTCGTCAGCAGTCTCGTCATACTCCACGTAGTAGCCACTATGTAGATCCTCGGAAACGTAGGTCTGCGGAAACCACAGCCCCAAAGGGGTCAGTACATAAACGTACTGGCAAGCAAGACTCACAGTTCACCAAAGTGTAACCCGTCAACACCAAGCACAGATGCTTTGGGTCAACGGAAGAAAGGGGATATAAAGGATGCTGCAACTGGCTGCTCTAAACAACTATAGAGTTTCTACCACTTCCGGCTATCAGAAAGGAGATAAGATCGTGTATCGTAACCAACCTATCAACTAATTCCAAACAAACCCATCCTGGACCTCGCCTCTTATCCAAAGAAGCAATCCGAGGATAACTCACACAGTTGGATTAATGATGGTTCAGATTATTGTGTCAATAAGCCTATTACTAGTCAAGTTGTTAATCATTGGGTGTAAGGTTGTTAATCATTAGGTTTAAGTTGTCCTGAGTACTTGTTAGCCAGTACTTTCACCAAGTAATCCATAACGGCGGAAAACACGGCTTCTCGAGAAGATTATCCCTGCAGGGTTGCACCAATTTGGCCGTACACGTATGAATAACCCGCCAGATGGGATGCCTCCCACCAAGCGGGGCACTCAACACAACTCAACTCTTCTTCGCATCAAGCCCAAAGCACCTTGGGCGCACGGCTAATCGAGCCCAGAAGAAAATGGACCCTCATAGCACTCTAAGAACGTGTCCCCCTATATGCCGACTACGAAAGTTCCACCCGGGTACCAAGGGCTCGCAAGATCATGCATGCAGCAAATGGAAAACCCGAACTAAATGAGGCGATTTGGACGAGATGCGAATCGAATCAAATTGAGGGGGGCGCCCATACTCGCTTCCCACATGCGGGTAGTGCGCTCATCATGGATCAGTAGACAAGACCCTTTTCCTATTAGGGTCGACACTAGCAGGCCTCAAAACCACAAGGGCCTCCTGCCGGTGCCTTATCATCAAGTTATTAGTTAACAATAGCATTAGCATGATTGATTTATTAAACATCGAGCCCCCAGAACATAATAACAATATAGTAACTGAAAGTAACGGGTAACAGACTCGAGCAAAACAACCTAAGCATGCTAGTAAGACACTGGCTCAATCAATGGGGTTGTAGGAGTGGTGGTGAGGCAATATCAGGGTTAAGGGATTCATGTGATAGGTTCGTAGCAGAAACAACTACTACTAAGGCTAGCAGAAATAGACAACGGAAAGTATCGGTAACCAATGTTGAAAGGAACACGATGGTCATGTGAGTGATAACTTGCCTGCAAACCCAGTAGCCTGGTACTGAGCTAACTCCTTAGAAGGGGTGTCGTAAGTATCGTCGGTCTCAACGTCGTCGTATATCCGGGAAGAAGCAAACAAACAATGCAGAAAGATAAACAATCAATATCATGGCATAGTGCACAACATGGGATGATGCATGACCATTTAATTGATGCAACAAAATAAACTAGTTGACAAGATAACAACATGATTAAATGGACCCACATGCAATTTGGATTGCATATGGAAAGCCCATGAATTATGGTTGAATTAATTGTTTTACAACTAAGCAACATGTGAAAGTGGATTAGCATGATGCATGGATGAGGAAAACAGCAAAATAGCAACAATAGAATCAAATAGAAATAAGGTTTACCAAGTTTGGAATTTCATTTATTAAGTTAAGAAATTTTGGTTTCTTAAAGGTGTCACACAAGCATTTGTTGTTTTCATCAAGTTAAATTGTTCAAAACAAATAACAAAGTTTATATTTGATAAGAGCACACAATTTTAGGTGGATTGCATGTTTCACTTGTTGAAAAAGGATTTCAAATAAATTGTTTATGAATTAAACAAGTTTAAGCAGGAATTAAATGAATTTAATTCAAACATGAACTTATTTGAATTTTTATTTGTTCAAAACATTAAACCAAATTCATATTTCAAAAGTTTATACTTTTATGGTTGGAAAACATATTTTATATGTCCCAAAAGGTTTTAATTTGGTCAAGTTATGAATTTAACAATTTTAAATGAATTAAATAAGGTTTAAATTATTTAACCACTTTTAATTATTCAAAACATGAAAAAAAAATTATATTTGAAAAGGTGGTTTAATTTTGCATGGAAACATATTTCATTTGTTGAAATTGGATTTAAAATGAGCAAGTTATTATTTTGGCAATTTTAAATGCATTAATTAAGAAACAGTTGTTTTCAGCAATTTAAATTATTCAAAACAGCAAACAAAATTTTAATTTGGAAAGTACATGAAAAGTTGATTGGAAAACATATTTAGTTTTTTGAATTTGGAATTTTTATGCCCAAGTTATGATTTTTGCAAGTTTAAGTGAATTAAACAAGATTTTAAATATTTCACCAATTTAAAATATTCAAAACAGTAAACAAATTTTATATTTGGATAGAACATTTAATTTGGGACAGAAAACATATTTAAAAAGTTAAAATTGGAGTTAAAATGATTTTCTTATGCAATTTACAATTTTAGGGTGCAATCTGCCATTTTTTAGTAACTAGGGACTTAGGAAAAATTATTACGGGGGCTAGAAATAATTGGCAAGGGCCTATGTGTGATTTGCAGAAGTTCCTGTGACCAAACACATGAAAAATAAAAAGGTGGGTTTTATTGAGGGAGGGGGGATTCGATCCCCTCACCTCCTGACTGCACAAGGGTGGCCTAACCAGTGCGGCTGTTGCTATTTTGTGATAGGATAGGCAGATTGGGGGGGTAAAAGGTGTGGCTCGCGGGTTTTTTTCTAACTGAACCTCAATGCCCGCTCTGCATCTCGACAGGGAAACATACAGTAGCGAACGGCAGCTGGACGCGAGCGGCAGATGTGGCGATCGAGTGGCCGTGGTGCGGTGTGGACAGGTGCGTGTGGTGCTGTGAGGGAGGAGGAGGGAGGCGAGAGGAGGAAGGGATCGAGGTGCTTACCTTGGGGCGGACAGGAAGGAGGCGGACGGGTGCAGGTCGCAGGGGGCGAGGCAGGAGGTGGTCGCCGGAAGGAGTGGACGGCGCCGGCGGCGTGCTGCATCCCAGCCCAAGCCGAGGGGGGGAGAGGGAGCCCACGGCCGGGGGGTTCCATTCCCACCCTCGCGGCGGCCGGAGGGGATCCCTAGGGGCGGTGATCACCGGAGGAACTAGGGAGCTCGGTGGAGTTTCAGTACAGGGAGAGATACAGAGCAGAGGGGAAAAAGGAAGAGGAAGAAGGTGGCGGGGGAGAGAGGAAGGAGGGAGAAAGGAAGGTGGGAGGGAGACCCTAGGGTTAGGGCTAGGTTTATAGGGAGGGGGAGAGGAGGATCACCGTTCCTCCATGGTCTCTGCATACGTGGATAGCCCCAGATGAAACCGTACAGAGGTTAGGGATGACCATCGAAGGGGTATTGGGCTAGGGAAAATTAGTTGGGCTGGGCCTCTCTCTGCTGGCTGCTCTCTCTCTCCCTTGCTCTTTTTTTTTATTAATTGATTTCGTTTTTTTTTTGCTGAAATTGGAAAAAGGAAGAGAATGAAAGGTTTTTGAGTTAAGAAAGATTTGGAAAAAAATTGGTTAGGTTAGTTAGGTCAACAACAGCCACTTGTTAACTTGTTTTCTAAAATTTTCAAATTCAAAATTGTTGTTTGTGATTGGTTGCATCTGGATGAATTTTTGGTTATTAAATGGTTATTAAAACAAGATTTTAACATAGGGTTATCATATCATTTTATTTGGAAACAAAAGGGTATATTTTTTTTGGTATTTTTCATAATTTAAAATTGGGTGTTGTTTGATGTTTTTGACTTGACTTAGAATGCAATTTGGAATTAATTGATCTATTAGAAGCCACCATTTTAATAGTTGAACATTATGGAAATAATTGGAAACAAATGGAGTTTTGAGTTGGACTTTTTATTTGAAAAAGATGGTAACATGACAAGTATGAAACAAAGGTTGAATATTGTTTGAATTTCCATTGTGAAAACAAATAAAAACAGAGGCAAAGCAAATGAAAACAAATGGAAACAAATGATTGTTTTGATTTGAAATATCATTTTGGAAATTGTAACATCACAAGGATGAAACAAGAGGTTTGAATTTTGGTTTTAAATTCAAATAGAAAACAAAGGAAAACAAATGGAAAACAAACAAAACAAATGCAATGAACATGATACCATGATGCAAAACATAAAAATAACAGAGAGCAACACATTCTAATGGCTATTTTTCATACTTGGGATGTTACAAAACGCCCCCCCCCCTTGAAGGAATCGCGCCCCGAGATTCCTACTGAGAAAAGAAAAGGTCCGGATACTTCTTGGGAAGATCCTCTTGAGCTGTGACACGTGAAACACATCGTGCACATTGGATAGTTTTTCTGGAAGTTCAAGACGATAGACATTCCTGGCAACTCTTCTGGAAAGATGTCAGGGAATTTGGAAACCACCGGAACATTTTCAAGTAAGGGGAGAGGTTTTTTATCGAGGGTTTATAGCTGGATATACTTGATTCATTCGTAGAATAGATTATCTGGAATGTGGTGATTCAGGAATGCTTCCTCGAAACAACCCCAGGTGGTAGGAATGCCAGCTCTCATAGCCTGGAATCAACAACAACAACAACAACAACAACAACAACAACAACAACAACAACAACAACAACAACCTTTCTGGCCAGATAGACTTGATATTTGGGAAGTTTTGATTAGACGCCGGTAGAAAAATTGAAGTGGAAAACAACAACAAGATTTCAACGGACGAAAAGGATGTTGAGAAGAACAGGATAACGAAGCAACACCGGGAAAAACGAGACCAAAACACTCCTGAGGTACTACGGAAAAACCCATTCGGGCTTCTAAAGGATCAATATCTACTGCTTAAGGAATAGAGGATCTGCTTCCGGGGCTTACATGCCTCCGTTCTCAATCGTGAGTAGTCAACATGATAAATCATGTCACAACCACCTCCATTCCTATGGACTAGTAGATATAACCATCCTAGAGAAACCAGAATTCGTGAAATCCTAACTTGAAAGTTTAGATGAGAAGGGAAAACAACGTTGCACTTCCTTACCAGAAAAGGGAGGGTGGGTGGGGAAAGAAGAAAAAGAACAGAATTCCTACTCTCACGTTTCATTTTTCCTATATAGCTACAAAATAGTTTCTAGACTCAACTGCGACCAGTAAAAAGGGATCCTACAGGCAGACAGGCTCTGATACCATTTGTCGCACCCGGACTTCTAGTGGATACTCGTCGTTCTGTTGAACAGTAGTAGGTTGGATTACGGGGCTTACCGGCACCCGCGTCCTCTTACGAGTAGGCCAACACACGTATGTGTGACAACCAACCCCTATCTGTTCAGCGTCGACGTAAACTATCCCATAGAAATCAGGATACTTCCGTTGACGCACTTCAAATCATACACACATGGTACGTCAACGGCATTGGAACAAGTGATATCACAACAGATCTCTACGACACAAAAGATTGAAATAAGTTGCAAATAGCTCTCATTAGAGCAGAGATAGCAAATACAATCATCCAGAGGACACATGTCCCAACATATCATCATTACATCACTGCGGAAGCATTCAACATGTCTGAGTACAGACAAGATCCAAGTAGGCCTAAGAGGCCGGAAACGAAAAGACGGAGCCCATCCACGAAGTCTCGGATCCTGCCCGGGTCCGCTATCTACTCGTCAGCAGTCTCGTCATACTCCACGTAGTAGCCACCATGTAGATCCTCGGAAACGTAGGTCTGCGGAAACCACAGCCCCAAAGGGGTCAGTACATAAACGTACTGGCAAGCAAGACTCACAGTTCACCAAAGTGTAACCCGTCAACACCAAGCACAGATGCTTTGGGTCAACGGAAGAAAGGGGATATAAAGGATGCTGCAACTAGCTGCTCTAAACAACTATAGAGTTTCTACCACTTCCGGCTATCAGAAAGGAGATAAGATCGTGTATCGTAACCAACCTATCAACTAATTCCAAACAAACCCATCCTGGACCTCGCCCCTTATCCAAAGAAGCAATCCGAGGATAACTCACACAGTTGGATTAATGATGGTTCAGATTATTGTGTCAATAAGCCTATTACTAGTCAAGTTGTTAATCATTGGGTGTAAGGTTGTTAATCATTAGGTTTAAGTTGTCCTGAGTACTTGTTAGCCAGTACTTTCACCAAGTAATCCATAACGGCGGAAAACACGGCTTCTCGAGAAGATTATCCCTGCAGGGTTGCACCAATTTGGCCGTACACATATGAATAACCCGCCAGATGGGATGCCTCCCACCAAGCGGGGCACTCAACACAACTCAACTCTTCTTCGCATCAAGCCCAAAGCACCTTGGGCGCACGGCTAATCGAGCCCAGAAGAAAATGGACCCTCATAGCACTCTAAGAACGTGTCCCCCTATATGCCGACTACGAAAGTTCCACCCGGGTACCAAGGGCTCGCAAGATCATGCATGCAGCAAATGGAAAACCCGAACTAAATGAGGCGATTTGGACGAGATGCGAATCGAATCAAATTGAGGGGGGCGCCCATACTCGCTTCCCACATGCGGGTAGTGCGCTCATCATGGATCAGTAGACAAGACCCTTTTCCTATTAGGGTCGACACTAGCAGGCCTCAAAACCACAAGGGCCTCCTGCCGGTGCCTTATCATCAAGTTATTAGTTAACAATAACATTAGCATGATTGATTGATTAAACATCGAGCCCCCAGAACATAATAACAATATAGTAACTGAAAGTAACGGGTAACAGACTCGAGCAAAACAACCTAAGCATGCTAGTAAGACACTGGCTCAATCAATGGGGTTGTAGGAGTGGTGGTGAGGCAATATCAGGGTTAAGGGATTCATGTGATAGGTTCGTAGCAGAAACAACTACTACTAAGGCTAGCAGAAATAGACAACGGAAAGTATCGGTAACCAATGTTGAAAGGAACACGATGGTTCATGTGAGTGATAACTTGCCTGCAAACCCAGTAGCCTGGTACTGAGCTAACTCCTTAGAAGGGGTGTCGTAAGTATCGTCGGTCTCAACGTCGTCGTATATCCGGGAAGAAGCAAACAAACAATGCAGAAAGATAAACAATCAATATCATGGCATAGTGCACAACATGGGATGATGCATGACCATTTAATTGATGCAACAAAATAAACTAGTTGACAAGATAACAACATGATTAAATGGACCCACATGCAATTTGGATTGCATATGGAAAGCCCATGAATTATGGTTGATCTAATTGTTTTACAACTAAGCAACATGTGAAAGTGGATTAGCATGATGCATGGATGAGGAAAACAGCAAAATAACAACAATAGAATCAAATAGAAATAAGGTTTACTAAGTTTGGAATTTCATTTATTAAGTTAAGAAATTTTGGTTTCTTAAAGGTGTCACACAAGCATTTGTTGTTTTCATCAAGTTAAATTGTTCAAAACAAATAACAAAGTTTATATTTGATAAGAGCACACAATTTTAGGTGGATTGCATGTTTCACTTGTTGAAAAAGGATTTCAAATAAATTGTTTATGAATTAAACAAGTTTAAGCAGGAATTAAATGAATTTAATTCAAACATGAACTTATTTGAATTTTTATTTGTTCAAAACATTAAACCAAATTCATATTTCAAAAGTTTATACTTTTATGGTTGGAAAACATATTTTATATGTCCCAAAAGGTTTTAATTTGATCAAGTTATGAATTTAACAATTTTAAATGAATTAAATAAGGTTTAAATTATTTAACCACTTTTAATTATTCAAAACATGAAACAAATTTTATATTTGAAAAGGTGGTTTAATTTTGCATGGAAACATATTTCATTTGTTGAAATTGGATTTAAAATGAGCAAGTTATTATTTTGGCAATTTTAAATGCATTAATTAAGAAACAGTTATTTTCAGAAATTTAAATTATTCAAAACAGCAAACAAAATTTATATTTGGAAAGTACATGAAAAGTTGATTGGAAAACATATTTAGTTTGTTGAATTTGGAATTTTTATGCCCAAGTTATGATTTTTGCAAGTTTAAGTGAATTAAACAAGATTTTAAATATTTCACCAATTTAAAATATTCAAAACAGTAAACAAATTTTATATTTGGATAGAACATTTAATTTGGGACAGAAAACATATTTAAAAAGTTAAAATTGGAGTTAAAATGATTTTCTTATGCAATTTACAATTTTAGGGTGCAATCTGCCATTTTTTAGTAACTAGGGACTTAGGAAAAATTATTACGGGGGCTAGAAATAATTGGCAAGGGCCTATGTGTGATTTGCAGAAGTTCCTGTGACCAAACACATGAAAAATAAAAAGGTGGGTTTTATTGAGGGAGGGGAGATTCGATCCCCTCACCTCCTGACTGCACAAGTGTGGCCTAACCAGTGCGGCTGCTGCTATTTTGTGATAGGATAGGCAGATTGGGGGGGGGGGTAAAAGGTGTGGCTCGCGGGATTTTTTCTAACTGAACCTCAATGCCCGCTCTGCATCTCGACAGGGAAACATACATCAGCGAACGGCAGCTGGAGGCGAGCGGCAGATGTGGCGATCGAGTGGCCGTGGTGCGGTGTGGACATGTGCGTGTGGTGCTGTGAGGGAGGAGGAGGGAGGCGAGAGGAGGAAGGGATCGAGGTGCTTACCTTGGGGCGGACAGGAAGGAGGCGGACGGGTGCAGGTCGCAGGGGGCGAGGCAGGAGGTGGTCGCCGGAAGGAGTGGACGGCGCCGGCGGCGTGCTGCATCCCAGCCCAAGCCGAGGGGGGGGAGAGGGAGCCCACGGCCGGGGGGTTCCATTCCCACCCTCGCGGCGGCCGGAGGGGATCCCTAGGGGCGGTGATCACCGGAGGAACTAGGGAGCTCGGTGGAGTTTCAGTACAGGGAGAGATACAGAGCAGAGGGGAAAAAGGAAGAGGAAGAAGGTGGTGGGGGAGAGAGGAAGGAGGGAGAAAGGAAGGTGGGAGGGAGACCCTAGGGTTAGGGCTAGGTTTATAGGGAGGGGGGAGAGGAGGATCACCGTTCCTCCATGGTCTCTGCATACGTGGATAGCCCCAGATGAAACCGTACAGAGGTTAGGGATGACCATCGAAGGGGTATTGGGCTAGGGAAAATTAGTTGGGCTGGGCCTCTCTCTGCTGGCTGCTCTCTCTCTCCCTTGCTCTTTTTTTTTATTAATTGATTTCGTTTTATTTTTTTTTGCTGAAATTGGAAAAAGGAAGAGAATGAAAGGTTTTTGAGTTAAGAAGGATTTGGAAAAAAATTGGTTAGGTTAGTTAGGTCAACAACAGCCACTTGTTAACTTGTTTTCTAAAATTTTCAAATTCAAAATTGTTGTTTGTGATTGGTTGCATCTGGATGAATTTTTGGTTATTAAATGGTTATTAAAACAAGATTTTAACATAGGGTTATCATATCATTTTATTTGGAAACAAAAGGGTATATTTGTTTTGGTATTTTTCATAATTTAAAATTGGGTGTTGTTTGATGTTTTTGACTTGACTTAGAATGCAATTTGGAATTAATTGATCTATTAGAAGCCACCATTTTAATAGTTGAACATTATGGAAATAATTGGAAACAAATGGAGTTTTGAGTTGGACTTTTTATTTGAAAAAGATGGTAACATGACAAGTATGAAACAAAGGTTGAATATTGTTTGAATTTCCATTGTGAAAACAAATAAAAACAGAGGCAAAGCAAATGAAAACAAATGGAAACAAATGATTGTTTTGATTTGAAATATCATTTTGGAAATTGTAACATCACAAGGATGAAACAAGAGGTTTGAATTTTGGTTTGAAATTCAAATAGAAAACAAAGGAAAACAAATGGAAAACAAACAAAACAAATGCAATGAACATGATGCCATGATGCAAAACATAAAAATAACAGAGAGCAACACATTCTAATGGCTATTTTTCATACTTGGGATGTTACATTGAGCGTCGTTGTCAGTGCAAAAACCGTGATATTCGTGATCATGCTCGGCAGTCCTGGCAACACGGAGGATTGACGCCAGGGTTGAGTACGATGGCCGGTTTTCTTAGATCGGATGTGTACTGTAATTCAAATTTGTATGGTACTTAGTCAATAGGCCATACGGGTCGGTTACATCTTATTGACATGGGTTTGTACTGTATCATTAACTCGAAATCTTTGGGCCATGCGGGCCTACAAACTAGTTACCATATCTATCCTAATTGCAACGAAGGTGGTGCGCTAGGGTTTTCGAGAAACCGTGTGTTGGTTACAGTGCCCCTAGTGCATGCTCCTCCAATGGCGCACAATGGAGGGGGATGTGGGCAAGGAGATGGTCTCGGTCGCAAGGCTGAGCGTGGAGGTCAAGCTGGTCATCCAAGAAGGGAAGGCATGGCTCGCCGAGGATATGGGAACTATCACCAAGGTATCCCAAGTGGAACGGTAGGCTAGGACGGTTACCAACAAAGGCAGCCGAATTTCGCCGCCAACAATCGTGGAGGATTTGGGAATTTTAATGTCGGCTCTGGCTTTGGAAATCAAGGAGGATGCGACAATAATGGAGGTGATCGATAGCGTCGTCCTTACTACAATAACAATTGTGGCAGGGAGAATACCAAGGAAGATCTCACTCGGATTTCTACCAGAGAGGATGTGGAGATGGCCGAGTGACAGCCAATACGCCCATTGGTAACGTCATGGTGTCGGGACTGCAGGAGGATACATTTGCGGTTGTGGTGCGACAAGTTACAGAGGCGCTCCGTGCACACGTGGAACCTGCAGGTCAATCAGTGCAGAATACGGGTGATACGTTGCAAACGTATCTATAATTTTTGATGCTCCATGCTTGTTTTCTACCCAATACCTTTTGTTTTCCACATGTTTTCTTGCGTTTTCCGGATGTTTTCACAAACTAACTGTCGAATAACTGACTCGACATATCCCCCGGATGACATACTGGGGGTTTGAGAGTAGGAAACAGTTGGGCGATGGTGATGTCATCGGCTAACAGGGGGCACGATTTACCCAGGTTCGGGGCCCTCGAGGAGGTAAAACCCTTACTCCTCCTTGTGTGGTTTATATTGGTGTGCGTTTACAATGGAAGCTACCCTAGTCGAGAGATGGGATCTCGAGAGAGGCGGCACCTACGGTTGGAGACAATGAATAGATGCCCTACCCGGGGGGTTCTCCCGGCCTGTATATAGGAGGCCAGGTCCCGAAACCTTGTTCGGGTAGGTTTACAAACCCTAGCCTACGTCGGTTGCTTCCTCCAATCCTTGACCCGCAAGGCTTGCGGGTGGGCCACAGTTGAGCTTTCTAGAAGATTGGGGGTAGCTTCACGTGTGGGCTTTCAGGAATATCTTGTAACGTATAGGCCCGTTGGGGGGACTCAGAAAGTATCCCTCCGTCAGTAGACCCCGAGTGTTTATTCGACTCCAGAGAGTCAAGTAGACACTCAAAGCCCGTTTGAATTCTTGCGGCTGAGAAGCCTGGGCCCTTTGAAGGATGTGTAAATCCCGTGTGAGCAAAACTCGAGTATCGAGTCCATGAATGTGTTGTATATTAGCAATTTGCAGAAGGATGCGGCTCAGTCGCTTGGTACACTCGACGGATCGGGACCAATAAATTGCGCTTGGGCAAAAACAGTACTGGCCTACATAGATTCGAGTCCCCCGGCTCGAACCCGGATAGGTTATCGTTGCGACTCGGGTCGCGGAGGACTTATCGAGTCGAACCTATCCTTTAAAGGGGTACCTAGTGCGTCCGCCAGAATTTTTCATCATGCCGTTGGACGGAAAATTACCGGGGGACGCATCATGAGTGTGATTCCGGGCCCAAAAAACGGATCCTTGGGTCTTACCTTCGCATTCGTAAAACACGGCATCCAGGTGCGCTGTGATGGCTAAACGACACGGGTTTTTGTTATACATCAGAGTCGCGATTTTTGTTGGAGTGGATGTGCACTCGCAATTATACTTCGAAGGCCCGGCGAGTCCCGTTCCATCGTCTTGAGAAGCGGCGAGTGCCACTGTCTTGGTAAGCTTCGAATGAAGCGAGCCTTTTTTTTCCTTCCGGACTTGTATGAAAGAGATTTCGTGTATTAGCATTTTGATGACGTCACAACGCACTCGTCTGCTCTCGATGGGACGTGACGTAGTGGGACAAGACATGGTGGGCCCACCATGCCAGCTTTTTGATCGGAAACTAGCCGTCGTGCACCGATTTTCCCACCAAGTGCGTAGTTAATTACGCGCGGGCAGCTTTAAAGATCGTGTAGGGCATCCTCCCCTCAGTGTTTCACCGTCACACAACGCGCGGTGGATGGTATTTATGCCATGTGTCCTCCCTTGGGAAAGATCAATGGCTTGGGACGATCCAGCCATAGTATAAAAGTGGGGTCTGCGGGGAAAAGTAAATCTTTCCCATTCGCACTTTCCCTATCTTCTTCCTTAGTGCCTCCCCCCCACACACACACTGTCCTTCGCGGAGGCCTCCATGGCCGGTGGCGGAAAAAGCAAGGGTCCTGCTACGGCGGTGGCGACCAAGAGTGGGGGCGCCATCTCGTCGGCTTCTCAGAAGAAGTCGAGCGAATGACGTTCGTCGAACGTGACCAAGAAAAGCTTTGTCCAGATGCAGAAGGACGGGGTGCTCCCGCGGGAGAGAGAGAAGCGGGTGCACCAGCCCGGAAAGGAAGAGGACATCCCCGTCCCGCGAGGTAACTAGCGTGTTGTTTTTGTGGAGCATGTTTCCCGGGGACTCTCGTTCCCTCTGCACCCATTTCTCCGTGGGGTGCTCTACATCTACGGCATCCAACTCCACGACCTCCCGCCAAACTCGGTGCATCACATCTCGTGCTTCATCATGTTGTGAGAATGCGTCCTTGGCATTCGCCCACACTGCGGGTTGTGGAGGCAGATCTTCAACGTGAAGATCCACTAGGAGAAAGTTCCTGCGGGCGAGAAAGGGCCCGGGGAACGACTCGCAACTGGTGGCTTCGGAATCCAAGCCCATAGCAAGTCGCCGTACTTTGATATGAAGTTCGTCGAGTCGGCTCAAGGGTGGCGCAGCCAGGATACAGACATGCACGGGGTGCCTGAGGTCAACTCCTTCGCCACACTGAGAGGAGGAAGTCTTGGAGCCACACCATGTCGACTGAAGAAATCAAGACCGCGGCGCCTCTGCTGGAGCAAGTTGTGCCATTGCGCCGGAAGGATAGTGGGCCCTAGATCAACGGAGTACATCTTGCGAGTGTTTTCTTGCTCCGGCGCGTGCATCCGCTACAGAATCGCCCTAGCACCCTGTGGGAGTACTCGGAGGCTTATGATCCAAGCCGGACTTGCGAAGATGAACTTTCCATCTATTTAATTATCGAAAAGTCATGTTTAATACTTCGAAGTGATTAGAGGGACAATTGCTATCTATTTTGAACCCTGCTGCACCTAAATAAAATTTTAAATAACATGGTTCTTTGCATTTCCCTAAAATGGCAGATTCAAATGTCATTTTTTAAATTTCACCAATTATTCATTGTTCAGAAAATTGCAAACAATATAGCCAAATGCTGAACAATAAAATGTCTAATAGAAAACATCATTTGCACACATGTTTTCATCATATTCTAGTACTGTTCCTTAGAGAAAACAACACTAGGGCATTAAGATAAATATGGGTGTTTCATTTTATTAGTGCGTTTATTGTTTTGGACCCATTTAAAATGTTGCTCTTGTTAATAAATATTTAGTTGCATTAATTTGTCATTTCATCATGAGTGTGCATTGCACTTGTATGTATTCATTTTATTTATTTGTTCCTTTCTACTTGTTGTGTATCGATAGATGCAGAAGTCGAGTTTCCACCACAATACCTCGACGAGTTGTACTATCACCCCTATCACCAAGGCAAGTGTAAATCCACTTCTTGAGCATCTCTCTACTCCTTTATTTTCCCTCAAGTATTTTCTCCAGCATAATATTGCATTCGATTCAAATGTCAATTTATTAGAGTATCCTAGTAGTTGCATTTTGTTCCGGGTACCATCACTCGTTTCCCTTCCTATTATCCATAGTATTGTTGTGTGGCCGAGTTACTACTATATGCTACTTAATTGCTTAGCCATGCTTAGTTGAGTGCTTTGGGTCCGATGGATGGATCATGGTTGGAAAATATTATGGCATGTCCGGATGTGTTGGATAAAGGTGGTCTTCAATTAAAATGCTAACATGCGTGGATGAGTTGCCATCGGCGAATGGTGCTGCTTTGCCTCACTCATGCCCCTAGGAGGAAGTTCTTTACCTCTTAAACCAAGAATGAACGTGGTTCCATCAGTGGGATATATGGAATCCCTATCGACCACTAACTTGTGAGGGTCTAGCCAAGGTCTTCTAGTTTGAGTTTTCCATTTGCGTGTGTGTGAAAAGATGGAAGGATGAACAAGGACGGTGGTGTTTAGGATGTGGCCGCGGTCTAGGGTGTCGGAGGCACTGAACTTGGACTTCCGCACACTGATGATCCTTGGACAGATTCATGCAAGCCAAAGGTTGTAACTGCGCCCACTCTACCGGCCTCCCAGGAAGAGGATTTGACCAGGCCTGATCAGACAAGGAGCCGGACGGTACTGGTCATTAAATTTGGTACACCCCTGCAGGGTTAAATCTTTTCGAAAAGCCGTGTCCACGGTTATGGACGCTTGGGAATGGACGATAAAATCATAGAGAACCTGAACAATAAAATCTGAGTAGACATGTGTGATGCTGGATTAGTGGATTCAATGATAAGAAGTTGAAGAAGAGTTACAATTTCTGTCTCATTTCAAAACCTTCTGATTAGACGCTGCCGAGTTGGGTCTATTAAAAGAAAATTAGCTTTCCGTAAAACAATTACCAAATAGCCTTGCTAAAGCCTCATTTGAACTAGTAACTCTAGTAACCTTGCGAGTACCTCCTATACGCACCGTTGCTTTGTTGAATCTTTATTTATTTCAGCTGAGGACTTCTCCGAAGTCGAATGTGGGTTCTTCATCAAAATCAACGAGTAGTCTAGGTTTCCCGGTGGCAGCCCGAGGCAACACGGAACAGGCTAGCGCTCTTATGTTATTGTAGGCCTCTTTGGCCATATTTGGATCTTGTTCTTAGAACAGTTAATTTGCTTCCGCTTGTTGTAATGTTGGGTCAGTGACCTCTGTTGTGGTACTTGCTATATTTTCTCTGCTAATAGTTGAACTATATGACTTGTGTCGTAGAGATTGTGATGTGCCAGTTGTTCTGAGTCTTGATCTCCTAATTATGCAACATAGTTGGGCCCGACGTTCTATCATGACTGAGGGGTTATGGGCCGATGATCCATGTCCGAGCCGTTCCTGCTCATGTGATTCAGCCTGGAGTGGTAACCTCAGTAACCTTCAGCCGGGTATCGTAACCGGTGATACCTAGCATTTTGCATAGTTCCGAGGTCTGGACGCTACACGTTTCCACTGATGCGCTCCCCAGGAACTTTAAACTTCAAGAAACCATGCTTCTGATGGCTGTGCTAGCCATCGCACCTATGTACTCGTGTATATGTTGTATTTTCTGCGAACCCGTAGCAATGCACGGGTATTTTTGCTATACTTGTAGTGTCGTTGAGAATACATTATGTTATTAATCGTGCGCTGTATACCTAATTCAGACTTTTTCTTAGCCTTTTTTCTTCTGTAATATAACCTTAAGCGATTATGATGTAAACTCAAAAGTTTTTACATCCCAATCTTGGGGAAATTTGTATGGGAGGATGCAAACAAAAAATATTGGAATAGCAAATGTTCTATTTTCTTTTTGTTTCTGTTAAGCAATTGCGTATAGCAGAAGCATGAGGATTACAATTGGGGTGAAACCGACATTGTAAATTAAAATATTTGTAATATATAATTTTCCCGTTGTAACGCACGGGTATTTTGCTAGTGGATGTGATGTGACGAGCTATCCTGCGGGACCACCCGTGTATTTTATCGGGTGAGCGTTCTGTATACGATACGAACAATGGAACAGAAAAACTAACCATCGCGTGTGCGTGGGGCGGACGAAAAAAAAACATATCATGGACCGAACAAAGAAAAATAAAAAATTTGTGCAAGGTCAAAACGGTAAAACAAATGTTAGCCTTATTATTAGATTAGAATTAGATTAAGGGCATCTCCAGCCGTTGCGCCCTCCCAGGGCCCAAAACGCCGCCGTTTTGGGGCCGCCGCGGCGCCAAACGGCGCTATTCTGGAACCTGGGGGGGGGGGCAGCGCTCCCAGTCGCGTCCCGAGCCCAAGAATCGGCCCAAAACAACGCAATTTGAAAAGCTAGGCGAAATTTATTGATTTAAAGCAAATTGCGTACATATTCGACGGAAATTCAAACTAAAAACATCGACGGAAATTTAAACTAAACTTATTTTCGATCTACGCGACGACTACCCCTACGCGTCGTCATCTTCAGCGGTGTCCTCGTCGCGGCGGTCCTTCACCACCAGCTGGTTGGAGGGGCCAGCTTCGCTCTGGCTCGCCGCGGCGAGCCTGCGTTGCTCCGCCCGCTCCGCTCGGGCTTGCAGGCGCAGCCGGTGCAGCTGCGCCTGCTCGGAGGGCGGGCGGCTGCGGCGCTCCCCTGCGGCGCCACCTGCCGCCGGTCGGCTTCGTAGAGGGCGATGATGCCCGCCTGCTCGGCCGAGGCAGCGCGCGCGGCCATCTGCCGGCGCACCTCTCGCGCCGCCTCCTCCCTCTGGTGTGACTCCAGAGAGGCCCGGATGGCGGCCGCCTCCGCCGCCTGCGCCGCCTGCTCGAGGACGCCGCGAACCTCGCGGTACGCGTCCTCGTTCTGCGACGTCTCGAACGAGTGCAGTCCGGCGTGCTGCTCGGGCCATACCGGCTGCCGCCTCACCTCCCGCCTCCACTGACGGGCAGCCCGCCGTGCTTCTCGTGCCTCGTTCTGCTGCGGCTCCGGCGCCACCTGCTGCGGCTGAAGCGGCTCCGGCGCCACCTGCTGCGGCTGAAGCGGCTCCGGCGCCGCTGGCTGTAGCTCGTCGTCGTAGTCGCTGTCGGGCCACGCGTCCCAGAGACGATCCATTGCGGCGAGGGTGAGGACGGAGAAGATGGAGAAAGAACGGCGAGGGAGGAGGCGAGAATGTGCGTACGGGGAGGGGGCGGGCACCATTTTTATAGCTTGGCGGGCCAGTCGCCGCGCCGCGCGTGTCACCGCTGCCGCCCCGCCATTAATCCGGCAGCCTTTGACCGGGGTGCATGCACTGGCCGGCCGCCACGCCATAACTCCGGCAGCCTTTGACGGCGCGGGCGCCGAGAAGGAGGTCACGGGCGGTGGCTTCTGTTCCCGCGCTTTCCCGTCGCGTCGCTGACCGAGCTGGCCCACGAGCGCGGCCGCGCAGTTTCGCCCCCCCAGGCCGAACCCAGCGGGCTGAGTTTGCCTGGGTGCCGCGGCGCTATTTAGCGCCGAAACGGCGCTATTTGGGCCTCTGGGGGGGGCCGAGTGGTGAAGAAGCGGCGTTATTCGCCGCTTCCGCCGCGAAAAAAACCCCCTTGGAGGGCTCGGGGGACGGCTGGAGATGCCCTAAAGAAGAAGAAACAAGGATTAGAAAAGTATCTCTCCTGGTCGGGTCACGCACGGGCAACGAGAGAGTCCGGACAGTATCTCCCGAAAAAAGAGTCCTGACAGGGCATCAGCCCTACACATGTCATACATACTGTAAGTCTGTTTTTTTTTTTCGAACGCGACTCGGCGTGTGTCCGTAGGAGACTTGTTTGCCACGGTTCGTACCTGGGAACCAAACCCAACTTGTTTGCCACGGTTCCTATTTGGGCCCCAGTTTGTTTAGCTCATTATATACACGGGCCCGTGAACGCGTCCTTCCTCACCCCGTGCCTTGCGTATTGTTCGCCGTCGTCCTCCATCGCCCCGATCTTCCCACGCTTGCCTAGCAGCCTAGGGTTTACGCCGGCGCCACCGAGCGTGTTTTTGCCGCTGTATGAGCTTTCCCCTCGCCAATCTGGACCGCCGGCACCTTACCCGATCTCGTCTCCATGTCGTCGAGGTTCCCCACAGGCCCCCGCGCCGGCGGCGCGGCCGCCGGTGGCGTAGGCCGGAAGAAGGTGGCTAGTGGAGCAGGGGGCATGAGCCTGCGGATGCTTCGGGAGGAGCTTGCTCGTCAGAAGGAGGAGGAGGAACGTAAGGCTCGCGAGGAGGAGATGGAGGCGCAAGCGGAGAAGGCGAGGAGAGAGGAAGAGGAGAAAAAACCGACGGAGGAGGAAGAGAAGCAGAGGGAGGAGGAGAGGCAGCGGAGGAGGCGGGAGGAGAGGAAGAGGGAGGAGAATCGGCGTCTGGAGGCTGCACGGAGGCGGCTCGGTGTCACCATCGTTGCTGACGGTGGAGCTGCAGCCGGCGATGGTGATCGGAAGCGGCCGGTTTATGACTCCAGGAGACCTAAAATTCAGCCCAAGCCTAGTAAGAACGTCCAATCTCAAGTTGATGGGACAGGTATTCAGACCTCGAAGCTGCACTTTGAAGAGGAAAAGATCAACAATGATGTTCTCAAACTGACCGAGGGATCAAGCACTGGATCATCGGAACATGACAGAATAACCAATTATGATGCTGCTGCTGCTGATGAGGATGCTTGGGATAACAAGAGCCTGGATGAATTTGATGTTATGTCTGTTGGCAATTCTCGCCTGTATGGAGGAGAAGACATAGAGGAGAACCACGTGATTTCCTCTGCTCCAGTTGGTAATTCAGACAATACGGCTCAGGAGATTGTGGAAGATATCTTCCTTGCTCAGGATGTAGCTTCAAGTAGTGGATCTGGAGATCAAAGGGAGCTTCGCGCACCAATATGTTGCATCCTTGGACATGTGGATGCTGGAAAGACGATGCTCCTTGATTGTGTCCGGGGTACCAAAGTGCAGGAAAAGGAGGCCAGAGGTATCACACAGAAGATTGGTACCACCTACTTACCGGTTGAAAACATCAGGAAGAGGACGGGCTTAAAATCTGGAGCCACCATCAAAGTTCCTGGTTTGCTCGTAATTGACACCCCTGGTCATGAGTCCTTCAGTAAAATGCGTTCAAGGGGATTGAGTTTGTGTGACATTGCTGTGGTCGTAGTTGATATTACACGTGGTCTTGAGAAGCAGACAATTGAATCCCTTCATCTTTTGAAACGCCATAATGTGAGGTTCATTGTGGCCTTGAACAAGGTTGACCGCCTCTATGGGTGGAAAAGTTGCCCCAATGCACCGATAGAGAAGGCACTCGAGAATCAATCTGATGATGTGCAAAGCGAGTACAAATGGAGGTTAACTGAGGTATTTTTCCGGTGATATACTCTGCATTTTTTGGGTTACGGAAAATTGCATTGAATTACATGTAATAGTTTCTTTGATGTTTTCTGACAATTCAATTTATGTAAGCAGGTTGTCACACAGTTTAAGGAAATTGGCTTAAATACTGCACCTTACTATGAAAATAAGAAGAGGAAACAAGTGTTTAATATCGCCCCGACCAGTGCCAAAAGGTGTGAAAGCTTTATATTTCATTCTTTATGTTTAGCTAAGTTTCAGTTTCTCATATGTTATGTTTAACTTTTGCCTTTGACAAACTTGTATCCTTCAGCGGTGAAGGTATTCCAGATCTTCTGCTGCTACTGGTGCGATGGGTTCCCGAGATAATGATAGAGAAGCTAGCCTATGAAAATTCAGTAGAGGTTCGTGCATTAAACATTATTATTCCATCACCCTCTTTTCTGAACCTGTACATTAAACTACGGTGTTGCTAATGTCATATTGTTTCCATGTTTCTTTAGTGCATTGTTCTAGAAGTCAATGGAGATAAAGATTTAGGAACTACTATTGACGTAGTGCTGATTAATGGCGAACTGCACCAAGGGGATCAAGTAATTGTTTGCACCAAACAGGTACTTCTTTCTCGAACTTCAGATTTACATGTCACCTTGAATGTTGCTTCAACCTTTCATTTCAAACCTTAACATTTTCATCTTTAGGGGCCTGTCACAACCATCATTAGAGATTTATTGACCCCTCATCCAATGAAAGAACTCAAATCTAAGGTGAGTCCACACCATTTTTTTTTTGTGCATTCATATTTTTCTTGTTAATTTTGTTTGCTTGACGATAGATAGGCAGATTTACTCAATGCTTTGAACTTCTTACTAGCTTGAATGCAAGGATTTAGTATTTATATTAAGAAGATTGTGATTTGCTAGGGATGCGTGTTCAATTGTTAACGAGTTTAACATTTAAAACACCTCTGCCTCAACATGTAAACAGAAATTCACATGTTTTTTATCAGATGTATTTGATTGTTGGAACAATATGCGAACTGTAAAGTACTCCCTCCGTTCCATAATATAAGATGTTTTAGCTATTTCACATGTTGTCTAGGTACACACTAAAGTGAGTGTACATATACACTAAAATGTGTCTAGATACATGTGTATGTATGTGAATGTGGAAAAAGTTTAAAACATCTTATATTGTGGAACGGAGGGAGTATAAAATAGCGTTTTTTTTTTTGCTTCTTGGCATATCTTTTGAAGACTAGATTTGATGTTTTTGTCTGGTAATAGAATTAATATATTCTTAAACTCAAAGAAATCTATTCAATTGCTTGTCAGTGTCTTGTTATTTTTATTATTTTGGTCATCAACAGTGCCCTTAGTGTGCTATCTCGAAGAGTGCTTGGTCCCATAAGACATTAGCATCTATTTCCAAAGATTGGCTTGCATGTTGAGTTGTCCAAAATCCTTCATACCCTTTCTACAACCACTTGATTCAGCTAGTTTAAGGGTCCCTTTGGTTCAGAGGAATCTTTCCTATCATCTACTCCCTCCGTATCAAAATATAAGATCTTTTACCGTTTCCTAGACAAAACGTATCAGACATGTTTTAGTGTGTATATTCATGTGTATCTTGCACTAAAACATGTCTAGATACGTTTTGTCTAGGAAACACTAAAACATCTTACATTTTGATATGGAGGGAGTACTTTGCATACATGTCTAAAGAAAAATTTGCATTGAGTCCATCCTAGTAGAATTGTTTTGCTTTGTTTCACTGAAAACCATTGCATACACCTAATGCTTCACAAAAATTACTTTGTTTATTCTGTGCTGCAACCAAACAACTTTTATTAGACATCCCTGTGTTCTCGTTGATCACCACTGGTGCCTTTAATGTACTTCTACATTGAAATCAAAGAGTAGTTTGCAGCTGTACCATTTTGTAGTAGTTGAATTGGTCGGTGCTATGCTACTGAAACCATAAATATTACACTTCATATGAGGCATAGACTTGTCCAGAACCCTGTTTTGGATCATAAACATTTTGTTTTTTCACTAATAACTACTATCCCAGATACATCATGGTATGGAATTCTTTGAACTACAAGATCAAACCAAATAGTAGAATAGGGTCTCATAAATACCGTTCAACAAATTGGCATTTCTATTCCCTTAGGCTGAATTTTGGGTTGAACTTGCACAGTCTTGCTTGCTGCCATATTTGTAGCTCTTAAAGTTCTTGAAGCTTGTGTACTCTGTTTGTTGTAGGTTTTGAATTTTTATTGGGCTACAGCAACTCAATGTTA
The DNA here is from genome assembly GCA_028641055.1 of Alopecurus myosuroides. Lineage (NCBI taxonomy): Eukaryota > Viridiplantae > Streptophyta > Magnoliopsida > Poales > Poaceae > Alopecurus > Alopecurus myosuroides. The sequence continues at coordinate 102,565,730 of CM054063.1, read as the reverse complement.
AAAGGAAATTTTTGGATGTTGTACCTAATGTATCATTATTTCTGTTCATTTCCAGGGCGTGTATAAGCATCACAAGGAGCTTAGAGCTGCACAAGGGGTAAAAATTGTGGCACCGGTGAGTTTCATTTCCTTTCTCATGCCGTCTCAAATCCACTGTCAAACAAATCATTGACTATTTTTGTCTCTTCAGGGACTTCAACATGCAATGGCTGGCACTTCCCTCATTGTAGTGAAGCCAGGGGATGATTTACGACAATCTGAAGCAGCTGCAATGCAAGAGATGAATATAGCCATTAGCACGATGGATGAGAATGAAAATGGAACAGCAGCAGAAGAAGTTAGTAGGGTTAAGACTTGCAAGGAGGGTATCTACTTGCAAGCTTCTAGTATTGGAACCCTGGAAGCTATCGTCGAGCACTTGAAGAGCAGTAATGTGGACATTCCTGTCAGTGATTGGAACTTGGGCCCTGTCCACAAGCAGGATGTCATGAAGGCAACTGCCATGCTGAACCGGAAAGAAGAGTATGCAGCCATCCTTGCCTTTGATGTCAAAGTGATGCCTGAGGCTAGTGTCCTTGCAGCTGAATCAGGAGTGAGGATTTTTATGGCTGATACAGTATACAAGCTAGTTGACAGCTATGCTGGGCACATTAACGGATTGAAGGAAGCGAAGAAAATGCAATGTGCAGGTGAGGCAGTTTTCCCATGCACCCTGAAGATATTGCCAAACCGTGTCTATCATACCAAGGATCCAATCGTTTGTGACGTGGAAGTTCTGGAAGGTGTCGTGAAGGTACTTCTTTTAACCATTGTTGTCAAGCGTATAGATATACAATGATTTGAGCTTTTTTACTTACTAATATGTTACTGATTGATTTCTTAATTGCATTTCAGGTGGGAACCCCGATTTGTGTCTCTGTTCCGAGTAAGGATAGAAGTGAAAACATAGTTCATGACCTTGGAAGGATCTCCTCCATGAAAACAGCCAATGGCAATCAGATTTTCTCAGCTAGGAATGGAGTAGTGTCCATAAAGGTACGAGTTAGTGAGTTCAAAGAGATAATTCTAGTTATGGCAATTGCCAATTGGATGTTAAAAAAGCTAACAAATGTCGTGACTTTCACCAGATAATTGGTGATAACCCTCAGGAGAAATCCCGATCTTATGGTCGCCATTTTGATACTAGTAATGAGCTGCTGAGCCAAATCTCGAGGAAATCCATTGATATTCTCAAAGAGTACTATCGGGTAAATACAGCCACAATGCTTTGTTACATTTAACATGCAGCAAATTTCCTCCCTTATGCATATATTATTCTAACACCTCTGGATGGTCTTGTTACAGGATGAAATGAGTGATGAAAATTGGCAGCTTATCATCAGGCTAAAGAAACAACTCAAGATAGCCTGAAGCGTTGGGAGATTTATTTTTATTACTATGTTTCATCGTCTCCTTTTATCCTTCTTTTTGTTTTGTGTCCCAAACACTTGAACACATATTTACCTATATTTGTGACGCTCATAATGACGAAACTCCAGACGTTTTGTACATTTTGCTGTTAATCGTTTTCAGTTTACTAAGAAGAGCACATGCAAGAAATCTTGATACAGTGAAGATGCCTGTCATATGCTCTTCTTAATAATCGACTAGAAAGCGTTGATGGGTGATCCGTGGCCTAACCTCCAGATGTCCAGATGGGACCAAATATCTGCATGACAGTTTACCAGCTGGATTGCATCTGTGATGCAGCTTCCCTGCTTCTGCATCAGTATAAGCTTCACTAGAATCAGATCGAGGTCTTGACCGATGATCTCTTACGAAATTGTGTATGGTGAACTCCGCCACTGCAGTATAATATCCATGACCTGACAGGTACAATTCTATTGTCTTTTTTTAAGGGGAAACTGGAGAGCTTTATTCAACAGAAACGCAAGGCTCTATCTGCAATCAGAGTCTAGGCGAAGAAGCTTGCATGCTTTGCAAAACAATCTGCCAGACTGCCACCATCAGTGTGCTTGCATGCTTTGCAAAAAGATGCGGAGCATTATTAGCAGATCTTATTACATGTTGAACACGAAAATCAAGAAAACTGGAATCTAACTCTCCAATATCTAAAAGCACCGGTGCCACAACCGATCTTGAGCTTTGACGATTTTCCCAGAGGTTAGCCAATTCAAGGCATACATGGGTTTGATAAAAGCATTAATCACGATAGCCCCCTCTTTGCGACATATAGATTGATTAGCTAGCTAACTTACTATGTGAGCCTCCAGATCCGTTAGAGCAAGTACAATAAGTTTATGTAAGCGGGATATAAGGATTAAAATAATATTTTTGTGATGACATGGAAGAGAGAGAATATGAGAGAGAAGAGGAGTGAGCTCTCATGCAAGAGCTAGCTGCAGCACGTGCTCTTAGACATGTTGTAAGAGTGGGAGGTGGGCCATGTATCAAAAAAGTAACACATTTTTATAGCTCACTATTGTACATGTGGCTCTATAGTTGGCTATAGTGACATGACAATTTTTTGTAGCCGGCTGCTAGCTCTACTATTGAACTTGCTCTTAGCTAGCCTCGTACGTGAAGACTACTAGCTACCTACGCGGGAAGGTGGGAGTTGTGTGGAAGGAGAAGACCAGCTAGAAAAATAGCCACCGATGTTGAGATTCTTTTTCAGTATCCGGACATCTCTCGGAAAAAGGTTTAGAATTTACCTATAGAACATCTCTCGAAAAAAGGTTTAGAATTACCTGAAACAAGTTTTGCGGTATGAGCTTTTACGGAAACTACTAGAGATGCTCTAAGGCTGAGCTATGTATGTTTGAGTGGTACTTACCATATATGGATCCATGAAAAGAGCCGGAGTTCACTAAGTGAATATGGGAGGAAAAATCCATGTGGCCACGCGTTGATCGTGTTAAGTAGCTGGGCAAACAGATCTCGTAGAGGCATCTGAGTCGTGCGGGCGGAGGCGACTTCCACCAAAGCATCATAGTCATTGTCGAGGTCAGCGAGAATATATGAAGTGAACTCAGCATGCCAAAGAGGCTTCCCAATCGACGTGAGCTTGTCGGAGATGGACTTGATCTTGTCGAAGAACACTGTCGGCGACGAGCTCTGCTTCTTGAGGACGCACGAGCGATGATAGAGCTGCGTGGAGCGCACCATTGACTGCGAGGAGAAGGAACTCACCGACGTAGTCTAGGCCTCGTGCGGAGTGGTGTCAAGGAGAACCATCCCATACACTCCCTCGGTGAGAAAGGAGAGTATGTCTGAGATGATCGCCTAATCTAGCTTCTGCCATGCCTAGTACCGCGGGTTGTTGGGATTATCGACGAAGTACCTACATCGCCACGAGGATTCTGTCGACGAAGCCCATGATGAGATTACTCCAAAGCAACAACAAGAACTGAGCACACTGGTGCAAATAGTTGTTAGGTGCGAGCTTGAAGGTGATGAGATCAGCAAAAAGGCGATCATCGAGATTGATCCGTACAAACCAGAGACAAGGGTGCCTCCTAAGTGGGCCCAAATTTTAATAGCAAGTGGAACGAAGCAACGAGATCTGTTGAAAAAGCGAAAGGGACCCCGAGCTACATGTAGCATGTTTTTTGAAATTTTTGGAAATTGTCATTTTAAAGTTTCAAAAAGTTCAGATAAAAAAATTCTAGATGATGATAATGATGTATTCCACTAACATGCAAATTTTCAACTCGAAACATCTTGTATTTTGAAACACATAAAAAAGACAAAATCTGACAAATTGGAGGATTCAAATTTTGGCATTATTCACTAGTCCATATCTTCACTTTTATTACACAGCTTTGACTACAATTCATTTCGATTTGATACTTTGCAAATCGATAGAATACATCATTGCCTACATTTAAGTTATTTTCAAAAAAATTAAAATTTTGAAACATAGTTTTCAAATTTTGAAATAAGGGGTCTGCATGCAACCTCAGTTATAAGAGAATCTTTATCAGACCCCGCATTCCGCCAGCCTGCAAACCCGCGATGCGGGGCGTGAAAAACTGGTTTGCCAGTCCACTTTGGGCTGCGGTAGAACAGACACCGCATTGCCAAAGCGCAAAAACAGAATTGCGCAAATAAAAAGAAATTTCGATAATTAACACGAAAGGTTCGGAAAATCAACATAGTTCATACATACAAATAGAAAATAATATAGTTTTAAGCATCCAAACAACGGAATAGCTCATCTTTGCAACAAAAGAACCACATTAAAGTGGCGAAACCATGATAAATAACCATCAAGCACCACCACCACCACCGATGGCAGCCATCCTCCTCCGCTCCAAGATCCCCTTTCTCATCAAATCATGTCACTCCAAGGTTATCTCATCCATCTCATTGCGTTTCATGGCCATGATCTTATTCTCCTCGGCAATGAGCTTGGCGAGAGTTTTGGTTTCCTCGGCTTGGGCTCTATTGTCCTCAATGGAAACCTTCCGCAACTTGCTCTCCTTGATTTGGTTCAACTTCTCCTCTTTCTCTTGAGACCTCTTCATTGCCAACTTTTTTTCTTTTGCTTCAATAGTCATGGTGACCATCATCTCATTTGACTTCACCATATGGTCTATCTTCTCTCTCAAACTTGATGCCTCGAAATCCTTCCTCATATTGTCCTTGGCCTTCTTGGTGTCATCCGACCTACCCTTGTTCCTCTCTTCTTCATCATCATCCTCATCATCCAGCAAGGTGAAGGCACCTTTCTTCGGCGGTGCTTCTTTGTCCCTCACCTTCCATCTCTCACTATTTTTAAGAATCACCCAACAATGCTCAAATGCAAAGAGCTTGCCCTTGGATGTCGGCATGTCTCTATACCTTGCGGCTGCAATTTTCTCCTACAACCAAAGGAACAATGTCAAAGCACTATCATTTGCAAACAATATGATGCTTGCGGATAAAACACTCACTCAATCGGGTTCATTGGTTCCACTTGGAGGAGCATTATAGACTTGCTCCAAACATCCACACCATCGGCTAACCGCCGGTTTGATCACATCCCAACGACCCTGGAGTGATCTATAGGTGCGTGGTGTTTTGTCCATATTGTTTGGCATCAACCGGAAGAACTTGTCTTCTATCCTTTCCCAATACCTCTTCCCGGTTTGGTCGGTGCCGTGGATGGCATCGAATGACACAGCCTCCCAAGCCCCGGATTAGCACTTCATCCTCCAATTGGGTATAGCCCTTCTTCCTCTTGCTATACCCTGCCGTGGATTGCGATGCCTCGAAGACCTCCCCTCCAATCTCCTGCATCTCCTCCTCTTCCTCTTCTTCTTTGTCGCCATCGTGAACCCCGCCGTCCATGTCGTTGTATCCATAGTCCCCAAACGGTGCATCCTCAATGGTCACCGCGTTTTCCTCGAGGATAGCCACATACTCGGACCTAGAAAAGAGACGGCAAATTCTTGAGGCAAAATCCCCAACGATGGCGAAGAAGAAGACGTAATTTGGTCGGACGTACCTTTTGGGCATTCCGTCGAATACCGGTGGGACGGCGGCGGTGGCAGGCGTAGAACTCGCCGGGGCCTTGTTGGCTGGAGGCGTCCGTTTGCGTTTGAGCACGACCTTCTTCTTTGCTGCCTCCGCCGCCTCGGTTTCGCCAATATTGGTGGCGTCCCTATATCTAGCGGGAGGGCGAGCTTTAGGGCGACCGCTCCCCCCCTTGGTGGCAGCAACGGTGGCGGCGGGAATGGGTGTGCCTCCCTGCACTATGATGTTGTTGAGGCGCTTGCGAGGAACGACGTTGGAGGAGGCTTCCGGCGCGGCCTGGAGATGGCCGGCGGGGAGATCCACCGCGGCTCCGCCCGCCATTGATTTGGCTGCCTCTACTTCCATGGTGACGAGCGCGGGGTCGGGGGTGTCCATGGCCGCGCAGGAGGGCCACCGGGAGCTCGGCCAGAGCGGGGAGATGAAGATCCTCGGCGGTGGGGGAAGAGGAAAGGTGAGTTGCCGCGATGAAATGTCCCTCCCGCCAAATCGATCTAGAATAGAGGTCGCCGCCGGGTCAACCGCGCAAAACCTTGTTTTCACAGTTCAGCGGGGGAAAACTGTTGCGCCCCTCAATTTTTTTTTGCAGGCCGGTCACTTTTGTGGGATCTGGTCTGCGTGCGTTTTCGGCCCGAAACGGCAAAACGACGGTTATTTTGTAGTTTTCGCGGAAATACGGGATCCGCTAGAGATGCTTAAAACGCCGCACTCCCATATTTGTAGGCTAGTTCTGCGATAAAACATCGTAGCATTGGTGGGCATATCCACAGAGTTTGATGATAACGTGGGCTTCGAATTCTGACGGTCACAATTTAGCTTGCAGCGTGATTTTAGACACTGGTCGCACTTTTGGCCTTGGTCACCACTTGATCCTGCTCGTTACTGTACAAAAAAGAGTCGTTTCCCTTGCGCAAAAACTCAATCTAGTTGCTGAGCAAGACCCACCGAAATAAAAGTCGTTTCCCTAGCAAACAAACAGAGTCTAGTACGGACTGCTTTTACGTGTCCGTGTACAAGACGTCGGATCCTATCTCTGGCGCCGCACTCCTACACCGGCCGTAGGTTCTCAACGAGGCTTCGCACACAAGAGAAAGCTTCGCATCTTCCAAAACCCCAAAACCCAAACCGCCATGGAGTTCGGGTTCCGCGCCGGCGACGACCGTAGCGGGATCCCTCCGCCATCGACAGACGCTGCGGCTACGTCGGCGGAGGCGAGGATAAGGGAGCGGCTCCTGCGGGAGGACGAGGAGAAACTGGCGGAGCTCGAAGCCGAGGTCCGCCTCCGCCGTGAACTCATGGAGAAACGCATCCCGTTGCTCCGATCTGGGCAGGAGCACTCGACGGGCACTTGCGCCCTTGGATCGGTTTCTACGCCGGCGCCGCCCGGGACGCAGACGCGGATCGACCTGGAGGTTTTGCTTGTAACACTGTGATTTTTTTTTTTCAAGCTGTATGAGTCCCTGCATTTGATTTGTTTATAATACTATACTTTTTTATACGAAAATCTGTGCATTTCTATTTTACGAGACATATGGGATTAACGACCTGGGGGTTTACAGCTGTCTGAAGAAGTTTTTCTTCAGGAAATTAACTGGTGGAGCAAATGTAACAATTTTTGTCATATGCGTGATTTCATTTCAAAAGGACAGATATAACTCGAGGAAGAACTCGTTCCATGGATTTTTTTAGAAAGCCTAAAGCTGTCATGTTGCATGCTTCTACTTCCCTCTATGTTCCTCTATGTAATCTGTAGATCAATGAACAATGCAAAATCCGACCTAATTTTCAACTGTGGACCTTGTTCCTGTTTAACCGCTTATTACGTTCTGTAACATAAACACAGGGTCTAAACTCTCTCCTTACTTAACTACGAAATAGCAGACAATTCTATTCTAAAGGATGACTCTGATAATGATACATTTTATAATCATCACAAGACAAATAACTGCGTATAAAAATAACTATAATTTATGTAACTTTTCCTTTCTAACAGTAACATATTTACTGACCTTGTGCAGTTTTTTCTACTTTGTAGAAACTGATGCATGGTTTTGGTTTTCATCTCAATGCAGGCACTATCTAAAGCAAATGCGTCGGTAGCCTTGTCGGTCAAGCGGAAGAACCCGGATGTTTCGACAAGGAGCAACAAGCAGAAACTGGAGTTGAGCTGCACGGTGTGTGGCATCCCAATGACCAGCAAAAAGGCGTTGCAAGATCACCTCAAAGGGAAGGCACACATGAGGAAGGCAGCTAGGCTTGCGCCGCCAACAACTGATGTAAGGCATGAGGATGATGTTCAGGTAACAAACACGATCTGAACTTTCGCTATTGTTAATATTATTTTGTCTGATGTATATATTGACATTTGTACAGAAATACAAAATGCATCATTGACAATTGGTTGCATCATTCATTCCTTTTTAGTTGGCGCAGTTATGAGTCCATGTTCTTTAGATGAAACAAATTAAATGGAACAACAGTTGGGCCATATATAATATGTGATGATAAAGTATCATCGTATCTTTCCATTAGATAAGTTGTAAGATAACTAATAATTTAGTTGGTATTCGATTAGCATTGGCTATAGTAATTTAGTTTATATTTTTATTCGATTATATTCGAAATGATGTTCGTCTATTACATGAATACATGTGCCATCCTTCGTCTGACTACTAAACAATTCACACTCAATCCGTTATTACCACGCATAACTTGATTACTAAATTTCTATGAATAAAAAGTTGTCCAAGTATTTACATGGACCTGCAGTCATACAAATAACAGTCAAGTAATTTATTCTTGTGCTGTAGCAACCTCGGACTAGGTACGGGATGACCTGGTAGTTATTCTTTGATCCTTTCCACACATTGTGGCAAAACAAAAAATTTGTACTCCCTCAGATCCTCAATTAGTGTCGGGAGCAAAGTAACAATTTGTACGTAACTAGACTACTCACTCCGACACTTTTTTCGGATCGGAGGGAGTATCACATTTTCCTGAACGCAATTTGGTCAAAACTGTTGCTGTTTTAACATGAATAAACCAACTTTTTCCCCAAAGATATATCTGGTCCTAAAACGTGTGTCCATCTAAGATAAATCACTTGTTCAGCTCAGAAAATATAAATTCTCTGTTGTGCCAAAAGCATGGGAGCTTTTACTAATTGTTCTTGCATGTTTTATCGATTCATTATCTGTTTTGTTCTCTCTGAAGACAGACAAGTGTTTGTATTTCATTCAGGCTATGCAGGTTAAAAGCAATGCGCTCCCAGTCTTTCCAGACAAGCAGAAAAACCCCAACATTGCGACGGTAACAAGTACCAATATGCAGAAGCCGGACCTGACCTGCAAGGTTTGCGGAATTACTTCAACAAGCCAGAAAGCCATGCAGGACCACCTTGAAGGGAAGACCCACAAGAAGAAGGTCGCTAGGCACCCGCAGCCAATGCCCAAGGAGGAGGCGATAATGAATATGGTTTGGATTTATCCCATCCCTAAATCTAATCTTTCTCAGTCTGTTCCCCAATTCGCTACAATTGACATATTTTATTGTTGCATGCTAAACTGTAATTTGCCATCTGCCACAACTTCGTTCAGTTATCTTTGAGATGCATTTCTGGATTGGCCAAGAATTTTTTTCTTTTTTCTCAAAATAAATGCCTATATGGACAGTTATATGCATATGTTAAAATATGAGGACATAGATCCTTAGCCTTTATCTTTTATGTAATGTGCAGTATGCAAAAGTTTTTGAATATTATTTGTAGTCAAGTTTGCATCAATATGTTTTGTCATTTAATTGTTCTTAGTCTATCTTGGACATACTTTAATGACATAAATTGAAACTTATAACCCTTTACTGTTCAAAATTGTGAGATAAATGTCACTTGGGCTGAACTTCTTGAGCTATATATATACTGATATATGGTAACTCTGGATTTTTTTTTTCATTTCTGTTTTGTGCGATTAGTGGATTAGTCATGTAGCCATAGCAGTAATTTGTAATTCATCTAGAACAGTGAATACATCGATAACTTCAAATGACGTGTCCATGAATATATACTACTCCCTCCGATCCATATTAATAGGTCCTCAAGTGGATGTATCTAGCAATAAAACATGTCTAGATACATCCACTTAAGGACCTATTAATATGGGTCGGAGGGAGTACTAAATGTTATTTTAAGCTTTGCCTAATGTTATTATTCTGTTGTTATTTTCATTAATTTCTTTCGTACTATTATATATCCTTTCTCAAGAGATGATGTTCTACTTTTGATCTGATCAAATGGATAAAACAAATAATATTCATTTGGGCTGAACTTCTTGAGCTATACTGATATATGGCAACTATGGATTTTTTTTTTCACTTCTATTTTGTGCGATTAGTGGATTAGTCATGTAGCCATAGCAGTAATTTGTAATTCATCTAGAACAGTGAATACATGGATAACTTCAAATGACGTGTCTGAATATGTACTACTAAATGTTATTTTAAGCTTTGCCTAATGTTTGTTCTGTTGTTCTTTCATTAATTAATTTCGTACTATTATATATATCCTTTGACATGATGTTCTACTTTTTATCTGATCAAATGGATAAAGCAAAACAGAAACATTAGTTTAGTCAGAAGAGGGGAGCATAGGAGAAAAGAAATTTAATTCCTATTGGCCAAAGCTAACTAAGCAAAGTATTAGTGGCATATACCTGAATATATCATTTCGAATCACATCTGTCCAAACTCATTATTCTATCCTGATCTCAGCCCACCAAGTAATAATCTGATTGTGTGTTTTCATGCAATGACTTATGAATGCAGGTCCCTTCAAAAGCAAATGTGCCAGCAGATGCAGCCATACTTTCAGCTGCGGCAAGTGGCAAGAAGCAGAAGTTAGACTTGACCTGTATGGTGTGCGACATTCCATTGACGAGTGAGAAGGCCATGGAAGATCACCTCAAAGGGAAGGCCCACAGGAAGAAAGCTGCGGCAGTGGTGCCCGAGGAAGCAGAGCATGAGCAGGAAGAGGAGGAAGGTAGCTATACTCCCAATAAATTTAATCTGGCGACCAACGATGGGACGATCTGTGAGGTGATGCAGATGAATGGATCCGTTTTTTGCGAGGTGTGCAATGTGAGTGCCCCCGACCGCGTCACTATGTTGTGCCACCTCCAAGGGACCAAACACATCTCTAAGGCCAAGCAGAAAGCTGCGACACCACCGGCGACGGCTACCATTGCTGCTGCTGCTGCTGTTGATGATGATCCACAAACGGTGGTTATGACGATCAACAGTGTGCCGCACACCGTGCGCCGGGTCGGCGACTCACTGCTGTGTGAGTTGTGCGATGTGAAGGTACCTTCCGCGTCCGAGCTCGTCATGCGGTCTCATTTGTCCGGGAAGATGCACACTAATAAACTGAAGGCCGTGGCCACTGTGGACATGGGTGCAGCAGGGAAACCTGAAACAATAACCAAGGATGTGGCTCTTGCAACCAACGTCCACATCACGGCAGAGACTCCAGTTCAGGAGGTGAAGGAGGACACTATTGGTGGCTCCGAACTGTTAGAAGCCAAGTCCAAGGAAGCTTCTCTTGCTGCCCGCACGGCGAGTTGTACCGAAGGCAATGCCTGCATAAAGAAACCGGGGGTGGAAGCATGCGTCCCGGCGTCCATCGCACCCGATGCAATGGACGGATGTCCTACTGCGACAGTCGTAGAAAATAAGGATGATGCCGAAGGAAATACCTCGCGGATTCAAGAAACGGAAGCTGTCGAGACCGATGGTGTCGCTGTGGTGCCTGCTGGCCAGGAGGTGAAAATGCAGGTGGAGGGCAAGTTGTTCAGTGTGCTGCGGCAGACAGATGGCAAGCTCTCATGTAGACTGTGCGACGTGCATGGCTGCGAGAAGTACGACATGATCAAGCACCTCTACACCCACTTGGGCAAGGTTCCTCTTGCCCATGAGAAGAGCAAGTGAAACATTTGGCCGGTCACGCGATGTTGCACAACGGCGTTGCCGAACATTGACTTTTGGAATCAGTAGCCTTGCTATCCTTTTTTTTTGTCGTTGTTATTAGTGGAACGGTAAGACATTGGCCGGCAAGTAATAGTTATAGTTACAGAGCTAAGAGAACTGAGCGCTAGCTCAGTGGCTAGCGGCTGCGAGTGCGCGCCAAGCCGCCCGAGTTCGAGTCTCAGCTTCGGCTGCGTGCGCTCGAATAAACCGGGAGTCTCATCTATCTAACAACGTAAAACCAAGGGAGGGATCATTCCTCCGTTGGCCACGTTTTTTATAGTTACAAAGCTGAAATAAAGGAATAAAACACACACAACACGAGCAGGGATGACTAAGATACAAATCTATGAAGGAACTATACTCAGGAGAAGAGGGGAGGCACCAGGCCATGTCTTTGCTATGGCCATGGCCTGTAGCTGAGCAAGAGGCTAAACTCCCTCGAGCCACGACTGGGCGATTGGCCCAGCACCCTGGCAAGGCGCAAGCAAGATAGGTCTACGAAGATCTTGCCGTCATTTCATTAGCTTAGCGGCATTGCTATCTTGTATTTGGACCTATAGTTATTTGCAATTGCAAGGCGTCAGTAAGATAGCTCGACCAAGATCTTGTCCTTTTTTTGACTGAACACAGCGAGCACTGCTTCATTATATTAAGACGAAGCCGGGAAGAAATGGTGAAAAGGGTACAGGTTACAGAGTCGGGAGAGAAAGAAAAAACACTAGAGGCTATGTACAATGTGGCCAAGCCTTGCTTTGCAAAGCTCAGTGAAAGGCAAGAGTAAAGCTAGTCTCCAGGTGGCCACACGAACCAAAGCACCCAGCGTCCTTCCAGCTCTGGAGATCGAGCAGGATGACAGCAGATAACTCAGAGGCTGAGCGTGCCTTGGAGTTGAAGGTCCTCTCGTTCCTTTCCTTCCAAAACATCCACCAAGTGAGCAGGGCAATGGAGCGCCATCTCCTTGCAATCAATTTCGGCACCAGGTTAGGGGTTTCAGACCACCAAACCTTCAGGCTGGCAATAGAGGTGGATGGAGCCAGGCAGCCTCGAAGCTGTAGTTTATCTCGTTTCACACCGCGACGCCATAAGAGCAAGAGGCGGAGATATGCACCGCCGTTTCGGGAAGAATCATGCATAGCCGGCAGATTGGGTTGTGTGGCCATCCACGCTTTGCCAGATTATCCGTGGTGATGCATCTGTTCTGCATCAGAATCCACGCATGCAACCGGCACTTGGGCGTTGCTTTAGTCTTCCAAACTTTTGGCATGGTGGAGGAAGGGATCCGTCCAGCAAGCAGTGTAGGCTGAGGAGGCAGAGTACTCTCCGGAAGCGGTCCATTTCCCAGTCAAGTCTGTGAAGACTGAAGGAGCAAAATGATTCAGAAGCTCCCAAAGCAAGATATACGCAGAGAGGACTAGCAGGTTTGGGTTCAATTTAATCAACGAAATCCAAGCACGGTTGAAGACAGCGTCCCTGGCACTGATGTTATTGCGTATGGAGTGACGAAACATATTTGGAAATCTTTCCCTCAGCGGCCAGCCTTGCAGCCAGTGACTAGCCCAGAAAGAGGTGTCGCGCCCATTTTGAATGGATATGTTGGTTGAAGCTCGAAAGAAGCAGTTCACCGTGCTATCAATGGGGATAGGTAATCCAAGCCAAGGTTTGGTAAGGTCCTTGGCCTGTTGCCAAAGCTAGCGTACCCTAAGAGCAATGCTTTGCAGCTGAAGATTTGGGATGCACAGACCCCTCAACTGCTTAGGAACAAAGACCTTCGACCAGTTCACAAGGCACTTCCCCTGAGACTTTATCACTAGCAGCCCAAAGAAACGCACGACGAAGTTTGTCAATATGTTTCAACAACCACTTCGGATGCGTGATCGCCATGAACTGATAGGCAGTCAGGGCCGACAGAACGGAGGAAATCAAAGTTAAACGCCATGCCATGGAGATCCACTTTGCTTTCCAGCAAGCCTACTTCTTCATGAATTTGTCAAGAAGACGTTGGAAAGCATCTCGCTTCAGCTTTTTGTCAGAGAGAGGCATGCCAAGATATTGACAAGGGAAACTAGACAGCCGGCAGGAAGTTGCAGCAGCCGCAAAGGAAAGATCCATCCCATCACATCCAATTGGAATGATACTTCTCTTGGTGAGGTTTGTGCATAAACCTGTAGAACTTCCGAAAAGATTCAGAATAGCAACCATGGCTTTCATATCCAATAAGTCAGGCCTTAAAAAGATAACTGCATCATCAGCATATAGGGAGGTGCGGTAACGCAGAATCTGGTTACCAATCCGAAAGCAGCTCCCGGAGGATATCCCAGAGGCAAGGCAAATTGTTCGGCGCATCAAATCTTTCCGGGTGATAAACGACGAACTCTACAAACAGAGCATATCAGGAATCCTCCAGCGGTGCATCGCGCCCGAGGACGGAAAGGAACTATTACGGGACATACACCAAGGCGACTGTGGACATCACGCTAGCTGGAGAGCCATACTGGGCAAAGTTTTTTGAGCAGGATTTTACTAGCTCACGGCAGCAAGAGACGCGAAGACCTCGTCGAGAGATGCAACGCATGTCAGAAGTTCGCGCCCAAGCCACACGCACCAGCCACAGAGCTCCACATGATCCACATCTCCTGGCCCTTCGCTCAGTGGGGGCTAGACATGGTGGGACCGCTGCGGAAATCAACACCCGGAGGACACACATTCCTGCTGGTAGCAGTCGATAAATTCACAAAATGGATAGAAGCCATGCTAGTCACGTCGCAACATGCCGAGTGCGCCGGGAGATTCCTCAATTCCATCGTGTGCAGGTTCGGCGTCCCACACAATATCATCACAGATAACGGGACCAACTTCACAGCCAAGGAAACCCAGGCCTCCTGCAAGGAAAAAGGGATAAATCTCAGCTTCGCCTCGGTGGCTCACCCGCGAACAAACGGACAGGTCGAAAGATCCAACGGGTTAGTTTCGGCTGGCCCGAAGAAACGGCTTTTCACCCGACTACACACAACAGCAGGACATTGGGCCGAAGAACTACCATCTATTCTGTGGGGCCTGCGAACAACACCAAACCGATCGACAAACTACATGCCATTCTTCATGGTATACGGAGTTGAAGCTGTACTACCCGAGGATGTCAAGTTCGGTGCTCCACGAGTCGTCGCTTACAGTGAAGAAGCTTCCAACAAAGCACTCGCAGAGGATATGGACGCACTGGACGAGATTAGGGACATCACCCTCACAAGATCCGTCGTCTATCTGCAATCGCCGCGCAATCACCATAGTCGCTGCATAAGCCACAGATCCTTCGTGGTAGGCGACCTGGTGTTGCAACTCAAGCAAGAAAAGGGACACAAGCTAGAGCCACTATGGGAAGAACCCTTCATCATACACGAAGTTATCCTAGGAGGCGCGTACCGCTTGAAGAACCCGAAGACAGGCGGCATCTACTCCAACCCGTGGAACGTGGCGCACCTACGCAACTTCTACCCCTAGGATGTTTTCCCTTACTCGCAAGAAATAAGGCTATTCCAGCCACATTGTACCCCGAACAAATACATGGCCTCTCAGCCATCGCAATAAAACATGCGTTCTCGACCATACCTACACATACTATCCAGTCGCACTTTTTACTTTTTTTTCCTTTACATGTTAAACAAACGGTCACACCCCAAACATACGGAGGCTACGCCAAACTAGCATCAGCAAATCTTCGAGGGCTTACGCACGACAAATATCTTACAAGGTAACAAGGTACACACCTTATAAACACCTTAACTGATTAAATTAACATATAAGGTCACAAGATACACACCTTACACACCTTAAACTAAACATACAAGGTATATACACCTTAGCAACTATAACTATTGCCGAGCAGCCGCCTCTTGAAGCATTCGCTCAGTCTCCGCCGCGGTCAGCGGAATAATCCGCTCCGTCACAGGCCACACAACCTCATAACGAAGGACAAAATCTACAAGTGGCCCTTGGGTATAAGGGAGTCGCGACACAGAATTGAAATTAACTTTAGGATGACTCAGACGCACAAAGGCAAGCACCACCTGAGCACCACAAATGAGCCGATGACGCACGCATTCTCGAACATCCCCCACCCGACGAAATAACCTCAGCAAGCCACTCAAGCTATCGAGAACAACGCCGAAGAGGTAAAACGCCCGATGGACCGAAGAAAGGGCCTCCCGACAAGATTCAACAAAAAGCTGCGGCTGACTCGCCCGGTACTACAGGGTAGCCAAGACGAAACCTCTGCTGCGGTCAGACTAGAAATTGCTCGCGTGAGGTTTGGAGCTGCTTGACTCACGAACAATATGATTGTCCACCCAGTGACCCCCACACACCCCATGAGGCTCAACAACTGCATGGACAGCAAACACGTCAAATCACAAGCAGGAATAACACAAAAAGTACTCGGGGGCTCGCGGGACTTACAAAGCATGCCCTTCGCAACGCTCACCAGCTCCTCCATCACAAATGGTTCACGATCCGCAGCAAGTTTCTGCTTCAACTTGGCAACATCCGCCACGCCTCGCAGAGCCTTGAGCTTACGCTCGCCATCCGCGACGTGGTCACGAAGTGAAGCAAGCATACTGGCACCCATAATCAATGGCTCATTCGAAGGAGCAGCTCCACTCGACGAACCTCCGCTGGAATCCACCACCTGGAAAGAACAACGAAGTTTCAGAGACAGAGTCACACCCCCACTCGATGATTTACTACACAAAATCTTTGAGTGCTCAGGGGCTACTCCCATCGGGAGAACACAAACTAAGGCGCGATAACAAAACGCTGTCACTTTCAAAACATCTCGATTGAAGAGCAAAGTACGGGATGCATCCCAAGGTTCATTACACATAAACCATACAGAAATAGCAATCGATCTAAGGAACTACAGAGGTAGCTCCACTCGCAGCAGGCTTTCCACCACGGCCGCGGGAAACTACCTCGGAGAGTGTCTTCGCGAGCCTCCTTGCATGATTGCCAAAAGGTTGAAGCGCTACCTTTTCACCCAGTGCGTCTCGAGGAAGCTCCGAGTACACCTTATCCAGGTCACCCGAGACGCCGTGCGCCAGGGCAAATTGGATAGCCGTCTTGGCTCCGCACTCGGTCTGTGCAAGGGAGTACTCCTTGAGGGGATCATCCTCGCCAAGGAAAACTTGCAGGAGGCCGCCAAGAGTTGGCGGAACCGGCCTATCCACAAGAATTCGTTGGTGCAGTTGCGTCAGCACTTGGGCAGCATCACGAATAAGGAAGCATGCCTTGTTCCCGTGCTCCTGCAGCTGAGTGCACACGTCCGCCAGGGCGTCGACTCGAATCCCTCCGGGTAGCTCCACCCCAACTCCAATAACACCTAAACAAAGATGGAGCAAATAAACGTCAGAAAGAAAAAATAACAAGCCGCAGCCGAAAGAAATTCGAGCATAACTCACCAGCCAAAGCCTGGGCCAAGGGACGGAGGACGCCGACCAAATCGCTATCGTGTTTTACGCTCGCCTCCTCCAGCTGCTTCAAGGCGTCCTGGGCTCCCGTGAGACTGTCAGCTGAATGTTTGCGCGTGGACTCCAATTCCTTTCGAGTAGACTCCAGCTCCTTCTCAAGGTCTTTCACCTGAGAGGTAGCCTCTGCCTTCTTGGACTTTAAGCGACTAACCTCATCTGCAGCATAGAGGGTGCAATTAAAATAACAGTTGCGACCAGGAAGAAACGAAACTAGAGCAAGAGGCGTGTGGCAGCTCACCCTGTAGGGAGAGGCCATCTTGGACAAGCTGGTTGCGCTCTCCCTGAAGAGAAGCACATTCCGCCTCAGCCGAAATAAGGCGGCACCCAAAAGCCGCCAGGGAATCAAGAACGGCCTGCAAAAATTCCTAGCAGAATTAGAGAGATATCAAGAACACAACTGTACACAGTTAAGTATAGTCTCGGGGGCTACTCCCATCAGGAGCACTGCCGTGCACCCGATGAAAAACAAAACCAAGAAGCAGGCAAGAAAAGAAAAATCTCGACTTGAGTCCATAGCCAACTGCAAGCACTCGACCATAGACTCAGGAGCACTGCCGTGCACCCGATAAAAGAAAAAGAGGAAGACAAGTTGCAGAAAAAATGAGAACACTTTACATTGCCCTGCGCGGTGGACAAGGGATCAGCCGTGCTGGCCGAAATCTCCCTGCTCGCTGACGCCCCGACATCCGCCAAGCTAGGCATCGCGTACTCCGGAACATCGACAGCCTTTGCCGGGCTTGGAGGTCTTCGAGTGAGATTTGTAGCTGGAGCAGGGTCCGCGACAACCTCCTTCCTTTTCACGGACGGAGTCGAGGAAGCAAATTGATCCGCGCTAATGGTCGCAAGACTACTGCAAAAATTAGAATCGGAAAAGAAGAAAGCATTTTGCAACAAAGGAGAAAACACACGGAACTTACTCGTCTTCATCATCATCGTCAAGATTGTCTGGGTCCCAGGCTGTGGAGATCTTCGACTGGCGGATGACGGGAGGAAGCATGTTGAGGGGAGTTGCTCGGATGGGCTCGACCTCCTCAACACGATCATCACTCATGGAGTTGTCCTTGGAGGTGACCTCAGCCTCCTCCGCCTTGTGGAACTTGCGACGACGAAGTTGCTCGTCATACGAATCTTCCTCCTCGTCCACCTCCTCTCGTTCAGAGCTCGACTTCGCGTCTGCGACTCTAGCCTCGGGAGGGGCCTCAACGTTGCTCGCCAAAATATCTGAGACACCGTCATCCGCAGAAAGTGGCGGGTAGCACGTTGCCACGTCTTGATTATGCGAAGGCAAAAAGAGGTGTTTCAATCGACGGAAACCCCAAAACAAGAAGAAATACAAAGCAAAGAAGAATGTTAAGAACATCACCTCAGTCGGGGGGTTCTCAGCATCGAATGGGGTGAGAGGGCACATCGAGTAACCCTCTCCCTTCTTCAAATTGGTGATAGCCGCGATCTTCTTGTCGAATTCTGCATTCGAAAGAATGTCTTCGCACGTTTGGCTCCGGTCGTTGACGCCCGTGTACTCCCACAGGGTGGTTGGCCTCTCTTGAAGAGGCTGGACCCTCCGGAGCAGAAATACACCCGCCAGGCGTATCCCGTTCAGCGGAGTTCCCTGCTCCTTGTCTCGGAAGCGCGCCACCTTTGCGGGTAGAGGGGTGACAACCTTGACTTCTTCAGCTGAGAGCGAATGCGTCCAGGACTTTTGCCGCTTCAAAACAGCGAACGAGTGGAATTCTGGAACGCCACCCGCGTTGTTGTCTTCGACGTAAAACCACTTCCGACACCACCCTTGGGCTGAGTCGACGAAGCTCATCTCCAGGTAGGGGACATCCTTATTCGCCTGGATCCCGAAGCCTCCGGTCCTCAGCGGCTCTCCAGTCCTTTCGCCTGGCAGCGGCTTCTCCCGAAAAATCCGCACTTGGAAGATGGCCTTCTAGATCCCCCAGTGCGGGCGAATGCCGAGGAAGCACTCGCAGAGCACGATAAAACACGAAATATGTTGTATCGCGTTAGAAGGAAGGTCGTGCAGGTGTATGCCATAAACATACAGCAGCCCGACAAGGAAGGGATGGAGGGCGAAAGACAAACCTCGGGCAACGTGCTCCGAGAATGCGACGCGCTCAGTGGCGAGGGGATCGGGCATCTCCTCCTTCTTCTACTTAAGTCTCAACGAATTATTTTTTACTGACTAATGCTAAGTTTGCCAAAACCAACTAGATTATCTAGGAGCTCCAAAATTGACACCAATACTAATAACAAAAATTGCAAACTAAAATAAAGTGAAACAAATAGATGATGAAACTTATCATTAATATTTCATTACGGGAACTCAAACCAAGGGATACAATGATAACCATCTAAGGAGCAACATTTCCATACTGCAAACCATCCAATATGATATTTTCTCTACTCATGATATGACTCTACTAAAAAGGTAAAAGGGTGAAAGATAAAAGTGATACTGCGGCACTTCCCCAAGCTTGGAACAAGCCAAGGGGATGCCAATACCAATGATGAATCAATTCTTGGGTGGTGGTGGTGAATCCTTCTCTATGAGGTTATCAATTGATTTCTTCAGATATTCAATTGCGAAAATAAGCATACTCATCACCTCCGTATTGTGATCAATACGGTTTGCGTGCTTGTTAGACGGTGAATTCCAGACATCAAGATTTTTTGCCCACACTTACTTAGGTTGAGAGCTTTCTTTATCTGCACGGTTAGAACGATCCATATCCCAGCAAGAAGGCACATCTGCCTCGGGCACCCTCCTAGATTGATACTCATGAATTAAAGTACGGAAAGGTTTCTTCATGCCTGAAAGGGGTGTTCTTAAAGCTAAACAGTGACGTGGGACCTTCCCTCCGGTGCTCATCCTTGCCGTTTGCTTGTGAGGTTTTACAACCACTCCAATGCTTGCGATGGTGGCGGGTGGATGCACTCCTGAGTTTTCTTCTACATCTCCTTCAGCTCCACTCTTGATCTCCTCCTCTGGCTTCCGGTCTTGGAGATCTTCTTCCTTCAGTCCCTTCCCCTTGTTGTTGTTGGCGGAGACCATGATTCTTCTAAAACTTAAAATAGATCCTGGCAGAAATAGCTCGAAATAGAAACACGGCGAGAAAACGATATACGGACCTCGGGGGGTCCGGGAGTTATATAGCAAAAATATGCGTAACGAAAGGAAAGTGCTGGTCGAAAACGAGTCGGAGAGGGGCGCCGAGGCGCCCACACCATAGGGTGGCGCGACCAAGGGTGGGCCCGTGCCCCCTCATGGTGTGGTGCCTCCAGGCACCTTCTCCAACTCATCTTCGGCTCGGTATTTTTTTATATTTTCCAAAAACTAATAATTTATAACTGAAAAGGTATTTCGCAAACTTTTTCTTAACAGAACTGTTACCTATTCCAAAACAGACTCTACAGATTTTGGAATCTTCCCCCTAATGAACTTCTCCGGAGTCATTGCTTGAATAACATCCACGTCTTCATCATAGGAATCCCCAGAAATATGATTTTTGAGTCTTTGTCCATTTACCACTTGTGCAGTATTATCTTTGAGGGAAGCAATTTTGATTTCAGTCGAACGATACACTTCTTCAATAATATGAGGTCCTTCCCATCGGGAGAGTAATTTTCCTTCAAAAAATCTGAGACGAAACCGATACAATAGAACTTTCTCACCAATGTGAAACTCTCTTTTAAGGATTCTTTTATCATGCCATTGTTTAACTTTCTCTTTAAAGAGCTTGGCATTTTCATAAGATTCACATCAACATTCATCTAAATGATTCAAATCAAGCATTCTTTTCTTACCAGCAAGTTTAAAATCTTTATTTAATTCTTTCACTGCCCAATAAGCTTTGTGTTCTAATTCTAAAGGCAAGTGACAAGATTTTCCATAAACCATTTTATAGGGATACATACCCATAGGATTTTTATAAGCAGTTCTATAAGCCCATAAAGCATCATTCAACTTATCTGACCAATTCTTCCTAGATTTATTAACAATCTTTTGCAAGATAGATTTAATTTCTCTATTTGATAATTCTACTTGCCCACTAGTTTGAGGATGATAAGTTGAGGCAATTCTATGATTAACATCATATTTAGCAAGGGTCTTTCTAAAACCACCATGAATAAAATGAGAACCCCCATCAGTCATAAGATATCTAGGCACACCAAACCTAGGGAAAATAACATCTTTAAGCATTTTTATAGAGGTTTCACCATCAGCACTTTTAGTAG
This sequence comes from Alopecurus myosuroides, assembly GCA_028641055.1. NCBI lineage: Eukaryota > Viridiplantae > Streptophyta > Magnoliopsida > Poales > Poaceae > Alopecurus > Alopecurus myosuroides. The sequence goes on along the minus strand of CM054063.1, from coordinate 102,544,443 downwards.
GTATAGCTTCTACCCACTTAGTAACATAATCAACACCAACAAGAATATGAGTATAACCATTCGAAGGAGGAAAACGACCCATAAAGTCAAATCCCCAACAATCAGAAGGTTCAATAACAAGAGAATAAGTCATAGGCATTTCATTACGTCTATAAATATTTCCTGCTATTTGACATTCATCACAAGATAAAATAAATTTACGTGCATCTTTAAAGAGGGTAGGCCAATAGATACCTGATTGTAGAACCTTCTATGTGGTTCTATCTCCAGCGGGATGACCTCCATAAGCACTACTATGGCACTTCTTCAATTTTTCATGTTGTTCATGATCTGGAACACATCTTCTCATAATACCATCTACTCCTTCTTTATATAAATGTGGGTCATCCCAAAAATAATGCCTGAAATCATAAAAGAATTTTCTTTTTTGTTGAGTTGTAAATGTTGGAGGCAAATACTTTGAAACAATAAAGTTAGCATAATCAGCATACCATGGACTATCTTGGGATTTTACCTTTATTGTAGCCAACTATTCGTTTGGAAAACTATCATTAACATGAATAGGATCAAAAGTAATGTTTTCCAATCTAGACAAGTTATCAGCAACAGGATTTCAGCACCCTTCCTATCCACAATATGCAAATCAAACTCTTGTGAAAACAACACCCATCTAATAAGCCTAGGCTTAGTATCTTTCTGTTCCATAAGGTATCTAATAGCAGCATGATCAGTAGGAATAGTAACCTTTGAGTCAACAATATAAGATCTAAACTTACCACATGCAAAAACTACAGCTAAGAACTCTTTTTCAGTAGTGGCATAATTCTTTTGAGCAGCATCAAGAGTCTTACTAGCATAATGAATAACATTCAACTTCTTATCTATGCGCTGTCCAAGAACAAGACCTACAGCAAAATCACTACCATCACACATAATTTCAAAAGGTAAATTCCAATCAGGTGGTTGAATAATGGGAGCAGTAGTTAAAGCCTTCTTTAAAGTTTCAAAAGCTTCCTTACAATCATCATAAAAAAAATGGTACATCTTTTTGAAGAATATTAGTAAGAGGCTTTGGTATTTTAGAGAAATCTTTAATAAACCTTCTATAAAAACCAGCATGACCCAAAACACTACGAGTACCTTTAACATCCCTAGGATAGGGCATTTTCTCTATTGCTTCCACTTTAGTTCTATAAACTTCAATACCTCTTTCAGAAATTTTATGTCCAAGAACAATTCTTTCATTAACCATAAATTGGCATTTTTCCCAATTAAGAACAATATTAGTTTCCTCACATCTCTGCAAAACTTTATCAAGGTTGTGCAAACAATTATCAAAAAAATTTCCATAGACGGAAAAATCGTCCATGAATACTTCCTCAATTTCTTCACAAAAACCATGAAAAATAGCAGACATGCATCTTTGAAAAGTAGCAGGAGCATTACACAAACCAAAATGCATATGTCTATAAGCATAAGTACAATAAGGACAAGTAAAGGTTGTTTTCTCTTGATCTTGCTTCCTAACAGCAATTTGAGAAAACCCAGAATAACCATCAAGAAAGCAAAAAAGAGTTTTCTTAGACAACCTCTATAGCATTTGATCAATAAAAGGCAAAGGATAATGATCCTTACTAACTTTATTAACCTTTCTAAAATCAATACACATTCTATAACCAACTACTACTCTTTGTGGAATGAGCTCATTGTGTAACATCCCAATTTTGCTAAATTATGGTGTGTGGTGTGGTGTTCATATCATACATGCATGGAACACAAATTTAAACCATGTTGAAACAAACTAAATTGTGAATTTAAATGGTTTGAGAAAAATCCCACAAATAGTACTTAAAATGGGTTCCAAAATTTGGTACTGAAAAGTAATTCAATTACACCAAAGAAAAACATGGTTTGGTTGGAAATTTGATGAGCTTTTCAAAAACTATTTTTGCCAATTTTTATCTTTGCAAAAAGGACCTGAAAACAAGGTTTTAAGTTCTGTTTTATATGGAAAAGGGCTTCTCTGCAATTCCCAAAAAGCTTCCATGGGGTTTTGTGAATTTTTTATATTTTATTTTCTTCCTCCACCAGCCAGAAGGCAGCAGAGAGGTGCGTGGCCGTCGACGCCACGTCCAGCTTCCAGCGCCGAAGAGAGAAGATGAGTGAGCCGTGGTGCCCTTCGCTTTCTCCTTGGCCTCACTCCCTCGTCCTTCCCCCTCACCTCGTCTCCCTCCCTCTCTGTAAACCAAACGCAACAGAACCCCACTGCCTCTTCGGCCGCCGCCTCGCCCCGCCGTCTCCGGCCATCTCCGGCCGAGCGGAAGCCACCAGGAGAAGCGCCCGGTCGTCCTCAACCTCCCCACCGACTCACGCTTGCCGGGGTGCAGCAAGGAGCCGGAATCGCCTCCCCTTCAACTCCGGCCGATAGCCGCCGTGCCTGATTCCGGCCGGTTCCGCCACCCCCTCGCCTCCATGTCCACGCCAACGGACTCAGGGTGCTCTGGTGAGCCTCCCCATGCCTTCCAATCCTCCCCTCCCTCAATGTAACTAGTTCCCGACGAGGCCGTTGTTCCGCCGCCATGGACATGGATGCCGGCGAGCTTTCCGGCGACCAAAAGGTCACCCGCCGGAACCCCTCGGTTCCCCTGGGCCTCCTCCACCTCGTGAGCCCTTTCAATTCAACGAATTTGCGAGGGATCGATCAATTTGATGCTCACAGTGAAGATTCCCTCCGTGTGACATCAGGGTGATGTCACTGTGACGTCATTAACTGTTTTCTTTTTATTCTAAAAGAAGCGAATTTGACACGTGGGCCTCTACTGTTTAATAATTACAGAAAATGAATAAAATTGAATAATTAATATCTCCCAAAATATAAGTCAGAAAAATATAATAAAAATATGGGAGTGATCAGAAAAATGTACTCTTTCCAAATATGTTATTTTCAATCATGTTTGAGAAAGTTTATTTTTGAACATTATTTAATGTTGTTTAATTCATTTAAAATAGAGAAAATAAGTTTTTAATCAATAAAATTAAAAAATTAAACGTTATATACCAAATTGCTCAAAATAACAAATGCAATCTATTTATGATGTTTTTAAAACCTATTTGAGCTATTAAAGTTGCACTCACTTTTAGAATCACCCGAACTGCCCTCCGGGGTCCATTTCGGGATAAATTCAGTAAAAATGCTTAACTAACATATGAACCCTAGCAACCCAACAAACATGTTCAGGGATTCATTTAAGTTCATTAATTTTCTCATGAATACATATTGCGCATTGCATCGATGCCATGGTTGATTGTTCTTCTTTGTTTTGGTGTTGTTTCCCCCTCGGTAGGACGTGACTTCGAAGAGAAGGCCAACAACTCCATGACGAATACTTGATCCTAACCGACAAGTCAAGCACTTATCCGAGAAGACATTTCTATTGGTTTTCTTATAACCAAGGCAAGCATAACCTCTTATCTGCTCATATATGTTTTCCAACAACATTTAATTCTCGTACTTTGCATTCGATTCCAAAGTATTTGATGCTGGTAGATATAGTTCACCTATATACTCCATTGCGTCAGTATCCTGATCCACTGCTCCTAGCCGCCATAGATTTGCTTGTGCGCATCGCCAGAGCCTCATACCTGCTTCGCTTAGCTTTACATGTTTGTTTACCTCTGCTCCATCCGGTTGATGAACAGAGATGCGATAACCTAGTATGATATGATGACGTGGTGAGATGAGCACTGTGTGGTTAACTTGACTAAGGCTTGGACGGGAGGACACTTGGGAAGTGGTTGTTCGTTCCGTACTTGCCACCCCTAGGAGTAAGGTCGGGCGTAGAAGCCAAGACTGAGCGTACAACCAGGCGCGATGGCCATGAGCCTCGCTGACTGACTAACTTAGCTGGATTTATCCATGAGTCACGTAGTTTGAGATTTCCATTCGGCAACACAAATAAAACCTTTTAAACGGTTTTGAAAACAAAATGCTCCGCTAGGGCGTGACCGGGGCCAAGTGATGGACGTACACGGATCTTGACCCCGCCTCACAGAGACAGTTGTCGTCAGGTTGATGGCCAACTCCCTATTGACGGGGTGGCCCTGTCTTGGGTTAACTCATGGATAGGGTCGGGTAAGGTAAAGGTCGTGGCCGACCACACTCTGCCGGCACATCGTCGGAATTGTGCCAATAGCTTGGCATTAAGAGTCGGTTGGTACGTGTGGGTAAAGTGTACCCCCTGCAGGGACAAATCTTTTCCAGAAGCTGTGTGCGCGGTTAAGGACGACTTGGTGCAAGTATTTTGGCCATAGATAACTTGAACAGGACGTAAAAGATGTTGACAAAGCATGGAGGCAGTAGATGAAGGGTGCCTCCTCGGAGATGCCGAGAGGGGTGATCCTTGTAGCATGTGAGATGCTGGGAAATGATGTTGGTGGATTCAAAAGATGTGATTACAGTAGCGAGTTTCTCATCTGTTTTGAAAACAATCTATGAGACGTGCTATTCCTCCTCGATTTGGAAAATAAAGATTGCTTTACGCAAATCAGCCTTCATAAAACCCTTTCTGCAGATAGCAGATATATAATAGGTTAACTAAGTCTTGTTGAGTACCTCCCGTACTCAGGTTTGCTTAATTTTGGTTCAGGTGAAGATCTCACGTCGGTGGTGATTCAACATGGACATCGTCGAGTAGTTTGGGGTTCCCAGGTAGAAGCCTGGAATCTATGGGCTGGGACGTCGCCTTATGTTGCAGCCTCTTAGGCCTTTTTGGTTCTTGTTGATTAGCAACATAATTTTCCTTCCGTTGCCTGATGTATTGTTGGGTCATGTGACCTCTATTTGTAAGCTATACTCTAGTAACATCTGTTTAATAAAGCTTCATGTCTAGAGTGCTACTTTGATCGGTTGTTGGTTTCGAGCTTATCGTTATACAGTCGAGGGGTTGTGGAGCCGATGATCCATGTCCGAGCCCGCCTGCCGATGTGATTCGGCCTGGGGCTAGGTAACCCCAGTAACCCTCAATTGTTGTTGCACTTTCTGGACACATAGCATCTATGTATAGCTTTGATCACGTTCCTTCAGTTTCGTTTGATTCGTGGACACTTTGATACGCATAGTTGGTTATGACTAGCGTTGACACAAGGAGTAATAGTACCGTGGTGATCCGGCCTGCGTGCCGATGAATCCGGACTGCCTGCCGTTGTTTGTTGTGGCCGGGGCTGGTAACCCTGAAGCCCTTGCGGGTCCATGTCTAGGAGCACATAACAGTATGTATATCTCTGGGTCCGGGGTCGTGACACATTGTTTTCATTAGGCACAACAGTCATTCCTCCCTTCTTAGGGACACAATGCACAGGGCTCACCCATCTACTATCAGCAATAGGAAAAATAATACCAGCATCAAGAAGTTTTAATACCTCATTTCTTACCACTTCCTTCATCTTAGGAATTAAACGGCGTTGATGTTCAACTACTGGCTTTGCATCAGGTTCAATATTAATAGCATGCTGACATATAGTAGGTGAAATTCCGTTCAGATCATCAAGAGTATCCAATAGCTCCATGGTGTTTCTTCAATATTCACAATAATCTTTCCTCTTGTTCACCTGAAAGTTTAGCACTAATAATAAGAGGATATATTTTCTTGTCATCAAGATAAGCATATTTAAGATCATCAGGCAGAGGTTTTAAATCAAAGACATGATCCTCCTTGGGTGGTAATGTTGTACCCAAGTCCCACAGGTAAATTATGTTTCAGTATCACCGGTTGAATAAGAAGAATATCATCAATCTCATTTCTCTCTTCCATAACGACATCACTCTCGTGGTCCTCCATATATTGCTGCAAAGCATTGTTAGGAGCAAGAGAAATAGAAGCAAGTTGTTCAACTTTAAAATTCTCATCAGGCAATTTAGATTCATAAGGTGCTCTAGCAAATTTGGAGAAATTGAACTCATAAGATTTTCCATCAAATTTAGTCAAAATCTTCTCTCTTTTACAATCTATAATAGCACCACAAGTGTTCAAGAAAGGTCTACCAAAAATAATAGGACAAGTCTTACTAGCAGCCTTACCAAGTACTAGAAAATCAGTGGGATATTTAGTTTTACCACATGAAACTTCCACATCTCTAACAATACCAATTGGAAAAACAGTTTCTCTATTAGCAAGCTGAATAACAACATCAATATATTCAAGCTCACAAGAACCAATTTCATGCATAATTTCTCTATAAATCTCATAAGGTATAGCACTAGAACTAGCACCAATATCACACAAACCATAATAACAATGATCACCAATCTTAACAGAAAGCACAGGAACACTAGTTTTCTTAGGTCTATGAGGATGGGAAACAATATAGAAGCTTCCTCACAAAAGACAATGTATTCATCCTCCACATTTCCACAAACAAGATCTTTCACTATTGCTACAGCAGGTTCAAGAGTTCTTTGTTCATCAGGTTCAATAGATTTCTTATTACTCTTGTTAACCACACTAGCCACCATAGAGTGTTCTTTCACCTTAGCAGGGAAAGGCATTTTTTCAACATATGGCTCAGGAACATCAGGATTAACAACATGCACTTCTATATTACTAGCAGGATCAATATGTTTATAAGGTGCATGGTACTTGTGATAATTCTTTTTAGGAATATCAAGATAAGAGGCAAAAGCTTTAAGACAGTTTGCAAAGATTTGAGAATCAAGGCCACAAACAACACTAACATCATAGAAATTATTGGTTCCCATAAAAGATTTAATGCATTCATAATCATAATTTATACCTGACTTTCTACCTTTGTAGTTCTCCCATCCTTCAGTGTTTACTTGAATACGGTCAAGAAGATCCCATTTATCTTCTTCCTTCATATGTGTGAATGATCCAGAACAAGAAGCATCCAATAAATCATTAACATGAAGAGAAAGTCTTGCATAAAAATTATTGATGACAATATTTCTCGGAAGATCATGAACGGGACATTTCAGAATTAATAACTTCATTCCCCCCCCCCACACACACGCTTGGGAAATACTCTCTCCATCATGAGGCCAGAAATTATAGATTTGATTCCAGTCTTTATGAATCTCACTAGGAGGATAAAATTTAGAATAAAAGAGAGGTACAATTTCCTCCCATCCAATAGATTTCCCAGTCTTCAGTAATTTGAACCATTCAGCGGCTCTTCCTTTCAGTGACAAAGAAAATAATTGTCTTTTAACTTGATCCATTGTAATACCTGCACACCTGAATAACTCGCATAATTCATGTATAAAGAGCAAATGATCACCGGGATGGACAGTTCCATCACCGTAATAGCAGTTATCCATAACACGTCCAACAATTTTCATAGGTATTTTATAAGAATCCAATTCAGCAGATGACGGGTTACCAACTACCCTATTAGCAACGGTAGAAGTACTCCTAAACAGATAACCAAAAGTATTCTCCATAATGAAATAAAACAGCAGACAGAAATAAAAACAACACTCATGTTAAAAGTTTCTCTTGCCAATTCCACTTACTAATAGCGCTACACTCCCCGGGAACGGCGCCAGAAAATAGTCTTGATGACCCACAAGTATAGGGGGTGTATCGTAGTACTTTCGATAAAATAAGATAAATAAAGTGCGAGCAAATAAAGTGCAGTAAAAATAATATTGCAGCGAGTGGCCCAATCCTTTTGAGAGCAAAGGACAAGCCGGTTGTGTTACTTATGACTACCAAACGTTCTCGAGGACACATGAGAATTTTGTCAAGTGCTTTCGCTTCGTTACGGTTGATTAATATCCATTGGTTCGTGAAGTGTTGTGTGGGTGAACCTATGCTAATGCACCTCCCAACTAGGACTAATACATACTTGTGATTATACCCCTCGTAAGCATCCACAAATACAAGAAAGTAATTAAGATTAATCTAACCATAACCTTTAAACTCCAGGATTCTACGCTCCCTCGTGCATTGGTTTCCTAACGGGGGTTTAGGTTCTATCACTCCGGCAACCCCACAATTAGTAGCCAAATACACAACGCATCCTCCTAGGCCCATAAAGGTGAAGTATCATGTAGTCGACGTTCACATGACACCACTAGAAGAATAGCACCACAACTTAAATACCGAACCACGAGATATTACTTCAATATAACTTCACTAGTAACATCATGACTTCTCCCATGTCCTCAAGAACTAAACGAACTACTCACAAGACATCATATGGATCATAATCCTAGTTGATATAATGGATGATAACAATCTGGTCATAAAGTGCCAACACCGATAAATCTCACAAGCATCAACTACTAACAAGTAATCCACACCGGGAGAGAGATCTAATGTAAAACAACGATAGAGGCCCCTAATTGTTACGGCGGGATGATTTCCCCTCTCCGGAAAGGAATTTCCCCCGCAGATTTCTCCCTGCCAGAGAGGTTTTCTCTCTTGGGTGTTTTCCGCCCCGAGGCAGCGGCGGAATAATTCTTCGATGATGGTCTGGGGCTTAGGGTACCGTAGGGGTCAAGTACGCGAAAAATGTCGACGAAAGGTGGGCCAGGGTGGCCACACCACGTGGCGGCGCGGCCAAGGGGGACGCACCACCCCATGGTGTGGGCCCTTGGTGGCCCCCCTCCGGCTCTCCTTGTGGCTGGCTCCCTCTTCTGGACTTCTAATATACCACCGGTGTCCCCCCTGTTCTTCTGATCTTCTGAAATAGGGTATCCTGATGGTGCTTTTTCCATCAGATTTCTGGTCCCGGTGTTTATTCTCCAAAAATTATGAAACATGCAAAATAAGATAAAATAACATAAGGGATGCATCATAACATCAAATATATCCATGAATAACAGAAAATAAAAATAGAAAATGGTGATGCAAAATGGACGTATCACCTGCCAAGGAGAATACATTGCCACCTCCACCGCGGCGTGTCAGGCCGTCTGGCTAGGACGGCTTATCGGCTATCTCTTCACCATGGACCCATGGTCCCTACCGTGTTAGTGGACAACAAGTAGGCGATCCAACTATGCAAGATTCCGGTTTTCCACGACCAGAGCAAGAACATCGAGACGCGCTACTATTTCATCCGGGAGAGCGTCGAAAGCAGCCAGATTGTCGTCGACTACATCAACACCGATGATCAGCTGGCAGATATCCTGACCAAATCACTCTGTCGGATCAAGTTCTAGGACCTATGTGAGAAGATCGGTATTGTCGAGATCAAGTGAACGCATCAGGATTAGGGGGAGATTGTTGAAATAATTCTATGCGTACGTCACCCTATACATCATGTGTATGTCGATTGTCCAATATATCTATCCATAGTCGGTATTTGAGTGGCGTGCCTTAGCAGTTAAGCTAGTAACTAGATGTAGTCTCCGGAATAGTCAAAACTCGTAGTACCCGGTAGAAGGTAGTAGAAGTAGAAGATATTTGTAGGATAGTCAGTTCCTAAGTCCTCCACCTCCCAAGAAGGCCAACAAGGATTCTGATGAAGAAGATTGTAGGGGGCGGGTTCCTTGGAAGATGATTCGCACAATGAGAAGAACTGGCTCTGTGGCAGCAAGGAGAAGAAGAAGAAACCAACTCCTCCTCCTCCCAAGGCTGGGAAGCGACCGGACGGTCACAAGTCGGTGCTAGCCGAGGTGTCTTCACCGACGCCCATGCTCCCGAAGGCGGCCTCGGCTTCCCCATCAACCAATATGTGTCTTTCCTGACCCGTAAAGTAGCCGCTCATCCAATGTTGGGACTGGGCTCCTCTCTGGCTCGGGCGCCGGAGGGGGGCTCTTCGATCTCGATTGGGGATCATCCACCTGCCTCACTCTCGCTTACCCTGAACACACTATCCCTGCCCTCTGCTTCTGACAAGGGCCCGTCTCCCACTCCATTGTCTAAAGAGGTTGTTTACGTGAAGATGCGGGAGCGCGAGCGCCGAAGTAAGTCCAATGCTAATCGCCCAACCAGGGTGCTGGCTTCCGCGCTGAGTCCATTACCGCAACCGGACTTCTCCGACGAATCAGGGCTCCCTCCATCCCAGGAGACCGGTGTGGTCCCCTCCCTTCTGGCTATGGTGGCTCGGGCTCCTCGCAGCAAGGCAGTCCCGGTGCTATCTGTGCGCAAGAGCTCCCGGGGAGAGGGATATACCGAGGGACCCATGATGGAAAGGGAGATGCAGCTGACCAAGTCGAATTACGCAGGGGCCAACCCTTCCGAGGCATAGAAAAGAAAGGCCAAGATGGTGCGGGAGAAGACTGGCTCAGGTACCCCTCCTCTCTCGGCTTTTGCTGTTCTTGACTTCCTTTCCGATGCGCATTTGCTAGCTGTGGCGCGAGATAGTCGTGTCGTTTTCCTGCCTGAAGTGGGCCCTCATGCAGAAGCCCTCTCTGTCCTTCATGATCCCGAGCTAGCGTAAGCTGAGCTTGCGTTTTCCCGGGAAAAACTTTATGTGACTCCGTCTGAGGACCCTGCAGCTGTTCAATCTGAGGCCGTTCTCGGTCCGATAACGGTGGTGCAGAACAACGGGATAGAGGGGTCTGTCCTGATTACCTCGGGGTCTCAAGCTGCATCTTGTTCAGGTCCAATCACACGGCGCAAGGGTGCTACTGTGAAGAGTCAAATTCCACCGAGGAAACCCTACACCCTTCAAGCACGGGCTAAAGCAGCGGTGTCTTAATGCGTTATCTTTTTCTGAACATCTGCGGGTTCTCCGTTCGGGGGCGGCGAGCTTTTCTCAAAGAATTCCTCCATGCTCACCACATATATGCTGTTTGTTTTCAAGAAACAGTCAAAGTGGAGTTTTCAAACCAGGAGCTTCGTAGTCTGCAGAGTGGAGAGAAATTTTTCTGGAATTGTCTTCCTCCTAGTGGGCCTTCAGGAGGAATGCTCATTGGGGTCAAGGACTTGGAGGCTGGTTCCATGGACCGGGGTCCGTTTTTTATCAGTCTTTCCCTTTTCCACTGCTCGTCCAGTAGGAAGTTTGAGTTTATGGGGGTGTATGGCCCTGCTGATCACTCCAGGTCTGCGCTCTTTCTAGACAAAATTTCAGAGAAAATAGCTAGATGCCCTCTCCCAATTATTTTGGGGGTGACTTCAATCTGATCCATAGGGCCGATGAGAAGAACAATGACAACATCTTGTTGCCCAGGATTAATCTTTTTAACTCGCACATCACAAACTGGGGAATGCATGAAATACCTCATGCTGGGGCACGCTATACCTGGACCAATAAGAGGCTTAACCATGTCCGCTACGTCCTGGATAGGGTCTTCATGTACCTCCCCTCAATGCCGTGCTTGCTCTCGCTTCAGTGGTGGATGAAACGATTCTAGGCTCTAATCACACTCCGGTTATCTTGGATACGGGCGAGGGCACCCCAATCCGTAGTAACTGGTTCTTTTTTGAATCCGGGTGGTTTGAGTTGCCGGATTTCCAAGAACTATTGCTCTCAACTTGGGAAAAGTTGGCACAGTCGGTGGGCGGGAGGGATATCATTGATTGGTGGCAGTTCATGAGTGGTGGCCTTAGACAAAAACTCAGAGGTTGGAGCCGGAACCCGGGAAGAGAGTCCAGACAAAAGAAAGCATCCTTGCTCGACCGTATCCAACAGCTTGACTTAAAGGCCGACTCGGCCGAGCTTGATGACGAGGAGTGGGAATTCTGATACCACTTAGAAGATCAATTGTTACACCTCCACAGACTTGAGGAAGAATACTGGCGGCAACGAGGTAGAATTCAGTGGGCTCTCCAGGGGGATGACAACACCGCCTACTTCCACGCTGTGGCTAACAAAAAACGCCGCAGATGCAACTTCTATGCCCTTAGATCTGATGACGGGGTAGTATCTGGAAAAACTGCGTTGCAAGAGAATATAATAGGGTTTTATAGAGAGCTCATGGCAGCCTCTGCCCCAAGATGCCGTGGGCTGGCGAGAAACACTTGTGGGCCCTCCCGCCAAGTCTCAGAGCAGGAAAATAACTCGCTGGCCCTTACTTTCTCTGAATCTGAGTTAGAGGCAATCATGATGAGTATGAAATCTGACACGGCTCCCGGTCCGGACGGTTTCACGGTGCCTTTCTTTAAGAAGTGCTAGCCCTTGGTGAAGCACGGTACTCTTCACATTCTGAATGACTTCATCCTCGGGAGGATTGACATTTCTCGGCTCAACTTCGGAGTGTTGTCTCTGACCCCTAAGAGGACAAGATCTCGCAATTTTGTCCGATTTCTCTTATCAACGCCATCTTCAAAATCATTTCCAAAGCCGCCGCCTCTCATCTCGATCCTATTGCAAACCGCACCATCAGACCGAATCAGACAACTTTTATCAAGGCCGCTTCGTCCTTGAGGGAGCCTTGGCTCTGCATGAAATTGTACACTAACTCAAGAGAAAAAGGCTTGGGGGCATTTTGCTCAAACTCGACTTTGAGAAAGCTCATGACAGGGTCAATTGGGACTTTCTATTGGAAGTGCTTCGTAGGAAAGGTTTCAATGCGGGTTTCGTCCATCGTATTTCTCAGCTAGTTGCTTGGGGCAGACGACGATCTCCATCAACGGAGAAATGGGTTCGTTCTTTAGAAATCTCATAGGCGTGCGCCAGGGTTACCTGCTCTCTCCTTTGTTGTTTAATTATGTGGCCGAAGGGCTCTCGGCCATTCTGTCTGCGTCTTGCGAGGCTGGTCACATCCAGGGGTGGTTCCCCACTTAGTGTTTGGCGGCATTTCCCATCTTCAGTACACTGATGATACCATCAGCATGATTCAGAATTCACTACAGGGGATTGCGCACTTGAAATTTCTGATGTTGTGTTTTGAGAATATGTCCGACCTCGAGATTAACTACCAAAAGAGCGAGGTGTTTGTGTTGGGCCAGCTCCTCGAGGATCAAACTACTGTGGCCAGGAAACTAACTGTAAACTTGTAACCCTTCTATTCTTCTATCTTGGGATTCCGATCGCGGACAGAAAGCTCTCCATTGAGCAATGGGCCTTTCTGATGCAAAAATTAGCGGATCGAGTCGAGCCCTGGATTGGTCGGTTTCTTTCCTCAGGGGTAGACTCATTCTTTCTAACTCTTGTCTCGCGAGTCTACCTTCGTATGCTATGGGTCTCTTTCTGTTGCTTGAAGGCGTTCATGCGCTATTCGACGCGCACCGGGCCAAGTTTTTTTGGGAAGGGGCTGGTCGGAAACGGAAGTACCCTATGGTTAACTGGCCGTCAGTTTTTCGCCCTAAGGAGTGCGATGGTCTTGGTATCATCAACTCCCGCCACATGAACTCCGCCTTGATTCTTAAGTGGATTTGGAAACTTTATCAGATGGACTCCTCGATCTGGGCCTCTATTGTGAGAGCGAAATACATCCCCGATGGGGACATCTTCTCCGGTACGGACCGGGGGGGGGGGTTTGCAATTCCGGAGAAGTTTGCACAAGATCAAAAACTTGTTCAAATTGGGCGCGAAACACGAGCTAGGCAACGGATAGAGAACTCTGTTCTGGCTCGATTGGTGCTTCGAGGAGGGACGTCTAAAAGGTAGCTTCCCCCTCCTGTTTAGTATCTGTGAGGATGCGAATATCTCTGTGGCCTCCGCGGTGTTGGAGGGGTGTAGATTCCGTCGTGCGTTGGATGCGGCTGGTGCCCTCCAGTGGGCCCGGCTGGATGACATTTTGGCAGGATTGTCCCTCTCTTCCTCCCATGATAAGATCTCCTGGACGTTGGATCCCTCTAGGCTCTTTAATGTTAGATCAATGTACCAGGCGCTCGCGCAGGGGGATTCGGTGGCCTATTTCCAAGACATCTAGAAGGCCAAGGTCCCCCTCAAAATTAAGGTGTTCTCGTGGCAACTTATTCTGGACCGTCTGCCTTCGGGCGCACAGCTGGCTACTAGGCAGGGGCCTTCAGACGGCTTGTGCGCACTCAGTGGGCACACATAAGACGCCGCCCACATGTTCTTTACTTGCTCAGTGGCTGCCTTTGCCTGGGCTATGTTGCGTCAAACCCTTGGGAGGGATTGGTGCCCTTCAAACTTCGCGCAGTTCTATGTCTCTCTCATTTCAGTCTCGGGAAGGCTCGTAGGCTGATTTGGATACTGTTTTTAGCCCAATCCTGGACGCTTTGGCATGTGTGCAATAAGCTTTCGATAGAGAAGAAATCCATTAACAATCCGGCTGATATAACTTTCAAAAAAATGCTCTTCTTACAGGCTTGGCTCCCCCTTCTGAAGCCGCTGGACAAGGAGAGCGCAAGATGGCTAATTAGCAAGCTCAAGGAGGTTCATGTGTTGTGTCTTCCCTCCGCGCCTAGCTGATGGTGGCGTCCGGCGCTACTTTGCTTCTGCCTTTTGTTATTTTCGCTTTATTTGGCTAAGCTGTAGGCCTCAGCATTGTATGACCTATCTGTGAACCTATTGGGCTTTGTTAACTCAAAGTCGGGTAATAAAACTTACTCCCTTTTATCTAGAAAAAAGCCTATAGCTAGTTCATCTCTGAACTTACTTCTGCGCTCTAATGACGATCTCATCTTCAGTTAAGCTATGGCATCTGCTCCGTTCATCATCCATCCGTAAAAAAAAAGGAATTAAAATTCAAACAAAATTTGCCCAGGAGAATATTATTGCTGGCAGGAATTGAACCCACAACCTCACAACAGCCAGCCATTCTGAACAGTCACAAAATTTGACCGAATCAGACCGAAATGACACCCCACCGTCCCCCTTCGTTTCTACTCCATCCAGGGTGCCAGCCAGCGGACAAATCGATACACCGCAATTCCCTAAACCCCTAGCCGCAGGCAAAATGGAACCCATTGGCAATCAGCAGCTCGCTGTGGCCGTTGCTGCCGCCAACGACACCCCAGCAGCGGCGGTTGACGTACGTTCGTTCTTCAACTTCATTGTCGGCGCCGACGCCGGCAACCACCAAAAGACCTTGTTCATCGTTTCTTTTCATTTTTTTTTATAAAGGAAGATTTTATTAATTAGCTTAAATATTACACCCAGCATCTGCATCTCAAAGATGCACACAGCCAAAAACAAACCGATCATGTGTAATAAGGCGAATTACGTCCAATCCGCAAATTATGCTGTCACTCATGCTGGGATAAAAATTCCCTCGCCGTATCCTTCAGTCTGGTACACACCTCCAAGAAAAAATCCCGGTGCTCCATACGCTGCAGCGGTACCCAATTATGAAGTATAGTTGTAGTCCTGAAAATAATCTGTAACAGAGAACAATTTTTATCATTAAAAACCTTGTCATGTCTACAAAGCCACATCGACCAAATCACGACAAGCGTTGTATCCTAATAAGTATCTTAAACTTTTTATCCATACCGTTAAGCCAACTCCCAAAAATATTGGCAATGCTTGATGGTGGATATAAGATAGAAGCTATCTGAATGATTGACCATATAGAACTAGCAACTGTACAGTCGAAAGCCAAGTGTTTTATTGTCTCGTCATTATGACAGAAAACACACTGTATACTTTTTTTAGGAACGCGCGAGAATGCACGCCTTTTTTATAGATAGAAGAAGAGAGAGCATGTCCACACATGCACAGCCCAACGGGCAAAACAAACAAAGAAACAACCCCTCACAAAAAACCCACGGTCTTCTACTTCTCCGCCTCGACCATCAAGTAATCTAGCACCAAAGCAGCAGGGCGCGCCACATCCTTGAAGACACAGTTGTTCCTCTCGAGCCAAATAGTCTGAAGAACCAGCAGCACCAGCGCCTTGATCTTGGGAGTCTTAGCCCTCGATCACCCTGCAGCGACCCTACACCACCACTCCTGCAAAGAGTCGGAAGAAGACAGAGCAAGGTCCGGGCGATCAAGACTGAGTAGGACCTGAAACCAGATCTGGCGGGCGAAGGGACATGTGACCAAGAGATGCTAAATCGTCTCCAGCTCCTGCAGACAAATGGGACAAGAGTCCACATCGAAGAGCCCATGTTTCTTGCGCCGCACCCCCGTCCAACACCTGTCCCAAGCCACTTTCCACGCGAACAACTTGAATTTGAGAGGAGCCTTGCAATCCCAGATTGGCGAGAAGAGAGGCCACCGAGAGGAACCCTCAAAGAAAGCCAAGTAAGTTTACTTGGCTGAGTAGGTTCTGGAGGTGGTCCAAGTCCATTGAAACGAATCCCCCACATCACTCCGTAGAGTTACCCTAGAGATAGCACGCCAAAGGGCGAGAAATTGTGCCATGGTCGGAATAGAGAGGCCCGTAGAAAGGTCACAAATCCACCTATTCCCCGCAAGGGCGTCCACCACTAGCCTCATTCGCTTAACCTTCTCCTCCACTTGCGCCGCCAGAAGGGGCGCAATCATGTCCATGGATTGCCCATCGATCCACCGGTCCGTCCAAAAATGGCTCGCCCTTCCATCACCAACCACAACGAAAGTGGAGGCCTGGAACATAGCCTTGGTAGAGGCGGAGGAAGGGAAGTTGGATAGCGACCAAGGCTTCTCCGCATTCCTTCTACCTTGCCAAAGCCATTTCATCCTGAAGGCCTCATTGAGAAAAGATGCAGGTTCCGGATACCCAGGCCCCCCAACCATTTAGGCGCAATAACACGGGACCAGGCTAGCGGGCATGCCCCCCCCACTTGCCCTATCCTTGCCGCACCAAAGGAAGCCCCGACAAATTTTGTCGAATGCCTCGATCATCCACTTGGGGAGGTCCAAGGCCATCATTATATAGATAGACATGGCTGCAAGGACCGCCTTAACCATCACCGCTCTCCCCTGGAGCTCCAACATAGATCCCTTCCACGTAGGCAACTTCCTGGCTAGCCTATCCACATAAGTCTGAAGACGGTGCCTAGAAAGCCGAGACACCGAGAGAGGAAGGCCCAGGTAGGTACAAGGGAACACCAAAGCAACACAAGGAAGGGCGTCGAGGACAGCCCCCTCCTCAAGCTCCGCACACCTGATTAACGTAGCCGAGCACTTGGGGTAATTTTCCTGAAGCCCCGAGGCATCTCCAAAAAGATAAAAAAATGTCTTTAGCCAAACGAATCTCCACCTGCGCCGGCCTGACAACCAACACCACATCATTCGCGAAGAGAGTAAGACGAAACTTAATACCAAAGAAACACATCGACTGGAAATGGTCCCATGGAAGAGGGCCCCAAGAACATCCATCACAATCACGAAAAGCAAGGGAGATAGGGGGTCCCCTTGCCTTAGTCCACGCCGATGCCAAATCCGCTCTAAGGCATGCCCATTGACAAGCACATTAGAGCTGGAGGCCGAAAGGATCGACACGATCCATCTACACCACCGTTCCCCAAATCCACGAGCGCGCAACACTTCCAGAATGAAGGGCCAAGAGATCGAGTCAAAATCCCGTGTGATGTCCATCTTGAGAAAAATAGCAGGGGAGCGCTTACGATGGAGCGCCCGAATCGCACTCCGGACCTGCATGTAATTATCAAGGATAGATCTACCTTTTATGAATGCACTCTCATTGATTGCCACCAACTCCGGCATCCTCAAACTAAGGCGCGCAGCCAGAAGCTTGGAGAAGATCTTTCCAAAGCTATGAACCAAACTGATAGGACGAAAGTCCTTCAACTCCACGGCCTCGTCCACTTTAGGAATGAGCACAATCGGCGCCTGGTTAAGCGTATGGAACCCATGATCCCTATATAAAAACAAAGAGTTGAGAGCCTCCATCACCTCCGTTTTAATGATCTCCCAACACTTCTGGAAAAAGTTGAGAGAAAACCATCCGGCCCAGGGGCTTTGTCCACTGGCATCCTCTTAACCACATCCCAGACCTCCTCCACAGTCTACGGAACCTCCAACCCCGAAAGATCGGGCTTGGAAAGGCCCAAATTACCCAACTCAATGGAACGCGAACGCTCGTCCGCAACACCAAGCTGCGAGGCAAAGAAATCAAAGTCTAGCTCCAACATCTCGCCCTGGTCTGCCGTGGGGACCGAGGGTGAAGGCCCCCGCAGTCTACGAATCGCATTCCGCTTCCTCCGGGGAGCTGCATGAACATGGAAGAACTTAGTGTTCGTATCCCCTTCTTTGAACCAGAGAAGCCTGGAGCGGGTACGTGCAATCTTCCGCTCAAGAGAGGCGAGGCCCAAACACTTCAGCTTCAGCTGCTTACGAAGTCCACTTTCAGGCAGCGAAAGAGGTCACACGTCCTGCACGGCCTCCGGGCGCAGAATGACCTCTTGGGCCATAAGCAATTGCAACTTGATGTTTCCCACCGATTTCTCGCCCCAGCGACGCAGGCCCACAGCCACCGCCCGCAGGCGTCGGTCCAGGACCTCCAACGCATTGAGCCTAGGAGGAACCTCGAACCTCCACAGCTTCTGCACCTCCTCGTGGAATCCCGAAAGGGACGCCCAGAACGACTCGAACTGGAATCTCTTCTTGGCCGAGATGTTGCAATCCGAGGACATCAAGAGCGGAGCATGATCCGAAATCGACGAGGAAAGCGCTGATAGAAGGTTGTCCGCAAATGCCAACTCCCAGTCCACCGAAGAGAACCATCTATCCAGACGCGCCAAGGTCGGAACGGACCGCTTGTTACTCCACGTGAACGATCTACCCACCAAGGGCGCCTCCTTCAACCTCAGCTCGTTGACGGTATCACAAAATTTACCCATTAGTCGTCGGTTAAGGCGCCCCTGGTTTTTTTCGGATGCATCAAGAATTAAGTTGAAGTCCCCGGCGATCGCCCAGGGCCCCGGGCACCCCCCGGCGACACCCCGGATTTCCTCCAAAAACGCTTCTTTAGCGCCATCCACAGACGGTCCATAGACCGAGGTGAACCACCACTTTTCGCCCACCACCGGCGAGATTTGAAGAGTGATTGTATTGGCGGTGAGCGAGCAATCCGACGCCGTGAGTCTACAGGACTGCCAAGCGACAAGGATACCCCCACAAGACCCAGACGCCGGCAAATAAGCAAACCCGTCGAAGCGGGGACCAAAAATTTGCATAACGTCAAAGGAGGTTACATATTCGAGCTTGGACTCCGAGAGAGCGACAAGGATAGCTCCCGAGTCAGCCACAAATTCCCTGACAAGGTCCCTACGCGTCTACGAGTTGAGGCCACGGACATTCCACACGGAAGAAATCACAGAGAAATTCTGACATTAAAAGAGCCTACAGATCCACCAGGTGCCCCAATTAGGCCACCTCCTCTTCTACCAACTGGTCCGGGACACCGAACAGCAGTGCCATCGCACCAACATCTCCACAGGTTAGAGTTGTGTCCAACGCCTTGAGGTAGGACTGCAGCTCAGCCTCCGTGAAGTTTCCCTCGTCGTGCTTGATCCCCATATTCCTCGTTAGATTGCCCTGGGCCTTCCGAAAAGTGGAGGAGCCCGCCCTCCTGTCCAGCACAAGACGCCCACTCCGACGAGGCTTGAAGTTTGGCGGGAGTGCCTTCAGGCCCACACGACGCGTGCGCGACTGGATGGAGAGGATCGGAGTGACAACATGAGCCTTCACATCACGAAGGAAAGCAGCAACCGACGTGTTAGGAGTTGATTAATATTGTAATTAAGGTTAATCCTTGTTGTAAACCGAACGTACGGGAACCACTCTAGGCAACCGTCGCGTCCACTCCTCGCAACCCCTCGAACAGACGCAACTCTTCCTCGCGTCTATTCCCCTTGTATAAATACCGTGATCATCAATGGAATAGAACGGTTGTTGCAATCATTCACTTTCAATCTCAATACGTTATCAGCACCTCGCTCGGAGAGAGCAAATCGGCCGCACTCGCCGGTGATCTCGACGGCACACTCGCCGGAAAGAGAAAAGGAACAAGAAGACGAGAAGGAAAGAACTCGGGCGTGGCTTATAACTGGCGCTGGCTCCACCCCCGTGCCCTAGATCCACTCCTTGGTTTCCCTGTCTCCCTCTCCGAACTGCGCCGTCACCGCTCCAGAGCCCGCCGCCTTTTCGTTGTCCCTCCCCCCTCCACCTCCTCCGTCCCCGGTGCTCCTTCGTTCTCCCTCGCCCCGATGGACCGCGAGCAGCGCCCGGGAGATCGCCGTGGCAAACGTTCCCTGGACGCCCGTGAGGCTGGGCGCGGCGGGGGCCGCCCTCAAGATCCAGATCTTCGCCAACGCTTGGTCCGCGACCGGGAGCGGGAGGCTGCCCGGCGTGCGCAGCGCGCCCGTGATGAAGATGCCCGCCGCCTGGACGACGACCGCCTCGAGGAGGCCAGGCTTCGTGACCAGCTCCACCTGCGCGGCGCAGATCCGGGGCGAGCAGGGGCTCGCCCCCCTCCAAGACTTACGGGTTCAAACAACACGCCGGTGGGGGGGGCCCTGCCGGTGTCCAACGAGTTGGCCAAGGCCATCTGCTTCAAGTGCGGCGAGGCAGGCCACTTCCAGGCCAACTGCCAAGGTGATCCGTTTTGTGTCAAATGCGAGACCAAAGGTCATTGGTCCGCCATGTGCCCTGGCGCCGCTGGTTGTAAGCTGGTTTGGATCGGAGGGAGCTCGGAAGAAAGGGGTTTCTTCCACCTCTCCATCCCACCGGAGAAGATGCCCAAAGCCACCCCCAACGCCGCGACGGTGGTCATTGACAGAGGCAATTTCACGGTGGACGAGGTCGAACAGGAGTTCAAAGAACTTGCAGATGAGAACTGGAATTGGCAAGTCCGTCAGCTAGGGCCCACGGAATTCTTCCTTGTGTTCCCTTCCAAGGAGCTCCTGCGCATGGCCACCCGCGGGGGCGGGCTGGTGCTGCCTATCACTGAGTTCCGCGCCGTCGTCTCCGCAGCGGTGGGCGACCCGCGCGCATCTGAATCACTTGAGACGGTGTGGGTGCGCCTCCTTGATGTGCCGCCGCCTCTAAGGGTGGAGAAGTACTTGTTGGGAGCTACTCTGGAACTGGGAGTTCCCATGGAGGTGGATCGGTCCTCTCTGCGCACCGACTGGGCCCCCATCCGCATGAAGTTTGCGTGTCGCTCTCCTGTGATCCTCAAGCCAGCCTTAACCTTGTTCGTGAATCTTCAGGGCTACCGCATCACGGTTGAGCGCGAGGGTGTCAGGGAGAAGTCCCCAACGCCCTCCCCCCCGCCCCAGCCTCGGCCTGACGACGATGAAGACCGCGAGGAGGGAGATCCTTCTTCTGAGGACGACGAGGAGGATTGGGACTCCCGGCGCTCGCGCGATAGGGATCGCGCCCGTGCCAACTCCCTCCCCTCCAAGACGGCCCCGGCGGTTGGGGGTGGTGCAGCCAAACCCCCGGGTGGGGCGACGGTTGCTCAGATCCAGACTGCAGCTCCTCCCACCCTTCCGGCCACGACCTTCTCCCAGTACGGCTCAAATCTAACGGAGGATGGGGACATCTTCAAGTCCCTCGGAGCCATCGTCTCCGCTGCACAGATGGAGCTCTCGTCGGAGGCCCCGGCTCGCTCTCTGGCCAGCGAGGCCGCGCTGCTGTCACCGGCCAACCTCGGCGACGTGTCTTCCTCCAGGGCGGAGCAGCCTGACCTCGCCCAAGCCAAGGTCCGGAGACTGGAATTCTCACTCCCTGCAGGGCCAACTGGGCCTGCTGTGGACATTGCCAAGGAAAGGCGCAGCAAAGCCAATCATGACCGCTCCTCTCGACCCTCCGCGCAGCCCGTCGTCAGCGGGGTCGAGGCGGTGGTGGTGGACTCCCAAGACTGCAGCCGCTCTGCCCCGTCCAGTGCCGCGCTCATGGGCCCGCTGCACTCTCCCGCGGCCATCCCGGCCCTCTGCGCCCCGGTGCACAAGGGATTGCGCTCCAAAGCAACCGTGGTGGAGCCGTCCAAGCTGAGCCTGAGGGCTGGGGGGTCCTCAGCCACCCCAATCCTGGAGAAGGCTATCTCTCTGACCGCCGGCAAGCTGCCCGGCGGCTCCGCCAAGCAGACTACAGGTACGCCCGTGGATCCCCTCTTTGCTATTCTGCAAAATATTCCTGATGGGCACTTGCTCTCCGTGGCCGCCGACTGCGGCATTGAATTCCAATCCGCCGCCGGCCCGCCCGCCGAGACGTTAGCCCTTATTAGAGCAAACGAGTTGGCTCAGGCGGCTCTGGCCCAAGCTCGGGTGCTTGCTGCCTTGGAGGCGTCAGCTAGAACAGAAGCGCCGAATTCGCCAGGAGTTGAGGAGCCGGGCCTGCTGATTTCCCCTTCGACAGGGGCCGAAGGGGGTCAGACGGTCCCCCACTCGGTCTCGGAGTATGCATGCTCGGACCTGGACCGAACCATAGCCAGTTTAGCCACCGGCACTACCTCGACTTCACAGCCCCCCAGGGAGGAGGAGTCCTCCTTACCTGCTTCCTCTCTGGCCGCTACCCTAGCTCCTAATCCGCCTAAGAGGAGATCTAAATCTGCGGCGCCGCTAGGCCGGCGCCCAGTGACCCGCCAAGCACGGGCCCAAGGCCTCGCAATTTAATGCGAGTGCTGTTCTGGAACATCCGCGGGTTCGGTCGCAAGGGGCGCCGGACCCTGATTAGAGAACTCCTTAGAAGACATAACATCGACATCCTAGTGCTCCAAGAAACTAAGAAACAAGACTTCACCGACTTCGAACTCCTTAACCTTGAGGTCGGCGAGAAATTTTTCTGGTGTTGGCTCCCAGCCACGGGGCGCTCAGGGGGTATCTTATTAGGTCTCCGTGACAGCGCGTTTGATG
The DNA here is from genome assembly GCA_028641055.1 of Alopecurus myosuroides. Classification (NCBI taxonomy): domain Eukaryota; kingdom Viridiplantae; phylum Streptophyta; class Magnoliopsida; order Poales; family Poaceae; genus Alopecurus; species Alopecurus myosuroides. The sequence continues at coordinate 102,521,812 of CM054063.1, read as the reverse complement.
TGGAAAGCATCGACAGGGGTCGATCCTTCATTAGCGTAAACTGCCTAATCCGGGCCCACAATACCATTATGACCTTCATAGGAATTTACGGCCCGGCAAACCACGCGGACTCTCCGGCCTTCCTTGCCGAAATTTCGGCTAAGGTAGCTGCTTGCCGCCACCCCATTCTGATGGGCGGGGACTTTAATCTGATCAGGAGCGCGGAAGATAAGAACAATGACCTCATTAACTGGCCACGGGTAGAACTTTTCAATAATAACATTGCGGACTGGGCGCTAACTGAGTTTCCACGCTCGGGGGCGAGATACACGTGGACAAACAAACAGCGAGACCCGGTGCGTTGCGTCCTGGATCGGGTTTTTATGGCGCCTGCGCTCGACGCACTCTTCCCCCTCTCCTCTCTTTCGGCGGATCCGATCTTAGGCTCAGATCATACTCCCCTCATCTTGGACACCGGAGGGGGCTCCCCGGTCAGGTCCAACAGATTCTTTTTTGAGCTAGGTTGGTTCGAGCTACCAGATTTTTCTGCGATGCTACAGTTCCAATGGACGAGACTGATGTCGCTCGCCGCTGGTCGTGACATTGTCGACTGGTGGAAGCACATGGCCGGGGGTTTGCGGCGTTACTTAAGGGGCTGGAGCGCAAACATGGGCAGGGATGCCCGTACCCGCAAGTCTAACCTGCTTAGCCAGATTAAGCTCCTGGACGAGAAGGCAGACGGGGTAGGTCTAGACGAGGAGGAATGGGCCTTCCGGTACCACTTGGAGGATCAGCTCCTGGACATCTATCGTATCGAGGAGGAGTATTGGCGGCAACGGGGTAGAGTGAGGTGGGCTTTGCAAGGGGACGCAAACACCGCCTACTTCCATGCCGTGGCTAATGGTAAACGCAGACGGTGCAACATCACGACCCTTATCTCCCCGTCGGGTCCTATCAGCGACCCGCAGCTTATTCAGGAACACGTATACGACTTCTATCGGGACCTCCTGGGGTCAGCCGCCCCACGACACCTAGGCCTCCTTCCTTCCATCTGGCCAGCTGAGAATCGGGTTCTCGAGTCGGAAAATGAGAAGCTCCTTTTGACCTTCTCTGAGGCAGAGCTGGAGGCAATCGTCAACGACATGAAAACCAACACCGCGCCAGGCCCGGACGGGTATCCGGTGGCCTTCTTCAAACGGTGCTGGCCTCTCTGCAAGCTGGGAGTCTTACACATCCTCAATGACTTCATGCTTGGCCGGGTGGACGTTTCACGCCTTAACTTTGGTATCATCTCGCTGATCCCGAAGGTCCAGGGAGCCGATATGATCACTCAGTTCAGACCTATCGCGCTGATCAACGTCATCTTCAAGATCGTGGCCAAGGCCATTGCCGCTAGACTAGACCCGGTAGCAAACAGGATCATCAGCCAGACACAGACGGCATTCCTTAAGGGAAGGTTTATTCTTGACGGGGCCTTAGCCTTACATGAGATTGTCCACGAGTTGAGAGTTAAGAAGCTTGGGGGGGTTCTCCTCAAGCTGGACTTCGAAAAGGCTTATGATCGGGTAAACTGGTCTTTTCTGCTCGAGGTCTTACGTCGAAAAGGGTTCGACGCAGGCTTCATTCACCGTATTGAGCAGCTGGTCTCGGGAGGCCAGACTGCTATCTCTATTAACGGACAGGTGGGCCCTTATTTCCGCAATAAACGAGGAGTGCGTCAAGGGGACCCACTCTCTCCACTTCTTTTCAACTTCATCGCCGAGGCCCTTTCGGCTATTCTCTCTGCGGCCTGTGCGTCAGGCCATATCTCAGGAGTGGTTCCACACCTTGTCCCCGGAGGCATCTCGCATCTCCAGTACGCGGACGACACCATTATTCTGATCCAGAACGACGACCTCTCAATTACGAATCTCAAGTTTCTCTTGCTCTGCTTTGAGGACATGTCCGGGCTGAGGATTAACTTCCAAAAGTCCGAGGTCTTTGTTCTCGATCAGACGACGTCTGAACAGACCCGCGTCGCCAACATGTTGAACTGCAAACTCGGCACCTTCCCGTTTCTCTACTTGGGTTTACCCATCTCGGACAGGAAGCTTACCATTGAGCAGTGGCACTTCCTCATTAATAAACTGGGCGCCAGGGTCGAGGTCTGGATGGGTAAACTGCTCTCCTCGGGTGGACGGCTGATACTATCCAATGCCTGCCTTGACGCGCTCCCTACGTACGCTATGGGCATGTTCTTGCTCCAGGATGGGATCCATGAGAAGTTTGACTCCATCCGTGCCAGGTTCTTTTGGGAAGGCGCGGGCCCTAAACGGAAGTGCCACCTAGTTAACTGGCCCGCGGTCTGCCGCCCAAAGGAGTGTGGGGGCCTGGGTCTCACTAACACAAAACTGATGAACAAAGCTCTCCTCCTCAAGTGGATCTCGCGGCTCTTTCACACAGATTCCTCAATCTGGCACCGGCTGATCAGTGCCAAATACCCGGAGGCGAGCAACATCTTTGCTGCTGACCCCAGGGGGGGCTCACAATTCTGGAACAGCCTACACAAAATTAAACATCTCTTCAAGCTGGGATCGAAGTACTCGGTTCAGAACGGGGCCCGCACTATGTTTTGGTGCGACTGGTGGAGCGGGGAGGGCCCACTGCGGGCCCGGTTCCCGCTGCTTTTCGCTTGCTGCGAGCTCCCTTCCATCTCGGTAGCGGCCGCTTTTGAGGAGAACGGGCTACGCTTTCGCCGTTCATTCTCACCGGCCGCCCTCTCGGAGTGGGAGGCGCTGGTTACGGAGCTGGCTGATGTAGGTTTGACAACTGACCAGGATTCCATCTCCTGGTCCCTCGAGCAATCAGGACGATTCTCGGTGGCCTCAATGTACAAAAAACTCTCTCAAGGGGCTTCTGTTGCAGTGTGCAAAGAAATGTGGGAGGCCAAGCTACCTCTCAAAGTTAAAATCTTCCTGTGGCAAATTGCGCTCGATAGACTACCCACGCGAGAGAGACTGTTTGGCCACCTGGGCGCAGCTAGAGAGGGCTGTGCGCTGTGCGGAACCAAGGAAGACCCCGCCCATATTATTTTCCACTGTTCGCTAGCTAAGTTAGGTTGGAGTGCGATTCGTCAGCTGCTGGGGTGTGGCTGGTGTCCCGCCTCCTTCCCTCAGTTCTTCGCTATTCACAACTCGCTGCTGGGACAGCAGCGCCGCATCAGCTGGGTGCTGTTTGCGGCCCTTAGTTGGTCGTTGTGGCTAATTCGTAACAAACTTGCAATAGAAGCAATCGTGCCTAGACGCCCAGCTGACATTATTTTCAAAATGCTTCTATTTCTGCAGGCTTGGGCAAATCTCGCAAAGCCATGTGATAAGGACGCACTTCTTGAGATGACGGCGGGGCTGAAGACCATCTACCGCTCATTGGCGCCGGATCCATCTCCTTAGTCGCTCTCCGGTTTGTTGTGGGGAGGCCGGCCCCTTGCTATTTCCTTTATTTGCGGCTAAGCTGTAGGCCTCAGCATGTAAAACCTTAAGTTGCGTGAACTGCTTGCTTTATTAAGTTAAAGTAGGGCATAATAAAGTTGCCTGGTTTCTAAAAAGAAGGAAAGAACCGAGAAAGGTAAGCAAAATGCTGAGAGGATTCTTGGGATTTTTCCTTCGACAAGATGGTCGACGGCGACGCGGTACTGGCGGAAGGTCGACGGCGTGCGCAACGAGCCCGCGCTCGCGGCCCTTCCTCCACCAGACTGGTGCCCGGTAAATGGTTGGGGCTTCTGCGTCTCCTATCTCCGACTCCGACGCATGAAGCGATGGACGTCGCGACCGCTTCACTGCACCGCGCGCGAGCCTCCTTCACCAGGACCACCATCTATCCCCCGCCGTCGCTTCATCGTACCGTGAGCCGCACCGCTGGGCAGCCGTGCCGGCCGGAGCCACGCAGCTTTTGGGCTGGACAATGGCCACTCGAATGGCGTCCTGGCACGGGGGCATCTTCCCGGTGGATCCTCTTCCGAGGAGGAGGCCGGCACTCGTCGTTGAGACGACCGCTGCCGGCGGAGGATGGTGACGGTGCCGGATTAAACCACCGCTGCAAAGGGGATCGGGGCTAGGTGGTTTCGATCTGGATTTGGGGGCGGTTGGTCAATGCGACGATGGGTCGCCACCCTTATCCTGTTATCCATCGAACGGATGGATTAGTAACGGACCAGCCCAGGCTGCGTCAAAATACAGGCTCGGACCAAAGGTCCATGCTTTGTACGAGCTGAAAAAAAAAATGAAAAAAAAAAACGAAAAGAAAAACGTGGTGGCCTGAGCCACGATAGTGTGCTGCCAAGTTTGCTTGCCATTTTTTTTTTCGTATTCTTTTCTGATTAGCTACGGCTTTGTCTCAAATTTATGCCAACATTTGTATGAGTGCAATTTTAATTGCCGGATGTTGACGAATGCTTGAAAATAATGTCTTCTTTCCATTTTTGCATAACTTTGTTCACAACTAAAGGTCTACGCCATAATATGGTGATTACCTAGAGTGTGTGTTTATCAACACTAGGTTGTGCAAAGTAACACGAGGGAATGTCTACACTACAAAGTAGTGATTACTCCCATGTGTTCAGAGCAAAAAGCGAAAGCACACGGGTTATGGCATGAAGATAACCATAGGAGTGAGGTGTACATCACTTATGGAAATTACCTCCACCGTGTTCTACAAAACGAAGATCTACACCATGTTATGGTGATATCTTTTTGTGGAAAGTCATATTTTGGGTCGTATAGGGTTCTCCTAGACTTTTACATTTTGAATCAAGCATGTTCTTACACACACAATTAATTTACTATCAAGTAAATTAATGTGCATGATATTTCATGCAGGATATGAGTGACATATCTAAGAAAGAATTTGCTGAGCTTGCCATTGATGGCAGAAATTACCTGACATGGGCCATAGTCACACCTGCTCAGGGTGCTCCTGCTATACCAGATGCGGCAAAATATGCTGCTTTGCACTTCATCCGACACCACCTTGACCCTACTCTGAAAGAAGAGTACATGATGGAGGAAAATCCTAAGAATCTTTGGGACTCCTTAAAGGAACGTTACGATCAACAAAGGTCGGTGATGTTGCCTGAAGCGCAAAGAGAATGGGCACTAATCCGTTTTCAGGATTTTAAGTCTGTTGCGGCATACAATTCCGTTGTGCATCAAATCAACTCCAAGTTGAGATTCTGCAATAGTGCAGTTTTGGATGCGGATCTCATTGAAAAGACGCTCTCCACTTTTAATCCTAATATGAGGATACTTGCTGAACAACATCGTCAGCAGAAATATACGAAGTATTCTGAGTTGATTTATGCGCTTCTTCAGGCAGAAAAGCATAGTGAAATTCTTGATAAGAATAATCTATCCCGTCCAACTGGGACACTGCCACTTCCGGAAACACATTTCAATTCTCAGAATACTCGTAAATCTCGTGGTTTGAAAAAGAACTACGGGAAGTTTAAAGAAAAGTGGAGACGTGATGAGAACCAGAATAGCAATAGAGTTCAAAAGAGCAAGAATCATTTCAAGAAAAATGATAAAGGTAGCACCTCTCAGGGTTGCTACAGGTGTGGTTGTACTACTCATCTTGCAAGGAAGTGTACAACTTCGAAGCATTTGGTGACGTTGTATCAACAGTCAATTAAGGGCAAGAAGACTCAAGGGAACCAGTTTGAAGCTCACTTCACTGGTCCGATGATCGAGAGTTCCCAAGGCGTTCATGAGAACATGGAGAACCAGGATCTGGCTCAGCAGAAGGAAGGACCTTCACTTCATGTTGAAGACATGCTTGTGGATTTCACTTCTACTAGTGACATATATGGAGATCAACTTTGAATATGTTGATTATGTCATAAGTATTGTGATAATGTTCTTAGATATATTGTGTGTTGTAAAATTATTATGTCATAAGACATATGGTATTGTAATAACTATGTGAGCGAACATAATGTATTATAATATGTAAGCAGACATGCATATTATGTAATGTATGTGTTATTTCTATATGAGTTGAGATATATGATAAATTTTATTCTTTTACTCTATAGAAATCTTCAAGGAACATTCCAATGGAGGAGGAAATTTGTTTAGTGGATAGTGGTTCCACCAACACAATATTACGGGAAGTGAAATACTTCCAAACTCTCAAGAAAAGTAAAGGGACTGTCATGACAATTGGTGGTCGTGACACGGTAATTGTTGGTTCTGGTCAGGCCATATTTACACTCCCAAATGGTACAAAACTTGTAATCCAGGAGGCATTATTGTATCCGGATTCGACCCGTACCTTGCTGAGTTTTAAGGATATCCGTATGAATGGCTACCACATTGAAACTCATGAAGAGAATGTGGTTGAAAGCCTACTCATAAGTCAGCAAAAGGGAACTGAAAAGGAAATCCTTGAGAGACTTCCTGCTCTATCTTCTGGACTGTATTACACATACATAAAGCCAGAGCCACATTTGGCGTATAAAATAATTTTTCAGAATCTTGACAAGTTCAAGATATGGCATGATCGCCTGGGCCATCCTGGTATGGGGATGATGAGAAAAATTATTGATGATTCAATTGGACACAAAATAACGGTTAATAATTTCCCCAAATCTTCGGATTTCATTTGCACGGCATGTGCAACTGGGAAGTTAATCACAAGACCTTCATATGTGAAGATCAAGAGTGAGCCACTTACTTTTCTTGAACGCATTCAAGGAGATATTTGTGGTCCGATTCAACCGTTATCGGGACCATTTCGATATTTTATGGTGCTTATTGATGCATCCACAAGATGGTCCAATGTGTGTCTTATATCAACAAGGAACCATGCTTTTGCAAAGCTGATCACTCAAATCATAAAACTGAGAGCAAATCATCCTGAACATAGGATTAAATCCATCAGAATGGATAATGCTGCTGAATTTAGTTCACGAGCATTCAATGATTACTGCCTAGCTTTGGGCATAACTGTGGAGCATTATGTACCGTATGTACACACACAAAATGGTCTTGCAGAATCACTTATCAAGAGGATTAAATTGATAGCAAGACCACTCCTACAGAATTGTAATTTACCAACATCTTGTTGGGGACATGCGGTGTTACATGTCGCAGAATTGATACAAATTCGACCAACTGCATATCATACAGCCTCCCCGTTGCAGTTAGTGCGTGGAAATCAACCAAGCATTTCCCATCTTCGAAGATTCGGTTGCGCTGTGTACGTACCGATATCACCACCTCAGCATACATCGATGGGTCCACATAGAAAATTGGGGATCTATGTGGGGTACAATTCTCCGTCGATTATAAAGTACCTGGAGCCCCTAACAGGGGATCTATTTACAGCCCGGTACGCTGATTGTATCTTCGATGAGGACAATTTCCCGGCATTAGGGGGAGAAAAGAACCACAAAGAATGCCGAGAAATAGATTGGAATGTCCAAGGAATTCAGTCCTTAGATCCACGTACGAATGAGTCTGAACTGGAAGTTCAGAGGATTATAAATTTGCAAAATATTGCAAATAATTTGCCAGATGCATTTACTGACTATAAAGGTGTCACTAAATCTCATGTTCCTGCTATGAATGTTCCAGAGAGGGTTGAGGTAACTCAAAAGACCACTCAACCGCCCAAGAGGGGGAGAAAACTGGACAAAAGGGACAATGCTTCTCAAAAGCATCCGCGGGGAATGAGGAACCCTCAAACAGTAAATGTAGGTCAACCGCAAGTTGACATTCAACCTAGTGTTGAAAGACACCTGAAGGATGTTCATCATCCAGGGCCCAGCACAAATGTGCGCACAGAGATAGGTGCTGGGGCATCAGAATGCCTTGACTCGATTGTTGTGGGAAATCATGATGAGTCAGAAGGTATTGAAGAGATTTCCACAAACTATGTTGAATCAGGAGAATCATTCAACAGAAAGACTACTAATGTCGACATATTTTTCTCCTCAAAGATTGCAAAGGACCTGGCATTGGATCGTGAACCAAAGTCCATGGCAGAGTGTATGAAACGCTCAGACTGGTCCAAATGGAAGGTCGCAATAGAGGATGAATTGCGCTCGCTTGCCAAGAGAGGGGTATTTACTGCAGTAATACCTACTCCTAAGCATGTTTCCCCCGTGGGAGCGAAATGGGTTTTGTTCGTAAGAGGAACGAGAACAATGAGGTGGTGAGATACAAGGCGAGGCTGGTAGCACAAGGGTTTACACAGAAACCCGGCATCGATTACGATGAGACATATTCTCCTGTGATGAGTGGAATCACGTTCCGATACTTGATATCGCTGGCAGTGCAAATGAATTTGTATATCCAATTGATGGATGTGGTGACCACATATTTGTATGGGTCACTAGATACGGATATCTATATGAAAGTTCCAGAGGGACTAAAGATTCCGGATCCGAAGGCTAATCGCAACATGTATTGCGTGAAGCTACAGAAGTCTTTGTATGGCTTGAAGCAGTCGGGCAGAATGTGGTACAACCGACTGAGTGAGTTCCTTATGCAGAAAGGTTACTCGAACAATGATGATTGCCCATGTGTGTTTATCAAGAAATCTAGTGATGGATTTTGTATAATTTCTGTGTATGTTGATGACTTAAACATCATTGGAACTACACATGAAATACATGAGGCGAGCAATCATTTGAAGACGGAATTCGAGATGAAAGATTTGGGTAAAACTAAATTTTGTCTTGGTCTGCAACTTGAACATGTATCTTCTGGAATACTTGTTCATCAGTCTGCTTATATCGAAAAGATACTGGAGAAATTCAGTATGGATAAAGCATACCCATCTGAAACACCTATGGTTGTGAGATCTCTTGAAAGAGACAAAGACCCATTTAGGCCAAAAGATGACGATGAGGAGATATTGGGACCAGAGTTTCCATATCTCAGTGCTATTGGTGCACTAATGTATCTAGCAAACTGCACAAGAACTGACATATCCTTTGCAGTTAATTTGTTGGTTAGATATAGCGCATCGCCAACTAAAAGGCATTGGGCTGGTGTGAAGAATATTCTTAGATATCTTAAGGGTACCAAAGATCTTGGTTTGTTCTATCAGAAAAACCTAGAGAGAACCATGGTGGGGTATTGCGATGCTGGATACATGTCAGATCCCCATAATGCCAGATCGCAGACTGGTTTTGTCTTCTTAAATGGAGGCACAGCCTTCTCTTGGAAGTCGACAAAACAAACCTTAGTGGCTACATCCACTAACCATTCTGAGATAATTGCTTTGTACGAAGCATCACGTGAATGTGTATGGCTTCGAAGGATGATGAACTTTGTCCAAAGTTCAAGTGAGATCGGTTCACTGAAATCACCCACCATTATCTACGAGGATAATGCTGCTTGTATTGTACAAATGCAGACAGGTAATATTAAGAGCAATATTACAAAGCATATTGCTCCTAAACTATTTTATCCCCATGAACTACAAAAGAATGGGGAACTAAGTATCTTGCAAACGAAGTCGTGCGATAACCTCGCTGATTTGTTTACCAAGTCCTTACCAAGTTCTTTGTTCGAGAAATATGTGAAGGGAATTGGTATGAGGAGAATTCGTGACTTGCAAAATTCAGGGGGAGAAATCTCCTAGGTTTTAACCTGTTGAAGATCAAAAGATTTTCAGTATTGCACTCTTTTCCTTTGTGAGTTTTCCTTGAGGTTTCTCATGTAAGGTTTTTAATGAGGCAATAATTGTACAAGCATGGATGATATATGTCGATTTCTCCTTATTTTCCCACGAGGTTTTTAGAAGGAGTTTTTCATGGCATATGTGTATATATCTTCTCAATTTTTTCCCACAGGGTTTTTTGGAGAAGATGATTCTAAAGGATGATTAGTCACAAGGACAAGCAAGGATTAGGGGGAGTGTTAGGAGTTGATTAATATTGTAATTAAGGTTAATCCTTGTTGTAAACCGAACGTACGGGAACCACTCTAGGCAACCGTCGCGTCCACTCCTCGCAACCCCTCGAACAGACGCAACTCTTCCTCGCGTCTATTCCCCTTGTATAAATACTGTGATCATCAATGGAATAGAACGGTTGTTGCAATCATTCACTTTCAATCTCAATACGACGAACACAGGGGGCTGCATCCACTAGAAGCCACGTTGCCCAGGACAACCGACGGTAACACCAGGTCCTCGGGCACAACCGTCTTCTCCTCCCTTCAGCCAAATGCCCACGACGGGATGCTGCTGGTGCGTAACGCCATCCTCAAGTCGCCGGAGGAGTTCTGTGTGAACATCACAGAGGGGAGCCTTACCCTGGTGCAAGACGAGGATGTCCAAAATATTCTCCCGTACTTGATGGTCCGCAGTCCGCACTAATAATTCCGTGCTCGCATCTTCTATCTCGCTGTACCTAAATAATGTTGAAAACATTTACTCTCGGTTTTTCTTATTCGTGCAAAACATTTACTACTTTATAGTTCTGCTGTGTCTAAAATATTCCAGTTCATTCGACAATTGTATTGTTTGTCAATCCAATATATATACTCCGGTTGATTTTAGACTATTCCACCGGGGAGAAAGAGAAATTGTACTACTCCAGTTGTGTCTGAAACATTTACTACATTTGATCCAGTTGTGTCTGAAACATTTACTACATTTGCTCTCGGTTATCCATCCGGGAGAAAGAGAAAATATACTCGAGTTGATTTTAGGCTATTCCAAGTGCTGCAGTTCCATGATTTGTACGTGTATGTATTGCTTGATTTGGAATTTAAATATGAATTCTTTTTTGCAATTTCACACGGACAATCACTTTGAATCCTTTTCGGCACGACTTATATGTATTTTCTATATGATCATTCAATCGTAGTTTCACCCTTTTCTTAATCATTGATGGGCGCTTTATGCTTTCTGTGAGATCAAACCCCTGTAAACAAAAAAGGGCTTGTGCATCGTTTAATGCAAAGACTGAACCAAACTCCTTTTCAAAATATGATAGTAGGAGTTAAGATACTAAACCTGTAGTCCTGCTACGTTTTCCATGAGAGAAACTCGCTGCTCCGGTGGTCTGGTGGTGCCCTGTGGTATCCGTGTGCCTGTAACCAGTCCTATGGTCCAGGCAAGCATAATGTATATCATTGATCTACCTTTCCACTCCGATGAAACTGCACCAGAAGGGAACAAAAATAACCAAATGCCATTCTTGATTTATTATTGTATATCAAGAAACTGCACCGAAAGGGAAGAAAATTAGTTTTAGAAAATGACAATCAAACTTGTAGTTACGACGGTTCAAATTCAAATGTGACCATGGAGTCCTCCGCCATTAGGAAATGGTCAACTGAAAGCGAAGAATGTAACCCAATCTTCACTATTGATCCAATTCTTGTAAAAATAGCAAGCAAGCTAACTGGGGGCAAAACCTGCATTTTATTTCTACCTAGAATCTTAGGTAACATAGAGAAGCCAGCAATGCAAACATCAAGAAAATATGAAAAATATAAATTTGATGGTAACAAATAGGCAGGTCTGAATTTAACTAATTGACAATGAGAATAATGGGTCTTCAAATCTATGGCAAGAACTATCAGATAATAAAACTGATGGCATGACTATGGCTTCTAGTCATTAAGACATTTCCCGACACACCCTTAGTTAATCTACATAAAAATAATATGTAAACTAACAAAGTTAAGTGTGCCTCTATATGTTCGAATTATATATGAAAATAACATAAGGTCAAAATGAAATATCAAGCATCAACCAATTTCTGTAAAATCAACTAATTCTAGAAATATCATATATCAACATTTAATCCGAGACTTTGAATTTACCTGTTGTATCACCACATAAATATACAGTAAAAAAAATCATCCAATGGAACAAGGGTGCAGAGAAGGGAAATCAATCATGATTGAGTGTAAGCCTTTCTATGCACCTAGGGTTGAAAATGATAAGGAAACTTTCCAGTTGTTTCCGTAGAAAAAAGGAAACGAAGAACAAAATATAGAAACGAAAACGACATTTTGAGGAAACAAAATGGAAAAAGAATATTCTAAAAAGGAAATGACAAAGGAAACGATAACGCAGATTCCGACGTAAACGGAAACGAAACGGAATTTCTGTAAAAATAAATAAGGAAAGTTTCCGTATACACAACATATATGTTAGTCGCTTGATGTGATCATGTAAGTCCAAACGAGGCCTGGTTTCATGGCTAGTTAGGTCCATTAAGTCATTCATACTAAACCTAATTTATTTAATTACATACATGTAGTGTGCGATCACACGTCTAGATTAAACTTAATGTATGACACTTTATGTTAAATTGTCGTTTCTCGAGGTTGTGAACAATTATTTATCCATATTTTATACCGCTATTGTGTTCCGACAAATGTTCGCTTCTGTATCGTATCCGACCTGTTTCCGTGTCATATTCATTTCCAGGGATTCCGATTTCCTATTCGTTTCCGGGGTTTCCGATTTTGTTTCTGATTCCGACGAGAGAACAGGAAACGAAAATGATAATGCGTGTTTCCTTCCATTTTCAACCCTATATGCACCACATGCAGATTCGTAGCTTAATTAGGGGGCAAGTGTGCTGTTTATGGATCCACCACTATCTATGTGCAGAAATAGCTAGATTCATAATTTGTCTTTTGCATATAGGAAAAACATTGCATATGATCTCAGTGTGCCATCACAACTTCTATAAGATTGTACATGCATAAAATAACTATGTGATTATTGTTTCTACTTACCCTTAATTGACGATGCTTACTGAAATATCACAAATCAATGGAGATAAAAATACACTCCCTTGAAGCATTACATGATGAAAGCTGAGAGTTCCACACTTTCGTTGGCCGAGAGTGTTTCTTTGAGAGTCGCAAATGATCGAATTTGTTGTCTTCGAAGGGAAGAAGAAATAAAATGGGCACAAAGAGCTAAGGTTAAACATATTCAGGAGGGTGGTAATAACACTAAATATTTTCATCTGATAGCTAATGGTAAACATAGAAAGAAGATGATCTTTCAACTCGAGCAAGAGGAAGGAACCATAGTTGGGAGTGAAAATTTAAATACTTATATTACAGAAAGCTTTTTGGGGCTTCGTTGCCTAATGATATCTCTATGGATGAATCTATTATTCATGATATACCACACTTGTCACAAGAGGAGAATGATATTCTTACATCTGATTTCTTAGTGAAAGAAGTGTTTGAAGCCATTTCACAGATGGAACTGAATAAAGCTCCGGGACCGGATTGGTTTCCTGTTGAGTTTTATAAGACTTTTTGGGAAGTCATTAAGTATGATCTGATGGCTATGTTTGGTCAGTTGAAACAGGGTAATCTTCAGTTGTTTAAACTGAACTTTGGGGTAATTACCTTGCTTCCTAAAAAGGATAACGTGGTACCAATCCAACAATATAGGCCGAATTGCCTTCTCAATGTCAGTTTCAAGATTTTCACTAAGATGGGTACTAATCGTATTACCCAAATAGTGAAAAAGGTGGTTAGACCTCCTCAGTCTGCTTTTATGCCCGGGAGGCACATCTTAGAAGGGGTAGTTATTCTTCATGAGACTATTCATGAACTTAAGAATAAGAAATTGGATGGAGTTATTTTTTAAATTGACTTTGAAAGTCTTATGATAAAGTAAAATGGCCATTTCTCCAACAAGCTTTGCGTATGAAGGGATTTGCACAAGAATTGTGCAAGTTGATTATGCAATTTGTTCAAGGAGAAAGCGTCACGGTTCGTGTTAATGATGACATTGGTCATTATTTTCAAACGAAGAAAGGCCTTAGGCTGGGAGATCCCTTATCTCCAATTCTTTTTAATATAGTTGTAGACATGTTAGCCATTCTTATCGCCCGAGCGAAGGAGGATGGACAGATTGTGGTCTTATCCCTCACTTAGTGGAGGGGGGGCTATCTATTCTGAAGTATGCCGATGACACTATATTATTCTTGGAGCATGATCTCGAAAAGGTTGTTAATTTGAAATTGATCTTATGTATCTTTGAGCAATTGTCAGGTCTCAAAATCAATTTTCACAAGAGTGAGGTTTTTTGTTTTGGAAAGGCTAAGGAGGTAGAGAACCAGTACAAACAAATATTTGGTTGTGAGTCTGGTGCTTTACCTTTTAAATATTTGGGAATTCATATTCATCATATAAAACTTAGAAACTCTGAGTGGCATCCAGTTGAGTGTCGGTTTGAGGACAAACTTGGATGATGGAAAGGGAAACTTTTATCCTATGGGGATCGTTTAGTTCTTGTTAATTTAGTGTTAACAAGTCTACCTATGTTTATGTATCCTTTCTGGAGATTCCGAAAGGGGTCCGGAAAAGATTAGATTTCTATAGATCTCGATTTTTTTGGCAAAGTGATGAGAATACACGTAAATATAGACTTACAAAATGGAATATAATTTGCAGGCCTAAGGACCAGGGTGGGTTAGGGGTGGAAGTGCTAGAGTTAAAGAACAAATGTTTGCTAAGTAAGTGGTTATTTAAGCTTCTTAACGAGGAAGGTGTTTGGCAAGAATTGTTGCAAAATAAATACCTTCATAGCAAATCTTTGGCTCATGTGGAGGCTAAACCTACCGATTCACCCTTCTGGAAGGGTCCAATGAAAGTTAAGGGAGTTTTCTTTCGTAGATGCTCATTTAAAGTAGGTAATGGAGAAACAACTAGGTTTTGGGAAGATATCTGGCTTGGTTCATATCCATTAAAAGAGCAGTACCCTGCCCTTTATAACATTGTGCAAAAACATGTCTCGGTGCATGATGTGTTTCACAATGCTCCACCTCTAAACATTCGTTTTAGGAGGACCCTTATTGAGAATTTGTGGGATAATTGGTCTCATCTATGTTTACCTTTAATGAGTGTCTCTCTTAATACTGATCCTGATTGTTTTTATTGGAAATTGTCTCGAGATGGTGTCTTCTTAGTTAAGTCTATGTATGAAGATCTTATGAATGGTCATACTGTTTTTCTGAAATCTTATTTGTGGAAGTTGAAAATCCCTCTCAAAATTAAAATATTTATGTGGTTTTTAGACAAGAAAGTCTTGCTTACTAGGGATAATCTTGCTAAGAGAAATTAGAAAGGTGATACACATTGTTCCTTTTGTGGGAACGAGGAAACGATTGACCACTTATTTATCTCGTGCCCATTTGCTAAGCTTGTTTGGCGTGTAGTTTTTTATACCTACAATATAACCCCACCATCCAATGTTACCAATATGTTTGGTAATTGACTAAATGGTTTGGACAAAAAGACCAAAAATAGAATTCGTATAGGCGTCTCGGCTATTTGTTGGTCTTTGTGGAATTGAGGAATAATCTTGTTTTTAACACGAAGAAACACTTTCATGTCTTACAGGTCATTCATATGGCGGTGCATTGGATTCAGATATGGGCTTTCCTGCTTCCTTCGGACCAGAGAGAGCTTATTGTGGATGGATGCAAGCGACTGCTTGCGGTGGCACAAGATTTTTTCTCCCGACATACTTGGCAGCATATTAATAGACTCCTGTAGTGTTGTTTTTATACTTCTATGTATGTGGGAGGCTTGTCTCATTCTGAGGTCTTTTTAGACATGTAAACTTTTGAGATATTTTGGAAACTTAATAATTAATAAAGGTTGTGTGCATCACTCGATGCAGAGGCCGGGGTTCTCCCCATTTCTAAAAAAAATTATGAAAGAATACATTGAATATTCTTCTTCAACATGCACCTACGTACGTGTCATTATCTATTAAAAAGTGTTAATATAATTTAGAACTTGCAATGGAGAACAAAAGCAGAAACCCCAAAAAGCCGACTCACTACAAAATGCAACTAAATAACATAAGGCCATAAAAAACTACACTAGTGGAAAACATGCCTATAGCCCCGGTTGGTGCCGACCTTTCGCACCGGACGGCCAAACCGCTGCTAAAGGCCCCCCCTTTAGCCCCAGTCGCGTTACGAACCGGGGCTAATGGGTGCACCATGTGGGCGCTGCTCAGCGAGCGGGTCGGCCACCCTTTAGCCCCGGTCCATAATATAAACCGGGGCTAAAGGTTCGCACACGTGGCAGCTGTTTTGGGCTGTTTTTCTGCCACGACAGCATTTTCCGTTGTTTTTCTGCCGCGGCAGCGTTTTGCGTTGCGTTATTTTCTGTCGCATCAACGTTTTTGGGGTGTTTCTTCGGCCGCGGTAGAAGAATCTGGGAGGGATTTGTGTGCAAATGATATATATATATATATTATATTAGTTTCACAGTGACAACGTATATACAAATCATTAGATGGAACTAACTAAGATCCACTTATATACTAAGACTATCTAAATGGATGGAGATCATTGTCGATAATGGAATGCTCACTTTGGATTAATGACGTCCTTAACCAAAAATCTCGTCAATTCCTCTTGAATTGCTTCTAGGCGGTCATGCGGTAGAAGCTCTCTCCGCCTGTCGTGAATCGTTAAATTTTATACTCGTCCTCCGCTCATTCACGATGATCCTCATGTTCTCCATGACATAGAATCCACATAAGTTTGTTCCCGCTAGCTGCTGAGGGAACTTTACGAGAAATAGAATTCAAAAAAAAAATGCTCAAGCAATTAAAGAGATGCGTGAATCTAGAAAGTGCTACTTACATCGATTGTATCAACTAGCATATTAGTTTGCGAAAGACCGGCTTGGTTCTTCCTGAACCGCTTCCAAGACTTGTTCAGCAAAGAACAAAGGAATAAAGGGGTCATCGTACGATAATGATTGAACAAAAGAGGACGATATAGTGCGACAATGATTGAACTTACTTGTTGAGCACTGAAATCACAGAAACGTACTCCTTTTATGTTTTATTCATAGAGTCCATGAGATCAACTGCTCTGGTGTCAACGTGATTGTTGAGAAAAATAAAGTGGAAAATGCACACGTTTATATACACAGTCAGGCATAACTCATCAATTACACTTAACATGGAGTTAGCAAAATAGAAATATGCAGGAATATGCGGAAGAAAGTAACACTCACCCGTGTGTGCAAGGAAGTAATATTGCACTATAGTAAAATTGTTTCTCCAAAACATATGAATGTTATTCTCCATTTCACTGGGGTATTGCTTTAGCATTACATCATTTACGATATATGGGTCAATGAACCCAATGCCACCGCTTCCTTGACCTTCCTGAATCTTCAATCTGCATAATATATATCGTACAGTGAGGATAATAAGAAGCAATGATAGAACAAGCTGAGTTAGAGACTTAATTACAAAAATAAATTAATCACTGACAAACAATAGGTGCTGATGATCGATTTATCGAGACCGTCTATATTATAGAGGTAAAAAATATCTTCCAAATAAATAGAGATCGAGTCGTCATAGAACAATTGCTCCTATGTAACTTTGATCATGAGTGTATCCAGCCCTTGGTTTTAAGCTTTCATGTACCAGTGATGCAGTTGACGCTTATGTGTTGTTAGACGACCAAGCAGCTCAGTTCTGACGAGAGACTTCCCTGTTTCATATTTCCATGCTGTCTCGGCAACTTGGAAGGACCCATCGCGACCGCTTAGCAATTGTTCAACAGTGATACCACAAGATCTGGCAAACTTCCTAACTTCAGCGATATCAATTGGCTCCGAGGGTTTCTGTGCAGCGAGTAACACCTTGAGCGGGGAGACCGATTGTTTTTTCTGCTCCCCGAGCTGGGAATTGTGTTCCCCTTTTTCTTTGCTCTAGAATGACTCTTTGATAAACCACGCTCATGGTAATCTCTCAGATTTAGCTGAACTTGGGATGGCATGAGCAGCAGATCCTTAAAGTATTTCCGTACTGTCAGATCTATTGGCTCCTTTGGCGGCGAGACGGGTTTCTTCCCCCATATAGACATCTGACGTTTCGTGTCCGCAGCCACGCATGCAGCGGTCTGCTCGTCAGTCTTATCGTAAGGAAACACCTCTGGCGGCGGTTTGGGTTTCTTCTTCTGAGCAGATTTCTTCTTTGGTGAGGTACCACCCTTCTGCTTTTCCCCTCGGGAATTAGTGGGCGGAAGAATCGGCTGAGGCAACGGAGATCGAGGCGGACTCGAGCTGCTGAGGTCCATGCCGTCGAGGTGTGAACTGCCTCTCGGAGAAGGATTGGCTCTTGGAAAAGGAGGTGGAGGTGGTGGTGGTGGTGGTGGTGGTGGTGAACTGCCTCTCGGAGAAGGATTGGCTCTTGGAAAAGGAGGTGGAGGTGGTGGTGGTGGTGGTGGTGAACTGCCTCTCGGAGAAGGAGGTGTTGTAGGAAACAGTGGCTTTGGAAACACTATGTTTTTCTTCTTCCATGCTATGAAGCTATTGACGGCTTCTCCTAGTGTCTCTATCTCACCTAGGGGGGAGTCAAGCCGCAGTATGCATGTGATTTCTGGCACAACTGCTCCTATAGTCAAGGGCGACCGTTTTGGAAAATTCCAATGTCCCAAGAACCAGTACGAGGTCGATCAAATGAAAGCAGTATCATATGCTTTGGCTGTTGGAAGCTTACAGTATGCACAAGTGTGCACTCGCCCTGACTTAACTTTTATCACCGGGGTACTCGTTAGATATCAAGAAAAACTAGGCTCAGAGCACTAGAAAATGGTAAAGAAAGCATTGTGTTATGCGCAAGGCACCAAGGACCTCATGTTAACATACAGAAGATCTGATTTCCTAGAGATAAGAGGGTACTCAGATGCAGATTTTGCGGGAGTCAAAGATGATAGAAAGTCCACGTCAGGATATGTTTTTACTCTCGCATGAGGAGCTATTTCATGGAGAAGCTCCAAACAGTCAATAGTTGCATCATCCACGATGTATGCAGAATTTATAGCATGTTATGAGGCCACGGGGCAGACGATATGGTTAAAGAAATTTATACTCGACTTGAAAGTGGTAGATTGCATTAGCAAACCACTAAAGATATACTGTGACAACCAGACCGCGGTATTCTATTCTCACAACAACAAGTCGAGTAATGCTACAAAGCCAACAGAAATGAAGTATTATGTTGTGAAGGATAAAATCCAGGATCAAACTATAAGTCTCGAGCATATAAGGACAAAATATATGCTTGAGCATCCGATAACGAAAGTCTTACCACCCAATGTGTTCAAGGAACACTTAGCCGGCATGGGTTTAAGGGGAAGCCTATGATTCCTAGATCAAGAGAGCCTCGAAAAGGGATAGTATTTGTTTCAAAACAGAAAGGTATATTATGCCTGTCTGATTCTATCGGCAATTGAGTTGTGACGATGAAACATGCTCTATGTATCAATATATGATGAAACGAGTAAAAGTAAAAGGTACAAACCTAAAGGTAAAAATTGAGATCAAGGGGGAGAATGTTAGATTGATCTCTCTCCCGATTGACTCAACAACCAACTCGCCCCCCCCCCCCCGGCCGGTCAACCGCGCCCTAATCGGGGGCGCCCAAGCGTTCTCTGGTTGGTGGCCCCCTGTCGCATGCGCTATAAAGAAAGGTGGGGGGGCGGCGGCACGCGGTACGAGGTTCACCATGTTGCCAACCCCCCACCGAAACCCTAACCCGGTCTAGGTTAAGCGCAGAGCGACGGGAAGCTCCATCACCGTCACCTCCGCCGCCACCATGTCTACTTCCACTATGTCTTCCTCGAAGGGAAGCGAAGGTCTTGTCTCCTCTCTCCCTGCCCTTTCTCCATCTCGTTTTCTCTCTCTCGATTACATTCACATAGGCAAATAGAGCAACCACCGATGATCATCTAGTCTATCTAGATCAAATGGGTACAACACTAAGTCTTCATTTCGGATTGGAGTCTGTGCTTCCCTTTGGACAATTTGGAATTCCCGTAATGATGTTATTTTTAACAATGTAAGAGCGGGTAATTTTTACAGATTGTTCATCAGGCTACATACTGGATTCACATATGGTCTCACCTTCTTCCGGAGGACTATCGAGGACGTTTGGACTCTGGTTGCACTCGGTTAATGACTGATGTGTAGTGTTGTTTTATCATCTTTATTTCTATGGTTGATTCATATGGCCACACTGTGATCCCTAAATTTTATTTAGTGGGAGTGTTATCAACACTTCATACATTTTTTTTATTAATGGAAAAGTGTTGTGTGCATCATCTCATGATAGAGGACATGTATACCCCATTTCCAAAAAAAAATACTAAAGGATGGGAGACAAGGTTAACACGGAAATAAAATTATCGACCAAACCGACATATATAATTGTTCCAAGGTAAAATAATAGTTTTACATCAACCAATAATCCCAGCAGCTGACAATCTGACCAAAATACCACTGTATCTGTATGCCATTGGCTCTTCAATCTGACACATATTTTAAGCTAGATATGCATCTCAACGTCATCGTGAGACAGCATTCCCATCATTTCATGGAGAGCAGGAAACTTGTCACTGCGGAGGGTCAGGCTTGGGAGGAAGATGGTGCGGGCGCCCATGTCGCGCAGCTCGGTAATGCTCCTATTTCCGACATTCACCTGGAACACGTCCATCTCACCGTGATTGTGGGCGTACAAGCCACACACCAGGAGCATCCCGTCATCGGTGTCATCGAGCGACGGGACGAGGTAGAATCTGACGTTGCCCAAGCCGCCGACCCTGTGGCGACCGTCCTGCAGCCTCGCAACGTACTCCAGGCGAGGCCTCGGGCCGAGCACCACCTTGAGCACGTCCCCGGTGCGCTTGGGTACGTAGAAGCTGCCGCCCACTGTGAGGCCGCCCTCGAACATCGGTACCTCACCCTGCTCGATACCCGCGTCGACAAGGCGCCAGGAAATGCCACCGGGCTTGGCGCAGCGGATGCATGCCAGGTTCCCGACCGTCATGCAGATCACCACGGTGAGGTCCTCGCCGCCGTCGCTGACGATCCCGGCGCCGGTGACAGCCACGTTGACGAATTGGTCGTCAGGGTGGAAGTAGACGAAGAGGTAGGGCAGGTCAGCGACGGCCATGGTCATGGGGTTCAGCAGGCGCATTTGGCGCGTGGTCTTGTTCTCTAAGACCAGGCATCCATCGGCGCTGGCGACGACGCGACCATACTCCGGCGGGATCTGGACCTTGAGAGAGGCGCCTGTGAGAACGTTCACGAACCTGGATTTCTCGCCCAACATGTTGCCTCGGAGCATCTGCCAGTTCCGTGGGAAGAAGCGTGGCTCCAGGAGATTGCTGGCTGCGTCAGCGGTGGTGCTCCTCCAAGGATTGCAGACAGCTCTCAGACGGATATACTCTGTCACGTCCGACCGCAGAAGATTATTGGCCACCTCGCGCACGAGTTCAGGGAGAAGGTTCTCCCAGTCCTTTGGATTCGTGCTGAAGCAATATCACTGGTGGAGAACAGGCCAGTAGCACCGGTTTGTAAGGGCCTTTGGACTCGGATACAAAACCGGTGCTACGTATCCGGGACTAAAGCCCCCCCCCCCCTTTAGAACCGGTCAGTCACCAACCGGTTCTAAAGGCCTCCACGTGGGCGCCGAAGAGAGCGCGCAGGCGGAGGACCTTTAGAACCGGTTGGTAATACCAACCGGTCCTAAAGTTTTTTTTTTCTTTTTTCTTTTCAGGGTTTCCAATTCCGTATTTAGGGTTTAGGGTTTAGGGCGTGTTCCGTATCTTCAGGGTTTCCGTTTACGTGTTTCCGTTTCTGTTTGCGGTTAAATGTTGATGCACCAAATAGTAGTACAATATATATATACATGTAACACGAAGTAATCGACCGATAATTACATAATCTGAGATTCGTTTTGAATAGTTGTATACTTGCATAGAGAAGGGAGCTGGCTATAATTGGTTCATAGGATGGAAAAATTCTCCGTCTTCTGCTATGACTTGCGTGAGAAGAAATCCTGCCAATTCCTCTGCAATAGCCTTGCAACGGTCGATTGGTTTGAGCTGCGCCCGCTTTCGTGCCATCTTGAAAAGAAGTAGATGAAAACAATTAAGTTATGAACAAAACTAAACATAATTAATGGCAACATAAATAAAGTTGTGAAGATCCGGTTACGTACCTCTAGAGTTCTGGTAGTACGGGATTTCTCATTGATCCTCCTGTGAATGAACTCGCAGACGTAGTATCCACAATAATCAGTTCCCTGTGGTTGTTGCGGGACTTTCTATATACGAGAAACATAATTCAGTCAAATTAATAATAATCAAGAGAATGGTAATGGTATTTAAATCAGGGTACGTAGTACTACTTACTGTGTTAATCTGAAAGTTGAGCTTGTCTGCCCATGTACCGGGTTCTTCCTTGATGAACATTTGCCAAACCCTGGGCGACAAAAGAAAAATGAATAGAAGAGTTAATTATTACTTACTTGATATCAGGGAATGAACGAAAAAGAGGCCGATGAACGAAAGAGGCTGATATATATATATACTTTTGAAGCATCTGACGCGCGCTCTTCCATCTGTCAGCGCCCCAGTTTAACGAGTCCCAGACTTCAACTTGTCCTCTATCGATTCTAATGATGAACAATATGAAGTGGCCGCTGCGCACGTGTACACACGCAGTCATGCATACTCATCAATTACACTTAACATCAGGTAAGCAAAATGGAATGTCTACAAGACAGTAACACTCACCTGAATGCGTAGGGCCAAAGTATTTCTTTTTTGGTATTTTGTCGCTTCAAAAACCTTAGCAAATCATCCGGTGTAGTCTTGTTGAACGTTTCTACTGTGGTTTGATGATACGAATACGGGTCAATGAACCCAAAGTCCCAGATTCCTGCCAGTCTGCATTCACGAATCTTCATTCTGCATAGTAGCGTACAAAAAGAATGTCGTCAGTGATAATTATACGGGCAACGAACGCGAGCTTAACTAAATAATTAAATTACACAAATAAATCACTTACAAACAGTAGCAGCTGAGGATAGACTTGTCGAGGGCACGTTGATTGTACATCTGGAAGAAATCATCGAACCCAAGCTCGACACCGTAATCTCCGAAGTAGTGTTGATCCTGAATTTGAGCCATGATACAGTCTCTCTCCTGCCTTGCGGCCTCCAAGTACCAATCATGTAAACTCCGTAATTGGGTTGTTAGAGCAGTAGGATCTTCGACCAGAGGGTGCCCGGGCTTGTATTTATATACCACATCAGCAATAGCGTAACCCACGTCGCCCATGCGTGGACAGGACACTGAAGCCGCGTCAGATAAGACCTTGAGCGGGCCAACTGATTGTGCTTCTTGTTGTCCGAGCTGGGGAACTTGTTTCCCGCATTTCGTCTGCTCCGCCTGCTTCATCTGTGCGGCGTGCTTCTTTTCAATATACTGTTCATAGTCTGAAAGGGGCGGCGGTGGCGGCGGTGCAGGATAATATAAGTTGTCGATGGTCCGCTCAATTTTCCACTTTGGGATGTCCTTCAGAGTTTCCTTCCAGACGTCTGGAGGGGGCTTCTGGGGAAACTGTGCGAACCATGCCTTGGTTTTGGATGCCACTGCATTGGTTAGTTCCTCCTCAGTCATCAAGCCTGGTAACTTCGGGGGAGTCTTGACTTTCTTGGATTTCCTTGGTCTCTTCTTGGGAGGAGTCCCGTTTCTTCTGAACTGCAGCTTCCGCTTTGTCGTACCCGTAGTGGGCGCATCCGTCGGCTCACGGGAGTGCACGGGCGATGGACCCTCGGCCTCGGGCTCGGGCCAATCTTCGTTGTGGGGTGGACTTGGAGGTTCGTTGGGGGGTGGACTTGGAGGTCGTGCATTCTCTGTACGAATGTGAAAAAACTATTAAAAATAAGATAACATGTGGTGCAACATTCAGTAATGGATGGAGGTATGGTGCATTCGTACCTGGAGGAGTCGGTGGCCTTGGCGCCGAGTTAGGGAACACGATGTGTTTCTTATTCCACAAGATGATACCAAGCTCCATTTCTCCCAGTGTCTTCTCGCCCTCACCTCCAGGAATACTGAGCTCAATTGAATGGCATCCCGGCGTAATTGTTGACAACCCGACACGGGCATGGGATGCTGGAATCTGACCACCATGGTAGGTTGCTCCAGGTTGATTCGGTAAAGCATAGCCTGACGCCACCCTGAAGGATATGTTCCCCATTGGCATATGTATCTCACAGTTTGTCTTCTCCGTGATATCATCCACGGGGTAGTGAGGCGCCGACGGTTCGACTGCACGACCGTCTTCTAGCTGTAGGTGCGTGGAACCCACGCTGCTTCTATGCTGAGATGGGACGGCATGATCGTCTTCTATTTGCAGATCAGGTGCAGGACGATGTTCTACCTCCTCTTCAGTGTCAGGTAGAGGGTGTCCCCCTTTCTTCAAGAGAAAATCCACCTTTTCTTCTAATGTCGATATCCGGTCACTCGTCTTTTTCTTGCTTCTATCACGGCTTCTGTAAGTGGCAATGTCCGCTGCAAACCCTTGGCTCCACGGGGTATCCGCTCCAAAGCCTCGTGTTCGTCCCCACTTTTCGGGGTTCCCGAGTGCCCTCGTCAGCTCGTCGTTCTCTCTATCGGGAACAAAAGTTCCTTTTCGAACAGCTTCTATTGCCTTCTCTAGTTCTGCTACGACTGTTGTTATTTTTTCCGACCATGGTCCCTGAGCAACAATCATCCCAGTCTCAGCGTCCAACGTTGCCCCATGCGCGAACAACCAGAACTTGGACCTATCGGGCCAGTCATGTGTCTGTGGAATGATACCTCTTTTCACAAGCGCATTTTCATAGCTTCGCCACCTAGGCAGGGCAGTCATGTAGCCACCTGACCCCAAAATATGGTGATATTTCTTCTTCTTCGCATTCTCCGAATTTTTGGCCGATCGGGATGCAAAGACACCCGATTTCTTGTACGCCTTAAAATCATCCCAAGCGTCTCTTATCTTCACTAGGTTCCCAGTGAAAACTGGATCTTCTTTCTGATATTTCTTCCACAGTTCTTTCTTCCACCTCTGGAATTGTGTGGCCATCTTCTTCAAAGCCCACTTCTCGACTTTCTTCTTCTTATCTTCCGCTACGCTGAAATTTTGCCACAGCGTTTCGCAAAGAATTTTTTTCAATCTTTCATCGACATAACTAGCTCCAACGTTGGCCCCGGTCTTCGGCTTATTCCATTCTATTAAGTTGATCGGGACCAGGTCTCTTACAACAACTCCGCACTGATTTACGAATTTGCGATAAGTTTCTGGGGGCTGCAGTGGTTTGCCATCAGCAGCAACTGTATCAATCGAGAACCTTACGGTATCTTTCAACCTTGCGGCCGGGCCTCGTTTGGACTTTGTCTCAGTACTTGCGCTAGCTGTTCCGGAGGGCGCCTAAACGGGAAAATAATGATTCGTTAGTAAGTGCAAAACAAATTAATTGTTGCGTGAACAGTGACTTGAGATATACATTGGCAGAGTTTGTTCTGGAGGGCACTTCTTCATCCTCGACGTTGTCGTCGTCATCATCTACTACATCTTCTATATTCTGATCTCCGTCGCCGGAGTCGTTCAAAAATTGATTGCTAAACGCCTGTCCATCGTCGTCATCACGATATATGGCCGTTGCATTATCAAAAATCATCTGGCACACGTATCTTTCCTTCTCCGCCTCACCCATTCCGGCGAGCTGATCGGCGTGCTGATCATGTACAGGTTCTTGGGAATCCATAGCTCAACACCTGCTAGTAAAATTTATAAAATGAAGAACACTTAGCGAAATTTTCATCGGGCACTTGGCGAAATTATTTCATCGGACAGTAATAAAATAATAGTTCTGGACATATTAATGAAATAATAGTTCTGGTCACACCAAGAGTTATACATAGCTCGGGTTGATTTTTTTAACCCTAATACATCACGATCGAATAATATCACTTATACATAGTCTCGTGACATCTCTCAAAATAATTAACTCCGACCGGGTCCTAAGCCGCGGGGTGCTGAGTCACGGGTGCTACGCATCCATAGATAAGGAACCCTCCTAGGGTCATAGCTCACGTGGTAAGGAACCCTCCTAATAATCGACCAACTGCTGCTATACTGCCTATACTGCCTATCGAGCAAGTACATGTAGCGACGGACGTGCTCGTCCTCCTCCCTGATACGCTGTTGTACCACCTCCTCAGGGGCCGGCTCTCTCCGCACCGAGCGTGGCCCACGCGATGGCCACCAAAGAATATCCGGGTCGACCACGTCACCCGGATTTCTCACCAAGCCGTGTGCCCCGGTACTAAGGAGCTCCCAATGCCAGCCTGGCGGGGCCCAGTCCCGGACATCCCCCGGCGGGTCCAACAAAGACATGAACTAAAAACCTGCCCGGACTAAGTAAATATTCCATAACTTAGTAAAAAATAGTAAATTGAGAAATATAACAGAAATAAGATGAAAGTTAAACAGGAACAATATGGTAACTTAGTGAAAAATTTTAACTTACTGAAATTATATAGTTATTCTAACTTTCTGAAATTTTCTAACACTAACTTAGTGAAATTTTCTAACACAACATTCTAACAGAAAAATTCTAACACTAAACAAAATTGTAAAAACAAAATAAAGCACTAAAAAAAATCTAACACTAACTCTAAAAATTTCTAACACTAAATTCTAACACTAACACTAATAACTCTAAAAAAATCTAACACTAATTAAATCTAAAAATTTCTAACACTAACACTAACTCTAAAAACAATCTAACAGTAAACAATCTAACTAATAACTCTAAAAAAACTCTAACACTAAAACAAAATTGAAAAAAAAAAATTAAAACTTAATTACCGTACGTGGCCGGCGACGGGGCGACGGCGATCGAGGGGCGAGAGGCGGGGCGGCGGAGGCGGAGGCGAGACGGACGCGCGACGGAGGCGGACGGCGCGACGGCGCGACGGAGAGGCGGACGACGCGCGACGGAGGCGGACGGCGCGACGGCGCGACGGAGAGGCGGACGGACGGGGCCGCGCGGGGGATCGACGGCGACGGCGATGGACGCGGGGTCGCGCGGAGGCAGACGGCGACGGAGGCGCGGCGGACCGAGGACGCGGAGGCAGACGGCGACGGCGACGAGGCGGACGGACGGCGACGAGGCGGACCGCGCAGGGCTTCGCCGTAGCTAGGTAGAGGAGAAGACGCGCGAACGAAATGAGGCCAAAATTTCACAAGTCCTGGAGATATCGCCCCACTACAGGCCTTTAGCACCGGTTTGTGTTAGCAACCGGTGCGAAAGGGTCTTTAGCACCGGTTGCTAACACAAACCGGTGCTAAAGGACTGTAGTTGGGGCCACACCCAGACTGCGCGCCCACTACAGGCCTTTAGCACCGGTTTGTGTTAGCAACCGGTGCTAAAGGTCTTAATACAAACTGCTCGCCTCCCGCGCGCGGCGGTTTTATTGCTACAGTGCGCACCGGCCTGATCGCGAGTCTCTGTTTCTTCTCTTCTTCCTCTGTCTCTTCTTCTTCCTCTCTTGATCTTCCTCCACTAAGCACCATGGCTGAAGTTTCTAAGAGATATGATGTGCCCACACCATGCGGCAAAAGTCTCGACGTGTTCTACACCAACAACTGCGAGGAGCTCTCCGGTGCTATTGGGTATTTGACCAATCTGTATTTCTCCTCTCCCGAAGAACACCGGTTTTTCGGGCTTGATTTAGAGTATACGGCGGATAAACGGAATGTTGCAGTCATCCAGATTGCGTTCAAGGAGGCCGTTTTGGTCTTCCAATGGTCAAGGTAACGCACACGTACAATCTTGCATCTTCGATTTGTTTGTTGCATGTGAAGAATACATGTGTTGCCATATATCTAACACGTACACGTATCAAATTTTTGTTGTTGCAGTAGTTCAAAGCATTCTCCGGCACTTGTTGATTTTCTTGTCAACAAGGGGTATGACTTTTGCAGCGTTGACAACACGCAAGACCGTCCGAAGTTGATGCGCTTGGGTATTGTGATACCTGAAGATCACTACATTGATATTCAGGGTCTTATCCATTTGAACGGGCCAAAGACCGGTATGGCTCGCATGGCAAGTGCCTTCATCCACGAGGGCTACGGAACCATGAAGACTGATTTCCCCTCGAAGAATCACTGGTTGTGGGAGAAGAACCCACTGGACTGGACCAACATCACGTATGCAGCCATAGATGCATACGTCTCCTACGAGTTGTTCCGCTTCTACTCGACGGATCCATAGATGTTGTTTGTGTACCGCCTCTTGTGTTCGATATATGCATGTAATGGATATATTAGTATGTAATGGATATATTATCATGTAATGTATATATTATTATGTAATGGATATTATTTCTATATTAATTCCTAGCTAAACTATTTCTATATTATGTCAAACACACATTTCAAAACAGACAAACAAAAACACATCAAGAAAACAAAACAGAAAAACTACTGTTTCTGTATATGTGATCACTTACCCCAGGCGCACTTTACACAAAATGCGCCTGCGGTAAAGCTCTTATCCCAGGCGCATTTACTTACTGTGCGCCTGCGGTAAAGTTACCCTAGGCGCATTTTGCTGTTTATGCGCCTGTGGTAAGTTAGGGTGGGTAATGAGTAAGGCAACGAGAAGTGAGAGCGCAAGTGATACATCGAGCATATATATCGTGGATACATATATATAGATTGATTTAGCGAGATACCATACAGATTGATTTAGCGATTGCCGCAGTGTCGCCGGAATACAAATTCTTTTATTAAAAAGAGAAAACAGACGAACACTACTCCTCGCCATCGTCGTCGGGGAACTCGTCGGTGACCTCCTCCGGGTCATCATCGTCGCCGAACTCGTCGGTGACCTCCTCGTCATCATCGGAGGTGCATGATGGTATGTCCGAGATAGGCCCCCACCTCGGATCGTCGGAGGCCCAGACTTCGCCGGCGCGGTCGGCCCGACGAAGCTCTTGCAGCGCCCTCGTCCTCACCTCCCGAGCCGCATCTAACGCGAGGTGGCG
Source organism: Alopecurus myosuroides (assembly GCA_028641055.1). Classification (NCBI taxonomy): domain Eukaryota; kingdom Viridiplantae; phylum Streptophyta; class Magnoliopsida; order Poales; family Poaceae; genus Alopecurus; species Alopecurus myosuroides. The sequence goes on along the minus strand of CM054063.1, from coordinate 102,492,921 downwards.
TTCGAGGCGGCGCTCCGCCCGCTGACCCGCGCGTGTCTGCCAGAGCTCCTCGTCGGCGCTCTCCTCCCCCGGGTTGTTCCGGTAATAATCGCGGACGACGCGGTCTTCCCTGGCGTCGACTAGGCCCTGAAACGCGCGGTGGCGGAGGTGGAGGTGGTCGGCGGCAGTGATGATCTGTGGCTTCGTCGCCCTGGCCTCCGCTTCCCAGACTGTGTGGCAGTCGTTGAAGTTCATCAGCGACCGCGGGCGGTTGAGGCGCCAGGCCGCCGCGTCCCAGGCGCGTGCTGCCTCTGCCGCCGTCGCAAAGGTGCCGAGGGGGATGCGGTCGTCCCCCCAGCGGATATCTGCGCTGAACATTCCGTTCTGCCGTGCTCGGACGCCGCGGAAACCGGTGGTGCTGTTCCTCCTCGGAGGCATGGTGGAAGCGCGACGGTGCAGAGGGATGGAGAAGAAGCGCTCGAGGAGCGACAGTGGCTACTGGGTGCATATATAGGGTCCTGTGGCTCACAAAGTGTTGAGCTAGGGTTTTGATCCAACGGTTAAGAAACATCCCAACGGCTCACAACAGCTCGAAAGAAACACACCGTAGCCCTGATCGAACGGCTCACAACAGCTGGAAAGAAACACACCCCGGATCCAACGACTCACAAGCGGTTGAAACAAACACACGATCCGTGTGATTCTATCTGATTGGTCCAAACGAAACCCTAACCCATTTAGTCCCGGTTGGTGTCCCCAACCGGTACTAAAGGGACGATCCGTTTCTATTTTTCTTCTTGCCTTTCTTCTGATTGCGCCGTAACCATGGAACATCTTCATCATTTAACTGAATGCTAGGATCATCTTTGACTTTGAAGGGAGGAATTTCATCAAATTTAATGTAATCTGATCAATTACCCCAGGCGCACATTGCACACCATGCGCCTGTGGTATAGCTCTTAGCCCAGGCGCATATTCTGTCTATGCGCCTGCGGTAATGTTACCCCAGGCGCATATTGTAGTCTATGCGCCTGTGGTAAGTTAGGGTGGGTAATGAGTAAGGCAACGAGAAGTGAGAGCGCAAGTGATACATCGAGCATATATATCGTGGATACATATATATAGATTGATTTAGCGAGATACCATACATGTAGATTGATTTAGCGCGATTGGTATACTAGCCCGCTGGTACTTTGTTTCTCACTTTTAAAAAGTACATACATATATTGCGAGTATTTTCCTCTGTCAACCTTTCATCACAATCTTACGCTTGCCTTTCTTGGTTGATGTTGAATACGTGACTGCCATACCGTGACTTCTTCTGTCTGCCTCTGTGACAACCGGTCGTCACAATCTTACTCTTGCCTTTCTTGGTACCGGTTGCGGTTAACAACCGGTGCTAAAGGGTCTTTAGCACCGGTTGTTAACGGCAAACCGGTTGTTAACGGCAACCGGTGCGAAAGGGTCTTTAGCACCGGTTGTTAACGGCAACCGGTCCTAAAGGCCTGTACAGGGGGGCGCACATTTCTTTTTCTTCTTCTTTCTGTTTCCAAAGGGGGGTGTAGAACAAAACAAACGGTATCGCCATCATACAGCCCAACCGTGGCTACTGGGTGCATATATATATGCATACCAAATGCACGGCTGGACGTATGACGGCGAATCCGGATGTTTTGTATTTGCTCGATGAACTGAGTATATGATGTATCAAACCTTAAGGGGGGTGTGGAACAAAACAGACGGTATCGCCATCATACAGCCCGACCGTGGCTACTGGGTGCATATATGCATACCAAATGCACGGCCGGACGTATGATGGCGAATCCGGATGTTTTGTATTTGCTCGATGAACTGAGTATATGATGTATCAAACCTTAAAGGAGGGTGTAGAACAAAACAAACGGTATCGCCAGTATACAACCCCGCAGTGGCTACTGAGTGCATATATGCATACCAAATGCACCGCGGGGCGTATGCTGGCGAATCCGGATGTTTTGTATTTGGGAGATGAACTGAACGGTGTATGAAGCTGGGCTATATATAGGGTCCTCTGGCTCACAAAGTGTTGAGCTAGGGTTTTGATCCAACGGTTAAGAAACATCTCATCCAACAGCTCGAAAGAAACACACCGTAGCCCTGATCGAACGGCTCACAACAGCTGGAAAGAAACACACCCCGGATCCAACGACTCACAAGCGGTTGAAACAAACACACGATCCGTGTGATTCTATCTGATTGGTCCAAACGAAACCCTAACCCATTTAGTCCCGGTTGGTGTCCCCAACCGGTACTAAAGGGACGATCCGTTTCTATTTTTCTTCTTGCCTTTCTTCTGATTGCGCCGTAACCATGGAACATCTTCATCATTTAACTGAATGCTAGGATCATCTTTGACTTTGAAGGGAGGAATTTCATCAAATTTAATGTAATCTTCTGACATGTCTGTCTTGTCCTCGACTCCCACGATGTTTCTTTTCCCTGAAAGAACTATGTGGCGCCTTGGCTCATCGTCTGATGTATTCGTTTCTTTATCTTTTGTTTTTCTCGGTCTGCTAGACATGTCCTTCACATAGAAAACCTGAGCCACATCATTGGCTAGGACGAATTGATCATTGTCGTACCCAAGATTCTTCTGATCCACTGTTGTCATTCCGTACTTCGGGTCTACCTTCACGCCTGACAGGTTGAACCATTTGCACCAGAACAAAGGGACCTTAAAGGAAGGTCCGTAGTCAAGTTCCCATATCTGCTCTATGTAACCATAGTATGTGACCCTTTGCCCGTTGTCGTCTTTTGCATCAAACCGGACGCCACTGTTTTGGTTGGTGCTCTTTTTATCTTGTTCTGCCGTGTAAAATATGTTACCATTTATCTCGTATCCTTTAAAGGTCAATACAGTCGAAGATGGTTGCTTGGCCAACAAGTATAGCTCATCTTCAACAATGTTGTCATTAATCAGACGTCTTTGCAACCAACCTCCGAAAGTCTTCGCGTGTTCTTTAGCAATGAAATCTTCAGGTTGCTCCGGATATTCCGAGCGTAAAATATCCGTGTGTTCCTGGATATATGGAGCCGCCAAGCTGGAATTAACTAGAACTGTGTAGTGTGCTTGACTGAAAGATTGCTCGTCCATACATGTTGTTGATTTCTTTCCTAGCGTGCCTTTTCCACGCAGTCTCCCCTCATGGCGCGACTGAGGAACCCCGATCGGGTTCAGGTCAGGAATAAAGTCAACACAAAACTCAATGACCTCCTCTGTTCCATAGCCCTTGACCATGCTTCCTTCTGGTCTAGCACGGTTTCTAACATAATTCTTCAAGACTCCCATGAACCTCTCAAAGGGGAACATATTGTGTAAGAATACAGGACCGAGAACGGAAATCTCTTGGACTAGGTGAACTATGAGGTGCGTCATAATATTGAAAAAGGTTGGTGGGAACACCAACTCGAAGCTGACAAGACATTGGACCACGTCCTTCTGTAAACTTGGTAGAGTTGCTGGATCGATTGCCTTCTGAGAAATTGCGTTGAGGAATGCACATAGCTTCACAATGGGTACTCGCACGTTTTCTGGTAGAAGCCCCCTCAATGCAATCGGAAGTAACTGGGTCATGATCACGTGGCAGTCATGAGACTTAAGGTTTTGGAACTTTTTCTCTTCCAGGTTTAGTATTCCTTTTATGTTCGACGAGTAGCCAGACGGGACCTTGATACTACTCAGGACTTGGAAAAAGATCTCCTTCTCTTCCTTGGTAAGAGCGTAGCTGGCAGGACCTTTGAAATTCTCTGGATTCATCAGGTCGTCTCGTTCGTGCATACGTTGGTGGTGCAGCCGTGCTTTTGGTGTATCTCTTGACTTCTTCCCATGCACGCCCAATAAGTTTAGCAGGTTCACGCAAATATTTTTCGTCACGTGCATCACGTCGATCGCAGAGCGAACCTCTAGGAATTTCCAATAGGGTAGTTCCCAGAATATAGATTTCTTCTTCCACATGGCTACGTGGTTGTCGGCGTCATTTGGAACAGATTGTGCGCCAGGACCCTTTCCAAAGATTACTTTTATATCTTTGACCATGTCATATATATCAGTACCTTTAGGGAGGGTTGGCTTCCTCCGTGTATCTGCCTCGCCTTTGAAATGCTTTCCTTTCTTTCTTACGGGATGCCTGTCTGGAAGAAATCGACGATGCCCCGGGTACACATTCTTGCCTATATGTATACTTTCTGTCTCGCCTAAACAGTGTGTGCATGCGCTGTATCCCTTGTTTGACTGTCCTGAGATGTTACTAAGAGCGGGCCAATCATTGATGGTAACAAACAGCAACCCTCGTAGGTCAAATTCCTCTTGTTTGTACTCGTCCCACACACGTACACCTTCGTCAGCCCACAACTCTAAAAGTTCATCAACCAGTGGCCTCAGGTACACATCAATGTTGTTGCCGGGTTGCGACGGGCCTGGGATAAGCACTGGCATCATAATGAACTTACGCTTCATGCATAACCAAGGAGGAAGGTTATAGATACATAGAGTCACGGGCCAGGTGCTATGACTGCTACTCTGCTCCCCAAATGGATTCAGGCCATCTGTACTCAGACCAAACCTTAAGTTTCTTGCGTCACGTGCAAAGTCCTCGTACTTATCGTCGATGTTTCTCCACTGCGACCCATCAGCGGGGTGTCTCAGCATATCGTCTTCCTTACGGTCTTCTTTGTGCCATCGCAACAACTTGGCATGCTCTTTGTTTCGGAACAAACGTTTCAACCGTGGTATTATAGGAGCATGCCACATCACCTTGGCAGGAACCCTCTTCCTGGGGCGATCGTCGCCCTCAACATCACCAGGGTCATCTCGCCTGATCTTATACCGAAATGCACCGCATACCGGGCAGGCATTTAAATTCTCGTGCTGGCCGCGGTAGAGGATGCAGTCATTGATGCATGCATGTATCTTATGCACTTCCAATCCTAGAGGGCAGACAACCTTCTTTGCTTCGTATGTACTGCAGGGCAGCACGTTATTTCTTGGAAGCATCTTCTTCATTATTTTCAGCAGGTTTTCAAATCCCTTGTCAGATAATCCATTCTCTGCCTTCCATTGCAGCAATTCAAGGGTGGTGCCCAGTTTTTTCTGGCCATCTTCGCAAGTTGGGTACAACAATTTTTTGTGGTCTTCTAACATGCGCTCCAACTTCAACCTCTCGTTTTCACTTGCGCAGTTTATCTGTTCTTCACGAATGACCTGACTAAGATCATCATCAGACTCATCAACAATGTCCTCAAGTTCAGGCTCATCTTCCCCCATTTCAGTATCACCGTGTTCATCGAACATAGGATACTCATCATTATCCTCTTCTTCTTCATTGTCTTCCATTATAACCCCTCTTTCTCCGTGCTTGGTCCAACAAAAATAACTGGGCATGAAGCCTTCTTGCAACAGGTGGGTGTGTATGGTTCTTGAGCTAGGGAAATTCCTCTTATTCTGGCATTTTTTACATGGACAAAAAATAAATCCATTCTGCCTGTTTTTCTCAGCCACATTGAGAAAACTATGCATGCCATTAAGGAATTCGGGACGACGTCGATCACTGTACATCCATTGTCGGTTCATCTGCATTATATAAATTTATCAACAACCATTATGCTAAATCATCATGACTAAATTAGTTAATTAATACAAAAAGTTCATCACACGTTAATACCAAACTAGCGTATAGTGACCATATATACATATATAGTTCTCAGAAAAATACACACTGAAACCATCCATAAAAATTCTCTCTAATTAATGCATTTAAAAACAACAACAAATGCGATCAAAATCGCAACAAAGGTAACAATTGACCCGACGACATAATGATACCAAGCCTCTTTACTAATTGCATATTTCCTAATCTTTCTAATCTTCAGGCGCATTGCGTCCATCTCGCTCTTGTGACTATCGATGACACCGGCAAGAACCTTTTCCAAGGTCATCTTCTCTCTTTCAGTTTTTTCCAACCTTTCTTCAGTTTTTTTCAATCTTTCTTTCAAGCCAATATTTTCTTGTTCAACTAAGTATAACTTCTCAACAATAGGGTCGACTGGCATTTCCGGTTCCACTACCTCCTATATAAAAATATCTATGTCAAGTTGGTCGGCGTAAGTAATTGTCGTATAATCAGGAAATGAAAATATGTAGTGAAAAAAGATAATATACCACATCCGAATCATAGACTGGACGAGGGCCAACGGGGACGGATATCAAAACCATGGCTCTAGAAAATTATATACAAGTAAATACGTAAATCATACAAATCAAAATTTGTTTTGGTAAATAAAAACAATAGGCTCACCAAGGTTGTGTCGGTGATGGGGCGATTGACGGTAGTGAGTAAGGGGACAAGGCGCGCGACACTAAAAAAAGCACAAATCATAATTAATTTTGAGCTCAAATTGCATCAATTTGTATACATAACAAAATGAATAACAAATTCTAGCTTAGCTAGGCATTTCATCAAACACCTAGCTAGCACAACAAAAATGAAATGAGCAAGAAAACGAGCAAAACCTGCAATGCCGGAAGAGGGAACGTTGATGCTAACCGTAGAACCGATGGGTACCAACAATCTTGACAAATGGTGGAGAAAATGGGGATGGATTAGACCGCACAAGAGGAAGAAGAGAGCAAAAATGGAGTTGAGCTCGAGCTGGAAAAAATGAGCTGAGCTCGGGGTGGTATGTAGGGTTTAGGGGAGGGCTTTAGGACCGGTTTGTGTTACAAACCAGTTCTAAAGGTTATGACAGCGGGACCCGCAGTGGCTGCAAAAAATGAGAAAACCTGTAGAACCGGTTTGTGATACAACCCGGTTCTAAAGGTTCTGCCCCTGGGCCCCCCTCCCTGCAGCAAATGGCCCGCAAGTCCTTTAGGACCGGTTTGTGTTACAAACCGGTCCTAAAGGCCTTGCGGGCATTTTGCTGCATGGGTGGGGCCCAGGGACAGACCCTTCTGAACCGGTTTGTATCACATCCGGTTCCATTGGGCTTGGCTCAATGCCCTGTTTTCTACTAGTGTATATATATACACACGTTGAGCTTAACGATTCATGGCGTGGATACGTCTAGGAAAAATCACATAAACAAGGACGTACTGTAGTATACGCACATCTGATCTGAATGAAAAATATGCATCCACGAAAAAGATCTAATTGGTGGGAGTTAGTTAGTTGTATACTGACCTTTCTTGAGCTTCCACGACGCCAACCATGGCGAGGAGGGGCAGCCGGCGAACCTCAGCTTCAGCGGCGTCGAAGGTGGCGGCGGTGGCCAGCCCTGCTTGCTCCCGAACAGGTTCCATAGGATGGACAGGGTTTGGGAGACACGGCTGCCTTTGGAGAGGAATGGAAGGATTTATCCAGTGCTCATCTGGAAATTATGGAAGCAAAACGAGCAGCTTTATCGAGCGGAAATATAATGTGCGCAAACGCTGAAATGGGAAGGTGTTATAGCGGACAGATATCTGTGATGTTTCTGGTGATCTTTTTGGATTGGTGAACGTTGCGCAGCTGGTGTCCGCGTACGACCTATCAAAAGCTTGCCATTCCTGGCGTGCTCTTCGACTCTTCAGTACTTTTCAGACATTGCTCACATTTTCAGATTTCACACATCTGCGAAATTTCAAGAGTTCTATAAATAGGTTTGAAAAATAGTCTCAAACGAATGAAGGACCTGAGTCTCGACAAAGCCTTTTTTTTGTGGGGGTTTGAAATGTCCTTTCAACTATGCATGTATTACATTTTGTTGCACTTCTGCTTCTTCACATTACCTTTCCTTTCACCAACTAGCCAGCACATCCTCTCATGAAACATTTTTCGCAACTCCTAGTCTCGTAAACCACACTTTCAACCCTCATTGCGCAAAAAGCTACAATGGTGTCTTGGCCGCGCGATAAGACCCTCTCCCCCTCCCCCGCGCGACTGTCGCCCCCGTGGCGACGGCGCGTGTCCCACCCCTCCCCCGAGCTCGTCCCCCTCTCCTCTCTCCCCCTCGTCGTCGCCGCCGGCAGAGGCTGTCATGCCTTGCCCAGGTGGCGGCGGTATGCCCTTCCCTGTGTCGATTTGTGTGGAGGCGGTGCTCCCTCCCCGGGCGGCGATGCTCCCTAGGTGGAGGCGGCCCGGCTCCGGCCGGGAGGTGGCGCGTGGTGGCGGGGTTGGTGTGTACTGGTGGGTGGTCCCTGCGGCCTAGACCTAGGCCCATCGGGCCCTATTTTGGTCGCAGCGGGCCGGTCTACCTGTTACACATTCTGCAGGTGGAAGCGACGGTGAGGGTGCCAGGGGCAGTGGCGTCGCCGGCCGGCCTGCTGCAGCGCGGTGGCGAGCTTTATGGGCCCAGAATATGCTCGGCCGGAACCTATTAGGACTGGTGTGCCTCCGCGGGAGCTTTACAAGCCTGTTGGGCCTAGCCGGACCTGATGGGGACTGGTGTGCTCTGCGGCCGCGTCTGGTCGACTACCGTCCTCGACGGTGGAGGTAGTTCCCTCCCGCGCGGCTGCGGTATTGCTGTCCCCGGTGCAAGCCCGGTGACACCTTCTGGCGGGATGGGAATGGCATGGATGAGAGTGGGCTGCTTCCACACTCCATGGCCGCGCTCTCCGTCCGCAGAAGATTCTATGTGCCGACCCGCGCAGGGGACGTGCGCGAGCTGAAGCTCCGGCCGCGGCCTCACCTGGTGTACGTGGCTAGGCAGGAGCCTCGCCACATGTGTGCTAATGTTGGTGTGATCTCCTACCTTCAACCAAAGGTTGACGACACCGACGGCGGGATGCTGCTGGTGCGTATAGCTATCCTGAAGGCCGAACAGTAGTTATGTGTGAACATCACATAGGGGAGCCTTACCCTGGTGCAAGAGGAGGACGTCGAAAACATTCCCCCATACTTGACGTTCGGAAATGGAAAGGATTGCACATGCAAACCTAACCTAGTTCTTGTGCATAGGAACCAAAACATTTGGTCCGAGCGGATTGTTTATTCTTGTAGGTTTTGCACTGAAAGAGAGAGTCTAAAGGAAAAAATCCTATGTTTTCCTTTCCACCATTCATGTGAATCAACACATGAACAGTAGATTCTCTGAAAAATTTCCAAACCCTTTGATTTTCCTTCATATTTCCTCCAAATCAAAGGAGGCCTTAATAGTTCGGTGCTCTCATATTCTATCTCGCTATACCTGAATACTGTGCCAAAACAGACACAGTGTGTGTTGAAAACATTTGCTCTCGGTTTTTCTTATTCGTGCAAAATATTTACTCCTGTTGTGTCTAAAATATTCCAGTTGGTTAGACAATTGTATTGTTTCTCAACCAATATACTCCAGTTGAATTTAGGTTATTCCACCGGGGAGAAAGAGAAAATGTACTACATTCACTCCAGTTGTGTCTGAAACATTTACTACATTTGCTCTCGGTTATCCATCGGGGAGAAAGAGAAAATATACTCCAGTTGATTTTAGGCTATTCCAAGTGCTGCAGCTGATTATTCCATGTTTTTTCGCGTATATGTATTGCTTGATTTGGAATTTCCATATGATTTCCTTTTGCAATTTCATACGGACAATCACTTTGAATCCTTTTTGGCACGACTTTTGTATTTTTCATATGATCATTCAATCGTAGGTTCACCCTTTTTTTTATCATTGACGGAAACTTTATGCTTTATGTGAGATCAAAATTAACCTTTTAAACAAAAAGGACTTGTCCATCGGTAGATGCAAAGACGAGACAAGCTCCTTTCCAAAAATGAGAGAGGAGTTGAGACAATAAAACTGTAGTCCTGCTAATTTTTCTATGAGAGAAACTTGGTGCTCCGGTGGTCCTGTGATGTCTCCCTGTGGCATCCAGCCGCCTGCAACTACTCCTATGAAGAAAGCATGATGATTGGCTTGTGCTCGCCGATGTCTGGTAAGTGCCCGCCTCGAGTGGCCGGCTGGTAACCTCTAGGGGGAGACGGTTGACAGTAGCGGTCTGCCGAGGCAGCCGATTGCAGGCCGTGGTGGCCTGGCTGCCGGTTGTCGTTGTCACGGCAGCCGGTTTGGTGTGGCGTCTTGGGTGGTAGCCGGAATTGACGCTGCCGTCGCCTCGCGGCGGCACGTGGTGCGGATTTGGCGATGACGCCTGTCGGCCGGCGTGAATGGCCACAGCCGCCTGCTGGTTGGGGTCGCGTGCGTCCGGCTGGGCGGCGCCTTCCGATCTAGCCGCGGCAGCCAGACTAGGAGTTCTTGAGGTGGCCAGGCGGCTCTATGCCGCCTGCTGCTGGTTTGCACGATGAGGAGGTCCTGCAAGCGGCGCTGCTGGCGTAGCAGGTCTTTGTCTTGAAGGCCGGGTACTTCGGCCGCGGCGGCTTTCGCGGCCCTCATGTTCTTGGCGGGGTGCTGTAGACCGGCTGGCGGATGCAGGGTGGTACGGTCGGGGCGGCGGTAATCCCTAGCTCGTGCACGAGGTTGCCCCCGCGCTGGCGTACCACCCCCATGCGGCTGGGTTCAACTGGCACGGCACGGGAGTGAAGTTGTGGACGGCATTGAACTCGCGTACCTGGGACTCTACCCGGTGTTGGGTAGAGGCAACATTTCTGGCATTGTTGATGAGGCGCTAGCGCGCCTGCTCGAGCGCAGCGGCCACTTCCTCGGGGTCTGCATCCGAGTTGATGGGCGCGGCGAGGTCTTCGAGGACGGCCTCGACTGGACCGCGTGCAGCGGCGTTCCGGCTTCCCTCTGGGATCTCGTCCGGGTGGTGGGTGACCATGCATTCCGCATAGTCATGCGATCCGCTGCCGCCTTCGGCGTCCACCACGTCCTTGCAGAGGCGGTCGGAGCAGGCCTGTACCTTGGCGGGGAACTCGGGGACGACGGCGACGAAGACGCGGTGCTCGCCGAAGTGGACAACAGAGCCGTTGTCCGGAAGAGCGGGGCCCTCGATGGCTCCGGTGTTGTTGATCACGCAGTCAACGGTGCCGAAGGTCACCACGAGGCCGGTGACGACGCATCCCCCGGTCTCGGATAAAGGTTGTCCCACGCAGAAGACAGGCCCATCCGTCGCTATTTGCCCCATGATGGGCGCCAACTGTCGTGGGTGTTAATCACGGCAGCACCAAAGGTGTTCCAATGGTGTTTAAAGAGGGGACAAGCTAGCAAACGGTGGTGTTGACGCGAGATTAGGTATCAAGCGTGCAGACACATGATGTACCCAGGTTCAGGACCCTCTTGATGAGGTAAAACCCCTACTCCTGCTTATGTCTCTCTACTATCTATGCACATGTTACAATGTTACTCCTGGAGCTGTGTTCGAGTGGAAAAGTGGATGAGAATGTGTATGATTTCGATCTTCGATGCCCCTCTAGGGATGCTAGGCCAGTCCTTATATACTGGTGGACTGGCCAGCTTACAGGTGGGGGCCGGCTGGTACAAGACCAGTCGGGGATATTCTCGGACAAGCGCCTCGTGTCCTTGCACCCTTCGAATCCGGGTGTCGTACCCAGGTACCATACTGTTGCAGGGTCGAGCCCATCCCTGCGTACCCGGCAGCCACTCCCGGCTGCCCAAGCGCCCACGCTGTCGTACTCGACCCGTGCGCCGAGTACCCCAAGCCCATGTGGTGGGTATTGGAGACCTTAGGCTGGTACTGGCTAGTTCGAATAGAAGTACAGTCAACCGTACGCGGGTACGCTTGAGCCCATCCCTGAGTACCTCGAGCAGCCGGGGAGTAGGTGTACCGCGCAATGTAGAGAGGCACTGTGGTCTGCGTGGGCCTAGGGAGTTGGCGTGTTTCGTCATACCTCCTCATACTGTTTGACTTCAAGATCAGCCGGTTGGGGCCTTCGTCCAGCTGACCAGCCGGCAGGCGGGCGGCGGTACCAGCCGGCGGGCGGTCGGAGATCCGGGGTACGCATGTATGCGCTTAGCCATACGTGTTTGTACAAAGCATGATCTTCTGGTTGCTTCTTTCTGTCTTCTTGAGGCACGCGGGGATCATCCCCCCGGCGGGCAAGGCCGCTCTTTTCTTGCCAGCTGGCCTTTCAGCTACGAGTGCAATGTTGGCTGTCTAAGGAGTGGCCGCTAGGTACAGGCGCAGCGGCTCCTGCGGTCGCGGCGCGACGATTATGGGAGGGATTGCCAGTTACCTTTTGAGCTCCTCAAATGCAGCTCGGCAATCAATTTGAATGGACCCGAACGCTTCAGGAGTTTAAAGAATGGCAGAGCCTGGCCGCCGAACCTGGAGATGAAGCGCCCCAGCGCCGCCACTCATCCCGCGAGGCGTTGCATATCCTTCAGTCGCCGTGGAGGTTGCATTTCTTCAATGGCCCGAATCTTGTCGGGGTTGGCCTCGTTGCCCCGATGGGACACCAGGAAGCCCAACAGCTTCCCTGCCGCAACACCGAATACACATTTGTCGGGGTTGAGCATGATGTTGACCCTGCGGAGGTTTTGGAACATCTCCGCAAGGTCATCGATGAGCATGCGCCCTTCGCGAGTCTTGACGACGATGTCGTCGACGTAGGCCTCCACACTCTTCCCTAACTGCATCCCCAGGGCGATACGCATGAGCCGCTGGAAGGTGGCTCCCGTGTTCTTCAGACCGAAAGGCATGCCGACGTAGCAGAACATCCCGCAAGGTGTCATGAAGGCGGTCTTTTCTTCGTCCTCCTTGGCCATCTTGATCTGATGATAGCCTGAGAATTTATCTCGTGCCCATTTGCTAAGCTTGTTTGGCGTGTAGTTTTTTATACCTACAATATAACCCCACCATCCAACATTACCAATATGTTTGGTAATTGGCTAAATGGGTTGGACAAAAAGACCAAAAATAGAATTCGTATAGGCGTCTCGGCTATTTGTTGGTCTTTGTGGAATTGAGGAATAATCTTGTTTTTAACAGGAAGAAACACTTTCATGTCTTACATGTCATTCATATGGCGGTGAATTGGATTCAGCTATGGGCTTTCCTGCTTCCTTCGGACCAGAGAGAGCTTATGGTGGATGGATGCAAGCGACTGCTTACGGTGGCACAAGATTTTTTCTCCCGGCATACTTGGCAGCATATTAATAGACTCATGTAGTGTTTTTTTATGCTTGTATGTATGTGGGAGGTTTGTCTCTTTCTGAGGTCTTTTTAGACATGTAAACTTTTGAGATATTTTGGAAACTTAATAATTAATAAAGGTTGTGTGCATCACTCGATGCAGAGGCCGGGGTTCTCCCCATTTCTAAAAAAAAATGATGAAAGCACACATTGAATATTCTTCTTCAACATGCACCTACGTGTGTGGCATTATCTATTAAAAAATGTTAATATAATTTAGAACTTGCAATGGAGAACAAAAGCAGAAGCCCCAAAAAGCCGACTCACTACAAAATGCAACTAAATAACATAAGGCCATAAAAAACTACACTAGTGGAAAACATGCCTATAGCCCCAGTTGGTGCGGGCCTTTCGCACCGGACGGCCAACCGGGACGGCCAAACCGCCGCTAAAGGCCCCTTTACCCCAGTCGCGTTATGAACCGGGGCTAATGGGTGCACCATGTGGGCGCTGCTCAGCGAGCGGGCCGGCCACCCTTTAGCCCCGGTCCATAATATAAACCGGGGCTAAAGGTTCGCACACGTGGCAGCTGTTTTGGGCTGTTTTTCTGCCACGACAGCATTTTCCATTGTTTTTCTGCCGTGGCAGCGTTTTGCGTTGCATTATTTTCTGCCGCAGCAGCGTTTTGGGGTGTTTCTTCGGTCGCGGTAGAAGGATCTGGGAGGGGTTTGTGTGCAAATGATATATATATATTATATTAGTTTCACAGTGACAACGTATATACAAATCATTAGATGGAACTAACTAAGATCCACTTATACACTAAGACTATCTAAATGGATGGAGATCATTCTCGATAATGGAATGCTCACTTTGGATTAATGACGTCCTTAACCAAAAATCTCGTCAATTCCTCTTGAATTGCTTCTAGGCGGTCATGCGGTAGAAGCTCCCTCCGCCTGTCGTGAATCGTTAAATTTTTAATACTCGTCCTCCGCTCATTCACGATGATCCTCATGTTCTCCATGACATAGAATCCACATAAGTTTGTTCCCGCTAACTGCTGAGGGCACTTTACGAGAATAGAATTCAATAAAAAAAATTCTCAAGCAATTAAAGAGATGCGTGAATCTAGAAAGTGCTACTTACATCGATTGTATCAACTAGCATATTAGTTTCCGAAAGACCGGATTGGTTCTTCCTGAACCGCTTCCAAGCCTTGTCCGGCAAAGAACAAAGGAATAAAGGGGTCATCGTACGATAATGATTGAACAAAAGGGGACGATATAGTGCGACAATGATTGAACTTACTTGTTGAGAACTGAAATCACAGAAACGTACTCCTTTTATGTTTTATTCATAGAGTCCATGAGATCAACTGCTCTGGTGTCAACGTGATTGTTGAGAAAAATCCAGTGGAAACTGCACACGTTTATATACACAGCCAGGCCATCAATTACACGTAACATGGAGTTAGCAAAATAGAAATGTGCAGGAATATGCGGAACAAAGTAACACTCACCCGTGTGTGTAAGGAAATAATATTGCACTATAGTAAAATTGTTTCTCCAAAAACATATGAATGTTATTCTCCGTTTCACTGGGGTATTGCTTTAGCATTACATCATTGACGACATATGGGTCAATGAACCCAATGCCACCGCTTCCTTGACCTTTCTAAATCTTCAATCTGCATAATATATATCGTACAGTGAGGATAATAAGAAGTAATGATAGAACAAGCTGAGTTAGAGACTTAATTACAAAAATAAATTAATCACTGACATGATGATCAATTTATCGAGACCGTCTAGATTATAGAGGTCAAAAATATCTTCCAAATAAATAGAGATCGAGTCGTCATAGAACAATTGCTCCTATGTAACTTTGATCATGAGTGTATCCAGCCCTTGGTTTGAGGCTTTCATGTATCAGTGATGCAGTTGACGCTTATGTGTTGTTAGACAGCCAAGCAGCTCAGTTCTGACGAGAAACTTCCCTGACTCATATTTCCATGCTGTCTCAGCAACTTGGAAGAACCCATCGCGACCGCTTAGCAATTGTTCAACAGTGATACCACAAGATCTGGCAAACTTCCTAACTTTATCGATAACATTGGCTCCGAGGGTTTCTGTGCAACGGGTAACACCTAGAGCGGGGAGACCGATTGTTTTTTCTGCTCCCCGAGCTGGGAATTGTGTTCCCCTTGTTCTTTGCTCTAGAATGACTCTTTGATAAACCGCGCTCATGGTCATCTCTCAGATTTAGCTGAACTTGGGATGGCATGAGCAGCAGATCCTTAAAGTATTTCCGTGCTGCCGGATCTATTGGCTCCTTTGGCGGCGAGACGGGTTTCTTTCCCCATATAGACATCTGACGTTTCGTGTCCGCAGCCACGCATGCAGCGGTCTGCTCGTCAGTCCTATCGTAAGGAAACACCTCTGGCGGCGTCTTGGGTTTCTTCTTCTGAGCAGATTTCTTCTTTGGTGAGGTACCACCCTTCTGCTTTTCCCCTCGGGAATTAGTGGGCGGCAGAATCGGCTGAGGCAACGGAGATCGAGGCGGACTCGAGCTGCTGAGGTCCATGTCGTCAAGGTGTGAACTGCCTCTCAGAGAAGGATTGGCTCTTGGAAAAGGAGGTGGAGGTGGTGGTGGTGTTGGTGGTGAACTGCCTCTCGGAGAAGGATTGGCTCTTGGAAAAGGAGGTGGAGGTGGTGGTGGTGAACTGCCTCTCGGAGAAGGAGGTGTTGTAGGAGACAGTGGATTTGGAAACACTATGTTTTTCTTCTTCCATACTATGAAGCTATTGACGGCTTCTCCCAGTGTCTCTATCTCACCTAGGGGGAAGTCAAGCCGCAGTATGCATGCGATTTCTGGCACAACTGCTCCTATAGTCAAGGGCGACTGTTTTGGGAAATTCCAATGTCCCAAGAACCAGTACGAGATCGATCAAATGAAAGCAGTATCATATGCTTTGGCTGTTGGAAGCTTACAGTATGCACAAGTGTGCACTCGCCCTGACTTAGCTTTTATCACCGGGGTACTCGGTAGATATCAATAAAATCTAGGCTCAGAGCACTGGAAAATGGTAAAGAAAGCATTGTGTTATGCGCAAGGCACCAAGAACCTCATGCTAACATACAGAAGATCTGATTTCCTAGAGATAAGAGGGTATTCAGATACAGATTTTGCGGGAGACAAAGATGATAGAAAGTCCACGTCAGGATATGTTTTTACTCTCGCATGAGGAGCTATTTCATGGAGAAACTCCAAACAGTTAATAGTTACATCATCCACGATGTATGCAGAATTTATAGCATGTTATGAGGCCACAGGGCAGGCGATATGGTTAAAGAAATTTATACTCGACTTGAAAGTGGTAGATTGCATTAGCAAACCACTAAAGATATACTGTGACAACCAGACCGCAGTATTCTATTCTCACAACAACAAGTCGAGTAATGCTACAAAGCCAACAGAAATAAAGTATTATGTTGTGAAGGATAAAATCCAGGATCAAACTATAAGTCTCGAGCATATAAGGACAAAAGATATGCTTGAGCATCCGCTAACGAAAGTCTTACCACCCAATGTGTTCAAGGAACACTTAGCCGGCATGGGTTTAAGGGGAAGCCTATGATTCCTAGATCAAGAGGGGCTCGAAAAGGGATAGTTTTTGTTTCAAAACAGAAAGGTATATTATGGCTGTCTGATTCTATCGGTAATTGAGTTGTGACGATGAAACATCCCTCTATGTATCAATATATGATGAAACGAGTAAAAGTAAAAGGTACAAAGTTAAAACTTAAAATTGAGATCAAGAGGGAGAATGTT
Organism: Alopecurus myosuroides; assembly: GCA_028641055.1. Taxonomy (NCBI): domain Eukaryota; kingdom Viridiplantae; phylum Streptophyta; class Magnoliopsida; order Poales; family Poaceae; genus Alopecurus; species Alopecurus myosuroides. The sequence continues at coordinate 102,476,066 of CM054063.1, read as the reverse complement.
AGATTGATCTATCTCCCGATTGGCCCAACAACCAACTCGCCCCCCCCCCCCGGTCAACCGCGCCCTGATCGGGGGCGCCCAAGCGTTCTCTGGTTGGTGGCCCTCTGTCGCATGCGCTATAAAGAAAGGTGGGGGGCGGCGGCACGCGGTACGAGGTTCACTGTGTTGCTAGCCCCCCACCGAAACCCTAACCCGTTCTAGGTTAAGCGCAGAGCGACGGGAAGCTCCATCACCGTCACCTCCGCCGCCACCATGTCTACTTCCACTATGTCTTCCTCGAAGGGAAGCGAAGGTCTTGTCTCCTCTCTCCCTGCCCTTTCTCCATCTCGTTTTCTCTCTCTCGATTACATTCACATAGGCAAATAGAGCAACCACCGATGATCATCTAGTCTATCTAGATCAAATGGGTACAACACTAAGTCTTCATTTCGGATTGGAGTCTGTGCTTCCCTTTGGACAATTTGGAATTCCCGTAATGATGTTATTTTTAACAATGTAAGAGCGGGTAATTTTTACAGATTGTTCATCAGGCTACATACTGGATTCACATATGGTCTCACCTTCTTCCGGAGGACTATCGAGGACGTTTGGACTCTGGTTGCACTCGGTTAATGACTGATGTGTAGTGTTGTTTTATCATCTTTATTTCTATGGTTGATTCATATGGCCACACTGTGATCCCTAAATTTTATTTAGTGGGAGTGTTATCAACACTTCATACATTTTTTTTATTAATGGAAAAGTGTTGTGTGCATCATCTCATGATAGAGGACATGTATACCCCATTTCCAAAAAAAAATACTAAAGGATGGGAGACAAGGTTAACACGGAAATAAAATTATCGACCAAACCGACATATATAATTGTTCCAAGGTAAAATAATAGTTTTACATCAACCAATAATCCCAGCAGCTGACAATCTGACCAAAATACCATTGTATCTGTATGCCATTGGCTCTTCAATCTGACACATATTTTAAGCTAGATATGCATCTCAACGTCATCGTGAGACAGCATTCCCATCATTTCATGGAGAGCAGGAAACTTGTCACTGCGGAGGGTCAGGCTTGGGAGGAAGATGGTGCGGGCGCCCATGTCGCGCAGCTCGGTAATGCTCCTATTTCCGACATTCACCTGGAACACGTCCATCTCACCGTGATTGTGGGCGTACAAGCCACACACCAGGAGCATCCCGTCATCGGTGTCATCGAGCGACGGGACGAGGTAGAATCTGACGTTGCCCAAGCCGCCGACCCTGTGGCGACCGTCCTGCAGCCTCGCAACGTACTCCAGGCGAGGCCTCGGGCCGAGCACCACCTTGAGCACGTCCCCGGTGCGCTTGGGTACGTAGAAGCTGCCGCCCACTGTGAGGCCGCCCTCGAACATCGGTACCTCACCCTGCTCGATACCCGCGTCGACAAGGCGCCAGGAAATGCCACCGGGCTTGGCGCAGCGGATGCATGCCAGGTTCCCGACCGTCATGCAGATCACCACGGTGAGGTCCTCGCCGCCGTCGCTGACGATCCCGGCGCCGGTGACAGCCACGTTGACGAATTGGTCGTCAGGGTGGAAGTAGACGAAGAGGTAGGGCAGGTCAGCGACGGCCATGGTCATGGGGTTCAGCAGGCGCATTTGGCGCGTGGTCTTGTTCTCTAAGACCAGGCATCCATCGGCGCTGGCGACGACGCGACCATACTCCGGCGGGATCTGGACCTTGAGAGAGGCGCCTGTGAGAACGTTCACGAACCTGGATTTCTCGCCCAACATGTTGCCTCGGAGCATCTGCCAGTTCCGTGGGAAGAAGCGTGGCTCCAGGAGATTGCTGGCTGCGTCAGCGGTGGTGCTCCTCCAAGGATTGCAGACAGCTCTCAGACGGATATACTCTGTCACGTCCGACCGCAGAAGATTATTGGCCACCTCGCGCACGAGTTCAGGGAGAAGGTTCTCCCAGTCCTTTGGATTCGTGCTGAAGCAATATATATATACACACGTTGAGCTTAACGATTCATGGCGTGGATACGTCTAGGAAAAATCACATAAACAAGGACGTACTGTAGTATACGCACATCTGATCTGAATGAAAAATATGCATCCACGAAAAAGATCTAATTGGTGGGAGTTAGTTAGTTGTATACTGACCTTTCTTGAGCTTCCACGACGCCAACCATGGCGAGGAGGGGCAGCCGGCGAACCTCAGCTTCAGCGGCGTCGAAGGTGGCGGCGGTGGCCAGCCCTGCTTGCTCCCGAACAGGTTCCATAGGATGGATAGGGTTTGGGAGACACGGCTGCCTTTGGAGAGGAATGGAAGGATTTATCCAGTGCTCATCTGGAAATTATGGAAGCAAAACGAGCAGCTTTATCGAGCGGAAATATAATGTGCGCAAACGCTGAAATGGGAAGGTGTTATAGCGGACAGATATCTGTGATGTTTCTGGTGATCTTTTTGGATTGGTGAACGTTGCGCAGCTGGTCTCCGCGTACGACCTATCAAAAGCTTGCCATTCCTGGCGTGCTCTTCGACTCTTCAGTACTTTTCAGACATTTTCAGATTTCACACGTCTGCGAAATTTCAAGAGTTCTATAAATAGGTTTGAAAAATAATCTCAAAGGAATGAAGGACCTGAGTCTCGACAAAGCCTTTTTTTTGTGGGGGTTTGAAATGTCCTTTCAACTATGCATGTATTACATTTTGTTGCACTTCTGCTTCTTCACATTACCTTTCCTTTCACCAACTAGCCCGCACATCCTCTCATGAAACATTTTTCGCAACTCCTAGTCTCGTAAACCACACTTTCAACCCTCATTGCGCAAAAAGCTACAATGGTGTCTTCGCCGCGCGATAAGACCCTCTCCCCCTCCCCCGCGCGACCGTCGCCCGTGGCGACGGCGCGTGTCCCACCACTCCCCCGAGCTCGTCCCCCTCTCCTCTCTCCCCCTCGTCGTCGCCGCCGGCAGAGGCTGTCATGCCTTGCCCAGGTGGCGGCGGTATGCCCTTCCCTGTGTCGGTTTGTGTGGAGGCGGTGCTCCCTAGGTGGAGGCGGCCCGGCTCCGGCCGGGAAGTGGCGCGTGGTGGCGGGGTTGGTGTGTAGTGGTGGGTGGTCCCTGCGGCCCAGACCTAGGCCAATCGGGCCCTATTTTGGTCGCAGCGGGCCGGTCTATCCTGTTACACAGTCTGCAGGTGGAAGCGACGGTGAGGGTGCCAGGGGCAGTGGCGCCGACGGCCGCCCTGCTGCAGCGCGGTGGCGAGCTTTATGGGCCCAGAATATGCTCGGCCGGAACCTATTAGGACTGGTGTGCCTCCGCGGGAGCTTTACAAGCCTGTTGGGCCTAGCCGGACCTGATGGGGACTGGTGTGCTCTGCGGCCGCGTCTGGTTGACTACCGTCCTCGACGGTGGAGGTAGTTCCCTCCCGCGCGGCTGCGGTACTGCTGTCCCCGGTGCAAGCCCGGTGACACCTTCTGGCGGGATGGGAATGGCATGGATGAGAGTGGGCTGCTGCCACACTCCATGGCCGCGCTCTCCGTCCGCGGAAGATTCTATGTGCCGACCCGCACAGGGGACGTGCGCGAGCTGAAGCTCCGGCCGCGGCCTCACCTGGTGTACGTGGCTAGGCAGGAGCCTCGCCACATGTGTGCTAATGTCGGTGTGATCTCCTACCTTCAACCAAAGGTTGACGACACCGACGGCGGGATGCTACTAGTGCGTATAGCTATCCTGAAGGCCGAACAGTAGTTATGTGTGAACATCACATAGGGGAGCCTTACCCTGGTGCAAGAGGAGGACGTCGAAAACATTCCCCCGTACTTGACGTTCGGAAATGGAAAGGATTGCACATGCAAACCTAGCCTAGTTCTTGCGCATAGGAACCAAAACATTTGGTCCGAGCGGATTGTTTGTTCTTGTAGGTTTTGCACTGAAAGAGAGAGTCTAAAGGAAAAAATCCTATGTTTTCCTTTCCACCATTCATGTGAATCAACACATGAACAGTAGATTCTCTGAAAAATTTCCAAACCCTTTGATTTTCCTTCATATTTCCTGCAAATCAAAGTAGGCCTTAATAGTTCGGTGCTCTCATATTCTATCTCGCTATACCTGAATACTGTGCCAAAACAGACACAGTGTGTTGAAAACATTTGCTCTCGGTTTTTCTTATTCGTGCAAAATATTTACTCCTGTTGTGTCTAAAATATTCCAGTTGGTTAGACAATTGTATTGTTTCTCAACCAATATACTCCAGTTGATTTTAGGTTATTCCACCGGGGAGAAAGAGAAAATGTACTACATTCACTCCAGTTGTGTCTGAAACATTTACTACATTTGCTCTCGGTTATCCATCGGGGAGAAAGAGAAAATATACTCCAGTTGATTTTAGGCTATTCCAAGTGCTGCAGCTGATTATTCCGTGATTTTTCGCGTATATGTATTGCTTGATTTGGAATTTCCATATGATTTCCTTTTGCAATTTCATACGGACAATCACTTTGAATCCTTTTTGGCACGACTTTTGTATTTTTCATATGATCATTCAATCGTAGGTTCACCCTTTTTTTTTATCATTGACGGAAACGTTATGCTTTATGTCAGATCAAAATTAACCTTTTAAACAAAAAGGACTTGTGCATCGGTAGATGCAAAGACGGGACAAGCTCCTTTCCAAAAATGAAAGAGGAGTTAAGACAATAAAATTGTAGTCCTGCTAATTTTTCTATGAGAGAAACTTGGTGCTCCGGTGGTCCGGTGATGTCTCCCTGTGGCATCCAGCCGCCTGCAACTACTCCTTTGAAGAAAGCATGATGGTTGGCTTGTGCTCGCCGATGTCTGGTAAGTGCCCGCCTCGAGTGGCCGGCTGGTAACCTCTAGGGGGAGACGGTTGACAGTAGCGGTCTGCCGAGGCTGCCGATTGCGGGCCGTGGTGGCCCGGCTGCCGGTTGTCGTTGTCGCGGTACCGGCTACCTCGTGCAGCCGGTTTGGTGTGGCGTCTTGGGTGGTAGCCGGAATTGACGCTGCCGTTGCCTCGCGGCGGCACGTAGTGCGGATTTAGCGATGACGCCTGTCGGCCGACGTGAATGGCCACAGCCGCCTGCTGGTTAGGGTCGCGTGCGTCCGGCTGGGCGGCGCCTCCCGATCTGGCCGCGGCAGCCAGACTAGGAGTTCTTGAGGTGGCCAGGCGGCTCTATGCCGCCTGCTGCTGGTTGGCACGATGAGGAGGTCCTGCAAGCGGCGCTGCTGGCGTAGCAGGTCTTCGTCTTGAAGGCCGGGTACTTCGGCCGCGGCGGCTTTCGCGGCCCTCATGTTCTTGGCGGGGTGTTGTAGACCGGCTGGCGGATGCAGGGTGGTACGGTCGGGTCGGCGGTGATCCCTAGCTCGTGCACGAGGTTGCCCCCGCGTTGGCGTACCACCCCCATGCGGCTGGGTTCAACTGGCACGGGAGTGAAGTTGTGGAGTACCTGGGACTCTACCCGGTGTTGGGTAGAGGCAACATTTCTGGCGTTGTTGATGAGGCGCTGGCGCGCCTGCTCGAGCGCAGCGGCCGCTTCCTCGGGTCTGCATCCGAGTTGATGGGCGCGGCGAGGTCTTCGAGGACGGCCTCGACTGGACCACGTGCAGCGGCGTTCCGGCTTCCCTCGGGGATCTCGTCCGGGTGGTGGGTGACCATGCATTCCGCATAGTCCTGCGATCCGCTGCCGCCTTCGGCGTCCACCACGTCCTTGCAGAGGCGGTCGGAGCAGGCCTGTACCTTGGCGGGGAACTCGGGGACGACGGCAACGAAGACGCGGTGCTCGCCGAAGTGGACAACAGAGCCGTTGTCCGGAAGAGCGGGGCCCTCGATGGCTCCGGTGTTGTTGATCACGCAGTCAACGGTGCCGAAGGTCACCACGAGGCCGGTAACGACGCGTCCCCCGGTCTCGGATAAAGGTTGTCCCACGCAGAAGACAGACCCATCCGTCACTATTTGCCCCATGATGGGCGCCAACTGTCGTGGGTGTTATTCACGGCAACACCAAAGGTGTTCCAATGGTGTTTAAAGAGGGGACAAGCTAGCAAACGGTGGTGTTGGCGCGAGATTAGGTATCAAGCATGAAGACACATGATGTACCCAGGTTCAGGGCCCTCTTGATGAGGTAAAACCCCTACTCCTGCTTATGTCTCTCTACTATCGATGCACATGTTACAATGTTACTCCTGGAGCTGTGTTCGAGTGGAAAAGTGGATGAGAATGTGTATGAGTTCGATCTTCGATGCCCCTCTAGGGATGCTAGGCCAGTCCTTATATATTGGTGGACTGGCCAGCTTACAGGTGGGGGCCGGCTGGTACAAGACCAGCCGTGGATATTCTCGGACAAGCGCCTCGTGTCCTTGCGCCCTTCGAATCCGGGTGTCGTACCCAGGTACCGTACTGTTACAAGGTCGAGCCCATCCCTGCGTACCCGGCAGCCACTCCCGGCTGCCCAAGCGCCCACGCTGTCGTACCCGACCCGTGCGCCGGGTACCCCGAGCCCATGCGGTGGGTACTGGAGACCTTAGGCTGGTACCGGCTAGTTTGAATAGAAGTACAGTCAACCGTACACGGGTACGCTTGAGCCCATCCCTGAGTACCCCGAGCAGCCGGGGAGTAGGTGTACCGCGCAATGTAGAGAGGCACTGTGGTCTGCGTGGGCCTAGGGAGTTGGCGTGTTTCGTCATACCTCCCCATACTGTTTGACTTCACGATCAGCCGGTTGGGGCCTTCGTCCAGCTGACCAGCCGGCAGGCGGGCGGCGGTACCAGCCGGCGGGCGGTCGGAGATCCGGGGTACGCCTGTATGCGCTTAGCCATACGTGTTCGTACGAAGCATGATCTTCTGGTTGCTTCTTTCTGTCTTCTTGAGGCACGCGGGGATCATCCCCCCGACGGGCAAGGCCGCTCTTTTCTTGCCAGCTGGCCTTTCAGCTACGAGTGCAATGTTGACTGTCTAAGGAGTGGCCGCCAGGTATAGGCGCAGCGGCTCCTGCGGTCGCGGCGCGACGATTATGGGAGGGATTGTCAGTTACCTTTTGAGCTCCTCAAATGCAGCAGCTGCCTTGGCAATCCATTTGAATGGACCCGAACGCTTCAGGAGTTTAAAGAATGGCAGAGTGCAAGAGATCGGATAATTTCTGGAGGAAACTTGGGGACCCAATTGTCCTTCATGATACGTGTAGAGGCGCCATTAGCAATTCCCCACCGAATTCCCTGGTATAAAAGATCCCTCCCATGTAGCCAACTCCTCCAGGTATAAGATGATGATGATGGCTTTGGAGCATGCCAGAATCCGTCCCAGGAAAATACCGTCCTTTTAGGACCCGAGCACACAAGGAATCAGGCACCGTAAGAAGGCGCCATCCTTGCTTGGCCAGCATGGCCTGGTTGAAGAGGCCTAGATCGCGGAAACCCATGCCTCCACCCTAACTGCATCCCAGGGTGATACGCATGAGCCCCTGGAAGGTGGCTCCCGTGTTCTTCAGACCGAAAGGCATCATGAAGGCGGTCTTTTCTTCGTCCTCCTTGGCCATCTTGATCTGATGATAGCCTGAGAAGGCGTTGTAACACCCGGGGGATTTTCCCCCAACTAGAATTGTTTGCTTTTCTTTCTCATGGCATTGCATCACATGCATCAATTGCACCTTGGTTTGCAAACCAATTCAAAAACAAAACAAAAATTCAAATCAATCTAAATTTCCAAACAATGCACCTGTGTTTTCAAACTCAAATTGTTTTTCAATAAAAATTGAATTGGAATTAATATTTGCTTGGTTAAATAAATCACCTTTTATTAAAACCCTAATTTGAGTTTCAAATTCAAAGTCAAACCACAAACCAAAATTTGAAATTTTCAAAAACAAAAACTTGTGCACTTGGGCATTTTCAATGTTCAGTGCAATAAAATCTTTTTCATAATTTTATCACCCCTAAAACCTTCTATTTCTTCCCTATTCTATCTCTACAAAAAAACCAGAAGAAACAAAAGAATAAAAAGAAAACCCTAAGTAGGCCAACACGCTGGGGGAGGCAGGCCCAAAGCCCACCTACAACCCCAGCCCACCTTGACCTTCTCCCTCGTACGGATAGTGAGCACGAGGAGGACATGTCGCTGTCCCCTCCCCCACCATGGATCCCCACCTCCACCTGCTCCTCCTCTCTCCCTTAAAGCCCCCCTTTCTCTCTGAACCCTAACCCTTACCCTCTCCCTCATGCCGCCGCCATCTCCCTCCTTCCCCTCCTCCTATTTCTTCTTCTATGTTCCCTGTTCTTCTTCCACTGTCTGAACCTCAAAACGACAGCCAAAAACCACTCTGAATCCGCCGTCGTCGTTGATTCCATGGTAGTTGCCACGCCGTGCTGGCCACGGGAATGGAGCCCCCGAGGATCGGGCTTGCTGCTCGCAGATTTTGGGGGTCGGGGACGCCCTAGGGAGGCCACGGGCTTCCTCCATCGCCGTCGACCACCGCAGCTCCCTCAACGCCGTCGACGCCTTCCTCGCCACCTCCCTGAGCCCTCCTGCTTCGACTACGCACGTAGGTGAGCCACTGTCACGCCTGTACCCTCCTCTCTCCCTTGCTCTGCTCGCTGGCCATCGAGCCGAGCTGCCGTTCCCGGCGTTTCCGTCTCGTCTGCGTGCACGACTGAAGAAACCACTTCAGTTTCGTCAGAAATTTGAATCCGTGCGAGATCCACCTCAAAACCCCACGCCCGACAGATCCATCACCAACCGCACAACTAGCCCAGTGGCCCAGGCCCATCTTCCGCACCGTGAGATCGCGGGTTCGATCCCCTCTCCGCGCAGGAATAAACCCCCATTTTTGCTTCTTTTCCGCCCGCGCACCCGGGCCCGCCTGTCAGTGGCGCTGCGTGCCCGTGTGGCCTCGGGCCCGCGCAGTCAGCCCCTGTGGCTGGGCTACTGCTCGGTGAGAGAAGTTTTGCCAGATCCATATCTGTAGTTTTTGCACAGAAGTCCCTGTCTTTTACAAATAAGCCCCTAATATTCAAATGACCATATCTCTTCATCCATAAGTCCAAATAATACAAATTTTATATGTTTTCCAACCAGAATTAAATGATCTACCTGTTTAAACCATTTGTTCACTGTTTTGAACATTCCAAATCAATTCAAAAATTCAAATTCAAATAACTCTTTTGAATTTGATTAAATTCATAACTATTTCAAATTTAATTCAAATGGCACATATAACATATGTTTTCCATCCCATTTTTCATGAACTTTGCAAATATCAATTTTGTTTTCTGTTTTGAATAAATTAAATTGCTGAAAACAACTATTTCTTAATTAATGCATTTAAAATTGTCAATTTAATAACTTGCTCATCTAAAATCCAAATTCAACAAATGAAATATGTATTCCATCTAAAATTTTGTGTTCTTTCCAAATATAAATTTTGTTATCTGTTTTGAGCATTTAAAGTTGGTGAAAACAACAAATGTTTGCTTAAATCATTTAAAATGCCAAAGTTCATTACTTAATAAATAAAATTCCAAACTTGGTAAACAACATATCAAACTGAAGCTATTGTTGTTTTCTTATTGTTTTCATTATCCATGCATCATTCTAATCAACTTTCACATGATGGTTATTTGTAGATCATTTAATTCAACATTAATTCATGGGCTTTTCCATATGCAACCCAAATTGCATATGGGCCCATTTAAATATGTTTACCATGTCAACTAGTTTATCTTTGATGCATCCTTAAACTTGTCTTGCATATAAAATAGGATCATGCTGGATCTTTTGCCGTAGAAGTAATTGTTGCATCCGGTGTTTGTTCTAGTTCGTTGCTGCTTCGCGGATAGGACGCTGAGATGATGTGAGCAACGACAAGTTCTGCGGATGTACCTCTACTTGCTGGATTCCAGGCAAGTATACTCACTTGCTACCTATGGCTGCCTTTCATCACTTGTTACCGATTCTTTCCGTTATCCTTATGCTAGCCTTATGATTCGATGCTTGTGTCTCGATCCTATCATATGTTTACCTTGCAGCCATGATATAGCCTTCCTCCCACTTCCTATTAACTGTTGTTTGTTTACCTTGTTGGCCCTCGTGTCGTAGTTGCATGCTTAGGTTTGTTTGCGCTCGAGTCCTGTTGTCCTTTGTCCTATCACCTGTTTAGTCGATAGTTGGGTTTCAATTCAATCAACAACATGTTAATGTTTTGGGAATATTAATTTGATGATAAGGCACCGGCAGGAGGCCCGGCGTGGTTTTGAGGCCTGCTAGTGTCGACCTTAATTAGGAAAAGGGTCTTGTCCTCCGATCCATGATGAGCGCGCTAACCGCATGTGGGAAGCGAGTATGGGCGCCCCCCGCAACTTTGATTCGATTCGCATCTCGTCCAAATCGCCTCATTTAGTTCGGGTTTTCCATTTGCCGCATGCATATGCAGGTGCGAACCCTTGGCGCCAGGGTGGTAACTTTTGTAGTCGGCATTTAGGGAGACACGTTCTTAGAGTGCTATGAGGGTCCCCTTTTCTTCGTGGGGCTTGATTAGTCGTGCGCTCAATTGCACGGGGTTCTTTGGGCTTGATGCGAAGAAGAGTTGGGTTGTGTTGAGTGCCTCGCTTGGTGGAAGGGCATTTCCATCTGGCGGGTCATTCTTACGTGTACGGCCAAATTGGTGCATCCCTGCAGGGTTAAATCTTCTCGAGAAGCCGTGTTGTCCGCGGTTATGGATGACTTGGTGAAAGTGATGGCTAACAAGTACTCAGACAACTTACACTTAACGATGATAACTTGACTAGTAATATAGATTACCTCCACCATAAAAATGAATGTCACCTTAATCAACCGTGTGAGTTTCCTTGGGTTGCTTCCTTAGTAGGGGGTAACACTGGATGGGTATTGTTTGGTGAGTAGTTATAGTTGGTTTTGTCGCGCTATCTTATCCCTTTCTTTTAGCCGGATGTTGTAGCGCGTCTCTGTAGTTAGTTAGTGCAGCCCGCTGCCGCTTCTTTGCAATAGTCCCTTCCTTTCCGTTGTACCCAAAGTATTTGTATCTTGTGATGATTGGTTACGCTGGTATCTTGTGAGTATGGTTTATCCACTTGCCAGTACTTAATAGTACTGACCCACGAATCCTTTTCGTGGCTGCATATTCCACATTGCAGTCAACAGGTTTGAAGTCTGACGACGTTAGCTTGGGAATCCCTCCGGCTTGGCCTGGGCAGGGATTGGACGCCATCGGTTATCTTCAGGACTCTTAGTCCAATTTGTACCTTGTCCGTAGTCGGACACTATGTTGTTTCTTCCGCTGTCATTTGGATCTTTGTATTGTATCAGTTGTATCCTTGACCCGTTTGAGTCGTCTTGTATATACCTCCTCTGTTGTTGTTGTGGATTATTCGTGAACTGTTGTAATGTTATCACCAGTGGCAACCTGAAATCGGTTATTATGTGGATTTTGGAGGAAATGCTGAAATCTGCATAGTGCCCGATCTCGGGGCGTCACAGGCGTCTAGGAAATAGACGAAGTCACACCCAGCGGTGGAGTACACTATTTGATTGATCCTCGGGAGAGGATATGGATCCTTTGGGCAGGCCTTGTTGAGGTCGGTGAAGTCCACGTAGAGACGTTGATAAGGGGTGGCCCAATCTTCTCAGTGAACTCACAGATAACTTCTGAATTGATAACTAGTGCGCCACTAAGAACTCTTCGGCTGATCCCTGATGCCAATGCAAAAGATAGCAACCCAATGGATATTCTTAACTCCACACTCTTGCACAAGTAATCCACCGACTACAAGTGGTCCTGTACCGTCTTATTCCCAGTGGAACAGCAGGTAACACGTAAAGTTTGCAGATGAACTTCCAGATGAAAGGCTTACAAGCAGTTTCAATCTAGAGGTCTAGGGTTTATGTTTTATCGTAGTCTGCCCTCTCCTATGCGCCCCAAGGGGTATATATGAGAGGGGGTGCGGCCACAAGGCTCCCCTTGCGCAAGCACCTAACCTAATTGGACTAGGACTCCTACTAGGACACAAAACTAGATACAAACCGACCCCCACACAAGGGGTGCGGCCAAATTGGTATACAAACCAATCCTAATTGAACTAGGTCTTGTATATGGCGCATTGATGCTCCTTGTGGGCGCCCTCCTCTTGCCTTGTTCATGTATGAGTGTGGAATAACATAATTGACATTGTTTTCCACACTTGGTGCATTTGATCTTGTGGAGGCACCATCCCCTTATCATGATAACAATTGATATTTGTTGTTTTCACCATGCTAGCACTTGTTTTCCATCTCCTCTTGAAATCCATGCTCATCCTTGTGTAGCTCCTCTCCATGATCTCCATTCATGTTTGTGTTATCAACAAACCTAAGAATACATAAATGCAAAGATTTAGGTAGTATAAAGCTCTCACAATTATAAACATTATATTCAAGTAGGAGTGAATTCACCTGTTGTTGTAATAGCTTGGTTCTTGATCTTGTCATTGGACCAATTCTAACTTCATTAGCTTTGATAGGAGGATCTTCATGTTCAACAATAGGTGAAGAGCTAGGGATGTCCTCATCATCCTCCCCCTCTTGAAAAGGCATCGACCTCGATGCTAAATCATCTCCATGGTAAGGTGTCAAATCAGCCACATTAAAAGAATTACTAACACCAAACTCATCAATTGGGAGGTCAATCTTGTATGCATTATCATTGATCCTTGAAATAACTTTGTAAGGACCAGCTCCTCTAGGCATCAACTTGGACTTTCTCAATGTTGGAAATCTATCTTTTCTGAAGTGTACCCAAACCATATCTCCTGGCCGAAATATAAGTTCCTTCCTCTTCTTGTTTACTCTTTCAGCCACATGTTTTCCCTTCTTCTCAATTGCTTCTTTTGTTTTCTCATGAATCTTCTTCACAAAATCAGCCCTCTTTGATGCCTCCATATTAACTCTCTCATGTAAAGGAAGTGGTAATAAATCAAGAGGAGTAATTGGCTTGAAACCATACACCACCTCAAAAGGACATAATTGAGTAGTTGAATGCACAGCTCTATTGTATGCAAATTCCACATGGGGCAAACACTCCTCCCACTCCTTCAAATTCTTCTTGATCATACCTCTTAGCAATGTGGACAATGTTCTATTAACCACCTCGGTTTGTCCATCAGTTTGGGGTGGCAAGTAGTAGAAAATAATAGCTTGGTGCCAAGCTTACCCCAAAGTGTCTTCCAAAAGTAACTCATGAACTTGACATCTCTATCTGAAACTATAGTCCTTGGAACTCCATGCAATCTCACAATCTCTCTAAAGAACAAATTGGCAATGTGAGAAGCATCATCACTCTTGTGGCATGGAATAAAATGAGCCATCTTTGAAAATCTATCCACAACCACAAAGATAGAATCATGTCCTCTTTTTGTTCTTGGCAATCCCAACACAAAATCCATGCTAATATCTTCCCAAGGTGTACTTGGTGATGGCAATGGTGTATATAATCCATGGGGCTTCAATTTTGATTTGGATTTGTTGCAAGTAATACATCTTTGCACCAATCTATACACATATCTTCTCATATGTGCCCAATAGAAATTTTCTGCCAACATCAACAATGTTTTCTCTCTTCCAAAGTGTCCCATCAATCCTCCACTATGAGATTCCTGGATCAAAAATAAACGCAAAGAACACTCGGGAATACACAATTTGTTAGCTCTAAACAAGTACCCATCATGTATGTGAAATTTTTCCCATGCTTTAGTGTTAACACATTTATTAAATGGCATGGAAAATTCATTATCTTCATCATATAAATCTCTAATACCCTCCAAACCCGAAACCTTGATTTCTAAATTTGAGAGTAACATATTTTTCCTTGACAAAGCATCAGCAACTACATTATCCAATCCCTTTTTATGTTTTATAATGTATGGAAAAGATTCAATGAATTCAACCCACTTAGCATGTCTCTTATTCAAATTAGTTTGGCACTTTAGAAATTTCAATGCTTCATGATCACTATGAATAATAAATTCTTTAGGCCACAAATAATGTTTCCATACTTCTAAAACTCTCACAAGTGCATATAATTCTTTATCATAAACAGAATAATTCAATTGTGCACCATTTAATTTTTCAGAAAAATAGGCAATAGGTTTCTTTTCTTGCATGAGCACACCTCCAATACCTATGCCACTAGCATCACATTCAATCTCAAATTGTTTATCAAAATTTGGAAGCATAAGCAATGGGGCCGAAATCAACTTCTCTTTCAAAGTATCAAAAGCAATATCTTGTGAAACACCCCATTCAAAATTAACACCTTTCTTAGTTAGATCATTCAAAGGGGCAGCAATTGTACTAAAATTAGGCACAAATCTTCTATAGAAACTAGCAAGCCCATTAAAACTTATAACTTGACTCACATTAGTTGGAATTGGCCAATTTCGAATAGCTTCAATTTTAGATTGATCAACTTCAATTCCATGTTTAGAAACAACATAACCAAGAAATATTACTTTATCTTTGCAAAAAGTGCACTTCTCAAGATTACCATACAATTTATTAGTTCTTAGCACTTGCAAAACTTGTCTAATATGATCCATGTGGTCATGTTCATTGTGGCTATATATGAGAATATCATCAAAATAAACTACCACAAATCTACCAATAAAGTCTCTCAAAATATGGTTCATTAATCTCATGAAAGTACTAGGTGCATTAGTTAAACCAAAGGGCATTACTAACCACTCATATAAACCAAATTTTGTCTTAAAAGCAGTTTTCCATTCATCTCCCTCTTTCATTCTTATTTGATGGTATCCACTACGCAAATCAATTTTAGAGAAAAGAGTAGCACCACTTAATTCATCTAACATGTCATCTAAACGTGGTATAGGATGACGATAACGAATAGTGATGTTATTAATTGCTCTACAATCTACACACATACGCCAAGTACCATCTTTCTTAGGAACCAAAATAACGGGAACGGCACAAGGAGATAGACTAACCCGAATATAACCTTTGTCCAATAGTTCTTGAACTTGCTTTTGGATCTCCTTTGTTTCTTGTGGATTGGTTCTATAAGGGGCTCGGTTTGGGAGAGATGCTCCCGGGATCAAATCAATTTGATGTTCAATTCCTCTCAATGGTGGCAATCCCGAGGGCACATCTTGTGGAAAAACATCCTCAAAATCCTGCAAAACATTAGAAACACCAAGAGGAATAGGGGTCATGTCATTAGAAACCAAAATCTCTCCCTTGTGAATAAGCACAAGAGGGACTAGTGAAGGATCATCCTTAAATTCCCTCAAATCCTCTTTAGTGGCTAACATGCATAATAGGTTCTCTCTCTTTTTACCACTCGAATTGGTTTTGCTATCACTCCCCATGGCTTGTATTTTTGGTGTTCCCTCATCCCTCTCTCTCTCTTTTTCCTCTTTCATAGCAATTTTGGATTGGGACTCATTTACAATTTGTTGTGGAGTCATAGGCCTCAAAATAATAGTCCTCCCATGATGATTCAACTCATAAGTATTAGCTCTTCCTTCATGCTTCACACTTCTATAAAATTGCCAAGGTCTTCCCAATAATAGGTGACACACTGTCATAGGAACCACATCAAACTCAGTAGCATCCTTGTAAGGTCCAATTTGAAACTCCACTCTCACCATATGAGATACCTTCATTTGTCCAGTGCTACTCAACCATTGTATATGATAAGGGCTCGGATGTGGTAAGTATTTTAGGTTCATCTTGGCACATAAATCCTTGCTTGCCAAGTTTCTACAACTCCCTCCATCAATAATGACTTTGCAAGCCATGTTGGGACCAATAATAGCTTTTGTTTGGAATAAATTGCACCTTTGATTTTCAGGACTAGGCACCACACTCAATGAATTTTGGGTGCAAACAATAGATGGCATAGTAGTAGCATAAGCATCCAAAGGAGAATCACTCAAATAACCATCATCATCATCAATATCATTAGGATCAACATCATCACCTGTCTCATACTCATTGTTCTCATTGATCACCATCACTTTTGTATTTGGACAATCCCTCTTAAAGTGCCCTTTTCCTCCACATGTGTGACATGAAATATCTCTTGTTCTTGATGTAGAAGCACTTGAACCCGTGGTACTCACACTTGGTTGTGATGGTTTCTTTGCAATTGAAGAACTAGGCTCGGGTTTAGAAGAAGAAGCACCTCGAAAACTTGAAGATGGTGGTGGTGGAGTAGGTGCACTAGGCATAGAAGATGATCTCATAGGAAATCTAGCCCTTGTTCTATTAGTAATTTTTGCCTCCTCAAGAATATGTGCTTCAGCCTCCCTTGCATGGTGCAATAGCTCATGGATATTTTGATATTGGTGATGCCTCACAATGCCTTTGATTTTGTAGTTCAAACCCGAAAGGAATCTTTGCATTGTTTGCTCTAATTGTTCTCTCACACGTGCCCTTTGCATAATTAGCTCCATCTCTTGATAATAAGCATCAACACTCATAGTTCCTTGCCTCAATTGTTGCAATTGATCAAATTGTTGCCTTATGTAATTTGGTGGAACAAATCTATCTCTCATGATCCTCTTCATGGTGTTCCAAGTGACAATGCGCAATTCTCCATCTTCTTGTCTCTTCCTCAAAAGCTCATCCCACCATCTAAGAGCATAACCATCAAACTCACTTGAAGCCAATTTGATCTTTCTATCCTCATTGTACTCATGCATTCTCCATAGTTTTTCCATCTTCAACTCCCATAGCAAGTATTCTTCCACATCCATAGTATCAAAGCTAAATGATGGAATAGAAAATTTAGGCTTACTCAAACCATCTTCTCTAGGATTAGCTTGCACCACATTGTTTGGCATTCTTCTTTCTCCAAAGTTTTGGTTTCGGCCATGATATCCTCCTAGGCCTCTCTCTTCTCTATTTCGGCCATTAACTTGATTTCTTGCACCAATAGCTTCCAATCCATTATTAGCATCACTATGGACACTAGCATTGTCATCATCAACAAGAGGCATTCTTGCTTGAATCATGGTTTGAAGTCCAGCAAGGGTAGTAGTCATTTGAGGAATAGAATCATGGATTGATCTCACTTCCCCTCCATTAGTCTCGGCCAATTTGTGTGTGGCCTCCATCTTGGTCTCCATAGCTTGGAGAGCCTCATATAAGGGATCACATGCATCTTGAACAAATTGTTTGAGTCCATTATGATTGTCCACTATCTCCTTTGCCAAAACATCCCTAAGAGCCTCATACTCTCTCCAATTAACTCCCTCCTTATGGTCCTTCTTTTGCTGCACAAGATCACCACTAGAAAGATCCATTAGTAGGTTAGTGTAATAGAAACAAGTATAGGTTGTGGTGCCTCTCACAACTCACTCAAAAATCTAGCAAGACAATAGGATATCTTACCACTCCAAAGTGAATAGAGATACTTACCACAAGTAGAGGTAATTAAAGTGCTTTGGTGTGAAGAAAAGAATACCCAGGTTTTTAACTCTCACAATGGCAAACAAGGTTATTTAGTGGGGCTTGGTATGGATACCTAACAATCACCAAAGTAACAATCCTATTTGCTGTCTTAGTGAAGATATAAAATACCCAAGGAAACTCACACAATGGAGACAAATGTGGCAAAGCAATATGTGGATGGAAATTTGCAATGCACTAGAAAGTCACTAGCTAGGCTCTTAATTGACAGGCACAAGATTGCTCAATGAAAAACCAAGTGTCACAATGGCAAGCTCAACTAGTAAACAATAGTAATGATATGGCCTTTTTGCACTTTCTCTTTTTTTTTATACTTTTTGCTTTTTCTATTTTTTTTTTTGAATTTTTCAATGGCCTTACACTAAGCTAGGAGCAACAATAAACCAAACACAAGTGAACACAATGGTGGTGATGAAATATGAGCAGCCTGTCAGAGCACAAAATAGCTATACTTGTGGGAAAGTTCCTATTTGAATGCTGTAGAAAGGCTGTGGCTATGGTTCACAAAGGTATGGATTTGATGTTCCTAGTGATGAAAAACAGGAAATAAAAGAGAACACAAAAGAAATCTAGTGGAAAAATGACTTAGAGGCACTCACGGCAGCAATTGGTACTCACGGCAGCAAAACAGCTCACTTTCGTACCGCGGCAGCGCACTACGGCAGCAAAACGCAACAAAAACGTACCGCGGCAGAGCAACTAGAGAACAGGAACGCACGGCAGCGAATCGAAGGATTTCTGTGCCGCGGCAGAACACGCGCGCGCGAACTAGCGTTTGGTAACCGTGTTACGGTGGTTTTGGCGATGCGCGTTGGATACGTGGACGCGACAGCGACGGCAGAGAATTGCTGCCGTGGGCTGGTGTGCACGCGGGTGGTAGTTGTGGTGGTGTGCTGCGTGGATCGGGTGGGGGTTTTGTAACCGTGATATGGGAGCAATCCGAGAGCAGCTAGGTAGGGTGGCAGCGGTGGAAAAATTGCTTGCGGTGGGTGGAGGAATCCGAGTCCAACTAGTGGTGGGTTGCGGCAGAGTTTTTGGTAACTTTTGTGCCGTGGGGAAAATAGAGGGGGGCTCGGATTGGTGATGGAATATGGCAAGTGGAAGCGAATTTTTTTGTAGTTTTTGATATAATTCGACTAGATGAACAAAGAAACCTAGATCTAGCCGAAAACAAAAGAGCTAAAAACAAGAAAAAGCAACACAAAATCTACCACAATGACAGCAAAAGTAATGCAACTAAGGTGATATCTAGGCTATGGCAATGACTAGAACTATTTTTGTGGGGCAATTTTCTGGATAGGAAATAAAAACACTCAAATCTAAAGGGAATTTTGATAGCTCACCGAGGCAACCTGTAAATCTGATACCAAGATGATAAGGGGTGGCCCAATCTTCTCAGTGAACTCACAGATAACTTCTGAATTGATAACTAGTGCGCCACTAAGAACTCTTCGGCTGATCCCTGATGCCAATGCAAAAGATAGCAACCCAATGGATATTCTTAACTCCACACTCTTGCACAAGTAATCCACCGACTACAAGTGGTCCTGTACCGTCTTATTCCCAGTGGAACAGCAGGTAACACGTAAAGTTTGCAGATGAACTTCCAGATGAAAGGCTTACAAGCAGTTTCAATCTAGAGGTCTAGGGTTTATGTTTTATCGTAGTCTGCCCTCTCCTATGCGCCCCAAGGGGTATATATGAGAGGGGGTGCGGCCACAAGGCTCCCCTTGCGCAAGCACCTAACCTAATTGGACTAGGACTCCTACTAGGACACAAAACTAGATACAAACCGACCCCCACACAAGGGGTGCGGCCAAATTGGTATACAAACCAATCCTAATTGAACTAGGTCTTGTATATGGCGCATTGATGCTCCTTGTGGGCGCCCTCCTCTTGCCTTGTTCATGTATGAGTGTGGAATAACATAATTGACATTGTTTTCCACACTTGGTGCATTTGATCTTGTGGAGGCACCATCCCCTTATCATGATAACAATTGATATTTGTTGTTTTCACCATGCTAGCACTTGTTTTCCATCTCCTCTTGAAATCCATGCTCATCCTTGTGTAGCTCCTCTCCATGATCTCCATTCATGTTTGTGTTATCAACAAACCTAAGAATACATAAATGCAAAGATTTAGGTAGTATAAAGCTCTCACAATTATAAACATTATATTCAAGTAGGAGTGAATTCACCTGTTGTTGTAATAGCTTGGTTCTTGATCTTGTCATTGGACCAATTCTAACTTCATTAGCTTTGATAGGAGGATCTTCATGTTCAACAATAGGTGAAGAGCTAGGGATGTCCTCATCAGACGTCCTCTACCCGTGTTCTTTGAGACGACGACGGGTGTTGGAGATCCACTCGGCATGGATAATCTCGCGGATGATCTTGGCATCCAGGAGCTTCTCCACTTCCCGAACGATGAATTCCTACTTCTCTGGGCCCTGGCAAAGGGCCTTTTGCTTGACCGGGCGTGCGCTCGGGTATACCGCCAGATGGTGCTCGATCACCTCCCTTGGTACACTGGGCATATCAGACGTTGTTAGCACGAACATGTCCGCGTTTGCCCGAAGGAAGGCGACGAGCGCGCTTTCCTATTTGGGAGGCAACCCGGCTCCGATGGTGAGTGAGGGCCCCGTGTCGTCGGGGTTCATGGAGGCCTTCTTTGTAGCCGCCCTCTCGAGAGAGAACAGCGGCTTCTTCTTCAGAGGCTCGACAGCGTCCCCGAGCTTGCCCTCGTCGATGGGGTGTGATGTTGACGCCTCCTTGTAGGCGTCCTCCATCGAACGCACCACGTCCTTCACCTCCCTGTGAACAGCGAGGGTCTCGCTGCTCCCGGGTATCTTGACCATGTTGTACGCGTGGTGTGTGACTGCCATTAACTTTGCTAGCACTGAGTAGACGAGGATGGCGTTGTAGGGAAGACCGATGTGGGCGACGTCAAAGTCGAACTCCTCGGTGCGATAGTTTTGGCGAGTGCCAAACGTGACCGCCAGCCGAACCCATCCCAGTGGCACGGTTGTGTTGTTGGTTACTCCGGTGAAAGGCCTGGTGGCCTTGAGGCAGCCGCGCGGGATGCGCAGCTTCTCGAAGGTCTCGAGAGAGATCACGTTGAGGCCAGTGCCTCCGTCCACGAGCATCTTCGAGACAGCGGCGTGGTTGGTCGTAGGGGTGCACACCAGCGGGATGGCTCCCACCGAACCGACGGCCTTGGGTTGATCGGTGGCGTCGAAGGAGATCTCTTGATATGACCACTTGGGGGCGGTGTGGATGGCTCACCTCCGCGGAGGGCGGCGTTGACCTCTCGCGGTGCCCAATTGAGGTGGCGCCCGGAGGGCAGGGTGAGTGACCCGCCAAGGATGCACGCAGCGTGGCAAGTTGTGTCGTGCGCCTCCGACGAGACGGGACCGCCGCGTCCCACGGCGAAGCGCGAGAGAGTCACGTGACCCTCGGGCTCGCCGCGGGGAAGACGGCCGCAGTGGCGCAAGCGTTGGAGGAACTACGCGCGCAGGTCCTCCCAGGAGTTCACGGAGTTGTGAGGGAGATTTAGCAGCCACACGAGCGCAGGGCCGCAAAGAGCCGGGGGGAAAGTACCTCAGGAGGCACTGGTCGCCTCCCTCGGCAAACCCTGACTTGCGGCTCGCACTTCCGCAGGAAGTCCAACAGGGGAATGTCGCCGGTGTAGGGAGGCGGGAGGCGAGGCCAGATTGCTGAAGGCCACCTTGCCTCCCACAGGTCCCTGTTGAACGCGTCGCATCACCCTGCCCGGGCGCTCGCCCGCCGCTCTCGGTAGCTAGGACACTCTGAGTCGATGGTGGCATTTTCCGGGACGAAGGATGTCATGCTGTGCGCTCGAGAGCGTCGAGCCCTACGCGTGCAGGGATCCGTCGGCCCGACCAGGAGCGTGGTCGCCACGGTGGAGTCGGTCTGCTCCCAGTCAGCTGCTGGTGCTGAGGTGACCTCGGCGGTGTGCACCAACCAAGAATCGCCGACGCCGGGTTCGAACGGACAGCGCGACGATTCCTGTGCTCCAGGCAAGGTTTCCCGCGAGCACCGTCGGCCGTGCGCGTGCATAGCCGATGGCTGCAGGGCGAGCGCCGCCTGCGCAGGAGACTGCAGGAACCGCGTCGGGTCCACGAGGGAATCGTCGACGAGCGTCGTGTTGCGTCCGCGCCGCCGTGCAGAGGAGCGAGAGTGGGAGCGATGCAAAGGAACGAGGCTGCCGATGTTTTTCCGCTTCCAGGACCGCGCCCTGCGGCCGGTCCGATCGATGCGGGAGGTGACCATGGCGATGGAGATGCGAGAAAACGCTTTAGCCCCCTACCTGGCGCGCCAAATGTCGTAGTGGATGTTCTGTCAATGGTAGGGTAGCACTCAAAGGTTCAAACATTGGGGGCTAACCACATTCTATCGCACCTCGGATGGCTTCGAGAAGGGAGCTCTCGAAGGAAAACAATGGAGACACGGAGAGTTTACCCAGGTTCAGGCCACCGTGATGGTTTAAGACCGTACTCCTGCTAGTCTGGTTGATTGCACTATGGATTACAGTACAAACGGGAAGTTCCGGTGGTCTATCTACCTGGTGCTCAGGTTCACCCCCCTTCTACTGTGGTGAGGGTAGCCTACTTATACCGGTGAATTGGCCCTCTTCCCCGCTCACTTGGCGGGAAAGGGATACCACAAGGTGCCAAAGAGTGGAGCGTCTCGTACTGTCGCGGCTCCTGCGCGGTCCTGGTCGCCGGGGGACAGCTCCACCGTCTATGGCGTCACGGTGGGGGAGCCCGGTGACGCCGCCTCCGTCTTGTAGCACGGACTCGGTCTGCTTGCACCAAAGAGGAAAGCCTCAGACCGGGTTTGGTGCGTGCAGGGGAGTTCTGCGCTTTATACATGAGAATGGCAACTGCCGCCAAAGCCGCTCTGTCCCCTGCGGTACCTTCGTCATCCGTGCAGGGGCCAGAACATCACCCTCACATGGGTTGCCTCTCAACGGGTGAGGCTCTTTCCGGGAAGGAGCGGGGGGCGGAGCAGGGCTCCTCCCCAGCAATGCGCGATGGATCCCTCGAGGAAAGACTCCTCTCCAAGGGGCTGACCTTGGTAAGGAACCGTTGGGGGGCTTGATACGTCATAAACGTATCCCTAATTTCTGATGCTCCATGATCATATTATGTCAATTGCTACATTTTTCTCCCTTCTTTATGTCATTTTTATCGATTTTCCGCACTAACCTATTAACAAGATGCCACAGAGACAGTTCCCTATTTTCTTCTGTTTTTTAGTTTCAGAAAAGTTGTTCTGGAAATATTCTCAGAATTGGAAAATTCGAAGCCCGGAAGTCCTATTTTCCCCGGAAGCATCCATAAGACCGAAGAGGAGCCGGAGAGGGGCAGGAGGGGGCCACACCATAGGGTGGCGCCCCCCCCCCCCCGGCCGCGCCAGCTCTAGGTGTGGGGCCACCCGGCCTCCACCGCATTCGCCCTTTCGCCTATTTAAGCCCCTCGGATGGAAAACCCTAAACACCTGATCAAAATCCCCGAAATAGTTCTGCAGCCGCCGTCACCGTCAACCCCAGATCAAGGGGGTTCTAAAGCTGTTTCCGACACCCTGCCGGAGAGGAGATCATCACCGGAGGCCTCTTCATCACCATGCCTGCCTCCGGAGTGATGCGTGAGTAGTTCATCCTTGCACTACGGGTTCGTAGCTGTAGCTAGATGGTTGTATTCTCCTCATATGCCTCCATGTTTAGATCTTGTGAGCTGCCTATCATGATCGAGATTGATCATATGTATTTCTTTGTGCTGTGTTTGCTGGGATCCGATGAATATTGACCTTATGCCAAGTTGATTATAGTCTTTATTTGCATATGTTATTTGTCATCTTACATGCTTTCCGTTGCTAGTGGTTATTCTGGCCAAGTAGTTGCTAGTGACTCCAAGATGGAGTATTTATGCTCGATAGTGGGTTGATGCATCCTTGTTGCCTTGCTCGAGTGACAGAAACATGAAGGGGGAGGATGTGCTATTGCCATTAGGGAGAAAACAACGGTGAGAGTGTCTGCGTGCATAATCATTTCTTACATTACACACTTTGTTTAATGCAATTATCTGTTGCTTGCAACTTAATACCTGAGGGGGTTCGAATGATAACCTGAGGGTGGATTATTAGTCATAGATGCAGATGGATGTCGGTCTATTTATCTTGTTGTAATGCCTGCACTAAATAGCATAGTAATCTTCATGTCATATTGTGCACTACGGTGCAACCTTTATTTGTCAATTTCCCAGCTGTAATTTGTTCACCCAGCATGTTATCTTTTATGGAGGGACACCACCAGTGAAACTACGAACCCCGGTCCATTTTCCACACTATTAAACAAACCACAACAATTTCATCCTTTCTTTACTTTCTGCAAGCATATACTGTTTTTCCACACTATACGTCTAATCTTTGTTTTCAGCAAGACCGATGAGATTGACAACCTCACTGTACCGTTGGGGTAAAGTATTTTGATTGTGTTGTGTGCAGGTTCCACGTTGTTGCTGACACCGGTGAAGCGCCAGCACCATCGTCAGTGGCATCAACCTTCCGAAGATTCTCTTTCTCCTACTGGATTGATAACTCTGGTTCTTAACTAAGGGGAAAACTCCTACCGCTGTGCTCATCACACCTTCCTCTTGGGGTTCCCAACAACGCATAGAAAGGATTTAACTCTGCCAGCAATAAGGATTTTTTTTGGCGCCGTTGCCAGGGAGAAGGAAGTCTTCTTGCAAGGGGAGTCTCTCACTCTCAATCTCTTTATTTTGTTTATTGTCTTGTTTTTATTTTTGTCTGGTTTTTATTTCTCTATATCATAACACAAAAAATTTAGTTTATTTCTCTATATTGGAAACACAAAAAAATTAGCTTACTTTATAGTTGTTATTTATTTTGTTTGTTGTTTTTTTTGTTTTTTCTGCTCTTAGTTTAATCTCTCATGATGTTGTTCCCTAAGTTTACCTTGAAAGATTTTCCGGTAGGAAGTGGTTCTGTACTTGGAAAGGACACTGTTAAAGAATTCTTTGATCATGTTAGAAAGCATGACAACTTTGAGGAAAAATCCATAGTAGAACTTGCTCCCAATTACGAGACTGATGCAACTTCTTTAGTTCACATGCTAGAAGCTAGGTTTGTTAACATACATCCCATAATGCAACATATGTTCCTCAACTTGAATAACATTTAAGATGTTGAGAAAAGATACTTCATCCTAGAAACTATGCTTAAAGAATTTGCGGATGTTGCTATAGAAGCTAGAAAAGTTTTTGACCGTTTTAATATGCTTGGCTCATGTGTAGACATTGTTGGTGATCTAGAAAAAAACTGAATCTAATAAATAAAACAAAATACCAATCCCCTTTAAATTAGTAGCTCTACACGAAGCCCAAGAAAATAATTTTGATTGGATTGTTCCTGAGAATTTATTTGATTAAAATAGTAAGCCTAAAAGTACTAAGAGAGGAGCCTCTGAAACCCACTTAGATAAAATACAATGCATTATTAAAGAATTTCCCAATATTTATTTGAATGCTTCACCTGAAAATACTTGAGTTGATATTTTCTATGTCTAGCTGAAAGGCTTTAAAGAAAAGCGCTACCGGGAGACAACCCATTTTATTTCTCTGTTTTCTTTCAATTTTCCTTTGTTTTCTTTGGTGTTCTTGCACCTGGGTGTTGTTTATTTCCCTAGCAACTCCTCTGTATCTTTTCTTTTGAGTTTTTGTTCAGCCAAGTAAAGCCACTAGTGGAAAGTTGAGCCTATATTTCGGATTTCTGCGCAGGAAACAGATTTCTGATGTCCACTGTAAATTCCGTAAAAAATAACAGAAAATTCAAAATGACCTGAGCTTTTTCGTTCTTAATTCTGAGTTATATACGAAAGTTTCTTAGAATACCACTTTTTATTTGAGCAACAGAAGATATTTGAAAAAATTGATCTTTACCTGCTGTCCTGTTTTTGACAGATTTCTGCCATTTATCTCATTTGCATCTTAATCTCTTTATTTTTGTGTTCTTTTGGGAAAAAGAGTTTTGAAAGAAGTTTTGATAGTAGCTAATGTGTTTTTGAGTGTTAGAATTGTGTTGAAACTGAACCATGTGGATTTATTATTTCGATTGCACTAACGTTGCTGATGAAGATTGTGAGAATTTTGATGTGAAGGAAGTTTTCAAGGCTCAAGAGAAGAGGATTTTATGATATGATCAAGAAGAGTGAAAAGCCTAAGATTGGGGATTCCCCGGTGGTACATACAAGCAAATTCCAAGAAGACTCAAGTGTCTAAGCTTGGGGATGCCCAAGGCATCCCCTTCTTCATCAACAATTATCAGGTCACTTCTAGTGAAACTATGTTTTTATTCGGTCGCATCTTATGTGCTTTACTTGGAGCATCTTTTTTTTCAGTTTGCTTTGTGTTTTGATTTCACTTTGTTTTTACTTTCATAATAAGCTTGATTGGACCCCAGCATTCTTTTATTGGAGAGTGACACGCTCCGCTTTTTCTTGAGAATACGTTGTATTCTTAGTCTCTGTTTGACTGCTGCATTTATTCAGCTCCTGTTTTGCATGCATCTCTTGTTAGAGCTGTTAGTTTTAGTAGTATTATTTGAGTACTCTCATGTTTGCTTGCTGTATCATAAAGAGTATTTTTGTTAAATCATGTTTTGTATGGTGCTTGTTCGGAGAAACAAAAGAAAACTGCTGCTTGAAGTATAATTTATAACAGTACTAGTAGAAGCTTGTATAGACTGTGGCTAGGACTTTTTCATGCCATGCTAAATGTTATTTTAGTTTTAAAGCCTTGTGATTATTGAGTAGCATGATTAGCCTCAAATAGCTGAGCGTGTTTAATATGTATTGAAAGATTCATGAGTTGTTCTTGCCATAGTAAAGCATAAATATATGGTATCCTCTTTCGAACGTTTTATTTTGTTGACTTGGCGCATGCTCACATCATGTTTATGACTACAAACCAGTCACGAATAGCCTCCATGACCACTTAGTTTTTGAACTTCTGATACTTCTTATGCTTTAATTAATGATGCTTATGTCGCTATGCATGATTATGGCTCTTATGCTCTCTTGATTTGTCGCTCCCAGTCTTTTGCTAGCCTCCACTTGTACTGAGTATGAGCTCTACTCGTGCATCGGAACTCCCTTAAACCAATTTTTTTCCCATTGTGTCCACCATACCTACCTACATGTGGTATTTAACTGCCATTACAAAGTAAATTGCTCATGTGTTACCTTTAAAACCTTCAAAATTACTCCTTCTTTATGTTCTTGTTTTTGCTCATGAGGACGTAAATAGAGAATCTTTATCTCACTTGTTGATTGGATTTCACACCCTGGACTAGTGGCTTCATCCTCTTATCCAAATGATAGAAGAGCTGGCAGCGGGGTGCCCAGCCCCAAACTAATGCATACAAATTCTCTTCACTATTTTGCCCCCAATTTATCAGTCAAAGCATAATTGTGTAAACAAAAGAGAAAGAGGGATGACCTTCTACACCAGTTGCGTCCTTCACCATGGGAGCCTCTCTTGTGAATCCCGTTGACTTGTGACGTACTGTATTTTCTGTTTACCATTCGTTGACATTAGCATACATCTCCCAAAATATAGACACTCCTCCACGGTATGTGATTGTTGGCACGCACCCGAGGATTCGGTTAGCCATGGTTTGTGAAAGATGCATGGGAGGAGTGTCAAACTTTTAATACCTATTTTTAATAAAATAAAAGCTCTAGCACATGAGTGGTCCCTGCTTCCTTCTGCGAAGGGCCTTTCTTTTACTTTTATGTTGAGTCTCCATCTTCTAACTTTATGCACATTTGAGAGAGAATTTTTGCCATTTTGAGTTCTATGTGCATTTGTCCCATAAGCATCAATAATTACTTCATGATGTGATAGTATTTGTTCTTAAATTATTTGTTCTAGTCTTCCTCTTGAACTTTGAAGGTGTCCTGGCATTTATGTTTTGCCCCACTCTTAAGGACTATCGAAATATCACTTTGTCATGCTTTCTCTATACCTAAAACAAACGTTTAACTTTCTTTGCATTATTATTCATGATCATTTATTTGAGTTACTTTACGTGATTCAAAGTAATTTCTATGCTTTATTATTAAAATTTTATTTATCATGCATGTGTTTAAAGTCTTATGATCTCAGCGTGCATATGCTTTCACATTAGATTGATCAAGTTTGTGTTAGTAGCATGTCACCTCAGAAATTATTGTTTTATCATTTACCTACTCGAGGACGAGTAGGACCTAAGCTTGGGGATGCTTGATACATCATAAGCGTATCCCTAATTTTTGATGCTCCATGATCATATTATGCCAATTGTTGCATGTTTTCTCCCTTCTTTATGTCATTTTTATCGATTTTATGGACTAACCTATTAACAAGATGCCATAGAGCCAGTTCCCTGTTTTCTGCTGATTTTTAGTTTCAGAAAAGTTGTTCTGGAAATATTCTCGGAATTGGAAAATTCAAAGCCCGGAAGTCCTATTTTCCCCGGAAGCATCCAGAAGACTGAAGAGGAGCCGGAGAGGGGCAGCAGGGGGCACACCATAGGGTGGCGCGCCCCCCTGGCCGTGCCAGCTATAGGTGTGGGGCCCTCCGGCCTCCACCACCTTCGCCATTTCGCCTATTTAAGCCCCCTGGATGGAAAACCCTAAACACCTAATCAAAATCCCCGAAAAAGTTCCGCAGCCGCCGTCACCGTCAATCCCAGATCTTGAGGGTTCTGAAGCTGTTTCCGGCACCCTGCCGGGAGGAGATCATCACCGGAGGCCTCTTCATCACCATGCCTGCCTCCGGAGTGATGTGTGAGTAGTTCATCCTTGGACTACAGGTTCGTAGCTGTAGCTAGATGGTTGTCTTCTCCTCATATGCCTCCATGTTTAGATCTTGTGAGCTGTCTATCATGATCGAGATTGATCTTATGTAATTCTCTGTGCTGTGTTTGCTGGGATCCGATGAATATTGACCTTATGCCAAGTTGATTATAGTATTTATTTGCATATGTTATTTGTGATCTTGCATGCTTTCCGTTGCTAGTGGTTATTCTGGCCAAGTAGTTGCTAGTGACTCCAAGAGGGAGTATTTATGCTCGATAGTGGGTTCATGCCTCCTTGTTCCCTTGCTCGAGTGACAGAAATGTGAAGGGGGAGGATGTGTTGTTGCCATTAGGGAGAAAACAGCGGTGAGAGTGCCCGCGTGCATAATCATTGCTTACATTACACACTTTGTTTAATGCAATTATCTGTTGCTTGCAACTTAATACCTGAGGGGGTTTGGATGATAACCTGAGGGTGGATTATTAGTCATATATGCAGATGGATGTCGGTCTATGTATCTTGTTTTAATGTCCGCACTAAATAGCATAGTAATCTTCATGTCATATTGTGCACTACGGTGCAACCTTTATTTGTCAATTGCCCAGCTGTAATTTGTTCATCCAGCATGCTATCTTTTATGGAGAGACACCACTAGTGAAACTATGAACCCCGGTCCATTTTCCACACTATTAAACAAACCACAACAATTTCCTACTTTCTTTACTTTCTACAAGCATACACTGTTTTTCCACACTATACGTCTAATCTTTGTTTTCAGCAAGACCGGTGAGATTGACAACCTCATTGTACCGTTGGGGCAAAGTATTTTGATTGTGTTGTGTGCAGGTTCCATGTTGTTGCTGACACCGGTGAAGCGCCAGCACCACCGTCAGTGGCATCAACCTTCTGAAGATTCTCTTTCTCCTACTGGATTGATAACCCTGGTTCTTAACTAAGGGGAAAACTCCTACCGTTGTGCTTATCACACCTTCCTCTTGGGGTTCCCAACAACGCAGAGAAAGGATTTAACTCTGCCAGCAACAGGGCTCCTCTCCTAGCGGTAGACTGGTACGGACTCCTTCCGTACCTGATGGGTTGGGCCAGCAGCAGATGGCCCAGGATACCCTGGTATTCGTGGGTCCGACACAATCCTTCTATATTTTTCCCTCTTGCCTAAGGTGTAACCGATGGGTGTCTTCACAATGCTACCAATCAACCTCCTCAAGAAGAGAATCACAGGGTTCGAGAAGATCATTCAAAACCGCTGGTCCTTCTTTCTTTCTCCTTCGGGAATGTCGGGACGAGATTCTTGTAAGGGGGTAGATTTGTAACATCCCAAATTTTGCTAATAAAGTGTTGTGGTGTTGTGTTCATTTCATTCATGCATGAAATGTTTTAACAAGAGTTGGATTTGAATTTAAATAAGGAATTGCACAAAAGTCACTTAAAATGGAAACTTCAAATTTAAGTTCAAAACATTTTCAAATTGGAAAAACCTTTACATGGTGAGATTGTAAATTTCACAAGGTTTCCAAAACTTATTTTTGCTAAAATTTTTTTTGCAAAATGACCTAGAGAACATCGTTTCCTTTGCAGTTTTAAAAGGCAGAAGGACCTTTCTTCTTTCCTACCGGCCAAAAGGAGCACCTCCGTGGCAGCGCTACCGTCGATGCTGCCACGTACTCTGTGGCCGCCTGCTTGGCGAGGTAATATCCGGAGGAGGAGTCTGCATCTCCCTCTGCCCTCGCCCTCGCAGTCTCCCTCCTCTCTCTCTGGTAGTTTTCCTTCCGAGACCAAACCCTAGTCGCACTGCCGACACAGAGTGCCGCCACTCCGGTCGTTCGCGAGCTCCACCAGAACCCCATGAGCATCGTCGTCATCTCCTCTATCTCGTGGCTGAAGGAATTGAGCCGAGACAGTCCCTATTGCTGGAATCGAATGCCTCCTTCCTCTTCGTCCGCCGGCCTTCGCTGCTCGCCATCATCGACTGTGACCACCTCCGGCCTCCTCGACCCCGCCACTACATTTGCGGTGATCTGCTACAATATCCAGCGCCCTCACTTCGCCCCCTATTCCTCTTCAGCTCGGTGCCATCGAGCTCCGCCGTCTGACATGGTCGCCGGAGTTGATACCTGTGACCAAATGGTCACCTCCGTGGCCCGTTAGACTCGTCGTACGCTTCTCTACCTTATACGCCAACTCGATACGCCAATCGCGTGATGAATCGCCGGATTGGATCGCGGCAGAGCCGTTCCGGCCAGCGCTAATGTCATGCTGACATCGGCGTGGGGTCGG
The DNA here is from genome assembly GCA_028641055.1 of Alopecurus myosuroides. Lineage (NCBI taxonomy): Eukaryota > Viridiplantae > Streptophyta > Magnoliopsida > Poales > Poaceae > Alopecurus > Alopecurus myosuroides. The sequence goes on along the minus strand of CM054063.1, from coordinate 102,445,414 downwards.
CCCGTCAGGAACTTATTGTTCTATAAAATATTCAGAAAAATGTGAAAAAGATATAGAAATGATCGAAAAATGAATACTATTTGAATGTTTCATTTTCAAACATATTTGACAAAGTTAAAAAATATGCATTATTTGAATTTGTCTTTAATTCATTTAAAAATTGAGAAAATAAGTTTTTATTCAATAAATTCAGAAAATTGCAAGTTATATATCAAAATACTCAAAAAAAGGAATGCAACCTAGTCATGATGTTTTCAAATCGATTTGAGCAATTATAATTAGACACACTTTTGAAAATGCCAAAATGCCCTTTAAGTCTTTTTTGGGCCATTTTTGATATAATTGCATAGTTGCCATGCGAACCCTAGCAACCCCTTATCAAGGTTAGGGCTCTATTTACATGCATCAACTTGTCATGCATATATATTGCGCATTGCATTATGCCATGGTTTATTGTTGCTCGCTCTTTCCGGTATTTGCTTCTTATCGGTAGAACGTGAATCCGAAGTGAAGACCAGCAATTCCAATGGCGAATACTTGATCTTAACCGACAAGTCAAGCACTTATTCCTGAAGTCTTTATCTGGTTTTCTTGAAGCAAGGCAAGCATATCCTATTATCTGCCATATATGATTTCGAATGAGTTTTTTATTCTTGTACCATGCATGCTTTATAAAGTATCTTGGGTCACTAGTTAGAGTTATCCTATTTATTTGCATAGCCCAGGTATCATGATCCACTGCTCACAGCAGCTGTAGGTTTGGTTGTGTGTATCGCCAGAGGCTCAAATATGCCATGCTTAGTCATACATGTCTATCGATCTATGTTCCATCCAGTTTATGACTCAGAGTTGCGAATGAATCTAGTATGACAGGATTATGTGGTAAGATCAGAGATGTGTGTTTAATATGATAAAAGGCTTGAATGAGTTGCCACATGGGATGTGGTGATTTGCCTCGTTCATGCCCCTAGGAGCGAGTTCCCGCCTTTGAAGCCAAGACTGAACGTGCAACCACACGGGGCTTGGATTCCTCTCGGTCTCAACCTGCCTAGTTTGTTCCATCAGTCGCCTAGTTCGGGCGTTCCATTTGGATTTGCGGGCACATTAAAAATATTTTCAAAACTAGGACGTGGGGATGCATCGGCGCTCTGTGGGTAGATAATCGTCGAGCATTGCGCACAACGGTAGAGACCCGGCAGGAGATGGCCACTCCCTATTTGCGGACCATCTCTACTCGGAGCGACTCATGGAATAGGCAAAGCAAGGGAAAGGTCGTGGTCAACCACCCTCTATCGGCACTTCTCGGATAGTGCTAACATGTTGGCACTAAGAGTTGGTTGGTACTTGTGGGTAAAGTTGTACACCCCCTGGAGGGTAAAATCTTTTCAAAAAGTCGTGCCCACTGTTAAGGACGACTTGGTAACGGATTCTGGGATCATAGATAACTTGAATCTGACGTAAAAGATGTTGTCAATGAATGGTTGGTATCAAGAGGTGGTTCGGTTTGTCAAGTGCTGGAGATGATGCTTCGGAGTAATTGAAGACAATGCATGAAGCAAGTTTATTCTTTTAAAAGATTTGTTTTTCAAGCTTCTCGACTCTATTTTAACCAAAGATTGCTTTATGCAAAACAACCTTCATAACTCCTTTATGAGCAAGCAGATATATAATAGGTTGATTAAGTCTTGCTAAGTACCTCCAGTACTCATGTTTGCTTCAACTTGGTTCAGGTGGAGTTCCTTACTTTGGTGGTGTTTCAACATGGACATCGACGAGTAGTTTGGGGTTCCCAGGTAGCAGCCTGGAATCTATGGGCTGGGACGCCGCCTTATGTTGCGGCCTCTTAGACCTTTTTGGTTCTTGTTGATTAGCAACATAGCTTGCCTTCCGTTGTCTCATGTAATGTTGGGTCATGTGACCTCTGTTTGTAAGCTATACTCTAGTAATACTTGCTTTATACAGCTTTCATGTCTAGAGTGCTGCTTTGATCGTTTGTTGGTTTCGAGCTCATCGTTATGCAGTTTTGGCTATGCCTACGTTGTTGTCGCAGTCGAGGGGTTGTGGGGCCGATGATCCATTTTCGAGCACGCCTGCCGATGTTTACTCGGCCCGGGCTTGGTAACCATAGTGACCCCCGATTGTTGTTACACTTCCTGGACACATAGCATCTCTGTATAGCGTTGGTCCCGTTCCTTCAGTTTCATATGACTCGTGGACGCTTTGATATGCATAGTTGGTTATGACTAGTGATACGTCCAAAACGTATCTCCTTTTCCGGCACTTCTCTTACTGTTTTCCTCTAAACTTGTGAGTTTTTGATACCACTAACATGGACTAACACTGTTTTCAGCAGAATTACTTTGGTGTCTCATTTTTGTGCAGAAAAATCAACTTTCGGGAAATTTCCCGAAAAAGACCCCATTAAGCTTATATCACTAGAAGACCCCGGGAGCCAGAAGGACACCTGGAGGGGGGCAAGGAGTGGCCTAGACCACCCCTGGGCGCCCCCTAGGCCCCGCCGCCTGGTAGTGTGGGGGCCACATCCACCCCCTCGGGCTACCCTTTCGACTACATATGCCCCGTAAACCTAAAACGAGAGGGGGTTCGTCATATTCCACATAAACACAATAGAGCGTCGCCGCCACCTCGAAACTCAATTCGCGGATCAGAAGTTCCTGTTCTGGCGCCCTGCCGGGACGGGGATTCGAAGGAGATCGTCGTCATCGACACCGCCACCTCTTCTCCATCAACCATCCATGATTCCCTCGTCCATGTGTGAGTAAACACCGTTGTAGGCTGACAGGGATGGAAGGGATTGGATGAGATTGATCATGTATTAATGCCAGATTGTTAGGACCTAGTGCCTAGTATCCATTGTTAGCGTTTTCTACCGTTGTTGCAACTTGTTATGCTTAATGCTTGTCACTAGGGCCCGAGTGCCATGATCTCAGATCTGAACAAGTTATTGTTTCATGAGTATAATTATGTTTCTTGATCATATCTACAAGTTGTTTAGACATGTCATTGTCCGGAACCCGAGGCCCCAAAGTGACAGAAATTGGGACACCCGGAGAGGATGGTTGTGATGTGAGGATCACGTGTGTTCACGGAGTGGTAATGCTTTGCTCGGGTGCTTTATTAAAAGGAGCACCTTAATTACCAGTAGTTTCCCTTGAGGCCCCGCTGCAACGGGCTGGTAGGACAAAATATGTTGTGCAAGTTTCTCATTATGAGCACGTATGACTATATTGGAACACATGCCTATGGTTATCCTAGAACTTGGATGCTTTCTTATTATTATCAGCAATGCACGTGTTTAGATTATTACATGACCTATGTTATCCATGCAACGCCCGTTCATCCATTCCCTCTATGCCTACGGTACTCCCATCCTGCTGTTTTTCGCAATTGCTATTGATGTTAGTATTTAACTCCTGATGTTATTTTGTTATTGTTGCTGCTATAAAACTGTTACCACTGATAAACTGACGCGAGCAAGTCTACTTTCCGATGCAGCTGAATTGACAACTCAGTTGTTAATGATTATAAATATTCTTTGGCTCCTCTTGTGTCGAATCAATAAATTTGGGTTTTACTTCCCTCGAAGACTGTTGCGACCCCCTATACTTGTGGGTCATCTAGAATATTTTCTGGCACCGTTGCCGGGGAGCATACCTTTATTTATTTGCTCACTTGACCGTGATATTGTTCACTGCAAGCCTTTCATCATGGGAAGACTCGTGATGGAAAAGTTCCTATATTACCATCTGAAAGTGCATTTTGTTTTTCCCGGTGTTTTGCGTGTTAGTTAACAATACTAAGTATATTATTTATCGAGGTGTTTAATGTGCAGGTGTTATATTAACATCGGCATCGTTCACCGAAAAGATAGGTGAAGTTGGGCCTAAGAGATTTGAGACAGTTGCCAACCGGATTATTGGTACGGATTATTCGGAGGAGCCGGATATTCCGGTTAAGAAATTTTCGGACCATTTTCGGGACAGAGATGAGCCGGATATTTGGTACCGGATTATTCATCACAGACCGGATATTCCGGTTGTGGAGTTTTCGCTCGAAAACGACTAAGGACTGGAGATGGAGCTGACAGAAGTGGACCGGATTTTTGGTACCGGATTATTCCGGAGGAGCCGGAATATCCGGTACGGTTTCCTGCGCAGGACAGAGACAAGCCAGATTATTGGTACCGGATTTTTAATAAGCGGCCGGATTTTCCGGTTGAAGTCAACAGGATCCGAGCAGAACAGTAGACCGGATATTCCGGTACCCCAAATCCTGCAAAACGGCTAGTTTTGAGGAGGGGGTATAAATACCCCTCCTCTTCCTCCTTGAGCTCTAGTTCTGCCCCCTTGCATTCAATAGCATTTAAGAGCTCACCAAATCCCTCATAACTCCCAATCCCTCCACCCAAAATCGAAGATCTTTGGAGGATTGAAGGAGAAGGCCCCGATCTACATCTTCACCGACCCGTTCTTCATTTCCCCCTCTCTAGCTTGAGGGATCTAGCCTAGGGTTTCCTCTTATGGATAACCTAGGCATCTTGATACTTCTTGGTGATTCAAGATTGTTGGGAGCCCCCAATTTGGTTGTGGGTGTGTGCCCCAAGTTGTTTGTAAAGGATTCGATTCCTGCCTCAAAGGGGATCAATAGTGGAAGGTGAACTAGGCCTTTGTGGCGGAGTTCATCGGAGAATAGGGTGAGGCATTTGTGGCGTTGAGTAGGCCTTCGTGGCGAGCTCACACCCCTCCAACGAGACGTACTCCCTTAACAAGGAGGAACTCGGGAATACATCGTGTCTCCGCGTGCTTCCTTCGGTTATCTCGTTCCCTTATCTTTTACTCACTTGTACTTGTTGCATTAATTGTTTTACTAGTTGCATTAGTTGCTATCCTTGTCATATAGGTAAATTCACCGTAGATGCACTATCTAGAGAATTTACCTTTGTGTCAAGCCTAAACTACAAGAAAAAATTAAAATTGGTCGTCGCACCTATTCACCCCCCCCCCTCTAGGTGCCCATACTTTACTTTCAATTGGTATCAGAGCCTCGGCTCTTCTATCGGGCTTAACCGCCTAAGAGTTTAAGTATGGGAGAAGATTCGGATACCGAAATGTCTGCGGCTAAGGTGTCCATGGATAATCTCAATGAGTTGAGAAATTCATTTACCTCATCCATAGACACCAAATTTGATGAGTTGCACCAAGTCTTAGCAGAACTCCTCAAAGACAAAGGACTGGAGGTTGTCGACTCTACTCCTCCGGATGACAATCCGGAGGGCGTCAAGAAAGGGGTAGATGGTGAACCACATAAAAATTCTTCCGCCGAAAACTCCACTAAGAAGGGTACGGAAGGAGATGGAGAATTTCACTCCATTCCCGGAAGTTATTATCCCGATCCTCCCGTCCCACATCCTCATATAATCCCTAGAGGAGATCCACCTAAAATTGATGCTTTTTCTTTTCGTGAATGGCAGTATTACATGGAGACTCACTTGAACTCTTCTTGTATAGAGCTTTGGAGGGTCACTCGTGATGGATACAAACCTCATGACCCCAAGAACCTTACAAGAAGGGAAGTCGTAGATTGTCAACTCAACTACACCGCTTTGTCAATTCTACAACAAGCCGTGGGTCCTAACCACATGCCGCATCTTCAAAAATATTCCACCGCCAAGGAAACATGGGACGCTCTTGTCGTCATGTTTGTGGGCAATGAGAGTATGCAAAGGAATAGATATGATGCCTTGACCAATGAGGCCGAAGGGTTCTATATGCATGATGGAGAGGACCATGTAGACATGTACCAAAGACTCAAGACTCTTGCCACCGCCTTCTCAAATGTTGGTGCCAAGTACATTGATGATGCTTGGATCAAGAGGAACTACATGATTGCCCTAATGCCATTTGAGGGCGCGGACTTGAAGAGCATTCAAGGAAGACATGATTTCTCTTCCATGACCTCATTTCAAGTGATGCAAGAAATGTGCTCCTATCAAGTGCAAACCAAGAATGCTCTTGACAACCGTACTAGGGCCATTGGAATGCACAAAGGGGCATCGGTTGCTTTGAAGTCCAAGGTTGTGTCAAGAGAGGTTGAGTTTGAAGAAGAAGGAGAAGAGGCGTTGCCTCCCTTGAAGGAACAAGACTATGATCCCGTGCTAAAGGATCTCATTGCTCTCACCATGCAAAAGTTTTGGAGGAATCCTCCAAAGGTCAAGAAGTTTGTTGAGGAGAAGACCAAGTCTCGCTATGGCAATGATGGGGCTCAAAAAGTGAGGTCTTGCTTAAATTGCCAAGATAAGCACCACTTCATTGCGGAGTGTCCCTATGAAAATAGAGAACTCCATAGTGGCAAGCTCATTCGCAAGGACAAGTCCAAGTTTGAGTACAAGAAACCTCATTTCAAGAAGAAACCATTCAACAAGAAGTCTCCCACCAAGTTTGTGCTATTGACTCAAGAGGAGTATGATTCCGGGAGTGATGAAGAAGAAAAACCACAAATGAAGTGGCCGCTCTAGCTATTGCTTCTACTCCATCATCTTCATATCTCTTTGAATCCCCCAATGACAATCATCCTCAACTAAATGCCAAATGCTTCATGGCTAAGGCCACGGAGGCATCACCTTCCTCCAACTCTAAAACCCCTAGTGAACTAGAACATCTTGCTAATATTAGAGTAGAAGATGAGAGGCTCTCCTTGGAACTTTTTATGTCTAACATGCAAGGGGAGACCAAGAAGTACTTTGAGCATCTCATGAGCCAATTGGGAGAGGCCCAAGAAGCTCTTGAGAAGAAAGGTCAGGTTGAAAGAAGGGATGCGGATGAAACTGCATCCCTCTCTATGCATCTGAGGAAGAGCATGATGGTAGAGTTTCACTTGAGGAGGAACTTGAATCTATTAAAGAAACTCATAATGAACTTGTTTCTAATATCACTAAGGAACGTGATCTTTCTATTGCTAAATATAAAAAGGCTAAAAAGGAAAAGGTTGAGTTTGGGGGTGGTCATGGTAAACTAACCGAGGAGTTTGAAAAACTAACCAAGGCTCACAAAGCTTTGAAGAGTCAACATTCTTCGCTCAAAGAGTTGCATGAACAACTTCAAACTCAACTTAATCAACTGAACAACCCTAGCACCTCTACTTATTCTTGTGATCATGCAAATATTATTGAGGAAAATGCTAGGTTGAAGGTTGAGCTTGCAAGGCTCAAGGGCAAAGGCCCTCAAGTTGAGAAGGTCGTGGTCTCTACCCCACAAGTGGTTTCCCCTAGCTCAAATGTGGTCATTGCTAGACCACAATTGAGTGTTACAAGCCCACAAGTGGGCAAGCAAGGTCTTGGCTATGTTGCCAAGAAAAAGAACAAGAAGAACAAGAACAAGAAGAAGAACAACAATGGTGCTTCGAGTGGTATTGTCATTAGGGACAACACTACTCGTAGCACACCCGCACAAGCAAGCAATGTTGCCTCGAGTAGTTGTGTCATGAGGGACAACACTACTCGTAGCACCTCCGAGGGGACTAACAATCCACATCATTTCTTATATGTTGATTATTATGGTGTTGTGCAAGCTAAATATGTTGGTCCTATTGAGGGTTACATTGACTATGCTATTTGGGTTCCAAAGACCCTTGTTACTAACATGAAGGGACCCTCCTCGGGTCTTAACTCTAGTCAATGATCTCTTGCAGGACTATGCTTCCGGTGGGACTAAATGGATAATTGATAGTGGATGCACTAGCCATATGACCGAAAGCAAAGAACTTGTGACGGAGTTGCGCCCAAATAACATACAAGCAACCGTCACCTATGGAGACTCGTCCTCGTCTAAGGTATCCGGATTTGTCAAGGTTGTGATTGCTCCCGATATCACTATCGTGAACGTCATGCTTGTCCAATCCCTTGGTTACAATTTACTTTCCGTCCGCTCTCTTGGAAAGATGGGTTTCTCCGTATTTTTTTATGTTGATATTGTGGTCCTTTTGAGGAGCAAGACTCTTGACGTTGCTTACGTGGGACATGTTGAAAATGAGTTGTTCGTGGTGGACTTTTCGAAGTCTACCAACTCTCAAACAATGCATCTCTTCGGAAGGGCGGACGTGGGATGGTTGTGGCATCGCCGCCTATCCCATGTCAACATGAGAACTTTGAAAAGTCTTCACAAAGGTGGCCTTATTGTCGGACTAAAAGAAAATGTTTCCTTTTCAAAGGATCGCATTTGTAGGTCATGTGTTGAAGGAAAGATGCATGATAAGGCGCACAAGGCCAAGACTATTATTTCATCAAAGAGGATCTTGAACCTTCTCCATGTTGATCTCTTTGGTGTCGTGCCCGAGGCAAGTCTTGGTGGAAAGAAGTATTGCTTGGTGATTGTCGATGATTATTCAAGATACACTTGGGTTTATTTCTTCAAGTGCAAGAGTGAAACTCAACAAACCATCATCGACTTCTCCAACGAAGTGCAACATCAACACAATGTGAAAATCATGGCTATTAGGAGTGATAATGGTTCCGAGTTCAAGAACTACACTTTGAATGAATTCCTTAGTGAAGAAGGCATTCATCATCAATACTCCGCCACTTACACTCCTCAACAAAATGGTGTTGCTGAAAGGAAGAATCGCACTCTCTTGGATATGGCAAGGACCATGTTGGCGGAGTACACTTCTCCCCAATATTTATGGGCCGAGGCCATATCCACCGCCTGCCACTCCTCCAACCGCCTCTACATCCGCAAAGGCTTGGACAAGACTCCATATGAGATCCTCACCGGCAACAAGCCTAACGTATCCTACTTCCGTGTATTCGATTGTAAGTGCTTTTATTTGATCAAGGGTGTTAGGTTGTCTAAATTTCAATCCAAAACTATTGAGGGTATATTTGTTGGTTACGATGCCGAATCCCACACTTATAGAGTCTTTGACAAAGCTTCACGGATTGTCATAGAATCTTGTAGTGTGGTTTTCGAGGAAAATGATGGCTCCCAAGTGGCGCAATTTCATGTTTCTAATGTAGATGTTGAAATACCTCAAGAAGCCATAGGAAGGATGGGTGTGGGATTTTTCCGCCCCATTGAGGGACACCTTATGGCGACTCGAGAAGGACTATGCTCTACTCAAGTGGAGCCCTCCTCTACAATAGAAGAACAAGCCAAGGAGCCAAGTACTACACCTAACCAAGAACATGTTGAAGACCCTCCTCTTATTGACCAAGTTACTACGCAAGATGCAACCACTCCTATCATTCATGCTAGTCAAGGTCAAGGCCAAGATCAACCATCCTCTTCATCCTCTCCTCAAGTTGAAGCTAGTGTTGAAGATATTATTGTTAATGATGATGATGATGATCAAGGCCAAGATGGACAAGATGGGGACCCAAATGATCAAGATGATCAAGTGAGTCCTCCGTGAAATAATGCGGAGATCGAAGCCCGTCGTGCTAGAAGAATAAGAAGAGCTTTGAAGCATATTGATGCCCAAGACAACAAGGTCTTGGAAGATATTCAAGCTAGAAGATCCACAAGAAGGCAATTGGCACATTTTAGTGAGCATCAATCTCACATATCTATGGTGGAACCAAAGAAAGTGTTTGATGCTCTTGAGGACTCCGAGTGGGTTGAAGCAATGCATTATGAGCTAATTAATTTTGAGCGCAACAAAGTTTGGAGATTGGTTGAGAAGCCCAAAGATTGCCACAATTTTATTGGCACTAAGTGGGTATTCGAGAACAAGCAAGATTAGCATGGTATTGTCATAATGAACAAGGCAAGATTGGTTGCTCAAGGTTACACTCAAGTTGAAGGCATTGACTTTGATGAAACCTATGCACCTGTGGCTCACCTTGAGTCCATCTGTATCCTCCTTGCCGATGCATCTTCGCATAATTTCAAATTGCAACAAATGGATGTTTAAAGTGCTTTCTTGAATGGTCCACTAAAAGAGGAGGTATATGTTAAGCAACCTCCGGGGTTCGAGAATCTCAACTTTCCTAACCATGTCTACAAACTCGACAAGGCTCTCTATGGTCTCAAACAAGCACCACATGCTTGGTATGAGCACCTTAGAGAATTGTTGGATGACCGTGGTTTCAAAGTTGGGAAGATCGACCCCACTCTCTTCACCAAGAGAGTAAAGGGAGAGCTTTTCATATGTCAACTATATGTGGACGATATCATCTTTGGTTCAACTAACCAAGCTTTCAATAATGAGTTCTCTAAGCTTATGACTGACAGGTTCGAGATGTTTATGATGGGAGAGATTAAATTCTTTCTTGGTTTTGAGATCAAGCAATTGGCTCGTGGAACTTTCATTTCTCAAGCCAAGTATACCCAAGACATGATCAAGAGGTTTAACTTCCAAAATGCAAAGATCAAGTATTCTCCCATGCAAGTCAAGTGCCACCTATCACGTAACTCGAAGGGTAAAGATGTGGACCAAAAGTTGTATCGTTCTATGATTGGTTCTTTGCTCTATCTTTGTGCATCTAGGCCCGATATCGTTTTGAGTGTAGGTGTGTGTGCAAGGTATCAAGCGGTTCCTAAGGAAAGCCATTTGATGGCGGTCCATAGGATCTTTCGTTATTTGGTTCATACCCCAAGATTTGGTTTGTGGTACCCAAAGGGGGCACAAGTTTCTCTCAAGGGCTACATGGATTCTGATTGGGCGGGTGATCAAGATGATAGGAAGTCCACTTCCGGGGCTTGCCAATTTCTTGGTAGGTCTTTGGTGAGTTGGTCTTCCAAGAAGCAAAATTGCATATCTATCTCCTCCGCCGAAGCCGAGTATGTAGCCGCCACAAGTGCTTGCACTTAATTGCTATGGATGAGGAAAACTCTCAAGGAATATGACGTTCATTTGGATAAGGTGCCTCTTTTGTGTGATAATGAAAGTGCCATCAAGATCGCCTACAACCCCGTGCAACATACACGAACGAAGCATATTGAGATCTGCATCATTTCATCCGAGACCATGTGGCAAGAGGGGATATTGCTCTCTCATATGTGCCCACCAAGGATAATCTTGCGGATATTTTCACGAAGCCACTTGATGATGCAAGATTCATGTTCTTGAGGAATGAACTAAATGTCATTGATTCTAGGAGTTTGACTTGAGGATCTTGCACAGACCCCTATATATGAAATGTGTTTGGTTTTAGGTGTAGGCATGGACATAGGGGGAGTGTTATCCTAACACATTGGGTTCTCCCTCCCCCATTATGCCCAAAGCAAATATTCATTGTTATCTCTCTTTTTCTAATGTTGAATTGTGAGCTTCAATGTCGAGAATTGGCAATGCACCCAAGATATATCTTCGCGGTGGCATACCATGATCTCTTACATGGTGGCTTAGGCCACCAACCTCTTCTTTTGGATCTTAGTTGGGTTTTATTTGATATTTCATTGCATTTCTTGGTGTTTTCCCTTCTAAGTGTTCTTTCGTAAGAAAATCTCACTCAATTGGTCTTTTGTTTGTTTGATTCTTACTTTTGAGAGGGATAAGTACTACTTTCAGTTTGGTGTTTCTATCCTAAGCCATTCTACCTTAAACCCAACTTCTTCTAGCACATGTGTCGTTCCATTGAAACGAGAAAATTTCGAAACAGTAGGCAGCAGGAATTTCCGGTCCAATTCTGGACCGGAATATCCGATTCAAACTTGAACCGGAATATTCGGTCCGGTGAGAATCACATATCCTGGACAGGGACGGGGAAGGGGCAGTTCGTTCCCTTTCTTCCCCAACTCCTTTCCTCCACCCCCCAACACTACCGCATTGATTCTTGGCCCCCCGGGCCGTTTCCTCCGCGGGATCTTTGAGCTATTTCCCAGATCTTGTCCCCCTTGTCCTCGGGAGCGTTTCCATCCAAGTATCTTCGTCCATGGATGCCGGTAAAGTTCAATCTCGTTGAATCTTGGTGCTATAACCATACCCCTCCATGGATTTGTGTTTTTGTTGACAATGCTTGGTAGAAATTGCTCCCTAGGGTACCCTTTGCATGCTAGATACAATAGTCTAGATTCACTTGTCACCGATCTAGTTTCGAACTCTAGATTAGGATCGATTTTGTGTTGTTTTCGCAGCACCGGAATATCCGGTCCAGGTTTGAACCGGAATATCCGGTTCAGTTCTGTACTGGAATATCCGGCGGAGTGCAGTACCGTTTGAGAAAATTCCAAAATTGATCCTTGCTAGAATTCTTATTAGATTAATACCTGGAATCTTTTCCATTGTTTTTATGCATGATTCATCCTTTGCTTGACATATGTGCACTCATCCCCATTGCTTTCCATCTATATTCTTGTTCACAGGTGGCTCTCGTGTTGAGAAGATGAACACTCGCAAGCGCCCCTCCTACAAGGAGACTAGTGATGAGGATCAAGGCGTTAATTGCCCTCCAAGGAAATCTGGTCGTAAGAAGGTTGTTTCATCTAAGCCCAAGAAGAAGAACACTCGGCCCAACTATAAGTCTGATATTAGTGTTCCTGATTACACTGTGATAAGGCAGAAGGATTGGTACAACACTCTACGGGATGGTACTTGTGATGATCCTCATTTCTAGTGCCTGGAGCAGTCATACATCTATGCAGATATCTACTGTGACTTTAGGTACCCTATCCGTGAGATGCACCCATGTGAGTTTGCTATGATGAAGGATAAGGAGGAGTTTGCTGAGGCTGCTAGCATTGTTGAGCGGTTTGGTCTGGTGAAGCTGAGGGAGACCCAGTGCCCGTACAACACCAAGCTCGTCACTCAGTTCATGTCCACCTTGGTGTTCAGCAAGGACTCAGTTTGTATCCTTAAGTGGATGACCCAAACCACTCCATGTGAGATTCCTTTTCACAGACTGGCTCGTCTTCTTGGATACACTTACAACACTTATCCTCATGTTGGTCATCGTATGCATGAGGTGGAGAGACCTCGGAGGGAGAGGTACATGGCAGAGTTATATGCTCCAGGATTTACCGTTGGGAAGCTGGAGGGACTTCTTCCTCTCTATGATCAGCTTGTGCGTATCTTCAGATCCTTCTTGATGCCAAGTGGAGGTAATAATGATGCTCTCACCGACCCATTGTGCAATCTTCTCTTTTTGGCAAAGCAGTGCATTGAGGATCAGGATCCCACTACTTCTTATATTGTGGATGTCATGGACATTATCTATCATGAGTTGTACAATGCTATGATTGGTGGGAACACCATTCCCTATGGTCCCTATATCATGATGCTTATCAAGCATGTGATGAAGAGTGAGTTCTCTCAGCTACCCATGGTGCCTCACAATGTCAAGAAGTTGTACATTAAGAGGAAGAAGAAGGTCGCACCTGCTGCTCCTGTTCCTCCATTTGAGGGTGGTACCTCTATGGGGGGTGGGGCCTCTTCTAGTGCTCAGCCTGCTCAGCCTACTTCCACCCCTGGTTCCAACACTCTGCGCCATGTTAGGAAGCTCTCCTGGTTTCAGCGCAATGTGATGTGCATGAAGGTGGACATCCATAAGGAGCAGTACATGGCCTACTGCAGAGACACAGTTATGTCCAGTACCCAGAGTCAGATTCTTCACCACGTGAGTGGTGCTACTGGTGATCTGTCTGCTCCTCTTGTTCCTCGGTCTTACTCTCAGTGGTTTGCTGATGATCCCACTCCTTGGGAGCGCATTGAGGAGGCTCTCCGTACCACTTCTGCTTCCACTTTCAGGGCTCCTGTTGATGAGTATGATGATGAGGATGATGAGGAGACCGATGATGATCTAGAGAGGGTGGCTGAGGGAGCTTCTGACGCGTCTGCAGGGGAGTCTTCTGAGCATTCATATGCTTAGACCTTGTTGGGACGTTAGCATAGTTATTTCTCTCCTTTTTTGTCTCTCGATGCCAAAGGGGGAGAAGTACCTCCTAGATCACGGGATTTGCATGGTTTCGGGCACAAGCGTATGGTTTTACCATTTCGTGAGATTTTGTGTCCATTTAGTCTTATTTTCGTGAACCTTGCTAGTTTTATTGGCGTTTAAAACTATGTGTTATTGTGTTGTGAGACTATGTTTGGTTATCATGGATTATCTATGTTAGTGGTTATCTGGATTATCTATCTTATGTGTTGAGGATATTATCTATTGTTGTGCTTGGTTATTCTTGTTATCATCTCTACGCACAACGTATATATTTCTATCCTATTCTCAACATATATGTGATATTGTTACTTTGGCATGTTTGCTACTTGTTGTAAATTGCTCCCCGTATATTATTGCACTTTTTGCATTTGAGGCAAATAAAAGATATGCATATAGATACGGGGAGACATTTCCATTTTGTTTCAAACATGATCTCGTCAAGGTTTTATTGCAAATCTTAGTATTGTCATCTAAAACCAAAAAGGGGAGATTGAAAGTGCATTTCGTTTTTCCCGGTGTTTTGTGTGTTAGTTAACAATACTAAGTACATTATTTATCGAGGTGTTTAGTGTGAAGGTGTTATATTTAACATCGGCATCGTTCACCAAAAAGATCGGTGAAGTTTGGCCTAAGAGATTTGAGACAGTTGCCAACCGGATTATTGGTACCGGATTATTCGGAGGAGCCGGATATTCCGGTTAGGAAATTTTTGGACCATTTTCGGGACAGAGATGAGCCGGATATTTGGTACCGGATTATTCATGTCAGACCGGATATTCCGATTGTGGAGTTTTTGCTCTAAAACGACTAAGGACTGAAGATAAAGCTGACAGAAGTGGACCGGATTTTTGGTACCGGATTATTATGGAGGAGCCGGAATATCCGGTACGGTTTCCTCCGCAGGACAGAGACAAGCCGGATTATTGGTACCATATTTTTCAGAGGCAACCGGATTTTCCGGTTGAAGTCAACAGGATTCGAGCAGAACAGCGGACCGGATATTCCGGTCCAAATTTGGACCGGATATTCTGGTACCCCAAATCCTGCAAAACGGCTAGTTTTGAGGAGGGGGTATAAATACCCCTCCTCTTCCTCCTTGAGCTATAGTTCTTCCCCCTTGCATTCAATAGCATTTAAGAGATCACCAAATCCCTCGTAACTCCCAATCCCTCCACCCAAACTCAAAGATCTTTGGAGGATTGAAGGAGAAGGCCCCGATCTACATCTTCACCGACCCATTCTTCATTTCCCCCTCTCTAGCTTGAGGGATCTAGCCTAGGGTTTCCTATTGTGGAGAACCTAGGCATCTTGCTACTTCTTTGTGATTCAAGATTATTGGGAGCCCCCAATTTGGTTGTGGGTGTGTGCCCCAAGTTGTTTCTAAAGGATTCGATTCCCGCCTCAAAGGGGGTCAATAGTGGAAGGTGAACTAGGCCTTTGTGGCGGAGTTCATCGGAGAATAGGGTGAGGCCTTTGTGGCGTTGAGTAGGCCTTCATGGCGAGCTCACACCCCTACAACGAGATGTACTCCCTTAACAAGGAGGAACTCGGGAATACATCGTGTCTCCGCGTGCTTCCTTCGGTTATCTCCTTCCCTTATCTTTTACTCACTTGTACTTGTTGCATTAATTGTTGTACTAGTTTCATTAGTTGCTATCCTTGTCATATAGGTAAATTCACCGTAGTTGCACTATCTAGAGAATTTACCTTTGTGTCAAGCCTAAACTACAAGAAAAATTAAAATTGGTCGTCGCACCTATTCACCCCGCTCTAGGTGCCCATACTTTACTTTCACCATCCACTACAAGGAGAGGTACAACTTTGAACACCTCTGTTGCTCTTGATTCACAGTCGGTTATGAGTAAGCTGCTTACACCACCACATTCTACACATACTGTTACTTCTCCTGAGTCTGAAAATGCTTCATACTTTTGATGATGCTTCTAATTTTCTTTATGATACTGGTTCTCTAGGTTCTTTCCTAGATGCTACAATTGCTAAATCGAAAAAATTGAAAGTGCTGAAATTCTTGTTGAAAATATTGGTACACATGTTAATTCACCTGAGTCTATTGATGATCTTGATGAAACTTATATTGAACTTAATGATGATTTTATTAAGGAAGCTCAAGCTACTACCGGTGCAAGTTCTCTTAAGAGTCTTCTTGATGTAGCCCACCCAACTCCACCAAGTGCACCGATGACAAGATCACGCGCAAAGGCCATCCAGGATAAGGTGAACTCGCTCCTCTCGTTATATACTTTCGATCATGTGGAGGATGGTGCGCTACCTAATGGTTCCACACTTTGCGTGCTCAGGTTCAAACCCACCATGGAGGCCCCGGAAAGCACCCAAAACGATGCGCAAGAAGATACGAAGGAGTGCGGAAGAAACGGCATCACAATCGGAGTCCCGGCAGAGAAGATAGGGGGGAAAGAGCCCCCCCCCCCGGCCTCGGGAGCCGGCCAGGCCGGCCTCCTTCCCCCCCCCCCCCAGGCCGGACCCCCCACAGAAGGCGCCGGCCTCAAGGATGGCCTCCCTCCTCCCCACCCCGGCCCCAGGCCGGGCACCCAACAGAAGGGGCCGGCCTCCAGGCCGGCCTGCCTCCTCCCCACCCCGGCCCCAGGCCGGCCTCCCCCTCCAGGCCGGCCCCTGCACCCACCCTGGCCCCAGGACGGGCTCCAGGCCGGCCAGGCCGGCCCCCAGGCCGGGGTGGACCCGAAATGCACGCAAATGACGCCTTTTCGACCCCGTTTTCACCTGCTTCGACCCCCGGCTATATAAGGACGACCCCGAGCTAGATCTAGGGTTTTAGAGTTGAATTTAGAACATTGGAGCTCAGCTCTCTTGTATCCCTCTTTGAGGAACTACTCCTCCGGTGTGTACCGAGGAACGTATCAAGGCTAATCCTCCGACTTCGTCGAGGATCGTATCAAGGCACATCCCAACTACTTGTCCTCTCCCTATCGGGTTTCAGTCAAGAGTTGTCCAATCTTCCTCTCGTTATCTTGAGGTTCTATTGGCGTAGTGGTGCCGGCTACGGGTGTGAGACGGTTTGTATCAAGGTGAGTTCAGTTGGATCGATTGTTCCGTAGGCGGCCCTCGGGGCTTAGTTGACGGGAGGTTGGATCTTTCGGTTCTTGCGATTTATCCCGATTTGTGTGTTGCCCCGCGTTCCCCCCACGTTCCCCCTCGATTCCCCATCTCGTGTTCTTACCGTTCTTCGTGTTCTTCGTTCGTTCTTCGTCGATTCGTGAAGATCGGGCCAATCTAGGAGTCCAACTCCATATCATCTGGTATCCAGAGCTAGATTGACACGAATTCGACACCCCATCCTCTCCCCTACCACCAATTTTTCTTCTATCCACCATAAATTCGAAAATTTCGCAAAAATAGCCACAAAGGGATTTCGACCGATCTGTTGATTCGTTGAGTTTTTCGTGGTTTTGCTTCACAGATTTGTTGCCAAATATCATTCCCCATCTTTCCATTCAGCCACTTTTCCCAAATTCGCCCAAAAGTTTTCTTGATTTTGAAGGAATTTCGAATTTGAGCCAAAATCTCAGAAAATCTCAGCTCTTCGATTTCCCGACAGATTTTGAAACTTATTTTTCTTTGTCGTTTTTTATCCGAATTGAGTGCAACAAAGTGCTACGCGACGCCCACGACATCACCTACACTTCCACATCAACGGATCGCCACGACATAGACTCTCCCACGGCCGCAAGTCCGTGTGTCGAGACATCGTAGTAGCTTTCATAGACGGGGGTGCCATGAGACTACGGGTAGAGACGTGGGGAAACGGGATCGCGTTGAAGACAAAGACACAGGATTTACCCAGGTTCGGTACGTCGTAATAATATGGCGTTCCTACTCCTGCAATCTCACTAATCAGGACTAAAGCCTGTGTATACAATTACAATGTGAGGTTTTGTTTAGCTATTCGCTGAGGATCAACTTCCCGGTGAGTTAGCCTGTAGCTTCGTGTCTTTCTATCATATCTCCCGTCCGGCTTTATATAATAGCCGGGTTAGGGCATACAGAGTAGGAAACCTAGAAGACTACGGTAACTTCTAACTTGGAAAATAAGGAATCCGCCTTCTCCTCCAAGCCAGATCACGTGGGCCATGATCCGGGTCCTTCTAGAATCCGGCTTCTGCGTGTCAGCTTACTGGGCCGCCCAATGGACCATAGCCCACTACCACTTGGGCCACCCTGGTAATCCGGCACTTATGACCACCATCTGATATACCCCTATTCAGTATATATCCGACAGTAGCCCCCAAGAAGAATTAAAACTCTGATTCGCCGTCTTTCGCCAAATGCATATTGTCCGAGAAATATTGACCAGCAGTCTTGATTCTTCTTATTCTTCTTCAAAAAGAGATGATATCGTAAAACTCGGAATTCCGAAAATCCGGCTTTTCTCACACGATCCTTCGTGGAGAAGGAACCTCCTACGTCAGCGCTTTAATCGTGCTGACGCAAGGGACGTTTGGGTTCCAGGCGGGAAACCCAGAAACATATCTCTGACAGATTCTCGCGGGAAACGAGGAGATAACCATAATCACCATGTCGATTTATTTCCCGGATTTTCCGGCGAGCGATACGCGTTGATCATCCAACGGTCAAAAGAGCCGTTAGCACGTATCGTGACGGATTTCCGGCTATAAATAGCCTTCTTCGTCCTCCCGGAAAACCTTCCGCAACCACTCCGAACGCCATTACAGCGCCCAAGCTTCCAGCAGAGAGAGAGCACCGAACGCACACCGCGCCCAAAACCTTCACCGGAGGCGAGCCAGCGCCGCCACCTAATGGCATCTCCGCCGTCCTCGCCAGCCCGCAACGTCGTGCAAGATATTGAGGATATCATCAACACGATGGATCCTGTGCTGGACTCCCCAACGCACGCCGGCGGCGACGAACCAGTGAAGACTGCGAGCACTGCGGCGGACGAGGGAAATGCTTCCGCCGCCGCGGATCTTGCGGATTCGAGCTCCGCGCCTACTCCGCCGTTCGCTCCCGATACGGCGGAGGAAAAGATCACGCTCTTTGGCGACGAGCTCGCCGCTGCCGAGGCTGCCGCGTCCGCCGCCGCCGGAGCTGATGAAGAAATGGAATTTGTCGGAATCTGGAGTCCGAGTAATATTCCTCCTTTCCTCCTTCCACAAATGGAAAGGGAAGGGCTAATAATCAAAGGAAAATGGCGGAACTCGGAAGGTGAGCTCGAGCCCATACGAAAAAACGGGGAACGCGTCCTCCTTACCTCTCACATCGCGAGAGGTATGGGTTTACCGCCTTCCGCCTTTTTCTTGGATGTCCTTAATTATTATGGCGTTCAGCCACACAATCTTTCTCCCAACTCCATCCTTTACCTAGCTAGTTTCCAAGCCCTTTTTGAAGGGTATTTAGGAATAGCACCAAGTCTAGATTTCTGGCGATATTGCTTTGAAGTGAAGCATAACCTCACAGATGGTATTCCTCCCATCCGCGGAACTATTTCTTTCACTCTTCGGAGGTTTAGGGAAGATTGGTATCCGAAGATAAAAACATCGGAACCCGTCAAATCTTGGATGGGTTCCTTCTTTTACCATCAGGACGTCCCATTCCCTGGTAAGGAAAGCGGGGTTCCTCCATTCGTTAATTCCGCCGCCTCTCCTCAAGAGAGTTGGGCAGTTGAAGCAATGCAGACATTGCCGGAAAGCCTGATGAAGATAAAACGGCGTATCGCCAAGCTTACTTCCTCTCAGCCTCCCTTAACTGGAAAGGATACTGTTTTATGTTGGTTTGGACGCCGTATTCAACCTCTTTCCTTTCGTTCCCGGCTCCTTTGCGAATATGAAAGGCCAGAAGATAGTATGAGGGGGACGGACAAGTCCTATACCAAAAAGGATTTCATAAAGCGACTCCACCAACTGGTCGCCACGTGCAATCAATACGCATAAAGTCTGGCAATATATCACGTGGAGAATCCAGCCCCCAAGGTATTTATATTTTCCTCGCCTTTGGGTTTGTCTCGGATTGACCTCCTTGTCTGACTTTTAACGCATCGTTGCTACTTCCTTAGTTCGACGAACTTGAGGGAGCTGATCTTGCTTCCGACGCCAAGCTTAACGAATCACATGCCAGCTTTTACGGCGATCGGAAACGTAAAAGGCGGGTGACCTTTGAGGAAACGATAACTATTGACGGGATTCCCGTCGCCACATCCAGGTATTCTGCTGGAGCTTTTTTAATCGTTGTTCCTCTTCAGTTCTTCGAGATATTTAATTCTCGGATGTTTCCTTTTCAGCCTTGCTCCAACTCCTTTGAAAACAAAGAAACTGAAGAAACATAAAGCTGCTGCTATCAAAAGGGAACTTTCTTATGCTGCAGTTTCTCCTCCCTTAGCTATGTCTAGCAAGGGGTATAAAACCACGAACCCGGATAATCAATTTCAGCAATCCAGCCAGCCTATTGCACCTACCATGGCCGCGAGGGAAAGGGCGGAAACACAGATGAATAGAAATTCTCGGGCATCTGGGGAGGACGAGCCTATTCCCAATTTAGACAGGAATATCCGGATAAAGGAAGAACCATTTGATGAACTCGGATATATCCATCCAGAAGCTAGGAAATTCTTCGCTCCTGCTCCTCTGATCCGTCCTTGGCCACAGGGCGGGCTAATTATCCGAAATGATTTCGTATTTTCACCTCGCCAGGTCATACAAGATGGCCTTCATCACGTTGGAATTCTTTTTTCTAAATACGCAAAAGAATTCAACGAGACTTTGTCAAACTTGCGGGAAATGAGCCAGGTAATATCTCTAGCCCCCAAGCAATAAGTTGAAAGTATACTTTCCCCTTAATGCTTCTTATTACGCTTGATCTAACTTAAGCGTTTTGGCTTCCGTTTTTGTTTTTCAGCATACCGCTGATGTAATAAACTTGGAAATTTTTAATAAACTTAACGTCAAGAATGAAGAGGTGAAAACCCTTCAATCTATTATTGAGTTTAAGGATAATGAGCTGGCATCATCTCAGCTACAGCTATCAGAAACAATAGGTATGCTTTATTCTGTTTTATCCGGATTATCAATAAGTACTTTCTCGAGATTTTTCTAAACTCGGAATTTTTCCCTTGCTTTCCAGCTGCTTTGGGTAAGGCCAAGGAATTAGCTGAAGATGCCGGCAATGCCGAACGTCTTCGTAAGGAGAACTTGGACCTTCATAAGGAACTTATGAAGGTTCAACAAGATCTGGAAGCCAGTAATCTGGCCCTTGGAATTGCTCTGTCCAAGGCTTCTGATCAGGCGGAAAAAGATAAGTCCACTATCCAAGACTTGGAAAGTATCTTATTCCTTCGCCTAGAAGAAGGTTCCGAAATTGACAAGGTTCTCGGTAAGTTTTATTTCATTTACCGATTCGTCCATGTCTTGCTTTCTTTCTCTGTTTTGCCGCCTAACCTTTTTGGAGGCTTCTTCCGAAAAACAGGAAATTATCCAGGTCTTACTCGTATTGAAATAATCCGAGCCTTTGGGAAGGTATGGAATGCGATCATAGATACTGGGATGCAACTGATCAACAAGTTCCTCCCTACAAGTACCATAGAATTCTCGGAAGTTTATAAACTTCCGTGTGCTATCCTGGAGGTGGCGGAGTCTAGGGAGTCCACCTTACGCTCCGCAGCACGGGGTGGTGCACGCATGGCTCTCGGCCTTATGCGTATGCATTACCCTGGTGCCAAGTCTTGGCGCGTGGCATCCGGTATCCCTCAAGGATACACGGAAAACCAGCGAACCACCATCTTTGATGAAATCAAAGGCCATGCCACCAAGATCGCCTCCATGGTGAACATCTCCATCACCTATCCGGAAGAGGAGATCCCCGAAGCCCCCGAGAATGACAGCAGCGAAGAAGACTCGGATGCTTGAAGGGTTGTCTTTAACCTGGATGATGAAAGTAGACAATAGGAGCATTACTGCACTTTTACAATGTAATTTATATTGTAATGCTTCTATTCCTTTTGTACAAACAAGAACTCCGCCTTTTGCAGTTTTAATTATGAAATTCTTTGCAAGGTTTCCGGGTTTAAATATTCCTTTGTCTTCTAAGTTCTCTGGCTTATGTGTTTTAACTGTCCTTAGTGTTTGAAATGGCTCAATAGTACTATGAATCATCATGCCGAATTACTGGGTAAAACCAATCAGTTCAAACTCGGAAACATGGATCATACTAAAGGCATTTTTACTAACTAGCTCCAGTGACCCAACACGTAAACAATCAGATAATACTTAGAGAAAAGTAAGGAATTTTTTGAAACTTGGGCACGCAGGCACAATCCGAGTTTCCTTTAGCCGTTAGCAGGCTGAAAATCATTCAGTTTTTAAACACCGAGCACGCAGGCACAATTCGGGTTAACATTGAGTATTTTGTAAGATCATTGGGAAATAGATAAGGTGGAATCATGTTTTGTACTATAATAAACTTGTAAAAACATGGATATAAGAATTCCGACAACTTTATTTCATGATCTCAAAGATGTTTACATAGAAATTGAACTAAGTATAGAAGGGACGTAACTGCTGGATGCTCCAAGGCCTCTTTGTCTCTCCTAGTTCATCATCTATCTTTCTCTTTCTTTTGCGATATGGCTTTTCGGGATCGTCTTCCGTGTCCCGAATATCTACAAGATAATATGACCCATTTTTCATAGCTTTGCTGATTACAAATGGTCCTTCCCATACTGGGGCCAATTTGTGCTTTCTTTGCTGCACCAATCTCAGCACTAAGTCACCTTCTTTAAAAGAACGATGCCTGATTTTCCGACTATGGTAACGTCGTAAACCTTGCTGGTAAATGGCGGATCTTTGAAGCACAAGTTCTCGTTCCTCTTCTAAGAGATCGACGGCATCCTGTCGTGCTTCTTCGGCATCCGAGTCGTCGAAATCCCGCACTCTTGGGCTATCATGGATCATGTCCGTTGGAAGGATAGCTTCCGCACCATAAACTAGGAAAAACGGGGTTTGCCCAGTTGACCTGTTTGGCGTCATTCGAATACTCCAAAGCACGGAAGGTAGCTCCTCTACCCATGCTCCAGCTCCTCTATGAAGAGGAGATTCGAGTCTTGGGCGTATTCCTTGCAGGATTGAGCTATTCATTCTTTCAACCTGTCCATTGGATTGCGGGTGTGCTACAGATGCGAGATCTAGGCGAATTCTCGTTTGTCGGCAATATTTTGCCAACTCTCCAATGGAGAAATTTGTCCCGTTATCGGTTATTATGCTGTGTGGAACGCCATATCTCATGACTATGTCAATGATGAAATTTCTGGCAGTTACACCGTCAAGCTTTTTGATGGGTTTAGCCTCCACCCATTTGGTATACTTATCCACAGCTACAAGTAGATGTGTAAGTCCGCCTCGTGCAGTTTTGAATGGTCCCATCATATCTAGCCCCCAGACCGCAAACGGCCATGTAATTGGGATAGTTTTGAGTGCTTGGGCGGGCATATTAGTCTGCTTGGCGTATTGACACCCTACACACGTGTTGACTATGTGCTCAGCATCTGTCTTGGCTGTTAGCCAGAAAAACCCGGCACGGAATGCTTTTTTAACTATGCTTTTTGATTGAGCATGATGTCTGCAATCTCCGGCATGGATTTCTTGCAGGATTTCTCGTCCTTCTTCTGGTGAAATACACCGCAGAAAAATTCCGGAAGTACTGCGTTTGTACAGGCAGTTATCAATTACCGTGTATCCTTTGCATCGACGTTGAATTTGCCTCTGCAAGACTTCGTCTGCTCCTTCCGGGTACTTCTGGTTGACTAAGAAGTTTAAATATGGGATTGTCCAGTCCGGGTTAACGAGCATAACTTCAATTGATTCGGAAGCCAGGGGGTAATCGATATCTCCACCTTTTATGGATGGCTCGTACAAATGTTGGACGAATACACCTTGATATGGATATAATAGGGGTCCATGAGGATTTTCCATGCTTTAATTGGAAGGAAATATTGAGCCTCACTACTGTTCATGATAAGGTGAATTCTTTCCTAGTAATGCATGTTATTTGTGTTTATAAGAATGTTATACTACCTAAGCATATGTATTTATGTATGATAGGTTTATTTATAACACAAACATTATTGGAGGCAAGGAGCATGGAATCATGGAGCAAAGCATTGGAGAACTCATGGAAGAAGATGATCATGCAAGTCCAAGGGAGAAGGAGGAGGCAGAATAATTGTTTTGTGTTCTCTCCAAACATAAGAGGCTGTCTATGGTTAGGAGAGAAGCCCCTACGCTCAAGGATGGTTCCCTCCAAACATAAGAGGCTGTCTTTGGTTGGGAGAGAGTCCCACCCGAGTCTAATAAAGCCCTGTGTGGCTGGTTGGCCGCACCCCCTCCTTGGGGTCGGTTTGTATTGGTTTGGGTGCACCAAACCGTGTAGGATTAGGTTAGGGGGCGCACCCCCCTCCCCTCTCTTAGCCGCCACCCCCTCATAAATACCTCTTCCCACGAAATTAGAGGTTAGACGAAGTTAAAATTAAACCCTAGATTCCAGAATTGAACTATGTTCATCTGAATTTATCCCCACCGGTTTGGTGGAGTTACCCCTTGCAAATTCTGCGTGTTATCTGTTGTTCCATTGGGAATCAGTAGATACAGGACCACTCGTAGTCTTTGATTACGTTGTGCAAGTGTGTGGAGTTGAGAATATCCAAAGGGATTGAGAGCTGTTGCATTGGCATCAGGGATCAGCCGGAGAGGTTTCAGCAAGACACAATTTATCCATCAAGTTATCGTGAGTGTTCATCGAGAAGATCGGGCAACCCCTTATCATATGGTATCAGATTTCCAAGTTGACTCGGTGAGCAATTTCTCCCCTTAGATTCGTTTTTGTTTTCTACCTATCCACGAAAAGCCCCACAAAAACAGGAATAGTTCTTGCCTAGCCGTAGATCTTCACCAATTTCATCCACTAGTTGCTGTTTGTGTTTGATTTTCGTGTTCCTTTTCTCTTTTGACTCTTGTTCTTCTCGGTCTAGGTTTAGGGTTCTAGTAGTTCGTCGAGTTGTTCTTCAAGCGTCCACCGAAAAATCCCAAAAAGAGTCCACCGAAAATCCCCTACACCTTCCAATCCGAGTGCTTTTTGTTTTCCTTTTCGAGTTGGAGTGGATCTTCTGCTGCGGAACACAAATCCTACCAAAACCGCCGCCGATCATCTCCCTGATGCACTCGGATTCCCCACCATAGCTGTGCCCTAGCCGAACTCGGTTCTGCCGCGGCACAAAACTGCGCGATTCCCTGCCGCCGCTGTGATCTACTCGCAGTCGGATTCGGCCTGCAGCGCCCTTACAAAACCCTCCCGCGGCACCGTAACGCGGGCACCAGCAGGCCCCTCCGCGCGCTGCCGCGGCACAGAAACGCCTCGTTTCTCTGCCGCGCGCCTACTCGCTGCACTACGCGCAAGTGCTGCCGTACGGCAGCGTTTCTGCACGTTTTTGTGCCAGGGCAGGCTGCAGTGAGCGCAAATCTCAGCGTTTCTCTGCCGCCACGGTACACTTTCACTCATATTTCTGCCGTGGGTTTTTCTAGTAGGTTTTCTATTCAGTTTTCTTTGCCAATTTCATAGTGCTTCCACTCCATATCTTTGAGAACCATAGCCACGGCCTATCTACATCTAAAATTAGGAGCCTACCCATATAAGACTAGCTCGTTTTTGGTGCTCACAGGCTGCTCAGTTCGTTGTTTCACAGTGCTGTTTTTCTGGAAATTTTTGCTCCGCGGTGCGACATATTGTGGCCAAAAAGAGGAGAGAGAAAAAAAAAATTGGTGTCCGTACAGTCCGTACAAATTGGACATTTTGGGCCAAAAGAGTGGAAAAATCAGAGAGGAAAAACAGAAAAATAAGAGAGAAAAAGAGGCCTAAAATTTATTGATCATTGCCACATATTTGGGAGCTATTTACATGCTATTTTGCACTAGTTCTTTGAGCAATCTTGTGCCTGTTTATAAGAGCTGTAGCTAGTGTCTTTCGAGTGCATTGCAACAATTCCATCCATATAGTTGCTTGCCACATTATTCTCCACGTGTGTGTTTCCTGTGCTTTTCATATCATCACAAGCAGCAAATAGGACTTGTTATTGGTGTTGTTAGGTCTCCATACCAAGCCCCACCATATCCCTTGTATGTCTTGTGATAGCTAAACTCCCGGGTATTCTCATATTCACATCAGTACACGTGTTCATACTACTTGGGGTGAGTGTTTTCTATTCTCCTTGGAGCGGTAAGATACATGTTTTCTTTGCTGTTTTGAGAGAGTTGTGAGAGAACACCACAACCCATTGTTATTTTGTTACTAACAAGTTAATCAATGGAGCTTTGTAGTTTTTCTATGTGCAGTGATGCTTTCTGGGAGGAGGAGTCTACTGGAATACCTGCAGCTAATTTGTTCCACCTCATTGCAGACATCCAAACTCTTGATAAGGATACTAATTCTAATTTTATTAGTCTTGATGTTGTTGAGCAATTGCAATTGGAAACTTTTCAAGCAAATCCATACATGTTAATGACTAATGATGATAAAATTAGAATTACTCAACGTACTTTTGTTCCATTAACCATTCATGGTCATACAGAGGAAATTTATTGTCATGTGATTCCTACAGCATTTACTAGTTGTCATCTTTTGTTGGGTTCATCATGTTTAGTCAAATTTCGGTTTGATTTTGCTAGATATTATCCTAACATAAAATTACTTTGGAATCATAAATATCATCTAAGAAAACATGTTTCACTTGAAAATTGTATGGAGGTTAGGAAGCAACCATTATGTTATCCTCAAGTCATGGGATCCGAAGTTGAGAAAACATGTGAGGTTGTTTCTACTAACATAAGCATGTCTACTCCTAGTGTTGTTTCATGTAATGTGCAGGTTGCTTTTGAAGAAAGGGAGCCTATAGTACAACCTGCACCACCACCACATCCATTGGAGGAGCATGCCATTGTGCCTAGTATTATGTCTTGTGATATGCAGGTTACTATTGAAGAAAGGGAGCCATCACTAGTACAACCTGCATCACCACTTGAGAGAGAAGAATCAGTGCCTATTATATCTGAGGAGGATGTTATTGCTATTGGTGCTGATTTGGAGCTGCCACTAACAAGTAAAACTTTTTGTGAGTCTACTAATGTGTTAGTTAATTCTTATGAGTTGATAACCACATATAGTTCACCACCCTGTGATAGTTTGTATATTTCAAATTTTGAGCATGTGGTTTTGATTTCACATAAAGAAGTGCTTGCTAAGATACCACCTATGAATATTGTGTATTCCATCATGTTACATGAACCAATTAATGTGCAATGTGCTATGAAGAGGATTGCTGAAATTTCATATATAAATTCTAGCACTTATGCTACTTGTTTCACTTTTAATTTGGTTGGTGACTATAACATGAATGAAATTTTTATTGTGGATCACATATGTATTACTTGTGATACAATTGCTGAATTAAATATTGTGTTACCTTGGTTGAATTGTTTACAATTTGCTACAACTAAGCATGATTCGACACATATGTTTGATTTTCAGCAACATTTGATAAGTACATATGCTGATGATTTATACTTCACTTATATTTGCAAAATGAGTTGCAATTACTATGATGGTTATACTATGCATGATAAGACAATTGAATACAATGCTATAACCAATTTTGATTATAGATCTTCTGTGAGAACACTTGGTTTGATCATAAACAATAAGAATTTATACATAGATGTTTCTCCTTATGATCATAATTTCCTGAGCTTCACTTATATTTGCAATTGTGATTGCTATGAGATGAGATGCTATTTATTTTCTTGTGACAATTTCGTGATACATACATACAAATTTCGTTGCATCATGTCATATGAAAATATATATCATGTACACAACACTAATGCACCCCATGATAGAAATATGTATTGTGCATACACGTTGTTCTTTCTGTTTCTTCCATGTTCAGATTACCACAAGCCGAGGACGTCTTGTCATGAAGAAAGGGAGGATGATATGGATATAATAGGGGTCCATGAGGATTTTCCATGCTTTAATTGGAAGGAAATATTGAGCCTCACTACTGTTCATGATAAGGTGAATTCTTTCCTAGTAATGCATGTTATTTGTGTTTATAAGAATGTTATACTACCTAAGCATATGTATTTATGTATGATAGGTTTATTTATAACACAAACATTATTGGAGGCAAGGAGCATGGAATCATGGAGCAAAGCATTGGAGAACTCATGGAAGAAGATGATCATGCAAGTCCAAGGGAGAAGGAGGAGGCAGAATAATTGTTTTGTGTTCTCTCCAAACATAAGAGGCTGTCTATGGTTAGGAGAGAAGCCCCTACACTCAAGGATGGTTCCCTCCAAACATAAGAGGCTGTCTTTGGTTGGGAGAGAGTCCCACCCGAGTCTAATAAAGCCCTGTGTGGCTGGTTGGCCGCACCCCCTCCTTGGGGTCGGTTTGTATTGGTTTGGGTGCACCAAACCGTGTAGGATTAGGTTAGGGGGCGCACCCCCCCCCCCCTCTCTTAGCCGCCACCCCCTCATAAATACCTCTTCCCACGAAATTAGAGGTTAGACGAAGTTAAAATTAAACCCTAGATTCCAGAATTGAACTATGTTCATCTGAATTTATCCCCACCGGTTTGGTGGAGTTACCCCTTGCAAATTATGCGTGTTATCTGTTGTTCCATTGGGAATCAGTAGATACAGGACCACTCGTAGTCTTTGATTACGTTGTGCAAGTGTGTGGAGTTGAGAATATCCAAAGGGATTGAGAGCTGTTGCATTGGCATCAGGGATCAGCCGGAGAGGTTTCAGCAAGACACAATTTATCCATCAAGTTATCGTGAGTGTTCATCGAGAAGATCGGGCAACCCCTTATCACACCTGGTGGTAGGATTTTTACCCTTTCTGACCCCATGCGGGCTAACGCATCCGCGTTCCAATTTTCCTCCCTTTTAACGTGGAGTACTTCGAATTCGAAGAAACAAATGGCGAACTCGTCCACCGTTCTCCGGTATTCGGCCATTATAGGGCTCTTTGCATCCCAGGTTTGGTTAAGCTGATGCTATACCAAATCCGAGTCGCCGTAGCACAGGATGCGTTTAACCCCTATTTCTTTTGCAATGTGCAAGCCATGAAGCAGAGCTTCGTATTCTGCCACGTTATTGCTGGCGTTGAAGTGTATTTGTAATACATACTCCATTGTGTCTCCTTTAGGGGATTTTAAGACTATACCAGCTCCAGCGCCCTCCTTCATCTTGGATCCGTCAAAATGCATGATCCAGTACTCGGACTCCGGCATTGGTGTTTTCTCCATTGCTTCCGTCTAGTCGGCGACAAAATCTGCCAAAACCTGGGATTTTATTGCCGTCCTTGGATGATACTTAATGTCGAAGGCTGCTAGCTCGATACCCCATTTGGCTACTCGGCCAGTTGCCTCCGCATTGTTTATTATATCCCCTAGTGGTGCTTTACATACCACTGTTATGGAATGTCCTTGGAAGTAATGGCGTAACTTTCTAGATGCGAAAAATACGCCATATGCCAGTTTTTGGTAGTGTGGGTACCTTTGTTTGGACTCGGAGAAAACTTCACTTATGTAATATACCGGATGCTGGTCTGGTATGCTTTGTTCGTCTTTCTTCCATTCCACAACAATTACTGCACTAATAACCCTGTTTGTAGCCGTGAGGTACAATAACATAGGTTCTTCGTCTTTTGGGGATGCCAAAATCGGAGCTTTCATCAAAGTTTCCTTTAACTGGGTTAATGCTGCATCGGCCTCTTCTGTCCACTCGAATTTGTCGGATTTTTTCAGCAATTTGTAGAGTGGTAAGGCTTTATCCCCCAGCCAACTAATAAATCTGCTGACGGCAGCGGCAGAACCCGTCAATCTTTGGACATCTTTCACACACGTGGGTTTGGAGATGTTCAAGATTGCTTTGATCTTTTCCGGGTTAACTTCTATTCCTCTGTGAGAAACGATGAAACCCAGAAGTTTTCCTGAGGGAACCCCGAATACACACTTTGATGGATTTAACTTCATCTTGTAAGTGCGCAAGTTTTCGAAGGTTTCTCGCAAATCCTCAAGGAGTGTGTCTTTTTTCTTGGTATGCAAACAACGCTCCATGCAACGCTGGTAAGTTGCACCTGCGTTCTTCAGGCCAAATGGCATGGTTACGTAATAATACGTCCCGTACGGGGTTATAAAAGAAGTCTTAATTTGATCTTCCTTTTTCATGCATATTTGGTGATACCCGGAATAAGCATCCAAAAAGCATAAAAGCTCAGAGCCTGCGGTGGCGTCTATTATTTGATCGATTCGCGGTAACGCGAACCTATATTTTGGACACAATTTGTTCAAGCCGGTGTAATCTATACACATTCTAAGAGCAGTAGTGTCTTTCTTCGGTACTAATACCGGATTTGCAGACCATTCAGTGTGGATTACTTCCTGGATAAAATCTGCTGCTAAAAGCCGGATAATTTCCTTGCCAATAGCCTTCCGTCTTCTTCCGTCAAATCGACGGAGACCTTGTTTGACGGGTTTGGAGCCTGGAATCACCTTGAGTTGATGCTCAGCAAGTTCCCTGGGCACGCCTGGCATGTCAGCCGGACACCAGGCGAAAATATCCCAGTTCTCACGGAGGAACTTGATGAGCTCGCCTTCCTATTTGTCGGTCATCCCAGTTCCTACTACGACAAATTTTGTCAGATCTTTGGGATCTAGGATTACCCGTCTTGTATTCTCGGATGCCTTGAAGCTATCTGCTGGCTTCCGAGTTTCTTTTCCTGCCGGCATTTCTGTCGGCGATACCTCCTTAGCCAGCTCCTTCAGCTCTTCCTTTGCTATAATCTTCTCAGCACAAAGGGCGTTTTCTTTTTCCAGCTTGTTCGCCAGCTTGAAGTCTCCAGTTATGGTGATTACCCCTCCTTTCGGCCCTGGCATCTTCAGCTTGTTATAAATATAACATGATCTTGCCATAAATTTGGCGAAAGCTGGACGTCCGAGAATTGCATGATACACGCTTTCGAACGGCACCACCTCGAAGGATACTTTTTCCTGACGGAAGTGATCTTTTTCTCCGAAAGTGACATCTAGGGAAATTTCTCCTAGGGATCGTGCTTGCCTGCCGGGAACAATGCCATGGAAGCGTATGTTGCTGTGATTGAGCTGGGTCTCGGAGATTTTCAGATGTCTCAACGTATCCAGGTACATTATGTTGATGTTGGATCCTCCGTCCATCAGCACTCTTTTTAACCTAGTGTTCTGGACAATAGGGCTTACAATAAGAGCTTGTGTGCCGGGTTCAGGG
Organism: Alopecurus myosuroides; assembly: GCA_028641055.1. NCBI lineage: Eukaryota > Viridiplantae > Streptophyta > Magnoliopsida > Poales > Poaceae > Alopecurus > Alopecurus myosuroides. The sequence goes on along the minus strand of CM054063.1, from coordinate 102,414,161 downwards.
ATATTTCCGGGATGATCACTCTGATCCCATGTGATTGGTGTGTTCGAATACTTCAAGAATTTTGGGGTTGCCGAAACAACCGCGTTTATTTCTCGAAGTGTTCTTTTCGCCACCTTTGCTGATGGAGTTGCTAGGAAAGTTAGGGCGCATTCTCCATCAACTCTCGGAAACTTGGGTTCGCCTTTCCGCTGTTGTTCCTGGATTTTTTCGTCAGTGTCCGATTCACTGTCTTCTTTCTCAGCTTCTGGCTTTTGTTTAGAGAATTTCCTTTTGGAACTCTTTCCCTTGTTTCCGGATCCTGCACTGCCTTTCATGTGCTTATTCAGCCGGCATTGTGCGTTCGTATGGGTGGGTTTCCCGAATTGCGAATGGTGGACGCAGGGTTCCGACTTAATCTTCTCCCACTCTTCTTTAGTGTAGTTGATTGGTTCTGAACTGCGTCCTTTCCATCTGTTCCCTTTTTCACTTCCAAAGGCTATGTTAACCTCTTTGGGTTTTGGTGTTGCATCTGAAGTTCCTTTTTTCTCAGGGCGAGGGTTTTTCTTGGCCAGTATCAGTGTATCGATATGTAACACCCGGGGTTTTTCCCCCAAGTTAGTTTTGCTTGTTTTGTTTTTTTGCATCATCATGCATCATAGCATCATGCATCATCCTCATTGCACTTGTTTCCAAACCAATCCAAACTTTTAAAACAATTTAAGAAATTCAAACAATGCCCTCTTGTATCACACTCAAATTGTCTTCCATAAAATTGAATGTCAAATTCAAATTTAAATATCACTACAAACTTTTGAATTTTCAAAACCCAAAACTTTTGTTCTTGGGAATTTTCAATTCCAAATGCAATACAAAAATTATTTCATAAAATGAAACCCCTAACACCTCTTTCTTTCTCTCTCTCTCTCTTTCCTACAAAAAAAAATAATAGAAGCAAAAAAAATAAGAAAGGGAGGGCAGGCCAGCCCAATTGGGCCAGCCCACCACACCCCACGATCCAGCCCAACCCCCCTTCTTCCTCGTACGGACAGAAAGGGGGAGGATGTCGCTGTCCACCTCCTCCCATGGCCCCCACCTCCCACCTGCTCCCTCTCTCCCCCTTATAGCCCTTCTCCCCCTCCTTTCCCAAACCCTAACCCTAGGCCACTCCCTCTCCTCCTCCTAGCCGCCACCTTCTTCTTCCTCCCTCCCTCCTCTGTTTATTTTCCTTTCTCTGAACCTTGGAGGTGCCTCCATGGCCGAAAGTTGCGGGCCATGGCGCGGCCACCACGGGCACCCTCGGCCCTCCCTCTCGCCGGGAATGGAAAGAGGGCGGTGCCCTCTCCCTCCTCGCATCCTCGACGGAGCCCGAGGCGCCCCGTGCCGCCGCCGCCGAGCACGTCATCGCCGCCGTCGTCAACTGTCGAGTATCTGTACCTCATCGTTGTTCGTCTTTCTTCCTCGACCAGCTGCGAGGTGAGCGCTCCCCCTCTCCCCTCTCCCCTCTCTCCTCTCTCCCTCTTCCCTCTGCGCCCGCACGCCCCCCCCCCTTGCTCGCCCAGCGCCGCCAGCCGCAGCAGCTCGCCGTCGATCGACCGTCGTCTGTACCGATCGCGTGCAGTTACCTGTTTAGGTTCAGAAGCCCGCACCTTTGCCTCTTATTCAGTCAAGCACTGCTCCTATCACAACCGAGCAGCAGCCCAGCTGGTAGCACCCCAGTGCGCACGTGCAGCAGGTCCAGGGTTCGAATCCCCTTGGGCGCAAAAGCCACCCTTTTTCTCAGCCTTTTTCTTTTTTCTCTCGAATTCCAGAAAACAGATCTGATGCATTAATTCTAAAATCAATAACAAATCGAATTTTGCTCCAATTTGAATGATTCAAATTCCTGTGGATTCATAATCTTGTGCCATTTCTGTTAATGTCAAGTTTGCAACATGTTTCTGTAATAATCTTTGCACTAAATAATTAATTACTGAAAATGCAATTAAAAGTGGAAACTTTGGAATTTCATAACTTGAGTTGTGCTCATCCAATTTAAGCAAACTTGGGCTCTAAAAATTTGTCTTAACAAACTCTACACATTGGTATTTTATTTGGTCACAATTGAATTAAATTTGAACATGTTTCCTTCTGTTTACTAAAAAGGGCAGAATAAGATTACTTATGAAAAATTGCATAATAAATTCAATAATAACCCAAAAATTATGTTTAATAGCTCAAAATGTTCAGTGAAACATTTCCTACATGTTTTCAACCTTTTCAATACCATTTGTTTACTGTTTTTCCAAATTAAAAGTGGTACAATAATTCAATGCTTTAATTAAACCTCTTAAATTGCAAAATTCATAACTTGGGCAATTCAAAACCAATTCCAACATGTAAAATATGTTTTCCATGCAAAATTGAATAAGATTTCCAAATATCAACTTTGTTTTCTGTTTTGAATAATTTAAATTGCTGAAAACAACTGTTTCTTAATTAATGCATTTGAAATTGTCAATTTAATAACTTGCTCATCTAAAATCCAAATTCAACAAATGAAATATGTATTCCATCTAAAATTTTGTGTTCTTTCCAAATATAATCTTTGTTATCTGTTTTGAACAATTAAAATGGGTGAAAACAATAAATGTTTGTGTAACTCACTTAAGAAGCCAAATTTCATAACTTAATGAATAAAATTCCAAACTTGGTAAACACCTTTTCAAATTGAAGCTATTGTTGTTTTCTCATTGTTTTCCTCATCCATGCATCATTGTAATAAACTTTCACATGATGGTTATTTGTAGATCATTTAATTCAACATTAATTCATGGGCTTTTCCATGTGCAATCCAAATTGCATATGGGCCCATTTAAATATGTTTACCATGTCAATTAGTTTATCTTTGATGCATCCTTAAACTTGTCATGCATCCATATCTAGATCATGCTGGATCTTTTGCCGTAGTAGTAATTGCTGCATCCGGTGTTTGTTCGAGGTTCGTTGCTTCTTCGCGGATAGGACGTTGAGATGATGTGAGCAACGACAAGTTCTTCGGATGTACCTCTACTTGTTGGATCTCAGGCAAGTATACTCACTTGCTGCCAAATGGCTGCCTTTCATCACTTGTTACCGATTCATTTCGTTGTTCTTATGCTAGCCTTATGATTCGATGCTTGTGTCTCGATCCTATCATATGTTTACCTTGCAGCCATGATATAGCCTTCCTTCCACTTCCTATTAATTGTTGTTTGTTTACCCTGTTGGCCCCTTGTGTCGTAGTTGCATGCTTAGTGTTGTTTGCGTTCAAGTCTTGTGGCCCGTCTTATCACATGTTTAGTTTGATAGTTGGGTTTCAATTCAATCAACAACATGTTAATGTTTTGGGTAATAATAATTTGATGATAAGGCACCGGCAGGAGGCCCGGCGTGGTTTTGAAGCCTGCTAGTGTCGACCCTAATTAGGAAAAGGGTCTTGTCCATTGATCCATGATGAGCGCACTAACCGCATGTGGGAAGCGAGTATGGGCGCCCCCCGCAATTCTGATTCGATTCGCATCTCGTCCAAATCGCCTCATTTAGTTCGGGTTTTCCATTTGCCGCATGCATATGCAGGTGCGAACCCTTGGCGCCAGGGTGGAACTTTTGTAGTCGGCATTTAGGGAGACACGTTCTTAGAGTGCTATGAGGGTCCCCTTTTCTTCGTGGGGCTTGATTAGCCGTGCGCTCAATTGCACGGGGTTCTTTGGGCTTGATGCGAAGAAGAGTTGGGTTGTGTTGAGTGCCTCGCTTGGTGGAAGTGCATTTCCATCTGGCGGGTCATTCTTACGTGTACGGCCAAATTGGTGCATCCCTGCAGGGTTAAATCTTCTCGAGAAGCCGTATTGTCCGCGGTTATGGATGACTTGGTGAAAGTGCTGGCTAACAAGTACTCAGACAACTTACACTTAATGATGATAACTTGACTAGTAATATAGATTACCTCCACCATAAAGATGAATGTCACCTTAATCAACCGTGTGAGTTTCCTTGGGTTGCTTCCTTAGTAGGGGGTAACATTGGATGGGTATTGTTTGGTGAGTAGTTGTAGTTGGTTCTGATACGCTATCTTATCCCTCTCTTTTAGCCGGATGTTCTAGCGAGTCTCTGTAGTTAGTTAGTGCAGCCCGCTGCCGCTTCTTTGCAATACTCCCTTCCTTTCCGTTGTACCCAAAGTATTTGTATCTTGTGATGATTGGTTACGCTGGTATCTTGTGAGTATGGGTTATCCACTTGCCAGTACTTAACCGTACTGACCCACGAATCCCTTTTCGTGGCTGCATATTCCACATTGCAGTCAACAGGTTTGAAGTCTGACGACGTTAGCTTGGGAATCCCTCCGGCTTGGCCTGGGCAGGGATTGGACGCCATCGTTTATCTTCAGGACTCTTAGTCCAATTTGTATCTTGTCCGTAGTCGGACACTATGTTGTTTCTTCCGCTATTATTTGGATCTTTGTATTGTATCAGTTGTATCCTTGACTCGTTTGAGTCATCTTGTATATATCTCTTCTGTTGCTGTGGATTATTCGTGAACTGTTGTAATGTTATCACAAGTGGCAACCTGAAATCGGTTATTATATGGATTCTGGCGGGAATGCTGAAATCTGCATAGTGCCCGATCTCGGGGCGTCACACGATATTGCCCCCTCTTTCTCTGATGTCGTCTTTGGCTGCAGCGTGCTCATTGGCGGTTGTAAGCATAGATCCGAGATCTTTGTACTGTTTGGAACCAACCATGAACGGTACTAGTCCGGGTTTTAGGCCATTGACGAAAGCATGCATTGCTTGTACGTCAGTTACTCCAGAACAACTATTCTTCATTGCAGTCCATCTAGAGATGAAATCCATGTATGGTTCATCCTCGAACTGGGTGCAACGATTCAGCTGGTTGATGCTGTTCGGGCGTTTATAAGTTCCCCGGAAATGCTGAGTGAATACTCGAGCGATATCATCCCAGCTGTCTACGGTTCTTGATGGCAATCCATTAATCCAATCTCTGGCTCCATCCAGTAACATTAGGGGAAGAAAATTTACAGCTTCCAGGTCTGTCCCATTGTTAATCTGGACGGCTGTATAGTAGTATGAGAGCCAAGTATCCGGGTTTGTACTGCCGGTGTATTTCTGGTACGTTGGACCGACCTTGGCGAAGCCAGAATGCAGGGTTATTCTTCAGATCCTATCAGTGAAACACTTAGGTCCAAAGTACAGGTCATCCTTTTCCGCCCTATCCATGTGCGCGGAATATCTACCGGTTGAATGGACAGAAGGGGATCTACTCATTTCTTTTCCATTGTTGCGCGGACGCGCTTTTCCGGGATCGTTTCTATTTCTTTCAAGATCACGCCCTTTTGGATGAGGCGGAGTTCTACTCCTGTGCCTTTCTTTATCCTTGGGAGGTGTCCGAGATCTCTCACGCCTGTGAGGTACGTCATGTCTTCCGGCTTTTTCAGCAGGGTGTCTCGGAGGTGGCATTGCTTTGCCATCATTCCGGTGTTTTTCTTCCCGATCGTGGGGTTTGCGTCCACCTTTCGGGAGATGAGATCCAGTTCTAGACGCCTCATCCCTATTGTCGGGATTTTGCTTATCTTTCCTTGGATCCGCTTTCTTATCCTTTGAATTGTCGGAATCTCCAGGTTCTTCCGATCCAGGTGCTCCAGCGGCGCAAGTAGCTGTTTTGCATAGGCAGAGTCGTCGTGCAACTTCCATGATCGCTCTTGGGCCCGCTGTTGTTGTTGCAATGCTTTTCCTAGGAAAGCATACACCCCTTGGAGTTTTTCACCGTTGGAGTACATGTCGTTGTTGAGGATGGCAAACGCTGCTTCCGCGTTTTCTGCTGCGGTTTTGTATATTGGTTCGCCTCTGGCATCTTTGCCGTTTACCTGCTTTTGCCAAGATGGGTTGTGAAACCTTTCTTTTGGCGGCAGTACTTCCGGTCTTACGATTCCGGGTAACCTTGTAGGTTTAATGCCAGATCTATTCTTTTTCTCGTACTCCTCGATTTCTTCATTCATGAGCTTGATGTCATCCTGGGTTTTTTTGAGGTGTTCACGAGTTCTGAATAGATGTTGCTGTTTCCTTTGGAGAGCTTGTCTCCTAGCTTCTAGCACTTCAGGGGGTTCATGCAATCCCACTGGTGTTTGTAACAATTCCTGTTCTTCTTGCTCTGTCATTGGAGGAACAAGGATTTCTTTTGTTTTCTTCTCCGCAAGTTTTATTCCACTTGCATCTCCTACTTCCGGGCTTTCATCAGCTGGATAAGCCAATTTCTTCTTCTGGAGTTTGTATTGGAGTTTTTTAGCGGCCTTGTGCTTTTTCTTGGAAGAGGGAGGTTTTTTGGCAGGTTCATCCTCTGTCAATTCCTTGACGTTGGGAAAGATCGGAGAAGTTTCTCCATCTTCTCTCTCTTCCTCTGGCGGAGGGGTTTTAGGGCTTTCCTGACTGCCGACGTCCGTGTTTTCAGCCGGTTTCGCCATTAGTACTTCATGGAATCCCTCCTGAAAAGATTTAACTTTTCTTTCGAAGGCGTCCACGTCTTCGTCTTCGGAATCAAAATCATCTGATCCGGTTTCTGACTCTAATCTCGCCTCAATGGCGGCTAGCACTGAGTCAGCTTCCGAGTTGATCGTCATGTTGACGGATGTCGGATCTTCCACCTCTGTGGCGGGCGTGTTGTTGTCTGCCTCCTGCACGGGATTTCCGTCGTCCGTGTTTTCGGCGACCTCGGATTGCACCATACCGATAAAGTGTGTATCACTTTCATGTCGGCGATCTGAGCAAAATCCGGTATCATAGTCATCTTCGACTGGGTATAGGGCAGGTGGGAAAATTTTGCTTCCACCGCAAAACCCCATGGCCTCTGCGGTTAGTCCGATAAAGATGTTAGCAGATCCGATCGGTAACACGCAGGCACTTACCAGATGATTTTGCGCCGGTATGTAGGATCCGTTGTCGAGGAAGCGTCCGACGTCATCGTCGAACTCCAGGCTTCCGACAGTTATGGAACTGCCAATTCCGCCGAGTATCCCAGATCGAAACTTAACGCCTGACGTCGTTAGCCCCACGGTGGGTGCCAACTGTCGAGACATCGTAGTATCTTTCATAGACGGGGGTGCCATGAGACTACGGGTAGAGACGTGGGGAAACGGGGTCGCGTTGAAGACAAAGACACAGGATTTACCCAGGTTCGGTACGTCGTAATAATACGGCGTTCCTACTCCTGCAATCTCACTAATCAGGACTAAAGCCTGTGTATACAATTACAATGTGAGGTTTTGTTTAGCTATTCGCTGAGGATCAACTTCCCGACGAGTTAGCCTGTAGCTTCGTGTCTTTCTATCATATCTCCCGTCCAGCTTTATATAATAGCCGGGTTAGGGCATACAGAGTAGGAAACCTAGAAGACTACGGTAACTTCTAACTTGGAAAATAAGGAATCCGCCTTCTCCTCCAAGCCAGATCACGTGGGCCGTGATCCGGGTCCTTCTAGAATCTGGCTTCTGCGCGTCAGCTTACTGGGCCGCCCAATGGACCATAGCCCACTACCACTTGGGCCACCCTGGTAATCCGGCACTTATGACCACCATCTGATATACCCCTATTCGGTATATATCCGACACCGTGATCATCAATAAGAGAGGTATAACTTGCTTCTGCTTGAACCACCCCACCCCATTGTGTTACTTACCTATTCGGACTAGTTCTTTTTACACCGCTTGGCATCGAGAGTGCGAGGTTAGCGCTTGTGAGAGATTAGCTACGAGTAGGCATTGGCACTTTGGAATCCATCAAAAAGAGAAAATCAAAAAAAAAGAGAAAAAGAGAAAAAGAAGCAAAAGGATCGGTGCCATTTGCTTTCCATTGTAGGAACGTGTAGCATTGCGTCGCAAAAGAGAAAGAGTGACCGATTGCCACGGTGCAAATCTTGTTGCCTTTTCAAATTTGCGGTTTGAGCTAGCGTCCTCCTTGAGTTAGTGTGGCATTGAGCATTAGTCTACGTTAGGTCCATTTCGTTCTTCGCTCGTCCATTGGTCGCACTAACCCCATTTTTCCCTTGCGTGTGTGTGTTCCACCATATTTCCATCCTATAGGTTTGGTTTTTGTGCTAACTTTTCTTTGAATCTTTTCCACGATTGACAACAAACTTTTCTTCGGTTTTGTCGATTTTCCCTCGCCACTTTCCTAACCTATTTGCCTTCCATATAAAGTGTGTGTGTTGTCGTTTGCGGTTTCTTTTGATCTTTTTGGATTCGCTCTTGACATACTGCCCTACACCTAGGCTCGTCCACTAGCCTCAATACGACCAAGAAAGGTAACGTTGGGTAAGTGAGGCGTCCATTTCTTCAATATCACCCTTGTGTGTGTTTTTGAGATGGCTAGGGAAGGAGTATTCACAAGTCCGAGCTCGGAAGACGAAGGCAATCCATTCTACAACGACAATGCTTACGCCAACTTCATCACCCACAATGACCACTTCCAACTCCGCGAACTCGTCAAGGACGGGTTGCAACGCTATGAGCGTCGACTCCAAGAGCAAGAGGCTCGATTGAATGATCAAATGACGCGCATCAACATCAACTTGGCTAATCTTGCCAATCGCCGTCATTCATCATCGTCCTCAAGGTCTTGTTGCTCAAGCCACCTCAATCAAGATCCTCACCAACCTCGTCGCCATGATCGCCACGATCGGCATGATCGCCACAACGTGGAGGAGGGTGGACAACCTCAACAACCTCCGCGACGCAATTGGTATGAGGATAGCTTGCCATCACCACCACCTCGACATTGCCAAGGCCGTGGTGACCCTCTTCAACAACCGCAACGCCCGGACCTTCGACAACACCATCATCCTCCACCTCCACAAGGCCACGCTCAAGACTATGGCCACAATGATTTCGTGGAAGATGCTCGTCAACATCGAAGGCCACCTAGGCGCCATGCGCGTCCCAACAACAATGACCGCCAAGAACATGATCATCCTCAACACCCTCGAGACGAACAAGTGCTTCCGCAACACCCTCGCCAAGAACAAGAACGTCCTCGACAACAACACAATGGCCATGATGATAGTGAACGCCGTGAAGCTAGGCGCCGTCACCACCAACAACCACCTCCTAATGACCACCGGCGTCATCCTCCCCATCATGATCGCCACCGCCAAGACAATGAGGATGACCCCTATGATGATTCACCTCCCATTTATGATGAAGACCCCCATGAGCGCCAACATGAGCGTCCCCATCGTCCCCAAGAGGACAACAACGTGAGTGCTCTTCGTTTCAATGTCCCCAAGTTCAATGGTGAGAATGATCCCGAAGAATATCTTGCTTGGGCTCTCAAAGTTGAAAAGATCTTCGGCATTCACAACTTCACCGACAAGAAGATGGTTGCTCTAGCATCTTTGGAATTCGAAGGCTATGCACTCTTATGGTGGGATCGTCTACAAGCAGAACGAGTCCGCAATCGCATTGCTCCTATTGCCACTTGGAATGAGATGAAGCAATTCATGCATGCTAGATTCGTTCCTCCTCACTACAAGCATGACCTCTTCAAGAAGCTCCAAGAACTTCGTCAAGGTGTGAAGTCCGTTGATGAGTACTGCAACGAAATGGAGACATCTTTGATTCGAGCTCATGTGATAGAATCTCAAGAGCGAACAATGGCCCACTTCCTCAATGGCCTAAACTATCCTATAAGGAAGATCGTCGAGTATCAACCGTATGACAACATTGTGTCCCTTGTCCACCAAGCTCTCAAGGCGGAACGCCAAATTGCGGAAGATCTCAAGTACAACAAGCAAAAGGCTTTATTCAACTCAAGACCATCATCCTCGTCTCCAATGACACAAGTTCCTCCTCCAACTACCGCCAAGAGCAACACTCGAGCCTCTAGTGCTCCCAACAAGTCTTCCCAACCATTCAAGAAGCAAGTTCCTCCCACCTCATCCTCAAGTGCTCCTCAAGTCAAGTCAAGCACTATTACTTGCTTCAAGTGTGGTGGTAGTGGACACAAGTCCTTTGAATGTTCCAACAAGATGATCATGATTGTCAACCAAGACGGTGAACGTGATTCTATGAGCGAAGGCGAATACTATGCCTTGCATCAAGTTGCTCTCAACTCCTTGGACGTGCCCAACGATGATGAAGAAAGTGTGTATTGCGATGAGGACAAGAATCCATCGCTAGTGGTAACAAGAGTCCTCACTACCTCTCCTCAAGATGAGCATGATCAACGGTGCAATCTCTTTCAAACAAGAGCCGGTATTGATGGCAAGTCAATCAAGGTCATCATCGATGGTGGAAGTTGCCACAACTTGGCTAGAAAAGAGCTTTGCGACAAACTCAAATTGCCTTACAAGCAACATCCTCATCCATACCATGTCCAATGGCTTAGTGACTCCGGCACCTTCAAGATTCAACACATGGTCACCGTGAATTTCAAGATTGGTCCCTATGAAGACACGGTAGATTGTGACGTTGTTCCTATGACCGTGTGTCATCTTCTTCTTGGTCGACCTTGGCAATACGACAAGAGTGCTATCCATGATGGGCGTACAAATCACTATAGCTTCAAGTGGAATAACAAGACATTTGTGCTCCGTCCCATGTCTCCTAGCCAAGTGATCGCCGACAACGCCAAGACTCTTGCACGTAAACAAGAAGAGCTCAAGTCTCGTGAGATGAGTGGTGAGAGTGTGATCCACCCAAAAGAGAGTGAGAGCCACAAGCCAAACATGAGTGGAAAAATTCCGAGTGTTGCCAAAAGCCTTGCCTTACTTGCCACAAAAAGAGAGATGCGAGAGCTAAGATATGACCCAACCATACTTCACTTTGTCCTATTGTGCAAAGGGGAAGCACTTGAAACTAACGACATGACAAATCTTCCTCCATCTTTGTTGCCTTTGTTGCAGGAATTTGAAGACGTCTTTCCCGATGAGCTCCCTCCGGGACTTCCTCCCCTTCTAGGAATCGAGCACCGCATTGACCTCATTCCGGGCGCGCCCCTTCCAAACCGCGCTCCTTACCGCACCAACCCCGAGGAGACTAAGGAGATTGAGCGCCAAATCCAAGAGCTACTAGAAAAAGGTTTTATTCGCGAATCCCTTAGCTCTTGTGCCGTGCCGGTTATCCTTGTTCCAAAGCAAGATTCTACTTCCCGCATGTGTATAGATTGTCGCCCTATCAATGCTATCACCGTTACATATAGACATCCTATTCCTAGGCTCGATGACATGCTTGATGAATTGAGTGGTGCTGCTATCTTTTCCAAAATTGATCTTAAAAGTGGTTACCATCAAATTCGTATGAGTATAGGTGACGAATGGAAAACGGCTTTCAAAACAAAACTTGGCTTGTATAAATGGCTTGTTATGCCCTTTGGTCTTTCAAATGCCCCATCTACCTTCATGCGCCTCATGAATGAAGTCTTGCATCCTTTCATTGGCAAATTTGTTGTGGTTTACTTCGGCGATATTCTCATTTATAGCAAGTCTTTGGAAGATCACCTTGATCATGTTTCACAAGTATTGTTGGCTCTTCGCAACGCAAAACTTTTCGCCAATCTTTCCAAATGCAATTTTTGCACCAACAAGCTTGTTTTCTTGGGTTTTGTGATCTCTTCCAATGGTATTGAAGTCGATAACAAGAAGATTGAGGCAATTAGGAATTGGCCCAACCCTACCTCCGTGGGTGAGATAAGGCGCTTTCATGGCCTTGCCGGTTTCTATCGCTGCTTTGTCAAAGATTTTTCAACTATTGCTTGCCCTTTGAATGAACTTACCAAAAAGAATGTACCTTTTGTTTGGGGCAATGCGCAACAAAAAGCTTTCGACACACTTAAGAAATGCTTAACCGAAGCTCCTTTGCTTGTCTTACCGGATTTTGAGAAAACTTTTGAGATTGAATGTGATGCTAGTGGTATAGGAATTGGTGGCGTTCTCATGCAAAACGGACGCCCCGTTGCTTACCATAGTGAAAAACTTGATGGCGCTAAACTCAATTACCCCATCTATGATAAGGAACTTTTTGCTTTGGTTAGAGTGCTAGAAGTTTGGCAACACTACCTTTGGCCGAAAGAATTTGTCATTCATTCCGATCACGAATCATTGAAATACTTGAAAAGCCAAACCAATTTGAACAAGAGGCATGCTAAGTGGGTAGAATTCATTGAATCTTTTCCTTATGTCATTAAGTACAAGAAAGGTAAAGAGAATGTGGTAGCCGATGCCTTGTCTAGGAAAGAGTGCCTTCTTACACGTCTTGACATCAATGTGATTGGTTTGGATGAGATCAAAGACTTATATGCTTCTCATACTTTCTTTGGTCCTATCTTTGAGAAATGCTTGCCTAACCGAGGTTTCGATGATTACTATCTTCACAAAGGTTTATTGTTTAAGGCTAACAAATTGTGTATCCCCGAGTCCTCTCTTCGTTTGTTGTTATTGAAGGAATCACATGAAGGAGGTCTCATGGGACACTTTGGACGCGACAAGACCTATGCCATGCTCTCCACCAACTACTATTGGACCAAGATGAAGCATCAAGTTGAGAGACACGTCAAGAGATGTTCTACATGCCTCCGAGCTAAGTCCACTTCCAACCCACATGGTCTTTACATGCCATTACCTATCCCACGTGCACCTTGGAGTGATATTAGCATGGACTTTGTGTTAGGCCTCCCACGAACTAAAACCAACATGGATTCAATCTTTGTAGTTGTGGATCGTTTCTCTAAGATGGCACATTTCATTCCTTGCAACCGAACCGACGATGCTTCACATGTTGCTACTTTGTTTTTCAGGGAAATTGTGCGTTTACATGGTGTACCTACTTCCATTGTCTCGGACCGCGACGTCAAGTTCACCTCCTACTTTTGGAAGACGTTGATGGCCAAGCTCGGCGTCAAGCTACTCTTCTCCACCGCCTATCACCCACAAACGGATGGACAAACCGAGGTCGTCAACCGCACACTCTCTTCACTACTTCGAGCATTGATCAAGCCCAACTTGAAGAATTGGGAGGAATGCATCCCACACGCCGAGTTCTCCTACAACCGTGTTCTCCATTAAGCTACCAAGAAGAGTCCCTTCGAGATCGTCTACAGCTTCAAACCCAACACCGCCCTCGACATACTCCCTTTTCCTCTACGCGAGCGAGAAAACATGGACATCGACAAGCGCACCGACTACATCAAGAAGCTACACGACTCCACAAGAGCTACGCTTGAGAAGCATTCCGAGCACCGAGCCGCTATCATGAACAAGCACAAGAAACCCATGGTGTTCCAAGAAGGTGACCTCGTGTGGCTACACTTGCGCAAGGACCGTTTTCCCGAAGAGCGCAACTCCAAGCTCAAGCCAAGAGGCGACGGCCCCTTCAAGGGCATCAAACACATCAACAACAACGCCTACAAGCTCGACTTACCGCAATCCAAGTACCTCGTCCACAACTCCTTCAATGTCAAGGACCTCTCTCCCTTCCATGGATACCCAAGTGATGAAGACGACGCCGAATCGAGGTCGACTATTTTTCAAGGGGGGGGGGGAGATGATGTAGCCCACCCAACAACACCAAATGCACCGATGACAAGATCACGCGCAAAGGCCATCCAGGATAAGGTGAACTCGCTCCTCTCGTTCTATACTTTCGGTCATGTGGAAGATGGCGCGCTACCTCATGGTTCCACACTTTGCGTGCTCAGGTTCAAACCCACCACGGAGGCCTCGGAAAGCACCCAAAACGATGCGCAAGAAGATATGAAGGAGGGTGGAAGAAACGGCATCGCAATCGGAGTCCCGGCGGAGAAGATAGGGGGAAAGAGCCCCTCCCCCCCCCCCCCCGACCTCGGGAGCCGGTCAGGCCGGCCTCCTTCCCCCCCCCCCCCAGGCCGGACACCCCACAGAAGGGGCCGGCCTCAAGGCCGGCCTCCCTCCTCCCCACCCCGGCCCCAGGCCGGGCACCCAACAGAAGGGGCCGGCCGGGCCTGCCTCCTCCCCACCCCGGCCCCAGGCCGGCCTCCCCCTCCAGGCCGGCCCCTGCGCCCACCCTGGCCCCAGGCCGGCCAGGCCGGCCCCCAGGCCGGGGTGGACCCAAAATGCACGCAAATGACGCCTTTTCGACCCCGTTTTCACCTGCTTCGACCCCCGGCTATATAAGGACGACCCCGAGCTAGATCTAGGGTTTTAGAGTTGAATTTAGAACATTTGGAGCTCAGCTCTCTTGTATCCCTCTTTGAGGAACTACTCCTCCGGTGTGTACCGAGGAACGTATCAAGGCTACTCCTCCGACTTCGTCGAGGATCGTATCAAGGCACATCCCAACTACTTGTCCTCTCCCTATCGGGTTTCAGTCAAGAGTTGTCCAATCTTCCTCTCGTTATCTTGAGGTTCTATTGGCGTAGTGGTACCGGCTACGGGTGTGAGACGGTTTGTATCAAGGTGAGTTCAGTTGGATCGATTGTTCCGTAGGCGGCCCTCGGGGCTTAGTTGACGGGAGGTTGGATCTTTCGGTTCTTGCGATTTATCCCGATTTGTGTGTTGCCCCGCGTTCCCCCCACGTTCCCCCTTGATTCCCCATCTCGTGTTCTTACCGTTCTTCGTGTTCTTCGTTCGTTCTTCGTCGATTCGTGAAGATCGGGCCAATCTAGGAGTCCAACACCATATCACTTCTTGCAAGACATGCTGTGAAATATAAATCTTCTTTTGATGCTAAGTTTGCCCCATCTCCCATACACATTGGAGACAAGGATTATGATTTCTCTTTAGATTTATCTTAAATATCTATTATTTAGAAGGAACCTTTTTGTGGAACTGAAAGTAAAAGTGCTATGAAACACATGAATGAGCTTTCATCTTTGAGTAGTTTATTTTCTGATGATACTAAGTTGCGTACTTATTTTGTTACCAAGTTCTTCCATTTCTCATTGAAAGAGGAAGCTAAAACTTGGTTTAACAATATGTCACCTGGATCTATTACTAGTCCTATGGATTTGGTTAATGCTTTCTTTCAAAAATATTTTCCTGCTAGTGCCCAACATGCTGTTGTGGAGGACATCTTTAACTTTGAGCAAGTTGAAGGAGAGAAATTGCTTGAATCTTGGACAAGGTTTTGTTCTTTGATAAGAGCCAGCCCTGGCTATCCAATACCTAAAAATGAGCTCCTAGATATATTTTATAATGGACCAACTGTTGAATCTAGGACATACCTGGATAGTTGTGTTGGTTGTGTTTTCAGGAAAAGAACTCCAGAAGAAGCTGAGGAATTAATGGCTAAAATAGCAAAAATATTGATGATTGGAATATACCTAAGCCTACACCTACACGAGAGCCAGCACCAATACGAACACCCAAGAAGAGAGGGATGATTGAATTCAATGATAAAGTGATGAAGGAAGCCAAGAAATCTCTTAAAGAGATGGGTATTAAATCTGTAGATGTGAAGAATTTACCTCCTATAGAAGAATTATATAAGCCTATTCCTCATCCATCAACACTTGAGGTACACTCTCTCCAATACTTTGATAATAGAGATATTCCCTATTCTAAACCACCTGATCGATGCTTAGATGAATTTGATAATTAAGTTGTTAAGCAGGACAACTTTAATATGAGAGTGCAAAATCACCTTATGGAAAACTCTAGAGCTATTTGATAATTTGCATGGTATTATTCAGAGAACCTCTAATGATTTTAAAATTCTTGTTAAACATTTTCATATGGTTCAAACTCAAATTGATCAACTCACTAAAGTGCAAAAAGATATGCTAGATAATGCTTCTAGATAAAAACATGTTTGTGAAATAATTACTAGAAGTGGTGTTTCTACCCAGGACCCCTTGTATCTTGAAGGACATCCTAAAAGAATTGAACAAGATTCTCAACAACCTAAAAGTAATAGTTCTCCTTCTAAGAAAAAGAAGAAGAGACATTTTTTTTTTAGAATCTCCTGAACCTGCTAAAGATCCTAATAGTATATCTATTTCTGATGTTGAAACTGAAAGTGGTAATGATAAAAGTGATGCTTCTGATAAACAAGAAACTGTAGATGAGCCTGAAAAGAAAACTAAAACTGTGAAGTATATTAAGGAGGATTTCATTGCTAACAAACATGGTAATGAAAGAGAGCCTTGGGTACAAAAAGCAATGCCTTTTCCTAATAAGAAACACAAATCAAAGGAAGAAGAAAATGATAACAAGTTTTATGAGTGGATGAAACCTCTGTTTTTGCAAATCCCTTTGACTGATGCTATTAAACTTCCTCCTTATTCTAAATATATGAAAGATATTGTCTCTAACAAAAGGAAAATTCCTAATGAGAAATTTCCATTATGCTTACTAATTACTCTTTCAATGGCACGGTTCTAAAGAAGCTTGGAGATCCTGGTATTCCTACTATCCCTTGTTCTATTAAAAATAATTATGTTAGAACTGCTTTATATGACTTGGGAGCTGGAGTTAGTGTTATGCCTTTTTCTCTCTATAAGAGGCTCTCTCTTGAAAAATTGATACACACTGATATATCTTTGCAAATGGCTGATAAATCTACTGCTATTCCTGTTGGTATATGTGAGAATCTTCTTGTTCAAGTTGCTACTAGTTGTTTGATATTAACTGACTTCGTTGTGTTGGACATGCCTGAAGATGATAATATGGCTATTATTGTTGGGAGACCTTTTCTTAACACTGCAGGGGCTGTTATTGATTGCAATCAAGGAAAAGTAACTTTTAATGTTAATGATAAAGAGCATACTGTTTATTTTCCCAAGAAGATTGATAGAAGATATGGTCTAAATTGAATTGAAAATATTGAGACCATCAAGATTAGAGAATTTTATTGTCCCATTCCAATGCCACCAAAAGAATATGAAATTATTATGATTGGGACTATGTCTATCAAGGTTGAGGTAACATAATTATTTAGTGATATACAACTTGATCACCGTTATTAACAAAATGATTTTGAATGAAGAGGACAATGTTTTCACCTTCCCCATTATGTTTTCACCGTGTTTAGTTCTGTTATCACATTGCTACTTTAGTATAATCATGTTTTCCATCATCCATAGTCATGTTTTCCTCATGTTTTCACCCTGATTACTGTGGTTATGCATGTTTTCACCATCCTTATGTTTGTTTTCACCACTTCCACCTTTGTTTCATTTGGTTATTTTCCTTTTGGAGTGTCATAGAACCTCTGTAGTTCTGGTTTTGGTTTTGTTTTCTACCTTTCCACATTTGATTTTCTGAGTTTTAATTAATTATTAAATTCTGGAAATACCTCAAAAATAAAGTTTCTTGGAAAATTCCCCAGTGGGGCAGTCATGCAAAATTATAATAAAATTTTACGTCAAAATGAGGCAGAGAGCCATCTGGGAGACCCCAGGGGGACCCACCAGTCAGGCACACCATAGGGGGCGCGGCCCGCCCCCTAGTGGCGCCATCGCATGATGTGGCCCCCTGGCCCTCCACTAACTCTCTCCCCTGCCAAAGATTCCCCTCTCACCCCACAAACTCAAAACATTTCCTGGAACCCGAGTTCTTGCTGTTCTTCCTCGAGATTTTTCGGTCTCTTTGCTCAGCCCACCATTGTTGCTGAAATTTTGTGCATTTGCTCTCCGGTATGTGACTCCTCCGATTATCCAAGTAGAATTTTGTTTGGTGGAGTATTTCTTGAGTATTTTGGTACTGTAGGTGACAGCTTATGTGAGTTTGCATGTTTGATTGAGTAGAAATAATATAGTTTAGATGCATTTTTAGCTCTCCTATAAGTCTCTATGGTAGTTTCCACCTTATAGTTGCTTGAAATCAATTTTTGTGATGATTGTTGAAAAATTTCAGAAATGGACAGCCATAACTTGGGAGAAATATTTAGGAGTGATGCTCCTAGAATAATAAGGCCCCCAGTTCATCCATCTTATAACGAAGACCTTATTGCACCAAACATCGATGCTGCGGGAGGTGATGGAATTGCTAATCCTTCTAGCTTCCCATGTTATACATTTTTGAGAAGTGCAGTTCAAATGGATGACTTCTTGATGCTGATTGAAAGAGTTGGTTTAACCAACTACATGGAGGATGAAGGTCTCCAGTATGCTACTCTCACAAAAACTTTTGTTGAGAGCTTTAAATTTCATAACTCACATTATGGCCCCACTGTTGCTTTTAAGATATATGGTAGTTCTTTTTCTTTTCCCTTGGAGACTTTTTGTAACATTATAGGTATCAACGCTTCCGGGACAACATGCAAGATTCAGGAGAGACCCACTGATCTTATGGAGCTCTATCGAGGAATTACCAATGCTGATGGCCGCTCGTCCCAGCGCGGGAAGATAAGAAACATCGAACTTCCTGCCATCAGATATTTCACTTATTATCTTGCTACTAGTATCCTTGGTAGAGAGAACACTATTAACATTTCTAGCTATCACCTTGCTTTTATTGATGATGCACTTAACCGTAGCAAGAAGTATAACCTTGGTTCTCTCATTGCTTGTTGCCTAGCTGCTAGAGAACCCATTTATGGGGGCATTATTGCTACACGTATAGAAACTGCTCTAGGCCTTCCTGTTGCTCCTGATGATGAATTGATTGCTCCTTATAGACTTAACCTTGCTGCCATGAAGGCTCATCATTTTATTACTGCTAACTCTACTACTCATCATTTAGTATATAGAGTTTTATTTACTGACGGAGATGAGAGCGGGAAGTTATTTTGTCGCAGCCTGTTTTGTTCAAAATTGACAGAGAACCATGGTCGCGCCCCAAGGGAGATAGATGAGCAGTTGAGCTTGATGGAGTTCCACAGGCAGCAGGCGAGGCGAGACACACCTTCCGAGAACTACACCACGCAGTACACCGGGGCGTTCTCGAGCACATACCAGGAGGAGGGTTCCTCCTCAGCACACTACGGGGGCGCCACCTCATGGTCTCCTTGGGGATGATCTCCACTTAGGCCAAAAGCCTAAGCTTAGGTGGAGGTATACCAACATCACACTCATCTCTATATCATGTTTCCGTCGGTTCTTTGTATATCCATGTTTTCGTTTCTTTGGTTTGTTTTCGTTTTCTTTCGCTTGTTTCGTTTCTTTTTGTTTTTGTTGTTTTGTTCTTGCTTTCCAAAACACAAAAAGACCAAAAATATTTCTGTTGTTTCTCTTTATTTGCCTCTTTAGTTTCTTTTTTTTTGGTTTGCTTTCTTTTCTCGTTTCTGTTTAATATTCAAAAACCCAAAAATATTTTGCTTTGTTTGCTTGTTTCTTCTGTTCTCGTTTTAATTCGAAAACCCAAAAAAATTTGTTGTTCTTCTTAGGTTTTGTAAAGTTTGTTGCAGAGTTCACCGGTCTTCCGTGTCTCCATTGGAGCTTGGTTATCATTCTATATTATTCAATCCACAAGTGAAGAGCAATAATGACGATTTACGATGATTCAAGTTGTGGTGAGAGGCTGGTATGAACTCTATTTGTTTTATTTTTGTACATATACTCATCCATGTGAACATGCTTAGTTCGTTCATGTAAGGTGTATGTTATTTAATTGATGCTTAGTAGTTTGTGCTCTCACGTGTTTAGTTCCAACTTATTAATATAAGATATCATGTTGTTTGAATGTTTGCTTGCATTCTTTTATTCATAGAAGGGTATGACATTGTGGTATCTCCCTCGGATAATTTCGCTTGAATCGACTTGGCACATGCTCATGCATGCATATGACTGAAAACAAAAAGTCAATTAAGCCTAGATGATTTATTTTTCCTAAGAGTATTTGTACCACTTTTATGCCCATGTTAATTTTGTTTTGTCGCAAGCATGATTATGAAAGTTGTTGCTCTCTTGATTGTCGCTTCCCGTCTATTGCTAGCCTTCATCTGTAATGAGTATGAGCTCTACTCGTGCATCCAACTCCCAAAAACCAAAGTTTTCCAAATGTGTCCATCATACCTACCTATATATGTGGTATTTAACCTCCACTCCAAGTAAATTTCTCGTGTGCTACCTTTAAAACCTTCAAAAAGTTATTCTTGTTTTGTGCCTCTGTTTTTATCTCATGAGGACGTAAATAGAGAATCTTTATCTCACTCGTTGATTGGATTTCACACCCTGGACTAGTGGCTTCATCCGCTTATCCAAATGATAGAAGAGCTGGCAGCGGGGTGCCCAGCCCCAAATTAATACAGCAAATTCTCTTCACTATTTTTGCCCCTGATTTATCAGTCAAAGCATAATTGTGTAAACAAAAGAGAAAGAGGGATGACCTTCTACCCAGATGCGTCCTTCTATGGGAGCCGCTCTTGTGAAGTCTAGTTGGCTTGTGACGTATTGTATTGTCTGTTTACCATTCGTTGACATAAGCATACACCTCTCTTAAAAAATGTTTTCAATACCTCTGTTTAATAAAATAAAAATCCCTAGCACATGAGTTAATCCCTGCTTCCCTCTGCGAAGGGCCTTTCTTTTATTTTTATGTTGAGTCTTCACCTTATCACTTTATGCAACTTCTGGAGAGCATGGTTGTCATTCTTAGTGTATTTTGCTTGTCCCAAAACACGGTTGATTATGGTATAACTTTGATGCTTGTATCTTTGATATCTTTATTTCTAGTCTTCATTTGAACTTCAGAGGTGTCATAGCATTTATGTTTTGACCCATTATTGAGGGCAAGCGAGTACACTTTATCATACCCTATTATGAGCATTGCAATCCTACAGATTGATATACTTCATGATGTTTATTATTAGTTTATTGGCATCTCTTCATGGTTTGCATAACTGCTAGGTGACTTTTATTTTGCATACATCTTATTATGAATTGCCTCAGCACTTGATCATATAGTGAGTATATTTACATCATATGAAACAAATGTGTTCGTAAAAGTCTTTTATCGCACTCAGTTGTCACTGAATTGCTTGAGGACAAGTAATAAGCTAAGCTTGGGGGGGAGTTGATACGTCCAAAACGTATCTTCTTTTCCGAACACTTTTCTTATTGTTTGCCTCTAAACTTGTGATTTTTGGATACCACTAACACGTACTAACACTGTTTTCATCAGAATTACTTTGGTGTCTCGTTTTTGTGCAAAAAAATCAACTTTCGGGATTTTTGCCCGAAAAAGACCCCATTGAGCCTATATCACCAGAAGACCCCGGGAGCCAGAAGGACACCAGGAGGGGGGCAAGGAGTGGCCCAGACCACCACTGGCGCGCCCCCTAGGCCGCGCCGCCTGGTGGTGTGGGGGGCACATCCACCCATTGGGCTCCCCCTTTGACTACATATGCCCCATAAACCTAAAACGCGAGGGGGTCGTCATATTCCACAGAAACACAACAGAGTGCTGCCGCCACCTCGAAACTCTATTCGGGGATCAGAAGTTTATGTTCTGGCGCCCTGCCGGGACGGGGATCCGAAGGAGATCATCGCCATCGACACCGCAACCTCTTCTCCATCAACCATCCATGATTCCGCCGTCCATGTGTGAGTAAACAACGATGTAGGCTGAGAGGGATGGAAGGGATTGGATGAGATTCAACATGTAATAATGCCAGATTGTTAGGTCATAGTGCCTAGTATCCATTGTTAGTGTTTTCTACTGTTGTTGCAACTTTTTATGCTTAATGCTTGTAACTAGTGCCCGAGTGCCATGATCTCAGATCTGAACATGTTATTGTTTCATGAGTATAATTATGTTTCTTGATCATATCTGCAAGTTGTTTACACATGTCATTGTCCGGAACCAGAGGCCCCAAAGTGACAGAAATTGGGACAACCGTAGAGGATGGTTGTGATGTGAGGATCACGTGTGTTCACAGAGTGTTAATGCTTTGCTCCGGTGCTTTATTAAAAGGAGCATCTTAATTACCAATAGTTTCTCTTCAGGACCCGTTGCAACGGGATGGTAGGAAAAAGATGTTGTGCAAGTTTCTCATTGTGAGCACGTATGACTATATTGGAACACAAGCCTATGGTTAGCCTAGAACTTAGATGCGTGTTGTTTGTTGCGGCTAGGGCTGGTAACCCCGAAGCCCTTGTGGGTCCATGACTAGGAGCACATAACAGTATGTATACCTCTGGATCCGGGGTCGCGACAGTTGCCTCGTCGCTCTCCGGCTCGGTCTCCGCCGTGACGCTCGCTTCCTCGCGCTCGGTCACCGAGCTGGCGTCGCTCGCCGGTGAAAGAGCATTTCCTAATCCCTTGGGTTTGTGTGTTTGTTAACAACATAAAGGATATCTAACCATGTGTTGAATGCTTAAGGTACATATATTACCAGCACAAAGTGGTGTTGAAGTTATGGTGAAGGAGAAAAAGATCGCGGGCTGTTTTTACCTGCTAAGGAGAGGTTTCTGTGGGAAGCCGGAATGGTTCCGGAATATGCGGAATGATTCGGATTGGCGGAAAAAACCTCTGTTAGGATCCAGAATCATTCCGGGTGATTTCGGGAGTCGGATCCTTTCCGGATTCATTCCGACTTTGCCACAAAAACCTCTGTTGCAATTCGGAATCATTTCGGGCAGTCGGATTCATTCCGACATGAACGTGAAATCCTCTGTTAGCATCCGGGTTGCTTCGGAATATTCCGAGCGTCCGGATTCATTCCAGATTTTCCGGATTGCACGTCGACAGCAGAAAAACAACTAGTTTTTTTGTGGACCTATAAATAGAAGAACCCTTGTTCTCCGAAGGGTTAGCTCGTCCAGAATTCATTGCTCCATTGATTGAGTTCACCCACCAAGCTAGATCTCCCATTTACTCCACCCAAACTTGTTGGAACTTGGAGGATTGAAGGAGAAGGCCCCGATCTACATCTTCACCAACTGGTTTTCCATTTCCCCCTCATTCTCTTGAGGGAACCAAGTCTAGGGTTTTGTTGTGTGCAGAACCTAGACCGCATAGATACTCTTGGTGATTCTAGGTGATTCTCGGGAGCCCCCAATTTAGTTGTGGGTATTTGCCCCAAATTTTTTGTAAATTACTCGATTCCCGCCTAAAAGGGGATCAATAGTAGAAGGGGAACAAGGCCTTCGTGGCGAGGTTCATCGGAGAATAGGGTGAGGCCTTTTTGGCGTTGAGTATGCTTTTGTGGCAAGCTCAGACCCCTCCAACGAGACGTATTCCCCTCAAAGGGAGGAACTTGGGATTGCATCCTTGTCTCCACGTGCTTCCGTTATCAGTTACCCCGTTCCCTATCCTTTACTTTGTGTTTGTATCTTGTATCTTGTTGTTGTTGTTGTCGTCATATAGGTAAATTCACCATAGTTGCATATGTAGATAATTTACCTTTGTGTCAAGACTTAATTTGAAGAAAAAATAAAATTGGTCGTAGCACCTATTCACCCCCTCCCTCTAGGTTCCCGTGCTATCCGTTCGGCCGGCTGGCCGCGCAGGTCGGTCCGAGTGTGGGGACTCACCGCGTCGGGGGGGTTCCAGGCCTGGTCCCCATCCGTATGGCTCTCCTGGTCGTCGTGGTGTCTGCCCAAGTGGACAACATCGGTACCTCTAGCTCTGGGGTGCTTGAGCAGCGCCCATCCCAGCAGCTGGGCGGAGGCCGCACGTAGCCATTGGGCAGCTCGTGGCGGAATAGCCGGGGGTCGTCCCCTCCACGTCGGGACGCGCAGCCAGTGCGGTTGGGCCCGGGTACTATCAACAACAACAAGACGAAAAGTAATAATGATAATAATAATAATCTCTTGGTCGCCGTGGTGTCTGCCCGAGTAGACATCATCGGGACCTCTAGCTCTAGGGGGTGCTCGAGGAGTGCCCATCCCAGCAGCGGGGCGGAGGCCGCACCCAGCCATCGGGCGGCTCGTGGCGGAACAGTCGGGGGTCGTTTCTCCTCGTCGGGACGCACATCCGGTGCGGTTGGGCTCGGGTACTATCTGATGAGGACATCCCTAGTACATTGCCACTTAAACAAGATGAAGTGAGACTTGGAATTATGACAAGGTCAAGGACCAAGCTACTAGAACAATAGGTGAATTCACTCCTCATAGATTATGATGTTTGTGATAATGAGAATTTTATACGTCCTAAGTCTATGCATTTATGTATGATCAGGTTTATTGATAACACAAACATGGTGGAAGAAAACAACCAAGAGGAGCTGGAAAACAACATGGAGATGCTAGAAAACAAGATTACAAGTGGTGAAAACAAATGTACCATGGTGAAAACAAGATTGCAAGATGGTGAAAATAAGACTACCATGGTCAAAACAAATGTACAAGATGGTGAAAACAATCATGCAAGTGTGGAAAACAATTACTACCTTGTTATTCCACACTTAGGAAGGTGGAAAACATGAGGAGGGCGCCCCATTGAATATCAATGCGCCATATAGAAATCCTACTCATAGTAGGTATGGTTTGTATACCATATTTCGCCGCACCCCGTAAAGTGGGTCGGTTTGTATCCTCTCTTAGAGTCTAATTAGGAGTCCTAGTCCAAGAGGATTGATGCTTGCGCAATGAGTCCCTTGTGGCCGCACCCCTCCCTCTTATATACTCCCCTCCTGCGAGTTGGGAGATTAGATCCAGTTTAAACCAAATACAAAAACCCAAGCCTCTAGTGTGTATTGCTGCCAAGCATACTACTTGAAGTTTACCATTGCAAAGTTGCGTGATATCTTGTTATTCCATTGGGAATAGGGGGATACAGGACCACTTGTGATCTTTGATTACTTGTACAAGAGTGTTTAGTTGAGAATATCCAAAGGGCTTGATTGTTGTTGCATCTGGCAACAGGGGCCAGTCGAGTGAGAGGTCTCAGTGTAGCACTAGTTATCACAAAATCCAGAAAATCCACAAAAAGAGAGAGAAGCTCATTGAGAAGACTGGGCCATCCCATATCATCTTGGTATCAGATTCTCAGGTTTACTCGGTGAGCAAATTTATCCTTAGTTTAGTTGTTTTATCTCCTATCCAGAAAAAGCCAAAAATATTAGGGTTAGTTTTTGCCAGAGCCTAGATCAACACCAAATTGCTACTCTACTTGTTGTTTATTGTTGATTTGCTTATCTGTTTTTCAGTTTTTAGTTTTTCATCTATTAGGGTTAGGGTTCATTTAGTTATCTTTTGTTTAGATTTATACCGAAAATTCTCACAAAAATAATTCCTGCCGTTTGTTTCATCTCTCGGGAAAGTCTAGACCTACAGCTTGTTTACAGGTTGATCTAGTTTTTCGAGTTGATCTTGTTGCGGAAAACATTGGTTCTATTTGTGCTCGGGTTCCTTGTCATAATCGGATTGCAATCCGTATCCTACCCGCGGTAGAAAACTCGCCAATTCCTTGTCGTGCCCACTCTCCTAGTCCCTGTCAGACTCCTGCCGTGGCGCAAAACCGCCTCGAATCTCTGTCGCCGCTGCCACCACCCACCCGCACCACTCCCTAGCGCCACTCGGATTCCCCTTACCCGCACCCATAAAATCCCACACGCGCGCCCACCCGCAACACACCGCAACACCCCGCGCGCGCTGCTGTGAGTTCCCTGTTGGGCAGCGTTTTTCGCTCCGTTTCGCTGCCGTACGGCACGATTTCGGTAGTTTCTCTGTCGTGCGCATAAACTCTGCCGTGAGCTCGTTTCCACTCGGATTTTCTTAGTTTTTATTTTGTTTTCCTCCTGTTATCTCTAGGTTTCTGTGTTGATCTTTGATAAGCCCTAGCTACAGACATTCTACAGCAATATTTAGGTACCAAAACCCAAAGACTAGATGTTTTATTGCTCTAACAGGCTGCTCAATTTGATCAAATTTCTGTCCACTTTTCTGTTTTTCCATTTAATTGTTGCTCCTAGTTGATTCAAAGGCCATTGAAAAAAATAAAAAAAAATAGAGAAAAAGGAAAAAGTATAAAAAATATAGAAAGAAAGAAAAATCAAAAGAGGTCGTGCTATACTATCACTAGTGGAAGCTTTTCATATTGGATATTTGTGTGGACAATTGAGCAATCATGTGCCTGTTTTCATAGAGTACTTGCTATGTATTTCTAGTGCTTGCAATATCTCTTCCATATAATTGCTAAGCCACATGTGTCTCCAAGTGTGAGTGTGTTTCCTTTAGTATTTTTCATCACATTAGACAGTGCATTGGAGTTGTTATTTTGGTGTTGTTAGGATTCCCAACCAAGCCCCACCAAATACCATGTTTGCATTGTGATACTTGATAGGCTATTATCTTCTCACACTAAGCACATTATTCATTGCTCCTTGTTGGTAAGTTGATCCTATTCACTTTGGAACATTAAGTGAAGCCATCTTTGCTTGGTTTTGAGTGAGTTGTGAGCGGCACCACTACCCATTGATTATTTTTGTTACTAACGAATTAATCATGAGTTATCCTAGTGATGTTGATGTGCAGGGAAAGAAGAAACCCGAGGACTTGGTGCAATGGAATGAATATGAAGCACTAAGGCATACTATGTAGAAAAGGATTGCTACTGAAATTGACAAGAATGATGATACATTGAGAAAAGAGATGACTACTCTTGATTTGAAAATAGAGGCTGCTGCAACACAAGAATCTGTGGATGCTATTCAAGATACTTTGAGAACATTGACACAAAAAATGACAAATTTATCAACTCTAGTGGAACAACTACAACAAAGACCTCAAGCTATTGCTCCAATTGATGATGGGAGAGGAAATATCAATGGAGGCCGTGGAGGTTATGCAAAGAGAGTACCATTGTAAAATAATAGAGAGGGTGATGGCTTGGGAAAACCAAAATTCTCTATCCCTAGTCTTCCTTGTGATTCTGAGGATGTGGAAGAGTACTTGATGTGGGAGCTAAAAATTGTGAAATTATGGAGACTTCATGAGAATACCGAGGAGAGGAAAGTGAAGCTTGCATCTTCTAGGTTTGATGGTTATGCTCCCTTGTGGTTGGATGGCATTACAAGATTGAGGGAAGAACAAGAACAACCAGAAGTGACTACATGGAGAGAGATGAAACAATTGCTAAGAGAAAGATTTGTTCCAAGGAATTATATTAGAACTCTCTATGACAAGCTACAACAATTGAAGCAAGGTACAAAGACTGTGGATACTTATTACAAGGAGATGGAGTTGATCCTTCAAATGGCTCGGGTTAGAGAAGAGCCAGAGCAAACTATGCAAAGATTCTTGTCAGGATTGCAATTCAAAATAAAGAGCATTGTGAGGCATGTCCAATACAGTAATATGAGTGAATTGTTGCATCAAGTAAGGGAAGCTGAGCTAAATGAGGAGGTACAAGTGAGTGCAAGGAGGAGTTTCTCATCTCAAAAATCTGTTTTCTCACCACCTACACCTCCAATTGCTGCAACCCGTGGGAATTCTAGTACCAAACCCGAGACAAGCACCTCAAGTGCAAAGAAAACAACACCTTCTACTTCGGGTTCTAGTAGTGCTACACCTCCCACCAGAAATAGAGACATGACTTGCCATACATGTGGAGGAAAATGCCACTTTAAGAGGGATTGCCCAAACAATAAAATCATGATTATTAATGCTGATGATGAGTATGAGACTGGAGATGATGCTGATCCTAATGAGGAGGATACATATGATGAGGATGGTCTTGTTGATGCTTATGCTACAAATTATCCAACCATTGTTTGCACACAAGCCTTGAGTATTGTTCCTAGTGATGAGAGCCAAACATGCAATCTATTTCAAACCAAGGCAATTGGTGGTCCTCAAATGGCTTGCAAGGTGATTATTGATGGAGGGAGTTACAAAAATTTAGCAAGTAAGGATTTATGTGCAAAGATAAGATTGAGATATATTCCACACCCACATCCATATTATATTCAATGGCTCAATGACAAGGAAGAAATCAGAGTATGCCAAATTGTGAGAGTGGAGTTTCAAATTGGACCATACAAGGATACAATTGAGTGTGATGTGGTTCCCATGTCTTTTTCTCACCTATTACTTGGGAGACCTTGGCAATTTGACAGGAAGGTTACACATAATGGGAGAGCAAACACATACCAATTGAATTGGATTAATAAGGATATTATCTTGAGGCCTACGACACCACAATAGATTGTGAATGAGTCTAGACAAAAAGTTGAAGTGAATCTTGAGAAAGAAAGTGAAAGAGATGAGAAGAGAGAAAACACAAATTCTGTGGGTGAAAACAAACCTAGGCCGAGTGGTAAAAGTAAGGGAGTGAGCCTTTTGACAATGTTAGCCACCAAAGAAGACTTGAGAGAGTTTGGAGAGGATTCTAGCTTAGTACCTATAGTGCTCATGCACAAGGGGGAAATTTTAGTTTCTAATGACATGACTCCTCTTTCTATTGGTGTTTCTAATGTTTTGCAGGAGTTTGATGATGTTTTTCCAAAAGAAGTGCCCTCGGGTTTGCACCATTGAGAGGAATTGAGCACCAAATTGATTTAATTCCTGGATCATCATTGCCAAACCGAGCTCCCTATAGGAAAAATCCCCAAGAAACAAAGGAAATTCAGAAACAAGTACAAGAGCTTCTTGACAAAGGTTATATTCGAATAAGCCTATCTCCTTGTGTTGTTCCTATTATTTTAGTTCCTAAGAAAGATGGTACTTGGCGCATGTGTGTAGATTGTAGCAATTAACAACATCACTATTCGTTATCGTCATCCTATACCACGTTTGGAAGAAATGTTAGATGAATTAAGTGGTGCTGCTGTTTTCTCTAAAATCGATTTGCGTAGTGGTTATCATCAAATTAGGATGAAAGAGGGGGATGAGTGGAAAACAGCCTTTAAAACAAAATTTGGTTTATATGAGTGGTTAGTAATGCCTTTTGGATTAACTAATGCACCTAATACTTTCATGAGATTAATGAACCATGTTTTGAGAGATTTTATTGGCAAATTTGTGGTTGTTTACTTTGATGATATTCTCATATATAGCCACAATGAACATGAACACATTGATCATATTAGACAAGTCTTGCATGTGCTCAGAGAAAATAAATTGTATGGAAATTTAGAGAAGTGCACTTTTTGCAAAGATAAGGTCATATTTCTTGGATATGTTGTTTCTAAACATGGGATAGAAGTGGATGAATCTAAAATTGAAACAATTAAAAATTGGCCAATTCCCATGAATGTGAGTCAAGTAAGAAGTTTTAATGGACTAGCTAGATTTTATAGAAGATTTGTGAAAGATTTTAGTATTATTGCTTCCCCTTTGAATGATTTGACTAAGAAAGGTGTGAATTTCGAGTGGGGGTTGCTCAAGATATTGCTTTTGATACTTTGAAAAATAAGTTGATTTCGGCCCCATTATTGATGCTACCAAATTTTAATAAACAATTTGAGATTAAATGTGATGCTAGTGGCATAGGTATTGGAGGTGTGCTAATGCAAGATAAGAAACCAATTACTTATTTTTCTGAGAAATTACATGGAGCACAATTGAATTATTCTGTCTATGATAAAGAATTGTATGCACTTGTTAGAGTTCTTGAGGTTTGGAAACATTATTTGTGGCCAAAATAATTTATTATACATTTTGATCATGAGGCATTGAAATTTTTAAAGAATCAATCCAATCTTAATAAGAGACATGCTAAATGGGTAGAATTTATTGAATCTTTCCCATACATTATTAAACATAAGAAAGGATTAGATAATGTGGTTGCTGATGCTTTGTCTAGAAAAAAAATATGCTACTCACTAAATTGGATGTTCAAGTTTCGGGTTTGGAAGAACTAAAACCACTATATGCTCAAGATAAAGAATTTTCTGCACCTTATGCTAAATGTTCTAATGTGAAGGCTTGGGATAAGTATCATATACATGATGGATTTTTGTTTAGGGCTAACAAATTATGTATTCCCGAGTGTTCTTTGCGTTTGATGTTATTGCAGGAATCACATAGTGGTGGATTAATGGGACATTTTGGATGTGAGAAAACATTGCTTATGTTGGCTGAAATTTTTTATTGGGCACATATGAGGAGAGATGTTTATAGATTTGTGCAAAGGTGCATCACTTGCAATAAGGACAAATCCAAATTGAAGCCCCACGGATTGTATACTCCATTGCCTACACCAACTACACCATGGGAAGATATAAGTATGGATTTTGTGCTAGGTTTGCCAAGAACAAAAAGGGGACATGATTCAATATTTGTGGTAGTGGACAGATTCTCTAAGATGTCACACTTCATTGCTTGCCACAAGAGTGATGATGCTTCCCACATTGCTAATCTCTTCTTTAGAGAGATAGTAAGATTGCATGGAGTACCAAGGACTATTGTTTCTGATAGAGATGTGAAGTTTATGAGCTACTTTTGGAAGACACTATGGGGGAAGCTAGGAACAAAATTGCTATTTTCAACAACATGTCACCCCCAAACAGATGGACAAACCGAGGTGGTTAATAGGACATTGTCAACATTATTGAGAACCATGATCAAGAAAAATTTGAAGGAGTGGGAGGATTGTTTGCCACGTGTGGAATTTGCATAAAATAGAGCTGTGCATTCAACTACTCAGCTTAGCCCATTTGAGGTGGTTTATGGATTCAAACCCACTACACCACTTGATTTGCTACCACTTCCTATTCAAGAGAGAAAAAATATGGAGGCATCAAAGAGAGCAAATTTTGTGAAGAAAATACATGAGAAGACAATGGATGCTATAGAGAAGAAACGGAAGTATG
The DNA here is from genome assembly GCA_028641055.1 of Alopecurus myosuroides. Classification (NCBI taxonomy): domain Eukaryota; kingdom Viridiplantae; phylum Streptophyta; class Magnoliopsida; order Poales; family Poaceae; genus Alopecurus; species Alopecurus myosuroides. The sequence continues at coordinate 102,383,548 of CM054063.1, read as the reverse complement.
TTGCTCAAAGAATAAATAAGAAGAGAAAGGAGGTTATTTTTCAAGAAGGAGATTTCGTATGGGTACACTTTCGGAAGGACACATTTCCTAAGCTTAGAAAGTCCAAGTTATTGCCTCGAGGTGCTGGTCCTTATAAAGTAATTGCCAACATAAATGATAATGCTTACAAGTTAGACCTTCCAATTGATGAGTTTGGAGTGAGTAATTCCTTCAATGTTGCTGATTTGACACCATATCATGGAGAGAACCTTGATGTTGACATCAAGGCTTTTCAAGAGGGGGAGGATGATGAGGACATCCCTAGTACACTGCCACTTAAACAAGATGAAGTGAGACTTGGACCTATGACAAGGTCAAGGACCAAGCTACCAGAACAACAGGTGAATTCACTCCTCATAGATTATGATGTTAGTTATAATGACAATTTTATACTGCCTAAGTCTATGCATTTATGTATGATCAGGTTTATTGATAACACAAACATGGTGGAAGAAAACAACCAAGCGGAGTTGGAAAACAACATGGAGATGCTGGAAAACAAGATTACAAGTGGTGAAAACAAATGTACCATGGTGAAAAAAAGATTACAAGATGGTGAAAACAAGACTACCATGGTGAAAACAAATGTACAAGATGGTTAAAACAATCATGCAAGTGTGGAAAACAATTACTAGCTTGTTATTCCACACTTAGGAAGATGGAAAACATGAGGAGGGCGCCCCATTGAATATCAATGCGCCATATAGAAATCCTACTCATAGTAGGTATGGTTTGTATACCATATTTGGCCGCACCCCCTAAAGTGGGTCGGTTTGTATCCTCTCTTAGAGTCCAATTAGGAGTCCTAGTCCAAGAGGGATTGATGCTTGCGCAAGGAGTCCCTTGTGGCCGCACCCCTCCCTCTTATATACTCCCCTCCTGCGAGTTGGGAGATTAGATCCAGTTTAAACCAAATACAAAAACCCTAGCCTCTAGTGTGTATTGCTTCCAAGCATACTACTTGAAGTTTACCATTGCAAAGTTGCGTGATATCTTGTTATTCCATTGGGAATAGGGGGATACAGGACCACTTGTGATCTTCGATTACTTTTGCAAGAGTGTGTAGTTGAGAATATCCAAAGGGCTTGATTGTTGTTGCATCTGGCAACAGGGGTCAGTCGAGCGAGAGGTCTCAGTGTAGCACTAGTTATCACAAAATCTAGAAAATCCACAAAAAGAGAGAGAAGCTCATTGAGAAGATTGGGCCACCCCATATCACTATCGACAACAACAAGAATAAAGAAGAAGGGCGATGGTGACGGTGCTCCCTGAGCCGGACCGGTCGCCTTCTATGGTGATATACGTGGAGACCATCTATGCGGCATTCCTTTTGCTTGATCAGGAGGCGCCATGGGTGGTGACTGAGCTCTCTGCCTCTGAGTTTGCGGTGGATTTTTCCTCTCTGAGTCTACTCAAGGCCCTAGCATGCGGAGACTCAACGACACTACCTGGATGCAACATCAAGGTCTCCATCAAGAGGCCATCCATCGACCCCTCCATGACGTCCTCATTTAACTCGGTTTGGGTTGAGATCCTTGGATCGCTCATGAGGCGAAGACTGGTCCCATCGTTGAGTTGATCTCCCAGGCTGTTGGTCGTCTCCTGGAGGTGGACGAGGGCTCACTTCCGGGGCGTGCTCCGGTTCGCATCTGGATGATGGTCCCGGACATCTCCAAGCTGGAGGGCCCTCTCCGAGCTTTCTACTTTGACAGTGTTGGGAAGGAACTTAGTGTGGAGGTCGAGTCAGCGGGAGACCAGCCAAGGCCCGCCTCGCCACCGTCTCGCTTCTCTCCATATCCTCACCGCCACAACTCCTCTGAGGATGGGGATAACACCTCAGGGTACGACTCAGACTCTGGCTCCCGGGACGAGGCACTTGCCGCGGTGGTCTTCGCCCTGCCGCCAGCGGCCTCTCAGCCTGTTGGGGCTATGTCCTTTGCAGATGCTTCGGTTCATACATATTCACCTGGACCCCTTCTACCAGCTCCGATCCCTCTTCCTAAGAGAGAGCCAGCTAAGCTGGCCCTGGCGGACGTCTCTCGCCCCGTATCGTGGATGTCGCTGGGATTCCCGCTCGCATAGTACGGGTATAACCCTTGTGAGGGCCCGGGATCTTTGGATCTCACAAGCCTTGTATCGGGCAGCTTACCCTCGTTGTTGTCTGGATCTGTTGAGGCTGCGGACTCTGAGGGTGTGAGCATGGAGGTGGCCGCTCCCACTGCTAGCGTAGTCTGCTACTCTCACTCACCAGGGGGCCCTCCCACTCCGTCCCAGGGGTCCCCGTCCCGGGTGCCAGCTACACTGGCGCTTGCCCCTCGTGTGTCGGCCACAGTCCTCCCTAACACTTCCGTTACAGGCATCACGACCCGCCGCAGTGCGCGCCTTGCTCGTGCAAGGACGGTTGCTGAGATGGTCGAGCCGACGATCGTTGTTGTCGCGTCTCGCCGGTAGGCGGCATGTTGCCTGGAGCCTGGTACGTCCCGCTCTGCCCCTCCATTCCTACCCCTACTACATCCCCACATGGTTCTTGTTTCTTGGAACTCGATTCGGTTCCTCTGGAGCATCTGGAACAGGTCGCGACATATTGTGGTGTGATCTTCAGGGGGAGCGTGGCTCTAGACTCGAGCAGATTGAAGCTATTAGGGCACCACCATCCATCAACACCTTCTTGAGCTGGAAATCCGCCACAATTCGGGATACCACCAGGGCGTGACATCCAGGATCGGGCATATGAGTCGGGTGGTCCCTCTGATCCCAAGTTATTGGAGCTTGTATCCACTTCCACTATTATGGCACTGTTGGGACAGTTGCGTTGATTTCTTGAAAGGACGGCTTGATCTTTCGAGCCGACGGAGTGGCTAAGAACGTGAGGTTGATTGCGTCTTGAATTTTCCGGTACTTTGATCCACTCTTGCGCTATTGAGTCTAAGTCTGCTGCAGCTGGATCGCCCCATCCGTATGTGACTCACTCGACTCTTCTCTGTCTTCTTTCTTCTTCTTGTTAAACTTGCGTTTAGCTGATTTCCCTTTGTTTCCAGTGTTTTAGTGTTGTCCCCGGGGTTGTCTTCTTGCATGATGTGCCTGTTGATGTGGCATTGGGAGTTGGTGTGGGACGGTGTGCTGAAACGCGAGTGGTGGGCACGCTGCTCTTGTTTGAGCTTCTCCTAGTTTTGTCAAAGATGATTCAACTTGGCGTCACCGTCGTCTTTATTGTTTCGCCACCTTTTCCCATTGCCTTGTTCGCCTTTTCCAAAGGCGCCATTAACCTCTGCTGGTCCTTCTTGATCAAATTCTTTGTCGGACCGTCCTTTACGGGTGTTCAATCCGTAGTAATAGATGCCAAGGGCTTTTGCCTTGGCCCTTGAATCATCGTCGGTAGTAGAAAATGTGTTCACCACTTCCAACATGGGACCCAGGTCTATTGATTTTGTTGACTGTACCATTACACACACCATTCCAGGGCTCATCCCTTCCAAGAATGTATGCATAGCCTGTGCTTCTCCAACGCCTTGGCAGGCGTTCTTCAGTGACACCCATCTTCCGGTGAAGTCATGCGTAGATTCATTTGGCTCTTCCCAGCAACGCTTAAGCTCATTTATACCCTTGGGTCACTTGTACGTTCCTCGGAAACGATGAACAAACACAACTGCCATTTCTTCCCAGTTGTGAATGCTTCTTTCCGACGATCATCGATCCAGGTTCTCGCTCCGTCTAGTAGCATGAGCGGGAGGAACCGTACTACCTCTAGGTGGATCTGTTATTGATTTGGACGGCGGTGTGGTAATCAACCAGCCACCGGTTCGGTGAAGTTGAACGATCGTATTTTTCGTAGGTTTCGTTTACTTTCCTGAATCCAACTGGTAAAATGATGTGCTAGATGTTGTCGGCAAAGCAAGGTGGGCCGACATATATTGCATCCTTTGCTGCTTTAATCTCATCCAGCCGAGTCCTTGCGTCCGTGTTCTCTGTTCGCCGCTCATGATTTTTTGACACGGTGGTGGCTTGCACCTCGACGTGAGCCTTCAGGCCTTTCCTCGGTGTTGTGTCCCCGGCTGCCACCTCCATTTGGCCGTGCTGGTGTTCTTCCTTGTGGCACGTTGTTGGCTCCACGGGAATGGCAAGGCGAACAGGGTCTATGTCAGCTATTCGGGTGTACTTGTCGCGGTTTTCAGCTGGCTCCTTGGGAGGTGGCATGTCTTCGCGGTCCTCCCTTGCGCGATCTCTTTCGTCATGGTGCCTGTCACCGCCGCGGGGATCTTCTCGTCCCGCTCTCTGGCGGTGGGCTTTCACTAGTGCCCCGAAGGTGCAGTTGTAGTCCTCCTGTGCACGCTTTTTTCCCGTCTTTTCCAAGACTGGAACCTGTTCGTGACACGGCAACGTGATCCTTTGGCTTTTTCTTTGGGTTGTTGGCGCCACTTTTGTGTGAGCCAGAATCTCCTGGTTCCTCTGGCGGGCCGCCGTCACCCGCGGCTTTTTGACAGGCTTTTGAATCTTTGAGCAACTTGCCAGAATTTTCACCTATGTCTTGCTGACGTAGGGTTTGCATTATCAAGTATTCAACGTATCGATTTTTGTCTTCCGTAAAATAATGCTTACTCTTTAGAATAGCAAGGGCCGAAGTTGTGTTTTGAACTGGTGTCCAGTATACCTTATCCCCTTTGGAATTTTCGCGTGTAAGGAGAGTTGCCCAATCAATTTCGTTAACTCGTCTAATGGCGGGGTCTTGTTCATCGGCGTCCAGCTCGATTAACCGACACTGGGTCTTCTTATTCTTGACCGAAATTTTCTCGGGGAGATGCTTGTATACATTATCTTCAGCCATCTCCTAGAGTTGTTTTCGGGCATTCACCAGATTCCACGAATGATTGAGGAGGGTAATCCGTCTAAGCTCAAGCATATGAGGAGTTTCTTATTTCCTGACACGTGTAATGAGCAGGTTCATCTCCTCCTCATTAGTACAAATCTCTTTACCTGGCTATGGCGGTCCAGTGTTGCATCTGCCTTTTTCAAGGATGCAAGGTGGTTTGTCGATGTCGGCGGCTTTGGCTGCTGTTCTTTTGTCGACATCGCGCTTATCAGCCTTTGGCTTCTTTTTCCCAGTCTCCTTTTCCTCGGCCGCCTTCTTGGCGTTAGCTGCTTCATCAGCTTTAGCCTGCTCTTCTGCGGCTGCTCCTTATGTGGTCGCCGCCTCTTTGGAGGTGTCATTTACATGCTCTCCAACTGGGGGGGGGGGGAGGTTCGAGCTTCTCCTCTTCATACGTCTTATTGTACTTTGGATTGTCTGCGGGTTGTGTCATCATGATCTCATGGTTTATCGCGAAAGCGTTATGCACTTTAGTCGCAAAGTCGATTTCGGGTCCGTCATCTGATGCACCGTCTAAAGTGGCGGTGTTGTCAGATTTGGCTTCCAAATCGACTCTCTCGTTGATAACTGGCGGAATAGATTCGGTTTCAGAGCTTTCCGCCGTGGTGGCGTGTTCCGCTCCGATCATGCCGACATAGTGATATTCGGCGTTCACTGCTCCGTAACTTGGATTGGTGGCGTCATCGGTCTGGCGACCGGTGTGAAATAGATCTCGATCAGATCCTACGTAAGTGTGAGCCATATCAGATCCGAGTCGTGCGTCGAATCCTTCTTTGACGGGGAGGATGGTAAGCGAAGAAAATTGATTTACTCCGCGTAATTCCAGAGCTTTGGCCGTCATACCGATGAAGCTGTTTTGACTGCCGATTAGGAAGATGTTGTGGCTGGCGAGGTAGTCGTTCACCGGCATGTAGGAGTTGTCGTCGACGACGTAGCCGCCGGTTTCGCTGAACACGACGCGTCTGACGGTGATAGTTTCGCCGATTCATTATAAGATCCCCGCTCGAAACGTAACTACAGACATAGCTGTCCCCACGGTGGGCGCCAACTGTCGGGGGGTTTGTAGATGTAGACTTGCTATTGGGTGCCATGTCCCGACTAAAGATGTGAGGAGGGACGTCGAGTGAGTTTTGCCGGAGGTGGGGGACACGAGTTACCTAGGTTCAGGTTAGCCAGATACGACCCCCTACTTCCTGCAAGATTCACTATTGAGGACTAACTCGTGTACATATTACAATGAGACTGTTCGATTAGGGTTTCTCATAGCCGGCTTTATATAGAGAGTTGGGCTAGACCTTACAAGGCCACCTTTGCCGTCGAATTGCTAACCTAACTATAAAACGGATACGATTATCCGGCTTCTTCTCCAAGTCGGAAACTTCCACGCTTCCGCTGCCGGGTTATCGCTTGCGGTTCGGCCTGCTGGGCCGCCCTGTAAGGGAAAGCCTTATAACCACATGGGCCACCCTGTCATTCCAACTTTTGGGCTATGCCAAGAGATACCCTGTTTGGTATTTTTATCCTTTTTGCGACACTTACTACTTCGTCATGGTGTATGGGACACAATACCAAAAATATGCAGTCCCATCTCTTAGACACATTTTTTTTGAAGATTGTACCGTAGGAAAAAATCCCTACGGTTAGATTTTCAAAATTATATAGGAGATCAAAGGTCTCTAAACAATTACAAAAGTATAACAATGATTAAGGAATTCAAGGAGGAAAAAAGGTTAACGCAAAAAACATCTTAAGTGACTAGAGTTCTAATCCAAGTAATGAGAGCCTCCCTAAGGGAATCATTGACTCTAAATTGGTGAAGCATAACATCAGAGCAGAACCTAATGTGCCATCTTTGGAAAGAAACATCCTTAAACTGAAAAATGAGTTCATTTCTAGCCTTCCAAATATTCCAAGTGGCACATGACACAATCTCCAAGGAAACATGGTCCAGTAAAGAGATCCATAGCCGAGGTGATCCTATCCAAAATGGGTCTAGTGTAGTCCCATCGAAAACCAATCGCGTCCCAACAGTCAGAAGCAAATTTGCATTCAAAGAAAAGGTGGTTGGCAGTCTCACATATATCTCTATCACAGAGGACACAACAATAACCCTCATTGAGCTGCCACTGTCGACGGTGCATAACCTCTCTGGTGTTCAAACAATCGTTAAACATGAGCCATAAGAAGACTTTCAACTTAGCCAGGCATTTAGATTTCCATATGGACTGCATGAGATGATGGCAATGGACACAAGCAAAAAGAAATTTATAGAAACATGCTGAGCTATAGAGCCCATTTCCCCAAACATAATGCAGTTGATCATGGGAGGCAGGATCAATATGTAACTGTAGAATTTTCTCCGATACTTGGTGGAATTCCTCAAAGGCTTGAACCGACAACGGCAAAGCAAAAGTATCAGGTAGACTGTGTGAATTGCACATATGTGCCACAGATGTATCTTCATTGAGAACGAAAGAATATAATCTGGGCCACCGGTCACAGAGGGTGGTATCTCCCCACCAGAAATCTTTCCAGAATAAGATGTTCTCCCCATTTCCAATCTGAAAACGTGAAATCCTGCGGTAAAGTTGCACGAGGTTGAAAATGTCCTTCCACCAGAAAGAACCTCTCTTGGACTGAACATGAGGAGGAGAGCTATCATATAAATTCCAAACCAGAGAAACCCATGTAGTATCATATCTGTTATAGAACTTGTGCAAATATTTCAATATGAGAGCATTGTTTTGTAATTCCAGATTAATGATCCCAAGACCCCCATGCTTCTTAGGTCGACAAACCATATCCCATGCAGCTAAAAATTGGGGGCTCTCAGGCCCACCATCCTTAGCCTAAAGATAATGTCTTCTGATGCGATCAAAAGATTTGATAATAGTCTTAGGGAGGTTAAGAGAGCCCAGAAAATGAGTTGGCAGAGAGGATAGAACTAATTGAATCAGAATTAAACGGCCACCATAGTCCAAGAAACGAGAACAAACATTTAAGCGTCTCTCCATACGATCAGCCGGGGGGGGGGGGGGAGGGAAGTTCAGCAATCGTAGGACGGGTGGTACCCAATGGCAATCCCTAATACGTGAACGGCATGGAACCAGTGACACAACCAAACACTGTAGCCAATTCCGACAACCGTGAAGGCGAGATGTTAATAGGCATCATGCAGGACTTGTAATAATTCACCGTCAACCCAGTGGCCTTCGCAAAAACAACTAGGAGATTCTTAAGGAGATCAAGTTGTCAAGGACGGGCTTGAGTGATTAACATGGTATCATCTGCATATTGGACTATAGGAAAATCCGATCCTGGGATGGTAATGGTGCAACCAGTTCTCCCACAAGTACTAATCTGTTGAGCATTGTCTGAGGAGATCAGCTCCTTCCACAAATAAGATGGGAGAAAGTGGGTCACCTTGTCGCACACCCCTCCTGCATGCAAATTTCTTGCCTGGAACTCCATTCAATAAAACAACCGACGTACTAGTAGCAAAAATAGCACGGATCCAACTAATCCATCTATCATCAAAACCACCGACTTGTAGAATGTGAATGAGAGCCTCATGCTCGATGACATCAAAAGATTTTGAGAAATCAAGTTTCATAATAACTGCTGGAGTACCCGAGCACTTAACTTGATGAATATATTCGTATGCCCATGCAATGCAATCTTGAATATTACAATTTTTTTTTAAAACGTAATGATTCTTGTGAACAATATTTAAAATATGTTCTTGGAGGCGATTGGCAAGGACCTTGGTCAATAATTTGAATGATGAATTCAAAAGTGAGATGGGTCGATAGTCGTTGGCATGTGTGGGAGCAGGAATCATTGTGGGAAATGCCTCATTCATACTCGGCAGGTTGACTGTACTATGCCAAAACTCATCAAATAGCCTATAATAATCTCCTTTAATAATGTGCCAACAACTTTTAATAAACTGCCCATTGAAACCATCCGGTCCAGGAGCCTTATCAATCGGCAGATCCTTAACCATATCATCAATCTCTTTAGTCGAGAAAGGCCGCGATAAACAGGCAAGATCCATCTGTCGTGGCAAGATGCCCTCAAAATTGAAAGATCGATCAATGCCCACGCAGGTCCCCAATCTATCTTGGAAGGTGCCTCTGAGTAAAGCAGCCTTCTCATGGTGATCAATCACAAGTGAGCCATCCTCTCGGGCTTATGAAGCAATGTTATTACAAGGATATCTGACAGTCGCCATAGAGTGAAAAAAACCGAATTCTCACTATCCTGCTTAGCCCATTGGGTCGTGCATCTCTTAGACACATTTTACATTAATTCTTATTAGTGGGTGATCGACTTTTTCCATCCCTCTCCACCAATACATGTAATATTTAAACCCCAATGAGTGAATATCTAGAGCCTAGCATGGAGGGAGCACGAGAGTAACATTATTTTCTTCCATTTTGTCAAGAAAAAACATTATTTTCTTCCCTTGCCAGCAAAGCCTCTAAATAAAGCTGTGAAGCCATTCCTTTTTCTCTTTTGCTTCGTCTAAAGTCGTGAGAACCTGAGTCTCCGGTGCCTTCCGATTGAACCCTCGAATCCATCTACCTTCCTATCTCCGGCGACGACCACGCCATTGAAACCGGCCATACTGGTCCTGGGCACCTAGCCACCTATCCGTCTGGACCGGTTGATTTGAGCGCAGAGGCAGGAGCCGAACGGCGGAGGGGGACGGAGGCGGGTCCTTTATTTGTAAGAATCGGCCCGGTTCCGTGCAGCGGCGGCGGTGGCGGCCATGTCTGTTGAACTCATCCTCTGGCTCTTCTCCTTCGCTTCCGTGATGGCCCTCGTCGGCCTCACCGCCTACCAGGCAAGCTCAGCAACTTGCTCCTTAAAAAAATCGCCTTTGAGCCCTAAGTTTGGTCAAGATCTGGTGCAGAATTGGCCAATTTCCTCCCCAATTTGGGCCCGAGCTGATCTATTTTGTGGTAACCTGAAGAGGATTTAGGCAGTGTTTTTGTCAACGGTATAGTTCTTGTCATATTTCCTTGACTATTAGTTGGTCAATTGGAGGTAGGAAGATAGCAAGTAGTTGGTCATCTGGACTGAAAACTAGGCTCTGTCGAACTTGAACCCCACAAAGCATGTTAGTATAGAAAACGCCTGGTTACATTTGGTTAAACTCGTTCAAAGTTTTTGAGCTGCACAGTTCTGCTTGTCCATTTATGTTAGATGATTAGAAGTATTTCCAATTATTGTTCCAGTTGTAATGTTAGCACAAGCACAACTGGGTAGTATTGATCATACATGCCACAGTTTTCTTCCTAAGTTGTCGCAAAACTAGACCAATCCAGCATGGTCATGCGTAATACATGCATTATTGTACGCTGTAGGTTTAGCACCCGAAGCCCAAACCTTTGATCGATAATATTTATGATTTAACTAAGAATAACAGTTAAAGTAGACTGTCATCTCATTGTGTGGCTGCATTGGTTGTTAGGAATTATGCATTCGTGCAACCAAGACTCTTTGTTTTTGTATAGAGGAAAATTGGGTCTAATAATTTTAATTTGTTGTAATAAGAATGGTCATAATTGCTTGAGAGGTGCAAGTCTGTATAAGTGAAATTTACAAAGAAACAGTGGTTTGGTTTGGCTTAATGCAAGATAAGTTATTTTCTCTTCTTATTGATTCATTCCACTGATCTATCTTTGTGTTTTTGTATCAGCTTATCTGTTTATCCGATTTGGAGTTTGACTATATCAATCCATATGATTCTTCATCTCGCATCAACGCAGTGGTCATAATAGAATACGCACTTCAAGGGGTCCTGTGCGCTTCATTCCTCTTGACGCTGAATTGGTTTCCTTTTCTAGTCATGGCTCCTGTAACATACTATCATGTGAAGCTGTATGTACTTCTTTCTTTAAGCCCTCGAGTTTATCGTTTCAAACTATGCATGCTTATTTGGTCATTTGCCTATTGTATTTCTATCACTTATGTGGATCAGTTGATATCTTACATTAGCTGTTCTATTGTGGAGGAATCTTTATTGCCTCTATAGTCTATATGATTGTGGAATTCCAATATACATAATTATTTATGGAAAATACTAAACATTTATTACATAAAGTATTTATCATCTTCATGATATGATGAAGGAAATAAACATATTATGAAAATGCTCTTTAAAAGAATTTTTCTTAATGATCTAGAAGCCTCCAAAGGACGGATAAGTTAAGAACTTTTCAGTTCACCATGGTTGATATTGTACTTTTGGGCTGAGCATTTGTACTTGCTCGTTTGTTTTGGGCTATTCATGTTTTTTTTTGTTCTTCATTATTTTCCATGCTTAAAATAATAGTCTTGGTATTAAGCATTTAGATAAGAATGGTGTGCATATGTGCCCTAATAACAATGTTGTGCCTGGCTTTATGAGCCTTGATTATAAAATTTGCAATATAGTTATCTTCTTTTGTTAACTATGATTAATGCAAGCATTTCTTAATCTTGATCCAGTTTGTGTTAGTAATAATCTGAAAAAAAACTAATCTGATTCATAGAGCCTTTTCGTAATTACCACACAGAAATAGTATTTCCATGGCCTTGGTCTGGTTAATTTATATTGTTGGGCATTTACAAGTTGCAACAATAGCATGCTATGCATCAGAGACAAAGAGTTTAGTGACTTAAGTCTAGGGATACAACTAATTTGAACATGGATCAAAATAGAAATAGAGTCCAATACAAGCAAGACAGAAGGTAAGAGGTACTAAATATGCAAGGATCTTAGTAAATAATTCATCTAAGAGTATGAACCTCAGTCATGCAAAGGGACCCCAAATGCAAAAAATATTGAAGTTACATCACAAATATTTAACCTATTTGTAGACACAGAGGTCCCGACCAGTTTGTCCTGTTTGTCTGTATTATGATATCTTGATTAACGATTTTTTTTGTTCATTCTTCCCTTTAAATCTTGTTTTCTCATCCTCAGTAGATTAGCTGAGCTGAGGCTTCTGCTTCCTTGCCATTGGAACTAGGTGTAATTTATAGAAGTAAATCCGCTTTTGTAAGATATCCAACATATACTGGTAATCTGTTCAAAATCGAGCATAACTTCTGATCTTTTACATCAAAATGATTAATCAATCTTTGTGTAGTAACCACTAAATGATATTTTTTGTTGCAAAACCAAAATAGATGTTTTGCATATACCCTTGTAATGCCATATAGGTGCAGTTTGCCTATAAAGGCATGTACCCTGTCTATTTTACTTCATTTACCTTTTTCTCCCGTGCCTTCATGTTCTTTGTCATGGTAGTTAAAGGAACATAACGATTTAATTAATCAGGTATATGAATCGGAAACATCTTATTGATGTTACTGAGATATTCCGGCAGTTACATGCGGAGAAGAAGTACCGGATGATCAAGCTTGCCTTCTACTTTGGCTTATTTATCATAAGTATTTACAGGTTTGAAGCAGATTATTTTCGTTCATTTATCTTTTGTATGATTGTATAAATATATTATTTTTGCAAATGCATTCTATGCTAGTCCTAAACATGGTTCTATCTACTTCTGAGTTAGTCACAGACATCCTAGGACATGATAAAACACTTGTAAATTGTCTTCTCCTTGTACCCTCCCAGTAATTGAACTGAATTTCTTTGGTGTAATAAAAGTTAGAAATAAGCATCCTAGGCCATCCTCCTGCAGGCTGAGGAAGGAAAGCAAATTCAAAAACATTTTTTGGTAGCACGTATCTGTAGCTCATTTTGGGACTCAAAATCAGTTGGTAGCCCAAATTAATGTCCTATACCTCTTTGCTAATCTTCTTAGTAAGCATCAGATTTGGGTGTAGCGTCACTCCATATCTATTATTGCCTTTACGCCATGTTTTTAGCCTAGCAATCATGATAAAATTGTTGATATATGTGAACTTATTCAGTACTATAAAGATGTTTCCCTCGTGATCTTTCTTCCCCTGTTACTAGTTGTGCATTGGATATAATCCTGGGTCTGTGGTAGATTTATCACCTCTAGATCTATATATGCTTAATTTAGCATTTGTTGAGGTATAGGTTATCATGCTAAGGATGCTTGTTGCCTAATATATAACTGTTCATATATTCGATACATTTTTCAGGCTTGTCATGACGGCTGTGCTATTATTTATTGATGAGGATGCAAATCTGGTAGAAACTAGGACTATTTAGACTTTGTCATCAGCACTCCAAGTATGACCAGGTATTTTACTAGCACTCATGCGGATATTTTCCTATTGCTCAAATCTCTTGGTATATAACTTGCACTGACATTGGTGTCTGGCACCGCTTTTCTTTTTCAAGGAAATTCCAAGGATGCAGTTGGTTAACTTGCAGTACACATCTTTCGACATCTGGCTCCAAATGAACACTAACACGAGGAAGCGGTGAGAGTACGTTCCACAGTCTTTCAGGAATTCTGAAACAAGAAGATCCATTTGGCTCCGTGGGAGCTTATCGTGTGCCTCGGTGTTCATTTGTAACCATCAGAATCAGACAAGAGTTTGACCATTCTGCTCATCTGCTGTACAATGTAACTTCACGAGTTTTGGTATTGCATTGCTATCTGTCCAAATTTGGTTCATGGCGATGCAGTGTTGTGTGATAAAAACCATGTATTTAACACAAAGTTCAAATTCAGACCTCTTGTACTTGTATGGTGGCGCCGTTGTATTTTGATTCATCTCTGCTCTGTATGTAAAACTGGACAAGGTGTAGTGTTTTCTACAGAAGGTGGTTTTGTGGCAAATATAATAGTGAACTTGTAAACTTGGAAAAAAATCAAGTACTAAAAAACAACGATTTTGCTTCTGATGCGATTACACCATCTTAAACAGGATCAATGCGTTGTTCCATCAGCAATCTTCGTCTCTGTAGAAGACATTTCAAGTATGGCTGATTCAACAAGCAGAAACAGGAAAGTCAACATTTCAGTAGCAGCCTAGCAGCGTTGATGTCTTATCTCTGGTGTCTGGACTGTATTTCCAGTAGTATCAATTCATTCGGATTCCAAAAATCAACAATTCCATCAGGACTTCCTATCAACCATCCAATCCAATGCAAGGACAGAAGAGAAAAAGAAAAGTTGATGCCAACTCTGAACCCTACTTCCCAATCTTGGAGATGAGTGTTTCGAAAGCCCCAACCAAGGACTTGACCCTGCTCTTTTTGCTCTTGGCGAGCTTGCTCGCCGTCTCCTCGATCAGGTTGTTGTACAGCCTCCGGCTCTTCTTCTTCTCCAGCGTCTTCTGGTGCCTCAGCATCACCTCCGGCACCACGAAACCGGTGCCTGCTGCGCCACCCGAGACGCCGCTCCCTCGCCGCCGGAGGCTCCTGATCCTGAGCTGGAAGCCACTGCTGGATTCCTCGCCAGCTGCTCTCCCCTTTCTGAACCTGAGCCGTGTTGGCTTCTGTTCCTCTTCAGATGGAAGGATTGGGCCTTTGCCGCTCTTGGACCGCAGCTTGAAGGTGGCCGAGTTCTTGCTCGCCTGTCGGATGAACGGGAAGCGCACCGATCGGCTGCTGATGCTCATGCTCTTCGCCCTTCGGTGCGCCGGGATCGGCCTGCATGGTTCAGCAACGGCAGCAGCGTGCTCTTCTTGGTCAGGAGGGTAGAACGTCTTCCCTTGTTTAACACTATCAGTTGGATCGCCCTGAGCAACAACCTTCTTTTGGACGGGCAATGTCGTAGTTTTCTTCGCTTTTGGAGCCTTGGTGCTCTTTCCAGGCATGTTCTTGTCGGATGGTGAAGTCTTCGTTGCTCCGTCGGCAGCCCGTGGGTTCTTGGAGGCCTTCCCTGTCAGCGTCGACCTGACGGTCTTAGCTAGCTTCTTGTTCAGCGGTTCAGTTTGCTTCTTGTCCAGTGATTCAGCTTGCTTCTTAACACCAATCTCCTGTTCAGTAGCCCTGGCAAATGCCTTTTTCCCCTTCATCGCATTGCTCTTCTTTTTTCCGTCTGCTGGTGGAGCTGGAACTGCGTCGTAGGCCACAATGTCCTTCCACTCCACGGTCTCGTCGCCGGCCTCCGCGATGTCCTTGGCGCGTTTGCTGAGATCTCCGACGCGCCTCCGTGACACCGACCGCACCTTAACCAGCCTTCTCTTGATCTGTTCGTCCGGAGCCGAGGGCTGCTGCTTCCGAGGCTTCGGTTTGGCCTTTGCAGCTTCTTTCTCCTCGAACTCGTGGTGCCCGCCGTGCTTGCAGGCATCGTGGCACGACCCGGTTGATGGCCTCAGGTAGTTGGGAATGAACTTGGTGCCTTTTCCACTCATGGCTGCCATTGGTGCGTATGTGAAGCTGCTGATCCCGTCAAACCCGGCGCGTCAGCTAAAGAGCATGTGGAGCTCCTTAATCCCGTCAAACCCGGCGCGTCAGCTGCAGAGTAGGAGTACGAATCTGCAGGAGAAGAGAAAACAATTTGTTCATGCTGTAGTCTACGCAATTGAACTCTGATCCGGTAGAATCTCTAACAGAGCACTACTACTTGGTAGACTCAGGAGTAGCAATAATCTAGTATGCACTACATCTTTATCAAAAAAAAAAATCTAGTATGCACTACATGAATGATCAGGAAATACAAGTTTTTTTCTCTCTCGCGAAACTTTGCGTTTTCGATGCATTGGTAGAATAAGAGAGTTATTTACGAGGCTTGAGACCGGCCACCCCATAGATACAACTCAACCCAGAACCTACACTAGGGGAGAAATACAAGTTCACCTGCTAGATTATAGCCAACAAAACAGCAGGTGGTCAGAGAGAGAAGGGACAGCAAGAACTCACCGGCACCGATACTTGCTTCACTCGCCGCGCGCCATTCCTCTCGGCGAGCCAAAAGTAATCTGTAGAACCTAAACTCAATCCTTTGAGGAAGAAGGTAAGCTGTTCCTTTTGATTTCCCGGTGGACTGATCAAGCCTTGTGCTAGAGCTGGCCAGATATAAGACCGGTCAGGCTGAGGCGTATATGTAGGTCTACCATCATCATGTGGTAGCAGCCGATCGACCAGGTCAAGCAAGGAGGGTGATGGTGGTAGCTGAGTAGCACCTCTAGATGATGAGCCTCTCAGCTTTCTAATTTAATTAATGTCCCTCAGACTTTGAAGAAGAAGCTTCTTCCACGAGAGGAGGAGTGGGTCAAAGACGGCGGGAGAAAGTTGTGGATTTGATTTGATTTCAATGTGACGTGGGAAACGGGTAGGCGGGCTCGCCGCGAGCGCCACCTCTGACTGGTCGTCTGGACCCCACACGCAGTCACCGGCACTCCACGTTTGAAAATCCTGCCGAGCCGTACGCGAGGATTTAATAGGACTGGGCCCCGCGTACAGTGAGTGAACGGCGATATGTATAGTTTTGACTCTCAGGACGTGTTTGGTTGGGTGATTTCAGCCCGTTATCCGATACCACCGGCACCTCAAAACGTTATACGCGTTTGTTTCGGAAGGAGCGCAATCAAATGACGCGTAATCAAATTACGGCACCGTTGATGGCCGATACCGCTCACCCCCCACCGTTATCAAATTACTTTACCGAGTCGTCTTCTTCCCACCCCTCGTCCCCAATCTGCTCCACCTCCCAAGATCCAATCCATCTGGCTCGTGCCGTCCTCCGCCCGCCGGCATACATCCACATGGGCAGCAGCATCCATCCCCAAGCCCATCCATCCTCCTTCCCCATGAACCCTTTCCCCTGGCCCCAAGATCCCCTGCCGCCTTCCCTAGGATCCGTGGCCTCCAGCCCCAAGTCTCCGCCGCGGAAGAGCTCGACCTAGCCGGCAAACGAACTGCTCGAAGAAGAACTGCTCGACAAAGCCAGCAGCTCGTCCAGGACCAGGAGCCGGACGGCCCGGAGCTCTCTCGCTCTCCCTCAACAAGGGACGTTGTACGTGGTCTTGCCGTCGCGCCGCTCTGTGAGGCGCCGGTTGTACTATTCGGAGGCATGTTCCTTGGGCGCGATGACACGGAAGTGGGTAGCGTAGACGGCGCCGACGATGTCCGGGATACCCCCCCGGTCAGGTCCTGGAATTTCTTGGCGGCGTGTTCCATGGCGTTGGCGCCGTCCGGTGTCGCACCCGGACTTCTAGAGGATACTCACCGTACGAACTGAACAGTATTTTGGTTGGATTACGGGGCTTAACGGCTCCCGCGTCCCCTTACGGGTAGGCCAGCACTTATGTGCGACAACCAACCGTTACTGTTCACCGTCGATGTAAACTATCCCGTAGAAATCAGGATACTACCATTGACGTACTTCATACCATACACACATGGTACGTCAACGGTTTTGAACAAAAGGATAACACAACATGCCTCTAAGACACAAAAGATTGAAATAAGGTTGCAAATGGCCTTCACTAAGGCAGAAATAGCAAATACAATCATCCAGAGGACACATGTCCCAACATAGCATTCATTACATCAGCGGAAGCAATCAAAGGTGTCTGGGTACAGACAAATCCAACAGGCTTAAGAAGCCGGAGAAAATAAAGAAGACGAAGCCCATCCACGTAGGTCCTGGATCCAGCCCTGGTCCAGCTATCTACTCGTCTGCAGTCTCGTCAAACTCCACGAAGTAGCCATCCTGGTGGTCATCGTAGCCGTAGTCGTAGTCTGCGTAAACCACAGCCCCAAAGGGGTCAGTACAACAACGTACTGGCAAGCAAGACTCACAGTTCACCAAAGTGTAGCCCGTCAACACCAAGCACAGATGCCTTGGGATCAACGGAAGAAAAGGGGTATGAAAGATGCTGCAACTGGCTGCACTACCCATCTACAGAACATACTACAACTTCCGGTGTAACAGAGAGAGATAAGATAGCGTATCGTAACCAACTATAACTAACCACCAAACAAACCCCTCCTGGATCTCGCCCCTTATCCAAAGAAGCAATCCGAGGATAACTCACACAGTTGGATTAATGATGGATCAAGTTGTTGTGTCAATAAGCCTATTACTAGTCAAGTTATCATTAGTTAGGTGTAAGTTGTTCTGAGTACTTGTTAGCCAGTACTTTCACCAAGTCAACCATAACCGCGGAAAACACGGCTTCTCGAGAAGATTTATCCCTGCAGGGGTGCACCAATTTGGCCGTACACGTAAGAATAACCCGCCAGATGGGAAGGCCTTTCCCACCAAGCGGGGCACTCAACACAACTCAACTCTTCTTCGCATCAAGCCCAAAGCACCACGTGATGTGCGTGCGCGGCTAATCGAGCCCCCCGAAGAAAAGGAGGACCCTCATAGCACTGGAAGACCACGCCGCCCTAAATGCCGACTACAAAAGTTCCACCCTGGCCTCGGGTTCGTACCTGCATATGCGTGCATCAAATGGAAAGCCCGAACTAAGTGTGGTGATTTGGACGAGATGCGGATCGAGTCAAATTGAGGGGGGCGCCCATACACGCTTCCCACATGCGGATAGTGCGCTCATCATGGATCAGTAGACAAGACCCTTTTCCTATTAGGGTCGACACTAGCAGGCCTCAAAACCACGCCGGGCCTCCTGCCGGTGCCTTATCAGCAATTTATTATTACCTCAAATTAACAGGTGTTGTTTAACATCGAGCCCCAGAATATAACAGATATAATAACAGAAATTAACTGATAGCAGACTCGAGCAAAACAACCCTAAGCATGCTAGTAAGACACGGGCCCAAGCAACGGGGTTTTAGGACTGGAGGTGTGGCAATATCAGGGTTTAGGGTGTCATGTGATAGGTTCGTAACAGAAACAACTACCACTATGGCTAGCAGAAAAGAACAACGGAAAGTATCGGTAACCAATGGTTCATGTGAGTGATAACTTGCCTGCAAACCCAGTAGCCGGGTACTGAGCTAGATCCTCAGAAGGGGTGTCGTAAAGGTCGTCGGTATCAACGTCGTCGTCTATCCGAGAAGAAGCAAACAAACAAGGCAGAAATATAAACAATCATTGTCATGGCATAGTGCATAATCAAATATGATGCATGAAAAGTTAATAGATGCATCAAAATAAACTAATTGATATGATAACACAATTTAATGGACACATAGGCAACTTTGAGTTGCATATGAAAAGTCCATGAATTTTGGTTAGATTATTTGTTTTCCAACTAATCAACAGGTGCTAGTGGTTTAGTATGATGCATGAAAAAGGAAAACAGCAAAATAACAACATTAGAATCAAATTAAAATAGGGTGTAGCAATTTAGAATTTTATTATTAATTTAGGGTATTTTTGGGTGCCTTAAAGGTGACACACAAGTATTTGTTGTTTTCAACCATTTAAATTGTTCAAAACAAATAACAAAGTTTATATTTGAAAAGAACATCAAATTTTAGTTGGATTACATGTTTCAAATATTGAAATTGGAATTAGGATAATTTAATTATGAATTAAACAATATTAAACAAGTTTTAAATGAAATTAAAACAAGTTTGAATTTAATTGAATTTTTATTTGTTCAAAACATAATTCCAAACTCATATTTGAAAAGTTCATACCTTGGTGGTTTGAAAACATATTTTGCATGTTCAAAAATATTTTATATTGACCAAGTTATGATTTTATCAAATTTAAATGAATTAAACAAGTATTAAAATATTTGGGCAATTTAAATTATTCAAACCAGAAAACAAAATTTATATTTGAATTGGTTATTTAAAATAGCATTGAAAACATATTTTATTTGCATGATTTGGATTTATTATGAATTACTTATGAATTTTGGCAAAATTCAATTGAATGATGTGAATTTAAATTTGAATTGCAATTTGAAAGTTCAAAACAGTACACAAATAGATTATTTGGAAAGGTTATGAAATTTGGATCAGAAAACATATATAACTTTTATTATTTAGAGTTAGGGATTAAAAGTTATTAAAGTTTTGCTTTTAGGGATTAATTCTGTTATTTAAAAAAAGATTTGGAAAATAACAGAAACGTGGAAAACAGAAAGCACCGCGCAGTGGCTAGCCATAGCCACTGCCAGTGGGCCACAGGCCACTGTGGCACTGCGCGCATGCTTGCGTGGCAAGGGGAGTCCATGACGGGTGGGACCGCGTGTTCGGGATAAATCGCAAAAAGGTTTGCGGCTCCTAGGACTCGAACCCGGACGCTGCGCTACGAACGAACGGAACCAAGCCACTGTGCTGCTGCGGAGTTTTTGTCAGATAGGCGCAGGCGGACAAGATTAGCTTCAGAAAAACGTTAACTGAACTTTCGTGCAGAACAACTGAACCCAACCCCGTCGATCGCTGGCCGGCGACGAGCTTGCGCAGGGCTACGCTGCAGTGCTGCGCTGTGAAGGCAAACGAACGGCTGCACGTGCTACTCGAGATGCGCAAGGGCAGGAGAGGGAAGGGAAACGGGGAGCAGGTGCTCACCGGCGGGTTGAGGCAGAGGGTTTCCGACGACGGCGGCGTTGTCGTGGACGGCGGGGAAGGTGTGGTTGATCTCCGGTGGCGCTCCCGTGTCCAAACCGTAGAGGAAGCAGAGGCCTTCCGATTCCAGGTGGTAGGTGGCTAGGTAGGAGTGGGAGGTGGCGGCGCCATCGGGAGGTTCAGATGATCGGATTTCGGCGAGGTGGCAGCAGAGAAAGAATTCGTCGGGGAGGAGGCGATTGGCGGCGGCGGAGCGATGGGACAGGGCCTAGGGGCTAGGGTTTTGACGGCGCGGCCCCTAGGGCTGATTTATAGGCGCGGCAGGGCTCGGATGGCCGTCCACGGCGCCTGTCGCCGACGTGGCGGCGCGGATGCGCTGCCGTACCCCAGGAAGACGACAGCGAAATAAGACCGAACCGGTACGCGCCTCGCTAGGTGGGCTGGGCCGCGCGCGGGGGGTTAGGTTGGGCTGCGTAGCGCTTAGGTGCTGCGCGCGCGGTAGGTTTTGCTTTATTTTTTTTTGCTCTCTGTTTTTTTTTTGCTGAAAAAGAATTGGGAAGAAAAGGATAGGTTTTTGGTTATTGAAAAATTTGAGAAAAATCGGGGAAGCTCCTTAGGTCAAATGCAAACAGTTGGCAACTTTTATTTTCAAAAGTTTAAATGTTTGATTGCTTTTTAAAATTTAAACCAAATTTGGGTGATATTGTTAATATTAATAATCATTAATAAAACCAACATCTAAAATAGGGTAACCCCTATGGTAAAATAGACAAATTGAGTTGGTTTGATTTGGTAACAACATGATTTCAAAAGTGGTTCTGTTTTGGGTTCTTGGATTTGAATTTTAAAATGTGTTTGGAAAATAAATAATTGGTTTAAAATGATCATTTTCACAAGTGATCACTAAGGAAAAACATGGAACCAAATGGTTGTTATTATTTGTGATTTTTATTCAAAAAGTTGTAACAGAGCAAGTATGAAACCATTGTTTGAATAAAGTTTGAATTTGAGTTGTGAAAACAATGGAAAACAATTGCAACAATTAAGAAACAAATGCAACCAACATGGAAACAATATGATGACATGATGCAATACTTTAATAAACATGCAACAAACATTCTAAGGGGATGATTTTCATACTTGGGATGTTACAAAACGCCCCCCCTTGAAGGAATCGCGCCCCGAGATTCCTACTGAGAAATGAAAAGGTCCGGATACTTCTTGCGAAGATCCTCTTCGGTCTCCCACGTTGCCTCTTTATCGGAATGATGCGACCACTGCACTTTCAAGAACTTGGTGCTCTTGTTGCGAGTCTTACGCTCGGTCTCATCGAGAATACGAATAGGGTGCTCCTCATAAGAGAGATCATCTTGCAGTTCGATGGAGTCATGATCAACTGCACGATCTGGATCTTTGAAACACTTCTTGAGCTGTGACACGTGGAACACATCGTGCACTTTGTATAGCTTTTCTGGAAGTTCAAGACGATAAGCATTTTCTGCACGCCTTGAGAGAATGTTGAAAGGACCAATGTATCTTGGTGCAAGCTTTCCTTTCACACCGAAACGATGAGTGCCTCTGAGGGGAGTTACACGGAGATATGCCTTGTCACCAGGTGCATAGATCATATCCTTGTGCTTGCTATCATAATAGCTCTTCTGACGAGACTGAGCAATCCTGAGATTGTCACGAATGATACGAACTTTCTCCTCGGCTTCCTTAACAATGTCAGGGCCTAAGAGTGAACGTTCACCAGCTCCAGACCAATTGATTGGACTCCTGCATCTGCGGCCATACAGTGCCTCAAATGGTGCCATGCCTAGGCTTGCCTGGTAGCTGTTGTTGTAGGAGAATTCAGCATATGGAAGGCAATCCTCCCATTTCATGCCAAAGGAGAGACCACATGCTCTAAGCATAACCTCGAGAATCTGATTGACTCTTTCGACTTGCCCCTGAGACTGAGGGTGATAAGCTGTGCTGAACAGAAGTTTAGTGCCCAATGCTTCTTGAAAGCTTTTCCAGAAATGAGAAGTGAATATACTTCCACGGTCTGAGCTTATTTCCAATGGAACACCATGAAGAGGAACAATCTTTGCTGTGTAGAGCTCTGCTAACTGGCTAGCTGAGATAGTTTCCTTTACAGCAAAGAAGTGAGCTACTTTAGTGAGACGATCAATAACAACGAAGATTGCATCGTTGCCTTTCTTGGACTTTGGAAACCCAGTAACGAAGTCCATTTCAATCATGTCCCACTTCCACTCAGGGATTTTCAGAGGTTGGAGTAGACCTGCTATTTTCTGATGGACTTCCTTAACACGTTGACAAACGTCGCATTCAGAAACGTATTGAGCAATTTCACGTTTCATGCCAGGCCACCAATACAGAGTCTTAAGATCCTGGTACATCTTTGTACTTCCAGGGTGAATGGAGAGAGGAGTTTCATGAGCCTCCTTGAGAATGATATCTTTTAGACTTTGAACTTGAGGAACTGCAATGCGTCCTTCAAAGAACACAGTTCCTTTATCATCAACTGAGAAGGACTTGAATTTCTCCTTGCCTTCCTTGATGTTTTCCACCATTTTCTTGATTTCAGTATCACGAAGTTGTTCAGAACGAATCTTGTCCTCGAGAGTTGGACTGGCTGTCAAGCTAGCAAGGTAGCCTTGAGGAACAAGACCAAGGTTCAGCTTCTGGAATTCTTCATGAAGTGGAGGTTGGCTTTCCATGATCATGAGATTATTGCAATAGGATTTGCGACTGAGAGCGTCGGCCATAACATTAGCCTTGCCTGGAGTGTAAGAAATGGTGAGATCAAAGTCCTTAATCTTTTCAATCCATCTCCTTTGCCTGAGGTTTAGATCTGGTTGAGTGAAGATGTATTTCAGACTCTTATGATTGGAAAAGATTTCAGTTTTGTTTCCCAACAAGTACTGTCTCCATTTCTTGAGGGCAAACACAACTGCTGTTAGCTCAAGATCATGTGTGGGATAGTTTTGCTCATGTGGGTTCAACTGACGTGAAGCATAAGCCACAACTTGACGTTCTTGCATAAGAACTGCTCCTAGTCCTTGGAGAGATGCATCGCAGAATATCTGGAAAGGTTTGGTAGTATCTGGGCCAACCAGAACTGGAGTGGAAGTGAGTTTAGTCTTCAGGAGATTGAAACTCTCATCACACTGTGGAGTCCAAACGAACTTCTTGTCCTTCTTTGTGAGATCAGTGAGAGGTTTTGCAATCTTGGAAAAGTTTTGGACGAAACGACGGCAATAGCTAGCCAAGCCAAGAAAGCTTCTAACTTGCTTTACCGTCTTAGGGGGTTTCCAATCAACAATTGCCTTAACCTTTTCCGGGTCAATGGCTATGCCTTTGGCAGAGATGATATGACCAAGATATGCAACTTCTGGAATCCAGAACTCACATTTGGAGAACTTGGCATACAGACGATGCCCGCGAAGTTTCATGAGAGTGAGACGAAGATGTTCTCCATGTTCTTCCTCGGATTTTGAGTAGACTAGAATATCATCGAGATATACCACAACGAACTTGTCGAGGTATTCATGGAAGACAGAATTCATGAGTCTTGAGAAGGTTGCCGGTGCATTGGTGAGACCAAAGGACATGACGGTGTATTCATATAGACCGTACCGAGTGGTGAAAGCTGTTTTTGGAATATCTTCCTTTCTGATCTTTATTTGATGGTAACCCATCCTCAAGTCCAACTTTGAGAATATTGAGGCTCCAGCAAGTTGATCAAAAAGATCATCGATACGAGGAATTGGATACTTGTTCTTGATGGTTTTCTCGTTGAGAGGACGATAGTCAACCACGAGTCTTTTTGTTTGATCCTTCTTGGCAACAAACAG
The DNA here is from genome assembly GCA_028641055.1 of Alopecurus myosuroides. Taxonomy (NCBI): domain Eukaryota; kingdom Viridiplantae; phylum Streptophyta; class Magnoliopsida; order Poales; family Poaceae; genus Alopecurus; species Alopecurus myosuroides. The sequence goes on along the minus strand of CM054063.1, from coordinate 102,359,400 downwards.
AGTTGGGCAACCCCAAGAGGAGGAACTAGGCTGAATGTAACCTTTCTCCATGTACATATCGATTTGCTCCTTCAACAATTTCAGTTCAGGAGGAGCTATCTTGTATGGATGCTTAGAGATTGGAGCAGTACCTGGTTCAAGCTCGATCACGAACTCAACTGCTCTGTCCGGAGGCATCCCTGGCAACTCTTCTGGAAAGACGTCAGGGAATTCACAAACCACCGGAACATTTTCAAGCAGAGGTAGAGGTTTAGCATCCAGGGTGTACAGCTGAACAGAACTTGATTCACTTGGAGAATAGACTATCTGGCCGGAAGGGTGGAACAGAGTTATTGACTTCTTAGCACAATCAATCGTAGCTTTATTGGCCTTCAACCAATCCATGCCAAGGATGACATCAATGTCAGAATTGCCAAGCAGAATGAGGGAAGCAAGGAATATGTGACCTCCAATCAAGATCTGATTTTCGTGACTGATCTTGGAAGTTTGCATAGTTGCTCCAGGGGAGTTTACTACTAGCGGGGAACCCAAACCAACAAAAGGTAGTTTAACTGCTGTTGCAAAGATCTTTGACACAAACGAATGCGATGCTCCGGTATCAAACAACACTTTAGCTGGGTTAGAGTTTACGGGGAATGTACCGAGAACGACGTCAGCAGCTTCCTCAGCTTTGTCGGCCTTGATATGATTCACCCTCGCGGTCCTCCCGACAGGCCTGTTGTTGGAGTTGAAGGCTTTAGCCGGGGGAGCACGAACCATTGCCTGGTTGGTGTTGGGGCGAGGAGGTGGTGGAGGTAGCTGCCTCTGAGTGCACTTATCAGCGTAGTGCCCAGTCTCCTTGCACTTGAAGCAAGTGACGACACGAGGAGGAGCTGGCCTTGGCTGCCCCATTGGAAACCTCTGACCCTGCATCTGAGATGGGTTGGGTGGGCGGGGACCAAAGCCTAGAGAAGCTTGGGCATTTGGAGCCCTAGTGACAGCACTGTTTGGCACCCAGATGCGGCGCTTCTGCGGAGGTGTGGTCATGTTGGAGGAGGAACCACCCTCACGCGAGTGCTTGCACGACTCTTCGAACGCCTTGCGCCCATTATCCTCATTGAGTGCGGTGTTCACGAGCTCCACGAAGTCCTTGCACTTGATGTTGGTGAGAGCGTACTTCAGTTCCGGGTTAAAACCTCGGCGGAACCTTGCCATCTTCTTGGCTTCAGTGGACACCTCGTCACCAGCGTATCGAGCGAGGCGATTGAACTCGTTCTGGTAGCCGAGGACGTCCAGCTTGCCCTGTTTGAGAGAGCAGAATTCCTCACGCATCCTTTCCATGAGACCATCTGGGATGTGGTGCTTCAGGAAGGCATCCTTGAAACAACCCCAGGTGATAGGATAGCCAGCTCTCATGGTCTGGTAGTTCTCCCACCAGGTAGCTGCCTGACCCTTCAGTAGGTAGGTGGCGTACTTGACCTTATCTTCCTCAGCAACATGAGCAATCTCCAGAGCCCTGTTCATCTCCCTGATCCAGTCATCAGCATCCAGAGGCTCACGTGTTGCCACGAAAGCTCTCGGTCCCATGCTCAGAAACTCCTTGATGCTGACTCGCGGAGCATTCTGGTTGTTGTGCTGGTTAGCCTGGATCTGGGCCATCTGAGCCACGACCTGAGTCATCTGAGTCAACAGCTCCGTGAGCGGAGGTGGTTCAGACGGGGAGTTCCTGGTTGGAGGCATCCTGAACAGAAATGCATTTTAGCACAATAACAGCAAAGGATAGACTTGGAAACCGAAAGAGAGATCATTCCGACGCATGAATAGATAACCAACAGGTACATCATCACATGTTCAAATACATCAGAATATCCAACACACCATTACATGGTTCGAATGCCACAGGATAACTAAACATAGCTAGGAACGGATACATCGGTACTCCCATGCTCATCACGCAGGACGGCGGTGAGTAGTACGACGAGAGATACGGTGAGGAGGAATCCCCCGGAAGTAGGTATGACGACGATCCACGTAGAGCGGAACTGCTCTGAGAGCAACTCTCGGTGTGGTGAAGTAGAAAGCGTCGTCTCCCTGTGCTCCATAGCGGGGAATCCCTGTGTAACCAGCTCCGAGGTCGAGAAGTGGACCTCTGATCGGCTCGTAACCTCCAGCATCTGGCAGCGGTAACCCAGCTGTCTGAACGATACGTGCAAAGCGCTCGTCTCCAACAAAGTCTGTGGTGTGCGTCGCCAGACGAGTAAGAGCAAGGTGGAGCTGCTCCCTGACTGAGGCTAACTCCTGAGAAAGTGTGGAAGCAACTGCGTCACTGTGCCTCACGAACTGAGCAGTGGTGTGCAGCCTGGAGCTATCAGACTCGTAGGTATCCAGGTTGCCGTGGAGAGTGAAGTGAACTCCCGCCGACGTGATGTAACCACGGGGAATGTGACGATAGATAGAATCGTCAAACCCCCAGTAGTCAGCACGGAGGACGGTGAGACTCACGTAAGCTGCCTGCTGCACGGCCATATCCACTGTGGAACCTACTGCCTCGTAGCGGTGGACAACGCTCCTGCCATCATCCGACAGAATGTAGACGATAGCCCGGTAGTAGGTCTGGTCAAACTCTCGCTGCTGCTCGTAGACCTGGTACTCTGGTGCCCAATGGAACCCCAGATAGGTAACCATGTCTCTCAGCATCTCCGGATAACCGACGGTGCTCTCACAGCGAGTCATCCGAACCACCTGCAGGTAGAACCTGAGATCCATCTGCAGATGATTTGGGAGGTTTTGATTAGACTCCGGTAGAAGAAATCAAGTGGAAAACAACAGCAAGGTTTCAACGGACGAAAGGTTCTTTAGAAGAACAGGATATCGAAGCAACATCGGGAAAACGAGACCAAAGCCCTGAGGTACTACGGAGAACCCAAAACACGTGAAATCCTAACTTGAAAGTTTAGGTGAGAACAGAAAACAACGTTGCACTTCCTTACCAGAAAAGGGTGGGTGGGTGGGGAAAGAAGAAAAATGGCAGAATTCCTACTCTCACGCTTCATTTTTTCCTATATAGCTACAAAATAGTTTCTAGACTCAACTGCGACCAGTAAAAAGGGATCCTACAGGCAGACAGGCTCTGATACCATTTGTCGCACCCGGACTTCTAGAGGATACTCACCGTACGAACTGAACAGTATTTTGGTTGGATTACGGGGCTTAACGGCTCCCGCGTCCCCTTACGGGTAGGCCAGCACTTATGTGCGACAACCAACCGTTACTGTTCACCGTCGATGTAAACTATCCCGTAGAAATCAGGATACTACCATTGACGTACTTCATACCATACACACATGGTACGTCAACGGTTTTGAACAAAAGGATAACACAACATGCCTCTAAGACACAAAAGATTGAAATAAGGTTGCAAATGGCCTTCACTAAGGCAGAAATAGCAAATACAATCATCCAGAGGACACATGTCCCAACATAGCATTCATTACATCAGCGGAAGCAATCAAAGGTGTCTGGGTACAGACAAATCCAACATGCTTAAGAAGCCGGAGAAAATAAAGAAGACGAAGCCCATCCACGTAGGTCCTGGATCCAGCCCTGGTCCAGCTATCTACTCGTCTGCAGTCTCGTCAAACTCCACGAAGTAGCCATCCTGGTGGTCATCGTAGCCGTAGTCGTAGTCTGCGTAAACCACAGCCCCAAAGGGGTCAGTACAACAACGTACTGGCAAGCAAGACTCACAGTTCACCAAAGTGTAGCCCGTCAACACCAAGCACAGATGCCTTGGGATCAATGGAAGAAAAGGGGTATGAAAGATGCTGCAACTGGCTGCACTACCCATCTACAGAACATACTACAACTTCCGGTGTAACAGAGAGAGATAAGACAGCGTATCGTAACCAACTATAACTAACCACCAAACAAACCCCTCCTGGATCTCGCCCCTTATCCAAAGAAGCAATCCGAGGATAACTCACACAGTTGGATTAATGATGGATCAAGTTGTTGTGTCAATAAGCCTATTACTAGTCAAGTTATCATTAGTTAGGTGTAAGTTGTTCTGAGTACTTGTTAGCCAGTACTTTCACCAAGTCAACCATAACCGCGGAAAACACGGCTTCTCGAGAAGATTTATCCCTGCAGGGGTGCACCAATTTGGCCGTACACGTAAGAATAACCCGCCAGATGGGAAGGCCTTTCCCACCAAGCGGGGCACTCAACACAACTCAACTCTTCTTCGCATCAAGCCCAAAGCACCACGTGATGTGCGTGCGCGGCTAATCGAGCCCCCCGAAGAAAAGGAGGACCCTCATAGCACTGGAAGACCACGCCGCCCTAAATGCCGACTACAAAAGTTCCACCCTGGCCTCGGGTTCGTACCTGCATATGCGTGCATCAAATGGAAAGCCCGAACTAAGTGTGGTGATTTGGACGAGATGCGGATCGAGTCAAATTGAGGGGGGCGCCCATACACGCTTCCCACATGCGGATAGTGCGCTCATCATGGATCAGTAGACAAGACCCTTTTCCTATTAGGGTCGACACTAGCAGGCCTCAAAACCACGCCGGGCCTCCTGCCGGTGCCTTATCAGCAATTTATTATTACCTCAAATTAACAGGTGTTGTTTAACATCGAGCCCCAGAATATAACAGATATAATAACAGAAAGTAACTGATAGCAGACTTGAGCAAAACAACCCTAAGCATGCTAGTAAGACACGGGCCCAAGCAACGGGGTTTTAGGACTGGAGGTGTGGCAATATCAGGGTTTAGGGTGTCATGTGATAGGTTCGTAACAGAAACAACTACCACTATGGCTAGCAGAAAAGAACAACGGAAAGTATCGGGAACCAATGGTTCATGTGAGTGATAACTTGCCTGCAAACCCAGTAGCCGGGTACTGAGCTAGATCCTCAGAAGGGGTGTCGTAAAGGTCGTCGGTATCAACGTCGTCGTCTATCCGAGAAGAAGCAAACAAACAAGGCAGAAATATAAACAATCATTGTCATGGCATAGTGCACAATCAAATATGATGCATGACAAGTTAATAGATGCATCAAAATAAACTAATTGATATGATAACACAATTTAATGGACACATAGGCAACTTTGAGTTGCATATGAAAAGTCCATGGATTTTGGTTAGATTATTTGTTTTCCAACTAATCAACAGGTGCTAGTGGTTTAGTATGATGCATGAAAAAGGAAAACAGCAAAATAACAACATTAGAATCAAATTAAAATAGGGTGTAGCAATTTAGAATTTTATTATTAATTTAGGGTATTTTTGGGTGCCTTAAAGGTGACACACAAGTATTTGTTGTTTTCAACCATTTAAATTGTTCAAAACAAATAACAAAGTTTATATTTGAAAAGAACATCAAATTTTAGTTGGATTACATGTTTCAAATATTGAAATTGGAATTAGGATAATTTAATTATGAATTAAACAATATTAAACAAGTTTTAAATGAAATTAAAACAAGTTTGAATTTAATTGAATTTTTATTTGTTCAAAACATAATTCCAAACTCATATTTAAAAAGTTCATACCTTGGTGGTTTGAAAACATATTTTGCATGTTCAAAAATATTTTATATTGACCAAGTTATGATTTTATCAAATTTAAATGAATTAAACAAGTATTAAAATATTTGGGCAATTTAAATTATTCAAACCAGAAAACAAAATTTATATTTGAATTGGTTATTTAAAATAGCATTGAAAACATATTTTATTTTCATGATTTGGATTTATTATGAATTACTTACGAATTTTGGCAAAATTCAATTGAATAATGTGAATTTAAATTTGAATTGCAATTTGAAAGTTCAAAACAGTACACAAATAGATTATTTGGAAAGGTTATGAAATTTGGATCAGAAAACATATATAACTTTTATTATTTAGAGTTAGGGATTAAAAGTTATTAAAGTTTTGCTTTTAGGGATTAATTCTGTTATTTAAAAAAAGATTTGGAAAATAACAGAAACGTGGAAAACAGAAAGCACCGCGCAGTGGCTAGCCATAGCCACTGCCAGTGGGCCACAGGCCACTGTGGCACTGCGCGCATGCTTGCGTGGCAAGGGGAGTCCATGACGGGTGGGACCGCGTGTTCGGGATAAATCGCAAAAAGGTTTGCGGCTCCTGGGACTCGAACCCGGACGCTGCGCTACGAACGAACGGAACCAAGCCACTGTGCTGCTGCGGAGTTTTTGTCAGATAGGCGCAGGCGGACAAGATTAGCTTCAGAAAAACGTTAACTGAACTTTCGTGCAGAACAACTGAACCCAACCCCGTCGATCGCTGGCCGGCGACGAGCTTGCGCAGGGCTACGCTGCAATGCTGCGCTGTGAAGGCAAACGAACGGCTGCACGTGCTACTCGAGATGCGCAAGGGCAGGAGAGGGAAGGGAAACGGGGAGCAGGTGCTCACCGGCGGGTTGAGGCAGAGGGTTTCCGACGACGGCGGCGTTGTCGTGGACGGCGGGGAAGGTGTGGTTGATCTCCGGTGGCGCTCCCGTGTCCAAACCGTAGAGGAAGCAGAGGCCTTCCGATTCCAGGTGGTAGGTGGCTAGGTAGGAGTGGGAGGTGGCGGCGCCATCGGGAGGTTCAGATGATCGGATTCCGGCGAGGTGGCAGCAGAGAAAGAATTCGTCGGGGAGGAGGCGATTGGCGGCGGCGGAGCGATGGGACAGGACCTAGGGGCTAGGGTTTTGACGGCGCGGCCCCTAGGGCTGATTTATAGGCGCGGCAGGGCTCGGATGGCCGTCCACGGCGCCTGTCGCCGACGTGGCGGCGCGGATGCGCTGCCGTACCCCAGGAAGACGACAGCGAAATAAGACGGAACCGGTAAGCGCCTCGCTAGGTGGGCTGGGCCGCGCGCGCGGGGTTAGGTTGGGCTGCGTAGCGCTTAGGTGCTGCGCGCGCGGTAGGTTTTGCTTTATTTTTTTTTGCTCTCTGTTTTTTTTTTTGCTGAAAAAGAATTGGGAAGAAAAGGATAGGTTTTTGGTTATTGAAAAATTTGAGAAAAATCGGGGAAGCTCCTTAGGTCAAATGCAAACAGTTGGCAACTTTTATTTTCAAAAGTTTAAATGTTTGATTGCTTTTTAAAATTTAAACCAAATTTGGGTGATATTGTTAATATTAATAATCATTAATAAAACCAACATCTAAAATAGGGTAACCCCTATGGTAAAATAGACAAATTGAGTTGGTTTGATTTGGTAACAACATGATTTCAAAAGTGGTTCTGTTTTGGGTTCTTGGATTTGAATTTTAAAATGTGTTTGGAAAATAAATAATTGGTTTAAAATGATCATTTTCACAAGTGATCACTAAGGAAAAACATGGAACCAAATGGTTGTTATTATTTGTGATTTTTATTCAAAAAGTTGTAACAGAGCAAGTATGAAACCATTGTTTGAATAAAGTTTGAATTTGAGTTGTGAAAACAATGGAAAACAATTGCAACAATTAAGAAACAAATGCAACCAACATGAAAACAATATGATGACATGATGCAATACTTTAATAAACATGCAACAAACATTCTAAGGGGATGATTTTCATACTTGTGATGTTACATCCGGCCACCGGGCGGACACGTAGCCGGGCTAGACGACGGTGTTGATGGCGTCGACGACCTGGCGAATGATCTTGTGGCCTGTGGCCAGTGGAGACGGCGAAGCCGAAGCGCTTGGCGAGGCCGCGGAAGACACAGACGGCGACGCGCGTGCGGACGGGGACCGGGGTGCGGGCTGCGTCCTTCTTGCGCACGGAGGCATCCAGCATTCCCGTTACATTGCTAAACCAAACAAAACCTGGTTTGGCCAGTCCGGAGCTATTACACTCCGTAATACGATACCCAATACGTTTGCGTTACCCGTGCAAAAAACAAACACGTCCTCAGTTCGAGCAGAATTAAAGAATCGCCTTCCTAATCTGAAACGAACTAGTGCTAATGTTGCATGCCTGCATGGTCATGTACGTACTAATTATTTTGGACACTTGCAACTCAATAGCCGGATTTCGGCTTCATGCAGCGGCACTTAATTCAACTTGTTTTTGTGACATAAGTGGCGGACTCGACCCGTCCATCCCCCGCATCGCTCCCATCGGCGGCCGGGGAGGGCTCGTGAGCTCCGCGCCATCGGGCGTCTCCCCTTCTTCTTCCTCCTCCTTGCCGCGCCGCTGTTGATCGATGCCACCAGCTAAGCCTGGGCGCTGACGGCAGCAGGGCACACCCCCCCTCCCCGCATGGCGGTACGACATGGGCCGTGGCAGTCTCTTCGGGCGGTGGGCTCGGACTGGGGCGAGTGGCGGCCCAGTGGTTTTCCTTGCGCGCACAGTGACAGCGGTGCTCTTGGCGACGCCCTCTTCGTTGCGGGGCAGCGACCTCTCCCTAATGATGGCCATCAAGGGCCATGGCGGCGGTTCTCTGGACGGTAGCTGCAGCAGCAACGTTTCTACATCGACATTGGCGAGGACAACACACTGACGTAGTTGGGATAGCTCCGGATGCGGCCATGGCTAGGGTTTCTCGTCCCAGATCGAGGCCTGATCTGGGTTCTACGGGCCCCAGCCGGTGTGCACTTCGTGGAGCTCTCTGTAGGGTACAACGGTGACCTTAATGCGGTGGCGGGGCTTGTCGGGCTGATCTGTGCCTGACCGGTCCTGCTGCTACATCCGGTTGTCGACCACCTCGGGCGGTGGAGGACGGGATCTACTCCTATCGATGTTGCTTGTGCAGGGCTAGTTCTGCCTTCGGCCTCAGTCGACCGCCAACGTTGACCCTACATGTTGTTGGCCCCTCGGCTTCCGGTCGCGGACAACGGCGGTGGCCCTATAAGGTGGTCTGCACGAGAGTCTCTATGGTGAGCGACGTGGCGGTGGTGATGGCCTCGTTCTTTAGCAGTGTGGATGGCGAGGAGCGGGCGACAGGGGTTCCTGGCATTGGTGGCGGCAAATCCTAGACCGTGACCTAGAGACCATATTCAGGGTTAGTGGATGGTCCATTTGTGCGAACGTTGTGCGGAGTTTTTCTCCGAGCGAAGCTGTGCGATTCGACGCCAATGGTGGTGATGCCTGCCGTTATCGTTACCCTATTGGTGGTGCTATTGTGGCTATCTTCGCCGCGTTAGGGCTCCGGGTGAAAAACTTTAGCCTTCCCGGTCTTGACGACGGCGATGTGCTACGTTGTTACCCTCGTAGGTGCGATGTCGTGGAGCCTCGTCCCGCGGGCTCATACCGGTGTCTTCGGTGGCAAGTCTGGTTCTCTTTGCTTTTCTTTTTTCTATCTCTAATATGATTGTAAGAGATTCTCCTAATCACTTTGTATCGGTTCGACAGTTGGACTTTATTTATGAAGAGAGGCGAAAGCCTGTTTCGAGGTGGCAGACTCGACAACAAAAGGGAAGATGTGGTTCTTAAGACCAGCCATAGTGTTGAGAGGTTCAAAGGCCGCTTGTAGTCATTTCAATACGGTGTAGCCATCTGATTCAATTTGCCTAACAAAAACATTGAAGCTAGATTGTCGGCGTATCAGGCAATTAGACATTGTATGAGGTACCTATTCTGGCTCGCCCCTTTATCTATGTAGCCAATTTGGCCTTTTAGCTATGTATGAAATCAATATTTCATGAAAAAACTTCTACATGGGTCAAGTGTATTGGGTGCATTGTTCGTTTTGCCGGACATGCCCTGATTTTTGGTGTCCACACCGGAACCCAAACGGATAAAAACAGAACCCAAATGGGTTGGCGTGTTGAAAATGCTCCGGTGGCGGATTGCGCAAGATTTTACCCATGTTTAGGCAAGACTGCGGGCGCCCTACGGCCTGCATTATCTATTAGTGCAAAAGCCTTGTACAGGGTACAATGTGTATCTCTCCGTCTCTGATACGTTCAAAACGTATCTATAATTTTTTATTAGTCCATGCTTGTTTTATATTAATGCCCTATATTTTTACTATAGTTTTATGTTATTTTAATCTATTTTCACGAACTAACCTATTGACAAGATGTCAGTGTCCTCATAGAAAAAGTTCTAAAAAAATCAAGAAAAAATAGGAAACCAAATATTTCTACGAAACGAAGACGGAGTCCAAAAATCTCCTAGAGCAGGGCCATCGGGGCCAAATATTTTTCAGCTTTCTTGAGTTTTGAGCAATCCAAAGATTGTTGTGATTTCCTGCTCTTTAAAAAATAAAATGTTATGAAGGCCAGATCAGCTTTATTCTTATTCTTATTCAGTTAATTTTCTGATAACTAACATTCACATGTTGGATAAAATGATAAATCATATTTGACAATACCTTGATAATAGTACCTTATATAATATACATCCACATTTTTACAAAAATATATTATCAATCTATTGAAAAAAAGACGGACGCAGCAACACGCACCATGATGACGGTTATACTATACAAACATACTCAAACTGATAAAGTATTACATATAGTACCACATGTTAGTATATGGGACGTTGGTGTAACAACATCCAAAGTAAGAAGTATTTTCTCCACATACCACTGCGAAATTGCACATATGCCGTTCACATATTCCATGTCCAAAATTCACCACTCAAATTTTATGCCAGATACAAATATACCACTTATGCCGGTCATTTAGAGGTGTTAGGATCGGGCAAATGGACCCAAGGAGATGCCACAACGATGGCGACCCTTGCTCGGTTGCTCCACCGTACGGCTCAAAAGGTGGTAGGGAAAGGCGACGTGCAACATGAATCGAGGTGACGAAAGCTCCCTTGCAGGCTTCCAGACATTAGTCGAGCGCTCACGGCAATTTAGAGGGTGAGGCTGAATAAGTCGGGCTTGGTTAGGACATGGACACAATATTTTTTTTGTTTAGCCTGATCTTTTCCCTTATATGACTCAGTTGTATATAATAATAATTCCGGTTGACTGAGTATAAAATTAGAGCTCGATTGACTTCTATACTGTTGGGTTGCATCATTATTCGTGCTAACATAGGATCACATGTGTTGCAGCTGAGATTTTTTTAGTTACAAGTACTTTGCAATTGCAATTGAGTTTTAAGTTTTTCCGGTTACAAACGGATAGCAACTTGAGAAAAAAAAATCCCAGGCTGTTAGAATTGCAGTGTGATTCGTACTATCTAGTTATAACTGAGATTTTAAAACATCATCTCATCGAGAATTAAGCTAATTCTCCGTAATTTACTCCCTCCGTATCAAAATATAAGATGTTTTGGCGTTTTCTAAATAAAAACGTATCTAGACATGTTTTAATTACGGAGGGAGTAGTTCTCGGTCGATCAGAATTAGCCTCATCCTAATCTTTTTTACAGTGATTTCGTATTATCTCTATCCCTGTATAGTCTGGGAAACAGATAGCTGAGGACAAAATATGTACCAGGAAATAGAAATTAGAGATGTTTTAGTAGTAGTATATATTACTGTCCAAATGTTCCATACACGACACTTACCCCTAATACAGATTATTTGCAGTGCAAGAAAAAAGGCCTGCATACTCCCGTTACTTAACGGGGTATTAATCTCCATCATCACCCTGATACAGAGCACCTGCATACTCCCGTTGCAACTCAGCACGCACTACACCCAGAGTGCACCTGCATTGCGGAGCAGCGGCACGAGGTTGCCGCTGAGGTGCAGGGACATGACCTTGTCGGTGGACCCCACGAGCCTGCCGCCGATGAACACCGCCGGTACGGCAGGGTTGCGGCCTAGGAGCCTCGCCAGCGCCATGTCCATCTCCTTCCCCCTCGGGTCCTCGTCCAGCTCCACCACCGTCGGGTTCACCCCGAGCTCGCGGAGGAGGCGCATCACACTGTGGCACATGCAGCAAGAGCTCATGCTGAAGATCACCACCGCTCGCTGCCCTGCCAGCTTCGTTACCCGGTCCATTGAAAGATCGGCTTGCTCTGAAAAATGCAGCCTAGCTACTGCTAGTGCTTGCTAGGAAGGCTCGGTATCGCCTAAGAAGAGTGCTGCTTGTGTACAATGCTTTGAGTTAGCTAGTGAGCTGTGCTTGCTTGCTTACAGTTGGGCATTGGAGGCTTGCTTATATAGGCATGGGAATGTGCATTGGCAAGATGAGATCACGCAGCAATCCGACCTCAAAAAGGCGAAGGGGCTCGGATAACGGCCAAAGTCCTCTTCTTGCGACAACACATATGGGTTAGTGTGGAGTAGCATCGAATATTTGGACGGCAATGGCGATGCAGCAACCTGATGCCGAAAGGATCATTGTGTTGTAGATAAGGCTTGGAGGTCTTACTTTTAATAGTTCTCTTCTATCCTATTTCACAAGTCAAAAGAGAGAGAAATGCTGACGAGATCACGGTCTTATGGCAGCAGGCAAGGTTTTAGCATTCCGTAGAGATACAGGAAAGTACTACTCCCTCTATATCAAAATATAAGATGTTTAAGTATTTTCTAGACAACACATATCTAAACATGTTTTAGTGTATAGATTCATGTGCATCTTACACTGAACTGTTGTCTAGAAAATGTTAAAATATTTTACGTTTTGATATGGAGAGAGTAGTAACAGTCTTCTAGGGATTTAGATGAAAATTCTTGTCATGGTTCAGTGATAATTTATTGAGCCCCGATTCCGTACCCCTCCTCCACAAAAAGTCCCCGTTGTTTCTCTGGATTTTTTCCGGCCAAATCCCATTTATACTCAAATGGTTATTTGTTTCTAGAGTATTTAGACCGGTATTATTCCTTTTTCTATAATTTTCTAGAAGTTAGCAAACTCTAAAGTATTTTCCCCATTGCCCAATATGATAGCCACTGGATTGGAGATAAATAGAGATTTGATGGGATTAGGTGAAAGTGAGAATTTCACCCAACCTATGTAGAGATTATCCCTACTAATTTCCTAAAAAAAACACTAGAAACAAAGGCCTAAGAGGGAAATCTGGTATTTTGCCATTAGTTAGTTATTTTTTTATAAAGAGACTATATTAATATCGCGAAGATACCGATTACATCTCGTCTCTCTGCATCAGCGCAATACTCTATTGCCATTAGGCACAAAAAAGAAGAAGAAGCTAAAAAAAGTCTCTCTAGAGGGTTCATGTCCTTACAGTAGAAGCACAACCACCAAGACAACACCTGGAGTCCAAGTTCTCCAAAAGCGACATGTCCATGAAGGAAACAGTGCACAAGTGCATTCGTCGCCCAATCGTAGGTCTTGGGTTTTCACCCTAAAAATAGATTCCGCTCTCAGAATGCCTTCGGCAGGACCATTGTGGACCTTGCATCCCCGCTCTCAGAACAATGCATTCAATAAGACCAGTTAAGGCCAGATTTTTGGATTTTTACCCTGAAAGATAAGACTTTCAACTTCACTTATGATGTCGCCCCACTTAAATACTGCAGCTACAAAATCCGAAACTCCAAACAAGTTCCACATCGCCACAAAGGCTTCAATCATCATTTCTAATCCTTTGATCTTGGCTTCCATTATATTCTTCGTCTCTGATTTCACCATGGAACTAAACATATCCCATGATGTCAACAAATAGCAGAGCTTCGTGCTGCTCCCTCCTTAACGGAAAACCATTGGGCATGGCCAAATCTCATCCGATCTAGCAATCTACAGGCATAACGCGTCCATTGGATTTCGTCGGCGGAGCCTTCCACAATCCGAAACTCCGGCCAGATTAAGGAGGACATATGTCAAGAAGATCTTCATCTTGGGGCAAGAGAAACCCTATGACCTCCGACCTTATTTAGGTCGAGCCCGCATCACCCGCGTCGTCAGCTGACACCCTGTTGGATCGGCCATACAGAACCTAAGATGGCGATAGCGCATGGATGACCCCCACCGGATCCGGCCCTACCACTCAACGAAGAAGATCTAGGTAGGCAGCACGAGAGATCCACCCAGATTAGATCTAGGTTTCTTTCAACACCACCTGTCACAGCCCTGCATGCGCCAGCGGTTATGGCGCCGCCGGAGAAGGTCTAAGCCACCACCCCGACGTAGGGTCGCCGCCCCAGCAGCTCCAACCGCGGACTCCATCTTCCACCACCCCAAGTCACCTTCAGGGGCAAGGGGAGCCGCCACCTCTGCAGCGAGAGCCGACGGCGAGGGGGAACGACGACGTAGGGGGTGCTGTGGGCGACGCGTGGGTGCCCTGGCGCCTCCCTTGGAGAGACGGGAGAGGCGATAGCCTCCCTTGGCCATTAATTAGACCCTGGTCTCATTTTAGTTAGATTGGCACATCTTGAACTTTGATCGTCCAAGCTCATACTCCTGTATGCCCATACACAACACATGTATACATGATACATGTCTACCAGAACTCTCTGCACGTGGAAAAAAAATCACGTCCTGCCTATTCATGATCTACATCCGCGCGAGAAAGGTCCGGCTGACAAGAATTTCCCGCATGCGTCTTCTGTTCAATTGGTTCTAATTTGGGCGTGTGGTCGTTGCCAACATATTGCTTCCTAACTGGATCTTGGGTGCATTGTGACCCGAGTCCCATGTCGAGCACTAGCACAATACCACCGCAAGGATTGAACTCAGCGCCTCCTACTAATCATCCCTCCCTCCCGGCTCCGTCGGAGACTGCAAAACCCCGCTCATCACCGATACCGACAACCATATCCACGGGTGTGCCATCGCTAGCTGCCGACGAGGGATGCCACCGCTCACTATGTCGGCCACCACTCGTCGATGGTGCGGCAGCTTGCAATCAACAAGAATAGGAGCCATCATGAACCCGGGCGATAAGGATGGGCCCACCATTATGTACATATGCGTACACTATAGATGCATAGATATTCAATTGGGCCATACAGATTTCTATAGGGCTAGATACTTACTTAATAGTTAGTGATAAATTTTCATCAATGACAATCATCCCCTTAATAATTACGAAGGTACATTGTGATGTGTTTAAGTTTTGAGAGGGGAGGTGTACCGAAGGGAAGTCTAATTATTTTAGAAAAAAATCAACAACAAGGTTTATGGTAAGAGTGATCCAAGGTTGTAAAAAATATGTACAAAAGCAAAACAACAACCATGGTCAGAGTCAGAGAAGACATTTATTTTTATAAAAGAAAATATATTAATACCAAAAAGATATCAAAGCACACACGGCCTCTGCAACAACTCAATACTAGTTTCAAGTCGAGATATTGAGTATGCATACAACCAAATTATTAGATAGAAGGGAAAAAACCCAATGTAGGAGCACTAACATCAACTACCGCCTAGACAACATGGATTGCAAGAGAAATTATTCGAAAGCAACATCTTCATGAAAGGAAATCGCTACCTATGTCATCGCCGGATCCGGTCATAAAGACCAAATCCTAGGTTTTAACATAGAGAGCTTATGAGAGCACTACATGCGATACCTTCGTCAAGGTAATGATACCAAAGCACCCTACCGTTTCGCGGATCAGCCAATAAAGGTGAAGGGATGGTATCATCGGCATGAGGTGGGGTGAATAGGCATCTATCAATTTTTAGTTTTATTTTCATGTTAAGGGATACTAGCAACCCCAAGGTTATCTAAATGTGCATCTATAGATGAACAAACTATATGATAAAATATAAGATACAATATGCAAAGGTATACAGACAATAAATGTAAGGGGTAACTGAAATAACACAAGGATGTAATTCGGAAAGTTCCTTCCCAAAAGAGCACGTCCTCATTGGAGGGGTGTGGATCCACCAAGGCACTAAAACACATAGCTTTGCTCACCCTATTCTCCTTAAGCCTCTCTCGTAATGGAAATGCTCAATCCACTATGAGGTCGACTTGAAGGCGTTGATCAAACCTTTACACAAGGTGTGTGCGACTCCACAACTTAATTGGATGTTCACAACAAACCCCCAAAGATTTTTTTCAGCAATGTGAAGCTCCCAACACCAACTTCAGTCTATAGGGGTCCAAAAAAACCCAAGAGGTAACAAGATACTCCAGGTATTAATGGGGAGATTCAAAATTATTTATAGAAAGTGTAGATCTAGGTCTCCTACTTTACTCCTAAAAAATTCAAATGGATTGGCTCAAAGGAGTCGGAGACCTAGGCTATTAAAGCCAACAGTAATGGTGGAGAGAAAGGGCAAAGTTGTTGCAATCTCTTTGGGGAAGAATACCCCCTTTATATTGGTGCCTTACAGCTATGCAGAACTACATCTACGGCATACGGTACTACCGGAACCTGTCATTCATGCTCTACTGGTTGGTGTTGCACTAGGCGAGCCAGAGGTACTACCGGCTCCTAGTACTACCGCCCGCACATCTCCAAATTAATTCGACAGAAATATGCGGTGGTACCATAGTAGTGCCGGACTAGAAGCAAGGGAAAACACAGAGGAATCACCCCCCCTTCCGGTACTACGCGCGGTAGTAAGACTCTTGGGAGAGAGTCGGTACTACCACACCTGAGTCCAGTATGCTAAGCAGAGTCAAAATACATTAGGAAAAAAATCAAAGGGTAAACTCTCCGAATTTGTTTGGATGGCTACTCATGCGCATTTGGTTTGTGAGGTGAAAAACAAATCCCTCCATACCTCTCAAAAGCATACCCCGTCTTTATAGTGCGGGGTTCCTTGTAAAAAAATATTAAATAAACAGTGTATTTATAGCCTTTTATTTTATAAAATTGGGGGTAACAAACCAACATGTGTCATGGGTCAAAAACACCTATAGGACAATTAGTTAGATGATTGCATTGTCATCAACTCCAAAGCCACTTAGCGAGCGAAATGCTCTTTCAGTCTCCCCATTTTTGGTACTTGATGGCAACACAACAATTTTCATTTAGATTTTATGATAATCATATCAAAGAAATTAATAAAATATAGGTAAGCACCCCCTAGATGTGTGCATCATTCAAATTTTTCGTTTGAATGTAAAATGTACACACACTCTTGGATCAATGCCTATGAAAAATGCACACGGTGCAAGTTCATATATATATAATCATAAATCATAACTTTCACAAATGTAAGAGGGATGTTACAAACCACGTAGTTTTAAACATAGGAGGTTCTACATGCCTTACCACATGCACATAGCCTGCAATTCACAACAAACCACATCCAAATAGTTCAAATAGTAACACATGCATTACGATAAAAGAAATAGCAATATTGTGCTCCTAACCCATGCAACTTCCATAGAAACCCAATAGAAGTCTCTCCCCCTTTGGCACTAAAATGAAAAAAGTAAATGAAGAGGTGATGCTACCGTCCCATGTGGGGATCACTCGTGGCTCGAGGCTTAGGAGGGGCTCTCCATCTCCTTGCTAGAGTCCGTGTAATAATCATTAGAAGACGTTGTCCATATTTCATGAGAGAAAGTCACATCATCTTTAACTTCAGGATTCTCCCAAACACACTAAGGTGACTTCCAACCCCAAGATTCTATCCCTAGAACCATCTACCACGGTGAAAACCAAATGAAAAAGGTATGCTTTGATCCTTTGACGTTGCTTCTTGTGATCCAAATCGGCTCAACAAGCCCTTCTCTCAATATCCTCTTGCCTACAAAATACCATGTTCAAAGAGTGCTTCAATCAATATTTCAAACGACTCGTCTTCCCTTGGACACGGAGCTCGGAATCTAGATCGCTAAAATCATCTCCGGTGGCTGCATTACTAGCCTCATTGGGGAGAAAGGAAGGTTTTGTGTTTTCGATAATGAGGTGTTTCACGCCATTCTCGGTATTAACCTCATCATTGTCCAAAAGTGATAGTTATTTCACCTTTCTCAGCCAAGTGTAGACAATGAGAGTCATCACAAGATAAGCATAGACGAGAACCTTCTTCTCCATCAGGTCTACAATCATATCGAAGTCGATCACATGAAGCTTCTTGCATTTTTCTTGCATCTCGTGGGTCTTGAGCATCGAGTCGATGAGGTAACCATGAATTTCCACCTTGGAATTGACAATCTATCAGTAAATATGATGCATGATGTCATAGATGGACCAAATATTATTTTAACAACCACAAACTGCACATCTGGTGATGTAGATACCAGAAGGAACATTGTGTTGCTTGATTTGGGTTTCACATGCACAAGAAAGTAGTGATCATCGTAGTCAGCGAGTGGATTGTGCCCAAAATCCCTATAACAAAATAAATCAAAAAATTAATTCAAATTAGAACAAAACACATTACGTTTTGACATCCATGTGATTGATCTTTCTTCGCTAGTCCAAAATGAATGGTGGCAAATAATTGAGCCATAAGAGCATCATCAAAATCATAGTCCACCTGCATGAGCTTGAGAAAATTGAATTCCTCACAAATTTGCATTGCATCACCAAAGTACCCGGAGTTATACCGCATGTAAGCAACATCAATGCTCATTTGCTTCACAAATTTGTTCTTCTTGGCAGGGAAAACTTCATAACAGATCCTCTCCTGAAACTTGGTATGGAATAACACATTGTGATAATTGGGGTCCCTCGGTAAGGCACATGGATTGGGCTTCCTCAATTTGATGAATTCTTGTTCGGGCATAAGATTGATAGACTTGCGTTGGGCGGACTTTGCCTTAAGATGAACATACTAATGACGGATGACATTGGGCTTCTAGTTCACTTGCTCTTCCTCTTTAATATATGTGCTACGAGCCCGCTTAATTGCTTGCTTAGTGCGACCCTCACGATAACCACCTACATATGTGATATCATACCTGGTAATAGCATGTAGGGATAAGTGAATAAGTCCAAAGATTCACCAAGGAAGAAGCAAGAATTGAACTAGAACTCGAAAATATCAAGCTCCGGTAGTACTGGAGATAAGGTATGATAGCACCACTCGCAACAGCGGTTCCATGTTAACATCCGTACTAGGGAAACTCAAAGAAAACTTCAATGCCAAGTTCAAAACTGCTTCTAGACCATCTCTAGCATCTCATAGGATGCATCTCCACTAAAAATATTCTATCATTAACCCTAAATTTCTTTCAAACCAATCAACTTGCTTGAGAGAGGGATTTAGAGGTTCATACTAAAACACATGCATGGAGAAGATGAAGGTGGGGATTGATCTCCACAAAGCCGATTTGAAGGAGGGGATAAATCCACCTGGAGGAGATCCTCTCCGTGGCATCAAGGCAGGGACGGCGGTGGTCCGTGAAAGGAAAGTTGGGGAAAGTGACTCGGTGGGTGAAGGGATCCGCACCCGGCCGAACTAAACCCTCAAAAAAACCAGAGAGCGGTAGTACTGCTGCACCGTCCGGTAGTACTGCACCTGATACTCAACCGAAACTACCATGGTGCTAACGGACCTAGGAGATGTACAACCGAGCACTGCCAGGAAAGGTAGTGTCGGATCACTCGTGTGGTAGTACCCTGTATGATACTTAACCTGTAGTGGATCAGTATTGACGTTCCTAGGAAATGCATAGCTCGAAGAGCTATGCAGGTCCGGTAGTACCAGGCACACATACTATAGTACCGCTGCCAGAGGTAAAAACTCCTAGGTGAAACAAGGAATTGTGCCATGGAACCAAGAGCTTATTTTTCTTGATAAGAGATTTGTCTTTGGATATAACTCCGCAACTAATTATAATATGAGAATGTGCACTCAAGAGCCAATCACGTGTGTTTTTCATAGATAACATATAATTTGACATAGGCCTAAATAACCAGATAAAAGCCTACTCTTCACATGAGAAGGTTGGTGTCCGAAGCCACCATGTATTTTATGCTTAACTTGGTACCGTGAAGATATAATGGCCAACATCAAAACTCATCATTGAAGCAAAATCTGTCACAAAGTGACTACAATGCATGATTTATCTATTTGTGCATAATAAAGAAAATGTTGGATCATGAGTTGGGATACACCCCCTATTCCATGCCTACATCCAAACTAAATAGAACGTGTAATATGGGTAGGTATGTAAGGCGGTCAAGCCACGCTACTACAAAATATGATATTTAACTCATGCCTCGTCTCTCAAAATCTTTGCTTGTCAGGGGGCTTGGCGAAGATATTCGCAAGTTGGTCCTTGGTCCGGATATATGAGAGCTCAATATCACCATGTTCCACATGCTCTTCAATGAAGTGACGACGACTCAATATGCTTCATCGCCGCATGTTGTACATGATCCTCCGACATGTTGTAGACATGAAAACCTCAGTAATATATAGATAAATAAAATGGTAAGAAATAATTTAACTATAATAACTTCTTAGTCCCCCTCTAGCATGTTTTTCCTCAACCTGCTTCATCTTGATAGAAGGGGGAATTTTTTTGAGTCTCCAGCAAGCTTTCCCATGATCCTCTTTAGTGATCAAGAGATCTCTCGGTTCAAGGAAACACGATCTTAAAATTCAGCACAAGAGGCCATAGGTTAAGATATGAATTGAAATCCCGGATTAAAATAAACCCAAAAGGAAGCAAAACAATATGCAAGAAACTTCACCTGTAGACACAACGATGTGCTTTATGGTAGTGGTGAGACATGATTGATCAAACCACAACTCATAGGGCGGCCATGGACATGAGAAACATCACATAGGGCCTCTCGTAGGAAAAGTCCCCTCAGAGCCTCCCTATGATACGTGTATTTGGAAGGGGACCTTGTCCTATGTTAGAATCGTCTCTAAGGGAATCTCCAACGCCCCACCCTAAACGAACCAAACTGGTCTCTTTTGGTCATCCCAGACCAAAACCATCATGCAACTGTCCTCCTCCCCCTGATGGTGTAGGTCTTGCACTCGTTGGGAGACCCCAAGAGGAAGGTATGATGAGCACAACGGAAGTTTTCCCTTAGTAAGAAATCAAGGTTTAATCGACCAGTAGGAGGAAGAACTAACTTCAGAAGGTTGAAGCAGCTGAGATGGTAGGGGCACTACTGGTTCAGAAGCAACGTGGAACCTACACAACACAATCAAATCACTTTGCCCCAACGAAGCAGTGAGGTTGTCAACTCACCGGTTTTGCTGAACACAAAGAGATTAAACGTATGGTGTGGAAAACGGTAGGAAAACAGTATGAAAGCAGTAGCAGCATTATGAAAGCAATAGGTGCTTTATCAGTATGAGGAAAAAGGACAGGGAACCACAGTTCACTAGTGGTGTCTCTCCGTGAAAGATAAATAACATGGTGAACAAATTACAGTTGGGCAATTGACAGAAATGAAGGCTGCACCGTAGTGCATATGCAAGACATAAAGATTACTATATGATTCATGCGGGCATTACAACAAAATACATAGAGCGTTATCCAACTGCATATGACTAATAATCCACCCTCCGAATATCATCCGAACAAACATTAGGTATTAAGTTGCAAGCAACAGATTATCTCCATAAGCAAAGTTTGTAATGTAAAAAATATAAACTAGGTAAACACCGTTGTTTTCTCCTTAATGGCAACATCACATCCTCCATCCGTCACGTTTCTGTCACTCGAGCACAGATGAAAAGGAGGCATGAACCCACTATCGAGCATAAATACTCCCTCTTGGAGTTACAAGAATCCACTTGGCCAGAGTATCTACTAATAACAAAGAGAATGCAAGATCATAAATAACATAAGCATGAAGATAACATGATAGATTGATAACCAGAAGACATAGCATTCAACATTCATCAGATCCCAGCAAACACAACATGTAGCATTACATAAAGATGATCTTGATCATGATAGGAAGCTCACAAGATCTAAACATGAGGTATAAAGTGGAGAGAACAACCATCTAGATACTGCTATGGACCCGTAGTCTAGGATGAACTACTCACGCATCACTTCGGAGGAGGGCATGGTGGTGTAGACCCCTCCGGTGATAATTTCCCACTCCGGCAGGATGCCGGGGAGAGCTCCAGAACCCTCCCGATCTCGGGAAGACGGTGATGGCGGCCTCGGGTGTTTCTCGGAAAAAAGTGGGATATATTTAGGGTTTACGTCTCGGGGGGATTAAATAGGCGAAAGGGAAAAGGCGGTGGAGGCCTAGGGGCCCCACACCACCCCCCGGCGCGGCCAGGGGGCCGCCCTATGGTGTGGGCCCCCTGAGGCCCCCCTCCGGGTCTCTTCGGAACTCCATGGAACCTTATTCTAAGACTTCCGGGCTTCGAATTTATCAATTTCGAGAATATTTCCAGAACAACTTTTCCGAAACTAAAAACATCAGAAAACAGGGAACTGGCTCTGCGGCATCTTGTCAATAGGTTAGTCTGGAAAATCGATAACAACAACATACAATGTGTAGCAAACATGTGGGAAACAATAAGAAAACAACATGGAACATCAGAAATTAAGGATATGTTTATGACGTATCACCCCCCTAAACGGACCGAGATCAACGAACTTGTCCATTTCCCCAACCTTGGGCAAATTTTGGGGCGGTCTGGCCTCCGTCCACGAGCGTGTTTTGTCCCCATGTCCCGCTTTGCAGTGACACAACCATGATACTCTTCCACTCCACCGGCCACACTTGTGAACCCTCGCCTCTCCCCCGACCGGTTGTCGTTACCGACTAAATAGTTTCGGGTGATGGAGGATGAAAAACTAAGGAGAGACAGACCCCAGCCTAGCAAGGAGTCTCAAAAGAGGGAGAACCGACGGGTGAGGAAAAAGGCACCGACGACCGAGGAGGAAGCCGCCGCCAATCTCTTGGCACACTCTCATGCGGCCATCAACACGCATGCACGCGCCAACGCCGATGCCCTGGTTACCGAGGGCTCCATGGGCGTAATTATGCTCAAGGGGGAGACCTACGATGTGATAATCCCATCCCCACCGCTCCGTACCGCCTCGATGGTGGCCTTGGCTAGTTCGGTGGCCTCCGCAGCTAGGCCACCACGGTCTGGTTCGCCAGCTCTATCCTCAAGTGGCCGATCTGCATCGTCGGGGTCGCACCACCCTGCAGATAGGCACCCTCCCACCTTAGTTGCTCGCGGGACATGTCGCCGGAGACTTCCTCAGTGTCGTCAGTGTTGTATCTAACCGCGCCGCCTCCACATGACCTCAACATCACACCTGCGGCCGGTGAATTCCCTGGGGCCGGCGACGCCCTAGTGATGCACAACAAGACCTGAGCCATTGGCGTGGGGAACATCCCCCATGCCTTGCAGCTGTTTGAGGAAATGTCGGTATTGACACGTGCTGACCTGGTATGCCGTTTTCTATTGGATTTTGTTCGTTTCTTTCATCCTGCAACATTGTGATGGATCATTTGATTTACGCTATGAGAATGAGCACGCCATTGGGGGCTCTCATCAATGGGGTTTGTGGTTATCGACAATTCGAGAGCCAACCCAAGACCCAAAATGATGGCATCTCTATCGACATTGAACCATTGTTTGTTGATCAACAAACCACCACCACCATGCAAAAGGGGAAGCACAAGAGAACCACCAATTACTTGGAGAAGGAGGACAGAGTACTTTGCGAGGCGGTGATGATTGTTGGGAAAAATGCCATTGTTGGGGCCGAGCAAAAGGTTAATTCATATTGGAGCAATCTCGGGGCATGTTTCCACGAGCACCGCAAGTTCAAGAAGTGGAGTGTTCGTAGTGACCGCAATGACAACTCCATTACAAAGCGGTGTGCGCACATCCAAACAGAATGCAACAAGTTCAAGAGAGCCTACTGTCATGTCAAGGCCCTGCCTGTGATCGGCGTCGGCGTGGAAGACATAGTAGCCCAAGCGGTTGAGTACTACCATCATTGCTACGGCTTCAAGTTCACGTTTCTCCATTGTTGGCAAAGGATCAAGGGGGCGATGGACCGAAGGACCGCTGGATTCACGATCGAACTTGAGAAGATCGGACCAAACTCGGTCAGCGGCCGGGTGGTGAGGCCAAGGGGACACAAAGCATCAGAGCAAGATGTAAAACAGAGTCCTCAACACTTGCAGTGGTGAGGCCAAGGGCACGCTCGCTGAGAAGGAGTTGGCAAGTGCCCAAAGAGAGGAGGAAGCGCCAGGATAAAGAGGAGGCCATGAAGACTTACCTTGAGTTTCAAAATGCACGATACAAGGAGATAGAGCTTTCTATGAGCGCGGAGGAGAACCGGATGAAGATAGCTTTGCTCGCAGAGAAGAACCGAATGAAGCTCGCGATGAAGGTGGAGGATAACCGGATCCTGATGGCCGACTTGACTATCATGGACCTGGAGCAAATGGTTTGGAGCATCAAGAAGCGAAAGGAGATATGAGAACGCGATGAGTGATCTCCTCTTCTTCCATATTTATTTTATCTCGTTCATTTGTTTGAACAATATTTGATATTATATATATGCTTTATTTGCAAATTGAGCAATAGATATCAAAAGGAGAGATAAAAAAGCATCCTAGACCAATTTAGGGGGGGGGGAGGGGGCGTTGGGGGCATTACCGGGCCAAAACGATGTCCTCCCTACATTTCGTCCATGGACCACCCTATACAGACCAAAATTCGGGAGGGGGGGGGCTAAGGAAGCTTGTCCACTTGGCTTAGGGCATCTCCAGCCGTCCCCCCAGAGCCCCCCAAAGCGGCGTTTTTCACGCCGTTTCGCACCAGTCGCCCCCCAGGATCCGATTTAGCGCCGCTTTCCGCCGTTTTTTGCGCCGTTTCACGCCGCCGAACCCAGGCCAAACCCAGCGCGCTGGGTTCAGCTTGGGGGGCGAAATGCGCGCGTGGGCCACAACTGTCGGCGACGGAAGGCGGTTTCCCTCCCTTTTTTCGGCGTTTCCCTCCACTTTCCCTCCTCATGTATGTCTCCCCCCACTCCATTCCTGCCATTTCCCCCCGTCCCCGAGATCTAGACGCCATGGCTCCCGCCCGATTTACAGGACCCCGCACCGCCGCCACCGCTGTATCCATTCCCGTCACCTCCGATCTCGGCAAGAAACCACGCAAGCTGAGAGCGCCGAAGGAGAAGCCGCCCGGCATGACCAACAAGGACTGGATCGCCGAGAGAGCGCGCCTGGAAACGGCCAACATCAAACGCCGGGGGAGGGAGGCGGCGCAACGGCAGAGCCAGCTGATGGCGCAGCTGCAGGCGGAGGAGCAGGCCGCCGCCGAGGAAGAGGAGTTGGAGGACGAGGAGGAGGACGAGGTCGCGCCGGACGAGCCGCCTACTCCGGTCGCAGCCACAGCGCCGCTCGCCAAGCGGAAGAGCCCCTTCGGCCCCGACTTCAAGTTCCTCCACGTCTTTGTCGTCATCGAGAAGTGCGAGAAGTGGGCGGAGGTGCGGCGGTCGATCGGCAAGGGCAAGGAGTATGTTCCCGACGCGGTGGCTGCGTGTGCGTCCGAAGGGCGTCCGCCGATGCGCCACAAGAAAGCCAAGTTGGAAAGGGACGGCGCGCCGGCAGCGGCAAAGCTCCAGGCGTCCATCGAGACCTGCATCGCCGACGCCCAAGCCCAGTCCGGCAAGAGGGAGGAGGTCGCCAAACAGCGATGGGCGGCGCTCATGGCCAACTCGCAGGTCAAGATCGACCTCCTCAGGACTGGCACCGCGGCGAAGAAGAGGAACAACGATCTCGCCTTCCTCACCGGGGGGGGGGGGGGGGCGACCCGGCCGGGATGACTCCCGAGGTGAGAGCTTGGTTCCTGGCGCAGTGCACCCTCATCCTGAGCGACATCAGCACGCCCCCGGCCCCGACTACGTCGTCTGGTGGCACCAGCTACACCACCGCGCCGACGAGCACGCACGTCGACCTGGAGGATGC
Organism: Alopecurus myosuroides; assembly: GCA_028641055.1. Taxonomy (NCBI): domain Eukaryota; kingdom Viridiplantae; phylum Streptophyta; class Magnoliopsida; order Poales; family Poaceae; genus Alopecurus; species Alopecurus myosuroides. The sequence continues at coordinate 102,333,754 of CM054063.1, read as the reverse complement.
CGCGACCGTCGTCGACAAGGATGCCGAGCCCGTCATCGACCTGGAGGATGACGCGCCCGTCGTCGACAAGGATGCCGCGCCCGCTGTCGACCTGGAGGATGCATCGCCCGTCATCGACCTGGAGAATGCTGCGCCGAGCTCGCCGCCAGCTCCGACGCCGGCCGACGCGTCTGCCTGATCGCCTACGTTTGCCCACGCCGCGCGCGCCCGTCTGTGATTCGATCTAGACTCTATTTGATCGCCCACCTGTGGCTTTTTTGTAATATTATTGCCCAAAACCATGGCTGCCGTGATCGCCGAACTAGGGCTCTATTTTTTAGGCGGGAAGAGGAAGTTTCAAATGATATCGCCGTTCTCTTTTCTGGGCCGCCGAACGGCTGGTGAAATCGCCCCCCCCACCCCCCCCCCCCCCCCAGGTTTTGGTGCGGGGCGGCGCTTTCGCTAAAAAACGCCGATCTGAAATCTGGGGGTCCGAACAACTGGAGATGCCCTTACATGGTAGAGAGATCCTTTCGAGATTGTTACATCCAGAAGGATTCTTGACCATAAGAATGCGTCAAGTCCCACAGTTAACCTCGCAATCTAGGCTTTAGGAAGAGGAGTAAATTATATATATATTTACCACTATGATTTTGCAAATATGACCATATGCCACCCAAGTCTTCTGCTAGGTACATATATGCCACTTCTGCCGCTCATTTAGAGAATTGGTATCAGGTAAAAGGGCTTGATGTGAAGCGTCATGAATCGTGGAGGCGACACAGCCTCACTTGCCGGCTTCGTCTTAGACAGGGTCAAGTGTACATGATAAACTGTGAACCATTGTATTTGCGCTAAGATTTTTCGAGTTTCAAGTCATTTGTAACTGAGCTTTTTCAGTTGGAGGTGGGTTGTAACTGAGGAAAAAAAAGCCGCTGACCGCTGGATTCGCGTCGTGATTCTTACACGCCCTACTGTTTTGTACACTGATTTCATATTATTTCTGATGACATAGTCTTGGAAAAATATAACGGAAGACAAAGTATGTACCGGCCGGGAAATAGAAATCAGAGATGTTCTATTGTTCCAGTCCATTAGATCGATCCAAGCACGAGTGCACGACATTTGCCCCTCTTTACATAGAGTATATTATTGCAGTGCAAGAAAAAGGCCTGCATACCCGCTTTACTCCTTAACGGGGTACGGTACTTATACAAAGCACGTTTCGCATGCATGCATGTACATTATTCTCCATTTCACTGCCCGCTGCCCTACACCCAGAGCGCACCTGCATTGCGGAGCAGCGGGACGAGGTTGCCGCTGAGGTGTAGGGACATGATCTTGTCGGTGGACCCCACGAGCCTGCCGCCGATGAACACCGCCGGCACGGCGGGGTTGCGGCCTAGGAGTCTCGCAAGCGCCTTCTCCATCTCCTTCCCCCTCGGGTCCTCGTCCAGCTCCACCACCGTCGGGTTCACCCCGAGCTCGCGGAGGAGGCGCATCACACTGTGGCACATGCAACAAGAGCTCATGCTGAAGATCACCACCGCTCGCTGCCCTGCCAGCTTCGTTACGCGGTCCATTGAAAGATCGGCTTGCTCTGAAAAATGCAGCCTAGCTACTGCTAGTGATTGCTACTATCTCCTAAGAAGAGTGCTGCTTGTGTACAATGCTTTGAGTTAGCTAGTGAGCTGTGCTTGCTTGCTTACAGTTGGGCATTGGAGGCTTGCTTATATAGGCATGGGAATGTGCATTGGCAAGATGAGATCACGCAGCAATCCGACCTGAAAAAGGCGAAGGGGTTCGGATAACGGCCAAAGTCCTGTTCTTGCGACAACACATATGGGTTAGTGTGGAGTAGCATCGAATATTTGGACGGCAATGGCGATGCAGCAACCTGATGCCGAAAGGATCATTGTGTTGTAGATAAGGCTTGGAGGTCTTACTTTTAATAGTTCTCTTCTATCCTATTTCACAAGTCAAAAGAGAGAGAAATGCTGACGAGATCACGGTCTTATGGCAGCGGGCAAGGTTTTAGCATTCCGTAGGGATACTGCTCCCTCTATATCAAAATATAAGATGTTTAAGTATTTTCTAGACAACACATATCTAAACATGTTTTAGTGTATAGATTCATGTGTATCTTACACTAAACGTGTTGTCTAGAAAATGTTAAAATATTTTACGTTTTGATATGGAGAGAGTAGTAACAGTCTTCTAGGGATTTAGATGAAAATTCTTGTCACGGTTCAGTGATAATTTATTGAGCCCCGATTCCGTACCCCTCCTCCACAAAAAGTCCCCGTTGTTTATCTGAATTTTTTCCGGCCCAATCCCAAATCCCACGCATACTCAAATGGTTATTTGTTTCTAGAGTATTTAGACCGGTATTATCCCATTTTTCTATAATTTTCTAGAAGTTAGCAAACTCTAAAGTATTTTCCCCAATGCCCAATATGATAGCTAGTGGATTGGAGATAAATAGAGATTTGATGGGATTAGGTGAAAGTGAGGATTTCACCCAACCTATGTAGAGATTATCCCTACTAATTTCCTAAAAAAAACACTAGAAACAAAGGCCTAAAAGGGAAATCTGGTATTTTGCCATTAATTAGTTATTTTTTATAAAGAGACTATATTAATATCGAGAAGATACCGATTACATCTCGTCTCTCTGCATCAGCGCAGCAGTAGCAGCACAACCACCAATACAACACCTAAAGTCTAAGTTATCCAAAAGTGACATATCCATGAAGGAAACAATGCACAAGTGCATTCGTCGCCCAATCGCAGGTCTTGGGTTTTTACCCTAAAAATAGAACCCGCTCTCAAAATGCCTTCGGCAGGACCATTGTGGACCTTGCATCCCCGCTCTCACAACAATGCCTTCAATAAGACCAATTAAGGCCAGACTTTGAATTTTCACCCTGAAAGATAAGACTTTCAACTTCATTTATGATGTCGCCCCACTTAAATACTGCAGCTACAAAATCCGAAACTCCAAACAAGTTCCACATCGCCATAAAGGCTTCAATCACCATTTCTAGTCCTTCGATCTGGGCTTCCATTTATTTTTCGTCTCTGACTTCACCATGGAACTAAACATATCCCATGATGTCAACAGAAGAGCTTCGTGCTGATCCCTCCTTAACGGAAAACCATTGGGCATGGCCAAATCTCATCCGATCCAGCAATCTACAGGCATAACGCGTCGATTGGATTTTGTCAGTGGAGCCTTCCAGAATCCGAAACTCCGGCCAGATTAAGGAGGACATATGTCAGACAGATCTTTGTCTTAGGGCAAGAGAAACCCTAGGACCTCCGACCTTATTTAGGCCGATCCGTCACCCGCTCCGTCGGCTGACACCCTGCTGGATCTTCCATACCGAACCTAAGATGGTGACAGCGCATGGATGACCCCCACCGGATCCGGCCCTACCACTCAGCAAAGAAGATCTAGGTAGGCAGCACGAGAGATCCACCCAGATTAGATCTAGGTTTCTTCCAACACCACCTGTCATAGCCCTGCATGCGCCGACGGTTATGGCGCCGCCGGAGAAGGTCTAAGCCACCACCCCGACGTAGGGTCGCCGCCCCAGCAGCTCCAACGGCGGACTCCATCTTCCACCACCCCAAGTCACCTTCAACGGCAAGGGGATCCGCCACCTCTGCGGCGAGGGGGAACGACGACGTAGGGGATGCTGCGGGCGACGCGTGGGTTCCCTAGCGCCTCCCTTGGAGAGACGCGAGAGGCGATAGCCTCCCTTAGCCATTAATTAGTCCCTAGTCTCATTTTAGTTAGATTGGCACATCTTGAACTTTTGATCGTCCAAGCCCATACTCATGTATGCCCATATGCAACACATGTATACATGTCTACCAGAACTCTCTCACGTGGAAAAAAATCAAGTCCTTCCTATTCATGATCTACATCCGCGCGAGAAAGGTCCGGCTGATCAAAATTTCCCGCGGGCGTCTTCTGTTCAATTGACTCTAATTTGGGCGTGTGGCCGTCGCCAACATATTTCTTCCTAACTGGAGCTTGGGTGCATTGTGACCCGAGTCCCATGTCGAGCACTAGCACAAGACCACCGCAAGGATTCAACTTAGCGCCTCCTACTAATCATCCCTCCCTGCCGGCTCCGTCGTAGACTGCAAATCCTCGCTCATCACCGATACCGACAACCACATCCACGGGTGTGCAATCGCTAGCTACCGACGTGGGATGCCACCGCTCACTATGCCAGCCACCATCCTTGATGGTGCGGCAGCTTGCAATCAACAAAAACATGAGCCATCATGATCCCGGACGATAAGGATGGGCCCACCATGATGTACATATGCGTACACTATAGATGCATAGATATTCAATTGGGTCATATAGATTTCTATAGGGCTAGATACTTACTTAATGGTTAATGATAAATTAATAATTCATCAATGGAAATCATCCCCTTAATAATTACAAAGGTACATTGTGATGTGTTTAAATTTTGAGAGGGGAGGTGTACCGAAGGGAAGTCTAATTATTTCAGAAAAAATTTAACAACAACGCTTATGGTAAGAGTGGTCCAATGTTATAAAAAAATATGTACAAAATCAAAACAACAACCGTGGTTAGAGCCAGAGAAGACATTTATTTTTTTATAGAAGACAATATATTAATACCAAAAAGATATCAAAGCACACACGGCCTCTGCAACAACTCAATACTAGTTTCAAGTCGAGATATTGAGTATGCATACAACCAAATTATTAGATAGAAGGGAAAAACCCGATGTAGGAGCACTAACATCAACTACCGCCCTAGACAACATGGATTGCAAGAGAAATTCTTCGAAGGCAACATCTTCATGAAAGGAAATCACTACCTATGTCATCGCCGGATCCGGTCATAAAGACCAAAATCCTAGGTTTTACCATAGAGAGCTTATGAGAACACTACATACAATACCTTCGTCAAGGTAATGATACCAAAGCACCCTACCGTTTCGCGGATCAGCCAATAAAGGTGAAGGGATGGTATCATCGGCATGAGGTGGGGTGAATAGAATCTATTAATTTCCAGTTTTATTTTTCATGTTAAGGGATACTAGCAACCCCAAGGTTATCTAAATGTGCATCTATAGATTAACAAACTACATGATAAAATATAAGATACAATATGCAAAGGTATTCAGACAATAAATGTAAGGGGTAACTGAAATAACACGAGGATGTAATTCAGAAAGTTCCTTCCCAAAAGAGCACGTCTTCATTGGAGGGGTGTGGATCCACCAAGGCACTAAAACACATAGTTGTGCTCGCCCTATTCTCCTTAAGCCTCTCTCGTAATGGAAATGCTTAATACACTATGAGGTCGACTTGAAGGCGTTGATCAAACCCTTACACAAGGTGCGTGCGACTCCACAACTTAATTGGATGTTCACAACAAACCCCCAAAGCTTTTTTCAGCAATGTGAAGCTCCCAGCACCAACTTCAGTCTATAGGGGTGTAAGAAACCGAACAGGTAACGAGATACTCTAGGGATCAATGGGGAGATTCAAAATTATTTATTGAAAGTGCAGATCTAGGTCTCCTACTTCACTCCTCAAAAATTCAAATGGATTGGCTCAAAGGGGTCAGAGATCTAGGCTATTAAAGCTCACAGTAATGGTGGAGAGAAAGGGAAAAGTTGTTGCAATCTCTTTGGGGAAGAATGCCCCCTTTATATAGGTGCCCTCAGTTATGACTGTTGTGTGCATAATTACAGCTATGCAGAACTACAACTCCGGCATACGGTACTACCGGAACCTTTCATTTATGCGCTACTGGTTGGTGTTGCACTAGGCGAGCCAGCGGTACTACCGGATCCTAGTACTCCCGCCCGCACATCTCTAAATTAATTCGACAGAAACATGCGGTGGTACCATAGTAGTGCCGGATTAGAAACGGGGGGAAAACACAGAGGAATCACCACCCCCCCTTCCGGTACCTGGTCCGGTACTACGCACGGTAGTAACACTGTTGGGAGAGAGACGACACTACCACACCTGAGTCCGGTATGCTAAGTAGAGTCAAAATACATTAGGAAAAAAATCAAAGGGTAAACCTTACGAATTTGTTTGGTTGGCTACTCGGGCGCATTTGGTTTGTGACGTGAAAAACAAATCGCTCCATACCTCTCAAAAGCATACCCCATCTTTATAGTGCGGGGTTCCTTATAAAAAAATATTAAATAAAAGGTGTATGCAACATTGCCTTTTATTTTATAAAATTGGGGGCAACAAACCAACATGTGTCATGGGTCAAAAACACCTATAGGACAATTAGTTAGATGATTGCATTTTCATCAACTCCAAAGCCACTTAGCGAGCGAAATGCTCTTTCAATCTCCCCATTTTTGGTACTTGATGTCAACACAACAATTTTCATTTAGATATTATGGTAATCATATCAAAGCAATTAATAAAATATAGGTAAGCACCCCCTAGACGCGTGCATCATTCGAATTTTTCTTTTGAATGTAAAATGTACACACACTCTAGGATCAATGCCTATGAAAAATGCACACAGTGCAAGTTCATAGAATATAATCATAAACCATAACTTTCACAAATGTAAGAGGGATGTTACAAACCACGTAGTTATAAACATAGGAGGTTCTACATGCCTTACCACATGTATATAGCCTGCAATTCACAACAAACCACATCCAAATAGTTCAAATAGTAACACAAGCAACTTCCATAGAAACCCAATAGAAGTCTCTCCCCCTTTGGCACTAAAAATAAATAAATGAAGAGGTGATGCTACCGTCCCATGTGGGGATCACTCGTGGCTCAAGGCTTAGGAGGGGGTCTCCATATCCTTGCTAGAGTCCACGTAATAATCATTAGAAGACGTTCTCCATGTTTCATGAGAGGCATTCACATCATCTTTAACTTCAGGATTCTCCCAAACACACTACGGTGACTTCCAACCCCAAGATCCTATCCCCATAACCATCTACCACGGTGAAAACCAAATGAAAAAGTATGCTTTGTTCCTTTGACATTGCTTCTTGTGATACAAATCGGCTCAACAAGCCCTTCTCTCAATATCCTCTTGCCTACAAAATACCATCTTTAAAGAGTGCTTCAATCAATATTTCAAACGTCTCGTCTTCCCTTTGACATGGACCTCGGAATCTAGATCGCTAGAATCATCTTCGGTGGCTGCATTACCAACCTCATTAGGGATCAAGGAAGGTTTTGTGTTTTAAAATAATGAGGTGTTTCACGCCATTCTCGGTATTAACCTCATCATTGTCCAAAAGTGATAGTTATTTCACCTTTCTCAGCCAAGTGTAGACAATGAGAGTCATCACAAGATAAGCATAGACGAGAACCTTCTTCTCCATCAGGTCTACAATCATATCATTCCAAATGAAGTCAATCACATCAAGCTTCTTGCATTTTCCTTGCATCTCGTGGGTCTTGAGCATCGAGTCAATGAGGTAACCATGAGTTTCATCTATGTTTCCCACCTTGGAATTTACAGTCTCTCAGTAAATACGCTGCATGATGTCATAGATGGACCAAATATTATTTTGACAACCAGAAACTGCACACCTGGTGATGTAGATATCAGAAGGAACATTTTGTTGCTTGATTTGGGTTTCACATGCACAAGAAAGCAGTGATCGTCGTAGTCAGCGAGTGGATTGTGCCCAAAATCCCTATAACAAAATAAATCAAAAAATTAATTCCAATTAGAACAAAACACATTACCATTTGACATCCATGTGATTGATCTTTCTTCGCTAGTCCAAAATGAATGGTGGCAAATAATTGAGCCATAAGAGCATCATCAAAATCATAGTCCACCTGCATGAGCTTGAGAAAATTGAATTCCTCACAAATTTTCATTGCATCACCAAAGTACCCGGAGTTTTATCGCATGTAAGCAACATCAATGCTCATTTGCTTCACAAATTTGTTCTTCTTGGCAGGGGAAAACTTTATAACAGATCCTCTCCTCGAACTTGGTATGGAATAACACATTGTGATAATTGGGGCCCCTCGGTAAGGCACATGGATTGGTCTTCCTCAATTTGATGAATTCTCGTTCGGGCATAAGCTTGATAGACTTGCGTTGGGCGGCCTTTGACTTAAGATGAACATACTAATGGCAGATAACATTGGGTTCTAGATCACTTGCTCTTCCTCTTTAATATCTGTGCTACGAGCCAGCTTAATTGCTTGCTTAGTGCGACCCTCACGATAACCACCTACATATGTGACATCATACTTGGTAATATCATGTAGGGATAAGTGGATAAGTCCAAAGATTCACCAAGGAAGAAGCAAGATTTAAACTAGAACTTGAAAATATCAAGCTCCGGTAGTACTGGAGACAAGGTCCGATAGCACCGCTCGCAACAGCGGTACCAGATTAACATCGCGTACTAGGGAAACTCAAAGGAAACTTCAATGCCAAGTTCAAAACTACTTCTAGACCATCTCTAACACCTCATAGGATGCATCTCCGCTAAAAATATTCTAGCATTAACCCTAAATTTCTTTCAAACCAATCAACTTGCTTGAGAGAGGGATTTAGAGGTTCATACTGAAACACATGCATGGAGAAGATGAAGGTGGGGATTGATCTCCATGGAGCCGATTTGAAGGAGGGGATAAATCCACCTGGAGGAGATCCTCCCCATGGCATCAAGGCAGGGAAGGCGGTGGTCCGTGAAAGGAAAGTTGGGGAAAGTGACTCGATGTGTGAAGGGATCCGCACCCGGCCGAACTAAACCCTCAAAAAACCCAGAGAGCGGTAGTACTACTGCACCGTCTGGTAGTACTGCACCTAATACTCAACCGGAACTACCATGGTGCTAACGGACCTAGGAGATGTACAACAGAGCACTGCTTGGAAAGGTAGTGTCGAATCACTCGTGTGGTAGTACCATGTCTGGTACTTATCTTGTAGTGGAGCAGTCTTGACGTTCGTAGGAAATGCATAGCTCGAAGAGCTATGCACGGTCTGGTAGTACCAGGCACACATACTATAGTACCGCTGCCAGGGGTAAAAACTCCTAGGTGAAACAAGGAATTGTGCCATGGAACCGAGAGCTTATTTTTCTTGATAAGAGATTTGTCTTTGGATATAACTCCGCAACTAATTATAATATGGGAATGTGCACTCAAGAGCCAAGCACGTGTGTTTTTCATAGATAACATATAATTTGACATAGACCTAAATAACCAAATAAAATCCAACTCTTCACATGAGGAGGTTGGTGTCCGGAGCCACCATGTATGATTATTCTTAACTTGGTACCGTGAAGATATAATGGCCAACATCAAAACTCATCATTGAAGCAAAATCTGTCATGAAGTGACTACAATGCATGATTTGTCTATTTGTCCATAATAAAGATAATGTTGGATCATGAGTTGAGATACACCCCCTATTCCATGCCTACATCCAAACTAAATAGCACGTATAATATGGGTAAGTATGTAAGGCGGTCAAGCCACGCTACTAAAAATATGATATTTAACTCATGCCTCGTCTCTCAAAATCTTTGCTCGTCAGGGGGTTTGGTGAAGATATTCGCAAGTTGGTCCTTGGTCCAGATAAATGAGAGCTTAATATCACCATGTTCCACATGCTCTTTAATGAAGCGACGACGACTCAATATGCTTCATCGCCGCATGTTGCACATGATCCTCTGACATGTTGTGTACATGAAAACCTCAGGAATATATAGATAAATAAAATGGTAAGAAATAATTTAACTATAATAAGTTCTCAGTCCCCCTCTAGCATGTTTTTCCTCAACCTCCTTCATCTTGATAGAACGGGGAATTCTTTTGAGTCTCCAGCAAGCCTTCCCACGATCCTCTGTAGCGATCGAGAGATCTCTCGGTTCAAGGAAACACGATCTTAAAATTCAGCACAAGAGGCCATAGGTTAAGATATGAACTGAAATACCGGATTAAAATAAACCCAAAAGGAAGCAAAAGATTAACAATATGCAAGAAACTTCTCCTGTAGACATAACAATGTGCTTTATGGTAGTGGTGAGACATGATTGATCAAACCACAACTCATAGGGCGGCCATGGACATGAGAAACATCGCATAGGGCCTCTCGTAGGAAAAGTCCCCTCGGAGCCTCCCTATGATACGTTTCTTTGGAAGGGGACCTTGTCCTATGTTAGAATGGTCTCTAAGGACATCTCCAACGCCCCACCCTAAACGGACCAAACTGATCTCTCTTGGTCATCCCAGACCAAAACCATCATGCAACTGTCCTCCTCCCCCCCATAAACGGACCTAGATCAACGAACTTGTCCATTTCCCCAAACTTGGGCAAATTTTGGGGCGGTCTGGCCTCCGTCCACGAGCGTGTTTTGTCCCCATGTCCTGCTTTGTAGTGACACAACCATGCTACTCTTCCACTCCACCGGCCACACTTGTGAACCCTCGCCTCTCCCCCGACCGTTTGTCGTTGCCGACTAAATAGTTGCGGGCGATGGAGGACGGAAAACTGAGGAGAGACAGACCCCAGCCTAGCAAGGAGTCTCAAAAGAGGCAGAACCGACGGGTGAGGAAAAAGGAACTGATGACTGAGGAGGAAGCCTCCGCCACTCTCTTGGCACTCTCATGCGGCCATCAACATGCATGCACGCGCCAACGCCGATGCCCTGGGTACCGAGGGCTCCATGGGTGCAATTATGCTCAAGGGGGAGACCTACGATGTGATAATCCCATCCCCGCCGCTCCGTACCGCCTAGATGGTGGCCTTGGCTAGTTCGGAGGCCTCCGCAGCTAGGCTACCACGGTCTGGATCGCCATCTCTGTCCTCGAGTGGACGATCTGCGTCGTCGGGGTCGCACCACCCTGCAGAAAGGCACCCTCCCACCTTAGTTTCTCGCGGGACATGTCGACGGGGACTTCCTCAGTACCGTCAGTGTTGTATCTAACCGCGCCGCCTCCACTTAACCTCAACATCACACCTGCGGCCGGTGAATTCCCTGGGGCCGGCGATGCCCCAGTGATGCACAACAAGACCCGAGCCATTGTCGTGGGGAACATCCCCCATGCCTGGCAGCTATTTGAGGAAATGTCGGTATTGACACCGGCCGACCCGTTATGCCTTTTTCTATTGGATTTTATTCGTTTCTTTCATCCGGCAACATTGTGATGGATCATTTGATTTACGCTATGAGAATGAGCACGCCATTGGGGATCTCATCAATGGGGTTTGTGGTTATCGACAATTCGAGAGCCCCAAGACCCAAAATGATGGCATCTCTATCGACATCGAACCATTGTTTGTTGACCAACAAACCACCACCACCACGCAAAAGGGGAAGCACAAGAAAACCACCAATTACTCGGAGAAGGAGGGCAGCGTACTTTGTGAGGCGGCAATGATTCTTGGGAAAAATTTCCATTGTTGGGGCCGAGCAAAAGGTCAATTCATATCGGAGCAAGCTTGGGGCATGTTTCCACGAGCACCGCAAGTTTAAGAAGTGGAGTGTTCATAGTGACCCCAATGACAACTCCATTACAAAGAGGTGTGTGCCCACATCCAAACAGAATGCAACAAGTTCAAGAGCGCCTACTGTCATGTCAAGGCCCTGCCTATAATCGGCGTCGGCGTGGAAGACATAGTAGTCCAAGCGGTTGAGTACTACCATGAATGCTACGGCTCCAAGTTCACGTTTCTCCATTGTTGGCAAAGGATCAAGGGGGCGATGGACTGAAGGACCACTGGATTCACGATCGAACTTGAGAAGATCGGCCCCCAAGCTCGGTCAACGGGCGGGTGGTGAGGCCAAGGGGACACAAAGCATCAGAGCAAGATGTAAAACAGAGGCCTCAACACTTGCAGTGGTGAGGCCAAGGGCACGCTCGCTGAGAAAGAGTTGGCAAGTGCCCAAAGAGAGGAGGAAGCGCCAGGATAAAGAGGAGGCCATGAAGACCTACCTTGAGTCTCAAAATGCACGATACAAGGAGATAGAGCTTGCTATGAGCGCGAAGGAGAACCGGATGAAGATAGCTTTGCTCGCAGAGGAGAACCGAATGAAGCTCGCGATGAAGGTGGAGGATAACTGGATCATGATGGCCGACTTGACTATCATGGACCTGGAGCAAAGGGTTTGGATCATCAAATAGCGAAAGGAGATCTGAGAACACGATGAGTGATCTCCTCTTCTTCCATATTTATTTTATCTCGTTCATTTGTTTGAACAATATTTGATATTATATGCTTTATTTGCACATTGAGCAATATATATCAAAAGGAGAGATAAAAAAGCATCCTAGACCAAAACGATGTCCGACCTGCGTTTCGTTCACGGACCGCCCTATACAGACCAAAATTCGGGGGGGGGGGGGGGGGGGGGGGGGGGGGGGGGGCTAACGAAGCTTGTCCGCTTGGCTTATATGGTAGAGAGATCCTTCCGAGATTGTTACATCCGGAAGAATTCTTGACCATAAGAACGCGTCAAGTCCCACAGTTAACCTCGCAATCTAGGCTTTAGGAAGAGGAGTAAATTAGATATATATTTGCCACTATGATTTTGCAAATATGACCATATGCCACCCAAGTCCCATATTCGCCACCCAAGTCTTCTGTTAGGTACATATATGCCACTTCTGCCACTCATTTAGAGAATTGGTATCAGGTAAAAAAGGGCTTGAAGTGAAGCATCATGAACCGTGGAGGCGACACAGCCTCACTTGCCGGCTTCTTCTTAGACAGGGTCAAGTGTACATGATAAACTCTGAACCATTGTATTTGCGCTAAGATTTTTCGAGTTTCGAGTCATTTGTAACTGAGCTTTCTCAGTTGGAGGTGGGTTGTAAGTGACGAAAAAAAAGCCGCTGACTGCTGGATTCACGTCGTGATTCTTACACGCCCTACTGTTTTGGAAAAATATAACGGAAGACAAAGTATGTACCGGCCGGGAAATAGAAATCAGAGATGTTCTATTATTCCAGTCCATTAGATCGATCCAAGCACGAGTGCCCCTCTTTACATAGAGTATATTATTGCAGTGCAAGAAAAAGGCCTGCATACCCGCTTTCCTCCTTAACGGGGTACGGTACTTATACAAAGCACGTTTCGCATGCATGCATGTACATTATTCTCCAGTTCACTGCCCGCTGCAGGTACCAGACGCTGCGCTACACCCAGAGCGCACCTGCATTGCGGAGCAGCGGGACGAGGTTGCCGCCGAGGTGTAGGGACATGATCTTGTCGGTGGACCCCACGAGCCTGCCGCCGATGAACACCGCCGGCACGGCGGGGTTGCGGCCTAGGAGTCTCGCAAGCGCCTTCTCCATCTCCTTCCCCCTCGGGTCCTCGTCCAGCTCCACCACCGTCGGGTTCACCCCGAGCTCGCGGAGGAGGCGCATCACACTGTGGCACATGCAGCAAGAGCTCATGCTGAAGATCACCACCGCTCGCTGCCCTGCCAGCTTCGTTACGCGGTCCATCGAAAGATCGAAAATGGTAGCCTAGCTACTGCTTGGGAAAGCTTACTAGTGCCAAAGAGTGCTGCTCTGCTTGTGTGTTAGTGAGCTGTGCTTGCTTGCAGTATTTGGGCATTGGGGGCTTGCTTATATAGGCATGGAAATGTGCATTGGCATGATGAGATCACGCAGCAATCCGACCTGAAAAAGGCGATATGAAGGGGTCCGGAGAACGGCCAAAGTCCTCTTCTTGCGACAACGCATATGGGTTCTTGTGTGGAGTAGTATCTCGAATATTTCGATGGCAATGGCGATGCAGCAACCTGATGCCGAAAGGGTCATTGTGTTGTAGATAAGGCCTGGAGGTCTTACTTTTTAGTAGTTCTCTTCTATCCTATTTCACAAGTCAGAAGAGAGAGATGCTGATGAGATCACGGTCTTATAGTAGGCAAGGTTGGTTTTGGCATTCTGTGGAGAGAGAGAGATTCTGGTGAGATCACGGTCGTATAGTAGGCGAGCTTTCTGTAGAAGATACGAGAACGTACTAGTAGCACTCATCTAGGGATTCAGACGAAAATTCTTGTCACGATTCAGTGATAATTTATTTCAGAAACAGTACAACGACAACGGTTATGGTGAGAGTGATCCAAGGTTGTAAGAAAATCACGTAGAAATCAATACACCTTTCAACATACCAACAGGCAACAATACTCACAGTCAGAGATGACATGTGTTGGGGTTATCCAAAGATCGCAACATGGAAAACACAACTAACATGGGATTGGAATTATTCTAGTAGGGTTAGTCAAGAATATATGTGCCTTTGCAAGTAAGTAGCGAAGTTGAACAAGCAATGCATGGGTGTGGAATGCCAAAAACATAGCTGAGATCTGGATCAATACTGTTTTCTTGTGAACTATGTTTAACTATAATTTTGTTTGAACCACCGAAGGAAGAGCTTTGCCATATAATTAAGTCGAAGGTGTGGGCTCGGGTAGTGAGTTTTTAAAAGATATCAAAATTGGCATTTAGATGTTCCATAAATCCCATATTTTCATGGATACATACAAATGTGTTCTAAATATCTGCATTGTTTTGTTAATATACATTACATTTTTAGATGCGCGAAAATCACCAAATTAGGAAATTTCCACTTTTTACCTTTACCCCATCTAGTGAAAATACTCATTTTTCAAAACTTTGGACCAAATTTTTATGATGCATGTCCACTGAGAAAGGTGTGACGTGATGATTGAGAATAAAAGATATCACGGCGAAGATGAGAAATATATGGTGATGAGAAGGCTGTACATGCTTGTCGACATCGACCTACCATATCGGTTTTATCTAACAGAACATTCATATTGCTAAAATGGGGTAAAAACATGTTTCATATTTACTAGATGGATTTTTCGATAGAATTTTCACTAAATAGGGTAATATGTGTCACAAATACACAACTATCACTGGTAGAAAATAGGCCTATAGTCCCGGTTCGCCAGGGCCAGTAGTCCCGACCGCGCAACCGGGACTAGCTCTGCGCGACTAAAGACCCCCCCCCCCCTATAGTCGCGCCGCTTACGAACCGCGGCTAAAGGCCCGGCCACGTGGGCGGGTGGTGAAGCCGGGGGTCGGAGGACCTTTAGTCCTGGTTGGCCACATGAACCGGGACTAAACTTTATTTCGTTTATTTTCTTAATTCATTTGGGTTTCTAATTATTTCTCACACCAATTTTTCTCTCCCTTTTTTTCACTCCCTTTTTTTTCTTCAGAATTTGTATTATTTGCTTAGTGTCTAACTACAATTATCTCTAGTCAAATTACTTACTCGTGGTCAAACTTCCCGCTCGGTCACCCATCCTCCCACTACTCTAACACTAGCACGCTTAACTTCCGAGTTCCATCCCGTCCCGCATCCAAGTGTTTCGCACGCATGTATGTGATAGTAGTATCATATCAATCTTATTAACATGTTGGTCGATGCCACATTTCTTTATTGTTTGAATTTCAAATAAATCTTTTAATAAACAAAAGTAATGATGTAATTAATAATTTTGAATAAATAAATAAACATTAACTTTTTAATTTGTATTATTTCTAAAAATACTATTAATATATCAAAATATTCAGAAAATAAAACTAATTCATTTTTAAATCTTAAAAAATACAAATAATATATCAGAAAATTAAGAAAAATAATACTAATTCATTTTAAAATCTTAAAAATACAAATAATATATCAAAAAATTAAGAAAAATAATACTTATTCATTTTAAAATCTTAAAAATACAAATAATATATCAAAAAATTAAGAAAAATAATACTAATTCATTTTAAAATCTTAAAAATACAAATAATATATCAAAAAATTAAGAAAAATAATACTAATTCATTTTAAAATCTTAAAAATACAAATAATATATCAAAAAATTAAGAAAAATAATACTAATTCATTTTAAAATCTTAAAAAGACCAGTAGGCTCTTCTATTATTTTTAGAATGAGTTCAAAAATGTATTTTGAAATAAATCCAACTGGATGAGTTCAAAAATGTATTTTGAAATAAATCCAGCAGTCATTTACTTGACTATACCTATTCATGGCTCCTTCCTAGAAGAAACAACTAAGACTAAAACATGTGCTTCACTAATTGTGACAACCACACGAATTCACTTTGATGATACTATGCCTCCTATATATGATGATTGCAATGAAAATTATGAATGTTTAACTCCCACTATCACTAATGAGGATTTTACTGTAGAATCTATTTAGTCATTTAAAACTAGGAAACAAAAATAGTTTTATGAACAACAAAAGACAAGTGAATAGAACACAATCATATCACATTCATAACATATAGTCTACGATCACACATAACACAAACATAAGTCTCACTATACAAGCTATGCTTCAAGAGCTACATACTAATTAAGATATCCATTACATACTAAGATATCCATTACATGCATATATCGAACGCATACATCTATAGCTCCGTCGAGTAGATGCGTCGAGTAGATGCGGAACAACTCGTAGGACACGTATGCATCTATGGCTGCATACTTGACGTTGGTCCAGTCCAGTGGGGTCTTCCCCCAATACCTATGATTCCTGGAGGGGAAACGAGACTTCATGGTTTTCAGGCTTGGGCCCGTGGATGAAGGCAGTTGCCATGGGAGCCATCCCGGTCTTGGGCCCGTTCAAATCATCAAAATGGATAAGGTCCTGAAGATCAATGTAGTGATCTTCAGGTATCACAATACCCAAGCGCATCAACTTCTGACGGTCTTGCGCGATGTCAACGCTGCAGAAGTCATACCCCTTGTTGACAAGAAAATCAACAAGTGCCGGAGAATGCTTTGAACTATTGCAACAACAAAAATTTGATACGTGTTAGATATGTTACAACACATGTATTCTTCAGATGCAACAAACAAATCAAAGATGCAAGATTGTACGTGTGCGTTACCTTGACCATTGGAAGACCAAAACGACCTCCTTGAACGCAATCTGGATGACGGCAACGTCCCGTTGATCCGCCGTATACTCTAGATCAAGCCCGAAGAACCGGTGTTCATCGGGAGAGGAGAAATAGATATCGGTCAAATGCGCAAGAGCACCGGGGAGCCTCTCGCAATTGTCGGTGTAGCACACGTCGAGACTCTTGCCGCATGGTGTGGGCACACCATATCTCTTCCAAACTTCAGCCATGGTGCTTGGTGGAGTAAGAACGAAGAGAGGGAAGAGAAGAGAAGAGAGAAGAAGAAACAGAGACTCGGGTGCGCACTGTAGCAATGGCGCCCTTCTGCCTCTCGCTCGCGAAATAAACCGCCGCGCGGGAGGCGAGCAGTTTGTATCTTTAGTCCCGGGTGGCCAGGCCAACCGGGACTAAAGGCAGGGAGGCCAGCGGCCGGGAACCATTAGTCGCGGGTGGCGACGCCAACCGGAATTAAAGCCCTCCACGCGTTTCCCAACCCACGAGGCATGACCTTCGGTCGCGGGTCTCCTCGCGACCCGGGACTAAAACCACTTTAGTCACGGGGCGCGAAGTTTGGGGACTAATGGGGGCGTATGGAAGGCCTTTTTTCTACCAGTGTATGAGGTAAAAAGTGGAACACTCTTTTGATTCTAAAAGGCAAACAAAAAATTTGACAAAAGTGACAGCAAAGCCAACTAACTCCCAATTTTGGAAGGGTCTAGTGAAGGTAAAAGAAGAGTTTTTCAAAAGGGGTTCTTTTTCTGTAGGAAACGGGCAACCAACTCGTTTCTGGGAAGACACTTGGTTAGGAAACATCTCGCTGACTACTCAATACCCTATACTTTATAATATTGTGCGACGGAAAAACGGTTTGGTTGCAGGTGTTTTAGCAAACAATTCTCTGCTTATTGAGTTTCGACGGAACCTTATAGGCGATAATTGGGAGGCTTATTTACACTTGGTCCAGCGGTTAATGAATGTTTCTTTGACATCAGAAAATGATAATTTCGTTTGGAAGCTTAGTGTATCTGGATCTTTTACGGTAAAATCCGTGTATACTGATCTTCTCAACGGACATACCGTGTTTTTGCGTAAGTATATCTGGAAAATTAAAGTACCACTGAAGATAAAGATTTTTTATGTGGTTTCTTTATAACAAAGTTATTGACGAAGGATAACCTGACTAGACAAAATTGGAACGGCTGTACGAAATATGTGTTATGCTATGCAGACGAATCTATATTGAACATCTATTTTTTAATTGCCCATTTGCAAAGATTTTATGGATGGTGGTTCATCTTACTTTTAATATCAACCCTCCAACAAATATTACGAATATGTTTGGTAGTTGGCTCGACGGCGTGGAAAAACAAATGAAAGCACAAATTCGTGTAGACACATGCGCTTGATGTGGTCCTTATGAAATTGAGGGAATGATATTA
This sequence comes from Alopecurus myosuroides, assembly GCA_028641055.1. NCBI lineage: Eukaryota > Viridiplantae > Streptophyta > Magnoliopsida > Poales > Poaceae > Alopecurus > Alopecurus myosuroides. Next base: position 102,315,395 of record CM054063.1, on the reverse strand, counting down.
TTTTTAACAAGGGCGGTAATACTAATTTTTTTCTGGTCATCCGTATGGCAGTGCATTCGATTCATGAATGGTCTTTCCTCGTCCCTGAGGCGCAATGTGCTCATATAAACTGTGGATCCACCCGTCTGGAGAGATGGCGGGATTTATCCAGCCAGGGTACCTCGCAGCTCATTAGACATCTTGTAGCTGCTTAGGCTTTTTGTTTCTTCCCAATCCAACAGTTTTGCGATCTTTTAATTCTTATTTTCTTCAGATGTAAACTTTAAACCTTGGTACTTTTATTACTGAGCAATAAAGCAGTTGTGTGCATCGATCAATGCAGAGGCCGGAACCGTACTCCCATTTAGAAAAAAAAAATTGTATTTTTTGGTCTAGATCACAGATGAAACAATATTTTAATGAAAATTCTGTCTTAAATACTAGACATCTGTATCTACTTATATATTTGTTTTCAGAAATTTTCACATTTGAACAAGAAGTTTTAAATATTTTATTTTGAAAAAAAAATCACCTCCGAGCTCAGGAGCTATAAGGATTATAGAATTTAGCCCTGCCATCTAAACTGGTGTTATTGGACCAAACAATGAAGCTAGTCTGAGTCTACTACTCTCTTTAGTAATAATCACTATATATTGTTTGTCCTCTATATTTTGTGGTTTTACAGAAATCTGTGTAGCTTCACTCTGCGTAGAGATCACCCTTCAAGGTAGAATATCGTTTTCCCTTCATATTCAGATAAGATAGACGTCTTGGTTCACAAGCCACAACGTCAAAGTGTAGTCAGCGTGCATGGTGGCCATCCTGGGAATCACATCGTCCTCAGAACAAGTCAGCGTTGAGAAGAAGCTTGATTCCATACTGAGGGCACCTATGAACAGCAATGGCCTCCCACACTAACTCTTATCGTGCTTGTCTGGAATCTCACCAAAAGAAAGCTCCTCACACCTCATCAGATAATGAGAGGTATGGGATGCCGCGCTCCGAAATCGCCTTTTGTAATTTGAATTTGTACTCATCTTTCCATACGGGCCAGAAAGGCGGCTCTTTGTATGGATAAGGAGCATCGGAAAGCGGGTATGGATTCTATGCAAAGTGGGAATCAAGAGATCTTATATGTGGCAGCACGTAACTTGTTTCTGAAAAAGAAAGGACCCACATGGGAATGATATTACATGCCAAGTGTATCTACTGCAAATGGCAGGTGTCAATTGAACATCACAGACATTTTAAGATTCTTGATGGGAAAAAAGTTACCTACTTTTGATCAAATCACTCCTATGCGGCATGCTAAGTAGGCATCAGATCATGGATTAGGTAAAATGTTATTCAACTACCACCGGATGGTTGTACTGTGTGTGTGTAATCATATCAGTATTATGTTTCTGGTTCAAATTTGTAAAATAGGGAAAAAATATTCAAATCAAATTAAGCGAATTAATGGAAAATATATAAGGCTTATCGAAAGAATCGAGTAGACAGAATGTGAAAAGAAAGCAATAGCAGCAAAATAACTGCAAATATAATAGTTGCAGACTTCACAAAAGCATCATGGTCCTGCTCAGACTTTCAAGCAAGACAACAGCACAGAGAAAAACACAAGTTTGCTTTCACTGATATGCCGTTCATTAACTAGTTTGCCAGCTGAATTGCCAATTTATTCCGTGCCTTCTTTTATTATTTTTTAGTTCTTTATATGATGTCAAATACATATTCCCTATATACTTCAGAAAAGATGGCATGCTTTTACAATCCAAGCGCATGGTCCCTCTATATCGTCAACGATCTCCGAGAATCCTAGATATTGCCAATTCTCTTAGCAGATTCGTAGAAATCCAACCTCTCGAATGCCAATTGAAGAAATGCTCACCCAGTTGCTGACTTGCTATTGGTCCAATTCACTGACAAGCCGGTATGGCAACATATTGCTGAACTAGAATATGCTTGGAATTGACCTGTAAGCAGGTCAAACACCAAGATAGTGGGAAATAAATATAATGATTTAATTTGTTCTACTTGATTTGGAGTGTCTACTCAACTGAATCCGGTGCCTTTTGCATCCCTCACGTATGTGGCTATGGAACTGGTGTCCTTTGAGCGAGTGAAGAGCTAAAAGGACACTTGGGTGGCCTGTGGTTCAAAGACCGGAAAGCACATATGCACATATCTTATCAAGAACAATTCCAAATACCATCTAAAAAAAGAGAGAGAGCAGTTTTGCAGTACCGTAATACCACTATGAAAGTCTATGCGGCTTCCCAGGATGTTCTCAAAACCAGCTTCATAAAAGAACTTGTCATGACCATCGGAGTAGTCCACATCCAATGTCGATCAGTGGGTTTTTTTATATCCTTAGATACATGCACGAGAAGAACAATGAGATTGTTTGGGAACTGTTAAGATTTTCATGCCAACCGTGATGAGATTGAATGGGAGGCAAAGACACTCTGGATATCAACAAGCAGGCTATAGGGAAGGCAAAGGCTGAGAACAAGTGCAGGTTTTTCGCATGGCTATCCTTGGGCCGAACGGTGGAGGAGATGGCTGTGCAGCCCGATCTGCCCCATGTGGGGAAGCTCAAAGGAATCCGCTGGCTGCCTCGTCCTCGGTTGAAGCATTTCTCAGCAGGTGTAGTGCGGCGTGCCCGTAGCGGCCGACCAGCCGATCATCGCCGAGCCAGCTTCTGCTCCTTTGCAGATTGATGGAGCTCAGCTCACACATTTACTGAGATGGATGGACTGATCATATTTACTGCGTGGGAAATCTGGAGAGAAAGGAAGCTCAATTTTTTTTTCCTTGAAAATGACTACATCTTGGTGTCTAAGAGCATGTCTAACAGAACCCTTACAATTTCGCCCCCTAAATCGCGTGTAGAGGGCCCTGCAAACGAAATCGAGGAATTTTTGTGCTAAGATTTACGCGTTCATCTAGCAGACCCCGTATAGCCGTCCTGTATGTTTGAATTTAAACTTCGCGGGAGAATAGATGAACTCGATTTTATTGATGATCACCATTGCTTACATGAAATCGAGCTCGAGCTCGTCCTAAGTCTAGTCTAGGAAGACGACGGGGCCGGAAGCCTCCATCGCCTTGAATTGCTCGACGTCGGCGACGGCCTTCGCCTCCTCCTCCGCTTCCGCCCGCGCCGCGGCCTCCGCTTCCTTCTTCGAAAGCTCGACGGCCGCCGCGAACGCGGCCTCCTCCTCCTCCGCTGTCGCCGGAACCTCCTCCTCCGCTGTCGCCGCGCCTCCTCCTCCGCTTCCGCTCGCGCCGTCGCGGCCGCGCTTGCACTGCTGGTGCATCTCCCAATCCGCGCGCCATTTCGCGAATTGGGGGCCGCTCATCGGCCGGGGCGGCGGGTCGACGGAGTAGTACCTCCCGCCCTCGGCGTAGTCCGCCAGCGACGCCGGCATGCTTGCCGGCCACGCCGCGTACTTCCAGGCGGCGCGGCGGCTCCCTGCAACGGAATGTTTGCAGTGGCGCCGCCACGCCTCCTCGAGCGACTCCGGCTCGTGGCGGCGCTTGGAGCGGGCGGTGGAGGAGCCGGAGCCGTCTGGGGAACTCATCGCTGCGCTTGGAATGGGGCGGCGCTTGGAATGGGGCGGCGGCGCGCGGGGAATCGCTCACCGGAGTTGCGGCGGCGCGCGGCGGAGCTAGGGTTGCGGGTGGGGGGTTGGACCCCCACCCCAACCCTCACCCACTATAAGTACGGGGCGGCGGGGGCGGTTTGGCAGGCCCCGTAAAATTTTCGTAGGGGCCAGGCCGCATACGGGGGCTGCTAGACGGCCGTTTTGGCCCACACCCCGTATGCCGCCGGAATTTTACGGGGCGCTCGCGATATAAGGGGCCTGTTAGACATGCTCTAAGGTCATGATCGTAGCTAGGGCTAGGGCGTTCAGGCTTATTTTCAGAGATGATCTCCGTTAGGGAGGTCCAGCCAGCCAGATGTTTTCGTTTTGTTTTTATTTTTGATCCTTTGTTGGGTACAAAAACTCCTTTGATCTTTGTAATGGGCAGCACGCATGCCAATCATTCAACAAGAAAAAAAAGCTGAACAATGTGGTGGGCAGATGCTATTGTGGTTATATTGTTCTGATGCGGACCCTGAGTAGTTCCATCGCACGCATATAGAGGACGACGCCCACCAGTTCCTCGTCGTAGTCCAACACCCACACCTGCGATACGCGGTGCGCCACCGCCTGCGCCATCACCGCCACCAGCGAGCTGCCGCGCCGGCACGCGACGGGCTGCCCCGCCGCCCGCCTGATCCCCTTCGTCGAGCTCACGAGTCTGTAGACTGGGCGGACGCGGAAATGAACAGGGCGCAGGCGGAGCCGCCGCCACCGGACTTCTCGCCGGCTGCGAGGGGAAGGAGGCTTACCCTAGCGCCGGGAGCCTTGGAGGCGACGTCGCCGTCCCTACGGGATCGCGGTTCGATGCCCTCCACAGCCTAGCGGTCGCCGAGGTCACGGCGCGTGCGTGCGGCGAGGAGGTTCTGTCGGAGGTTCGCGAGGTCAGCCGGGACGATGTCCGGCGGCCGGAGATGTCCGACGAGGAAACTGCGCGGGAATTCTGGGATAAGATTGGTTTCCCAACGGCGGAAGCTCGGTTCTGGGAGAAGGAGAGGGTTTCCACGACGAGCTGCGGTGCGGACGCGGAGATTTCGCCGGTTTCGTCGAGGCCTGAGGCCGGCTCGGCGGGGTCGCCGGGTATTGCCCTACGGGCGGCGCCGGTGAAGCTCGGGTGGCGTGGTCCACTGCCTCGACCTAGGATCACGCCGCCGGCTTGCTTGGGTGATTTCTTTCCCGTAGAGCTGCGGGCGGAGGATGGCCGGACTGCTGCCGCCGGCGGCGGGGACGATGAGCTGCGAGTCGTTGATCCGAGAATCCCGCTCGGATCCGACTCCGTTTCTCCCTCGCAGCTGGCTGGTGGGTCCTCGGCACGAATTGCGGAGCGCAGGTGGGGCCATCTGTGGGATAACTTACGGGGCCTCTGGGATCACGTACGTTATTCCCGTACGGAACGGACGCCGCCAGGCTCCATCGCTGCGAGTCGATCTGCGACGATTCTTCCTCCGTCTACGACGCCCTCAAAACCCTCTCCGCCTACGCCGCCCTCCGCGTCCTCTCCGCCTACGCCGCCCTCCGGGTCCTCTCCGCCTACGCCGCCTTCCGTCTCCGGCCTGTCTTCAACGCCGTCGGCACGGTCCTTCGTAGAAGTGGTCATGGCTGCGCCCAGACCTCCCGGCGGTGGACTTCCGTCGGCTGCTGCGACGGGGCGTGGACGCGGCGTCGTCTTTGGACCGGGCGCGGGGCCTCCGACGTTCGCCCCCGGTTACCCTGGTGGGGTGGGACCGTTCGGTGTTGCTGGGGGTTACGCGGCAGCTCATGGTGGTGTGCAGCCAGGTGCGGTTCCCGCCATTGCTCCGTGTATTGGCCCGCCAACGTTTGCCCCCGTCCCTCCCGGGATGGGGATGCCGAACGGCGGTGGTGGCCATCATCCTGGAGCACCGGGGTTCGCTTTCGGCTTTGCTCAACCAGTGGCTGCGGCATCGGCGCCGGCTCCGGGACAAAAACGGAAGAAGAAGAAGAAGAAGAAGGTGAATGGTGTTGCGCAGGCGACGGTGCAGGTGACTGACGGTGCGGCTGGGTCTTCGGTGCCCGTGGCGACACAGCATGTCGCACAGGGGTCGCAGGTGGCAGCTGGTCCGGTGGTTGCAGCGGTGTCGGAGACTGATCAGGGTGCAAAGAGAGTCAAATCTTGGTGCTGGAAGTGTGGTACTAATTCCCATGCAACTAAGGACTGCATTGTGCATCACTATTGCTACGTTTGTGACAACAATGTGCATCCGACGAAGAAGTGCCCAGTTCTGAAGCTGCCAAGGCCGACGGTGATTGTTGCAGGGCAGGGTAACAGGGAAACTATGTTCAGCATGTTGCCTGACAGTGTCCATAAGGCAGAGTTGGTTCCTACTATTTCTCCGATAGCTCGGGTTACGGTGGAGGGTACGGCGGCGACAGCTTGCCAGGTGGAGGCGCAGGTGGCTCGGATGTGCCCGACTCCGTCTTGGGTATGGGAAGCGATTCCTGATGGTGAAAATGCTTTCACTGTGGGCTTTCCAACCAAGGAGGATTTGCTGAGGTTTGATGGAATGATCCTAGGCGTGCCTTCTCAGTCTACGAGATTATTGTTCAGCCAGTGGTCGCCAGAGGTGATTGAGCCCATTATGGAGCTGCATCAGCAGTGGGTTCATGTGACTGGTGTCCCGCCACCGATGAGACACTTTTTGGGTCTTTGGGCTGCGGGCTCACTTATTGGCACTACCATCGATGTGGATATGCTTGCGCTTCGTCGGCGTGGCTTGGTACGTATTCGGTTGGGTATGGCGGATGATGATTGCTTCAAGAAGACTGATGGTCTGGGGCCGTACATCAAGACGACTGGAGTTCTGTTACTTAAGGGGTTCGAATTCACTTATAGACCCGAGCCAGATAACTATGTTCCGGAGCCGGACTTTGTACCGTTCATGTGGGATCATAGAGGAGACTCCGAGGGTAGGGGTTTAGAGGAAGGGAATTCTTCTTCTAGTCAGCAGCAGAATGGAGAGCCATCAGTGCAGGGTTCTTCTGGTGTGGACAGTATGATCATTGATCCGAGACCAGGAGACACGGCGGCACAGTTGCAGGGGTCGTCGTTGGCGGCTTTGCTGAGAGATGTCGCCGTCACTCCTCTGAATCCAAATCCGCAGACTCCAATGGGAAAGGAAATCGTCAGGCAGTTTAACTCTTCAGGGGGTCGTTCCGTGACTGATGTGGTTTTGAAGAACTCTCTTCTTCTGCCTAGACAGCTTAAACCGAAGGTTGCTAGCACCGGGTTGTTGAGGAGCTTTGACGAGGCTGCACGGTCATCGCATAGAGATGTGGATGGTTCTGGTGACGCGACGAGCGTTGAGCGGTCACGCTCTGCTCGACCATGGTCGCCAGCGAGTTCAGCTGGGGCGCGGCCACCGTTGGCCGCCCTGGAGGTCGCGCCGAGCGTTGAGCAGCCACGCTCCGTTCGGTCACGGTCGTCACCGAGCTCATCTGGGGCGCGGCCACCGTTGGCCGCCCTGGAGGTCGCGCCGAGCGTGGAGCAGCCACGCTCCGTTCGGCCACGGTCGTCACCGAGCTCTTCTGGGGCGCGGTCATCATTGGCCGCCCTGGAGGACGCGTCGAGCGTTGAGCAGCCACGCTCCGCTCGGCCTCGATCGCCACCGAGTTCTTCTGGGGCGCGGCCTTCGCTGACCGCCCCGGAGGTCACGCACGGCGACAGGAGTCCGGGCGCTTCGCGGGTGCCTGATGGACCGCAAGCTGACATCTCGGCTACGGGCGCTATGCGGAGTGCTGCGCAGGGCGCTGCACAGGGCGCTGCACGAGGTGATGTTACTGCGCCGACGGGGTCAGCTGTGGTCGAGGGGGCATCTTCTCCACCGCCGCCCCCTTCCGCAGTTCCGAGGGCTACAGGGACGCACGTTCTGATACGTCGTAGTGCGCGACACCCTATAGCAGCGGTCGGCTCGTCGTCTACGGACGAGGATGCGCTTGCCAAGGCGATGCGTCGTAAGGCGGCGATGTTCTCTCCTCCTGTGGCAGGTATACCGTCGACTCAAAAATCGTTTCTATCGTATTCAACTGCTAGGCTATCTTCTAGTTTAGCTAATATAGGAGTTAATATTGGTAGAAATGAGCATGATATAACTGTCTCGGCTAATGCGTTGAAACACGTGGAGTATGATCGCCTTAGGGTATCTCCATGTGTTTCTTCCAAGCCGATTACCCCATCCTCAGATGATGAGGAAGCGAATGCCACAATTGATGGACAGCTTCTATCACATCTAGTGGGTGAGGTGACGGAGGTGGATATGGATGACGACGGAATAGGATCTTTGAACGGTCTCTTTGCTTCTGTCCGGAAATCCAAGTCTGCCAAGGACAAAAGGAACAAGGTAGTTCGTAAAAACGTGACAGGCTCTCTAAAATTCCAATTGTTTCCCAATGAACGGCATTTTCACTAATAGCAGAGGTCTTGGTGACTTGGCTAAACATTTGAATATTGCTCAGTATGTGCGGGATCATAAATTGGAATTTTTAGTTATTTCGGAAACGGGTAGAAGGGATTTTACGCCTAGTGTGTTGGACCGCCTTTCGGGAGGCGTAGACTTCACTTGGCACTCTATCCCTCCTCGTGGAAGATCGGGTGGCATTTTGCTTGGCGTTAAATCGGACTCTATGGACTTATTGGCGGTGACGGATGGCGACTTTCATATTAAAGCACATATCCGGAACCGGGCTGATAATTTTATTTGGAGTTTGGTTGCTGTGTATGGTGCTGCCCAAGAAGAATATAAAGCGGATTTCCTTCGCGAGTTGGTGAATCTGGCTAATGATAACCCGTATCCTATTTTAATAGGCGGGGATTTTAATATGCTAAGATTTCCACATGAGAAAAGCAAAGGAAGGTTCGATAGACATTGGCCTTTCTTATTTAACGCTGTCATTGACAGTTTAGATTTGAGAGAGGTTCATATGTCTGGGAGACAGTTTACTTGGGCTAATAGTCTCCCAGAGCCTACATACGAAAAACTTGATCGAGTATTGATGAGCACCGATTGGGAAAACAAATACCCATTGGTCACAGTACGAGCTCTTGAACGTATTGAGTCTCTATCGGATCATGCTCCCATTCTACTTTCTACCGGCACGTTGAAACCAAATGCTCAACCCCAGTTCAAGTTTGAATTAGGATGGTTGTTGAGAGATGGTTTCGACGAGCTGGTTAAAAATGCATGGGCTAAACCAGTGGTTGCGAATAACCCTATCGGTAGATGGACTGTAAAGTTGCACAATGTGCGCAGACATCTTCGAGGATGGGCTAGACACACTGCTGGCATTTTAAAAAGAGAAAAAGAGCGTCTGTGTTCCATTATTGATGGACTCGACATCATTGCGGAAACGAGGCTACTGACTCCGCAGGAAATTGAGCTTAAAATCCAATCCAATGCGAAAGTAGCCTCGCTGTTGCGAGAGGAGGAGATCAAATGGTACCAGAGATCAAAAGCTAAATTCATTCTCGAAGGAGATTCGAATACGCGATACTTTCATAATGTTGCGAATGGGCGACATAGGAAGAAGCGGATTCATTCTCTATCGCAGGATGAAGGCGTGATCGAAGGGCAGGATCAGCTCAAGGCCTACATAACAAAGCATTATAAAGATCTGTTTGGGTCTCCGATTGTCACTGATGTGACAATGGATGAGTCCACTAGTGGAAACAACCCCTCTCGTCCAGGGGGCCGGGGGGCAGCTGTCCCGGTTGCAACCAAATCCGGGACAAATGCCCTGCATTGGTCCCGGTTCGTGCGCCCGGGGCAACAGGAATCGCCTGGGCGCATTGGTCCCGGTTCGTGGGGGGCATATCCGTCCCGGCTCGTGCCACGGACCGGGACCAATGCCTAGCCACAGGCCACGTGGCACGCGCATGACCTGTTGTCCCGGTTCAGTCCACGAACCGGGACCAATGCCCCCTTCCCCTATATATACTGCCCCAGCCCCCCCCCCCCTCCTTCCATCTTTTTTTTTGCTTGGAGGTGTGAGAGAGTGTGGTGTTGCTGTTTTTTTTTTACTATGCACACGAGGTGTTCGACGAAATTCCCGAGACGCACACAAGCTCACTGAAAATGGTTTCTTCGACCGAGGTTAACAAATTATCTTTTTCATCTGTAACTGATACATAAAAAAGTATTATTTGTCGATGTACTGTGGTTATCTCTGTATTAATATGTATTTTGATAAACTTAATTATATGATGCAGATGGATGCACGGCAGCGATGGATGTACGGTGACCGACGCACCTCCGAGTATATGGCAGGCCTGAATGCATTTCTTGCTGTAGCTCAGGCGAACAAAGATAATGGCTTCATGTGTTGCCCATGTGTTGATTGTCGGAACGTCAGAGAACATTCTTCCGAAAGAATCCTTCACGGCCATCTACTTCGGAGAGGTTTCATGCCCAGCTATAATTGCTGGACCAAGCATGGAGAAAGAGGGGTTGTGATGGAAGACGATGAAGAAGAAGAAGAAGATCCTTTGTTCCCTGAATACGACGATACTGCAATGGAAGAGAATGCATAAGAAGGAGGTGATTAAGAACAGGCATCAGAAGAGCCCGATGATGATCTTGGCCGAGTTATTGCTGATGCAAGGGAAGACTGTGAAAATAGATTGGAGAGGTTGAAACTGGACAACATGTTACAGGATCACAAAAAATTGTTATACCCAAATTGCGAAGATGGTAGCACAAAGCTCGGTACCACACTGGAGTTGCTGAAATGGAAGGCACAAAACGGTGTGACTGACAAGGCATTTGAGACTTTACTTCAACTAATGAAGCCAAAACTTCCAAAGGATAACGAATTGCCTGAGAGTACGTACGAAGCAAAGAAAGCTCTCTGCCCTCTAGGATTAGATGTGCAGAAGATACATGCATGCATTAATGACTGCATTCTCTTCCGCGGTGAGAAGTACGAGAATTTGGATGAATGTCCGATATGCACTGCACTGCGGTATAAGATCAGAGCAGATGATCCTGGTGATGTTGACGGCGAGCCCCCCCGTAAGAGGGTTCCTGCTAAGGTGATGTGGTATGCTCCTATAATACCACGGCTGAAACGTCTGTTTAGAAACAAAGAGCATGCTAGGTTGTTGCGATGGCACAAAGAAGACCGTAAGAAAGATGGAAAGTTGAGGCACCCCGCCGATGGATCGCAGTGGAGAAAAATCGAGAGAGACTTTCCAGACTTTGCAGGAGAGGCGAGAAACTTATGGTTTGGTCTAAGTACAGATGGCTTTAATCCTTTTGGGGAGCAGAGCTCCAGTCATAGCACTTGGCCTGTAACTCTATGTATGTACAACCTTCCTCCTTGGTTGTGCATGAAGCGCAAGTTCATTATGATGCCAGTTCTCATCCAAGGCCCGAGGCAACCTGGCAACGACATTGATGTGTATCTAAGGCCATTAGTGGAAGAACTCTTAGAACTGTGGGGCAAACCAGGTGTACGTGTGTGGGATGAGAACGAACAAAAGCCATTTGACCTACGGGCGTTGCTTTTCGTGACCATCAATGATTGGCCAGCTCTTAGTAACATTTCCGGTCATACAAACAAGGGATACAATGCATGCACACACTGTTTAGATAAGACTGACAGTGTTTTTTGGATAAATGTAAAAAGGTTGTATACCTGGGGCATCGTAGATTTCTTCCGATCAAGCATCCCTTAAGGAAAAAAGGAGGGAAGCATTTCAGAGGTGAGGCAGATAACCGAAAGAAGCCTGAGCTCCGTAGTGGTAATGATATATTCGATATGGTCAAGGACCTAGAAGTAATCTTTGGTAAGGCTGCTGGCAGCCAACCAGTTCCGTACGGCCCTGATAAGCGGGCACCCATGTGGAAGAAGAAATCTATATTTTGGGAGCTACCCTATTGGAAAGTTTTAGATGTCCGGTCTTCGATCGACGTGATGCACGTGACAAAGAATCTATGTGTCAATCTGCTATGCTTCCTGGGCGTGTATGGGAAGTCAAAAGATACGCCTGAAGCACGGGAGGACCAGCAACGTATGAAAGACCCAAGCAACAAGCACACAGATACAGGGCGCCATTCCTTAAGCAGCTACGCTCTTACTAAAGCATGCAGACAAGGCGCTGATCACCACTACTGGGACATGCCCATTTTACAGTGTAGAAACATCTACAGAAAAGAGCAAACATCTGTAAACTAGGCAGAGGAGAAGTAGAATCAGGTAGAGAAACATTAGAGCCGATGAGAAGTACAAATAGCATAGGGAGAGAAACAAGGTTTAAAAGATATTGCTAGGTGCTTCCGGCCAAAAGATTATCAAATCAAAGTTTTGAAATTCTCAAATCAAACCATAAGTTCACAAAGCATACGCAAACATGGACCGTTACCAACCTGAGCCGCAAGGAGCAGTAGAGCAGAGCAGAGCAGACTGTAGAGGATGGACAAGCAGCCAGGACTGACATCGACTCTAGAGGATGAACAAGCCACCCTACTTCTACTATGAAAATGAGGCCCTAGCTCCAAAAAGTGTATGGGTGGAAATTTCCAGAAATTTGTATGACACAGAGCCGGAGTTTGTGGATTCTAAGCACTTCTGTGCAGCTGCTCAAGAAATAGGCTACATCCATAATTTCCATAATTTATATTCAAATTATATACAAATGAAAAAATAATTAATAGTTTCAATAGTTAGAATAATTATTTAGTTAAACGAAAAATGGATTTAAATTAGTTTTGCAAATTCTAGCATTTTTCATGTTGGAATTTTTGTCAAATTTGGAAGTATATAAAAGTTGTTAATGTGCAAACTTAACACTTTTCAAATTTTGGCGCTAAAAATTTTTGGGCGCGCAGAGGTGCCACCGAAATTCGAAATTTGTTTTTGGTCCCGGGCCGTGGTACCAACCGGGACCAAAGGGGCTCTAGTCCCGGTTGGTGGCACGGGCCGGGACTAAAGGCCCAAGTGTATAAAAAAGCGCGGCCCTCTCTCCAGGCCGAGCGGACACCCCAGGGGCGGGCACGAGTGGATATGGCTGGGCGAAGCCCTGCCGGCGGCGGGAACGAGTGGACAGATTCGCCGGCGGAACGCCGGCGGGGATGGACTAGGGGCACAGTAGATTAGGGGAACACAACTTATATTAAAATAGGGCCAGGGGCCTTGCTTACATAGGGGCGGCGCGGCCACAGGCGGCCGGCCGGCGGCGCGGCCACAGGCGGGCCGGCCGTTTCTTGGGGGGGTAGCTAGGGGCGTTGTCTATATAGAATAGGGGGGCGGCGGCGACCTAGTCGTCCTCGTCGTCGGAGAGGTGTACATAGGCGGGTGGCTGCCACAGGTGGGCAGGCGGCTGGGCCGGGCTCGCCGGGGGGGGCATCGGGGGCGCGTACGGCGGCGGCGGGGGCAGCACCTCCTGTGGCAGCGGCGGCGGCGGGGGCAGCTCCTCCTCCTGCTCCGGCGACCCCGGCGCCCAAACGCCGCCGGTCCAGGCCCAGGTCATGCCATACTCCAGGCCTGGTGGGAGCGGCTGCGGCTCCGGCATGTCCTCGGACGCCTCCAGCTCGGCGTTCATGGCCTGCCACCAGGGGATGGCAGGCTCGTTAGGGGGTGGCGGCGGCGGTGGCATGGCAGCGGCGTCGGCGGCGGCGGCGGCCACGACACGCTTCCACCGCAGGATCTCGTCGTCGATGAGGGAGCGGCGGGAGCGCTCGCAGGCCTCCTCCAGTTCGGCCCGGAGCTCGGGGTCCTGCTCCCCGGAGAAGTCCTCCGGCTCGTCCACGAGGAGCCATAGCTCCCTCTCCCGGCCGGGCGCTGGCGGGGGGTAGTCGTCCACGTTGGCCTCGAGGGGGGCGGGGATGAAGGAGCGGCGGCGCTGCTCGTGCTCCTGCTCGAGCCAGGCGGCCCAGTAGGGGGAGCCGCGCGCGTACATCCGCTCCCTGCGGACGGGGGCCGGCAGGAGCTCGCGCCGGCGCTCGATCTCCTCGAGCAGCGCCGCGCCGGTCGGGGCCGGCGGCACTGGGATCCGCTGGGGATTCAGGTGCCAGCCGTCCGGGAGGTGCACGTCGTTGTAGAACACCGGAGTGGCATTGTTCCAGTGCCACTCCGCCTCGTCCACCCGGACGTACCGGCGGAACCGCTTGCCCGGGGGCGCGGCGCGGGGCGGCGGGCGTGCAGCCGGTGGTGGCGCGGGGACGCGTGGCACCCCGCCGAGGCGGACACCTCCAGGGCCGTAGCCGAAGGCCTCCGCCGGCGGGGGCGGGATGCGGCCTGCGCCGCTCGACGAGCCTCCGTCGTCGTTCCTTGGGCGCTTGCCGGAGTTCGAGAACCAGCGGGACATGGTGGCGGCTAGGGTTGCTTTGCCAGGGACGCGTCCGGGGTGGGTGGGTTGTACGGGCGGCGGGGGGCCTTTAAAAAGGACCCGGGGTGGGCTGGCATGCCAACCGGCGGCCTGAACGTGGCGGCGGTTGCAGGCGGCCATGAATGCGGGGAGCCGAGGCGTGGCGCGTGGGGAGTGGGGCGTGGGAAGCCGAGGCGGGGCGGGAAGACGAGGCGGGGCGGGAAGACGAGGCGGACAGCGGCCCTTTGACCGTCCTTCGGTCTTAGTTTAATGGACCAGGCGAACCAGCCACCAGGCCGCTGGCCAGTGGCCCCTGTTGACTGGCCATAATAACAGACGCGGGCCAGTGGGCCCTTCGAACCGTTGACTGTCCATAAATAAAAGACGCGGGCCAGTGGGCCTTTTTGACTAAAAAATGTGTCAGTGGGCTTAATTAAAGACGTGGGCCTGGAGCGGTTGGGGAAGGGGAGCCCGGTTGGCGATTGCGAGGCAGGAGAAAAAAAAACGAACAAAAAAAACCTGCCGCGGCAGGGAAAATGGGCGGACTTTATTCTTTTTTTAAGAAGGCATCCATCCCGGTCCCTAAAACGAACCGGGACGAACTCCCTCGCGGTCCCTGGCCCAGAGTCGCCACGTGGGCCAGCCTTACCATCCCGGGTGCTGGCACTACCGGGACCAATGGGGAGGGCCATTTGTCCCGGCTAGCCCATCCCGGTTGCGCAACCGGGACAAATGGCCCTTACGACCCGGGACAAAAGGCCCTGTTTCCACTAGTGGTCGCGAACAGAGGACATCCCACAAGTTTCCGCCGAAGAGAATACCTTCCTTAATGCTCCATTCTGCAAAGAGGAGATTAAGAGGGCAGTCTTTTTGATGGAACATAATAAGGCGCTAGGTCTGGATGGCTTCCCTGCAGAGTTTTACCAACATTTTTGGGATGTCATCAAGGATGACCTACTAGAATTGTTTGGTTGCTTGCATAAGGGTCAACTGGAACTGTTTCGCCTTAATTTTGGGGATATCGTTTTGTTGCCTAAAACTTTGGAGGCAGAAAGGATACAACAATACAGACCTATCTGTCTTCTAAATGTTAGCTTCAAAATCTTTACAAAAGTGGCTACCATCAGGCTGAATGCGGTAGCAGATCATGTGGTGAAACCTACCCAAACTGCTTTCATGCAGGGTAGGAATATCCTAGACGGGGTTGTCGTTTTACACGAAACTGTCCATGAGATGCATACTAAAAAGCTAAATGGGATACTTTTTAAAATAGACTTTGAAAAGGCCTATGATAAAGTTAATTGGTCATTCCTCCAACAAACTCTGAGAATGAAAGGTTTCTCGGAGGAGTGGTGCGCCTTGATCCATAACTTTGTGTCTGGGGGGAGTGTTGCTGTAAAGGTCAATGATGACATAGGCAAATACTTTCAGACTAAAAAGGGATTGAGACAAGGTGATCCTTTATCACCCATATTATTTAATATAGTGGCTGATATGTTAGTGATCATGATTGAACGAGCTAAAGAAAATGGTCTTATTGAAGGATTGGTACCGCATCTTGTCGATGGGGGTTTATCGATACTTCAATATGCAGACGATACGATTCTTTTTATGGAACATGATCTAGAGAAAGCGACAAATCTGAAGTTAATTCTGTCAGCATTTGAGCAGTTATCTGGATAAAAAAATAATTTCCATAAAAGTGAGTTGTTCTGTTTTGGCGATGCCCAAGAAGCAGTTGCTCAATACTCCGAACTTTTTGGATGCGAGCAAGGTCAATTTCCTATACAGTATTTGGGAATTCCGATACATTATAGAAGATTGACCAATGCTGAATGGAAACACGTTGAAGACCGTCTGCAGAAGAGACTAGCAAGTTGGAAAGGAAAATTACTATCCCTAGGTGGAAGATTGGTTCTCATTAATTCAGTGCTGTCGAATATGGTACTGTATATGATATCCTTTTTCCAGTTACCCAAAGGAATCTTGAAGAAGTTAGTTTACTTCAGATCGAGATTCTTTTGGCAAGGGGATAGTGAAAACAAAAAAATATCTATTGGCAAGATGGGACGTGGTGTGCCGACCCAAAAATCAGGGAGGGCTGGGGATTCATGACCTCCAGGTTAAAAACTCAGCCCTCCTAGGTAAATGGCTTTTTAAGCTACTTACGGATAATGGTGTTTGGCAGACACTCCTCAAGAGAAAATACATCGGCACAAAAGCGTTATCACAGGTTATTTGGAAACCAGGTGATTCTCATTTTTGGGCTGGACTAATGGCGACTAAGAATCTTTTCTTTCGCTATGGTGTATTTAGCATTAAAGATGGATCTCAGATACGGTTTTGGGAGGATAAATGGCTAGGTAACGCCACCCTCCGAGAACAGTATCCAGCTTTATACAATATTGTTCGTCATAAAGGAGATACGTTAGCCACGGTGATGCAAACGTTTCCTCCAAACGTGACATTCAGGAGAGATGTCATTGGACCAAGACTTCTGTCTTGGAATGCTTTGGTAGATAGGTTGGCTTTGATCCAACTATCACCAGGCACTGATGAGTTTCGCTGGAGTTTGACTAAGAATGGAAAATTCTCAGTCAATTCCATGTATAATGCATTGGTTCATTCTGATGTGCAGGTTGATAATGATAAGAAAATATGGCAGATGAAGATACCACTGAAAATGAAAAATTTTGCATGGTATCTTCGTAAGGGTGTCATTTTAACTAAAGATAATCTTATCAAGCGCAATTGGCATGGGAGTACAAAGTGTGTTTCGTGCTCTAATGATGAGACTATAAGACACTTATTCTTCGAGTGTGAATTTGCGCGTTCTATATGGTCAGCTATCCAAATGGCTTCGAACCTATATCCGCCAACATCCGTTGCAAATATTTTTGGCAATTGGTTGAATGGCATAGATAAGAGGTTTAAAACTATTTTTAGGGTAGGAGCGCTAGCGGTTATATGGTCGCTCTGGCTATGTAGGAATGATAAGATTTTCGATGATAAAAATTTCTCTCGTTTGCAGGTTCTATTCCGATGCACAGGTATTCTCCGTTCGTGGTGCACATTACAGCGGGCGGAGTTTCGAGGCCTTTTTATGGAGGCATGTGTACGACTGGAAAGGGTGGCGAGGGATATTTTTATCCCACATGGGTGGCGGCATGGTCTACGGATTGCTGCGCCATAGGCGACATTATTGATTCATCTCGGATTGTAATCGTTTTGTTGCTACCTTTTATTTTCTTTTTTCGGCCGTGTGCATCTTGTTATGCAGAAGCCGGGTGTAATACTTAAACCTTTTAAGTAATAAAGCCCATTATCAAAAAAAAATTGTTCTGCTGCTTGAGGGAAAAAAAATCTTTATGTGGTTTGTTTATCGGAATGAGATTCTTACCAAGGATGACTTGGTTAAAAAACGATGGGTTGGTTGCACAAAGTGTGTGTTCTGTGGAGCGGATGAGACGGTTGAACATCTGTTTGTTAATTGTAATTTTGCTAAGAGAATTTGGAGATTAGTCCATTTTACTTTTAGTATAACTCCACCATTGGATATTAATAATTTGTTTGGACCTTGGCTTAATGGTATAGACAAATCTACGAAAGCTAGTATACGCATTGGTGTATGTGCTTTTATTTGGGCAATTTGGAATTGTCGCAATGATATTATTTTTAATAATTTGGTGGTCGATAATTTTTTGCAGGTGGTTCACCGGGCTACATTCTGGATCCAGCTGTGGGCTCTTCTCCTACCCGACGATCAGCGTGGACGTTTGGTTGCAGGATGTACACGGCTCCTGGCGGTCGTGCGGGCTATTTTCAGCCAGGATGGATGGTTGCATGATAGGAGGATTCGATGGAATCCTGATTAGTCATGATCTTGTCTTTAGGGGCTTGTCTTTGTGGCTCCGTTTGGGATTGTTGAACTCTTTTTCTTTCGCTATTTGTAAGGACCGATACTATGATGCTTAATAAATAGCCGTGTGCATCTCTCCGATGCAGAGGCTGGGTTTCCATTTCAAAAAAAAAAAATAGAAGAGACAACGTGCTTTGGAATTGACCTGTTCCTATCTGTTTCATTGTGCGATTCTGCGATGGAATAGATTGGGAGGATTGCTCAACGCAACTAAAGGCATGGCATCCATATATATATATATATATATATATATATATATATATATATATATATATATACACCTCATGAGGTTAGGGTTACATATGTACAATACCATATACGGTACGTGACAGAATACAAGTACAACTAACTTGTCTAATACCCTCCCTCAATCTGAGCTAAATCAACAAGGCGAAGATTGCGACAACAGGACTGAAACATTGGCAAAGGCAAGGGTTTAGTGAAGATATCAGCAAGTTGGTTTTTGGAAGAAACGAACTTAATCTGAAGAAGTTTCTGAGCAACTCTTTCACGAACAAAGTGATAATCTACTTCAATGTGCTTCGCGCGAGCATGGAAGACTGGATTGGAGGAGAGATATGTTGCGCCAATGTTGTCACACCACAGAATTGGTGGACTATCCTGTCGAATATGCAGTTCTTGTAGCAAAGACTGCAACCATATGATCTCAGCGGTGGCATTAGCTAGTGCCTTGTACTCTGATTCACTACTGGAACGAGAGACGGTGGCCTGTTTACGAGCACTCCATGCAATTAGATTCGGTCCATAAAATATGGCATAACCCCCTGTTGATCGACGATCATCTAGATTCCCGGCCCAATCGGCATCAGAGAAGGCCGAGAGCACTATGGAAGAGGAGGCTCGAATATCCAAGCCATGCGACAGGGTATGCTGTATGTAGCGCAGAATGCGCTTGACGGCCGACCAATGAGAACTCCGAGGTGCATGAAGAAACTGGCATACCCTGTTAACAGCAAAGGACAAGTCTGGGCGAGTAATAGTCAGATACTGGAGACCCCCCACAATGCTGCGATACTCCGTGGCAGAGGAAGTATCAAGTGGATCACCATCAAGAGCGAAGAGACTATCCGTGGCAGACATTGGTGTAACAGATGGCTTGCACTTTGTCATGCCAGCACGCCGAAGAAGATCACCTGCATACTTCCGCTGAGTGAGATGCAGACCTCGAGAATAACGGTTAACCTCAACACCAAGAAAATGGTGCAGCCGACCCAAGTCCTTGACAGCAAAGTGAGTGCAAAGACCATGAACCAAGCGATCAGTAGCTGCTGCAGAGGAACTAACAACAATAATGTCATCGACATAGACAAGCAGATAGATGGTAACCTCAGGTGTATGCAAGAGGAATAATGAAGTATCAGTCGTGGATGGAATAAAACCATGTGTTCGCAGAACTGCACCCAACCGAGCATGCCAAGCACGAGGCGCCTGTTTAAGACCATAGAGAGCCTTCACAAGACGACAGAGATGTCGAGGGCGATCAGGATCCTCGAAGCCAGGAGGCTGACGCATATAAACCTCTTCATCCAAAACACCATGCAAGAATGCATTCTGAACATCCAATTGCCGAAGATCCCAACCACGAGAAAAAGCTAGAGAGGGAAGTAACCGAATTGTAGTCGGTTTGACCACAAGGCTAAAAGTATCATCATAGTCTAAGCCATATCGCTGTTTAAAGCCTTTAGCAACCAGGCGAGCTTTGTACCTCTCAGTAGAGCCATCTGAACGCTTCTTGATCTTAAATACCCATTTGGAGTCAATAATGTTAACTCCACTCATTGGTGAGACAAGTGTCCAGGTTCCATTCTGAATGAGAGCAGCAAACTCCTTTTCCATAGCCTCGCGCCAGTGAGGAATAGCAAGAGCAACACGAAAGTGAGTCGGTTCTGACGAGGGATCAGTAAGACCATGCTGAATACTGGTGGTCATCCATGCCACGGTGCCATCTTTGCGCTGTAAAGGCTTGCTATGACCAGTTTTGCAACGAGTCATATGAATAGGCGGTGCAGGAGCAGAACGAGCAGCCGTCGACGGGGCAGCTGCAACTGGCGAGGGCGATGGAGATACGGGAGTATGGGCCGGCGATAGAGGCACGGTAGTATGGGCCGGCGATGGAGGCCCGATGGAGCATAGGTGGGCTGGCGGTGAAGAACCAGCGCACGCAGGCGAGCCAGAAGGCGAGGGCGCCGCGCACACAGGGGAGCTCGGCCCAGTGGAGGTCGAGGGCGATGCTGGAGGCCCAGCATGCATGGCCTGCTCTGCATGGACGTCGTGATCGACGTCGGACGGCCGATGTTCAGGCATAGGAGCAGGCGGATCATCCAGAAGCTCCAACCGCGCACCACGAACGTTTCCTGCACCATGATTAGGCAATAACAAGGGAGAATATGCAGTATCATTAAATTGGTCAATAGGCATAGAGGTGGGTATGTTTTCGGATGAAGGAACCGACTGTGGCAATTTCGAGAAGGGAAATAAGCTCTCATCAAAGAGAACATCACGCGAGATATAAACTCGATTAGACGGGACATGGAGACACTTATATCCTTTGTGGAGTGAACTGTAACCCAAGAACACACACTTTTTGGATCTAAACTCGAGCTTTCGTGAGTTATATGGACGAAGGTGTGGCCAACATGCGCAGCCAAAAACCTTAAGGAATGTGTAGTCTGGGGTTTCACGAAGGAGACACTCGAGTGGTGATTTCATATCAAGAACTCGTGTAGGAAGCCTATTAATAAGAAAACAGGCCCTAGAAAAAGCATCATTCCAAAATCGAA
Organism: Alopecurus myosuroides; assembly: GCA_028641055.1. Classification (NCBI taxonomy): domain Eukaryota; kingdom Viridiplantae; phylum Streptophyta; class Magnoliopsida; order Poales; family Poaceae; genus Alopecurus; species Alopecurus myosuroides. Next base: position 102,294,731 of record CM054063.1, on the reverse strand, counting down.
ACAGTACCGAGGCATGAGCAAGGAGAGCCAATCCGGTCTCAACAACATGACGATGTTCGCGTTCTACGGTACCATTTTGTTTATGTGTATGTGGACAAGCAACACGATGAGTAATACCAAGTTTTTCAAAGAAAGAACTAAGATTACGATATTCACCTCCCCAATCTGATTGAACATGAATAATTTTGCAATTCAGAAGGCGCTCAACATGTGCTTGAAAGAGTAAAAACACATTAAAGACATCAAATTTGCGCTTAATCAAATAAAGCCAAGTAAACCGACTAAATTGATCAACAAAACTGACATAGTAATTGTGGCCACTCACGGAGGTTTGGGAAGGGCCCCATACATCTGAATGAATAAGCTCTAGTGGAGTGTTTATTACACGAGTAGAACTAGAAAACGGCTGTTGGTGACTTTTGCCTTGACAACAAGCATCACACACTGCATTATTGGATGGACTGGAAATAACTGGAAGCTCATAGCGACTAAGGACACGTTGGACCACCGGGAGGGCCGGATGGCCAAGACGACAATGCCATTGAGCAGGAGACACACGGACACCAGCAAAAACTTGACGAATGACAGGAGCATCAATGGAGTATAAACCACCATGGCACCGACCTCTAAGAATGACCGCCCTCGTGGTGAGATCCTTCACAAAAAGATCACCGGGGTGAAACTCAACAAAAACATGATTATCTTTAGTAAATTTATGAACAGATAACAGATTGCCAGTAACTTCTGGAACGTGAAGGACATCCTTGAGACAAAGGGATCTAGAGGTATGTGTAGGAATGTTGGATTGACCAATATTAACAATGCGCATACCTGACCCGTTTGCCGTGTGGACTTTGTCGTTGCCGTGGTAGGGTTCATTGTGATGGAGACGCTCCATCTCGCTGGTCAGGTGGTCGGTGGCACCCGTGTCCATGTACCACGCCGGGTCAACTGGATAGGATGGTGTGTTGCCCTGTCTGGCCATGGCCACCTGGCGCTCGGTGTTCTTGCCGTCATTGCCGACGCCGAGAAAATTGCGGTCAAACCGCTTGTAGCAGCGTGAGGAGATGTGGCCGACGATGCCGCAGAGCTGGCACACTGGTCTGTTGTTGTTGTTGCGACCAGTGGAGCCAGAGGACGGGGGGGCGGTAATTGTTGGAGTTGTTTCCGCCCCCAGAGCGCGTCTGCTGCTGCTGCTGCTGCTGCGAACGGCCACCAGAGGAAGCACCAGACCCACCAGATGAATAGCCACCAGATGAGTTGGGGCGATAGGTCTGCCGCTGCAGCGACCGACCACCCCCGCGTGCGCCATAGTTAGCCGAGTGCTCGGTGTAGACATCCACAGAGCGGCGAGACTCCACGCGGTGCTCGGTGGTGAGGAGTCTTGCGTAGAGGTCACGGATCGGCATTGGGGTGTCACGCGCACCGACAACCTCGACGAGGGAGTCGTACTCGCTGTCCAAACCATTGAGAAGGTAGGAGGAGAACTCGGCATCGCGGAGCGGCTGTCCGGTCGATGTCAGCGTATCGGCAAGGTTCTTCACCTTGTGAAAGAAGGCATCGGCATACATGTCCTTCTTCTTCACATCTGAAAGCTGAGAGCGAATCTGATGAGCACGAGCGGAGGACTGGGATGCGAAGCTACCTTGGATCGTAGTCCATGCATCCATGGCGGTCTCGGCGAAGAGCACCATCCCGGCCACTCCTGGAGTCAGCGATGATTGGATCGCCGAAAGTATAGCCTGATCCTGTTGAACCCATGCAGTGTGCGCCGGGTTCGGAGATGTGATGGGCTCGTTGTCTGCCGCAGTGGTCGTGATGGTGGCGGCGGGGCACTTGAAGGTGCCATCGACATAGCCCATCAAGCTGTTGCTACGGAGAAGCGGAACGACTTGGGCGCGCCAGAACAGATAATTCTCCGATGAGAGCTTCACCGTGATGAAGTTGCCGAAGTTGAACGGAGAGGATGACGCCATGACGCCAGCGCTCATGGAGGGAGCTCCGCTGATGGTGAGCGTGCCCTGAGATCCGAGTGCTGGTGAAGATGCAGAGATGGTCATGGCTGAGGATGCGGAAGTGGTGATGGCTAAGGAGGAGTTCATAGCGGCGGCGGAGGCTAGCAGATTGGATCGTAAGAGGAAACGTGGGTTTTAGGTTAGCTCTGATACCATGTGCGATTCTGTGATGGAATAGATTGGGAGGATTGCTCAACACAACTAAAGGCGTGGCATCCATATATATATACCTCATGAGGTTAGGGTTACAAATGTACAATACCGTATACGGTACGTGACAGAATACAAGTACAACTAACTTGTCTAATATTCATGTTTTCTTCTCAGAATTTGCTCACGTGGACAAGCAGCAGTCTGTTTATAGGCTGTTATCAAACTCCAGAAGTAGCAGATGATCCACAATAATAATAAAAGAAGATAATGTAAGTAGTTCAATTGCTAGGGAGCCAAATAGATAAAAAGTACTCCCTCCGTCCCAAATTAATTATGATACATACATTTTTGTCCAACTTTGAGACTTGCTTCAACTAGAACCTCATAGTGTGGCAACTACTCAAAACTGTATGTTCTTTCTAATGCAATTAAGTTCACTAATTAGACTTGAGTGGCGTGGGACTAGAACTCAGAAACTGAAGCACCAACACATGTTTTGACCACTAAATGGTATAAAGATGTCAAGCCCAGAGGGTTATTCATAAAGGAGAAAGATCTGAAGTGAGGTTGGCTTATGCGTTAACTGAATTATTCAATGTTCAGACTAGAGACTGAAGTGAACGACATGTAAAATGCATTCCTGGCATTTGGAGCTCACCAAAAACATGGGTAAGGGGTGCCTTGAATCCATCGAGATGGTAGCGTGGGGACTACTGCGAACCAAAATTCTTTGCAGTCGTGCCGCTCGCTGGCCAGGGCGCCGTTGGCTGGTATTGCTGAAGACAACTGCGGCTTAACCAGGGCTGAGCTTATGGAGGTCATCAACCGGAGTCAGATCTTGACCTGAAAGCAGCAAGGACGGTTGCTAGGTCGCGCTGTGGCCGACAGTGAAGGTGGTTCTGCAGGGTCTTGGCGGAGTCTCCTCGGTGTCCGGAATGCCAGTCTTCTTGGACTAAGAGTGGGAATCACATTTCATTACGTAGAAAAACGGAGTTCACGTTTAGTATCGCAACCGTCCCCTCCCGTGTCGCTCCCGCGGGCGACCGGGGGGGAACCCTAGCGCCGCCGGGCTCGGCCCCCTCCTCTCCCTCCCCTCTCCTCGCCGCCGCCATGGTGCGCCGACGGGCGAAGCCCGGTCTGCGTCGGCGGCAGCGGGGCCTCCTCTCCCCTAGCTCGACGGTGGCGGCGCGGGCCGAAAGGCGTCGGGCGAAGGCAGCGCGCTGGCGTGAGGCGGCACGGCGTGGTGGCGGGTGCAGGCGGACGGCGCTGGCCTGCCGTGTGGGGGATGCGCAGTGGAGGTGCCAAGCTGCTGCGTGGAGTGCGTCCTCGTCCCGGTGGTTGCCCATGGCGGCCGGGCCCGATCTAGGTCCGTGCGGGTCTATGCGGGCCACAGTTCGACGACGCGGTGGCGGCGCGTGGATCTTCTCCGGTGTGCTGCTACGTGGATACAACAGCCTTGTTGGTCGCCGACATGTGGGGCCTATGGTGGTGGCGGCGGACTGGATCCTCACCGTCCAGATCCCGTTTTTGGTGTTGGTGAGACGGTGGTCAGCTCTTCCTCCTCCCCGAACGGCAGCTGGCTCTCCTCTCTCTGCGGTGAGGCCAAAGGCGGCTCCTTGTTGTGCGTATCCGATGGATGTTGGGGTTGACGGCAGGGTGTAACATCCCAAGTATGAAAACACCCCTAGCATGTTTGTTTTTTTTTGTTTAATTATTGTTTTGCATCATGGCATCTTAATCATTGCATTTGTTTTCCTTTTGTTTGCATCTGTTTTTCTTTGTTTTCACAATTGAAATTCAAACATTAATCAAATGCTTTGTTTCATACTTGTTATGTTACCAATTCCCAAATAAAAAGTTCAATTAAAACATCCAATTTGTTCCCATGAAAAATAAAAGGCTCACTATTAATTTGTTCTTAATAATTCACTTAATTCAAATGTAATTCAATTTCAATTTCAAACAGCACCCAATTTCAAATAATGAAAATTACCAAAACAATTATAATCATTTGGTTCCAATTAAAACTATATGATCACCACATTTAATTCTTGTTTTCACTAAGTCACTTAATCATCAAATCCATTCAACTTTGAATCAAATTACAAACAACATTTTTATTTTGAACTTTTTGTAAAACAAACACTTGCAACTTGTTGCTATTACATAAATAAGTAACATAAATTTTTCCCTAAATTTTTCTACCCCAAAAACCTATCTAATTCTTCCTATTTCTAAATCAGCAAAAAAAAGTAGCAAAACAATTAATAAAAAGAAAAAAAACGCAGGAGAGGGGGAGAGGCAGGCCCAGCCCAAGTCGCTGCAGCCCGGTACCGGTCTCCCCCTACCTCCGTACGATGCTGTCGTCACCATGGACAGCGACCTGCTGCCCACTGCTCCACCCCATCCCCCCCTCCTATAACTACCTCCTAGACCCCTAGAAAACCCTAACCCTAGCCGCATCCGCTCCTCCCTCCTGTCTCCCACCTCTCCGCCGCCATCGAGGAGGGCGCCGCCCCTTCTCTGCTGCCTCCGGCCGCCGGCCGCCGGAGCTCGCCGCCGACGTCTCCGCCACCCCCCGGCCGTGCCGCGGCCACCCCTGCGAAGAGGTTAACTCCCCCTTTCCATTCCCACACTTCCCCTCTCGTTTCCCTGCATGATTGTGCATCAATTCCTTCCGGCCATGGTCGAGTTTGCTGCTCCGTTTCATTGACAGGAAGAACATCTGTACGTGCGCTTGTTGCAGTTTCAGTTAACAGCGATTTGATATGCTCAAAAGCCAATCGATTCCCTAGGTTTTCAAACCAGCGCAGCAGCCCAACTGGCTGCGTCCGCGCGCAGCGAGACAGCAGCTCGCGGGATCAAATCCCCAGCCCCCCACTTTTCCGTTTCCTTTTTTCCGAATTAATTCAGTGCAGGTTCTGAACCATAACCCCACCAGCTAGCTGTCCCCTTTCAACACCACAGCAGCAGCCTAGTTGGTTGCTGTTCCTTGGCGCAGGAAGGAGGGCAGGGGTTCGAATCCCCCCCCTGCAATCAAAAACCAATCTTTTTCTTTTTTATTTTCCTAGATCTAGATCTATCCCAAATTGCTCACAGGTCCCTGCTAGTTTACCTAGGTCCCTGTTATAATTCTTTCCAAGTCCCTGTATCTTTTCTAGGTCCATAAATATTTCTATAAACCATAAACATGCTTAAACTTGGTAAATCAATAACTTTTGTTTGGAAACTCCAATTGCAAAACTTTAAACATGTAAATCACTCCATTTTAAATTCTCTACCCAAATATAAATTTGTTTACTGTTTTGAATATTTTAAATTGGTGAAATATTTGAATTCTTGTTTAATTCACTTAATTTTGCAAAATTCATAACTTGGGCATAAAATTCCAAACTCAACAAATAAAATATGTTTTCCATCCCATTTTCCATGTACTTTGCAAATATAAACTTTGTTTCATGTTTTGAATAATTAAAATTGCTTAAATAATTTAAACCTTGTTTAAATCATTTAAAATTGCTAAATTCATAACTTGCTCAAATTAAATTATTTTTGAACATATAAAATATGTTTTCAAACCAGAAAAGTATAACCTTTTCAAATATGAATTTGGTTTAATGTTTTGAACAAATAAAAAATTCAAATAAGTTCATACTTGAATTTAATTCATTTAAATCTTGTTTGACTTGTTTAATTCATAAATAATTCATCTTAATTCCTTTTTCAATAATTGAAACATGTAATCCACCTAAAATTGTGTGTACTTTCCCAATATGAACTTTGTTATCTATTTTGAACAATTAAAATTGATGAAAACAACAAATGCTAGTGTAACACCTTTAAGGAACCAAAATTCCTTAACTTAATAACTAAAATTCCAAAATTGGTAAACCTTATTTCCAATTGGTTCTATTGTTGTTATTTTGCTATTTTCCTCATCCATGCATCATACTAAACCACTTTCACCTGTTGGTTAGTTGTAAAACAATTGTTTCAACCATAATTCATGGGCTTTCCATATGCAATCCAAATTGCATATGGGTCCATTTAATCATGTTGCTATCTTGTCAACTAGTTTATTTTATGCATCAATTAAATGGTCATGCATCATCCCATGTTTGTGCACTATGCCATGTTATTGATTGTTTGTCTCTCTGCGTTGTTTGTTTGCTTCTTCTCGGATAAACGACGACGTTGAGACCGACGATACTTACGACACCCTTTCTAAGGATCTAGCTCAGTACCAGGCTGCTGAGTTTGCAGGCAAGTATTCACTCACATGAACCACTGTGTTCCTTTCAACATTGGTTACCGATACTTCCCGTTGTCTATTTCTGCTAGCCCTATGAATCGTTGCTTCTGTTCGATCCTATCACATGTTATCCTTTAACCCTGATATTGCCTCACCTCCACTCCCATAACCCCGTTGTTTGAGCCCGTGTCTTACTAGCATGCTTAGTGTCGGATATATACTGAATAGGGGTATAGAAGATGGTAGACAAAGAGCCGGACTACCAGGGTGGCCTACATGGTAATGGGCTTAGGTCCATTGGGCGGCCCAGTAGTCCGACGCGCAGAAGCCGGATTCTAGAAGAACCCGAATCACGGCCCACGTGATCTGGCTTGGAGGAGAAGACGGATTCCTTACTTTCCAAGTTACAAGTTAAACGTAGTCTTCTAGGTTTCCTACTCTGTAAGCCCTAATCCAGCTATTATATAAAGCCGGACGGGAGATAGATTACATAAGTTCCAAGGTTCTAAGTTAAGTTAGACACAAGCTAAAGCTCTACGCAACTCGCCGGGAAGTTCATCCTCGTCGAGTAGCTAGATCTATTCTCTCACATTGTAACCCTGTTATACGGGCTTTAGTCCCAATCAGTGAGAAGTGCAGGAGTAGGTACGCCGTACTGTCGCGACGTACCGAACCTGGGTAAAATCCCGTGTTCTGTGTTACTACGCTATCCCGTTACCCCACGTCTCTACCGTAGTCTCATGGCACCCCAGTCTATGAAAACTACTACGATGTCTTGACAGTTGGCGCCCACCGTGGGGCAAACGACGTCAGGCGTGAAATTCCGATCTGGGATACTCGGCGGAATTGGAAGATCGATCACTGTCGGAAGCCTGGAATTCGACGACGACGTCGGGCGCTTCCTCGACAACGGATCCTACATACCGGCGCAAAACCACCTGGTAAGTGCCTGCGTTTTACCGATTGGATCTGCTAACATCTTTATCGGATTAACTGCGGAAGCAATGAGGTTTTGCGGTGGAAGCAAATTTATCCCACCCGCCCTATACCCAGTCGAAGACGACTATGATGCCGGATTTTGCTCAGATCGCCGACAAAACAGTGATACGCACTTTATCGGCATGGTGCAATCCGAGATCGTTGAAAACACGGATGACGGAAATCCCGTGCAAGAGGCAGACAACAATACACCCGTCACAGAGACGGAAGAACCAACACCCGTCACAGAGACGGAAGATCCGACATCCGTCAACCAGACGATGAACTCGGAAACAGAGTCCGTGCTTGCCGCCATAGAGGCGAGATTGGAGTCGGAAACCGGATCGGATAACTTCGACTCCGAAGACGAAGACGATGATGCCTTCGTAAGAAAAGTTAAGTCCTTTCAAGAGGGATTCCATGAAGTGCTAATGGCAAAACCAGCTGATACAACGGGTGCCGACAGCCAGGAAAGCCCTAAAACCCCTCCGCCAGTGGAAGAGAGGGAAGACGGAGAAACTTCTCCGATATTCCCTAATGTCAAGGAGATGACAGAGGATGAACCTGTCAAAAAACCTCCGTCTTCCAAGAAAAAGCACCGTGCTTCTAAAAAACTCCAGTACAAACTCCGGAAGAAAAAGTCAGCTGATCTCGCTGATGAAAACCTGGAAGTCGGAGATATTAGTGGCACAAAGCCTGCGGAAAAGAAATCTAAGGAAATCACTGCTCCGCCAATGACAGAACTGGAAGAGCAAGAACTATTACAAACTCCAGTGGGACCCAATGAACCCCCTGAGATGCTGGAAGCCAGGAGACAAGCTTTCCAACGGCAACAGCAACATCTGCTTAGATCTCGGCAACATCTCCAACAAACCCATAATGACATCAAAATCATGAAGGAAGAAATAGAGGAGTACGAGAGAAAGCATAGATCTGCCTTAAAACCTACTAGGTTACCCGGAATTGCAAAACCGGAAGAACTGCCGCCGAAAGAAAGGTTCTATAACCCATCTTGGCAAAAGCAGTTAAACGGCAAAGATGCCAAGGGCGAACCAATATACAAAACCGCAGCTGAAAACGCGGAAGCAGCGTTTGCCATCCTGAACAATGATCTGTACTCCAACGGGGAAAAACTCCAAGGGGTGTATGCTTTCCTAGGAAAAGCATTACAGCAGCAACAGCGAGGACAAGAGCGATCAGGGAGGCTGCATGATAATTCCGCCCTCTGCAAAACTGTTACTTGCGCTGCTGGAGCACCTGGACCGGAAGAACCCGGAGATTCGGATAAAAAAGAGGATCCGAGAAAAGACAAGAAAAACCCCGACAACCGGGACGCAGCGTCTAGAACCGGACTTCATCTCCCGAAAGATGGATATAAACCACACGATCGGGAAGACAAACACCGGAATGACGGCAAAATAATGCCACCTCCGAGAAACCCAGCTGAAAAAGCTGGAAGATACGATACACCTCACAGACGTGAAAGATCTCGGACACCGCCTAAAGATAAGGAAAGGTACAGGAGCAGGACTCCACCTAATCCCAGAGGGCGTGACAACGGAAGAGATAGAGATAACCTCGGAAAAACGCGTCCGCGCAACAATGGAAAAGAAAGGAGCAGATCCCCTTCTGTCCATTCAGCCGGGAGATATTCTGCACATATTGATAGAGCAGAAAAGGATGATCTATACTTTGGTCCTAAGTGTTTTACTGACAGGATCCGAAGGATAACCCTGCATTCTGGCTTCGCCAAAGTTGGTCCAACCTACCAAAAGTATACCGGCAGTACAAACCCGGATACCTGGCTTTCAGATTATTACACAGCCGTCCAAATCAACAACGGGACAGACCTGGAAGCTGTCAAGTTTCTTCCCCTAATGTTGCTAGACGGAGCCAGAGATTGGATCAATGGTTTACCATCAAGAACTGTCGACAGTTGGGATGATATGGCGAGAGTATTTACTCAGCATTTTCGGGGAACATACAAACGCCCAAATAGCATCAACCAGCTGAACCGTTGCACCCAATTTGAAGACGAACCATACGTGGATTTCATCTCCAGATGGACTGCAATGAAGAATAGTTGCTCTGGAGTAACTGACGTACAAGCAATGCATGCTTTCGTCAATGGCCTAAAACCCGGACTTGTACCGTTCATGGTTGGTTCTAAAAAGCACAAAGATCTCGGATCTATGCTTACAACCGCTAATGAGCATGCTGCAGCCGAAGACGATATCAGAGCAAGAGGAGGCAATATTGAGTCACTGATACTGGCCAAGAAAACACCTCGTTCTGATAAAAAAGGAACTCCGGAGTCAACAACAAAGCCCAAGGAGGTTAACATAGCCTTTGGAGGAGAAAAGGTGAACAAGTGGAAAGGCCGCAGTCCGGATCCAATCAATTACACTCCCGAAGAATGGGAGAGAATTAAGTCGGAACCCTGCGTCCACCACTCTCAGTTTGGGAAACCAACCCACACAAACGCGCAATGCCGGCTAAACAAGCATATGAAAGGCAATGCAGGATCCGGAAATAAAGGGAAGGGTTCCAAGAGGAAACCTGCCAAACAAAAGCCAGAAGCTGAAAAAGAAGACAGTGAATCGGACACTGATGACAAAATCCAGGAACAACAGCGAAAAGGTGAACCCAAATTTCCGAGAGTTGACGGAGAAGCAATGTTAACTTTCCTAGCAACCCCGTCAGCAAAGGTGGCCAAAAGGACACTTCGAGAAATAAACGCGGTTGTTCCTGCAACCCCAAAATTCTTGAAGTACTCCAACACACCGATAATCTGGGATCAGTCAGATCATCCCGGAAATATCCCTGAACCCGGCACACAAGCTCTTGTTGTAAGCCCTATTGTTCAAAACACTAGGCTAAGAAGAGTGCTGATGGACGGAGGATCCAGCATCAATATAATGTACCTGGATACACTGAAGCATTTGAAGATATCCGAGTCCCAGCTCAACTACAGCAATATACGCTTCCATGGCATTGTTCCTGGCAGGCAAGCACGATCCCTAGGAGAAATTTCCCTAGATGTCACCTTCGGAGATAAAGATCACTTCCGGCAGGAAAAAGTATCCTTCGAAGTTGTGCCGTTCGAGAGCGTGTATCACGCAATACTCGGACGTCCGGCTTTCGCCAAGTTTATGGCAAGATCTTGCTATATCTACAACAAGCTGAAGATGCCAGGACCCAAAGGAGGAGTAATCACCATTGCCGGTGATTTCAAGCTGGCAAACGAGTTGGAGAAGCAAAACGCCCTTTGCGCTCAAAGAGTTATAGCTCAGGAAGAACTGAAGGAGTTAGCCAAGGAGGTATCGCCGAAAGAAATGCCGGCAGGAAAAGAAACTCGGAAGCCAACAGATAGCTTCAAGGCGTCCGAGAATACAAGGCAGGTAATCCTAGATCCCAAAGATCCGACAAAATTTGTCGTTGTAGGGACTGGGATGACCGACAAATAGGAAGGCGAGCTCATCAAGTTCCTCCGTGAGAACTGGGATATTTTCGCCTGGTGTCCAGCTGACATGCCAGGCGTACCCAGGGAACTTGCTGAGCACCAACTCAAGGTTATTCCCGGATCAAAACCCGTCAAACAAGGTCTCCGTCGATTTGACGGAAGAAGACGGAAGGCTATTGGCAAGGAAATTATCCGGCTTTTAGCAGCGGATTTCATCAAGGAAGTAATCCATACTGACTGGTCCGCAAATCCGGTATTAGTACCGAAGAAAGACACAACTGCCCTCAGAATGTGTATAGATTACACAGGATTGAACAAGTTATGTCCGAAAGATAGGTTCGCACTGCCGCGAATCGATCAAATAATAGATGCCACTGCAGGCTCCGAGCTTTTATGCTTTTTGGATGCAGACTCCGGGTACCACCAAATACGCATGAAAAAGGAAGATCAAATCAAGACTTCTTTTATAACCCCGTACGGGACGTATTACTATATAACCATGCCTTTTGGCCTGAAGAACGCAGGTGCAACCTACCAGCGTTGCATGCAACGTTGTTTGCATAGTCAGATTGGAAAAAATGTCCATGTTTACGTGGACGATATTGCTGTCGTAACCAAGGAAAAAGATACACTCCTTGAGGATTTGCGAGAAACCTTCGAAAACTTGCGCACTTACAAGATGAAGTTGAATCCATCTAAGTGCGTATTCGGGGTTCCCTCAGGAAAACTTCTGGGTTTCATCGTTTCTCACAGAGGAATAGAAGTTAACTCGGAAAAGATCAAGGCAATCTTGAATATCTCAAAGCCTACATGTGTAAAAGATGTCCAAAGATTGACGGGTTCCGCTGCAGCCGTCAGCAGATTTATTAGTCGGCTGGGGGATAAAGCCTTACCACTCTACAAACTGTTAAAGAAATCCGACAAGTTCGAATGGACAGAAGAGGCCGATGCAGCGTTGGCCCAGTTAAAGGAAACCTTGATGAACGCTCCCATCTTGGCATCTCCCAAAGACGAAGAACCCATGTTACTATACCTTACGGCTACTAATCGGGTTATTAGCGCGGTAATCGTTGTGGAACGGACAAAAGAAGAGCAAAGCATACCAGATCAACATCCGGTATACTACATAAGCGAAGTTTTCTCCGAATCCAAACAAAGATACCCGCACTATCAGAAACTGGCATATGGCGTATTTTTTGCATCCAGAAAGCTGCGCCATTACTTCCAAGGACATTCTATAACAGTGGTATGTAAAGCACCACTAGGAGATATTATAAACAATGCGGAGGCAACCGGCCGAGTAGCTAAATGGGGCATCGAGCTGGCAGCTTTCGACATTAAGTACCAGCCAAGGACGGCAATAAAATCCCAGGTTTTGGCAGATTTCGTCGCCGACTGGACAGAAGCAATGGAAAATACACCGATGCCAGAATCCGAGTACTGGATCATGCACTTTGACGGATCCAAGATGAAGGAAGGAGCTGGAGCCGGCGTAGTTCTAAAATCTCCCAAGGGAGACACAATGGAGTATGTATTGCAAATACACTTCAACGCCAGTAATAATGTGGCAGAATATGAAGCTTTGCTTCATGGCTTGCATATTGCAAAAGAAATAGGGGTAAAACGCATCTTGTGCTATGGAGACTCGGATTTGGTACAGCATCAGCTCAACCAAACCTGGGACGCGAAAAGCCCTATAATAGCCGAATATCGGAGAACGGTGGATGAGTTTGCCATCTGCTTCTTCGGGTTCGAAGTCCTTCACATAAAAAGGGAGGAAAATTGGAACGCGGATGCGTTAGCCCGCATGGGATCAGAGAGAGTAAAAACTTTACCACCAGGGGTATTCGTCCAGCATTTGCATGAACCGTCCATAAAAGGTGGAGACGTTGATTACCCTCTAGCATCTGAAACAATTGAAGTCATGCTCGTTAAACCGGATTGGACAATCCCGTACTTAAACTTCTTAGTCAATCAGAAGTACCCGGAAGGAGCAGACGAGGTCTTGCAAAGGCAAATACAGCGTCGATGCAAAGGATACGTGGTGATCAACGATCACTTGTATAAGCGCAGTACTTCCGGAATTTTTCAACGGTGTATTTCACCAGAAGAAGGAAGAGAAATACTGGAAGAAATCCATGCCGGCGATTGCGGACATCATGCTCAATCAAAAAGCATAGTCAAAAAAGCATTTCGGGCGGGGTTTTTCTGGCTAACAGCCAAGACAGACGCCGAACGCATAGTGAATACGTGCGAAGGATGCCAATATTACGCCAAGCAGACCAATTTGCCGGCCCAAGCACTTAAAACTATCCCTATCACATGGCCGTTTGCGGTCTGGGGGCTAGATATGATGGGACCGTTCAAAACTGCAAGAGGTGGACTTACACATCTACTCGTAGCGGTAGATAAGTACACAAAATGGGTGGAGGCTAAACCCATCAAAAAGCTGGACGGCGCAACTGCCAGAAATTTCATTATTGATTTAGTAATGAGGTATGGCGTCCCACACAGCATAATAACTGATAACGGGACAAATTTCTCCATTGGAGAGTTGGCAAAATACTGCCAACAAACGGGAATTCGCTTAGATCTTGCATCTGTAGCACACCCGCAATCTAATGGACAGGTTGAAAGAATGAACAGTTCAATCCTGCAAGGAATACGCCCAAGACTCGAAACTCCTCTCCATAGAGCAGCTGGAGCATGGGTAGAAGAGCTACCTTCCGTGTTGTGGAGTATTCGAACGACGCCAAATAGGTCAACCGAGCAAACCCCGTTTTTCCTGGTTTATGGTGCGGAAGCTATTCTTCCAACGGATATGATCCATGATAGCCCGAGAGTGCAGAATTTTGACGACTCGGATGCCGAGGAAGCACGACAGGATGCCGTCGATCTCTTAGAAGAGGAACGAGAACTTGTACTTCAAAGATCCGCCATCTACCAGCAAGGTTTACGACGTTATCACAGTCGGAAAATCAGGCATCGTTCTTTTAAAGAAGGTGACTTAGTGCTGAGATTGGTGCAGAAAAGGAAGCACAAATTAGCCCCAGTATGGGAAGGACCATTTGTCATCAGTAAAGCCATGAAGAATGGATCATACTATCTTGTTGACATTCGAGATACGGAGGACGACCCCGAGAAGCCGAATCGCAAAAGAAAGAGAAAAATAGATGATGAACTAGGAGAGACAAATAGGCCTTGGAGTATCCAGCAATTACGTCCCTTCTATACTTAGTTCAATTTCTATGTAAACATCTTTGAGATCATGAAATAAAGTTGTCGGAATTCATATTCATTATAAGTACAAAATATTTCCGCTTTATCTATTTCCCAATGATCTTACAAATACTCAATGTTGACCCGAATTGTGCCTGCGTGCTCGGTGTTTAAAAGCTGAATGATTCGGCCTGTTAAAGGTTAAAGGAAACTCGGATTGTGCCTGCGTGCTCAAGTTTCAGAACAGTTCCTTGTTTTCTCTAAGTTTTATCTGATTGTGTATGTGTTGGGTTACTGAAACTAGTCAGTAAAAATGCTTCTAGCATAATACATGTTTCTGAGTTTTTAAAACTGTTTGGTTCGTCCCCAGTTACTCAACATGACGATACATATTGCTAATTGAGCCATTTTTAAACACTAGAGCAGTTAAAACACAGATGCCAGATTACTTAGAAGATAAAGGAACAGCCAAACCCAGAAAAACTTTGCAAGAAGCTTGAAATTGCAAAAGGCGGAGTTCTTGTTCCGACAAATGACATAGAAGCATTACAATATGAATTACATTGTAAAAAATCTACTATACACATCCATCATCCAGGACAAGTGCGCCCCCTTAAACTTCTGAGTCTTCATCACTGCTATCATTCTCGGGGGCTGCGGGCACTTCTTCTTCCGGATAAGTAATGGAGATATTCACCATGGAGGCAATCTGAGTGGCGTGGCCTTCAACTTCATTAAAGATCGCATTTATTTGTGCTTCTGTACATTCTTGAGGAATACCGGATGCTACACGCCAGGATTTTGCATCGGGATAGTGTAAGCGCATGAGGCCAAGTGCCATTCGCGCACCACCCCGTGCAGCAGAGCGAAGGAAAGATTCCTTCAAATTTGCTACCTCCATGATGCCATCCGGAAGTCGGTAAACTTCTGAAAATTGTATACTACTTGTGGGCAGGAATTTATTAAGTAAATGCATTCCTGCATTTCTGATTGAATTCCATATCTTCCCAAAGGCCCGGATCTTTTCAGTCCGAGAAATTCCTGGAAAATTTCCTGCTTTTTTGACAAAAGCAAAGATTAGAGAATACAAGAAATATGACATGAAAGAATTGGTAAAAGAAGTCAGCTTACCAAGAACCGCGTCAATTTCATCGCCCTCTTTCATACGAGGGAATAGCATACTTTCTAAATCATTGATAATAGATTTATCCTCTGCTGCCTGCAAAGAAGCCTTGGATTGCGCAATCCCAAGGGCTAGATTACTGGCTTCCAGTTCTTCTCGAACTTTTGAAAGTTCTCTTTGAAGGTTGGAGTTTTCTTCACGAAGTTGAGAAAAATAAGCAGCGTTTGCTGTGAGCTTCTTGGCTTTGGTTAAAGCAGCTGAAAAGCAGGGACAAAATAATCCGACTTTACGGCAAGATCTAGCAATGATTTTCCAGCAAAAATCAATAAACACGAAGTAAAATACCGGTGGCTTTTGATAATTGCTTTTGAGACGACGCCAGTTCGTTGCTTTTTGACTCAATAACAGATTGAAGTGTTTTTACTTCTCTGCTTTTGAGGCTAAGTTTTTTCAAAACTTCCAAGTTTATGGCATCTGCGGAATGCTGAAACATGGAAATGAAAGCCAGATGCTTAAGTTTGAACAAGCATACAAAGAAGCATTAAGAAGAATTTAGATTTTCAAGTTAAATGCTTGGGGGCTAGAGGTATTACCTGGCTCATTTCTCGCAAATCAGTTAAGGTCTCCTTGAATTCTCTGGCATATTCCATGAAAAGAATTCCTACGTGGTGAAGGCCATCGTGTATGACCTGGCGGGGCGAGAATGCGATATTGTTGCGGATAACTAATCCATTTTGTGGCCAAGGGCGAACCAGAGGCGCAGGAGCAAAAAAATTCTTAGCTTCCGGACGAATATATCCGAGGTCGTCGAAAGGTTCTTCTTTCACCCGGATATCATCTGGAGCAGGAATGAATTCGTTTCTGACAGGTGATTGAAAATTTCCGCCCATTGGCATATTCGTTTTCCCCCTTTTACCCGTAGCTGCAGAAGGAAATTCTTCTTTGATAGTAGTTTGCCTCTTGCGCTTTTGGTTGTTGTAAAACTCGGCATGTAATTTGCTGATTTCAGCATCAGAAGCAAGATCATTTTCTCCAAGTTCGTCAAACTAGGAAAGAATTAACAGTATGTTAAAAAATGAAGAGAGAAGATAATCTGAGGAAACTCAGAAACAAGGGAAGGAAAGTACCTTAGGAACCAGATTTTCCGCATGATAAATGGCTAGACTTTCCTCAATCTGGCTATCGGCGGCAACTATCTGATGAAGGCGTTCTATAAAATCCTTCTTGCTAAAGGACCTATCGGTGCCTCTCATGCTATCTTCCGGTCCCGTGTACTCGCAAAGAAGTCGGGAACGAAGGGATAAAGGTTGTACGCGACGTCCAAACCAGCATAAAACGATATCCTTCCAAACCAAAGGTGGTTGAGAAGAAGAAAGTTTGGCAATGCGCCGCTTTATTTTCATCAGGTTTTCAGGCAAATCCTCTGTTACTGCAAGTGTCCAATTCTCGTGAGGAATAGCGGCAGAATTAACAAAGGGAGGAATTCCGGTTTCTTTGCTGGGGAACGGAATGTCTTGGTGATAAAAGAAAGAACCTAGCCAAGATTGGTCAGGTTTCGGCATTCTTATCTTTGGATACCATTCTTCCCTAAAGTTTCCGAGGATAAAAGATATGGTACCGCAGATGGGCAAAACACCGTTTGTGATGTTGTGTTTTACCTCGAAACAATAATGCCAGAAGTCTAAATTGGGAGTTATTCCAAGATACCCTTCGAAAAGAGCTTGGAAACTAGCTAATTGAAGGATGGAATTTGGAGAGATATTATGTGGTTGGACACCATAAAAGTTGAGGACGTCTAGGAAAAAGGCGGAAGGGGGAAAACCCATACCTCTCGTGATATGAGAGGTAAGGAGGACGCGTTCTCCTTCCTTTGGCTTGGGCACTGGCTCATCCTTCGAGATCCGCCATTTGCCTTTAACTATTAATTTATCCCTTGACATCCGACGAAGGAGGACGAGTGAAGTATTACTCTGATTCCAATTTCCGACAAATTCTGCTTCTTCATCAGCTCCAGTGGAGAAGCGCTCAGTGCCACGGGAGTGAATCTTGACCCCCGCCGGTTCTGAAGCAAACGGCGGGGTTGTCGTGGCGCTTGGGCCCGCTACGTCCGCGGCGGCGGAAGCGTTTCCTCCGCCCGCCGCGGATGCCGTGGCCTTTTCCGGCTCGCCGCCGGCATGCTTGGGCGACCCTAGCTGTGGATCTAGGTCGCCCAAAAGTTCGTCGATGGAGGCGCGAGCTGGTGAGGACGACGGAGATGCCATCTTCCTTGGTGATGTGTGTGCGCTCCGGCGTGCGAAGGGTTCGTCGGGGCAAGGTCTTGCTCTCGAGCTCGCGGTTGCGTCAATGGCGTGGCAGTGATGGAGTGAGGAAAGATTTCCGATGACGACGAGGACGGCTATTTATAGCCTGAAAACCTCTAGATACGTGCCAACGGCTCTTTCGAACGTTGGATGTTTGACGCGTGTAAACCACCGAAAAATCCGGGAAACGGAACGACAGAGGAATGATGGTTATCTCCTCGTTTCCCGTGAGAATCTGTCAGAGATACGTTACAGGGTTTCCCGCGTGAAACCAAGCGGCGCTTGCGTCAGCATGATTAAGGCGCTGATGTCATAAGTTCCTTTTCCGCGAAGGATCGCGAGAAGAAAAGCCGGATTTTCATAGTTCCGAGTTTTATGTTACCATCTCCTTCAAAAGGAAAGAAGAAAGAATCAAGTTTTCCCGGACAAAATGTATTTGACGAAAGGCGGAGTTTCAGAGTTTTGATCCTTCCTGGGGGCTACTGTCGGATATATACTGAATAGGGGTATAGAAGATGGTAGACAAAGAGCCGGACTACCAGGGTGGCCTACATGGTAATGGGCTTAGGTCCATTGGGCGGCCCAGTAGTCCGACGCGCAGAAGCCGGATTCTAGAAGAACCCGGATCACGGCCCACGTGATCTGGCTTGGAGGAGAAGACGGATTCCTTACTTTCCAAGTTACAAGTTAAACGTAGTCTTCTAGGTTTCCTACTCTGTAAGCCCTAATCCGGCTATTATATAAAGCCGGACGGGAGATAGATTACATAAGTTCCAAGGTTCTAAGTTAAGTTAGACACAAGCTAAAGCTCTACGCAACTCGCCGGGAAGTTCATCCTCGTCGAGTAGCTAGATCTATTCTCTCACATTGTAACCCTGTTATACGGGCTTTAGTCCCAATTAGTGAGAAGTGCAGGAGTAGGTACGCCGTACTGTCGCGACGTACCGAACCTGGGTAAAATCCCGTGTTCTGTGTTACTACGATATCCCGTTACCCCACGTCTCTACCGTAGTCTCATGGCACCCCAGTCTATGAAAACTACTACGATGTCTCGACACTTAGGGTTGTTTTTGCTCGAGTCTGTTACCCGTTACTTTCTGTTACCATATTTTATCATGTTCTGGGGCTCGATGTTAAACAATCAACCTGTTAATGTTTGAGGTAATAATAATTTGATGATAAGGCACCGGCAGGAGGCCCGGCGTGGTTTTGAAGCCTGCTAGTGTCGACCCTAATTAGGAAAAGGGTCTTGTCTACTGATCCATGATGAGCGCACTAACCGCATGTGGGAAGCGAGTATGGGCGCCCCCCTCAATTTGATTCGATTCGCATCTCGTCCAAATCGCCTCATTTAGTTCGGGTTTTCCATTTGCCGCATGCATATTGCAGGTGCGAACCCTTGGCGCCAGGGTGGAACTTTTGTAGTCGGCATTTAGGGAGACACGTTCTTAGAGTGCTATGAGGGTCCCCTTTTCTTCGTGGGGCTTGATTAGCCGTGCGCTCAACTGCACGGGGTTCTTTGGGCTTGATGCGAAGAAGAGTTGAGTTGTGTTGAGTGCCCCGCTTGGTGGGAGGCATTCCATCTGGCGGGTTATTCTTACGTGTACGGCCAAATTGGTGCATCCCTGCAGGGTTAAATCTTCTCGAGAAGCTGTGTTTTCCGCGGTTATGGATTACTTGGTGAAAGTACTGGCTAACAAGTACTCAGAACAACTTACACCTAACTAATGGTAACTTGACTAGTAACAGGCTTATTGACACAACAATCTGAACCATCACTAATCCAACTGTGTGAGTTATCCTCGGATTGCTTCTTTGGATAAGGGGCGAGATCCAGGATGGGTTTGTTTGGTGGTTAGTTGGTAGTTGGTTACGATACGCTATCTTATCCCTTTTCTGATAGCCGGAAGTTGTAGCATGTTTCTGTAGTTGGTTAGAGCAGCCAGTTGCAGCATCTTTTGTATCCCCTTCCTTCCGTTGAACCCAAAGCATCTGTGCTTGGTGTTGACGGGTTACACTTTGGTGAATTGTGAGTCTTGCTTGCCAGTACGTTTATGTACTGACCCCTTTGGGGTTGTGGTTTCCGCAGACTACGTTTCCGAGGATCCCCATGGTGGCTACTACGTGGAGTATGACGAGGCTGCTGACGAGTAGATAGCGGACCCGGGCAGGATCCGAGACTTCGTGGATGGGCTCCGTCTTTTCGTTTCCGGCTTCTTAAGCCTATTTGGATCTTGTCTGTACTCAGACTTGTTGAATGCTTCCGCTGTGATCTAATGATGATATGTTGGGACATGTGTCCTCTGGATGATTGTATTTGCTATCTCTGCTCTAATGAGAGCTATTTGCAACTTATTTTCATCTTTTGTGTCGTAGAGATCTGTTGTGATATCACTTGTTCCAATGCCGTTGACGTACCATGTGTGTATGTTTTGAAGTACGTCAATGGAAGTATCTGGATTTCTATGGGATGGTTTGCGCAGACGATGAATAGTAAGATAATGGTTGTCACACGTTTACGTGTTGGCCTGCTCATATTGAGATGCGGGTGCCGGTATGCCCCGTAAGCCATTTATCTACTGTTCAACGGACTGTGAGTATCACCTAGAAGTCCGGGTGCGACAAATGGTATCAGAGCCTGTCTGCCTATAGGATCCCTTTTACTGGTCGCAGTTGAGTCTAGAAACTATTTTGTAGCTATATAGGAAAAATGAAACATGAGAGTAGGAATTCTGCCATTTTATTTCTTTCCCCACCCACCCACCGTTTTCTGGTAAGGAAGTGCAACGTTGTTTTCCCTTCTCATCTAAACTTTCAAGTTAGGTTTTCACGAATCCTGGTTTCTCTGGGATAGTTATATCTACTAGACCATAGGAATGGAGGTGCTTGTGACATGATTTATCATGTTGCCTACTCACGATTGAGAACGGAGGCGTGTAAGCCCCGGAAGCAAATCCTCTATTCCTTAAGCAGTAGATATTGATCCTTTAGAAGCCCGGATGGGTTTTCCGTAGTACCTCAGGAGTGTTTTGATCTCGTGTTTTCCCGATGTTGATATCCTGTTCTTCTCAACATCCTTTTCGTCCGTTGAAACCTTGTTGTTGCTTTCCACTTAAATTCTTCTACCGGCGTCTAATCAATAACTCTGTTCCACCCTTCTGGCCAGATAGTCTATCCTCCAAATCAATCGAGTTCTATTCAACTATACACCCTCGATACAAAACCTCTCCCTTTACTTGAAAATGTTCCGGTGGTTTGCAAATTCCCTGACGTCTTTCCAGAAGAGTTGCCAGGAATGCCTATCGTTTTGAACTTCCAGACAAACTATCCAAGGTGCACGTTGTGTTTCACGTGTCACAGCTCAAGAGGATCTTCGCAAGAAGTATTCGGAACTTTCTTTTCTCAGTAGGAATCTCGGGGCGCGATTCCTTCAAGGGGGG
Organism: Alopecurus myosuroides; assembly: GCA_028641055.1. Classification (NCBI taxonomy): domain Eukaryota; kingdom Viridiplantae; phylum Streptophyta; class Magnoliopsida; order Poales; family Poaceae; genus Alopecurus; species Alopecurus myosuroides. The sequence continues at coordinate 102,273,788 of CM054063.1, read as the reverse complement.
GCGTTTTGTAACATCCCAAGTATGAAAACACCCCTAGCATGTTTGTTTTTTTTGTTTAATTATTGTTTTGCATCATGGCATCTTAATCATTGCATTTGTTTTCCTTTTGTTTGCATCTGTTTTTCTTTGTTTTCACAATTGAAATTCAAACATTAATCAAATGCTTTGTTTCATACTTGTTATGTTACCAATTCCCAAATAAAAAGTTCAATTAAAACATCCAATTTGTTCCCATGAAAAATAAAAGGCTCACTATTAATTTGTTCTTAATAATTCACTTAATTCAAATGTAATTCAATTTCAATTTCAAACAGCACCCAATTTCAAATAATGAAAATTACCAAAACAATTATAATCATTTGATTCCAATTAAAACTATATGATCACCACATTTAATTCTTGTTTTCACTAAGTCACTTAATCATCAAATCCATTCAACTTTGAATCAAATTACAAACAACATTTTTATTTTGAAATTTTTGTAAAACAAACACTTGCAACTTGTTGCTATTACATAAATAAGTAACATAAATTTTTCCCTAAATTTTTCTACCCCAAAAACCTATCTAATTCTTCCTATTTCTAAATCAGCAAAAAAAAAAGTAGCAAAACAATTAATAAAAAGAAAAAAACGCAGGAGAGGGGGAGAGGCAGGCCCAGCCCAAGTCGCTGCAGCCCGGTACCGGTCTTCCCCTACCTCCGTACGATGCTGTCGTCACCATGGACAGCGACCTGCTGCCCACTGCTCCACCCCATGCCCCCCTCCTATAACTACCTCCTAGACCCCTAGAAAACCCTAACCCTAGCCGCATCCGCTCCTCCCTCCTGTCTCCCACCACTCCGCCGCCATCGAGGAGGGCGCCGCCCCTTCTCTGCTGCCTCCGGCCGCCGGCCGCCGGAGCTCGCCGCCGACGTCTCCGCCACCCCCCGGCCGTGCCGCGGCCACCCCTGCGAAGAGGGTAACTCCCCCTTTCCATTCCCACACTTCCCCTCTCGTTTCCCTGCATGATTGTGCATCAATTCCTTCCGGCCATGGTCGAGTTTGCTGCTCCGTTTTGTTGACAGGAAGAACATCTGTACGTGCGCTTGTTACAGTTTCAGTTAACAGCGATTTGATATGCTCAAAAGCCAATCGATTCCCTAGGTTTTCAAACCAGCGCAGCAGCCCAACTGGCTGCGTCCGCGCGCAGCGAGACAGCAGCTCGCGGGATCAAATCCCCAGCCCCCCACTTTTCCGTTTCCTTTTTTCCGAATTAATTCAGTGCAGGTTCTGAACCATAACCCCCCAGCTAGCTGTCCCCTTTCAACACCACAGCAGCAGCCCAGTTGGTTGTTGTTCCTTGGTGTAGGAAGGAGGGCAGGGGTTCGAATCCCCCCCTGCAATCAAAAACCAATCTTTTTATTTTTTATTTTCCTAGATCTAGATCTATCCCAAATTGCTCACAGGTCCCTGCTAGTTTACCTAGGTCCCTGTTATAATTCTTTCCAATTCCCTGTATCTTTTCTAGGTCCATAAATATTTCTATAAACCATAAACATGCTTAAACTTGGTAAATCAATAACTTTTGTTTGGAAACTCCAATTGCAAAACTTTAAACATGTAAATCACTCCATCTTAAATTCTCTACCCAAATATAAAATTTGTTTACTGTTTTGAATATTTTAAATTGGTGAAATATTTGAATTCTTGTTTAATTCACTTAATTTTGCAAAATTCATAACTTGGGCATAAAAATTCCAAACTCAACAAAAAAAAAAATTTCCATCCCATTTTCCATGTACTTTGCAAATATAAACTTTGTTTCATGTTTTGAATAATTAAAATTGCTTAAATAATTTAAACCTTGTTTAAATCATTTAAAATTGCTAAATTCATAACTTGCTCAAATTAAATTATTTTTGAACATATAAAATATGTTTTCAAACCAGAAAAGTATAACCTTTTCAAATATGAATTTGGTTTAATGTTTTGAACAAATAAAAAATTCAAATAAGTTCATACTTGAATTTAATTCATTTAAATCTTGTTTGACTTGTTTAATTCATAAATAATTCATCTTAATTCCTTTTTCAATAATTGAAACATGTAATCCACCTAAAATTGTGTGTACTTTCCCAATAAGAACTTTGTTATCTATTTTGAACAATTAAAATTGATGAAAACAACAAATACTGGTGTAACACCTTTAAGGAACCAAAATTCCTTAACTTAATAACTAAAATTCCAAAATTGGTAAACCTTATTTCCAATTGGTTCTATTGTTGTTATTTTGCTGTTTTTCTCATCCATGCATCATACTAAACCACTTTCACCTGTTGGTTAGTTGTAAAACAATTGTTTCAACCATAATTCATGGGCTTTCCATATGCAATCCAAATTGCATATGGGTCCATTTAATCATGTTGCTATCTTGTCAACTAGTTTATTTTATGCATCAATTAAATGGTCATGCATCATCCCATGTTTGTGCACTATGCCATGTTATTGATTGTTTGTCTCTCTGCGTTGTTTGTTTGCTTCTTCTCGGATAAACGACGACGTTGAGACCGACGATACTTACGACACCCTTTCTAAGGATCTAGCTCAGTACCAGGCTGCTGAGTTTGCAGGCAAGTATTCACTCACATGAACCACTGTGTTCCTTTCAACATTGGTTACTGATACTTTCCGTTGTCTATTTCTGCTAGCCCTATGAATCGTTGCTTCTGTTCGATCCTATCACATGTTATCCTTTAACCCTGATATTGCCTCACCTCCACTCCCATAACCCCGTTGTTTGAGCCCGTGTCTTACTAGCATGCTTAGGGTTGTTTTTGCTCGAGTCTGTTACCCGTTACTTTCTGTTACCATATTTTATCATGTTCTGGGGCTCGATGTTAAACAATCAACCTGTTAATGTTTGAGGTAATAATAATTTGATGATAAGGCACCGGCAGGAGGCCCGGCGTGGTTTTGAAGCCTGCTAGTGTCGACCCTAATTAGGAAAAGGGTCTTGTCTACTGATCCATGATGAGCGCACTAACCGCATGTGGGAAGAGAGTATGGGCGCCCCCCTCAATTTGATTCGATTCGCATCTCGTCCAAATCGCCTCATTTAGTTCGGGTTTTCCATTTGCCGCATGCATATTGCAGGTGCGAACCCTTGGCGCCAGGGTGGAACTTTTGTAGTCGGCATGTAGGGAGACACGTTCTTAGAGTGCTATGAGGGTCCCCTTTTCTTCGTGGGGCTTGATTAGCCGTGCGCTCAACTGCACGGGGTTCTTTGGGCTTGATGCGAAGAAGAGTTGAGTTGTGTTGAGTGCCCCGCTTGGTGGGAGGCATTCCATCTGGCGGGTTATTCTTACGTGTACGGCCAAATTGGTGCATCCCTGCAGGGTTAAATCTTCTCGAGAAGCTGTGTTTTCCGCGGTTATGGATTACTTGGTGAAAGTACTGGCTAACAAGTACTCAGAACAACTTACACCTAACTAATGATAACTTGACTAGTAACAGGCTTATTGACACAACAATCTGAACCATCACTAATCCAACTGTGTGAGTTATCCTCGGATTGCTTCTTTGGATAAGGGGCGAGATCCAGGATGGGTTTGTTTGGTGGTTAGTTGGTAGTTGGTTACGATACGCTATCTTATCCCTTTTCTGATAGCCGGAAGTTGTAGCATGTTTCTGTAGTTGGTTAGAGCGGCTAGTTGCAGCATCTTTTGTATCCCTTTCCTTCCGTTGAACCCAAAGCATCTGTGCTTGGTGTTGACGGGTTACACTTTGGTGAATTGTGAGTCTTGCTTGTCAGTACATTTATGTACTGACCCCTTTGGGGCTGTGGTTTCCGCAGACTACGTTTCCGAGGATCCCCATGGTGGCTACTACGTGGAGTATGACGAGGCTGCTGACGAGTAGATAGCGGACCCGGGCAGGATCCGAGACTTCGTGGATGGGCTCCGTCTTTTTGTTTCCGGCTTCTTAAGCCTATTTGGATCTTGTCTGTACTCAGACTTGTTGAATGCTTCCGCTGTGATGTAATGATGATATGGTGGGACATGTGTCCTCTGGATGATTGTATTTGCTATCTCTGCTCTAATGAGAGCTATTTGCAACTTATTTTCATCTTTTGTGTCGTAGAGATCTGTTGTGATATCACTTGTTCCAATGCCGTTGACGTACCATGTGTGTATGTTTTGAAGTACGTCAATGGAAGTATCTGGATTTCTATGGGATGGTTTGCGCAGACGATGAATAGTAAGATAATGGTTGTCACACGTTTACGTGTTGGCCTGCTCATATTGAGATGCGGGTGCCGGTATGGCCCGTAAGCCATTTATCTACTGTTCAACGGACTGTGAGTATCACCTAGAAGTCCGGGTGCGACACAGGGTCAGGGCGAAATCCCGCGTGAAGCTGGCGACGGCGACGCCCGCGGGTGCCGTCACCTCGTTGGAGGCGTCGTCATGGCGCTGCCCATGCTTCCCCTCCTTGAACACCGGGGGAAACCTTGGACCCGGCATTTGTATCGGGCGACGGCGGCGCGGCTGTGTCGTTTCCTCCTTGGAGGCGTTGTCTAGGTGGCTCGTGGAGTTCTCGGTGTGCTAGTTGGAGTCAATGTTGGCCGCCGCCCGGAGCATGGGTTACAAGGCGCCATGTACACCGTCACGGGCGCTTCTTGGTCAACCCCTCCTCCATTCTGGTGCGGCCATGCTGTTCTCTCGCCAACTCTTAGGCGCTTTTATAGGCGGACGGTGCGTTGGCTTATCCATCTTGGAGTTGGAGTCGATATCGACGCAGCCTAGTAGCTCGGCGGCGAATCGTTGTCGCTTAGGTGTGGTGGGTTGAGTTGTAAGCCGTGTGGTGTCGTGTTTGTATCGTGTTGCCTTTTTTTGGTGTTGTATCGGCCATCTTGGCTTCTTCTTCTATGAAACATATACTCCTCCCCGGGTGTATGCTTGAAACATTTCATTACGTACAATGAGGAAGAAATTTGAGTATGATCCACTACTCAAAATTGTGAGCTATATACAACTATGGTACAATATTCATGGTGGAGACTTGAGTTCATTTGTAAATTGGATGGTTCTGGCATTCGGTTCAAAGTGTATTTCCATGTGTCGTACTTTTATCTTTTTTGTTACATTTATTCGTACCACTAGCAGGTTTGCCGTTGTTGTCCACCATTTCTTGATTTATCTTGTGCGAATTTAAGAGGTGTATCTAAGTCGAAATTTGTTAGTCCGTGCCAATGCAGGGGTATTGTGCTAGTTGACATAGTGTGAGCTTGAGGGAAATCACCTTGTGAGCTCGTCAATTAAAATTATTATAAACGATAGCAAGATAAATTATGAACAAAAGAGATCTAGCATGACAGAGACATGAGATTTTAATGTGGAAAATCCTTTCAATGAGGAAGAGAAAAAACGATGGGCTCCGGCCAGCGAAATTCCACTCTATCGGGTGCGGTTATAAATGCTAAAGATTTACAACTCGCGACTTATCCCAACCGACGGTTTACATGAGGTATATAAAGAGATTAAACCCTAGAGAAACTAGAATTTGGATCCAAGTCGGTAGCAACCGACGACTTACTCTGTGACGCTACACTCTACCCGTCAGAAGTTCTGCCTTTTATCAGTATAACTGAATTTGTATCACACCAAAATAACATACTGGGAAAACAATCTTCTGATCCTGACCTTGAGAATCTAGAGAGGGCCCTCATAGACCACATAATGAGAACTTGATAATCAGCACAGTGCAGAAATACTGCATAAGATACACGATGCTTAAGGGGCATTCTAGATGCACAGTTTCGTGGCTGAATACAGGAAGAGCAGTAAAGGAAATACTCGTGGGGGACTTGGAATTTTCTTGCTAAGGAAAACACCCAAGTCGGTAGATGTTTAAGGAATTCTACTCAAACAAGGATATGCGCCAACCAATGTGTTGTTTAACGATTAGTATTGGGGAGAGGATGGCTCTACTTCTCTCTCATCATGTTGTTCTGACTCAGAGAAGGGTGCCTCGTCCACGCGGCCACCAGAGCCCCCCCCTTCCCCGTGCGCACCGTCCTACCCCATCTACTGTAAATTTTGACTCGCCCCACCCCCCTCCACACCCCCGACGCGCAACCGTGCGACACCACCTAGATCCAGCTTCAATCACCAATTGACGCTAGTGATTCTGCCGGCTGACTATGCGGGGGAGTCGTGCTATGGCTCGGGGTGAGGTGCGAAGGCTGGGCACACTCCTGGATCTTGTATTTCGACTACGGAGAAGGCAAAGACTAGCCCTCGCAGCGAGGAATCGGGGGTCGACGAGACGATGTTCAACAAGGTAACCTGTGTGCTTCTTCTCGATTCTCCAACGCGCACGCGGACCATATGCATCAACTCCTTCGGCCCCATTTCTCTCGTCCATAGGATTCTAGGGAGGGCATGGCAACGGTGACACATTCTAAGGTCCATGGAAACGCAATGGTAGAGTCGGAAACAGTTGAAGCCCATTGTGAGACCCCGGATCCAGAGTTATAGATAAGTGGTATGCGCTATTAGACATGGCAGCACAAGGGCTTCTAGGGTATCAACCCAGGTCGTAACACACAACGGCGGATAGACGGGAAACATCTACACGCAGGCCAGAAACATCGGTACTGCTCCTCCTTGCGTCCATGCTAATCATGACCAAATATGGATATCGTAGAATCCGTGAATCTTGTGATGCTCACGGATCTGGTTTAAATCTATACAGAGATGTCATGTGTCACATGAAGTGCTACACAATCGAGGGTTACTAAGGTTACCAATCCTAGGCGGAGTAAACATTGGCAGGCATGCTCGAAATGGATCATCGGCACCATGACCCCTCAACTACGACAAAAACACAAGCATAGCCAAGATTGCATAACAATTAGCTCGAAACAAACAACCGACCAAAGCTTTGGCTCTAGACATGAAGTTGTATTATACAAGTCTTACTAGGGTATACATTACTCACAGAGGTCTCACGACCCAAAATTACATCAAACGACGTAGGCAAATTTTGTTTCTAGTCAACAAAAACCAAAAGGCCTAAGAGGCCACAAAATAAGGAGATGTCCCAAAACATAGATTTCAGGCTACTGACTGGGAACCCCAAGCTATTCGTCGATGTCGACGTAGAAACCACCTCTGAAGTGAGAAACTTCACCCGGAGCAAAAGGAGAAAAACTGAGTACCAAAGGTACTCAACAAGACTTAATTAACCTATTATATATCTACCTATTAGTAAAAGAGTTATGAAGATTGTTTTGCGTAAAGCAATATTTGTTTTAAATCGAGGGAGAGAGAGAGAAACTCGTAAAACATATATTTTAAAAGGGAAAGCGAAAGAGACACACTAGATTCATTTGTCATCTTCTGGTTCTTCGAATCATCATTAACAACATCTATCAACTAGGATCGCCCCTTGATACCCTCCATTCATTTATCAGCAACTTTTATGTCTGGTTCAAATTAGCTATGATCACAAAATCCTTCACCAAGTTACTCTTAACCGTGGACACAGATTTTTGAACAGATTTAACCCAGCAGAGGTGTACAACTATACCCACACGTGACAACTGATTTTTAATGCCAAGCTATTGGCACACTTCCGACGGTATTTGGATGCTATGCGTGGGATTTCCATAGACGTGGAATACGAAGTTTAAGGTGTGGTTTTGTAACCCTACACAACTTTCATCATGCTTTGATCCATTGAAGAGTGATCTCCGAGTAACGTCTAACATACATGGTTTTGGAGGATTTATCATGTGTTTAATTATGTTAATGTTCACTAGTACAAAACCTCGCATTGGCGACGGCCCGTGTACACAGGCCTGAGCCGGTTTCTCAATCCGGCTCTAAGCGATGGTCGCTAATAAACCGGTCGTGATGACCAAATCCCTCGGACGACTGAAAATAAAAGCCGTTTCTAAAAATATTTCAGCAGAGACGGCCGTAAACTCCGTCTATCTCTACTTACGTGAGTAATAGAGACAGTTGTAATTCCTAGCAGGCTCTCGTTTCTGGAGCTTCCGATTTTTCATTTCGGCCGGAAAAGAGGCAAATTCGACAGTAATTTTACCCTCCGGGATCTTTTCTGGACGGTCTGATCATGTGATACTAATGAACTACTAATAATACGAAGCAAATCACATAAGCAACCCCTATATGTAATATTGTTCACCTTCCTTACAGTGCAGACGATGAGCCTTGGGGGCGCTATCGTTGTCGCGCCGCCCATTCCTCCTCCGTGAGCAGCAATTTTCCGCCACTCTCTATCTCGTACTTGCCATCGCGCCCCTCAGATGCAGACAGGCGTCCGCTCAGCTCTTCGATGGACATGCCCTCTAGATCGAGCAGTGTCTCGGTCGAGCACACCATCTGTGAGTACCGGGGAGGCACGACCCGTGGGAACTTCTGCACCGTGGCGAGCTCCGTGATCGGATCGCCTGTGACTGCAGGTCGGTGACGATTCCGGCGAGGCGCAGGGAGAAGTCCTCAATCGCCTCGTTCCCCTTGAAACCGAGGTTCTCGAAGTCATGGCGGATCTTCTGTCGGCGTGACTTGCGCACGCGGTCCAGTCCAACGTGCATCACCCTGATCGTGTCCCACGCGGCCTTGGCGTTGTCCTTGTTACAAATAGGCGCAGCGAAAAGTAGATCAACCAAGAATAAGAACACAGATTTTTACGTGGAAACCCTTACGGGAGAAAACCACGGCACGCACAAAGGCGTATCACTATAATTGGGAGAAATATTACAATACACGAGAGGACAAACCCTCTACGTGCTAATCTGGTGGATCTCTCTTGATCTCACATCTTTCTCTCTCTCAATCTATTCTATGACTACCTCGCACTATATATTGGGCAAACAACTCTCTTTCTTGGCGGACGCGAAATAGAGTTGTATACGTGCTATGTTTAGCACGGTTGTCTTGCCGTAGTCTAATAGGACTCCATATGTAGTACAACACTTGTATGGGATTCGGTACACAATAAAATAACACTCCACCTTGAGACGAAATCCCGTACAATAATCATAGATAGCATCAACTCCTCAATTAAAGTCATCACAAGTAAACCTTGTGCCTTCAAACGTCCATAGGACTTATAAACTTCTCGCGAAGTCATACTGAGCAATTCAATCGGTAGGTCGTCGAGAAAACACACAGCTGTCAACAAAGCAGACATACGAAACTTGGGAAACTCCCAATAAAAGTCTGAGTCTGTGCCACTGACCTCAAAAACCGAAACTGCTCAATCATCAAATGACATAAGTCACCATATCTCCTGTGGTGCATAAACGAGCGCATAGCTCATAGTGCAACATCTTGATGCACATCGCATTGTGAAGAACTCATCTCATGGAATCTGAACATGCTACAAAACACATAGCACAAATCTCGGCAAACAATAATCATGCAAGAGCATCTTGTACGGAGCGTATCACGTACACCACAAACTGCCGTCTGAAAAATCCATGACATGGTCTAAAACTGTCCATGTAAAACAACTGTCGGATGAAGGAACCTTCTAAACATGCATTGGAGCTTAAACTCTGCAATAGATCTCTCTTGAAAGAGCAAAGACAACTAAATTGTAGTTGAATCTGAACAGTACTAATGTTGTAGTATCTAACAGACACATATCTCCTTGCATCACAACTGATCCTCATCACGAACATGAACAAAACCTTCACATGCATAACAGCAAATATCTCTGGAGAGTATGGAGTATATATGCTGGCTATCAACAGGCTTAATAATTACCTCCTCCATAATTTCTTCTTCCGATAACTGAATTGTGTTCTTCAAATAACTGCAGCAATATATTTGCATCCATTATATCTGACGGGCTATAATCCCGAAAACTCCACCTTAAACAAAAACCATCCAGTGCATCCTCATAATCGGCTTTCGCCAACAACGCTCGCATCTTGACTTGCCATATGAAAATCCTTGTGTCACACTCCAGCAAAAGCTGGTACTTCATGATACCCATGAGCATATATTTGTGCACAAAGCAGTACAAGCCAAAAGAAACAGAAAATATCCCGACATAAATTAGTTACGCGGAGAGATGAGTTTAATCGGATAGCACCTGGTAGTTGTTCCCGTGGACATAGCAATTTGAGATTGGAAATCAAAGACTTGACATGGCCTTCACGTGATGTATACTAGCATAGGCAGCATCACACCCTTTTAATTTTTCTTGGGACTTGATCCATGCATGCTTGAGCTAATCAATCTGCACTTCACGTGACAAAAGTAGGCTGGTCGCTTTTGGTGCCTTGTGCGCCTCGCGACTTGATCAATCCAGTACATGAGTTTATCTAGATCTTCACGTACCACGGCGTAGCTCCTCGGACGAAATTGAGACGAGGACAAGATTCGGCAGTGGATAGCGAGTTGTACCTGACTCAAAGACCCTGGAAACGGACGGATCGGCAAAGGCGGCGCACGGACGCCGACATGATCCGGGATCCAATCTTAAACAATGCTTGAACTTGATGCAGCTGCATCATGCCACAAAATTGCGGCGGTTTGATCCAATCAACTCGTTGCGCGATGCTGCCCGGGAGCACAGCGGGAAGTCTCCGGACACCGAATCAATCTCCAAACCTGAAGCTCTGATACCACTTGTTACAAATAGGCGCAGCGAAAAGTAGATCAACCAAGAATAAGAACACAGATTTTTACGTGGAAACCCTTACGGGAGAAAACCACGGCACGCACAAAGGCGTATCGATATAATTGGGAGGAGTATTACAATACACGAGAGGACAAACCCTCTACGTGCTTATCTGGTGGATCTCTCTTGATCTCACATCTTTCTCTCTCTCAATCTATTCTATGACTACCTCGCACTATATATTGGAGCAAACAACTCTCTTTCTTGGCGGGCACGAAATAGAGTTGTATACGTGCTATGTTTAGCACGGTTGTCTTGCGTAGTCTAATAGGACTCCATATGTAGTACAACACTTGTATGGCATTCGGAACACAATAAAATAACAGTCCTTCGCGACGAGGAGATGTACCATCTCTGGCGGCACCGAGTGGAGGATTGCTCCTAGCGCCTACCGCTCCTGACGCTCTTTGCCGTCGCTGGCCACCCTGGATCGATCGCCTCCCAGAGGCACGCACCCTGAAGTTGCACGCGCATCAGGATGGCCCACTCTGTGTAGTTTGTCAGTGTCAGCATTGGCAGGTGCATCGGTCCGCCGCCGCCGCCGCTCTCCCTCACCACCTCACGCACCACGATCTCGCGCCTGCCGCCGGTATCGTCGTGCGTGATAGGGTGCGTCCGCGGCTGCGCTCACGTTGCATTGGACGTGGGGTCTTGGATGTCGAGGGCCGCCTTGTCAGTTTCGATGGTGACTTGGACGATGTGTGCGACGGTGACCTTGACGGCGACTTGTAGTTCACCATCGTGGCTGGATCCCACAACACACAGGCTCTAATGCCAAATATAGTTGCAGCTTCGCTCTCGATCTCACTCGTATGCGTGTAATAGGGACGAATTCAGATAGCAATTGGACACGAGATTTGTGCACGTTGCAACCTACTGCATTTTCTGTGTCTCTCCCTTTTATTCATGGCTGTGATCGAGGGCCACCACCATCGACTGGGTCGCGCCATCCCACGGCCAGATCCTGTGCCAAGTCGATCATGCAAAGGTGCTAAGGAGCGCACAGACCGCGTCCTTGCCAGCTAAACAGAGCTAGGAAATAGCTAACAGAAAAACTAAAACAACGCCTAGCTAACTGAACCTGTGACTGTCGAAAATAGCTGAACTGCTACACTGACACTCGACAGTTTCAGGCTTATTCTCTGAACCTAAATTACAGAAGGTTTGAACAAGAGAATTCTGAGAGAAACTTGTAGTATCAGATACTATCCCTATTTTCTCTTATTTCCTTAGACTAGGTGTGTTGATGAATAAAAAGTCCGATGCATTTACCACATGTCCTACTTATTACATGGACGGTTACTTTCGTGCTCCAGCAGTTCCGATGATCTGTTTGTGTATTGGTGTAGATCAGGGATGGCTTTTCCGAAGGGAAGGACCTGGTGGTGTCTGTCATGTCCGCCATGGGAGAAGAGCAGATTAATGCGCTTAAGGACATCGGCTCGAAGTAACCTGTCTTGATTTATTTTCTTGCGTGTGGTTTGATTCTCGGTCTTGTCTAGAGATTCATTTAGGTGAACAAGGCTTCCTAGAACACACACAGTCAGTATGTATTGCATAACTATATTATCTGAGCTGTCTTGATTTGTCGTCCTAAATTCGTCTGTAAATGTATCCTAAAGCATGATTCCTTGGGGATTCATCGACCTCTCTCCCCTGCCGTTTTTGTTATTTATCCAATATGGAGCTAACTTGTGGCCAAGATGAAAATCCCATTGTGTTATGCAATATGGAGCTCTGACCTACCTAAAGATTTGGTCCGTTTTGAAAAATCCCGCTGTGTTTCGCAGCTGCGACTTGTGACGGTGTGAGAATGCCGCGCAGAAAGCAATGATGTTAACAGCTGAACCAAGGTAGCAGTACAAGATTCTAGTCTGTTGCCGTTTTTTTACTGGCGAGGACGTGAAGTGTAAGATCGATGGAAGTTCCGGTGCATTGACTATTTACTCTCAGAGAGTTTTCTTTCTGTCCTTGTCAGAGTGTTCTCGTACCGCACTTCTTCCCCTGTTGCGTGAGGTGAATGACGGGGTCTATTCTAGCAATACGCTTGGCTCGGTAACTGGGATTTACATACAATTTTACATCCACCGTGTTGCGTGAGATGGATGTCTTTGGTCTGAAAACATGCATCCAAACGACGATGCTGTTGTCGAGATATCTACACTGACAGACACATTGGCTTTTGTGATAGCCTGCGAGAAGAAGAAAAGTTGATGGCACGTGCTGAATCCGGCGACCTTTTCATTCTCGCCGGTTTCTCCAGCCCTCACATCATCGTGATTTGACAAGAATCCGCCGCAAGATGTGTGTGTGTGGAAGCGCAAAACCTTTTCTTTCACCCTTTTCGGCACTGACGCGTTCACCCCGACCAACTGATCTGCAAGGCCGCGTGCTTTTAACAGGCACGCTTCTGTTTAATATTTGTGAAAATGGTTAAAGTCAGTAATCCAGTATGATTGTTTCTCAATGCGTGTAGTGTCGGTTCCAAGCAGCTTTATCCGACTGATCCGTGGCCACAGGTCGCACGATCTTTCCTGGTCGCGGCGCAATCCACAAGTTACGCGCGCGCCCATTTTGTTTCCATGATTTGACCAAGCTATGGTCGATGATTTGGCTTATCCAAAATGTTTGGTGAGCGTAGATTGATTAAATGTGTAAAGATTGTATCCTAAAGTTTGGAAAAGAAAGATCAGTAACATGCCACTGTGCATGCCTATCACCCTGTCATCGTCCCAATTATCGAAAATTGACAAGTGCAGCAATTAATCTCATGACTACATAGACGTCCATGTCCATCCAATAAATGCAAATGGTGACTACTATGCTGATAATTAGCCGATGCGCTCCTCCTTCGACAAGTCGACCCTACGGTCTCCTCTAGGCATAGTTTTTAAAACGAACCGGCAATTGAACCTGTAGGGCCGTCGGTTCATTTGCGACAAAAAACTGAAATATTTGCTACAATTTTTAAAAAATATTGACCTCATACGAAATAAAAAGACATAATATATGATGCAATCCAATAATAAATCACCAAAGATGCTTGCGTAGTTGCTTATTGGGTGTTTAGCACGCCCTGTCTTGAGGTTGGGGGTTTGACTCTTAGTTTTAGCACCAATTTTGGAATATTTCTCCGGTTTTTAAAACTATGCCTCTAGGTGATAGTAGTAGGAGCTAGTGGGCAGAGGACACCTCTAATGGGGTCTTGAAGGAGCTAGTGGATAGAGGACATACTACTATCAGCCAGAAATTTGATACTCCTTCCGTCCATGATTACTAGTCCCCTAAGGCTGGTGCCAACGCAGGCTATAGCGGGGCGGTATCGCCCGCGCCCGGGCGATAGTGGGGCGGTGGATCCACCGTCCCGCGCTGTAGGTGATAGGGGGGGGGGGCGGGAGGGGGTCGACAGGGGGCGAGAGGGGGGCGCCGCGTTGGCGGGTGCGGGCGAGAGCGGGAGCGGGCGGGAGCGTAACGGCTAGCTGACGTGGCGCGAGCTGATTCGTCCACATCAGTTAGCCGTTGGGGTAGCCGTTGTTGGCTCAAAAAATACGAAAAAAGCAAAAAACCCCCAAAATTTCATCCCCACCCCCTATTAATACCCTCCATATCCTTTCACTCACTCCACACCCATTTCAACTCCTTTCTCTCCTTCACTCTCTCAAATCTTCTCCACCATGTCTGGTTGGACTCCAGATATGACCTTGTTCACGGATCTCTTGCAGTCCGACGGGTCACAAGCCCCTCACCTAGATGATATCTCTCCGACACATCGTCGCTCCAATGTCGGTTCTTCGCCGCTTCCCCGAGTATTATACTCCTCCGGCACACCACCTCCGGGGCCATATGGTCCATACGCTCCACCCCCGGGGCCATATGGTCCATACCCTCCGCCTCCGTATCCATACCCCCACCACCTCCACATGCTCCACCTACAGGTAGCGGGAGTGGGACTCTACCTCCGTACCCACCACCTTCGTACGGTTCATACGCTCCACCTCCGTATCCATACGGGCCATATGGTCTGTACCCCCCACCACCTCCTGAAGCCAGTGCTCCAAGCTCCGGGTCCGATGCCGCGGAAACAATCCTACCAAAGTGTCCAAAGAGGCTTGAGTGGACAACTGCGGATGAGGAAAAACTGGTACTTTACTTACCCGTCACATATTTATTTCGGGGTTGGTTCTTGCTTGGATTTTTCACTAACAATATCTATTTCGGGGTAGGTTCATGCTTGGGTTTTTCAATCCAAGGACTCTGTCGCCGGTAATTGCAAGACCGGCGAAAGTTTTTGGGGTCAGATAGCTGCAACCTTCAACTCTACCTCCGATCCTGCCCGTAATCGGACCGCGAAGCAACTAAAGGATCATTGGAACGTCTACAACCGTGAGGTATCCTTGTTCAATGCATACCACATCCAAGAAGAAGCGGTACGTCAGAGTGGAGCAGACGATGCAATGGTCATGAAGGCGGCAAGGGAGAGGTACGCGAATGACACAAGAGTGACTCACCCTTTCATACGGCACCACTGGTGGGAAGTTGTTTGCAATGAAGAGAAGTGGAAAGGACAACATGGTCCTGGTAGTGGAACCGATTCCACTTCCAAGAGAACCCGTCTGGGAGTTTTTGGTGAGTACAGCTCTAGCGAGGCGACGGAGGAGGAGCAGCGTCCAATGGGCCGCGATAGGGCCAAGGCCGCGGCACGTAAGGAGAAGGGAAAGAGGAAGGGGAAGGAATCCTCATCAAGCAGTGAGGTAGCAAGTAAATCCTTCGCGATGAAGAACATGTGGAATGGTTTAGTGAACGCTAAGCTACTCAAGCAATGGAACAAAATGAAAGAACGATCAACCGCCGACATGAACGAAGCAGAAAAGCGCAAACATGCGAAGGCCATCCAGATGGTGGAAAAAGAGTTTGGGCTGGAAGATGACGACGACGAGGAGGAGGATGATTAGAATTTATTTTTTTATTTATTATGTAATTTTTAAAATTTATTATGCAATTTTATTAATTATTATTCAATCGGTAACATTTTTAGTTGAATAAAATAAGTTTCTTGCATTATTTTGAATGTTTTAATCTTAAAAATAAATGTTGATATGGAGGAGAGAGAAATATTGATGTGGAGGAAAGAGAAGTGAGAGCTGTCACTATAGCCCGTGCACTGGCACCGTGGGGTGAGAGTGAGGGGAAAACCTGACGTGGCGAGGCTATAACGAGTGATGCATTGGCACCAGTCTAATGAAGAGCATCGCGACCAAGACACAATTCTATTTGTTTCCTTTCCACCAATTAACGTCACAATTTTCCATTATGTAATTAATTGCGCAATTAATTTGGCCATGCAAACCAATCAAGATGAGACTAGGTGGGGTTTCACAATTATTGTGGCACGGTTAATTATGATAATAAATGATTATGGGCCTTAGGCCTGTCCCAATGCACCGTCTCTTAGCATATTATCATATGTCTAATAAAAACTTAAGAGACAACATGTACGATGCATTGTATCTTAGATGTTGTATCTAAATTAATGATTTTAGCCTCATGCATGCATTTGATTGGTCTAGAGTCTTTTTTTGCCTATGGCCACGTGCTAAGGTTGTATCTTAGCTAAGATACAATCTCAATATCTCTCTTCATTAACTATAGTGCCACATAAGCAAAATACCTATGAAACTGTGCTAAGAGATTTGCATTGGGATAGGCCTTATTTGGAGATAATATTGGGACAAATATTTTTCCACTAGAGGACTTTTAAACTCGGACGGAGGGAGTAGAAGGAGCGATCGAACGATAAGATGAGTTCACAAATGCGAGCTCCAATCAAAGTATTGAGATAGATGCATTGTTCGCCATCTTCTTTGTGCCATCTTCTTCGTGAATATGAGTAATATAATTACAGTGTCTTCTTCTGTTCGTGTGGGCATGAGATATTGTACTTTCTTGCAATTAAATCATCAGGTTGAACTATTTAAAGGGTTTTCCCTAGTTCTTCTTACAACCTCACTATTTTTATTTTGGGAAGCGCTACACGACCGGCGCCGTATGTTAAACAAACCGTGTTGCGGCTAGCGAGAGAGGCAAGCGCGCATGCAAACAAGATCATTTGTTGATTTTTTTTTTCCCTCCAAAGTGTTGCGTAAGAGCATCTTCATCGGCACACATCAAATATGTGTCCGGCACCTCCAATTGGGCCCCCTTTGGGGGGCGCTGGACCTATGTCCACGGATTTGGTGGTGTGCTCCGCAACGGCACACTCCAAACAGCACCCGCCATTTACAGAATCGTTAAACCAAACACATTTTGGGCATGCCCGGACGAACGCCATGGTGCCAAAGGCAAGTAGCACTTCGTCTAGAACAAGCGCCGGAGGTTGACTCGATCCGAACAAGGTTTAAACAAAAAAAAAGTTAGACGCAGCGCCCCTACTCGTCACCGTAGGAGTGGTCCTCGCCGTCGCCCTCCTCCTCGCCGTTGGGGCCCTCCGCGTCGTGCGGGGCCTCGCCGTCCGTGCAGCAGGGTTGGCGGACGCAAGTGGCATCGTACATCTTGACGCGCAACTTGTATGCCCCAGCGTAGCAGAAGGTGAGCATCCAACCCTGTTGCAGCTGGTGCATACAGTAAATGCAATCCAGCTGTTGCCAAGGAACAGGTGGTCATGCTGCCTGAACACGACGGCCTCGCAGCGTTGGGGGCATGATAAGGGGTGGCCCAATCTTCTCAATGAACTCACATATAACTTCAATATGATAACTAGTGCGCCACTAAGAACTCTCCCGGCTGATCCCTGGTGCCAATTCAAAAGATAGCAACCCCAAGGATATTCTCAACTCCACACTCTTGCACAAGTAATCCACCGACTACAAGTGGTCCTGTACCTTCTTATTCCCAGTGGAACAGCAGGTAACACGTAAAGTTTGCAGATGAACTTTCAGATGAAGACTTACAAGTTGTTTCAATCTAGAGATTAGGGTTTAATGTTTTAACGTAGTCTAACGAGCCTTGGCTCGGATCCTAACTATTTAAGAGAGGGGGTGCGGCCACAAGGGGGTTCCCTTGCGCAAGCACCAAACCTACTAGGACTAGGACTCTTGGTTTGGGTGGACACAACCCAAACCGACCCACAATAGATACAAACCGACTCACCATTAAGGGTTGCGGCCAATAATGGTATCTCTTAAGAGAACTAAACGCGGGGCTATTTGAGCTCTATCCTTGCTCCTTGCTTTGTCCCCACCTGGCAGTGAGAGCATATCAGATTCACTCGGCTGCCCCACCTGAAGCTAGCTACGTACACACGCCATCTTGCATAGCCTCATGTACAACAATATACTTGGTCAAAAAAATTGTATATAAATGTGCTAGCTGATATTTTCTTGTTCACAAAAATGCACGTGCATGTGCTAAGCTGCTATCGTGAAAAGTCACAATGCCTTCTGGACTGATATGTTTCTCTCTAAACAAAAAAATTAACAATTAGTAAAAATATATAAATTTTTTTAAATATAATTTATAACAAAGATATACAAGTGTTGTACATATTTGCCAAATTTCGCGTTGAAATGATATTTGTGGTGCTCCGTGCAAGGAAAAAAATAGTGACCAAAAATTGAAATTAGAAGAATATACTTTTAGAGCACTGATTTATTTTTTGTATATAGTATCACACATGTCATTTCATCACCAAACTTGACACGTATTTAGAACAGTTGTACATGTTCATCACCATTTGTTCTATTTTATTTTGGATTGTTTTACTTTTTTAATTTCGTAATCACGCGCTCGCTGCCAAAAGAACCCTCCCATGCGTCTGTGCATATGCTAACAGTTGTGCGTGCGGGTGTGGATAGCTCATGGTATGTGCTATTTGCTCCATGTGCACAACTTAGATTGCGTCCGGCCAGCTCAGCTCGCTATGTCGCCCGCCGTCGTCGTCACCCCCGACGTCGCATTGACTTGCCCAATTTCATTGTTGCTCGTTTCAGCGATATCGATAGGGCCGGTAACCACCGCGACTAAGACATGATCTGCACACCACCTCCGCCTACACGTTTCATATCAACTATTGTTCGAGACCGCCTCTACGAAAAACCACTTCGGCAACCGATATGCGCCCCTCATAACTCCATCCCAATTAAGCCAAACCCTATAACTAAGGCATCACTTCGTAATATACTACATCGTTGGGTCACTGCCTCTATATTGACTATGTTGGGAAATGGATCAACTGGGGGATAATTCAGCCATAAATATGAAGGCATTGTACCGTGAGTCTTCATCGACTTGAACAATGGAGGTAACTATAGCAACCACTCATTGTACTGACAAGAGGGAGAACGTTGTGAGTAGGGTCGGGTAATATTATCGTTCGTAAGACCACCATCTTCCATACAAGGGGCTAATATTTTCAATATCTGCTCATGTGGGACTAGGAGTAAGTGAAACTGGATTTCTGGGACTGGGAGGAGCGTTCCAACTCCCTATATGAACCGGTATAACCCTTGTTCTGTCTTGCGATTTACCTCCCCGACAAACACGAGCCATACTATGTGCACGTGTAGCCCACCCTTACGCTAAATGGCGACAATCCAAACGCATAAAAACGTGGCAAATAGAAGAATTCTACCGCATTGCCACTCAGAAACAAGCCCGCCAAAACCTACCATGTACATGTGATGAAAAAAGAAAATGACATCATCAAAAGATGGCGCAGCGAAGCGCGCATGGTCCTTCTAGTACAAACCATACCTAACATTGTTAGGATTTCTAATAGGTGCATTTGACCTTGTGGAGGCACCATCCCCTTGTAATCATCAAAATAACAATTGTTTTCAATGAATAACAATTGTTATTTTCTGTTATTTCTTGTTTTCACCATGCTAGCACTTGTTCTCCATCTCCTCCTCAAGTCCATCTTCATCCATGTGTATCTCCTCTTCATGATCTCCTCCTCTCATGCTTGTGTTATCAATAAACCTGAGAATACATAAGTGCATGGATTTAGGTAGTATAAAGTTCTCACTATTATAAACATTATACTCAAGTAGGAGTGAATTCACCTGTTGTTGTTGTAATAGCTTGGTTCTTGATCTTGTCATTGGACCAATCCTCACTTCATTAGCTTGTGTTGGAACATCCTCATGTGTAACATTAGGTGAAGAACATCCTCATGTGTAACTCAACCATTGTATATGCAAGGGTGTGGTAAATATTTCAGATTTAGCTTTGCACATAAATCTTTGCTAGCCAAATTCCTGCAACTCCCTCCATCAATAATGAATTTGCAAGCCATATTAGGACCAATAACAACCTTTGTTTGAAATAAATTGCACCTTTGATTTTCAGGACTAGGAATAACACTCAAAGATTTTTGTGTATAAATCATAGATGGCATAGTGGTAGCATAGGCATCCAATGGAGTATCACTCAAATAGCCATCATCATCATCATCATTATCATTAGGATCAACATCATCACCTGTCTCATACTCATTGTTCTCATTAATAAACATCACCTTTGTATTTGGACAATCCTTCTTGAAGTGCCCATTTCCTCCACATGTATGCCATGTAATATCTCTATTTCTTGTTGTGGAAGCACTTGAACCCGTGGCACTTGCAGCTGGTTGTGATGATTTTCTTTCAATAGAGGTACTAGGCTCGGCCTTGGATGATGAAACACCACGGCTAAGAGAAGGTGGAGGTGGTGTACTAGGCATAGTAGATTATCTCAAGGGAAATCTATTCCTTGTTCTTGATGTAATTTTAGCCTCCTCATTGATATGTGATTCGGCCTCCCTAGCATGATGTAATAACTCATGCATATCATGGTATTGATGATGTCTAACAATGCCTTTGATTTTATAATTCAAACCTGAAAGGAACCTTTGCATTGTTTGCTCCAATTGCTCTCTCACACGTGCTCTTTGCATGATTAATTCCATCTCTTGATAATAAGCATCAACAATCATAGTACCTTGCCTCAATTGTTGCAATTGATCAAATTGTTACCTTATGTAATTTGGTGGTACAAATATGTCCCTCGTGACTCTCTTCATGGTATTCCAAGTGATAATGGGTAATTCACCATCCTCTTGTCTTTTTCTCACAGTAGTATCCCACCAACGAAGAGCATATCCATCAAACTCAGAAGAAGCCAATTTTATTTTTCTATCCTCAGTATAATCATGTAATCTCCATAGCTTCTCAATTTTCAGTTCCCATAGCAAATATTCTTCCACATCCATGGTGTCAAAGCTGAAAGATGGTATAGAAAATTTGGGCTTACCCAAACCATCATCCTCTCTATGATTTTCTGGAGCAACATTGAGAGGAACACGCCTAGCTCCCAAATGACTAGCTCGGCCTAGAAATCCTCCCCGGCCTCTTTCACCTCTAGCTCCACGGCCATGATTATTATCCACCTCAACATTGGCTTCAAAACCATTATTTGCATCACTATGGACACTAGCATTATCATCATCAATAGGTGGTAACCTTTGTTGAATCAATGTTTGAAGACCAGCAAGGGTAGTATTCAATGTAGCAATAGAAGCATGTATTGTTTGCATTTTCCCATTATTGGTCTCGGCCATCTTATGTGTTTCCTCCATTTTAGTCTACACGGCTTGGAGAGCCTCATATAGAGGATCACATGCATCAGTAACAAACTCCTTGATATTCTTATGATTGTCCCTCATTTGATTTGTCAACACATCCCTTAGAGCCTCATACTCCCTCCAATTTACTCCCTCCTTATGGTCCTTCTTTTGCTGCACAATGTCATCACTAGAAAGATCCATTAGTAGGTTAGTGAAATAGAAACAAGTATAGGTTGTGGTGTTCTCTCACAACTCACTCAAAAATCTAGCAAGACAATAGGTTATCTTACCGTTCCAAAGTGAATAGAAATACTCACCACAAGTAGAGGCAGTTAATGTACTTTGATGTGAAGAAGAGAATACCTAGGTTTTTAACTCTCACAAAAGAAAACAAGGTTATTTAGTGGGGCTTGGTATGGATACCTAACAATCAACAAAGTAACACGTCCTATTTGTTGTTTTGTGATGATATAAAAATACCCAAGGAAACTCACACAATAATGGAGACAAATGTGGCAAAGCAAATATATGGATGAGATTTTGCAATGCACTAGAAAGTCACTAGCTAGGCTCTTAATTGACAGGCACAAGATTGCTCAATGAAAAAACAAGTGTCACAATGGTAAGCTCAACTAGTAAACAATAGTATCAACTCGGCCTCTTTGCAAAAAAAAAATCTGTTTTCTCTTTTCTCTTTTTATTTTTTTTATACTTTTACTCTCTTTTTCTATATTTTTTTTGTATTTTTCCAATGGCCTTAAAAACAACTAGGAGCAATATGAAGCAATAAACAAGTGAACACAATGGTGGTGATGAAAATGAGCAACCTGTCATAGCACAAAAATAGCTATACTTGTGGGCAAGTTCCTATTGATATGCTGTAGAAAGGTTGTAGCTAGGTTCCCAAGGTATGGATATAGTGTTCCTAATGATAAAACAGGAAATAACAAGGAAAAACAAAGAAAAACTAAGGGAAAACTACTTTTCTAGTTCACGGCAGGAAATCTCAGCTCACGGCAGCAAAAACACTCAAACTGTACCGTACGGCAGGAAAAACTAGCCAAAACCGTGCCACGGTAGAACCTGCACACGGCTACGGCAAGAAAACAGCGCGCGGCAGCAAAACTGCGAAAATTTCTGTCACGGCAGCGCGCGCGCGTGTGATACGGCCAGTGGTAAGCGCGTTACGGTGGAAATCTAGGCGCGCGGGTGTTACGTGTACGGTGGCAGCAGTAGAGGCGCACGACAGCGTTTCAAGGAAAATTGCTATCGCGGCAGCGCGCTGTGGTGATATTGGTAAGGATGTTGCGGGTGCGGGTGGTTGTTTTGTAAGCGCGCGGTAGGGATTCCGAGTGCGACTAGGAGGCGGCAGCGGTAGTGGATGGCGGCAGCGAAACAGGGAGAAATTGGTGTCGCGGTAGGATTTCGAGGCCAACTCGGATTGGACAAGGAAAACACACCCGAAAGCTATTTTTTGTGGTTTTTTATAGGATTTCGACCAGGGGAACAAGAACCTAGCCCTAGCCGAAAATAAATCAAACACAAAAACAACTATAGTAATTGAAACTAAGGTAATATCTAGGGCTATGGCAATGAAATAACTTATTTTTGTGGGGCAATTTTCGGGATAGGTAATAAAAACACTCAAATCTAAAGGGAAAATTGATAGCTCACCGAGGCAACCTGTAAATCTGATACCAAGATGATAAGGGGTGGCCCAATCTTCTCAGTGAACTCACAGATAACTTCAATATGATAACTAGTGCGCCACTAAGAACTCTCCCGGCTGATCCCTGATGCCAATGCAAAAGATAGCAACCCCAAGGATATTATCAACTCCACACCCTTGCACAAGTAATCCACCGACTACAGGTGGTCCTGTACCTTCTTATTCCCAGTGGAACAGCAGGTAACACGTAAACTTTGCAGATGAACTTCCAGATGAAGGCTTACAAGCTGTTTCAATCTAGAGGTCTAGGGTTTAATGTTTTAACGTAGTCTAAGGAGCCTTGGCTCGGATCCTAACTATTTAAGAGAGGGGATGCGGCCACAAGGGGGTTCCCTTGCGCAAGCACCAAACCTACTAGGACTAGGACTCTTGCTTTGGGTGGACACAACCCAAACAGACCCACCATTAAGGGGTGCGGCCAATAATGGTATACAAACCATACCTAATATTGTTATGATTTCTAATATGTGCATTTGACCTTGTGGAGGCACCATTCCCTTGTAATCATCAAAATAACAATTGTTTTCAATGAATAACAATTGTTATTTTCTGTTATTTCTTGTTTTCACCATGCTAGCACTTGTTCTCCATCTCCTCCTCAAGTCCATCTTCATCCATGTGTATCTCCTCTTCATGATCTCCTCCTCTCATGCTTGTGTTATCAATAAACCTGAGAATACATAAGTGCATGGATTTAGGTAGTATAAAGTTCTCACTATTATAAACATTATACTCAAGTAGGAGTGAATTCACTTGTTGTTGTAATAGCTTGGTTCTTGATCTTGTCATTGGACAATCCTCACTTCATTAGCTTGTGT
Organism: Alopecurus myosuroides; assembly: GCA_028641055.1. Lineage (NCBI taxonomy): Eukaryota > Viridiplantae > Streptophyta > Magnoliopsida > Poales > Poaceae > Alopecurus > Alopecurus myosuroides. The sequence goes on along the minus strand of CM054063.1, from coordinate 102,249,939 downwards.
TGGAACATCCTCATGTGTAACAATAGGTGAAGAGCTAGGGATGTCCTCATCAGGGCACCCTTCCAGCTAGAGGGTCAAGGAGGCTGGCTCCCTGCCTTCGAGCAGGACACCAATCCTATCTGGCAGCCTCAAGGAGTTCCCCAATGGTTGCTGGAGTATGATGAAGAACTCGGGAATGGCAACCCCTCCTTCGTCGATGCTGTCGTTGTCATTGTCGGCCTCCTGCTCGACCTCCACGGGCCGCATGACCTGCTCGGGCAGCGCAACCACCTACCCTCCATGGTCTGTACGGCCTCCTCGCCCTCCACGGCCTCCGCGTGGAGCAGGATCGCCACCACGGCCTCCTCGCCCTCCACGGGCCACGTGTCTGGCTCTTGGAGCTCTCGCCATCGCCGGAGAAGTGGTGGATGATCGCCGGAGAGATGGGAGGAAGGGGCAGGAATGATCCCCTCTCCGGCGAGAGGGGATTTTATAGCTGTCCTGGGTAGACTCCTCGATCGTGGGGACGTGCGCGTAGTGGGGGAAGTGGAGGCAGCAGTGGGACGTGCGCATTGGGAAGGCGTGCCTCGAGCCGCGTCGCGTCGCCTCGCGTGCCGCCTCGTGTCCCGTCGCGTCGCCTGCCTGCAGCCGCCTCGTGTCCCGTCGCGTCGCCTCGCCTGCCTGCAGCCGCGTCGCCTCGGGATACGGCGCCAAGAACTATTTTTAAGCGCACATAATCAGCCATGGCGGTTGCACGCCCACGATCTGCCACGTCGGTTGCACACCCACAACAATGGCGCTTCCATAGAACGTGCTGCCGGAGGAGCCACTGCCGCAGGAGCCGCTAAAGGAGGAGGAGCCTCTGCCGGAGCCGCTGCCGGAGGACGACGACATGGCAGAGGCGGATCGGGAACCATGGCCGGCGCCCGATGTGGCTGAAGCCCGTTGGGACCTTTGGCCGTCATGGGAGGACGCCCGACGCAGTGCAGACCCGCGGTTCTTTGCACCGCCACCGGCAGTTCCCGCGGCCCCTACGGTGCTGCTTCCCGGAACACCCCCATCGACAACGCTAGAGCATGATGAGTTAGGCAATCAGCCGCCGCCACCATCGGACGGCGAGGATGGAGATTAGTTCTTCGCGGGCATCGCGTCGTTTTTTTTTTCAAATTTTGTTCTATTTATATGTAAAAAAGGACATATGCCTCTACCTTTAATTTATGAAAAAAGTTTTTTAATTTTATTTGTGTCACTGACGGCTGGGGGCCGCCTGTCAGGTGGGGTGACCGGACGATGTCCGGCGTCCCCAGGCTGGTGCGGTGACCCAGCACACCAATGCATGTGTAGTGCGCAAGTCGTTGACATAATACTCACAGAAGGACTTATCCGTGAATATTACCTCCCTCAGAGTGGTACAACAGAAACATAGCAGGTCCAAACAGAGATATAGGATACAAACATTGTTCATTACAAAATATCGAGAATCTCTTTGATGAATCAAAGAAGATCTCATGCAAATGAAACACCATAAGAAGCAATTCGAAGGTCCAAGCTGGAGAATAACTCTACCTCAGAACCTAATCCACTACAGCTGATGTCAGCCCTAATCTACGGCTTGAGAAATTCTAAGTCCAGGAATGGACTCCACCTACACCTTGATAGCTTGTCCTCCACCGGCGGTATTGATGACGATGCTTTACCGGCTAAGTATAAATGACTCCTCCTAGCTTCAGCAGTTAATGATGGCTTCTCGATGAAGGTCTCCCTTTAGGCTTCAACTCTAAGCAGGGGGTCAAACGGGAACAAATGAGAACAGGTGTTACTCAACAAGTTCATGATATATAGTGGGTAGTTTGATGTACTAACTACAACTTTAGACTCGAAAGGGTCATAAGCTAATGCAAAGTTTTGTAAATCTTTCTTCAAGAGATTGCTTTTAATACTGAAAACTATGCCCACCAAGTCTTCACAGGAGTAGAACTTCATGGAGTTGCCTTTCCTGCGGTGTTCGTAGCTCCTTCCTGGAAAAGGGGGTAACATGCCACATCCTTTTATACTGTGCAGATGTGCGTTACTTTACCCATAGTCGATCAAGACCATGTTGCACAATCAGGCGATCGTTCCTGTCCACACCCACTTAGGTGTGGGGCCCGGTTGTTGATCCAAACCAAACCATGCTTCTCCGCACAACGTATGCCCACCCATTTCTGCCACGTAGGTTTAACCCCTGATTCCACCCCTCACGATGGATATCTAGGCGCCCCGGGCATGCCATCATAGACCCTAGAGTCCGTGGGAATTAAGCGATCTCACCCATGTGCATGTAGTCTCGCAAGACATACAGCGAACGGCTCTGGCAGCCTACTGACATGCGAATGAGAAAAGATCACAGCTGGCTTACTCGCCCCATACAATACCCATGGTTAACGCAGTATTTACGGTGCAAGAATCTTGACGGCATTTGTTGTTAACTCCTAGGTAATACTTTCCCATGCAGATGGAACCTTTATTTGACCTATTCATCTTACCATGGTCCCATCCGCCCACCAAATAGAACTCCTACGTTTGATACGATGCTAGGATCACATTTGTTTTAGGTGTCTTAGAGTTGTTTTGTTACTTGTGGTGATGATGTTGTTCACTTTTTTTAGACTTACATGTGTTTCACTTTTATTTAACAAACAATTGTTATCATGTTTAAGTTATAAGGAGTTATCCCATGGTTAGGCAAGAAAACAATACCGCATTGAAAACAACTTTTAAAAGATAACAAACACATGCTTATTATGTTGTTGAAAGATGTGGAACTATGATAAAAGGAATTTAATTGGAAATGGGTACATGCTACAATCAACTCTATCAACTCTTAATCCAATAATGTTCGTTACGAGGATTAGGAAGTGCAAACTTAGTAGGGTTCAATATTAAAGAAAATAGTGTGGTGATGGTTAGTCCTTGTTGTATTGGAATCTTATAGACTACCACTGTACTTCTTAAAATAGAATTCATAAGTTAAAAAAATGTTTTGTTTTTGGCATATTTGATTTGGAAATGTTTTTCTCTTTAATTTGGTATATCATTTGAAGTTTTCTGAAAAGATTTGAATATGTTATTAATTTTAAATGAATTAAAAGACTAGGCAAAATATTGCACACATGAAAACTTGTTCAAATGACTTTGTAAATATCATAGATGAGTTGCATTTATCTTTCTAAGCATTTTGGTATATAATTTGTATTTTTCTGATTTTTTGAATGATTTATTATTTTTCTCAATTTTAAATGATTTAATTTAAATTCAAAAAAAATTAAATATTATCAATCATATTTGAAAATAATATTTTTCTGATTATTTTCATATATAGTTTATATTTTTCTGATTCATAAAATAAAAGATATGCAATTATCAATTTTAATTCATTTTCTGATTTAAACTGACAAGTGGGTCCTAGTGACAGGTTTAAATAACTCTAAAAAAAATAAAATAAAAAGAAAACGCTTATGACATCACGCTGTCATCAGCAATGGAGGGGATTCTTCCTGTAGGTTTTCAATCCGGCGATTTACATCAAATTCGTGCGATCTGTATGCTCCATTGGCTAGAGGGGTCTCCGTGAGTCCGTCGGTGGCAGTGGCTTGACCAAATGGTCGCAGGAGATGACCGGCGGCAGGCAAAATGCGGAGGCGATGATAGTGACTTGGTGGCTACGAGCTAGGGTGCACGGGAGAGCGAATCAAGGACACGAGGATGCTCACCGGAGCGAGGGGAAGGCGATGGAGTGGTCTAGGTGGCTCGGTGAGATCCAATTCGACGACGGCATTGATATCTGGCGGAGGGCCGGAGAGGAAGGGGACGGCCCGATTCCAAAATTCCACGGCACAACGGCTCTTTCCGCTTAGCGTGGAGGAAGAGGAGGCGATGGGTCATCTTCAAGTGGCCTTGATTGGTCCCGGCATGGCCGGAGTTGACGGCGACGAGCAACAACTATCATCGGTTAGGGTTAGGGTTTCCGGTTCAGTGGGTTTGAGAGAGAGAGAGAGAAGCTGCGAGGAGAGAGGAGTGAAGAGGAGCACGACGCTCCCTCCTGGAGGTTATCTGTGCGCGAGGCGGAAAGCAATACGTGGCCGAGCCGAGTCGGCAGCGACGACACGCCTCTGGCCTTCTGGCCAAAGGTGGAAGAAAAGGGAAATAACAGTTTTATTAATAACCCCCTAATATTTTCGAGGAATTACAGATGGGTCCTTATGTTAAGAAAACTGAGAAGAAATCCTTGTTTTCAGGGCTTTTTTGTGAACCTAAAAATTATTAAAAATAATATTTGGAATCCTTATTAAATTCTTAACCTCTCCATGTTTTACTTTGGTGAAATTGAACAATATTTTAATTGTATACTTAGGGTGCTAAACTAAGTGGTTTTTGTTATTTTCTCTCCATTTAATTTTTTAAAAGGCTATTAAATTATTTAGGCATGATTATTATGATCACAAACAATAATCATGTGGTTAACAAAAGTGGTGTATCATAATTGGACAATTTTAGCTATAAGTTCTTTTTAAGAAAAAAATTGTAAACTTCTTAGTAGTGTTGTTTATGCATTGTAAATAAAATCACCCAATAGAGAATTTTATTCCATGACATACCAAATGCTTTTGATTAGGTAGTTGATACGTCCAAGACGTATCTCCATTTCCGAAAACTTTTCTTACTGTTTGCCTCTAAACTTATGAGTTTTGGATACAACTAACACGGAACGTTGTTTTCAACACAATTACCTTGGTGTCTCGTTTTTGTGCAGAAAACCCAACTTTCGGGAAAATGCCCAGAAAAGATCTCAAAGACCTTAAAACACCCAAAAAAAAACCGGAGCCAGAAGGAGTCCCAGAGAGGGGCCAAGAGGGGGCCACACCACCCCTAGGCGCCCCCCTTGGCCGCGCTGCCTGGTGGTGTGGGTCCCCCAGGAACCCTCTCGGGCTCCCCTTTCGTATACTTATCGCCCTCAACGCTAAAACGATAGGGGGTCGTCATATTCCATAGAGACACAACAGAGCACCGCCGCCACCTCGAAACTCAATTCGGGGATCAGAAGTTCCTGTTCTGGCGGCCTACCGGGACGGGGATTCGAAGGAGATCATCGCCATCGTCACAGCCACCTCTTCTCCATCAACCATCCATGATTCCCTTGTACATTTGTGAGTAAACACTTCTGTAGGCTGAGAGGGATGGAAGGGACTGGATGAGATTGATCATGTAATAATGCCAGATTGTTAGGGCATAGTGCCTAGTATCCATTGTTAGTGTTTTCTACCGTTGTTGCAAATTTTTATGCTTAATGCTTGTCACTAGGGCCCAAGTGCCATGGTCTCAGATCTGAACATGTTATTGTTTCATGAGTATAATTATGTTTCTTGATCATATCTGCAAGTTGTTTACACATGTCATTGTCCGGAACCCGAGGCCCCAAAGTGACAGAAATTAGGACAACCAGAGGGGATGGTTATGATGTGAGGATCACGTGTGTTCGCGGAGTGTTAATGCTTTCCTCCGGTGTTTTATTAAAAGGAGCACCTTAATTACCAGTAGTTTCCCTTGAGGACCCGTTGCAAACGGGCTGGTGGGACAAAAGATGTTGTGCAAGTTTCTCATTGCGAGCACGTATGACTATATTGGAACACATGCCTATGGTTTCCCTAGAACTTGGATGCTTTATTATTATTATTATCTACAATGCCCATGTTTAGATTATTACATGACCTATCTTATCCATGCAACGCTCGTTCATCCATCCTCTGTGCCCACGATTTTCATTCTGCTGTTACCCGCAATTGCTACTATTATTACTATTTTATTCTTGCTATTATTTTACTACTACCGGTGCTATAAAAATGTTACCACTGATAAATTGTTGCGAGCATGTCTACTTTAAGGTGCATCTGAATTGACAACTCAATTGTTAAGGCTTATAAATATTCTTTGGCTCCCCTTATGTCGAATCAATAAATTTGGGTTTTACTTCCCTCGAAGACTGTTGCGATCCCCTGTACTTGTGGGCCATCAATACTATTTTCCGGCGCCGTTGCCGGGGAGCATAGCTTTATTTATTTGATCACTTGATCGTGATATTTTTCACCGCAAGCCTTTTATCATGGGAAATATTCGTGATGGAAAAGTTCCTATATTACCATCCACTACAAGCAGAGGTACAACTCTGAACACCTCTGTTGCTCTTGATTCACCATCTGTTATGAATAAGCTTCTTACTCCACCACATGCTACACCCACTTTTACTTCTGCTGAGCCTGAAAATGCTTTTGATAATTTTGATGATGCTTCTACTGTGCTTGATGATACTGCTTCACTAGGTCCTTTCCTAGATGCTACAATTGCTAAATCCAAACAAATTGAAAGTGCTGAAATTCTTGTTGAAAATATTGGTACACCTCTTAATTCACCTGAGTCTATTGATGATCTTGATGAAACCTACATTGAACTTAATGATGACTTTATTAAGGAAGCTCAAGCTACTACTGGTGCAAGTGCTCTTAAGAATCTGTTTGCAAGACATGCTGTGAAATATAAATATTCTCTTGATGCTAAGTTTGCCACATCCCCCATACACATTAGAGACAAGGATTATGATTTCTCTCTAGATTTATCTTACATATCTATTGTTGAGAAAGAACCTTTTTGTGGTACTGAAAGTAAAAGTGCCATGGAACATATGAATGATCTTTCATCTTTGAGTAGCTTATTTTCTGATGATACTAAGTTACGTACTTACTTTGTTACCAAGATCTTCCCATTCTCATTGAAAGATGAGGCTAAAACTTGGTTTCACAATTTGTCCCCTGGATCTATTGATAGTCCTATGGGTTTGGTTAATGCTTTCTTTCAAAAATATTTTCCTGCTAGTGCTCAACATGCTGCCTTGCAGAGTATCTTCAACTTTAAGAAAATTGAAGGAGAGAAAATGCCTGAATCTTGGTCAAAGTTTTGTTCTTTAATAAGAGCTAGCCCAGGAAATCCATTACCTAAAAATGAGCTCCTAGATATATTCTATAATGGACTATCTGTTGAATCTTGGACATACCTGGATAGTTGTGTTGGTTGTGTTTTCAAGAAAAGAACTCCAGAAGAAGCTAAGGAATTATTGGCTAAAATAGCCAAAAATCATGATGATTGGACTATATACCTGAGCCTACACCTATACCAACACCCAAGAAGAGAGGGATGATTGAATTAAATGATGAAGTGATGAAGGAAGCCAAGAAATCTCTTAAAGAGAGGAGTATTAAATCTGAAGATGTGAAGAATCTACCACCCATAGAAGAATTATGTAAGCTAATTCCTCATCCATCAACAGTTGAGGTACACTCTCTCCAATATTTTGATACTAGAGATATTCCCTATTCTAAACCACCTGATCAATGCTTAGATGAATTTGATAATTATGTTGTTAAGCAAGACAACTTTAATATGAGAGTGCAAAATCATCTAATGGAAAACTCTAGAGCCGTTGATAATTTCCATGGTAATATTGAGAGAACCTCTAATGATGTTAAAATGCTTGTTAAACATTTTCATATGGTTCAAACTCAAATTGATCAACTCACTAAAGTACAAAAAGATTTGCTAGCTAATGCTTCTAGAGAAAAAAATATGTTTGTGAAGTAATTAATAAAAGTGGTGTTTCTACTCAGGATCCTTTGTATCCTGAAGGACATCCTAAAAGAATTGAACAAGACTCTCAGCAACCTGAAAACAACAGCTCTCCTTCTAAGAAAAATAAGAAGAGACATAAAACTGTTGTAGAATCTCCTGAACCTGTTAAAGATCCTAATAGTATATCTATTTCCGATGCTAAAACTGAAAGTGGTAATGATAAAAGTGATGCTTCTGATAAAGAAGAAACTGTAGTTGAACCTGAAAAGCAAACTAAAACTGCAAAGTATAGTAAGGAGGATTTCTTTGCTAATAAACATGGTAATGAAAGAGAACCTTGGGTGCAAAAAGCAATGCCTTTTCCTAATAAGAAACACAAATCAAAAGAAGAAGAACATTATAACAAGTTTTGTGAATGGATGAAACCTTTGTTTTTGCAAATTCCTTTGACTGATGCTATTAAATTGCCTCCTTATTCTAAATATATGAAAGATATTGTCTCTAACAAAAGGAAGATTCCTAATGAGGAAATTTCTACTATGCTTGCTAATTACTCTTTCAATGGAAATGTTCCAAAGAAGATTGGAAATCCTGGTATTCCTACTATCCCTTGTTCTATTAAAAATAATTATGTTAGAACGGCTCTATGTGACTTGGGAGCATGAGTTAGTGTTATGCCTTTTTCTCTCTGTAAGAGGCTCTCTCTAGAAAAATTCATACACATTGATGTATCTTTGCAAATGGCTGATAAATCTACTCTATTCCCGTTGGTATATGTGAGAATGTTCATGTTCAAGTGACTACTAATTGTTTGATATTAACTGACTTTGTTGTGTTGGAAATGCCTGAAGATGATAATATGTCTATTATTCTTGAGAGACCTTTTATTAACACTGCAGGGGCTGTTATTGATTGCAAGCAAGGAAAAGTAACTTTTAATGTTAATGATAAAGAGCACACGGTTTATTTTCCCAAGAAGATTGATACAACATATGGTCTAAATTGAATTGAAAATATTGAGACCATCAAGATTGGAGAATTCTATTGTCCCATTCCAATGCCACCAAAAGAATATGAAATTATTATGATTGGGACTATGTCTATCAAGGTTGAGGTAACATAATTATTTAGTGATAAGCAAAGTTTTGCCTCATATAAAAATTGCTTTGGTAACAAGACTTGATCAACCTTATTAACAAAGTGATTTTGAATGAAGAGGACAATGTTTTCACCTTCACCATTATGTTTTCACCATGTTCACACCTTTCTACCTTAGTACAATTATGTTTTCCACCATCCATAGTCATGTTTTCATCATGTTTTTATCTTGATTACTGTGGGTATGGATGTTTTCACCACTTCCACATTTGTTTTCACTAGTTATTTTCTATTGGAGTGTCTTAGAACCTCTGTAGTTCTGGTTTTGGTTTTTTATCCACCTTCCACATTTGTTTTCTCGTTTTTAATTATTTATTCAATTCTTAAAATTCCTCGAAAATGAAGTTTCTCTAAAAAAAATCCAGAAAAAGTATATTAATCTTTTTCGTCAAAAATAAGGAAGAGAGGCACCTGGTAGACCCCAGGAGGACCCACCAGATAGGCATACCACCCCTGGGCGCGGCCAACCCCTAGGTGGCGCCTGCACATGGTGTAGGGACCCATTGACCCTCCACTTATTCTCCTTCCTGTCAAAGACTGATCTCTCTCCACCAAACACCAAACCATTACTCAAACCCGAGTTCTTGTTGTTCTTCCATGGAATTTTTTGATCTCTTTGCTCATCCCACCTTTGTTGCTGAAATTTGGTGCATTTGCTCTCCGGTATGTGACTCCTCCGACTATCCAAGTAGAGTTTTATTTGGTGGGTTATTTCTTGAGTATTTTGGTACTATAGGTGACAGCTTATGTGAGCTAGCATGCTTGATTTGTGTGAAATAATTTAGTTTTGATGCATGTTAGCCCTCCTATAAGTCTTTATAGTAGTTTCTATCATATAGTTGCTTGAAATCAGTTTTTGTAATGCTTGCTTAAAAATTTCAGAGATGGAGTACAATGTGTATCAACTTAACCAACATGAGTTGGAATTGCATGAGGTCATGCCCATACACCGTGAAGAAAGAGTATTTCCATCAATATATCCATGCCAGGAATTCATGCACGCTACATGAATTATGTAGGATTTCTATACTCTTGTGCAAAATGCAGGATTGGATATTTTCATTGAGGATGAACCTACCCAACATATTAAACTAACTATGTCTGTGGTGCAGGATTTTCGCTTTAGCTGGTCCTTGCCTAAACCTATGGTCCATTACAAAATTTATAATAAAAATGTAGACTTGCCTTTCAATGATTTTTGTGCAGCTATCAAGGTGCCACAATGGGGATCATGTGAGAAGATAAGAGGGCAGCCCAAACCACTGCTGGATTTATATGAAGAGATTTTCCAAGGTAGAAGCTTCACAGGGGAGAGTGGTGAAATTCGAGAAATTCAACTCCCATCTATTCGAAATTTTGCTTATTTTATTGCCAAGTGTGTGTTTGCTAGAAAAACTGCCAACAAGTTATCTGTTTATGATCTAGATTTTATCTCAGCTGCTTTAAGACGTAATAGGTATTATAATTTTGGTGCTCTAATTGCTTCCGCCCCGCACTTAACCGCGAGAAGGGCAGAAATTCTGGAGGTCTTATTGCCTCTCGTTTGCTAGCTTTGCATGGTGTGGAGCCACATCATTTGGACCTTCAGTTTCCCGTAGAGAGGCTGGACCTTAGTTCCATGATTCAACATAAGTTTGTTTCCACCTATGCTAACCTAAACAATTTATCTTATGAAATAACTTTCTCCAAGCAATCAAGGTAGAGAGTGACTAAATCTCATAGAGTAGTACTTTTGCCTACACCTCTTTTGTTTAACCTTAATGGCAGGGGAGGATGGTCACTCTCGGAGAGCGAGTTGGATGCATACATTGAGCAGCATCCCCAGCATGTAGAGGAAGCTGGAGAGGGGGACGATAATTATTTCGTCCATCCCTCCGACATTGCGGGGTTTCCACATCAGCACCCCCGTTATGATTACGCGCCTGCTACTTCATCTTCTTCATGGGCGCTAGAGTACGACCACGCTAGGGACGACCCACCAGCGTGGGGATACTACCTGCGCCGTGATTGATCTCCAGTTAGGCCAAAAGCCTAAGCTTGGGGGGAGGTATACCGATAACACACTCATCTATATATCATGTTTCTGTCGGTTATTTGTATATCCATGTTTCCGTTTCTTTCGCTTCTTTTTGTTTCTTTCGCTTCTTCTTTTTTATTGTTTTGTTCTTGCTTTCCAAAACACAAAAAGACCAAAAATATTTCTGTTGTTTCTCTTTATTTGCTTCTTTAGTTTCTTTTGTTGGTTTGCTTTACTTTCTCGTTTTGGTTTAATATTAAAAAAATCCCCAAATATTTTGCTTTGTTTGCTTGATTCCTTCTGTTCTTGTTCTTAATTCAAAAACCCAAAAATATTTGCTCTTCTTCTTTGGTTTTGTAAAGTTTGATGTAGAGTTCAGTAGTCCTCCGTAACTCCATTGGAGCTTGGTTATCATTCTATATTATTCAATCCACATGAGTGAAGAGCAATAATGACGATTTACGACAATTCAAGTTGCGGTGAGAGGGTAGTATGAACTCTATTTGTTTTCATTTTTGTACATATACTCATCCATGTGGATATGCTTAGTTTGTCCGTGTAAGGTGTATGCTATTTAATCGATGCTTAGTAGTTCGTTCTCTCTCATGTTTAGTTCTAACTTATGATATTAGATAGCATGTCGTATAAATATTTGGTTGCATTGTTTTATTCATATAAGGGTATGCCATTGTGGTATCTCCCTCTGATTGTTTCGCTTGAATCAGCTTGGCACATGCTCACGCATGCAGATGACTGAAAACAAAAAGTCAATTAAGCCTCGATGATTTATTTTGCCTCAAAGTATTTGTATAATTTTTTATGCCCCCGTTAATTTTGTTTTGTCACAAGCATGATTATGACAGTTATTGCTCTCTTCATTGTTTCTCCCCATCTATTGCTAGACTTCACCTGTACGGAGTATGAGCTCTACTCGTGCATCCAACTCCCCAAAACCAAAGTTTTCCAAATGTGTCCACCATACATACCTATATGTGGTATTTAACCGCCACTCCAAGTAAATTTCTCATGTGCTACCTTTAAAACCTTCAGAAATTATTCTTGTTTTGTGCCCCTATTCTAGCTCATGAGGACGCAAATAGAGAATCTTTATCTCACTTGTTGATTGGACTTTGCACACCTGGACTCGTGGCTTCATCCGCTTATCCAAATGATAGAAGAGCTGACAGCGGGGTGCCCAGCCCCAAAATTGGTTACTATAAATTCTCTTCACTATTTTGCCCCTGATTTATCAGTCAAAGCATAATTGTGTAAACAAAAGAGAAGAGAGATGACCTTCTATACCAGATGCGTCCTTCAATGGGAGCCTCTCTTGCAAGGTCTAGTTGACTTGTGACGTACTATATTTTCTGTTTACCATTCGTTAACATAAGCATACACCTATCTACAAAAATGTTTTCAATACCTATGTTTATAAAATAAAAAGCTCTAGCACATGAGTTAATCCCTGCTTCCCTCTGCGAAGGGCCTTTCTTTTACTTTTATGCTGAGTCTTCAACTTCTCACTTTATGCACCTTCTTGAGAGCATGGTTGTCATTCTTAGTGTAATGTGCTTGTCCTAGAACACGGTTAATTGGGGTATAAATTTGATGCCTGTATCTTTGTTATATTTACTTCTATTCTTCACTTGAACTTCACAGGTTCCCTAGCATTTATGTTTTGCTCCATTATTAAGGGCAAGCGAGTACACTTTATCATACCCTATTATGAACATTGCAATCCCGCAGATTGATATATTTCATGTTGTTTATTATTAGTGTGTTGGTATTCTCTTCATGGTTTGCATAATACTATGTGACTTTATCTTGCATACTTCTTATTATGAATTGCCTAAGCACTTGATCATATAGTGAGTATATTTACATCATATGAAACAAATGTGTTCGTAGAAGTTCTTTTATCGCACTCAGTTGTCACTGAATTGCTTGAGGACAAGCAATAAGCTAAGCTTGGGGTATTTGATACGTCCAAAACGTATCTCCTTTTCCGAACAATTTTGCTATTGTTTGCCTATAAACTTGTGAGTTTTGGATACACCTAACACGGACTAACGCTGTTTTCAGCAGAATTACCTTGGTGTCTCGTTTTGTGCAGAAAAATCGACTTTGAGGAAATTGCCCGGAAAAGATCCCAAAGACCTTATTTCACCCAAAGACCCTCGGAGCCAGAAGGAGACCCGGGGGGGGGGCAAGGAGGGGCCCACACCACCCCTAGACGCACCCCCTAGGTCGCGCCTGCAGGTGGTGTGGGGGCCACAGGCACCCCCTCGGGCTCCCCTTTCGCCTACTTATGCCTCGTAACCCTAAAACACCAGGGGGTTCGTCATATTCCAGAGAAACACCACAGTGCGCGGCCGCCACCTCGAAACTAAATTCGGGGACCAGAAGTTCCTATTCTGGCGCCCTGCCGGGACGGGGATTCGGAGGATATCATCGCCATCGTCACTGCCACAACTTCTCCATCAACCGTCCATGTGTGAGTAATCCCCGCTGTAGGATGAGAGGGATGGAAGAGATTGGATGATATCGTTCATGTAATAATGCCAGATTATTAGGGCATAGTGCCTAGTATCTGTTGTTAGTGTTTTCTACCGTTGTTGCAACTTGTTATGCTTAATGTTTGTCACTAGGGACCGAGTTTCATAATCTCATATCCGAACATGTTATTGTTTCATGAGTATAATTATGTTTCTTGATCATATCTGCAATTTGTTTACACACATTATTGTTCAGAACCCGAGGCCCCAAAGTGACAGAAATTGGGACAACCGGAGGGGATGGCTGTGATGTGAGGATCACGTGTGTTTACGGAGTGTTAATGCTTTGCTCCGGTGCTTTATTAAAAGGAGCATCTTAATTACCAGTAGTTTCCCTTGAGGCTCCACTGCAAACGGGCTGGTAGAACAAAAGATGTTGTGCAAGTTTCTCATTGCGAGCACATATGGTTTTCCTAGAACTTGGATGTTTTATTATTATTATCTGCAATGCCCACGTTATTATTATTATATGAACCATCTTATCCATGCAACGCCCGTTCATCCATCCCTATGCCTACCGTATTCTAATCCTGCTGTTTCCCGCAATTGCTACTGTTGTTACTATTTTATTCCTGATGTTATTTTACTACTACTGCTGCTATAAAACTGTTACCACTGATAAACTATTGCGAGCAAGTCTACTTTCAGGTGCAGCTGAATTGACAACTCAGTTGTTAAGGCTTATAAATATTCTTTGGCTCCCCTTGTGTCGAATTAATAAATTTGGGTTTTACTTCCCTCGAAGACTGTTGCGATCCCCTATACTTGTGGGTCATCACACACTCGAATAAACCGGTTGATAATATAATGGTATATGATTTCCTTTGATAATAACAATCACAATGGCTTTTTGTTACGCGCTACGGTCGGGGTAGCCAACAGTGACTTGTCACTGCCATGGGCCCTCTTGGAGTGATTTTCATTATGCCTTGTATGATCATATTTCTAGTTGTAATCTTTTAACTTGTGAGTTCTAAGTTGCGGTTTCCTGGCACTTCCACCATTCATATTTGCTAACCTCTTTGGTACTGTGCATTTCCCATTCTCACATTGAGAGTTGGTGCAAACTTCGCCAGTGCATCCAATCCCCATGGGAGGACTTTGTTCTCCTACACATAAGCCCAAATATCTTCCTCAAAACAGCCACCATACCTACCTATCATGACATTTTTATAGCCATTCCGAGATATATGGCCATACAACATCCATCTTCATTATGTGACTTGATGACATGCTTCATTGTTACTTTGTATACCGCTACACTAGCAGGAGCATTCAGTTTTATACATCAGAGATATTTCAGTTTGAGTTATGAGTAATAAAAGTGTGATGATTCATTGTAAAATAGAGTGCCACCCCTACCGGCGAGGTTATATATAAAAAAAAGGAAAAAAGAGAAAAAACCCCAAAAAAGAGAGGGCCAAAGAGAGAGGGGGCAACACTACTATCATTTATTCCACGCTTGTGCTTATTTAACACCAATACTTCAGTTTGGAGAGAGTTTTCATTTTTATGACTTGCATAACTATGTGGGGAACTTTACATTATAGAACTTGGCTTGTATATTCCAATGATGAGCCTCCTCAAAAGTGCTCTAGGTCTTCGTGAGCAACCAAGTTCGATGCACCCCCACTAGTTCCATTGGAGAGCTTTCATTCGCTTATAGCTCTATGTGCATCCGTTGTGTGGGAATCACTACTTCTTGCATAACTTCGATTATAAGACTTCCTCTTGTCTAATGATCACTTTCAGTTATGTGAGACATTCTTCCATTGACCTTCCAACCCCCCCCCCCCAATAATGTTATTTTAACCATAACATCCTGGTGCCAGGGACCAATACAGATTGCTTGCTTGTTTTGAGTGCACAAATAGTTTAATGATTTTCCTACGTGCATATTGTTGTCACTTGACTTGATCCTAACAGGAGTTGTTGTGAGATTTTGATGCTTAGGATGATTATATTTTTGTTCTTGAAGCTTAAATCATCATTAATATACTCTGCACAGTTGATTGTCTTTTAGCATTGATTCATTGAAAAGTTTTACTTTGTTCTTCCTAATGGTTTATACATTACTCTATTTGATATCAAATATAAACCACAACCTTTATTCATTTGATCCTAGTTTACATGCTTTACATTACTATGATGATCAAGTTTATGTTGGTAGCCTATCACCTCGGAAATAAATTGTTTTTATCGTTTTACCTACTCGAGGACGAGTAGGAACAAAGCTTGGGGATGCTTGATACGTCTCAAACGTATCTATAATTTCCGATGTTCCATGTTGTTTTCATGTCATATGCTACATGTTTCATATACACTTTATGTCATTTTTATGGATTTTCCGGGACTAACATATTGACGAGATGCCACAGAGCCAGTTCCTGTTTTCTGCTGTTTTTGGTTTCAGAAAAGATGTTCTGAAAATATTCTCGGAATTGGACGAAACAAATTCCGGAGTCTTAGAAAGTCGTCACGTACATGGAGTCCGGAGGAGACCCGGAGGAGGGCCAGCTGGTGGTGTGGGCCCCCAGGCCACCCACCGACGTTGCCCTCTCGCCTATTTAAGCTCCTCCACTGGTTAACCCTAAACACTTGAGCCTTTTTCCACCAAAAGTTCCGTAGCCGTCGTCATCGTCAACCCTAGTACGGGAGGGTTCTGTAGCTTTCCCCGGCACCCTGTCGGGAGGGGGAATCATCACTGGAGGGCTCTTCATCATCATGCCTGCCTCCGGAGTGATGCGTGGGTAGTTCATCTCTGGACTATGGGTCCATAGCAGTAGCTAGATGATTGTCTTCTCCTCTTTATGCCTCATGTTTAGATCTTGTGAGCTGCCTAACATGATCAAGATCATCTTATTGTAATGCTACATGTTGTGTTTGCTGGGATCCGATGAATATTGAATGCTATGTATAATGATTATCAATCTATCATGTTCTTTCATGTGTATGTTATTTATGATCTTGCATGCTCTCCGTTACGAGTAGACGCTCTGGCCAAGTTGATGCATGTAACTCCAAGAGGGAGTATTTATGCTCGATAGTGGGTTCATGCCTCCCTTTCACTCACGCTTGAGTGACAGAAACGTAACGGGTGGGGGATGTGTTGTTGCCATTAGGGAGAAAACAACAATGTTTTGTCTAAGGATAATTTTATTGTTTACATTACACACTTTTCTTAATGCAATTATCTGTTGCTTGCAACTTAATACCCAAGGTTTGATCGGATGACACTCTGAGGGTGGATTATTAGTCATGCAGTTGGATAACGGTCTATGTATCTTGTTGTAATGCCCACATGAATCACATAGTAATCATCATGTCATGCATATGCACTATGGTGCAGCCTTTATATCTATCAATTGCACAGCTGTAATTTGTTTACCCAGCATGTTATCTATCTGTTTTGGAGAGACACCTCTAGTGAACTGTGGACACCGGTCCATTTCTTTACACTGATATACAACCACTGGAACCATTGTTTTTCTACTACAATTACTGTTTTCTTCACTGTTATCATTGTTCTCTTTCATCTATTGCAAACAAGTACTACTTTCCATACTATACGTCTAATCCCTTGTTTGAGCAAAACCGGTGAGATTGACAAGCTCACTGCTTCGTTGGGGCAAAGTAATTTGATTGTGTTATGTAGATTCCACGTTGCTGCTGAACCGGTAGTGCGTCCTGCCAACATCAGCTGCATCAACCTTCAGAAGTGATTTCTTTCTCCTACTGGTCGATTCAATTTTGGTTTCTTTCTGAGGGAAAACTTGTTGCTGCACTCTTCATACCTTACACTTGGGGTCTCCCAACGAGCGTGTGTCTATACACCATCAAGTTTTCTGGCGCCGTTGCCGCGGATTTCAAAGTCATCACACAAGCAAGAAGCCTCCCATCAAGGCTCCATCACTAGACGCTGCCCAGTTGGGTCTTTTAAAAGAAAACTAGCTTTCTGCAAAACAACTACAAAAGCCTTGCTAAAGCCTCATTCGAGCTAGTAGCTCTAGTAACCTTGCGAGTACCTCGTGTACTCACCGTTGCTTTGTTGAATCTTTATTCTATTACAGCTGAGGACTTCTCAGAATTTGAAGGTGGGTTCTACATCGAAGTCGACGAGTAGTCTGGGTTTTCCGGTGGCAGCCTGGGGCAACACAGACATGTTGGCGTTGTGTTATTGTAGGCCTCTTATGCCATATTTGGATCTTGTTCTTAGAGCGGTTAATTTTCTTCCGCTTGTTGTAATGTTGGGTCAATGACCTCTGGTTGTAATACTTGCTATATCCTCTCTGCTAAGAGTTGAACTATATGTTTTATGTCGTAGAGACTGTGATGTGCCAGTTGTTCCGAGTCTTGACCTCTTAATTATGCATTCATGGTTGGGCCTGATGTTATGTCATGATTGAGGGGGTTGTGGGCCGATGATCCATTTCCGAACCTCGCTTGCTGATGTGATTCAGGCTGGGAGTGGTAACCCCAGTAACCTTGAGTCGGGTATCGTAACAGGTGTTACTCAGCACTAACGTATAGTTTCGAGGTCGGGACGCTACAAACATATTCCCTCCGTTCCGTAATAATCTATATTCTAGACTAGTATTTTGTCTTATATTATTCTACATTATATGTTCTAAACATTAATTGTCTTTCCGATAATCAGCGACAACAACAGACTAAGCAACCTCTTTATTTTTTTTATTGGGTGCCATTAATAATAAGTGACATGCGTTGGATGTTTACATAATTATAGGTCATACTCCCTCCGTCCACGATAAAGTGTACGTTTTCCTTTTTTGGCGGTCAAATTTATTAAACTTTGACTAACTTTATTGGGAAAAGTACTAGCATTTATGATACCAAATTAGTATCAATAGATTTATCTTGACATGAAGTTTTAAAATGTATCATTTTGATGTCATATATATTGCTACAATTTTCTATAAATTTGGTCAAAGTTTAAAAAGTTTGACTATGTGTAAAACTAGATGTACACTTGTTCGTGGACGGAGGGAGTATATAGCAATTCTCTTGTTGGGATTACATGTTTTTAGGATTGTGCCCTATACACAAAAACGGAGGGAGTAGACATCCATATTAGATGATGAATGAAAAAAATAAAGCATGTGAAAATGCTAAACTGTTCAAGAATAAAGCAAAAAAGTTGGTGTGATAAGAAAATACTCCCCTTGGTTCCGAAATATAAGAAATTTGGCTCCATCCAAAGATAATGAGTGATACCGTGATTGTAAAGTTTGGCAGATTATCAACATATCTAGGAGTATTGCGCGGATGTCCGTGCGACAACAATGCAGCCGTGCTGACAACCAACTATGCATTCCTTTTCCATTCAATGCTTATTAAAAAAAAATAGATTGAATTGCTGTCATCAACTATTATCATAGCAACTGGATTGGCTACGATCGCCATGTGGGAGACTGTGAGCAGCGATCGGCAGAAAAGGTGCCCTACTTCCATTTGGGAGCACATGATACTTTGGAAGCCTATAAATTTATTTTAATAGTAAAATATTACTATTATCAATGAAGGTAGAATATATCCATATATTTGTTATGTTATGTAATCCTTTTGTATTTTCTAATACAAACAAAGTTGATCCTCCATGAATGGAAAAAAAACAAAGCCTTACATACACCCAACCATTTGATATCTCGAGTTCTGAAATCCATTTCCTGGAGAAAAAAAAGGAAAAAGAAAAGCAAAACAAAACAAAATTTCCCTCCATCTCTTCTTCCTTGCTCCCTTTGGCCACTCCAAGAAGAGAAAACCAAAAGGTCAAGGCTAACCCGAACCAAAGTCAACGCCAAGAACCGATCAAATCAAATCCCTTTCCGTTTCTCCCGAGGCTCCCGCGACCATGTCCGCGCGCCCGCCCCCGCCGCCGCGCCCGCGCCTGTCTCTGCCCCCGCGCTCCACCGGGGAGTCGCTCTTCTCCGGCACCGGGGACGCCAGCCCCGGCCCGCTAACGCTCGCCTCCGCGCTCTTCCCCTCCGACGCTGACGCCGACGCCAGCGGCGGCGGCGGTGCCTCCTCTGGCGCGGGGCCCACGAGCTTCACCCAGCTGCTCATCGGCTCCCTCTCGCAACCGCCTCCGCATCAGCAGCCGCAGGAGAGAGGGAGAGGCGCCGGGGTCGCCAGGGCCGGCCCGGCGCTGTCTGTGGCGCCGCCGGCGGGGGCGGCCGTCTTCACCGTGCCCCCCGGGCTTAGCCCCTCCGGCTTATTCGACTCCCCCGGCCTAATCTTTTCGCCGGCCATGGTACGTACTCCACTTCTTCACACTTTTTTTTTTGCTGCCAAGGTTGGACTTATTAGCTCTTGTTTGTTTCCTCTCTTTCTGAGGAACTTAACTTTGATCTTTTAAGTTAAATGACGAGGGCTCACTTGGTTCGCAGTAGATTTTAAGCATGTTCCCCGTCCTTTGCCTTGTAAAGCTGTTAAATTTAACCTTGATCGCCCCATCAGTTCGTTAAGCTTCTCATCATTTCTTATGTGGCGACATGCGTGCAAATCTGAGAAATCTGTACTACTGATTTTCCATGCTGTTTCAAAGCTTTTGATTTAGGAAATCTGGAGGTTGCAATTTTACAGTTGCTTTGCTACCTTCAGTGACGTGACGACATTAGTTGACTTATCGGCCCCATAGATTTGCCCGATAATGCATAAAGGTACTTTACCTCATTAGTCTGTGGCACTTTGTTGCAACGAAGAACCTTAACCCCAAAAATGACAGATAATGGTTTCCGATATTTTAGACGTAGCAAGTAGTGATTTATCGCATTGCCATACCAGTATCAATAATTGTACTATCATCATATCCCCAGCATTATGCAATTACAAGTTGGCATGATAGGTTGATATTTGATACTGAAGGGACCAGACAACTTTCTGGTGAAACAGTACTGCTAGTTTCTAGCTTTTGATGTTGTTACTCTGTTTGAGCACTTCACATTTTTTGTGTGTTTGGTATTCACAATGGCCGGTGTGTGTTGAGTGAAGCTGTAGTTCCTTGAAAATTGAACTCTTGCTGTGACACGTTCTCATTAAGCATGCATTCAGATATAGTTTAGCCTTTCATGCTGAAGAACAATCAACTCTTCTATCATTTCATTCAGTACTTCATCCAGGATTCCGGAGCATCTGTTTTACTTTTCGATAAAGAAAAAATTCACTCAATTTTGCAGGGTGGTTTTGGCATGTCACACCAGCAGGCTCTGGCCCAAGTCACAGCCCAAGCAAGCCATTCTCCTCTCAGAATGTTTGATCGCATTGAACAACCATCCTTTTCAGCAGCTGCAACATCATCTGGAGCTCCACAGCATATGAGCTCTGCAGCCAATATGGCAGGAATGTCAGATATGGAGGTGACAATATCGAACAATGACAATGCAACCTTTCAATCTGCTGAGGCATCCCACAGATACCAAGTTCCTGCGCCTGTTGATAAGCCTGCCGATGATGGCTATAATTGGCGGAAATATGGTCAGAAGGTGGTGAAGGGTAGTGATTGCCCAAGGAGCTACTACAAATGTACTCATGCCAATTGCCCTGTGAAGAAAAAAGTCGAGCATGCAGAAGACGGTCAAATATCTGAGATTATATATAAAGGGAAACACAATCACCAACGTCCACCAAATAAGCGGGCAAAAGATGGCAGCTCTTCAGCAGCCGAGCAAAATGAACAATCCAATGACACAACATCTGGTTTGTCAGGCGTTAGGAGAGATCAGGAAGCTGTGTATGGGATGTCTGAACAACTATCTGGCTTAAGTGAGGGAGATGATAAGGATGATCAGGAAGATGGCGAATCTAGACCAAATGAAGTTGATGATAGAGAGAGTGAATGCAAAAGAAGGTGCTGTTAGCTGGCAATACAACTTCACTATCTGAATATATTATTGAGTTATTAATATTAATTCTTCCATTGTGTAGGAATATACAAATATCTTCACAGAAGACACTGACAGAGTCCAAGATCATTGTGCAAACAACCAGTGAAGTTGACCTTTTGGATGATGGTTATAGATGGCGCAAGTATGGGCAGAAGGTGGTGAAAGGAAATCCTCATCCAAGGTACACTTCTTCACTGTTCTCTTGTACTCACATAATATACACTGTAGCTCATATATGATAACCAACTGGACATGCTACACTCCTCTAACTCCCTGTGTTCTGCCATTTCTCACTCAATTTATTTTCTTGAGAGTTCTAAATGGTGGTTGAGGTATAGACCACCTATATTCACCTGTATGTCATTTGATGCATGCCTTCAGCAACTTTAATTTATGTATTCTGCTCGAACCTTGCATGCTTTAGTAGCCCAAACAAGTCAGATGGCATGCGCCCATAAGTTCACTTCACTTAAACATGAATTTGTACCTCATTGTCCGTGGCATGATTCCTTAGTCATGTTCTCTAGTTATTACCTGATGAAGGCAGATCATCGGAATACACTTTTGATGTGGTAGACACCTATAATGAATACAGCCAGGAATATCAAAATATTGAACAGATTATGCAGTGCGACATCTATATTGTGTTCCTAACACAAAGATAAACAACTGCTAGTGCACATAACCTAGCTATCAATCTGGTTTCTTTAATCATTGTTTTGCTGATGAGGATAGTGGATTACATAGTTTTGTCCACGTGACCATCCTCATCACCATTTCGAAGTCCATGTGACATCATCGATTCTCTTCTCTCCTCCCACCTCAGTCTTGTGGCATAGCAACCAGTTTGGTGGTGGTGCAGGGCCCAGGAGCATCTCTGAAATAGAAGGAATTGCGCGGTGGCATTCTGCCTGTGTTACAGGCTTATTGCTGAAGGTTGATCATGCCATTAGTGTGATATGTGGCAAAAGCTGGTGACAACACTGCCATGTGGGCAATCCTATGGCTCACACCAGCAAAACCATGGTCTAAAACCAGGCTAGGATGGTTAAGTAAGGTGAGCCTGAAATAGACCGGGTCTTGTAATGTCAGGATTGCTAAAAGGAAAATTTGGGAAAAGGAACCCATTGTATGGGAAATACTTCAAGAAGTTATGCGGGGACATCCTGTACTGTTAAATCGAGCACCTATCCTGCATAGATTAGGCTTACAGGCCTTTGTTACCCGAACAATAAGGACTTGATGTAATGCTACCTTACTGGCAGCTTGATCAAAACCTGGACTAGTGTCAGGCTTTACCATATTTGAAATGATGGTATTATCCTGATTGTGCTTGTAGGTTTCTTAATAATTGCGACCCTCGTGAATAGAAGCACTGCCATTCTTTTCCAACAGTCGCATCTCCAGTTCTCCACTCAGACAAAAACCTCCGTTACAATTAGATTTCTCTAATTACTAAATCTTAAATATCCTCATTTTTCTGACCCATCCTATTGCATCCACACTAGGTGTCAATTGTTACTTAAATTACAAAATAAAATGTTTAGTGAATTACTCTGCATTTCCATGCTATCACAAATAAGAACCATCTTAGAAAAACTCGTGCTTCTCAACATCATTCTGTATTTTTGCATAGTCAAAAATAGCAAAATGATTGGAAATGCAGCTCTTGGACAATATCTGAACGTAATTTTTTTTAAAGTAGTCCAACAGGGTAGGAGCATCGTGGAATTTGATTAAGATAGAGCCCACCTGGGTGAGATACCAGAAATTCGCTCCTTGTAGGATTTGAACCTTGGTAAGCAGGATGAGCTAATGCTGCCTACGGTGCTACCACTGATTGTAAATACTTCTATACCAAAAAAGAACCATCTTAGCTGTGCAAACAGTAGTGCAAGATAAAGTGAACAATGGATACAAAGGTAGTAGAAGTCATGATTGGTTGCTGTAGAAGATATAAGAATACATCCAAAATCGAAAGAGATATCCTCATGTGTTGCCCTGGTTGTGTCAAATGGCCTTTGTAGGTGTAGTAATATAGCTGCATCCAAAATATATAATCATGTCTGAACATAATCAATTCTCTAAAAGTACTCCTACTTACCTGTTTATGTGCTTTCTGATGACTTGATCAGTTTAGATGGGTGCATGTAATTCTTACTTTACTCGTTTCATGTCTTACCTACATGATCTCTTTCTCTCTACTTATAGGAGCTACTATAAGTGCACGTTTGCTGGATGCAATGTTAGGAAGCACATTGAAAGGGCCGCGTCAGACCCCAAGGCTGTCATAACAACTTATGAAGGAAAACATAACCATGAACCGCCGGTTGGTAGGGGCAACAACCAGAATGGTGGAAATTCAGCGTCTTCCAACAGGTCACAACAGAAAGGGCCGAATAGCATGTCTACCAATCAAGCTTCGCTTACAAGAACAGGCCTTAGCAACAGTAACCAGAGTCAAATTGGGGTTTTAGAGTTTAAAAGGGAACAATAGACTCTGTTTGGATATTGCTACACAGCTGTTACGGTGGTATTTGGTTCGCTTTTATTCTGGCAAAGATTGGATGTGTGCAATACTCCAGACGTTCCTACAGTCAAACAATACAACGATAGCATTATTTGCAGTTTTCCCACAGATACACAGAATGGCTCATACAATACAACACAGATAAACAGAATTGCCAATTGATGCAAATGCAGTATAATACTGGCTAGGTGGAAGCTATGTATACTTGTTTATGATTTGTAGAGAGGTCAGTTGTATACATGTTCACTTTGTAACTTAGAATGATTATTCCCCAACATGTTTTTGTTTGTATTGTAATAAGATTAAAAGGTTAAATGAATGTACAGATGTTTTATGGTATCTCTATCTATGTTTGTTGTAATAATTTGTAGAAGATGATATCAACACAAGGGGTCATTTAGACAATATATTGATTTCTTCCATCCTTCAATTCACAGTTTAAATTTGAGGTATCATAGAAAAACATTTTCTCTGTTCTTTATTAAACAAAATTTCTACCTTCAGTTCTAATTTCTGTTAGCATGAAGCTAGAATTTTTATGCGTACACTGTATGACCGTTCATGCTCATATTTATTGTGAGACTAATTTATCTTGGACCCTTGTGACTACTAAAGGGACGCACACAGTTTGATTTGGTTCAGAAAATCACTTGTTACATTTGTCTTTGGTTTTCCTCAGTAAATAGTTATTTCAGACTGATTGTCTAGCTACAGTAGCTGTTTGGAACCAGCATTCTGAATCTGTTTAGAACTTCAGATTAAGTATTGGCAACTGCGGCTCACAATTATAATGAGGCACGCCAGCTTTTCTCAACTTTGGAACTTTTCTCTATTTATACCCTAAAGGTTGCTACGTGGAATTCATCAAAAAATTCTACCTAAGCGCATAGCTGGAGAGCATTGTCGTTGCAAATTTTCAGGCACGTCACTGTCAATATCAGCCTGAATGTCCTAATCTAATGCTGCTGCATCTCTCAGAATCTCGCGCAGTATTTGGTTGGTTGATCTTGAAACTTTTGGAAGAAACATCAGGTCATAACCTCCAGGAATGATTTCAGAATGAAATTTGATAAGGACATTTTATCCTACAGTAAGCAATGCTGCGTCTTAGCTTATTTTATTCATCATTGATATTGGCTTTCTCAAGCATGCTTGACGTTCAAGTTTGCTTTGGGTAAATGCTTCTCCCCTAACGTGATAATATAACTAACCTAAGTAGTAGAGTTCATGTTTAGCAGCATCTTTGAGTTTTGAGCTAGGCTATCCTTTCTGTTGGAAATCAAGCTGTTATCTGCTGATTGCAAGCATATCATATCCATTTCTAGCTAGTATGTGCGCACTCATCTCAACTTGAAAGGCAAATCTGGATAGCCAATCCATCTGGGTAGTTGAATCTGGGGCAATTTAAGGCACTAGAAGGCTACAAAAACTGTTCTTTCCTTCTAGACTCCATTTGTGCATCAATTAGAGAGACCCTTTGTGCACTTTATCTCCCATTTGATCATTTCAAAAGCTTAGCTACTTTATTATGCCCTAACTCTTAATGTCACCATCTGTTATGTGGCCTAGTCCCCAGGCCCAACTCTTGTGCCCCAGTGCCAATGGTACAAAAAAGTCCAAAGACAGCACTACTGGAAGTCTGGAAGAATGTTCTTGTAGTATTGTGGCACTGGGAATCTGCATATGGCAAGTGGCACTGTA
The DNA here is from genome assembly GCA_028641055.1 of Alopecurus myosuroides. Lineage (NCBI taxonomy): Eukaryota > Viridiplantae > Streptophyta > Magnoliopsida > Poales > Poaceae > Alopecurus > Alopecurus myosuroides. Next base: position 102,224,439 of record CM054063.1, on the reverse strand, counting down.
GCAGTAACCATATTTCCCAGATCTGAGAGCATGGATTGGAGCCTAGAAAAGTTACCAAAAAGCTGATAGAAATCATTGATTTTTTTTTACAACTCACTCACCACCAGGCCGGCCAAGTTGATGTGGATGTGTAGTAGACTACTACTAGTATGCAGCAATGCATGCCTGTAGCTTTGCTTTGGAATCAAGGAAAGAAGCGCTTGAAATGGTGGGCTCATGATCTGAACAAGTGACCCAAAAATTGTTGGGTGACAGTGTCAGGATGTGGATCTTATCATAGACAATACAGCTGCAGGCGCTGGCAGGAGTGAGTGAGTTAAAAACGTGTTCTAAAAAATGTCAGAACATGGAATGAATTTGGAACATGTTTGTATTTTTTTTCAGGAACGCGCGAGAGAGCACACCATTTTATATCAAGAAGGGGGGGGGGGGGGGGGGGCAAAACCCAGCAAATTACAACTTTCCACAACAGACACAAACACAAACACACCCGGTTACTGTAAAGCCTACTCTCCCAAAAACCCTAGTCTTCCACCTAGTCGATTCAGCCATGATCGTGTTAAGAAGAACCGCATCCGAACATGTTTGTACTTGATAATTCATTGTGAAAAGCTGCCATCTTGCAGATCTTGACAATTAGCCGAGGTTCTACTACTTCAGGTATGTCAACAGCAGCAGAACAATTAAACTACCTTGATAATAGAAAATGGGATATGTAATGTAGTACTAATGTATATGCAAAACTATATACTAAAAAAATATGCATTCATATCGGTACCAAATCTTTGTAGTAACCCCAGTTCTCCAATTATTTACAGATTGCCCCACCCCTTATCCACCTGATGCACTTTCCTAATTATACTAACAGCGCACCTGCCCCCCCACAAAAAAGCATAAAAAAAAGGATAAACACTAAAAAAAGAAAATCAATGACAATGAACATCACGAGACTAAGAAGATCTTGGAGAAATTCAGGCAAATAAATCCTCTTTCCCGTCCAATTCCAAGAGATCACGAGAACGGGTGGCCTTGCAGGTCTGGTAGACCATGAAAGTGATGACAGTGTCAAGAACACAGATCATGGAGTGAATGTAGGCAATCAGTAACCCTTCGCAGACCATCGCCGTGCTTATCCTGCCGTGGAGAGCGTACAGCTTGATGACCCTGAGCTGGAACAGCCCCTCGACGGCGGTGGTGGCGAGGCTCGCTGGCAGCGCCACGGCGACGGCGGTGGCCGCGTCGCCCCGGACGAGCAGCAGCGCCTTGAGCACGGCGTGGCAGCCGCCCCGGCCGCCCTCGGCGGCCGCGAGGACGGTGGCGAGGTTGCACACGGCGGCGGCGTTGGCGAGCGCGACGGAGTAGACGATGACGCCGACGGCCGAGAGCGCGAGCACGGCCCTGCCGTCGGAGCCCAGGCGCAGCGCCTCGGCGGCATTGAACGCCGCGAGCAGCGCGGCGAACACCGCCGCGTTGGCGAGCAGGAGCGCGGCGAAGTTGGCGAGCTGCGTCCGCGCCATCGCCGGGTAGCACTTGTGATGGCGCTGCAGCTTCTGTGTCGGGGGTGGCTGCACGGCGCGCACGGCGCAGGCCTTGGCGAGGAGCAGGAAGGAGAGGGAGAATGGCAGGGTGGCGAGGAAGGAGAAGACGGACTGCGCGAGCCTGTGGTTGAGGAGGAAGAGGAGCTGCGACGCCGGCGGGAAGCCCGCGGCGACGAGGACGCGGCGGAGTCGGCGGGAGAGCGCCGGGAGGAGGGAGGGGCGCGCGAGCAATGCCGACGCCGCCGGGGAGCGGGAGAGGAGCGCGGCGGCGGAGAAGGGGAGCGCGAGGAGCGCCGCGGCGGAGGCCGCCGGGTGGTAGTGCGTGAAGAAGGCGTGGAGCGCCATCCTCATGATCCTGGTGGCGCTCCCCATTGCTCTGCTGATTGAGATCAGTGCTCTGTTTCTTGGGGCTGTGACTCGCGGAGTGTTTTCTCGAGGGGTTTGGACCGGTGCGGTGTGAGTGTTTGAATGTGGAGGGATTTGATTTTTTTTCTCTTACTTATAGGAGTGGCAGCATGTAGCATCATTTCTCTCCTGTTGCTATGTTGGGTAGGATGAGATGTTGCCCACCTGCTATGCTGCTCCAACAACTGCAAATCTATGCTTGTATTCGTATTCAGAATTCTGATTTGCTAGCAACAAGTGCTGTTAGCAACAGATCTTTTTTGAAGAAAAAGGCAAAATGCTTGTCTTCATTCAATAATAGAGAAGAGGTTTAAGAACAAGTTTCACCAGCCACCGAGGAAAAGTCCTCCCAACTAAAAGCCTACTCTCCCGAAATTAAAAGACCCCAAATGTTTAGCTCCCGCAATCAACCCAAGAACTTGCGTTGTTAGCACCAAATCTTACGGTAAAACAAGATAGTACGACGGAGTAGTACAAATGCTACCATACGTTCACAAATATTCAAGTGACTCAAATGAAAAAGAGAAACATTGGAGTGGGTTCGAAGGCAGGACAGTGTAGTAGATTGCAGTGTGACGTGCTACTAGCCTCTTGGTCAAGTGTAATTAGGTCCATTTGATCTGCCCGAACCACCAACCATGTCGACTAGGTAAATGGGCCGAAGGACGAGGTGCAAATATAACAACTTCCAAGAGCGTTTTTACAATCTTAAAGGAGAAACAAGACAAACTTGTGTCTACTCCTGTTGCCATGTAGTACTACCGATGCGTTTCCGCTCTTAATTATGCTTTTCGTACAGCCATCGTTGGAGTTTGTAACGACCATTGCCGAATCCACGTTCACAGTTCACTCTTGCGCTACTAGTACTAGGCAGTAGATTGACAAGTGTTGGTTGACCTGTCAGTTTTAACAGGAAATAAAGGATAAATAGAAAAGGCCAAAAGGCCTAGTCAAATAACGTTAGGGGGAGGCCCACGAACCAACGTTCGTGAGCACCTCGTACGCAACTAACGCGCCCTGATCGGGGGCACCAAAACCAACTCATGGTTTGGTCCCCTGTCGTACTGCGCCATATAAAGAGAGGGGAGGCTGGCAGCGATGGATACACGTGAGTTGCTCATCTGCAAACCTCCTCCCCCATATCCCCAAAACCCTACCGATCTAGGGAGGCCAGCAACGACGGGAAGATCGAGCTATACCCCTCCCGTGCCAGGGCAGTGCCGCTGGAGACCGGAGGGGATCAGGACCTTCTCCAAGCCCACCGTTGATCAAGCCTGCATCGAGCAGGCTAAGATGGCTACAAACGCTGGATCCTGTAAACCTCTAAACCCCTCTCTTATGTTTGATCTCTCTAGGTGTTCTAGTTTGTTATCAATTCCTTGATCTAGATTGGTTCTAGATCGTTTGAGTTCTAACATTGGTATCAGACGCCAAGATTGATAGCACTAGAACCCTAATGTGGATTTGTTCATCATGTTTTAGTTAATTAAGTCCATATTTAGGCAATTAAGTCATGTTTTAAGTCACGGATCAGTGCCTAATTGCTAATGATAATCGATCATTTTTAATTAACAAATTATGATAACCTTGATGTTTCTGTTAATTCAATTGATCCACTCTTAGCAATAATGGAGGGGAGTACGTTTATGGCAAGAAAAAGAACATCCCCTCTGCCCGAAACCCAGTGACCCAGTTCATCTCGGATAGAGGCCCTTTTTTGGCAGACACAAAAAAAAAAGAGGTCACCGGAATCTCACCGTGAATGACGCCGGACCGTCGCCTCCACCTTCGGGTCCGTGCAGCGCCCACCGCTGCACGAGGGCGGCGGCCCCGCGACGCCGTTCCTCTCCAACGGAGAGAACGCGCGGATGAAACGCGGGAGGAGACGCCATCGAGTCTAGGCCGCCGTGGTCACGGACGAACGCATGCTTGACCCCTGGTCTTGCTCGCCGCCGTCACCTCTGAACGCCATCACACGGCGGCCCCGTACGAAGCACCGCCCCGACAAGGAAACGGCGCCAGTAGCCACGGTCGCCGGAGGAGCGCGCGCTACGACGCACGCTGCTCCGTCGACAGCAGCCACCGCGCCGGAACGGAGAAAGGGAGGGGGCGAGCACGGGAGTGCAACGGGCCGCCGGCCACCACCTCCTCACTCGCCAGGGAATACGCGCGGAGAGCAGGGGGAGGCGACCTCGCCGGCGTCTCTCACTCCCTCTCTCGCACTCGCAGCGGGCGATGCGCCGTCGCTGCTCTCTGTTCCCTCGGGAGCGAACGAATCGGGGATGCAGAATGAGAAGATAGGGTTAGGGTTTTCCACAGGCATTGGTTTTGTTCGGCCGAGAAGGGAGGACAGCCGTTGGATTCGATCCAACGGCCGAGCTGAGTGCGGAAGGCTTCGGCCTGTTGTTGGGCTGCTTGGCAGCTGGCCTTTTCGGCCCAGGCCAAAAACGACTGGGCTACGGCCCAGAGGAGAAGGAAAATGGACTCTGTCCGTTTTTTTTTTCCATTTTCTGTTTTTTGTTTATTATTATTTTCAGTGCATTTTTAAGTTTCCAATTAAGTTATGTGCACTGTTTTAAATAACAGAAAACAATTGCCTAAATTTATGATAATAAACATGTTATTGTTCTGAATAAAAATGAACCAACGAGATTTTTTGTTTAGAATATTTTAATATGTTTAAATGTTATATAATCAATTTTAAGCATTAAATAATGTTATTTACCTTATGTTATTAAGATTGATGCTTAATTTTGATAATGTCATGACTGTAAAATTAATTCTGACCAACGTTGTTTTAATTTTGTATGTCATCCTATTATGTTGTTCTATCTTTGTGTCATTTCTGCCCAACGGTGTTTTGACATGGAATTAGAATTTTTTTGATGATTATGGCATGTTTATACTTACTTACCAACGTAAAGTTTTGTATTCATGCAACTTAACGTCCATGTAAATTTTCAGCTTCCACTGCGATACGCTACGACACTGTCGAGCAACTGACGGGGAGTAATTTCCCACGCTGGAAGAATTCAATCGAGCTAAGTTTGGCTTTCAGCGAATTTGATTATGCCTTAAGGGAGGATAAGCCCACGGCACCTGAAAATGGTGTCGCGGGGTATGATAAACTTAAGAAAACTTATGACTCCAAAATGGAGAAGTGGAACAAATCAAGTCATGTAGCAATGCTACTGATGCGATCATCCATTTCACCTGAGATTATTGGGGCTCTCCCCAAGAAAGATACTCCTAAAGATTTTATGGCAGCCTTGGAGGAGCAATTCAAAGGCTCCGAGAAGGTCTATGCAACCGAGCTATTTCAAAAGCTCCTTGGGAAGTATAAATGTGATGGTGAAGTAAGGAGTCACGTACTGAGAATGATTAATGCTTCGCGCAAGCTGAAGGCTTTACAATGTGAACTCAGTGATAACCTACTCACCATAATGATTTTAGAGTCCCTCCCTGAAGAATTCGATCAATTCAAGATCAACTACAATTCCATGAAGGAAAAGTGGTCACTCGATGAGATATGTCCTCGAATTGTCCAGGAGGAGGAAAGGCTGATGAAACAAAACAAGGACCAAGCTTTTCATGTTGGCTCTAACAAGAGAAAGTATGATGGGCCTAGTCCTTCCAAGCCTCCAAAGAAGACCTTCAAAAAGGATATGCACAAGTCTAAAGGAAAGGAGATTGGACAGTCTTCTGGAAGCTCGGCTGTTGCTGAAAACTCTTGCTTTCATTGCAAGAAAGAGGGTCATGTCAGAAAGGACTGTTCAGCCTATATTAAATGGATGATGAAGAAAGGTACAGATGAAATCACTTTTGTTGATGAATTATTTTATGCTGATTTCTCCTCTAGATCATGGTGGATTGATTCAGGAGCAACTACTCATGTTGCTAACTCTATGCAGGGATTCCATATGATCCAAACCACAGCAAACGGTACAAGAAGGCTTAAAGTAGCAAATGGAGTTGAAGTTGATGTTGAAGCTGTAGGGTCACTCACCTTGGAGCTCCACACCAACCATCGTCTTCATTTAAATAATGTCCTTTATGTACCTACTTTGAGTAGGAATTTGATTTCAGTCTCTTGTCTTGATGATAACATGTATGAATGTTTGTTTGGTCACAAACAATTTGTTTTGAAATATTGTAATAAAGATGTTGGTTTCGGTGTCAGACGAGGCAAATTATATATGTTATCATTGAATGATCATGTTATGCATGTGAGTAATGTGTGTATTGATGAGAATAAATGGAAGGGTACTAGCACTTCTTCGAAATTGTGGCACCGTCGTCTGGGCCACATTTCGAGGGGGAGAATTGAACGACTCATTAAAAATGATGTACTACTTCCATTAGACTTCTCCGATGCAGAAAAATGTGTTGACTGCATAAAAGGAAAATACGCAAAAACAATTAAGAAAGGAGCAGTACGAGCAACAGGTGTCCTAGAACTTATTCATACTGACATATGTGGACCCCTTAACGTTAAGTCTATAGACGGTTTTGATTCATTCATCACGTTTACAGACGACTTTTCCCGATATGGGTATATTTACCCTATACGCGATCGATCGGAAGCTTTGGACAAGTTCAAATTGTTCAAAGCCGAAGTTGAGAACCAACTAAATGTTAAAATAAAAGTTGTACGATCTGATCGCGGGGGAGAGTATTATGGTAGACATGCTCCTTATGGGCAAATCCCAGGACCTTTTGCAAGGTTTCTCGCTGAGAATGGAATTGTTGCCCAGTACTCAATGCCTGGTGAACCTCAGCAGAATGGAGTGGCTGAGCGTCGAAATCGCACACTTATGGATATGGTGCGAAGTATGCTTAGTCATGCAAGTTTGCCAGTAAGCCTATGGATGGAGGCATTAAAGACTGCCGCACATATATTAAATCTTGCTCCCACTAAGTCAGCACCGAACACGCCTTATGAGATGTGGACAGGAAAGAAACCGAGCTTGAACTATTTACGTGTGTGGGGCTGTCCTGCTGAAGCTAGAGTATTCAATCCACAACTTAAGAAGTTAGATCCAAAAACAGTTAGCTGTTTCTTTATTGGATACCCACATAGAGGAAAGGGATATCGCTTCTATTGTCCAGGTCATACCACTAAGTTTGTGGAGACGCGACAAGCGGTGTTTTTTGAGGATAATGAGGCCACTGAATTAAGAAAGATCGATCTTGAGGAGAAGCGGGTATGTGCTCCATGCCCGGACATCCAAGAGATCGTTTTGCCCATTCAAAATAGAGTGACCTCTAATGATGGTTCTGAATCTTGTGATTTAGATCATGAACCCAATGGTAATCCTGAAAACAATAATGACATACCAGAAGGAGAGGATCACCATACAGATAACGAAGAAAATCCTGAAAATAATGACGCTCCTCCACCACCCCCTCCTGTGAGAAGATCACAGCGACCTAGGAAGAAAGCCATCCCAGAAGATTATGTCACTTACATGAGTGAGGATGTATGTGATGTGGGGAAGGTGGATGATCCAATCTCATATAAAGGAGCCATTAAAAGTACGAATTCGTCTAAATGGCAAGTTGCCATGGAAGATGAGTTAAAATCTATGAGCTCAAACGATGTTTGGGACTTAGTAGAAGTTCCCAATGGTGCTAAAAGGGTAGGCTGCAAATGGGTCTACAAAACCAAGTATGATTCCAAAGGGAACGTCGAAAGGTTTAAAGCAAGACTTGTGGCGAAAGGTTTCACACAGAGAGAAGGTATCGATTACAACGAGACTTTTTCTCCTGTGTCATCAAAGGATTCTTTCATGGCTCTAGTAGCTCATTTCAACCTAGAATTGCATCAAATGGACGTTAAGACGGCATTTCTAAATGGTGATCTTAATGAAGATGTTTACATGACTCAACCGGAAGGTTTTGTCGTGGAAGGAAAGGAACACCTGGCATGTCGTCTGAAGAAATCCATCTATGGCTTGAAGCAGGCTTCAAGACAGTGGTACCTCAAGTTCGACAAGATTATTCGAACTTTTGGGTTTACGGAAAATGTCGTGGACAACTGCATATATGTTAAGTTTAAAGGCAGTAGGTTCACAATTTTAGTCCTATACGTAGATGACGTATTGTTGGCCTGCAGCGATAAGGATATGCTGCATGAGACCAAGAATTTCCTGTCATCAAATTTTGATATGAAGGATCTCGGTGAAGCCTCTTATGTCCTTGGCATTGAGATTTACCGAGATAGGTCAAAGGGGATGTTAGGACTATCCCAAAAGGCATACTTTGAGCGAGTACTGAAGAAATACAATTTGCATAAGTGCTCTCCCACACCTGCTCCTGTAGTTAAGGGCGATAAGTTTGGGACATTCCAATGTCCAAGGAACCAAATTGAAACTGATCAGATGAAGTCGGTTCCTTATGCTTCAGCTGTCGGAAGCATCATGTATGCACAAGTTTGCACACGCCCTGACTTGGCTTTTATAACGGGAATGCTTGGCAGATTCCAATCAAATCCAGGACCAGACCACTGGAAGGCCGCAAAGAAAGTCTTGCGTTATATGCAAGGCACACAAGATTACATGCTTACATATAAGAAGTCTGATAACTTGCAAGTTGTTGGTTATTCAGACGCTGATTATGCCGGTTGTGTGGATAGTAAGAAATCCACATCAGGTTATGTATTCACACTAGCCGGAGGAGCCATATCGTGGAAAAGCTCCAAACAAACGTTGACTGCTTCATCTACGATGCAGGCAGAATTTATAGCATGTTTCGAGGCCACTGGGCAGGCTGTATGGCTGAAGAATTTTATTCCCGGACTTAAAGTGGTAGACAGTATTTCGAAACCACTTGTCCTATACTGCGATAACGAACCCGCAGTTTTCTATACAAGTAACAACAAGTCAAGTGCTGCTGCCAAGCACATTGACATTAAGTATCATGTTGTGAAAGATAGAATCTTGGATCATACAATTGAGGTTAAGCATATAAGTACGACTCGTATGCTTGCGGATCCGCTGACGAAAGGTTTACCACCCAGTATTTTTCATGATCATGTTGCCGGCATGGGATTACTGGAAGCCTTATGATTCAGGAATAAAGGGACCACTAGAAGAACCACTCCCATCAATTAAAATGTTATCCATTTCGAGATAGGCTGGTATGTCATAAGTGTTGAGGTTCAACGGCATTTCATTAGCTTTTGTAACACCTCACTTTGATATGTTATTCCTATGGAGAATGGGAAAATGAGGTTAAAACTAACGATCAAGGGGGAGAATGTTGGTTGACCTGTCAGTTTTAACAGGAAATAAAGTATAAATAGAAAAGGCCAAAAGGCCTAGTCAAATAACGTTAGGGGGAGGCCCACGAACCAACGTTCGTGAGCACCTCGTACGCAACTAACGCGCCCTGATCGGGGGCACCAAAACCAACTCATGGTTTGGTCCCCTGTCGTACTGCGCCATATAAAGAGAGGGGAGGCTGGCAGCGATGGATACACGTGAGTTGCTCATCTGCAAACCTCCTCCCCCATATCCCCAAAACCCTACCGATCTAGGGAGGCCAGCAACGACGGGAAGATCGAGCTATACCCCTCCCGTGCCAGGGCAGTGCCGCTGGAGACCGGAGGGGATCAGGACCTTCTCCAAGCCCACCGTTGATCAAGCCTGCATCGAGCAGGCTAAGATGGCTACAAACGCTGGATCTTGTAAACCTCTAAACCCCTCTCTTATGTTTGATCTCTCTAGGTGTTCTAGTTTGTTATCAATTCCTTGATCTAGATTGGTTCTAGATCGTTTGAGTTCTAACAACAAGGAGTCACGTACTCCATAAAAATAGGACAAGGGAGTGTGAACTGGGCCTTTCGGGTACGACCTGCCAAAAAGGACTACAAACAGGACATGAGATGCTACTTGACTTGCGGGTGACAGAGCTTCTCACAAACCCGTTTTATCAAATACTTAGGCTCGTAATAAAGCTAGGGTCCTGATCGTGCAAGACTACATCTTGTCTATCTACCTCTCCAAACACAATATCTTGAGTACCTATGATGGTGACTACATCTACTTGGGGGATGCACTGTGGTGAGATGTGCCTAACGAAGCGGTATGTTTCTCTCGACGATGAAGCCGATCCGGAAGGCTACGCGAGCCCCGGACCTTGCCCCACCGTCCGCCACGGCGTTCCCGCCATCGCAAGGGGCGCAAGGCGGCGGAGATGGCGTGCGCGGTGGCTACCGCAGCGGCGTGGTGCTCTGAGGAGGCCTCACAAGGGTGCGGGTCTGCCTCTGATGGCGACGGCGCGTCGTCACCGTCTCCCCGAGCCTCACCTAGGGTGGTGACCTTGGCTCCCTTCCTGGAGTCGGCCATGGCGGCGCGTTCTGGCTCCTCCGCGGTGGTTCCCACGACGCCGAGGGCGGCCCGGGTGGTGGTGTCTCCTCGGCTGGAGCTCTCCGGATCTGGGCGGATGGAGGAGTTCCCACCCCTACGTGGTGTGTGCTCCTCCCCTCGCGCGGTGGTGCCCGAGGCGCGAGAGGCGGAGATGGCTCCCTTCTTGGTGGGCGAGGTGCTGGTGGTGGTGCCACCGACCCCGGTGGTGACGTCAGCGGTCGGTCGCGCTCCGCTCGCCCTAGGGCTCGCGCGCCGCTCCGTGGATAGTGGGTTCGGCCCGCTGGTGGTCACTGGGCCGGCCCACCTGTCCTGTGTGGAGACTTCCGGGAGCGCACTGGTGGACCGTGGGGGGTTTCGTGGACCAGCCTTTGGTGTCGGGCTCGGAAAGGGAGAGCGTGAGGCCCGGCCCACCTGCTCGTGCGTCTACGGCCTCTATAAGTACCTGGTGGTGGCTCCCGTCTAGAACCCTAGAACTTGCACTAGGGTTTGATGCTCGTGATACACGTTTGTTGGGAGACTCAAAGAGGAGGGTGTGATGACCACAGCGGTAGGTATTTCCCCTTAGTTAGGAACCAAGGTTATCAATCCAGTAGGAGAAACAGGACCTTCGGAAGGTTGATGCCACTGACGGTGGTTCTGGCGCTTCACCGGTGTCAGCAACAACGTGGAACCTGCACACAACACAACCAAAATACTTTGCCCCAACGGTACAGTGAGGTTGTCAATCTCACCGGTCTTGCTGAAAACAAAGATTAGACGTATAGTTTGGAAAACAGTGTCTGCTTGCAGTAAGTAAAGAAACCAGGAAATAGTTGTGGTTTGTTTAAACAGTGTAACAAAATGGACCGGGGTTCATAGTTTCACTAGTGGTGTCTCTCCATAAAAGATAGCATGCTGGGTGAACCAATTACAGCTGGGCAATTGACAAATAGAGGTTGCACCGTAGTGCACATATATGACATGAAGATTTCTATGGTATTTAGTGCGGGCATTACAAGAAGATACATAGACCGACATCCATCTGTATCTATGACTAATAATCCACCCTCAGGTTATCATCCGAACCCCCTCAGTTATTAAGTTGCAAGCAATAGATAATTGCATTAAACAAACCGTGTAATGTAAGCAATAATTATGCACGCGGGCACTCTCACCGATGTTTTCACCCTAGTGGCAACATCACACCCTCCCCCTTTACGTTTCTGTCACTCGAGCAAGGCGAGAAGGAGGCATGAACCCACTATCGAGCATAAATACTCCCTCTTGGAGTCACTAGCAACTACTTGGCCAGAGTAACCGCTAGCAACAAAAAGCATGCAAGATCACAAATAGCATATGCAAATAAAGACTATAATCCACTTGGCATAAGTTTAATATTCATCGGATCCCAGCAAACACAGCATATAGAATTACATAAGATCAATCTCGATCATGATAGGCAGCTCACAAGATCTAAACATGGAGGCATATGAGGAGAACACAACCATCTAGCTACAGCTACGAACCCGTAGTCCAAGGATGAACTACTCACGCATCACTCCAAAGGTAGGCATGGTGATGTAGAAGCCTCCGGTGATGATCTCCTCTCTTGCAGGGTGCCGAAAACAGCTTCAGAACCCCCCTGATCTAGGGTTGACGGTGACGGCGGCTACGGAACTTTTCGGGGATTTTTGATCAGGTGTTTAGGGTTTTCCATCCGGGAGGCTTAAATAGGCGAAAGGGAAAAGGCGGTGGAGGCCAGGGGTGCCCACACCCAGAGCTGGCGCGGCCAAGGGGGGCCGCGCCACCCTATGGTGTGGCCCCCCGTTGCCCGTCTTCGACTCCTCTTCGGTGTTCTGGATGCTTCCGGGGAAAATAGGAACTTCGGGCTTTGTGGGGTCCAATTCCGAGAATCTTTGCAGAACAACTTTTCTGAAACCAAAAACAGCAGAAAACAGTGAACTGGCACTTGGCATCTTATTAATAGGTTAGTCCCAGAAAACATATAAAAATGGTATCAATAAGGGAGAAAACAAGTAGCAATTGGCAAAATATGATCATGGAGCATCAGAAATTATAGATACGTTGGAGACGTATCAAGCATCCCCAAGCTTAGTTCCTACTCGTCATCGAGTAGGTAAACAATAAAATAATAATTTCTGAGGTGACATGGTACTAACATAAACTTGATCAATCTAATGTAAAAGCATATGCACGCTGAGATCATAAAACCTTAAACACAGGCATGATAAATAAAAATTTAATAATAAAGCATAGTACTTTGCATCACGAAGAGTAACTGAAATAAGGGATCATGAATAATAATGCAAAGAAAGGTAAATGTTTGTTTCAGGTATAGAGAAAGCATGGCAAAGTGATATTTTGATAGTCCTTAAGAGTGGGGCAAAACATAAATGCCAGGACACCTTCAAAGTTCATGAGGAAGAGTAGAACAAATAATTTAAGAACAAATGATATCACATCATGAAGTAATTATTGATGCTTATGGGACAAATGCACATAGAACTCAGAATGGCAAAAATGCTCTCTCAACTGTGCATAAAGTTAGAAGATGGAGACTCAACATAAAAGTAAAAGAAAGTCCCTTCGCAGAGGGAAGCAGGGATCACTCATGTGCTAGAGCTTTTATTTTATTAAACAGAGGTATTAAAAGTTTGACACTCCTCCCATCCATCTTTCACAAACCATGGCTAACCGAATCCTCGGGTGCCTGCCAACAATCACATACCGTGGAGGAGTGTCTATATTTTGGGAGATGTATGCTAATGTCAACGAATGGTAAACAGAAAATACAGTACGTCACAAGCCAACTGGATTCACAAGAGCGGCTCCCATGGTGAAGGACGCAACTGGTATAGAAGGTCATCCCTCTTTCTCTTTTGTTCACACAATTATGCTTTGACTGATAAATCAGGGACAAAAATAGTGAAGAGAATTTGTTTGCATTAATTTGGGGTTGGGCACCCCGCTGCCAGCTCTTCTATCATTTGGACAAGCGGATGAACCCACTAGTCCAGGGTGTGAAATCCAATCAACAAGTGAGATAAAGATTCTCTATTTACGTCCTCATCAACAAAAGCAGAACATAAAGCAGGAGTAATTTTGAAGATTTTAAAGGTAACACATGAGCAATTTACTTTGGAATGGCAGTTAAATACCACATGTAGGTAGGTATGGTGGACACAATGGGTGATAGGGACATAATAGAGGTCCATGAGGTTTATTCATGCTTGAGTTGGAAGGAAATAGTGAGCCTCACTGATGATTATTATAAGGTGAATTCTTTCCTAGTAACAAATAATGTTTGTGTTTATGAGAATGTTATACTACCTAAGCCTATGAATTTATGTATGATTAGTTTTATTATTAACACAAACATGGATGGAGAGGAGGAAGCAAGGAGCAACAGAAGGAGGCGTGGAAAACAACAACAAGGAAATAATGTTTCAGTTCGGACCGGCAGGAGTCCCGAATTTGAAATAGTCATGGATTCTTCATACGGGCTCCAAATCCGCTACCTGCGCTCCACTCGATACCTGCCAAAAGAGTCCACGCGCGCTTTCTGTCCCTGTCGGTACCGAGCGCACACGCGCTTCGCGCCAATCACCGCGCAAACCGCGGCACATCCTAGCTGCTAACCGACAAACACGCGCCTCGCTTCTACAAATTTCCGTGTCAGAATCCACCGCGCGCGCCCCACCTCGTTGCTGCTCGCGTTTCCTTGCCACCGTCCCCGCTACGTGCCAAACTCTCGCACCGTCGTATCCGAGTCCAACTGCCGCTGCGTCGCTAGCGCGTTATTGGACTCGGGCCCGTATCTCCTCGTATTTCGAGCGCATCGTTCCACGCACTAGGTTTCGACAGCCACCACGGGCTTCGCGCCAAATTCACCGCGCACCTGGGTACCGCTTTCAGTCCACGGGCCTTGACGCGTATTGGAGTACGTCCTATCTGTTCTTTCCGCCTGGACTCGGTCCACCTCCTGGTCCACATCCACACGTTCTTGTTTCCAGTGATACCAGCCAAAACGCGTCAAGCGAACCGCGCATCGCGCCGAAATAAGTACCGGCCAAAAGTCGTTGTTGTACGCCTCCTCAAAATTCGCGCGTGCACACCACAAACCGCAACAGGCCCACAGATACGCGCTGCCAGGCTGATATTTATTTTGTCCCGTTTTGCTGCCACTGCGGTACACGCTGCCGTAAGCCAACTTTGCTCATTTTCTCTCAGTTTTTCTTTTGTTATTACCCCCCTTTTATCTCTAGGAATTTTGTGCTGATCTTTGTGACCCTTAGGCAGAGCCTTTCTACAGCAATAAATAGGTACCTTACCCAATAAGAATAGCTATCTTTTGCTCGTTTTCAGGCTGCTCTTTATCACCTATTTGTGTCACATTGTTCATAGCATTGTTATCACTTGATAAGTATTGCTCCTAGTGTTGTTATTTGGCCAGTCAAAAGTATAAAAAAAAGAGAAAAACAGAAAAGAGAAAAGAGAAAAACAGAATTGAGAAAAGCAAAAAGGCCTTGAGATACATTGATATATTTGTGGAGCTGTTTTCATCATTGCTACATTGACACACCATTGAGCAATCTTGTGCCTGAATATTATTTGAGCTTGGCTAGTGTTGTTGGGGGAAAGATAACCTGGTACCCCTAAGGACAAACAAAGTATGACCAGCCAGAGGCGAGACCCGGCCGGGAAGGAGACCCGGCCAGGAGGCGAGACCCGGCCGGGAAGGAGACCCGGCCAGGAGGCGAGACCCGGCCAGGAAGGAGACCCGGCCAGGAGGCGAGACCCGCCTAGAGGAGTCAGGAGATGACTCAGAATATTACCCGGCCAGAGGAGTCAGGGGATAACTCAGCTCTGGAAGATGCCATAGAAGGAAGATTCTGGAAGACCCGGAAACCTTGTGCAAGTTGGAGACTCAAGACTTGGAGGTCACAAAGGAGACCTAGATTAGGACTCTTAATACGGTATGACCCAGTTTTTACCTTGTACGACTAGGAGACCAGCCGCCCATATAAGCAGGCTCCTAGGTCATAGAGATTAAGATATTTCGAGTAGAAACCCTAGATTCAAGGTAAACGAGAGCTGGTATTTGTAACCCCAGATTTGGGGTCTCGGCGACATTGCAGTCCGAGCCTAGATTTGGGGTCTCGGCGATATTTGTAACCCTAGATTTGGGGTCTCGGCGACATTGCAGTCCGAGCCTCTAGATCGATAGCTAATAAGATCCCAGCTGGAAGTAAACTATTATCTCCAATGGAGAGGCTGAACCAGGATAATCCTTGTGTCCAATCCGAGCTAAACCCTCTCCCAAACACCAGAGTCGATCTGCCCCAACCTAAGTTACCCCCGGTAACGTCTGCCGTGAATATCCCGCGACAAGTGTCTTTCCAGTGCATTGCAAAATTTCCTCCATATATTTGCATTGCCACATTATTCTCCACGTGTGTGTTTCCTGTGCTTTTTATATCACATTGGACAACAAATAGGATTGTTATTTTGGTGTTGTTAGGTAGCCATACCAAGCCCCACCATATACCTTGTTTGTCATGTGATTGTTAACACCCTGGGTATTCTCTTCTTCACATCAAAGCATATTAGTTGCCACTACTTGTTGGTAAGTATTTCTATTCACTTTGGAACGGTAAGATAATCTATTATCTTGCTAGTTTTGAGTGAGTTGTGAGAGAACACCACATCCCATTGTTATTTTGTTACTAACAAATTAATCAATGGAGTTTTGTAGTTATTCTATGTGCAGTGATACTTTATGGGAGGAGGATTCTAGTGGAATACTTGCAGCAAATTTGTTCCACTTCAGAGGGGACATCAATGGTAGTACTGTTGCTATTACTCTTGATAAGGGTACACGATCTAATTTTGTTAGTATTGAGGTTATTGAAGCATTACAGTTGACATCTTATGCAACTCGCAATTCATTTATGTTAAAAACTAATGATGCTACACTTCACATTACTCATGCTACCTGGATTCCGATAACTATTCATGATCATACAGTACGAATTAGGTGTAATGTGCTTCCTAGAGCATTTACTTGTTGCCACCTTTTGTTGAGTGAAATGTGGTGCAATAGCTATAAGGTTAATTTTGATAGCCATTATCCTGATTTACAATTCTTTTGGAATAATAAGAGAGATTGGATAATACATGAATGTCCTACAACATTTAAAAGAATTAGACATCAACCATTGGTTATGAGATTGGTAGAGGTTGAGAAGACCTATGAGGCTGTTTCTACTAATGTAACTATGTCTACTCCTAGTGTTGTGTCTTGTGATGTGCAGGTTGCTTTTGAAGAAAGGGAGCCTATAGTACAACCTGCACCACCACCATCATCACATCCATTGGAGGAGCATACCATTGTGCCTAGTATTATTTCTTGTGATATGCAGGTTACTCTTGAAGAAAGGGAGCCATCAATAGTACAACCTGCATCAACACTTGAGAGAGATGAATCGGTGCCTAATATTTCTGAGCAGGATGTCATTGACATTGGTACTGATTTCGAGCTACCACTTACAAGTACAACTTTTTGTGAGTCTACTAATGTGCTAGTTAATTATCCTGAGTTGATTGTCACATATAGTCCACCATCATGTGATATTTTGAATATTTCGAATTTTGATCATGTGGTTTTGATTACACATAAAGAAGTACTTGCTAAAATACCACCTAATGATATTGTGGATTACATCATGTTAAATGAATCAATTAATGTGCAAAGTGCTATGAAAAAGGTTGCTGAAATTTCATATGTCAATTCTAGCAATTATGTTTCTTCTTTCACTTTTAACTTGATTGGTGACTATAACATGAGTGAAATTTTTATGGTGGATCATATATGCATAACTTGTGATAAAGTGGCCGAATTGAACATTGTTTTACCTTGGGTAAATAAGCTACAACTTCCTACATATGAGCATGATTTTACACATATGTTTGGTTTGCCACAATACTTGTCACATACATGTGCTAATAAATTGTTCTTCACTTATATTTGCAAATTGAGTTGCAATTTTCATGATGAAAATAATAAGCATGTTCCCACCTTTGAGTATTAATAAACATAAATTTGATCATAGATATTCTGTGAGAATACTTGAATTGATACTAAACAATAAAAATATATACACATATGATTCTCCTTTTGATCATGATTTAATGAGCTTCACTTATATTTGCAATGGTGATTGCTATTTCATGGAGTGCTATGACAATTATGTGATGTTTTCATGCAAAATTCATGGTCTCATGTCATGTGCACAATTTTATGATACGATAACAACTAATGCATCTCATTATAGATATATGTATTGTGCATAAACGTTGTTCTTTTTGTTTATTCCACTTTCAGCATACAACAAGCCGAGGACGTCTTGTCTTGAAGAAAGGGAGGATGATAGGGACATAATAGTGGTCCATGAGGTTTATTCATGCTTGAGTTGGAAGGAAATATTGAGCCTCACTGATGATTATTATAAGGTGAATTCTTTCCTAGTAACAAATAATGTTTGTGTTTATGAGAATGTTATACTACCTAAGCCTATGAATTTATGTATGATTATGTTTATTAATAACACAAACATGGATGGAGAAGAGGAAGCAAGGAGCAAGAAAAGGAGGCGTGGAAAACAACAACAAGGAAATAATGTTTCAGTTCGGACTAGCAGGAATTCCGAATTTGAAATAGTCATGGATTCTTCATACAAGCTCCAAATACAGCAAACGAGCACAATCCGATTAGGAAATTAGAAGGGCTTTCCAATGGTCCGGCCCCATCAACAAATTCAACTCGTGCAAGCCGTGGTGACCGAAACAATCCACGGATAGTTTTCTGCCAGTTTTCAAATAGAGTCCAATTGGTTGCACCCATGTTGGGTCAGTTTGTATCCGAGTTGGTTGATTCCAAACAAGTAGGAATGGGTCAATTTCATGGGGAAACACCCCTCCCTCATATATAGCTACCACCTGTGTGTGGAATAGATTAGACTACGTTAAAACATAAACCCTAGACCTCTAGATTGAAACAGCTTGTAAGCCTTTATCTGGAAGTTCATCTGCAAACTTTACGTGTTACCTGCTGTTCCACTGGGAATAAGAAGGTACATGACCACTTGTAGTCGGTGGATTACTTGTGCAAGAGTGTGGAGTTGAGAATATCCTTAGGGTTGCTATCTTTTGCATTGGCATCAGGGATCAGCCGGGAGAGTTCTTAGTGGTGCACTAGTTATCAATCAGAAGTTATCTGTGAGTTCACTGAGAAGATTGGGCCACCCCTTATCAATGGGAAATTTTTTGGTTTAAAGGAGTTTGGATGCACGAGTAGAGCTCATACTCAGTACAGATGGAGGCTAGCAAAAGACTGGGAGCGACAAATCAGGAGAGTATAAGAGCCATAATCATGCATAGCGACATAAGCATCATTAATTAAAACATAAGAAGTATCACAAGTTCAAAAACTAAAGTGGTCATGGAGGCTATTCGTGACTGGTTTGTAGTCATAAACATGGTGTGAGCATGCGCCAAGTCAACCAAATAAAACATTCGAAAGAGAATACCATATATTGATGCTTTACTATGACAAGAACAACTCATGAATCTTTCAATACATATTAAACACTCTCAGCTATTTGAGGCTAATCATGCTACTCAATAACCACAAGGCCTTAAAACTAAAATAACATTTAGCATGACATGAAAAAGTCCTAGCCACAGTCTATACAAGTTTCTACTAGTACTGTTATAAATTCTACTTCAAGCAACAATTTTCTTTCTCCAAACAAGCACCAAACAAAACATGCTTTAACAAAAATACTCTTTATGATACACCAAGCAAACATGAGAGTACTCACATAACACTACTAAAACTAACAGCTCTAATAAGATATGCATGCAAAACAGGAGCTAAATAAATGCAACAGCTAGACAGAGATTAAGAATACAACGTATTCTCATGAAAAAGAGGAGTGTGTCACTCTCCAATAAAAGAATGTTGGGGTCAAACCAATATTATTGAGAAAGTAAAAATAAACTGAAAGAAAAAGCAAAAGCAAAAGCAAACTGAAAAAAAGACGCTCCAAGCAAAGCACATAAGATGCGAGCGAATAAAAATATAGTTTCACTAGAAATGACATGATAATTTGTTGATGAAGAAGGGGATGCCTTGGGCATCCCCAAGCTTAGACGCTTGAGTCTTATTTGAATTTGCTTGGATGTACCGCCCCGGCATCCCCAAACTTAAGATTTTCACTCTTCTTGATCACATCATATCATCCTCTTCTCTTGACCCTTGAAAACTTACTTCACATCAAAATTCCCACAATCTTCATTAGCAACGTTAGTGCAATTGAAATAATAAATTCACATGGTTCGGTTTTGTTAGAGATATTAATGCATATTTGTAGTTTCCCTGTTAGATAGGGGTGTTCCTGCATATTTGCCACCTTGTACATGTATATTTATATTGTGGCCTTTGGCCCCGTGGAATACAACATTGTCTATTCCTAACATGGTATCGAGCCAAGTTTAGGGCTTCCACAATTTTTCTGGCCGCCGCCGTCCTTCCCGTACAGATCGCTCGATTGATCTCTACCCCACCCACCTCGTACACTCCAGGCAAGAGATTGACTGGCTCCAGGCCGCGCCGTCCCTGGTCACCGTCTGTCTGCCTACGTCTGCCCCTTCCCAGCTGCCTTCTGCCCCCTCGTCCGCCCGAGCTCGTTGCTGTTCTCCAGGCTACACCGCCCCCGGACGCTGTCCGTCTGCCCCGTTCCGGCCGCCTTCTGCCCGCCCTCGGCTGCTACTCGTCGTTGTTTTGGCTGCCCTCTGTCCGCCTCTGGCTGCTCCTCGTCTGACCCGTTCCAGGTTGTTGGCTGCTCCTCGTCTGCCCCGTTCCAAGTTCTAGTCCGTTCGTTCCTCATCTCCTGATTTCCTGTTGGCTCTGTTTGGATCGGGCGTTGACCATTCAGATTGGTAAAAAAAACCACTTATGGCTGTTGCTGGCTTTGTAGCTATTCCTCGGTGCTCTGTGATATTCGATGGCACCAACTATCCGGATTTCGCTGCATTTTTGCACATCCATATGCGCGGCCTTCGCCTGTGGCGTGTTCTTTCTGGCGAGGTTCTCTGTCCGCCGTGTCCTGTTGCTCCTATGGTTCCTACTCCACCGACGCCGCCCGTTCTTGCTGCCAGTGCTTCTCAGGCCGAGAAGGATGCAACTAAGAGTGTTGATGATGCCGTTGTTGCGGCGTATGAGCAGAAGGTTAAAGACTACTCTGACACTTTTCCGACATATCAGCAGGACATGACTGCGTACACTCAGTGGATGGATGATGATGCTCGTGCTGCGGCCGTTCTTACTGCCAGTGTTCTACCTCAGTTCGCTTCGGAGTTTATGGGACTCGGTACTGTCGCTGCCATGTGGGCTCTCCTTGGTCAGCGCTATCAGCCATCTGGGGATGCTCTTTATCTGTCTGTGGTTCGTCAGGAGCATGCTCTACAGCAGGGTGACTCCACTGTTGATCAGTTCTACATGCAGAGCTCTGCTATCTGGCGTCATCTCGACTCTCTTCGCTCTGCCGTGTGTGGCACATGCCCGTGTTGTCAGACCGTGCGCTCCGACTTGGAGTTACAGCGCATCTACGAGTTCTTATCGTGCCTTCATTCTAGTTTGAGGCTCGTCGTGCTCAGCTGCTTGCCCGTGGTCGTATTCCTATGTCAGAGGTGTTATCTGAGCTTCATGCTGAGGAGATTCGCCTCCATGGCGTTGGTCTGCTTAATGTTCCTTCTGTGCTAGCTGCTCGTGGACCTGCCCCGTCGCCACGTGGTCCTGCTCCGTCGCCTACTCCATCGGCCCCTCCGCGGTCCACTGCTCCACCACTGTTTCCCACTACTCAGAGCCAGAGTCGTGGCCATGGTCGTGGTTCTCGTCCACGCTCTCACTGCACCTACTGTGACATGGATGGTCACACTGAGTCTCGCTGCTACACGAGGGAGCGTGATCTGCGTCATCAGAGGACGCAGTCGCCCTTGTCCGTCTCATGGCTCGTTGGGTTCGTCTACTAGATCGAGTTCTACAGTCACTCCCACTGAGCAGGAGATGGTGCGGATGATAAGGCAGATGTTTGCTACTTCAGGCTCTTCTTCTGCGACTGGTACTGCTGGCTCTGTGACTGATTCTTCTGGCACTCTGGGACCATCATCTTCTACACAGTCAGGTACATCATCGTGGGTTCTGGATTCTGGAGCTTCTTTTCATATGACTTCTGATTCTTCTGTTCTCTCCTCTTTTCGACCTATTGATTCTCCTCTTAATGTTCTCACTGCTAATGGTACTCATCTTTCTGTCTCTGGTCGAGGCACTCTTTCTACTTCTTCCTTCTTAGTCCCCGATATTTCTCATGTTCCTCGTCTTACTATGAACCTATTCTCCGCTAGTCAACTTACTGACTCTGGCTGTCGTGTCATCTTTTACGCTGATTCTTGCTCTGTTCAGGATCGTCGCACTCAGGTTCTGGTTGGAGCTGGCCCTTGCCGCCATGATTCTCAGGGACTTTGGGAGTTAGACTGGCTTCGTGTTCCTTCCGCTGCCATCTCGCCTGCCAGTTCTCCTGTCGTCGCTGCCTCCGTCACCGGTTCCTTTCAGAAGTGGCATCATCGTCTTGGTCATCTTTGTGGTTCTCGTCTATCGTCATTAGTTCATCCTGGTCTTCTGGGGTCTGTCTCAGGAGATGTTTCTTTACAGTGTCATGGTTGTAGGCTAGGGAAACAAACTCAGTTGTCCTATCATGTTAGTGCGTCTATCTCTCAGCGTCTTTTCGACTTAGTTCATTCTGATGTTTGGGGTCCAGCTCCTTTCACTTTGAAAGGGGGCCATAAATACTATATCATTTTTATAGATGATTTATCTCGTTATACTTGGTTGTATTTTATGTCTTCCCATAGTGAGGTTCTCTCCATATATAAGCGTTTTGCAGCTATGGTTCTTACTCAGTTTTCTACGCCGATTCGTGTGTTTCGTGCAGACTCTGTTGGTGAGTATATCTCCAAGCAGTTGCGTGGTGTCCTTACTGCGCTGGGCACGCTTGCTCAATTCTCTTGTCCCGGTGTGCATGAACATAATGGCCTGGCTGAACGTAAGCATAGCCATCTTCTCGAGACTGCTCGTGCGATGATGATCGCTTCTTCTCTCCCGCCTCATTTCTGGGCTGAGGCTGTCGCTACCTCGGCTTATCTCATTAATATCCAGCCTTCTGCCGCCCTTCAGGGTGCCATTCCTCTTGAGCGACTTTATGATCGTTCTCCTGAATATTCTATGTTGCGTTTGTTTGGCTGCGTTTGCTATGTTCTCCTCTCTCCTCGTGAACGCACCAAACTAACCGCTCAGTCTGTTGAGAGTGTTTTTCTTGGATATAGTGATGAGCACAAGGGCTATCGCTGTTGGGATCCTGTGGATCGTCGTATGCGTATTTCTCGGATGTTACGTTTGATGAGTCTCGATCCTTCTATCCGCGATCGACCTCCTCGACCTCCACTATGGAGGATCTCTCTTTTCTTACTCTTCCTGATTCTCCTCCCTTTGTTCCTCCTATTTCTTATCCTCCTTCTCGTCTTCCTGCTCCGGAGCCATCTACACCAACACTATCCTCTCCTCCTCGTCGCCGCGTTCTTCACCCTCTTCACCGGTGCCGTCTCCCTCTCCTTCTCCTCCTACTATCCCCTCTTTTCCCTTCTATTATACTCGTCGTTCACGTGTTGCGAACGAGTCCTCTGGTGCACCCTCTACTTCTGGTGCACCGTCTCAGCCGACTTATTCTCTTCGCAGTCGGCCTTGTACCATGCCCGATTTCTATAAACCCGCCAGTTACAGTGTTACCGCTATTCCGGAGCCGACTACGTACCGTGAGGCTGTTGTTCATCCTGAATGGCAGCTTGCGATGGCCGAGGAGATCGCTGCACTCGAGCGCACCGGTACATGGGAGATTGTTCTTCTCCCTTCTTCTATTCGCCCTATCACCTGTAAGTGGGTTTAAAGGTGAAGACTCACTCTGATGGGTCCCTTGAGCGTTACAAAGCTCGTCTGGTTGCTCGTGGCTTTCAGCAGGAGCATGGCCGTGATTATGATGAGACTTTTGCTCCTGTCGCTCACATGACCACTGTTCAGACTCTTCTTGTTGTTGCTTCTGTTCGTCATTGGTATGTGTCCCAGCTTGATGTTAAGAATGCCTTTCTTAATGGTGAGTTGCGTGAGGAGGTGTATATGCGATCACCACCTGGGTATTCTGCTGAAGATGGCATGGTTTGTCGTCTTCATCGCTCTCTGTATGGCCTTAAGCAAGCCCCTCATGCATGGTTTGAGCGCTTTGCTTCTGTGGTCATGGCTGCTGGTTTTTCTCTTAGTGCTCATGATCTTGCGTTGTTTGTTCACTGCTCTCCTCGTGGTCGCACTCTCCTTCTTCTATATGTTGATGACATGATCATCACTGGTGATGACCCTAAGTATATTGCCTTTCTTAAGGCCCGTCTGAGTGAGCAGTTTCTTATGTAGGACCTTGGTCCGCTTCGTTACTTTCTTGGGATTGAGGTTTCATCTACCTCTGATGGTTTCTTTATCTCCCAAGAACGGTATATTCATGATCTTCTTACTCGTGCCTCTCTTACTGATGAGCGTACTGCTGAGACTCCCATGGACCTCCATCTCTCTCTTCGTGCTTCAGATGGTGATCCTCTCTCTGATCCGACTCGTTATCGACATCTTGTCGGGAGTCTTGTCTATCTAGCTGTCACTCGACCAGATATTTCTTATTCTGTTCATATCTTGAGTCATTTTGTTTCTGCTCCTACCTCGGTTCACTATAGTCACCTTCTTCGTGTTCTACGCTACCTTCGTGGGACGATTTCTCTTTCTCTATTCTTTCCTCGTTCTAGCTCGTTACAGCTCCAGTCCTACTCTGATGCTACGTGGGCTAGTGATCCTATGGATCGCCGGTCTCTGTCTGCCTACTGTGTTTTTCTTGGTGGTTCTCTCATTGCCTGGAAGACGAAGAAGCAAACCGCAGTTTCTCGTTCGAGTGCAGAGGCTGAGTTGCGAGCGATGGCTCTTTTGACTGCTGAGGTGACTTGGTTACGGTGGTTACTTGCAGATTTTGGTGTCTCCGTTACGACACCCACTGATCTATTGTCTGACAGTACAGGTGCTATCAGTATTGCACGTGACCCGGTGAAGCATGAGCTTACCAAGCATATTGGTGTTGATGCTTCTTTTGTTCGTGCTAGTGTGCAGGATCAGATTATTGCGCTCGAGTATGTGCCTTCAGAGTTACAGTTGGCGGACTTCTTTACGAAGGCCCAGACTAGAGCACAACATAGTTTCTTTCTCTCCAAACCCAGTGTTGTAAATCCACCATGAGTTTGAGGGAGGTTGTTAGAGATATTAGTGCATATTTGTAGTTTCCCTGTTAGATAGTGGTGTTCCTTCATATTTGCCACCTTGTACATGTATATTTATATTGTGGCCTTTGGCCCCGTGGAATACAACATTGTCTATTCCTAACAAGTTTCAACACAAGTCTAACACTCAAAAACACATTAGATACTGTTACAACTTCTTTCAAAACTCTTTTCTCGAAAGAACACCAAAAGAAAGAGATTAAGATGCAAATGCGATAAATGGCAGAAATCTGTCAAAACAGAACAGCAGGTAAAGATCAATTATTTCAAAAATCTTCTGTTGCTCAAATCAAAAGGTAGTCTTCTAAGAAAAATTGCATATATAACTCAGGATTAAGCACAAAAAAGCTCAGGTCATTTTGAATTTTCTGTGATTTTTAGCGGAATTAACAGTGGACAGCAGAAATCGGTTTCCTGCACAGAAATCCGAAATATAGGCTCAACTTTCCACAAGAGGCTTTACTTGGCTCAACAAAAACTCAAAAAACAAAGATACAGAGGGGTTGCTAAGGAAATATAAAACACCCAGGTGCAAATAACACCAAAGAAAACGAAAGAAAACGGGTTGAAAACAGCAAAATAAAACGGGTTGTCTCCCGATAGCGCTTTTCTTTAACGCCTTTCAGCTAGGCATAAAAAGGCAAAGTTGCTCACATAAGAAATATGAATTAAGCAAAAGGGAGCATCAACAAGCAAGTATAAATAAAATTAAGTCTAACCCACTTCCTATGCATAGGAATCTTGTAAAATAAATAAATTAAAGAAGCTCAAACTAGAAATCATGGGAATGTAGAACAAGAGCAACTTCAAAACTTTCAACAAAAAGAGAGGTGTATTAGTAACATAAAAATTCCTACAAACATATTTTCCTCTCTCATAATAATTTTCAGTAGCATCATGAAAAAACTCAACAACATAATTATCGCATAAAGCATGTTTGTCATGGTCTAAAAGCACATAATTCATATCAAGCTAAAAAACAATGGGATAATCAGCTCCTTTTTTTCACTTTTAGCAATAGCAAAGCAAGATGATTGATCACTCATAAAATGTATAGGAAACATTATGGCTATCCTATTTTCAGTAGCATTATAATTTATAACATCAAGTAACATAGGACCATCATCAAGAGCATTATCATAAGATTTATCCAAGTAGCATGGGTTATCACACATAATAGTAGCAATATCATTCTCACAAGTTTCATTCATAGTAGTATCAAGATCACAAGTATAGAAAGTATCAATTTCATCAAATAATGTATGAGTTAAAGAGTTACTATCATTGGGAGGTATACATGGGTTGCATTCTTCCTCCTCTTGATCATCACTCTCCTCCTCCTTTTCATCCAATGAGCTTCCAGATTCAGCAGTTTCATCTTCCATAGGTTCCTGCAAGGCATTAGTCTCTTCCTTAGGTTGAGATCATTTATTAAGATATTCCATTATGTAGTCATTGCAATCCCTGTAATTATCAAAGCAATATTCAAGTATAGCATAAATCTCGTATTTATAAGGTGCATCATTAATACTTTCAAGTAAATAGGCAATTTCGAATGCACCCTTCCAAGCAATAAATTCTTCAATTTGTTCGACATCATACAATTCATAATTTCCCTTAACATAAGAACATATGGTAACATCATCATTATACTCACATTGAAAAGGGAGGTGTTTATTGTAACACCCGGGGGATTTCCCCCCAATTAGTTTTTGGTTGTTGTTTCTTTTTTTTTGCATGGCATTGCATCACATGCATCATTTGCACCTTGTTTGCAAACCAATTCAAACACCAAAACAAAAATTCAAATCAATTTAAAATTTTCAAACAATGCACCTGTGTTTTTCAAACTCAAATTGTTTTTCAATAAAAGTTGATTTGGAATTAATATTTGCTTGGTTAAATAAATCATCTTTATTAAAACCCTAATTTGAATTTCAAATTCAAATTCCAAACACCACCAACAATTTGAAATTTTCAAAACCAAATATCATGCACTTGGGCATTTTGAATGACAAGTGCAAAGAAATCTTTTCCATGAATTTTGAAAACTTTGAACTCCCTCAAATTCCATTTTTGGTCAAATTCACATCAAATTCAAATTCCAAAAAACAATTTTGAAATTTTCAGAAACAAACATTTGTCCTACCGGGCTTTTTCAATGCTAATCACAAAGATATCAACACCTTATTTTTCTAAGGTGTAAAACCCCTCCAAATCACTCTTTTCCTTCACCCTTTTTCCTTACAAAACAAAAGAAAAAAAATAGTTTTGAGTGAGAGAGAGAGAAGCAACCAGCCGGCTAGGCCCCAAAGGCCCAACCATCCAGCCCACTTACCCCCTTCTCCCCCTACCTTTCAGACCAAGGCCCCTTTCCCCTACCTCTGTCCGTACAGGAGGCAGGCGTCAGCACCTCCACCACGCACCACCGATCCCCACCTGCTCCCTCCTCCCCTCCTCTACAAAGCCACCTCCTCCCCCCTCCTCAAACCCTAACCCTAGCGCCACTCCTCCCCGCTTCCTCCACCGCCGCCGATCCCCTCTCTTTTTCCTCTCCTCTCCTTCCTCTATTTCTTTTTCCCCCACCCGTACACCACCATGGCCGGAGCTTGAGCTTCTGGCCGTCGTCGCCCTAGGCCACCTCGACGCCAGTTGACCCCGGGAACGGAACCGGGAGGGTTCCCCCTTCCCTTTCGCTGAAGGAGGCACGGCCGGAGGGGCACTAGGGGCAGCGCTATCTTCCCCGACCACCTCCGTCGCCACTGCTCGCCGTCCTCGTCAGGCAACCATCGACACCTCCCCCTCGGTGAGCCTACTGTCCGTCTGTTGTTCGTCAGTTTCGTCAGAGGAAATCCGCGGCCTAAACCTCATCTCGTGCACGGCCCGTAGTAGATCACAAGCAGCATCACAGCCCAGTGGCACAAGCCCTCTCGCGCGCACAGCAGCCCCGAGTTCGAGTCCCCCTGGAAGCAAAAGCCACCCCCTTTTTCCTCCTTTTTCTTTTATTTCCCGAATCCAGAAAAACAGATCTGAGCCTTTATTTGTAAAATCCATAACAAATTGAAAAATGCACCAATTTCAATGATTCAAGTTTCTGTAGATTAAGAATCTTGTTCTCTTTCTATTAGTCACAAAGTTGCAATATGTTCCTGTAATAAATTTTGCACTAAATAATTAAATACAGAAAATGCAATAAAAATTTAAAACTTTGGGAATTCATAACTTGAGTTCTGTTCATCCAAATTGAGCAAACTTGGGCTCTAAATATTTGTCTTAACAAACTCTACACATTGGTATTTTATTTGGTCACAATTGAATTAATTTTGAACATCTTTCCCTCTGTTTACTAAAAAGGGCAGAATAAAAATGGTTATGGAAAAATGCATAATAAATTCAATAATGATCCAAAAATTATGTTTAATAGCTCAAAATGTTCATTGAAACATTTTATACATGTTTTCAACCTTTTCAATACAATTTGTTTACTGTTTTTCCTAATTAAAAGTGGTGCAATAATTCAATGCTTTAATTAAACCTTTTAAATTGCAAAATCCATAACTTGGGCAATTCAAATCCAATTCCAACATGTAAAATATGTTTTCCATTCCATTTTTCATGAACTTTGCAAATATCAACTTTGTTTTCTGTTTTGAATAAATTAAATTGCTGAAAACAACTATTTCTTAATTAATGCATTTAAAATTGTCAATTTAATAACTTGCTCATCTAAAATCCAAATTCAACAAATGAAATATGTATTCCATCTAAAATTTTGTGTTCTTTCCAAATATGAATTTTGTTATCTGTTTTGAACAATTAAAATGGGTGAAAACAATAAATGTTTGTGTAACTCACTTAAGAAGCCAAATTTCATAACTTAATAAATAAAATTCCAAACTTGGTAAACAACATATCAAACTGAAGCTATTGTTGTTTTCTTATTGTTTTCATCATCCATGCATCATTCTAATCAACTTTCACATGATGGTTATTTGTAGATCATTTAATTCAACATTAATTCATGGGCTTTTCCATATGCAATCCAAATTGCATGTGGGCCCATTTAAATATGTTTACCATGCCAACTAGTTTATCTTTGATGCATCCTTAAACTTGTCATGCATCCATATCTTGATCATGCTGGATCTTTTGCCGTAGTAGTAATTGTTGCATCCGGTGTTTGTTCTAGTTCGTTGCTTCTTCGCGGATAGGACGTTGAGATGATGTGAGCAACGCAAGTTCTGCGGATGTACCTCTACTTGCTGGATCTCAGGCAAGTATACTCACTTGCTACCTATGGCTGCCTTTCATCACTTGTTACTGATTCTTTCCGTTGCCTTTATTCTAGCCTTATGATTCGATGCTTGTGTCTCGATCCTATCGTATGTTTACCTTGCAACCATGATATAGCCCTCCTTCCACTTCCTATTAATTGTTATTTGTTTACCTTGTTGGCCCTTGTGTCGTAGTTGCATGCTTAGGTTTGTTTGTGCTCGAGTCTTGTCGTCATTTATCTTATCACCTGTTTAGTCGATAGTTGGGTTTCAATTCAATCAACAACATGTTAATGCTTGGGTAATAACAATTTGAAGATAAGGCACCGGCAGGAGGCCCGCGCGTGGTTTTCAGGCCTGCTAGTGTCGACCCTAATTAGGAAAAGGGTCTTGTCCTCCGATCCATGATGAGCGCACTAACCGCATGTGGGAAGCGAGTATGGGCACCCCCCGCAACTTTGATTCGATTCGCATCTCGTCCAAATCGCCTCATTTAGTTCGGGTTTTCCATTTTCCGCATGCATATGCAGGTGCGAACCCTTGGCGCCAGGGTGGAACTTTTGTAGTCGGCATTTAGGGAGACACGTTCTTAGAGTGCTATGAGGGTCCCCTTTTCTTCGTGGGGCTTGATTAGCCGTGCGCTCAATTGCACGGGGTTCTTTGGGCTTGATGCGAAGAAGAGTTGGGTTGTGTTGAGTGCCTCGCTTGGTGGAAGTGCATTTCCATCTGGCGGGTCATTCTTACGTGTACGGCCAAAGTGGTGCATCCCTGCAGGGTTAAATCTTCTCGAGAAGCTGTGTTGTCCGCGGTTAGGGATGACTTGGTGAAAGTGCTGGCTAACAAGTACTCAGACAACTTACACTTAACGATGATAACTTGACTAGTAATATAGATTACCTCCACCATAAAAATGAATGTCACATTAATCAACAGTGTGAGTTTCCTTGGGTTGCTTCCTTAGTAGGGGGTAACATTGGATGGGTATTGCTTGGTGAGTAGTTATAGTTGGTTTTGTCGTGCTATCTTATCCCTTTCTTTTAGCCGGATGTTGTAGCGAGTCTCTGTAGTTAGTTAGTGCAGCCCGCTGCCGCTTCTTTGCAATAATCCTTTCCTTTCCATTGAACCCAAAGTATTTGTATCTTGTGATGATTGGTTACGCTGGTATCTTGTGAGTATGGTTTATCCACTTGCCAGTACTTAACCGTACTGACCCACGAATCCCTTTCGTGGCTGCATATTCCACATTGCAGTCAACAGGTTTGAAGTCTGACGACGTTAGCTTGGGAATCCCTCCGGCTTGGCCTGGGCAGGGATTGGACGCCATCGGTTATCTTCAGGACTCTTAGTCCAATTTGTATCTTGTTCATAGTCGGGCACTATGTTGTTTCTTCCGCTGTCATTTGGATCTTTGTATGGTATCAGTTGTATCCTTGACTCGTTTGAGTCGTCTTGTATATATCTTTTCTGTTGTTGTTGCGGAATATTCATGAACTGTTGTAATGTTATCGCAAGTGGCAACCTGGAATCGTTTATTATGTGGATTTTGGCGGGAATGCTGAAATCTGCATAGTGCCCGATCTCGGGGCGTCACAAATGGTATCAGAGCCAGGTTTCCGATTCCCGATGTTGTCTAGATACGAATGGTTATCGAAGCAACGGGTCCACAAAGCCTGTAGGATAACCTCGCTAACGGTCGGTGTTTCTAGAATGTCAAAAACTATTTCTACTAAACTATTTTGGAAACATCTCAATAGGATTCTTGTTTTCTCCTTATCTTTATTCTATTTCTCCTCCTACCTTATTTGTTTTGGAGTCTCTTCCCTTATCTATCTTTCAAAGTATTAGGATTCTACGTGGGTGGACGTTTTCTGAGCCTTTAACCTAATAGGTTCGATCATCGGAAGATTCCTGGTGGAAGAACATCGTCATCAACCCGAGCAACAATCTCTTGTTAGTGGTGTCGAGAAGCCCTTGTTAGTGGTGTCGAGGAGATCAACTGGAAGCATGAAGAATCGATAGTCGAACTTCTTTCCCCTCCCGGGTTAGTGGGTGGATTGCGAGGGCGCAATCCCTTGTTAGTGGTGTCGTCTGTAACACCCGGGGGATTTCCCCCCAATTAGTTTTTGGTTGTTTTTTTTTTGCATGGCATTGCATCACATGCAGCATTTGCACCTTGTTTGCAAACCAATTCAAACACCAAAACAAAAATTCAAATCAATTTAAAATTTTCAAACAATGCACCTGTGTTTTTCAAACTCAAATTGTTTTTCAATAAAAGTTGATTTGGAATTAATATTTTCTTGGTTAAATAAATCATCTTTTATTAAAACCCTAATTTGAATTTCAAATTCAAATTCCAAACACCACCAACAATTTGAAATTTTCAAAACCAAATATCATGCACTTGGGAATTTTGAATGACAAGTGCAAAAAAATCTTTTCCATGAATTTTGAAAACTTTGAACTCCCTCAAATTCCATTTTTGGTCAAATTCACATCAAATTCAAATTCCAAAAAACAATTTTGAAATTTTCAGAAACAAACATTTGTCCAACCGGGCTTTTTCAATGCTAGTCACAAAGATATCAACACCTTATTTTTCTAAGGTGTAAAACCCCTCCAAATCACTCTTTTCCTTCACCCTTTTTCCTTACAAAACAAAAGAAAAAAAATAGTTTTGAGTGAGAGAGAGAGAGGCAACCAGCCGGCTAGGCCCCAAAGGCCCAACCATCCAGCCCACTTACCCCCTTTTCCCCCTACCTTTCGGCCCAAGGCCCCTTTCCCCTACCTCTGTCCGTACAGGAGGCAGGCGTCAGCACCTCCACCACGCACCACCGATCCCCACCTGCTCCCTCCTCCCCTCCTCTACAAAGCCACCTCCTCCCCCCTCCTCAAACCCTAACCCTAGCGCCACTCCTCCCCTCTTCCTCCACCGCCGCCGATCCCCTCTCTTTTTCCTCTCCTCTCCTTCCTCTATTTCTTTTTCCCCCACCCGTACACCACCATGGCCGGAGCTTGAGCTTCTGGCCGTCGTCGCCCTAGGCCACCTCGACGCCAGTTGACCCCGGGAACGGAACCGGGAGGGTTCCCCCTTCCCTTTCGCTGAAGGAGGCACGGCCGGAGGGGCACTAGGGGCAGCGCTATCTTCCCCGACCACCTCCGTCGCCACTGCTCGCCGTCCTCGTCAGGCAACCATCGACACCTCCCCCTCGGTGAGCCTACTGTCCGTCTGTTGTTCGTCAGTTTCGTCAGAGGAAATCCGCGGCCTAAACCTCATCTCGTGCACGGCCCGTAGTAGATCACAAGAAGCATCACAGCCCAGTGGCACAAGCCCTCTCGCGCGCACAGCAGCCCCGAGTTCGAGTCCCCCTGGAAGCAAAAGCCACCCCCTTTTTCCTCCTTTTTCTTTTATTTCCCGAATCCAGAAAAACAGATCTAAGCCTTTATTTGTAAAATCCATAACAAATTGAAAAATGCTCCAATTTCAATGATTCAAGTTTCTGTGGATTCAGAATCTTGTGCTCTTTCTATTAGTCACAAAGTTGCAACATGTTCCTGTAATAAATTTTGTACTAAATAATTAAATACAGAAAATGTAATAAAAAATTGAAAATTTGGGAATTCATAACTTGAGTTCTGTTCATCCAAATTGAGCAAACTTGGGCTCTAAAAATTTGTCTTAACAAACTCTACACATTGGTATTTTAGTTGGTCACAATTGAATTAATTTTGAATATGTTTCCCTCTGTTTACTAAAAAGGGCAGAATAAAAATGGTTATGGAAAAATGCATAATAAATTCAATAATGATCCAAAAATTATGTTTAATAGCTCAAAATGTTCATTGAAACATTTTATACATGTTTTCAACCTTTTCAATATAATTTGTTTACTGTTTTTCCTAATTAAAAGTGGTGCAATAATTCAATACTTTAATTAAACCTTTTAAATTGCAAAATTCATAACTTGGGCAATTCAAATCCAATTCCAACATGTAAAATATGTTTTCCATTCCATTTTTCATGAACTTTGCAAATATCAACTTTGTTTTCTGTTTTGAATAAATTAAATTTCTTAAAACAACTATTTCTTAATTAATGCATTTAAAATTGTCAATTTAATAACTTGCTCATCTAAAATCCAAATTCAACAAATGAAATATGTATTCCATCTAAAATTTTGTGTTCTTTCCAAATATGAATTTTGTTATCTGTTTTGAACAATTAAAATGGGTGAAAACAATAAATGTTTGTGTAACTCACTTAAGAAGCCAAATTTCATAACTTAATAAATAAAATTCCAAACTTGGTAAACAACATATCAAACTGAAGCTATTGTTGTTTTCTTATTGTTTTCATCATCCATGCATCATTCTAATCAACTTTCACATGATGGTTATTTGTAGATCATTTAATTCAACATTAATTCATGGGCTTTTCCATATGCAATCCAAATTGCATGTGGGCCCATTTAAATATGTTTACCATGCCAACTAGTTTATCTTTGATGCATCCTTAAACTTGTCATGCATCCATATCTTGATCATGCTGGATCTTTTGCCGTAGTAGTAATTGTTGCATCCGGTGTTTGTTCTAGTTCGTTGCTTCTTCGCGGATAGGACGTTGAGATGATGTGAGCAACGCAAGTTCCGCGGATGTACCTCTACTTGCTGGATCTCAGGCAAGTATACTCACTTGCTACCTATGGCTGCCTTTCATCACTTGTTACTGATTCTTTCCGTTGCCTTTATTCTAGCCTTATGAATCGATGCTTGTGTCTCGATCCTATCATATGTTTACCTTGCAACCATGATATAGCCCTCCTTCCACTTCCTATTAACTGTTGTTTGTTTACCTTGTTGGCCCTTGTGTCGTAGTTGCATGCTTAGGTTTGTTTGTGCTCGAGTCTTGTCGTCATTTATCTTATCACCTGTTTAGTCGATAGTTGGGTTTCAATTCAATCAACAACATGTTAATGCTTGGGTAATAACAATTTGAAGATAAGGCACCGGCAGGAGGCCCGGCATGGTTTTCAGGCCTGCTAGTGTCGACCCTAATTAGGAAAAGGGTCTTGTCCTCCGATCCATGATGAGCGCACTAACCGCATGTGGGAAGCGAGTATGGGCGCCCCCCGCAACTTTGATTCGATTCGCATCTCGTCCAAATCGCCTCATTTAGTTTGGGTTTTCCATTTGCCGCATGCGTATGCAGGTGCGAACCCTTGGCGCCAGGGTGGAACTTTTATAGTCGGCATTTAGGGAGACACGTTCTTAGAGTGCTATGAGGGTCCCCTTTTCTTCGTGGGGCTTGATTAGCCGTGCGCTCAATTGCACGGGGTTCTTTGGGCTTGATGCGAAGAAGAGTTGGGTTGTGTTGAGTGCCTCGCTTGGTGGAAGTGCATTTCCATCTGGCGGGTCATTCTTACGTGTACGGCCAAAGTGGTGCATCCCTGCAGGGTTAAATCTTCTCGAGAAGCCGTGTTGTCCGCGGTTATGGATGACTTGGTGAAAGTGCTGGCTAACAAGTACTCAAACAACTTACACTTAACGATGATAACTTGACTAGTAATATAGATTACCTCCACCATAAAAATGAATGCCACGTTAATCAACAGTGTGAGTTTCCTTGGGTTGCTTCCTTAGTAGGGGGTAACATTGGATGGGTATTGCTTGGTGAGTAGTTATAGTTGGTTTTGTCGCGCTATCTTATCCCTTTCTTTTAGCCGGATGTTGTAGCGAGTCTATGTAGTTAGTTAGTGCAGCCCGCTGCCGCTTCTTTGCAATAATCCTTTCCTTTCCGTTGAACCCAAAGTATTTGTATCTTGTGATGATTGGTTACGCTGGTATCTTGTGAGTATGGTTTATCCACTTGCCAGTACTTAACCGTACTGACCCACGAATCCCTTTCGTGGCTGCATATTCCACATTGCAATCAATAGGTTTGAAGTCTGACGACGTTAGCTTGGGAATCCCTCCGGCTTGGCCTGGGCAGGGATTGGACGCCATCGGTTATCTTCAGGACTCTTAGTCCAATTTGTATATTGTCCGTAGTCGGGCACTATGTTGTTTCTTCTGCTGTCATTTGGATCTTTGTATGGTATCAGTTGTATCCTTGACTCGTTTGAGTCGTCTTGTATATATCTTTTCTGTTGTTGTTGCGGAATATTCGTGAACTGTTGTAATGTTATCGCAAGTGGCAACCTGGAATCGGTTATTATGTGGATTTTGGCGGGAATGCTGAAATCTGCATAGTGCCCGATCTCGGGGCGTCACATTTATACCTCCTACAGCAGCAAGATTTATCAAAGCAATAAGTAACATTATAAGCAGAGCATAAGTTTTTAGCATAGTCATGCAATTTATTAATTTGCTCCCATAAGTATTTCCCTTTTTGTGACAAGCGGTATTCCTTATAATATTTTTGTTGTTCATCAGTGAACCCAGTTTGCCTATAGGATCTAGTTTCAAAGACATCAAACATTGATAGCAAGCATGATAAAGCAAAAATAACAACTTGAATAAGAACTAATTTTTTTTGTGTTTTTGATAAAGAGAAGCAAAACAAGACAATAAAGACAATAAAAAAAATAAAGAGGTTGAGAGTGAGAGACTCCCCTTGCCAGAAGACTTCCTCCTCCCCGGCAACGGCGCCAGAAAATATCCTTGATGCTCGTGATACACACGTTTGTTGGGAGACCCCAAGAGGAGGGTGTGATGAGCACAATGGTAGGTATTTCCCCTTAGTTAGGAACCAAGGTTATCAATCCAGTAGGAGAAAGAGGACCTTCGGAAGGTTGATGCCACTGACGGTGGTGTTGGCGCTTCACCGGTGTTAGCAACAACGTGGAACCTGCACACAACACAACCAAAATACTTTGCCCCAACGGTACAGTGAGGTTGTCAATCTCACCGGTCTTGCTGAAAACAAAGTTTAGACGTATAGTGTGGAAAACAGTGTATGCTTGCAGTAAGTAAAGAAAGCAGGAAATAGTTGTGGTTTGTTTAAACAGTGTAAGAAAATGGAGCGGGGTTCATAGTTTCACTAGTGGTGTCTCTCCATAAAAGATAGCATGCTGGTTGAACAAATTACAGCTGGGCAATTGACAAATAGAGGTTGCACCGTAGTGCACATATATGACATGAAGATTACTATGGTATTTAGTGCGGTCATTACAAGAAGATACATAGACCGACATCCATCTGCATCTATGACTAATAATCCACCCTCAGGTTATCATCCGAACCCCCTTAGGTACTAAGTTGCAAGCAACAGATAATTGCATTAAACAAAGTGTGTAATGTAAGAAATGATTATGCACGCGGGCACTCTCACCGTTGTTTTCTCCCTAATGGCAACAACACATCCTCCCCCTTCACATTTCTGTCACTCGAGCAAGGCAAAAAGGAGGCATGAACCCACTATCGAGCATAAATACTCCCTCTTGGAGTCACTAGCAAATACTTGGCCAGAGTAACCACTAGCAACAGAAAGCATGCAAGCTCACAAATAGCATATGCAAATAAAGACTATAATTAACTTGGCATGAGTTCAATATTCATCGGATCCCAGCAAATACAACATATAGAATTACATAAGATCAATCTCGATCATGATAGGCAGCTCACGAGATCTAAACATGGAGGCACATGAGGAGAAGACAACCATCTAGCTACAGCTACAAACCCGTAGTCCAAGGATGAACTACTCACGCATCACTCCGGAGGCGGTCATGGTGATGTAGAAGCCTCCGGTGATGATCTCCTCTCCGGCAGGGTGCCGGAAACAGCTTCAGAACCCCCTAATCTAGGGTTGACAGTGACGGTGGTTGCGGACCTTTTCGGGGATTTTTTTATCACGTGTTTAGGGTTTTCCATCCGGGGTCTTAAATAGGCGAAAGGGCAAAGGCGGTGGAGCCAGGGGGCCCCAAACCCATAGCTGGCGTGGCCAAGGGGGGGTCGCGCCACCCTATGGTGTGGCCCCCCTGTTGCCCGTCTTCGACTCCTCTTTGGTGTTCTAGATGCTTCCGGGGAAAATAGGAACTTCGGGCTTTGTGGGGTTCAATTCCGAGAATGTTTGCAGAACAACTTTTCTGAAACCAAAAACAGCAGAAAACAGGGAACTGGCACTTGGCATCTTGTTAATAGGTTAGTCCCGGAAAACGTATAAAAATGCTATAAATATGGGAGAAAACAAGTAGCAATTGGCAAAATTTGATCATGGAGCATCATAAATTATAGATACGTTGGAGACGTATCAGGGTTTCCTGCCTCCAACGAAGACGTGCACCGTCATTACAAGAGAGCCGAGGTGCTGGTTCGCCCCTCCTCCGATTCTTCCCCGACCTTCCTCCCTGCAATGGATCGAGACTGGGGCGACGAAGGCCGCAGGAGGAAGCGTCCCTTTGCGGAGTACACCGACGGTTGTGACCGACGGGATCTTCACGAGCGCCTCCAGCGGGAATCAGAGGAGAACCAAAGGACCTATGGCAGGGGTTCCCTTCCTCCACGTCGCAGCAGGGAGCGTGAGCACCGCGACTGGCGGTGGGAGGGCCCCCCCATGGTGGTCAAGGTAGGGCTCAGCGGGGCCTCTCCTACGGGCGCAATGGCGCTCGCGGCGCGGATCGCCAGGGACCTAAGAAGCAATTACCCGAGGGGCCGGTCGAGGGGACCGGCGGCGCCTCGGATGCGGGCATCGTGGCAGGGCCCTACGATACTACAAAGGCGACATGCTACAATTGCGGGCAAGTCGGCCACCTGCAAGCGGAGTGCGAAGAGGACCCGTACTACGTGAAGTGCAACGCTAAAGGCTATCCTTCGGCCATATGCACGGCGACTGGTGATCGTTTTGATCCTTACTGGGCAGGATATGGCTTAGATGGCATTGGTTTCATGTGCCTAGAAGTGGAAGAGGGAGAGCTGGGGAAGGCTCCGCCAAACTCGGCCACAATGTTTGTGGAAGAGGTGTCTCTCTTAGCTAGCCAGGTGGAGATGGAGTTCAACGAGCTTGTTGGCGAAGACTGGAACTGGCAAGTGAAGCAGTTGAGTGCGGCCGATTTCTCGCTGGTGTTCCCCTCTGCTGGCAATATCAGAATGGCCATCCGTGGCGGGGGGCTGCGCCTGCCCATCTCTAAAGCTAGGGCGATTGTTCTGGAAGGTGCTATGAACGAGCAAGCGATGGAGGTATTGCTGCACACCTGGGTCAAGCTACATGGCATGCCTCCCCCCTACCGCTTCGCTAGCAAACTGAGGGTGGGAGCCCAACCGGTTGGGCGCCCGATGGCTATGGATGAAGCTACCTTGGAAGACCCAACGATGCCGGTTAGGATGCAGTTTGGCTGCAGAGCGAGGGTCCGAGTGGTCGACTCCTTTCTGTTGTTTGTCAATGAACAAGGGTTCAAAATCCGTGTTGAGGTCGAGCGCGAAGCGGAGAGGGGCCCTTCATCCCCTCCTCCCCCCCACCAAGATGACAATGGTGATGTCGCTGACAAGAGCTCGGAAGAAGACACTGACGAGTGGAAGGGGAAGCGTGGACGCCACTCTGACTCTCTCCCCAAGGAGGCGCCGCCACCCAAGGACAAGTGCTCTAGCGGGAAGGTGACGCACATGGGGCGGGGAGCCCCGCCTCCTGCCCCCTAGTCAGCCAATATGGCTCGTTCCTGTCGGTAAATGTCCATGGTGGCGTGCTCTCCTGGAGCCTCCCCTCCGCCAAGTGTGGTTACGTCTGTGTCAGTGGGAGATAACTCTCCGGCTCCCTCCCCCTCTCTGATGTTGGACTCCGGCGGCAGGTTGTCAGGCCCACAGGGGCCAGTGCAGGTGGGGCGCTCTCCCCAAGACTGGACCTTTGATCATGCGGTGATGCAAGCTCGGGAGCGCGGGATCAAGAGCAACGCTGACCGCCCGGCCAAGACTCTAGCTGGCTCCTTGGGGGTGTTCCCTCGACCATATTTCTCGAATGATTCTACGGTATTGACTGGTGTGGTGCCGGCGCTCTCGGCTTTGGTCACCAAGGGCCTTCGTAGCATGGAGATCCATGTGGCGACCTCGCGCAAGAGCGCCCGCGGTGAGGGACATACGGAGGGATCGGTGATGGACCGAGCTACTTCCAGGGCTGCTGCTCGGGATGGTACAGGTACGCCCCCGCCCCTCATCTCGCGGTTTTCTCTGTTTTCTTCTATCCCTGATGAGCATCTATTAGCGGTGGTATCCGAGAGGCATTGCGGTTGACCCTACTCTAGAACCCCCCAAGGAATTTCTTTCCATCATTAGGTCAGCTGAATTAACGCAAGCGGAGCTTGCCTTAGCCAGGGAAATCCAGTCCACCAAGATCGTGGAAGATAAGTTAGAAGAGGAGTGTGAACAAATCCAAGGTGAGCCACTAGCGTCACCAGGGGATAGGGTTCCCCTCGTGGCTGCAGAGACAGGACCTAGAAAGCCCAATAGCCCAGTGGCTCTTGCCCCCCGCGGCAGTGGCTCCGGCGGACCAGCTAAACGCACTAGAAGGAAAATTTTGGTCCGTCAGACCGCTAAGAATCCCTACACAAGGCAAGTCAAAGTTAAGAAGGTGGCTACCCCCGATCAACCCAACACCCGCCAAGCACAGGACACGCCACGGGTGTCCTAATTCGTTGGCTATTCGTGAATATCCGCAGGTTTGGTGCACCGGAGCACCGAACGTTGCTAAAGGATTTGCTCTGGTCTCATAGAATTGACATTGTGTGCCTGCAAGAAACAATTAAACATGATTTCTCTGATCATGAATTGCGTAGCTTAGAAGCGGGCGAGCTTTTCTTTTGGAATTGGCTCCCTGTGAGTGGGAAATCCGGAGGGATGCTCATTGGAGTCAAAGATTGTGTGTTTGAGGTGGAAAGCATGGACAGGGGCTCATACTTCCTTAGCCTCGAG
Organism: Alopecurus myosuroides; assembly: GCA_028641055.1. Lineage (NCBI taxonomy): Eukaryota > Viridiplantae > Streptophyta > Magnoliopsida > Poales > Poaceae > Alopecurus > Alopecurus myosuroides. The sequence goes on along the minus strand of CM054063.1, from coordinate 102,184,476 downwards.
GTGTTTCACCGCCCCTCAAACAAGAAATTCTCCTTTATTAATATTTATGGGCCAACGGACCATTCGGCTTTGGCTTAGTTCCTGGATGAGATCTCCGCTAAGATTGCTAGAGTTAAACTCCCGATTGTTATGGGGGGAGATTTTAATCTTATCCGTGTGGGACAAGACAAGAATAATGATAATGTTAACTGGGCCCGAGTCGATCTGTTCAACCTACACATTGCTAACTAGGGGCTGCATGAGGTGGAACGCTTCGGGGCATGCTACACTTGGACGAATAAACGCATCAACCCGGTCAAATGTGTCCTAGATAGGGTTTTCATCTCGCCAGTTCTTGATGGTGGTTTCCCCTACTCTCCTTGACTACGGAAACCAGTCTGGGTTCTGACCATACCCCCCTTATTCTGGACTCGGGCGAGGGCACTCCAGTCAGAGTAATCGGTTCTTCTTTGAAACCCGATGGTTGGAACTATAAGGTTTCTCTAAGTTGCTTTCCTCCACTTGGGACACCCTCTCGCGGAAGGTCCGCGGCATGTATATTATCAACTGGTGGAGCTTTATGAGCGGCAGCACAAGACAATGGCTCAGAGGGTGGCGCCGCAATTTGGATAGGGATAACAGGATTAAAAAAGACTCCCTCATTAGCTCCATCAAGGATCTTGACTTGAAAGCGGATTCACTAGGGTTGAACGACGAGGAATGGGCCTTGCGTTTCCATCTGGTGGACCAACTCGTGCAATTCCTCAGGGTTGAGGAGGAGTACTGGAGACAATGTGGCAGAATTGGGCGGGCCCTTCAGGGGACGCTAATACAGCCTATTTTCACGCGATCGCTAATGGTAAAATATGAAAATGCATTATCTCCTCCCTCGTCTCGGGAGACGAGGTCATCTCGGAGAAATTAGCACTTGAACAACACATCTACGCTTTTTACCGGGAGCTCCTTGGGACTTTGAACCCTAGACATTGTGGCCTTGCTACCAACATTTGGGCTGGGACACAACTTGTAACTGACCAGGACAACGAGTTGCTATGCCGCACCTACTCGGAATCCGAACTAGAGGCTCTTGTGAAAGAGATGAAAACAGACCTCCCCTGACCCGGATGGGTTCCCGGTCATTTTCTTCAATAAATACTGACATCTGGTAAAGAATGGGGTTCTCCATATTCTGAATGACTTCATGCTGGGCAGAATCGACATCTCAAGACTCAACTTTGGGGTGTTGTCTCTCATCCCGAAATGCCCGGGTGCTGATCGTATCACTCAGTTCCGTCCAATTGCACTCATCAACGTGATTTTCAAGATCATTGCTAAAGCCTATGCTTCAAAGTTGGACCCGATTGCTAATAAAGTAATCAGTCATAAACAGACTGCGTTCATCAAAGGGCGGTTCATCCTGGATGGTGCGCTTGCTCTTCACGAGATCACTCATGAGCTAAGTTCCAAGAAGCTAGGGGGTGTCCTCTTAAAACTAGACTTTAAAAAAGCGTATGACCATATGAACTAGGATTTCTTGTTGGAAGTGCTCCGTCGGAAGGGCTTCGACGCGGGTTACATACACAGGATCTCCCAACCAGTTAAGGGAGGAAAAAAGGCGATATCTATTAAGGGAGAAATGGGCCCGTTCTTCCGAAATAAAAGGGGGGGGTGCGCCAGGGCGACCCCCTCTCTCCTCTGCTATTTAACTTTGTCATCGAGGGGCTGTTGACGATTCTCCACAAAGCAAACTCGGCATGCCACATTCATGGGGTGGTTCCCCATCTTTACCCTAGGGGGGGGGTTACTCATGTTCAATACGCTGATGACACGATTATCATGATTCAATGCATTGAGCAAGAGATTGCTAACCTAAATTTCCTGCTCATGTGCTTTGAGAATATGTCTGGCCTAAAAATCAATTACCATAAAAGTGAGGTCATCGTGTTCAATCAGCCTGCGGAGGTCCAGCTTAGGGTGGCGAGGCAACTGAATTGTAAACTTGGGAAATTCCCAATGACGTACATGGGTCTTCCGATTGCCGACATAAATCTATCTAAGGAACAATGGGCATTCTTAGCCAAAAAGCTGGCTTGTAGGGTGGAACCATGGATTGGGAGGTTCCTGTCCTCGGCAGACAGACTAGTCCTTTCCAACTCCTGCCTGGATAACCTTATTACCTATGCGATGGGGCTTTTCCTCCTCCAAAAAAGGGGTTCGTGAGAAGCTGGATTCTCACCGGGCGAGGTTCTTATGAGAAGGAGCGGGACCTAATAGGAAATATCATATCGTAAATTGGCCGGCAGTATGCCATCCTAAGGAGTTTGGTGGGATGGGGCTGATCAACTCATTCAACATGAACAAAGCAATGATGCTCCAGTGGATTTGGAAGCTTTACCAGGCCGATGACGCCATTTGGGCGGTGATCATCCGTAACAAATATACATCGGAAGGATACATCTTCTCCAGCCTGGACAAAGGGGGGTCGTAGTTTTGGAATAGTCTTCAAAAAATCAAACACCTTTTCAAGGCCGGTGCTAGACATCACGTTAACAATAGCCGCCGCACCCGCTTTTGGTCAGATTGGTGGTGCAAAGAGGGTCCTTTGTGCCTTAAGTTCCCTCACCTTTTTAACATTTGCGACAACCAGGAGATCTCGGTTGCTCAGGCGATCACGGGTGGTATCCGCCTTCGTCGTTCCCTTGACCAGAGGGGCCTCGATCAATGGCAGGAGCTGATGGACTTGGTGCGTGCCACACACCTTTCTGCGGACCTAGATAAGATCTCTTGGAAACTGGAGAGCTCCGGACTATTCTTGGTTAAATTGATGTACGCTGGCCTCTCCCAGGGCACTCCGCTCGCCTTCCATAAAGACATCTGGGAGGCCAAATTACCTTTAAAAATCAAAGTGTTCGCCTGGCAGCTCATGTTGGACAAGCTTCCGTCCGGGGAACAACTTGTCTTACGCCAGGGCCCTTCTAACGGCTTGTGCAAAGTCTGTGGGGCCATAGAAACCGCGGATCACAATTTGTTCGCTTGCTCTTTAGCCACTTTTGCCTGGAGAGTTGCGAGATAGGCTCTAGGGAGGGCCTAGAACCCAAACTCTAGAAGACAATGGCCGAGCCTCGTTAATCCAACTCATCCTAGGGAGGCTAGATGCGGATGGATGCTATTTCTGGCGCAATCTTGGGTGCTATGGAACATTAGAAACAAACATGCCATAGAAGGGAAGATTATTCGGCATCCGGCTGACATTGTTTTCAAAACCCTCTTATTCCTGCAGCTTTGGATGCCTACACTTTGGGGGAGGACCAGGAGGATGCTAGGTGCCTGTCTAATGAGCTGAAGTCAATCCACCGCTCATGCCTTCAGCAACACACCTAGGCGTAAGATCTTTGCATTCCAGTTATTTCCTTCCTGTTTGGCTTAAACTGGATGCCCAGCTAGTTTGTTGTTCACTTTCATTCCTGTTTGGCTAAGCTATATGCCCAACATATGTATTGACCAATGTGAACCTTGTTTGGCTTTGTTAATTCAAAGTTGGGCGTAAGGCCTTTTATTTAAAAAAACTACATCTACTGGCATGTGATAACTGGACATAGAATCGAGTCCTTATGAATGAGTAAAGTCAGGTGCTCTTATTTTACAACGGTAGGGACGATTACTCCCGGTGCTTCAACTGCAGTATAGGTTATAAAGTTCAAAATGGTGAATTGAGGTAGAGTAGACCGATGATCCGGTAGTCATTTGGTCGGCTATGGAAAGAAAAAGGTTGCATCTGCTCCCCCTAAAGTATAACAGGTCTCATCTCTCTTCAAACCTAACGTGGTAGTCTTCCATCATAAGGTTTTCCATCTATAGATTGAGCCATTACTCACAAAGGATCCCATTCATTCAAAACTCAGTCGACTGCTTTAGATAAGGCGGAACGTCTTTAGTTCAGCACTATAGCACATAGTCTCCGACGCTACTACAGTGTTTCGCTAACTCGAAGCGCCTCTCTATGAGAATGTCGTGTCGCTAACGCTCGGCTAAGTCGTCAAACCCTCGCGTTGACCATTCGCTTTCTCAGTAGCGAAAGGGCTTCTCTTTTCCCCTTAACTTAATAAAGTATTTGGAAAGAAAAGAAAGATATCCTTGGTTTTATTGCTCCCGCTTCCTCATCTGCGCTCGTCAAGCCAACTTAGCATTTTGGGAGGTGAAAGAGGGGTTGAAGCGGACATGTCGAAATGACAACATCGAAGATATCTATATACACAGGAACGCTTATTCCGAACCGCGTTCTGGAAAAAGTAGCCTACTTGACAGAAAGGGCGGGCGCTCTTGGCTCGGAGGTAGGCACTCTCGTCTTTCAACCCCACCGTCATTTTGAATTTAGTAGGGCACTGTTTACTTACAACCTTTACGAGTTGCAAGTGAATGGAGCCGGTGCGTGGTGAACGGAACGGTTCATCAAGCCATTTCTCGCCTTAACCCCTAAACTAAATAGGAAGAGAGGTACTTGACTAATATGGGGGCAATTGCATTGCGCCTAACTACGAGGGACCTCTTGGTACCTTATGTTCACTTCCTAACTAGTAGCCGGTTTCGTGTCGCGGAAGGCTTTTCCTAGTGCGTGGAGCCCCAGTGAGGAAGGTGTTAGTGCTTTCTCATGGGGTCAATAATGCTAATCCCTCTTTTTATGCTGGGAAGAAGATAAGAAAAGGCGACACCTTCTCTTGATTTCCCAACCTGTTGCTTCTAAAGGCTGCCCTCTCTCGGCTGGATTTTGGTCCAGCCTACTGTGAGGATCATGTATCCCGTACATCGTATTTCTCCCTCCTGGGTTCTCGTGGTTCCTATGCCACCGCGTTTCCCAGTCCTTTTCTTTAGTGCTTTGAACCAAAGCGATATCTTGACACGTTTTCCGTGGATAAGATGGAAGCACTCCAGACCACTAAAGAATGGGACAACGGTGGTCCACCGGTAAGCTAGTTCTGATCTTGGACACGGTACATTGGGATCCTGAAGCACCACCACGAACGCTATCGCACGTGTGCCTGCGGTGCGGTAAGGCAAAACCCTGTTGTGCCAGCAGCCAACTCTGGCGTGTTAGATTAGTTATCCTCATCAAGCCACAACCTTGATATCTAGCTTCCCAACTGGTAGACGTTTCCCTTTCCCCATGATCAATGAAGAAGGGAGAAGTCAGTTGATTCTTCCGAAGAGCCGGAAGCGAAGCGCTATGCCGGGGCGAGGGGACGGGAAAAGAAACATCTCCGAAGAAAGATATTGGGGGTTCCCAATGCTTCTCCACGCCCAATGAGATGTGCCAAACTCGGTATGCTTTACCCATAACCCTACAGCGGTTCCGAGATGGAGCTTAACATGAATCTCGATTAAGAACGGCGATGATCTACGTTTCACACGGCGCACAATTCCATGGATAGTTTCATTCGAGATCGCGATGGAGGACATAAGTTACGATCATCGTCTTTTATCATGCCACTAGGCATTTGATTAGGACATTGCACAATGATCCGAACACTTTGTCGCATCTCTTCGATACGGATAAAGTAACGATCATAGCGATCTCCTCTGGTACCTACTGGTACATCAAGATCCGATTGTTCATGAACATCATAAGGTGCTACTCTTCGCGAATCCTAGCATACCCCAGGTTGCGATGGGTAGGCCCACCACTTCACTTTTTACTTTCACTTAGGCCTGGGCCAAGTTAGTGGGAGGACCATGTCGGGCTCCTCCCCCCCCCCACCCCCAAAAAAATTGTACGTGGGAGTTTCCCTTCATACGGCTCGAATCATTCTCAGATGCCCCGAGAGGCATCTTTCCTTATGATCCGGTGGTTCACATGCACGCAGACGAGCACCGGTCGCAATAGCAAGGAACTATGACCAATAGAGTCAGATTCAGAGCGTCACACTTCTTTATCTTGTGATGGTTGAGGAGTTTCTTTCTCAGAGGGTGCGGGACACTTGCGGAGTCCCTGCCTTCCGTACCACCACAAGTCGTTCTTGGGCAGATCCTGCTCCTAAACATAAGGGAGGGATAGAGGGAAAGGGGTTGGTCATATCATATAAATAGGGTTGTAGAAAAACCACTTTCATTTGACATGCCGGGTGCCCAATTCGATCGACAAATTTGGCGAGGTGATTTGCTTTGATCCAGGAGAAATCCTAGTTGGCCACCTTTTCGGTGCAGGTCACGTGACCTACAGTTCGGCCTTTTCTTTTTGAGACTTCCTCTACCCACATATCTATGTGCATGTAGCACTTTCATATGGATAAAGATGGGCTTACCATGTTCCATCAATAGCACCTAACTTATGCCGATTTTGGCGGGCCGTGCTCCACCCCGATGAACTCATGTGGTTCCGACGTGCCCGAAGGCCATAGGATAATCCGTTCACGGTCCGTAGGACCAACACCATTCGAAGGTTGATGGCCTGCCCCATCTAGAATAGGAATCTTTGACTGGGCTTACACACATTCACTCACTTACGTTGTCCTCCCTCAGCTCACCCTAGCCCTGGGTACGTCGTCTCTAAGGCTTCACACAAAATCTTCACTGACAACATATGCATGCTTTTGTAGGATCAAGCAGAACCGTTGTTGCCTTCTGGGAACTTGCCCCATATTGCTATAAATGTCTTCATGTCGCACTACATCTTAACATTACACCACTGAATCTCCAATCCTTTGTTTTTTGTGCAGTGACGGTACCAATATCCACTAACCGTTGTTTCCATATACGGTTGCTGGTTGACATCTCTTCTAATTCTTCGATATGAGAAGCAAATTGCTCTGTGGAGGAATCAATATCTTGACATAAGCCAAGAGGCAGATCTTGTGCCACTCCACTAGGTCGTATGAAACTGGCATGTATCCTAACTCCTAGGACTCTTTCATAGAATTCCAACAATTTCTCCCGCTCCTCAAAACCCCAAAGGAACGGAGTTGATGCTCCCACATCCGTAGCATGAGTAGTTGAAGCAAGTGAATGATTTTAAATTCGAGTTATTTCACAGAATATCACTCTTATATATTGAGCTCGTAATGGTACCTCACAATTCAAAAGTCTCTCTACGGCTGAAGAATGAGCATGTTCTTGGGCCATCATAGAAATATAGATGGGGTCAACGGCGGAACAAATACCGGAACTTTACGACAGCTTTTTCGTACATGTTCACTTGCATAACATATACAAATGATCTTTGAACCGTGCAATAAGGTCACCCATAACACGGCTCTCCCACTGGATTTACCTTAGCCCCGGGCCATGCTATTAAATGATATTGGAAAAAGGTAGCCTAGTTATTATCATCGTCTTGAAAGTTAGGCGCCTTTTGAATATGAGTGGGGATCCTAGTCTAGGCGGCGCTTTCGTGGAGCCAAGCCAGAGGAAGAGCAAAAGGGAGAGGCCACACCCGACTTCGAATAGGAGGGGACTTAGCTTAGGATCCCGCCTGCTTGCAGAAATGAATGGATCAGAAAGGGGGCTAGGTTCATTTCCGGGCCGGGCAGGAGGTGAAGGCCAGAAGAAGAAGAGAAGTGTGCCTTCCCGGTAAGGAAGAGGATTAAAAGGTGGTGCCATCTATCTCGACTTCCCGAGGCGTTGGAAATGAAGACCGGATTAGAGAATCACTAGCGTGCTTTCTCTCCCCCATCGTTTGGACAATAAAGAAGTCATCCTTAACTTGTCGATTGACCATTCCATCCTTACCGAGCCGCCTCTTTGAAGTATTTACATCTTCCTTTTTTAGAACGTACCCTTCAAATCAAAAAAGAAAGAAAAGTTTCTCGTCTGTGATTTAATCGGCCCTAAGGGAGTTTGCTCGACCCATTCTCCAGTCTCCCGCACTGCTCAAGTGTGCCACTCCGTATGAGGACCTCCTTCCCTTTTGCTCTGCCTACTCTCCGTTCACACGATTATTAAAGCGGAGGAAAGGCGGGAAGCAAGTACCACGAGCCCTCTGGCCCACACATCTATCAAGAAGCAAGTGTAGTTCACTTGTTCCATCGAATGCTCCTATCTCTCGGCAAAGATCGTGTGAGTGTGTAGTTATGCTTTGGATGCTTCGCCATGGAATAGATTGACTCAGTTCCCCTTCTTTCCTGGTGCACTCGCTTTGTATCTCCGGCACACAAGGAAGGGCGCGGTGGGAAGAAAGCTGCCCTAGCCTCTGTTCGGTCGATCATTCCGCTGGCATCTTGCATTCACGCCTTCGTTAAATTGCCACTCGGGAGTGTAGTTGTAGATACGTGAATCTTAGTGGGTCGTTGGCTGCACCTCTTATCTCCTTCTACAACATGTTGTAGTCGTCGCCATATTCAATATGTCACTTAGTCATATCTGCCTCGGAGCGGCTCAGCACCTCCGAAAGAAAGGGAGGGAGGACTTCATTCAGTGACTCCACGATCGCCCTCTGAACAATCAAAATAAGGTAAAGCTTGAAGATAAGTTTTATACTCGATTAATTTCTCAGTCCCTCTAGTCGGGTGGGCACCAGCCAGACCCCCCTAAAAAAAGTACGTGCTGGTCTCCCCACATGCGGCTCACGCCATTTGAGGTGGGTGGCCCAGCCGAGCATGCATTTGCAAATCCTGTAGTGAAATTGAGACTGCTCGACCTCGGAAACTAATTCGCGTGTAGGTAGCGCTGTCTGTCTACCGTTGACTGTAGCTATTCATTGATACATTGACTCGCTCCCCTCCCCCTTTTCAAGAATGAATGAGCCGGCTTCCATTTCTGTCAAATGACCTGGCTTCCCCTGGCTCTTCCACCGTCCGGGCTCCCTTTTCTCCCAATGCTCCCCCGGCGCAAGCCCACCATGATTCGCACATGCGGCGTTTTCTCCAGACGGTCTTTGCCCGTAGTGCCATCCTCCCCGCTTTATTCAACATTGTTTGTCATGATAATGTGCTAGTATGATAGACATTTTTAGTGTGGTAGTTCATTGATCCTGTATTGTCTTTATGTGTTCAATATGACACATTGAACAATGGTGATTGCTAGTTTGAGAGTTAGTTATACACGGTGTATTCCTCATCTTCGAACCAGTGATCTCCTTTTTCATAGTAGCATGTTTGTGCAAACCTAGCACTGATCTAATGCTGTGTTTTATTTTCATGATGCATGCTTATAATGGTAATCTTTGTAGGACATGCCTAGCTCCTAGAGATGTTGGCTACCTCAGTGTTGCCTCCCATTAGGGATGCAAGGATCGTTGATGACTCACAAGTGTAGGGGGTCTATCGGAGTCCTTTCGATAAGTAAGAATGTCGAACCCAACGAGAAGCAGAAGGTGTTCATAAATGGTTTTGAGCAAGGTTTCACTTCAAATGCTATTAGACAGATTTTTATGGGATTTTGTTATAACGAATACATAAAGAACAATTAAATAAAGGCAAAACAAAGAATAGTTGCAGCAAGTGGCTCAATCATTTTTAGCACAAAGAACAAGCCGATGGTGTTACTTATAATGATTAAAACGTTCCTCAGGGCACATGGGGATTTTTTTCAAGCCACTTTCATCATATACCGTTGATTAATCTTCAATGTTTTGATAAGTGTTGTATGTGTGAACCTATGCTAGTGCATCATTCTTACTTGAAAAAAATGCACACTTACGATTGTACTCCTTATAAGCATCCGCAGCTACAAAAAAGTAATTAAGATAAATCTAACTGTAGCAATAAATTGTGAGATCCTACGTTCCCTCGTGCATCAGCTTGCAAATTGGGGTTTATCTTTTTGTCACTTCGACAACCCTATCATAAGCAAACTATCTACACAATGCATTCTCCTAGCCCCATAAAGGTAAAGTATCATGTAGTCGATGTTCACATGACACCACTAAAACAATAACACCACAACTTAAATATTGAATCATTAAATATTACTCAACATAATATGACTACTAGCAACAAGACTTCTCCCATGTCCTCGAGAACTAAACGAAATACTCACAAGACATCATATGAATCATGATCATACGTGATTTATGAATGAATAAAAATTTGGTCATAACAACAATTCACCGATAAAACTCAATAGCATAAACTACAACAGGGTAATCAACATAGGAAGAGAGATTCCAATGAACAAAAAAAGTTACAACCCTAGATGTTACAGCTAATGAGATGGGATGATGGTGATGATAGTGCTGGTAGTGCTGATAATGACCCGGATGATGCTCGGCGTGATGATGATGATGATGACGACAACGATTTCCCACTTCGAGAAGGTATTTTCCCGGTAGAATTTTGCTTGTCGGAGAGATCTCTCCTCTCTGTCTTGTTTCCGCCCCGAGGGAGTGGCAGAAAAAAAATTGGAAGTGCATACCGATAGTTTTAGGTCAGGGGGAAGAAGTATGCCAAAGGAGAGCCAGAGGGGGCCACCGGGTGGCTAGGCCGAGGGCACGACCATGTGTGGGAGCGTGCCTCCAGGTCGCCTCCCCTCCGGTCTGCTCTCTTGCGCGAGATTTTTTTTTTGTCTCTCCCGGTGATTTCTCTCGAAACCGAGTTTTTTTTTGCAATTTTTCTGAGCTTCCGAAGTGGGATCCCTTGACAGGTGTTTTTCCTCTTGATTTCTGAATCTAATAAATAAATCCTGTAAACTGTAAAACATGCAAACTAAGACAAAATAACATAAGTATTGCATACTAATATGAAATATATAAATGAAGAAAAACAAATTATCATATAAAATAGTGTGGCAAAATGGACGTATCAATCTCCCATGGAGGCTCAGCCGCTTTGGTATATTTCGGCGTCTTATAAGTACCTTGCAAAGAAAAGGGGTAGAATTATGAAGTGGTCATATGTTTTGTCCACCTTTAATCTTAATAGGATGTGTGAGCTCATCTCTAATGAGGTCACTATTGATAGGAGCTCATAAATAGTCATTTAGTTTATATTTCCTCTAATATTTTCCACTTTTGTGGTTGTAAGGTCAGCGCTTCTCATGTGTAGGACCACCTCGAGAACATGGAAATCAAAGTGTAATATGTTGTGCAAGCTCAGAGAGCTTGAAGGAATCAAATGGTGCAAGGACTCGGCGTTTGTTACTACCGTGGTAAGGTTATAGTTCCACTGTTTTATTAGATTCATTTCTTATTATGTCCAACAACTAACAAACTATATTGTCACTTCATAGGCACACGAGCCACGTTGAGTTCATCAACGAGCCAGTTGAGAACTATGCTTAGATGAAGTTCATGCGCAACGTACTAGCTATCTTCGGATGACCCCTGATCTGAAGATGCAATGATTTAGGTCCACCATTCACAATCACAAGCACTAACTGTGAGGAGTTAGCGATATGTTGATGTGTTTTGTGTGAGTTCCTGATCTATATACCCTTAGTTATGTAACAGGACTTGATGAAAACTGATGCCACGTATGTATATTTTGCGAGGAGGTATAAACTAAAGCCCTCTGAATCTCTGATGATAAACTTAGGTTGCATCAGCAGCGGTTGTTGTGCTGAGCTCGTAGTGCGGCACTAGCATGGTTCGTGAACTGTTTAGATTATGTGGTACTACTCTGGTGTTTTTCTGATGTGCTATCTCTGTTGACACTCTTGGTCGCCTGATGTGTACAGCTCACCACTCTGCCGAGAAAGTTACCATATATCACGGACATTGCACATAACCAGACGCCCAACACTTGCATAAAACAAGCCAAAACGGCGAAGTACGGGCGACCAAACACAAAGAGGTCGTTTGATTGTACTCCCTCCGTTCAACAATAGATGACTTTCACTTATCTATATATGGATGTATCTAGACATGTTTTAGTGTCTAGATACATCCATATATAGACAAATGCAAATCATCTATTGTTGAACGGAAGGAGTATGATGCAGGCTACTCCATTGTGGACAACTAACACAGCATAACATGACCCAAAAGCTACATCGGTCCAGGTAGACTCACAAGGGCTATAGTTCACTGTCCAAAATAGCTGCAGTTGATCAAACACACCATGCCCTAACACAAAATTAACACGGATTAATGGTAAAGAGAAACCAGTGACCAGTCTTTCTCAAAGGCCACAGCCGACGGGTACGAAAAGCCAAAAGGTGACCACCAGCTTTATTCAACTCCTACGCGAGTACGCGACCACCGCTGACATGCTAATCTACGCACTAATTTATTTTGTGCGGCAGAAAAAATGGGGTCGATCACATAATCTCTTTCCTTTTTCTTTATAATGGAGTAGAAGGATGACACGATCTCTTCCGGACTTTGGGTGCATCTGCCAATAATTCAGCCAAGTAAATTCGTTGTACATTTTCATATGCACAAAATGACCGATGATGAACGGTAATTTCACAGTTAATTTCTCACGACTGGAAGAAAACGGAAGGGAGGATTGCTAATTTGGTGAGTTGTCAATCTAAGCGTCTACGTGCACGAGCCTGGGTACAGTACCCTCTGTGAGTAGGATTTCACCAGTGCTACCATGGAGGCTGTTGGGAACCATAAGCTGTGAGCATGTGAAGCAGCTCACCTGTCCAAGCAAGCACGGCCTACGATTCTGCACGGGTGTCTCGCATTCGTGTTGCCAGCCATCCACATGCTTAGAAGTGGAGTGGGCAAGGAGGAGGGAGCCCCTACACCAAACGCCCGTTATGGTCAAGACTCAAAGGCATCAACCAACTTGAGACTGACAGCACACTTCATGTCGACTTGAAGCACGGGATTTTTTCTCCCGGCTATTGATCTGAATCAGCAGCTCCTTTGAAGAAACATTCGGTATCTTATCCTCCCGAATGCACAGCTTCAGAGGTCAATCATAGATCAGCGCTGCTAGTGTTAGCCGACAGTTCAGTAGCGCAATCATCATTAGTCACCCAAAGCGAATGTATCATACCTTTCCTTATTGTAGGCCCTGGTTATCATCAATACTCCATTTCTGCTGCAACCGGGAAACTGCAAACAACTTGTGGAGAACGGGAGCATGCGATGATCCACCATTCAGGTCTAATATTGTACGTTAATGGCATGTAAATAGTAGAAATGATTAAGGACAGACAGTTAACCACGACCCAGAAGCCAGCAAACCATTTAGATTAAGATGTGCTCAGAGAACACATGTACCAACCATCAACCAGAATTACGGACCCTCGTACCGTACCAGGTTCGGCTAAAGATACCAATACAACAGTCTTAGCTAGTACAAAAAGAGAGCGATCTACATAAATCTAATCATTTCTGGAAATGAGGATTGAGGAGCCCGGAGATTTCAAGAAACCCAACGCGGTCGCGTCCTCCAAATATCTTCTTCAGTTTGTCATCGCACACTATTATCTTCTTGTTCGCAGGATCCTGGTCGCAACAGCATTAAAACAAGAAAACTGTTAAATCCATGAACCCTTCGTTGAAAACAGAAACTATATTTTGCAAGGTTAAGCAAGACATTTTTCTGTGGCAAAATAAAACTAGCCCGTGTAATGACAGAAATACAAGGGCCAATAAGGTAACAATGCATGCATTATCTAGAAGTAAGACATCAAATTATCTTAAGTCTTTTTTTTAGTGCCAGACAATTATCCTAGATCTTGCAGTATCTTGCTGAACACTTAACACAGCAGGAGCGGTCTAGAAAAAAATAATCATTAACTAGTTAGTGATCATACTATGGGGTAATACAATAAACTTTATTCCACGACAGAAAATTCAATCTTGGATCTGGTGCTATTGCTACATATACAGATATACCGTACTTCAACCCAAGATTACAATTACACTTAATAGACATAAACAACCTTTGAAACAAAATATGTTATGTTATGAATTCGGGACTTTGGGAGATGGGATGAACGGATGAAGGAAGAAACTGGAACTTGGTTGAAAGCCCATCCTCCGAAACACAGCGAGGCTTGTCCCTGGCCGTGGCACACAAGCTTCTGAGTTTTCGAGGTTTTGTTGGGATCCTCGTTGAACTAATGAATTTGACCGATTTAAGTTGATCTTTTGTAATCTTGAGGAGGTTGCGGTTGGATTGGTCCTGGGCCTGCAGTTGCAGGTCCTCCTCCAGAATGCATGCCCAACAGGTAATTACATGAATGGATACAATAACACTGGCAATTAGACCAGATTTTTTTATGCGGGCCATACAATTATAAAAGATAATGATGGCCACATTTTAAACTTAAAGCTACCAGCAAACAGCTTTTACTTGTGGTCCAAGCAGACATGGGGCTAGCATATGCATGTGCAGATATAGCGATTCAAACCAACACTGAGACTGGGATATTCAACCCATTAAGTTCAAACTTGAATCAGTGAGGTGGTACAACATTATAAAAATGGTTGAATAATGTTGTACCGCTATAGAATCTGTATGATATTACAACCCTTTTCACTAGGACTAGTTTCCAGAGCAATGGCTGCCTCAAATATCTGTATTACTATCAGAAAGAAATGGCATGGGAAGTTCCGAATATTTTGGTACAATCGAATGGCTCAGTCACTTGATGCATAACTGGTGAGCTGGCCAATGTGCCATGTATCTGGTAAGCATGCTGTCCGCAACTGAGCTACTTATGTGCAAGGTGCCTAGTGCATCATACCTGGGAACCGAGCTGGGCAGTGTGCCACATATCAGTGGTCTAACATGCCTAAAATCCTCATTCTGGATATTCTTTAATATAATATGTAATGTAGGTGTGTACAAAAAAACTGATGTTCGGCAGGTGCATATTTACTATGGATGTGTGTTTGTGCACTCTGTAATCCTTAGCAACTTTTATGTAAAATATGATCGAGAAGAGTCAGGTCTGCAGTTCCCATACATATCAGAGTGCACCTTTGCAATTCCTTGTACTTTATACTTTGGCTATAAACAAACTGTTGGCAGGATTTAAAATTTCATCAAAATTTCACCGAAATTTCCAGCGATTTCAGGCTATACCAAAATATTTGTACCTCGAAATTTGGGAACAAGTTCAAAATTAATTTAGAATTCTGGTCAAGATGATGAAACCTAAATAATTTCGAAATTACCAGGATTACGGTCATTTTAGTGTTTAAACCCTGACTACTCATTTATCTTGAGCAGATGTGCATCACTCTCAGGTCGATCCTACACGGTTAGACAAGGACACTGGCCAACAACATATCTGTGGTGATGAGCTACATCCCAAGTTCAGTACTTGTAGAGTCATGCCTAAACCAAACAAGACAGATGAATACACAGGAATTCCTTCCAGCAATGGCTTGAATCTGGGCCCATGGAAGCATAAAAGCATGGGTAGGCATAGTTCAACACACACCATCACCGAAATCCCACCTATTATTCTGCCTCCTGATTTGCTACAACATATCAGGAAAGAACAAGCATCGAACCCCACAACACATAATTGACCATCAAATTAAGACTTAAGAGGCCACATAATCAGCAGAATAAATAAATCAAAACACCTCTATTCACAAACCACAAAATTAGTACATAAACTGCAGCAATGAAACGTAAAGTTAATCAATATAACCCACGTGGTAAAACCAAATGCGTCGAAGTTGCCAGCACAAAACTAACATACTGTATTAATGATACATAAACCCTGAAATGGAAGCAAACGCTAAGTAAGAAGAGAGGTGGAGGGAGTGGCTTTACCTGGAGATTGTTTCCCTTGATGTGTGCCCAGATGATCTTGAGCGCCTCCGTCCTGGGCAGCTCCGCCGCGCCTCCGACGAACTCCCTTAGCTCCGGCGAGATAGGCTTCGGCTTCATGATCCCGCTCGCCGCTCTCTTCTTAGGCTTGGGCTTCCCTTCCGCCTCCGCCCCTGCCCCCGCCCCCTCCGCCGCCGCGACGACCCTGACCGCCACGCGCCCCGCCGTCGGCGCCCTCATCCGGAACGCAACCATGGAGGCGGCAGAAACGGGCGCGCCCCGCCTTACCGAGGCGGGAAACGCGAGAAGCTCGCCGGAGCGGATAGCCGTCGCCGACATGGCGGTGGTGCGCAGAGCGGGGTTTTGGGGCGGGTTTTTGGGGATAGGGTTTGTGGTGATGGTGAGCTCAGCTGCTGAAGTGGGTGAGGTGCGAGAGCGAAAGGCGTCAGGTCGGGGGGACTAGTACACGGTGTGTGGAACGCTCCAGCCGTCTGATGCGTGACCAGAAGTGATTGGACGGATCGGATCGGCGCCAGCGCCCGCGTTTGAAAACCTTATCCGCTTCGTGGAAGGCAACGGTAATTCTGAAGAAACAACTTTCGTTTAGGCTTACTAGAAAATATGCCCGTGCGTTGCTACGAGATGATTTTTATTATTTTTTAGCACAAGAAGTTTCAATACTAAACATCACTTTTGGTGGAAACATTCTACAGCAACATTGCAATAGTCGAGAATTAGGGTTATTTGTCATATCGTGGTACCGTTAAAGTTCTTTCTTGGCCGCTTATTTTCCAGCCGTAAAGAAATGATATTTGTTCTTCACGTTACAGTAACTCTAGCAGAACCCCTAAAACGCCGGGACCAAAAAATCTCGGCGTGTTTACGAGCTGGGGGCACAGTTTCGGCCGTAGCACAGTCCGCATAACGCACTCGGCTCGTAAACGGTTTTCAGTCGCCTGAGAATCTGAGGCGCGGAACCCTACAAGTAGTGGCCACACGGTCATTTTCAGGTCACGCCCCCCATCCCTCCGCCGCCATCGACGAGCAATCCCTTCGCGCCGCCACACACCTCTGACGACAAGTTAAACGTGCCTCCACCAAGATCCAGCTCCGTCGCGCCGCCATGCCGTCGAAACTGATCTTTCTAACAAGGCGCGGAGATGGGTGTTGGGCTCCGACGCCGCGAGGAAGAGGGCGGCGCACGCCTTCACCAACAACAATCTTCCCGTGCCAGAGAACCTGGCCTACCGTGCCCTCCCGGAGTTCGACCGCCTCCGCACACTCCGCCTCCACGGCGCGAGGAGCTCCTCCCGCGCCCTCATGAGGAGGAGCCGCTACCGGAGTACAACCCGGCGGCATTTGGCCCCTCCTTTTTCGAGCTCGACTTCGTCCCCGACAATGCGGTGGACATCGTCGTCTCGGCCCTCTGCCAGCACTCTGCAGCGAAGGAGGTCGAGCTTGAGGCGCATCGCCGCCAGCAGCTCGAGGCGAACGCGGTGCTCCTCGAGAAGGGCATCGCTGCCTCGCTCAAGGAACTACGTTTTCAGTTCCGCGGGATAGGGGTTCTGCTATAGTTGCTCTTAGCATTTACAGTTAAAAAATGAGACAGTCTCGTGCAGCATTTGCCGGCCCATTTTGTAATGTATGGGCATTCAGTGCAACTGAACCGATCGGTTCGATTTTTAGGTGTTCTACAAAGTCCCATTTTCTAAAAATGTGACTTTACCCGTTACTTTTAAAGCGAGAACAAAAGATCCCCATGACCGAATGTTGGGTCCATTCGAACAGAACCGATGCACGATGACATCACGGTAGCAAACAAATTTTGAAGGAAAAAAATCATCACCTCCATTGTTCAATATTAATAAAAGAAAACTGATATTGAATATGCAAGTTTGAGTGTCAACAACCATAAGCTTATTTACAAGAATCAGATCACATGAATAGGAGAACCCGGTTACAAATTCTCATTATATTTACAAATTTGGACACTACGCTATTTACTAAGCACACACATGAATCGACAAACTGTTGAGCGACTGTCCCAAACCATGGAATGGAATGCTGTCACCTGTGCGCTATCCCCATCTCCCTCATATTCGTCCTCCCCCAGCTGCTCCATATCTTCCCTTGGAGAAAAACAACACACTAATCAACATCTCAAGACAGGAGTGGGAGAAAACATGACAGGATTTTAAAATATTTGTCTACAAAGGATTCAACTGAAAGGAATTGGATTTAACATAATCGTATAGCTTGAACTGAACATATCCATGTTATATTTGAGTCTGAACAAAATAAATTACATGTCTAAGTTACAGAACCATCAAATTTGCCTCCTAAATAGCCGTCATTAATAACAAAAAGATCAATCTCCTTTCATATCACTTCAGCAAGTTCCACTATATTCCAGACCCCAAGAGGTTATATTTTTCTACAAAGGATTCAACTGAAATGAATTGGATTTAAGATAATCATCCAGCTAGAACTGAACATATCCATGTTTCATTTGAGTTTGAACAAAGTAAGTTACATGTGTAAGTCACAGAACCATCAAACTTGCCTCCTAAATAGTCGTCATTATTAATAACAAAAAGATCAATCTTGTTTTATACACTTCAGCAAGTTCCACTACATTCCAAACCCGGAGGGGTTATATTAGCTGTGTGAGATTTCAAATTTCTCAGCCATGCCAAAACACCATGTTTAACCGCATATGCTTCCTTGCTAACTTCTTACTACTCACACTTGTTTTCATCACCAAGAGCTTACGTTGTCAATACGGAATCTAAACCTTTCAATCGAGTCAACGTTTCAGCATCAATAGCATTTATGATGCTCTTGTTTATAATTATAATGGACCTTGGAGATAATACTGAACAATGAAAGGTCCCAACAATATAGAGACAAGTACCAAAATGTAATTGTGCATTACTGTATTTGGTTTTTGTTTTCTGGATTGTCTACATATGCTTTACTGTTGTTACTTACACATGTATCTTCTTTTGTTCAATGCAGATCCTATTGGCCCATCAGAAGGTGATAAGGCCTCCAGATTACCTGTTGTATCTGATGGCACACCACATAATCATGCCAAAGTAATCACTATTTGTGCTGCAACCTTGCATTGTTAGAGAGGAGATAGCTATGGCAGCCTCCCGTGGTAATGTTTAGATTTATAATTATTTCCAAAATTTCCATCAGCTTAAAATTAATATAAAAATTGAGTTTGAATTAGAACATGTCAAGTGTTCCAATTACACAATGGTTTTGACGAAATATAACTTATGCTAGTAGTTGAGCAAACATGGTGTTGTCGGGCATTTAGTACATTTCCTATTTGGTGGAGATATCTTGTAGGTCTAGTGTTTTAAACTGCATAATTGAAAAACAAGTTATCATTATATATTCATATTGTACTTTTTGCTAAGCTCTCTGTAATCTGGCAGCTTTTCTGTTCTATGGTTTAAAAACTATGATGTAAGAAATATATGTGACATAAAATCATTTGCAAAACATACCTTGCCTCTTTTAAAATACCAGCTTAACGATTTGGAATAACTAACTTCAGATTTCCATTTTCACTTTCCTGTCATGAAGAACCACCATCGCAAGTAGATAGAAGCACTACTGCCAAATTGTGCATTAGCTCTAGAATATTTCCAAGTAAGCTTCCACTTGTCAAACTCTTAACAGGAACTGATGAAACACCACTGATGGGACTTATTCAAGAGCCTGAAAGATCCTGATTTGGAAGATGTCGCAGATGATAACATTCTACATATTCAGCACCAATATGAACAAAGAGATGTACATTAACATTGTTTATTAGCAGCTCTTCACTTATGCATTTCTATGGAGTACCCAGTGTAAAGTCTGTAGGAAAAAGGAACTCAACCACTACTTATTTGAATGAAGGAAAAAATGGAGAAAATGGGGATATATTGCCAATTCTCACCTTCCAAGCTTGTCATCTCCTTTCAAATTGATGACCGTGCAGTGTGTCCTCATTCCCTGGTATAATGTAGCTGCAGTCTAGGCAGAGACGGTAAAGAAACAAATAGTTAAAGATAGAGCTCTCATGGAAAGAGTGGGCACAGAGCATCATCCTAAACATGACAAAGATGAGGAAGAGATACTTGCATTGGGGATTTCAGATCATATGCAAGGACACGGTTAAAGGGACATAGAGAGGCAGCTCTAGATCGGACTCCACACATGAATCTGGAACAGGACGATATCTTCTCGGAGTCTGCAGCCACCGGCGGACACGACCGGGCGGGAAATCGCCTCTATTGATGAACTATTGTATCTGTGTGGTGCGCATAGTCACACACCTTCTGCTGCAGGGTTGGCATGCCGGAGCCCAGCACCGTGGCGTTGCGTGCTGGCTCGACACCTCACACTCGGTTCCTGTTCGCCAAGGCCGCTCGTCTTCTTCAAGGAGAGGTCGTCGAGGTCGTCGCCGCCCTGCGCCGGACATGGGGTGGAGGACATCGGCCCCGTCTTGATGGTATAGGGAGCACGGGGAGGGTAAGGAGCCCATGGCCGACTCTAGAGGGGAAGTGCGACGGCGGCTGCTGGTGGGAGCACATTGGACGCTCCCGAGGAAGACATGGCGGCGCTAGGGTTCGCGCCGGCTACGAGGGCGCCGGGGGATTTCCAGAGTATCAGAGGCGTTGGGTGGCGGCGGCGGGGGCTGACAAGGGTGTGATGTTTTTTTAGGCCCCCGGGCATGACGTATTGGGTGGGGATGGCCAATTTCTCCGGCCTGGCCCATCTCTGTGCAGGCCTTGGGCGAAGAGGACGCGCGACGTGAGAGTGGACGAAAGGACGAAGCGAAACGACGTAGTGGCAGACTGAGGAAGCAAATTCTCTTTTTAGCTAGTAGAGACTAGTAGAGATAGTAGAGATTTTATTCGTAGGATTTCAAAATGGAGGAATAGGAATAAGGATAGGAATTGGATAGGAATGCAAGTGTAAAACTTTGGATAGAAAACATAGAAATGTTTTATTTGGTGCTCGTTTGAAATGTGTGAAAAAAAGGTATAGGAATTCATCATGTTTTCTCAATGTTCAGGATATCGCTTATCGTTAACTTATCGGTCGGCCCATGATAAGAGATATATCGGCTTATCGGCCGATAAATCGATTTTATCGGCCGACTATTTATCGGTCATTTTTCTTGTAAATCCTAAATTGTCGCACTAAAACATCTAAAATATGCTATAAAAATATATCATATCGGCACTAAAATCTCTAAATTATGATATATACATATATTGTATTCAATAATACTAAAAATTCTATGTTGGAGATCATTAATCACATATTCCAGTGATGGAAAATCGATATATCAGCCAATTTATCGACATATCGACCGATAAATCGCTTGTAAGACCGATAAAATGGTCCGAATGATAAACTCCACCGATACTCATTTATCTTATCGGTCACCATCCAATAAGCGATAAACCGGCCGATAAATCGGCGTATCGGATAATATTTGGAACAGTGTGTTTTCTTAGTCAGCCTCGTTAGCGTAAATAGCAAAGAAAGGCAGAAATCACAAAAAAAAAAGCAAGGAAAGGCAGCAACCTTTAGACGTCAAGTGGTCGCGTAGTAGTAGTATTAACTATTTAGTCCATATGAGCTATCCATAAGTAAAAAGTTACTCTTATGGATGACCATATACACAGTGGAAGTTGTCCATAAGGAAAATTTCTTAAAGGTGACTCAAGCTTGTGGGTTTCCCATAAGCAATAAACAAATATTTTGCTCCCTCCTCTCTGTTGCATGTCTGTACTTTTAGCAGCCATGTGGGTTCTATCTTATTGCAAAGTAGAATTTAGAGCGTCCACTATGTAGTCCATAAGGGCTATCCACAAGCAAAAAACTTACCCTTATGGATGACCATATACATAGTGGAGCTTATCCATAAGGAAAATTCCTTAAAGATGACTCATAAGCTTGTGGGTTGTCCATAAGTAATAAACAAATGTTTTGCTCTTGCAAAGTAGACCTTAGTAGCCATTTTCACAAGCCACATGAGTCCCATCTTATGCAAAAGCTCATCCTATACATAGACGATGCTCTTATACATAGTAGTTATTTTCATAAGCAATGTGGTCACATCTTATGGTAAAACCTCACCTTATATACATGGG
This sequence comes from Alopecurus myosuroides, assembly GCA_028641055.1. NCBI lineage: Eukaryota > Viridiplantae > Streptophyta > Magnoliopsida > Poales > Poaceae > Alopecurus > Alopecurus myosuroides. Next base: position 102,162,713 of record CM054063.1, on the reverse strand, counting down.
CTTTTTATCGAATTGCCCACAACGGTCCACTTCTACTCAGTTTTACCCCTAGCGCCGAATCGACCTCAGTTTTGCCCCTAGTCTGTGCGCAACTACTATGGAGAGGATGGAACGGTAAGTTTGGAGTCGAATCCGTTAGGCGAAGTGGGCCCGGAGGAGTCAGACTCCGTTTCGCGCAGTGGGTCCGGGTGGGACTGCCAGTTCGTAGAAACCGTACGGAGGTTACAGGTGGGACCGCGCAGTTAGTTGACTAATCTGAATAGTCCACACCCGAGCTTCCCGCCACCACCGTCGTGCGCTGCCGCCCAAATTAGTTGCCCCGCCGTCGTGCGCTGCCGCTCTCGCTGCCGCCACCTCCGCACCACCCCCTGCTGTGCCACGAGCACCTGCGGCACCACGAGCACCTGCGGCACCACCACCACCTGCGGCGCCACCACCATCTGCTCCACCGCCACCTTCCTCAGCCAGCGCCCCACCGCCACCTGTGTCGCAGCCAGCAGCACACATTTGCGCCGCCAGCACCACCTGCACCGCCGCAGCCGTTCCGTGTGGCCACCTGCTTCACCGCCGGGGCCGTCCTGCGACGCCGCTGGTGGGGCGCTCGTTCCACCACTCTGCCCGCCACCTGCTCAACGAAATGGATAGGGCGAATGAAATGGAGAGCGACCGCGCCATTGGGCCGGAGACACGCCGCGTCCACGATTGGGTTCCCATTGGGTAAGTACTGAGCTTTGAATTGTCGATTAGACATGGGATGCCATTGATTTGTAGCTGATTGCGTCTCTGTTTTTGTGGGTTAGGATGGAGTTACGGTTTGCTTTCTTGGTGAACGTTAGAAGGGAGCGCTACACCGTCGATGCAGACAGTAAGAAGAAATACCAAGGAGGTTTCACTTATTCGGTCCCAATGGATTGTAACTGGAGTTTCAGACAATTTGGGGAGATAATTTGCAGCCCATATCCTTGGGGTTTGCATGATGAAGTGGAATTTAGATACTTTGATGGGGGAAAAGATTGGATCCAAATTAGTAATGATGAAGAGCTCGCTACCATGTTTGCTAAGCATAAGGAGGCAGAGAATTTTAATGTGAAGCTGCAAAATAATGTGGTTGTGCCGGCAGTTGGACACACGGTGGCGGGTTCATCTTCTGTGGCAAGACCATCACGTCGTACTGTCAACTCCAGCCAGAACAGTTCAAAACCAACTCGACGTGGTGGCTCGACAAGTGTGGGCACTAGGAAAAGGGTTCATGTTGAAGTGGAGGAGGATGCCTGCATTTCTGCGGATGATGAAGAGAGGCTATATCCTGATGTTATTCAGAATTTAAGACAAACACCTCGGGCTGAAATCCAATATGAGTCTGACAGTGACGATGAAGAAGAGGAAGACCGGATACCTGTTGAATGGAACCCTGCTAACCCTCTTATGGCAGAAGGTTGCATTTCTTCTTCCATGGCTGAGTGTAGAAATGCACTTGTGACGTACTGCATGAAGGTAGAACGTGCCTTTAAAGTTGACAAGAGCGATAAAAGGCACTACACCGTGCACTGTGTGTCTGAAGATTGTCAATGGAGGATGCACGCATCTAAAATGTGTGGCAGCCCCAATGTTCAGGTAAAAGTGAACCATTTTCCCCACACATGCGGAGAATCAACCCTTAGGAAGCAAACAATCAGCAGAGCCAAGTCAAGATGGGTGGCGGATGAAGTAAAAAAATGGGTGGCAGAAAACCATCAAGTGAGTGCAAAGCAATTGCAGAAAAACATGAAAGACAAGTTCAAGATAGATTTACCATACATGAGGGTGTTCAGTGGTAAAAATAAAGCATTGGAATCTATCCATGGTAACTGGAATGAAAGTTTTCAGTTGTTGTATTCATTCAAAGCTGAAGTGGAGAGGACAAGCCCAGGTAGTGTTGTTGAAATTGATCACCACACCGTGGATTACACATTGAAGAAAGTGACAAAGACCAAGGATTGCTTTAGGAGGGTTTTTGTGTGCTTTCAAGCTTGTAAATTGGGTTTTTTGGTAGGCTGTAGGCCTTATTTGGCTATTGATGCTACTTTTCTCACAGGGAGGTTTAAAGGCCAGCTAGTAGCAGCTTGTGCAGTTGATGCACACAGTTTTGTTTTTCCAGTTGCCTACGGTGTGCTGGAGACAGAGTCCGAGGAGAGCTGGACATAGTTTTTGCAGAATCTGCGTCAGGCTATTGGACATCCCAATGGATTGGTAATCCACACAGATGCATGCAAAGGTTTAGAAGTGGCCGTGGATAATGTGTTCCCAGGAGTAGAGCACAGGGAATGCACGCGTCACCTTGCTGCAAATTTTGTGAAGAAATTCAAAGGAAAGTTTTTTACCGAGAATTTATGGTCTGCATCTTTGACTTGCAGTGTGAGGAAGCACAACTACCACATGAGGCAGTTGTACACAAATGAGAAAGTGAAGGAATACTTGGAAACACACCACTCGAAGTTATGGGCTAGAAGCCAATTCAGTGAAGTGAGCAAAGTTGACTATGTCCACAATAATCTTGCAGAATCTTTCAACTCAACGATCCAGAGAGTAAAGGATCTTTATTTGGCGGATTTGCTTGACAGGATAAGGATAGAATACGCCGAGAAATTTCATTTCCGTCTTGAAATAGCTAATGCAAAATTCATGGGCCACGTTATTATCCCGGCTGTGATGAAGGTGTTGAAGCAAAAAACAGAGGGCTTGAATATGAACATGAGATTTATCTCGGATACCAAATCAGAGGTATCATTCTTTGATAAAAGTAACAAAGAATGGAGATATCCAGTGGATTTAGAAGAGAAAACTTGCAGTTGTAGGCAATGGCAGATAACTGGTTTGCCATGCATTCATGCCTTGTTTTTCATCACTTCTCTCACAGGTTCAGCAGGGGATATACAGCAGTATGTCCATGATTACTACTTTGTAGCAATGTTCAGAGCCACATATGCACATGCCTTGCCTGCTTTGGAGGGAAAACAGCAATGGGATAGAGTGGACCCTGGATTCAAACTTTGTGCTCCGGTTCTGAAGAGAGCTGCAGGTAGACCGAGGAAGAGTCGACACCGACGTTGCAGTGAAGGTGGAGTTGGAGCGAGGGTGCGTAAGTGCACAAGGTGTGGTGGGACTGGTCATTTCGGCAAATATTGTGATAACGCAGTAGATCCAGGGTTTGGAGAGAGTATGCCTGATGAAAATGATGGTCAGCAGCGGGATGCAGCATTTGAAAATGATGATCAGCAGCCGGATGAAACATTTGAATATGATGATCAGCAGTCAAGTGATTCATATGATGCTCTAGATCAAAATGATGATCAAGTACATGATCTAATTGATTATTCAAATGATGATCAAGTCCATGATGTTCCATATGCTCCATTTGATGATCCAGATGCTCCATTTGATGATCCGCTGGATGCTCCAACTGATGATCCAGCTGATGATTCAGCTGATGCTCTAGATGCTCCAGCAGATGCTCCAGCTGATGATCCGCTGGATGCTCCAGTCGATGATTCTGCCATGATCTCACAAGTTTCATTGGATGCTCCATTGGATAAGTCTGCCATGATCTCACCAGTTACAAGCTTAGATGGGTATGTAAATCCTGCCATGATCTCACCAGTTTTCATTTTTCATTTTATTTATTTATCATGATCCTTTATGTTTTGTACAGATCTGGTGTAGTTTCAAAGAAGAAGGCCAAGGTACCGACTACCAAGAGGAGAAGACCAGAAGCTGTGAGCAAGATGAGCACAAGGAGCAAAGGGCCACCAAAACAGCCAAGGATCACAAAGAAGCCCCGACGCTATTTAGACTAAGTTGGTGTTGTATTTCTGTTGAATAATGTTGTATTTATGTTGACTGGTGATGTATCTAAGTTAGAATATAGTTTGGATGATGTTTGAATAATGTTGGATGATGTTGAACCAAGTCGTTTCAAAATTTTAGGATGTGCTTCAAATAAGGTCTCAAGCTAGGGTAGACACCCCCGTTTGAAATTTCATGAAAAATTCGACCTTGTCAAAATTATTCAAATAAATTTAATGAGCAACTATATCACATATAACAACATTGTGCGTTGGATTCATGTCATTTTGATTTTTTTTGAATTATTTATGCTCATTTGAAACCATCGCTCTATTCTCATGAGAAATGTGCTTCAAATGAGGTGTGAAGCTAGGGTAAACACCCCCGTTTGTAATTTCATGAAAAAATCTACCTTGTCAAAATTATCCAAATAAATTTGGGGAGCAAATATATCGCATATAACAACTTGGTGGTTGGATTCATGTCATTTTGATTTTTTTTGAATTATTTATTCTCATTTGAAACCATCCCTCTATTCTCATGAGAAATATGCTTCAAATGAGGTCCGAAGCTAGGGTAAATACCCCCATTTGTGCTTCAACATTTTTTGGCATCTTGTCTAAATCAGCCAAATTACTTTCCTAGACATCTATTCTACATATATAGTGTAAATCTAAAGTTTCATTATGTTTTGAATAATTCTTCTGTTTTTTTATTTTTTATTTAAATAACATGGTTTAATAGAAAAATCATACGTAAAACAGATAAAAATCATCGCTCTAGTAAATCTGAAGTTTCATTATGTTTTGAATAATTCTTCTATTTTTTTTATTTTTTATTTAAATAACATGGTTTAATACTTAACATCAAAGAAATCATATGTAGAAAAGATAGAAACCATCGATCCCTGTGGCCAACGGACCAACCAATCAGAGCGCAGAACGAGCGTCTCGCGGATCGCTGTGGCTGCGAGCACATCCGTCCGATGCACGATTCCTTCTAGAAGGCGTCGATCCAACAGCCCAGGTTGAATCTCTGTGTTTCCTTCTAGAAGCTTTTCGGCTGGTCAAACAGAGGGTTGACCAAGCTTGAAATGAGCATACATAATTCAAAAAAAATCGAAAAAATATAAAGCCGACGCACATAGTAGTGTTATGTCATATAGTAACGAGAAAAAAATATAAACCTGTCTTATAAAGAATGGAACGAAAAAGGCTTGTGTAACATGTGATATCTTGAACAGACTAGTAGAGAGTTCAAGAAAATGAGATGAGTTTCAAACCTTTGGAACTCAAATAAGGTCAAAATCTCACCAAAGCTTCATTTTGGTGTGACTAAGAAAGATCCAAAGTTATTTTTTCATTTTGATGTTTTAAACTTGTTTTATTTACGATTTTCGATTAAAACCATTATTATTCAAAAGAAAATAAATAATACGAATATTCATCCAATAAATTTTCAGGCTTTGGAATTGCATTATATAGGTCTAATACAAGTCTAGGAAAAATATAAATAGGATTTATAAACATTAGAACGAAAGCCATCACTAAAATGTGATTCCTCGAATACAGTAATAGAGATTTCAAAGAATATGAGGTGGAAACATTGTGAATCTTCCGAAGAGGTGGGTTCTACCTTTTTGTTTTGTGTTCCTATGGGCTATCCTAGCACAACCAAGCAAATAGTTCCACATTGCTACCCCCTTTCGACGCCGTTACCGCGTGTTTCCGTATAAGTCAGGTATTTCTCCAACGGGTCTAGGGTTTCACCGGGAGGGGGGCTACGGAGCGTCTGGATCCCAACACAAGCTAGGGCGTGCCATAACATGATAGTATAGGTGTGTTGTGTGCTTTGGATGTCAAAGATTGCTCTCCGGGTGTGACCCAGCTTCACCGGCATCCACTTCTCTCTCGTATGCGCTTATAGGGTGAAACTCCCATATCGGACCAAACATCGTGAATCTTCCGAAGAGGTGGGTTCTACCTTTTTGTTTTGTGTTTCTATGGACTATCCTAGCACAACCAAGCAAATAGTTCCACATTGCTACCCCCTTTCGACGCAGTTACCGCGTGTTTCCTTATAAGTCCGGTATTTCTCCAGCGGGTCTAGGGTTTCACCGGGAGGGGGGCTACGGAGCATCTGGATCCCAACACAAGCTAGGGGGTGCCATACCATGATAGTATAGGTGTGTTGTGTGCTTTGGATGTCAAATATTGCTCTCCGGGGTGTGACCCAGCTTCACCGGCATCCACTTCTCTCTCGTAGGCGCCTATAGGGTGAAACTCCCGTATCAGACCAAACATCGTGAATCTTACGAAGAGGTGGGTTCTACCTTTTTGTTTTGTGTTCCTATGGGCTATCCTAGAACAACCAAGCAAATAGTTCCACATTGCTACCCCCTTTCGACACAGTTACCGCGTGTTTCCGTATAAGTCCGGTATTTCTCCAGCGGGTCTAGGGTTTCATCGGGAGGGGGGCTACGAAGCGTCTGGATCCCAACACAAGCTAGGGGGTGCCATACCATGATAGTATAGGTGTGTTGTGTGCTTTGGATGTCAAAGATTGATCTCCGGGGTGTGACCCAGCTTCACCGGCATCCACTTCTCACTCGTAGGCGCTTATAGGGTGAAACTCCCGTATCGGACCAAACATCGTGAATATTCCGAAGAGGTGGGTTATACCTTTTTGTTTTGTGTTCCTATGGGCTATCCTAGCACAACCAAGCAAATATTTCCACATTTCTACCCCCTTTCGACGCAGTTACCGCGTGTTTCCGTATAAGTCAGGTATTTCTCCAGCGGGTCTAGGGTTTCACCGGGAGGGGGGCTACGGAGCGTCTGGATCCCAACACAAGCTAGGGGTGCCTTACCATGTTAGTATAGGTGTGTTGTGTGCTTTGGATGTCAAAGATTGCTCTCCGGGGTGTGACCCGCTTCACCGACATCCATTTCTCTCTCGTGAGCGCTTTTAGGGTGAAACTACTATATCGGACCAAACATCGTGAATCTTCCGAAGAGGTGGGTTCTACCTTTTTGTTTTGTGTTCCTATGGGCTATCCTAGCATAACCAAGCAAATAGTTCCACATTGCTACCCCCTTTTGACGCAGTTACCGCGTGTTTCCGTATAAGTCAGGTATTTCTCCAGCGGGTCTAGGATTTCACCGGGAGGGGGGCTACGGAGCGTCTGGATCCCAACACAAGATAGGGGGTGTCATACCATGTTAGTATAGGTGTGTTGTGTGTTTTGATGTCAAAGATTTCTCTCCGGGGTGTGACCCGCTTCACCGACATCCATTTCTCTCTCGTGAGCGCTTATAGGGTGAAACTCCCGTATCAGACCAAACATCGTGAATCTTCCGAAGAGATGGGTTCTACCTTTTTGTTTTGTGTTCCTATGGGCTATCCTAGCACAACCAAGCAAATAGTTCCACATTGCTACCCCCTTTCGACGCAGTTACCGCGTGTGTCCGTATAAGTCAGGTATTTCTCCAGCGGGGCTAGGGTTTCACCGGGAGGGGGCCTACGGAGCGTCTGGATCCCAACACAAGCTAGGGGTCACCGCACTGTACCAACTATCTCTAAAAATGTCTAGAAATGACATGGCCGAGTAGTGCAGACAGCACCCGTTTACACTATTGTACATGCCCTAAAAACAGAGGGAACCAGATCCTCTTACTTTGCCCACCTTACGTTTTCTGACTTTCTCCCATGACACGTGGGTCCGGTGTGTGATGGGCTCCATTTGTAAGTGACCTAAAGTTAGAGGATCGCGTTCCCGCACAGATAAGCGCTCGTCTCAGCGTTTGTAGGTCGTTGCCGCCGTAGTTTGCATGCATGGACTCGATCTGCACTGTTCGTTACGATCAAACGATCGAAAATGAAGCGGTGCATGGACTGGTTGTTTTGTCTCAATGTAACTGCATGCAACAACGGACACTGTCTAGTGGGGCCCTGTTCACCAGCCCGGTGCATGCACGCCTCGTTTTTTCAGAGTAAACAACGTGGCAGAAGAAGAAAAGACTAAACGCAGCGTCGCATTTGCAGCCAGAAACACGAGTCGCGTCGCATTTGCAGCGACGCAGCCCTCCACGCCTCGTTTTCAGAAGATACGCATCAATGCATATGTAGCGAGGCAGGATTTGGCGTAAGACTTTGGATTTCTTCTCTTCACCTCTTTAATACACGCATGCAACGTCGAATCACTAGCTGTCCTACGCCTACGCCTGTTCTACACCGCTTTGACCATGCATCTCGACTGTGCTACACTGCATCCTACGTTTTCACACAGTTTGCTTCATCTACCCCCAATTAATTCATGTCTCATCGTGTCTTTAAATAGCCCGTTTCACTCGTCCTCCATCTTCTCATCCCTCTCCAGCCCCTTTGCCTTCTCTCCCTTCAAGCCACGAACACCATGTCTTTCTACTCTCTCCCTTCAAGCCCCAAGTCTGTCTTCGATGAGGACAACCACCCCAAGGCTCGGCCTTGGTACGAGCCCGACTGGACGCCGGAGGAGACGGGCCTCGTGCCCGTCCAATCTCCCGAACGGGAGCGATCGCCATCGTTCGACCACGACAGCGTCGAGCGTGCCGAGAACCTCTCCCCCAAGACGAAGAACCGCCTCCTCAAGAAAGAGGAGCGGCTGGAGAAGAAGGAGCTCGAGAAGGAGGAGAAGAAGGAGGAGGAGAAGGAGGAGAAGGCTCTCCGGGCCCGTGAGAACGACAAGGAGAGGATGCGGGAGGAGAACTGCCGCGCTCGGATCAAGGATGAGACCGAGACCAGGGCGGCGGAGTGGAACAAGTAGGCCAACCGCCGGCGGTTGGCCGGACGGCGGGAAGGCCGCCCGCATGCATTCCGCGGGCGGTTAGGGTTTAGGGCTAGGGGCCTTTTTTGGTTTAATAGATGTATGTTTGCCAATGAAGTTATGTTTAAATCTGTTTGCCCAAATGAACTCAATATTTAAATTATATTTGTCCGAATGTTAGTCCGAATGTTTAAATTATATTAGTCCGAATGTTTAAATTATATTTGTCCAAAATTTTAAATTTATTTTGTCCAAATGTTTCAATTATATTTGTCCAATGTTTAAATTATTTTTGTCCACTGTTTGTCCGTGCTAGTATACGTTAGGCCTCATTTAACATTGGGCCTGTCTTGATTTTAGATGGGTCTGCCCTTTTATCCTGAACTGAACCTGAACTGAACTGAACACTGAATCTGAACTGAACTGAACACTGAACCTGTATATACGAACACTGAAAACTGAACATACGAACTGAAACAAACCAAATCAGGGCTGGGTTCCTGACGCCTCCAAGTCTTAGCCATACACAAATTGACCATGTCAAGCTAACTACAACACTAACTACATTACTTTTGACTAATGATCTGCAAATACACAATTCCAAGAACAATTGCACATAAATAAAAAATTGCAGCCAACATATTGCACCGTTATAAGCACGAAAATTGTACTACTGCTTTCCAACACCAAGCATTTCATACTAAAAAAAACTCTCCAAGAGATACAACAATGAAACAATAGAGTAGTAACACAAATCTATTAAAACTAACAGCTCTGAATAAGAGATGCAAGAAAAACATGAGCTAAAAAGGAATTTTGCAACGACTGGAAGAAAAACTAAGAATACGAGCATAACGAGTATTCAAACGAAAAAGCGGTGCGTGTCTCTCTCCCACACAAAGAATGCTAGGTTCCAACAATATTATTGCAGCAAGGAAAACAAAAGAAAAACAAATAGATGCTCTAAGTAAATTTTATATGATTTGACCGAATAAAAATATAGTTTCACTAGAAGTACCTGCTAAATTGTTGATGAAGAAGGGGATTCTTTGGGCATCCCCAAGCTTAGACGATTGAGTCTTCTTAGAATTTTCTGGGATGAACCACGGTATCAAGTGCTATTGATAATTTTAAATATTATCTACAACCACTGATGTTTCATGAAGCAAAGAAATCCACTTGACATAGCAAAAGAGCAAATGCAAAAAAAAAACGGGAGAATCTGCCAAAACCAGAATAGTCGGTAAAGACGATTTTTTTCGGGGCTAAAGAACAAAAAAAAAATTCGTAATTAGCTGAGTAATAATCACAAAAAGTTTCAGGACATTTTGATCTTTCTGTAATTTATATGAAGTTTTACGGTGGACAGAAGAAATCTGTTTCCTATGCAGAAATCCAAAACCAACTCCAACTTTCGCTAGAAACTTTACTTGACACAACTAATATATGAAAATAAAGATACAAAGGAGTTTCTACAGAATTATACAACCCCTTGACTCAAAGAAAACAGAGAAAAACAAAGAAAAATAAAACCATGGGTTATCTCCCAAGAAGTGCTTTTCTTTAACGCCTTTTAGCTAGGCCTAGAAAAATGGAATCAAGTGTTTTCAAGCGAACAAGAATCCAAATTGTTATGAGGCCTGCGTTTACCTTTCTTAACCTTATTCTTACTTGTAGGGAACTGATGGTCTGAGCATGGTTTGGAAGTTAAAGTCATGGTACCTTTTCCCATATCAATAGTTGCTCCTAAGAGGTTCAGCAGAGATCTTCCAAGGGTAATTTGGCCTCCTCCTACACATTCAATAACAAGATAATCAGTGGAGACCGTTTTTCCTAGGAGTTTTGTAAACACTCCCTCAGCTATCCCAATGGGAAATATAGTAGTGTTATCACTTATTAGTGAGATGTATTTCTTCTCCTCCCTCAGAAAGTCCCCAAAGACTCAAAGATTCATAAATTTCTTTAGGCATAAGACAAAATTCAGACATAATATCACAACGAGCATGAAAAGTTCACCATTTATAACAACCTTCGCTGTAGGAATTATATTTGAGGCTTCAGAGTTTATTGGGACATAATCAAGGTGTTCACGAATCTGATTATGACCTTCTTTTAAACAAGAAACACGTGACTCAAGAGTATTCAATCTAGCATAAATACTTGCAACGGCTTTATCAGAGCTGCTAGGTGAGCTATAGGTTGAAATTAATTTTTTTATAGCATTAAAAGCTTTATCTCCATCACAATGAAGGAAATCTCCTCCTACCACAGTATCCAAAGCCTATCTATAACAAATAACAATACCAAAGTAAAAACTACGAAGAAACATGCTTAGAGTCATTTTAGGTTCAATTTTGCAATAGGAATCAAAAACTCTAGACCAAGCTTCCTTAAAACTCTCATCACTCCCTTGTTTGAAAGTGAAGATCATTTCCTCATGTGACATGGTAAAAGGAACAGGAGTACTCATTTTAGCAAGACTAAAAACAGGATAAATACAACAACTAGAATAAGAACTAATTTTTTGTGTATTTTTTATAAAGAGAAGCAAACACGACAAAATAAAATAAACTAAGAAAAACTAAAACAAAGTAAAGAGATTGGAAGTGAGAGAATCCCCTTGCAGAAATTCTCTTCTTCCCCGTTAACGGCGCCAGAAAAGCTTGATGGAGTGTAGACACACACTCGTTGGGAGACACCAAGCGCAAGGTGTGAAGAGTACAACAGAAAGTTTTCCCTCAGAAAAGAAACCAAGGTTGAATCGACCAGTGGGAGGAAAAGCAACTTCTGAAGGTTGATGTCGTTGATGTGGTACGGCGCACTATCAGTTCAGCAGCAACGAGGAACCTACACTGCACAATCAATTCACTTTGCCCCAACGTAGCAGCGAGGTTGTCAATCTCATTGATTTTGCTGATAACAAAGAGGTTACATGTATGTTGTGGAAAAAAGTATGAGAACAATGTGAAAACAACAGTAGCAGTGTGAAAACGGTGGAAGTATTGGTTGTATTATCAGTATGAGAAAATGGACCGGGGTCCACAGTTCAATAGAGGTGTCTCTCCATAAAATATAGCTAACATGCGTGGTGAACAAATTACAGCTGGGCAATTGATAGATAATGAAACATGCATGACATGATGATTACTATGTGATTCATGCGGGCATTACAACAAGATACATAGACCGTCATCTAACCGCATCTATGACTAATAATCCAACCTCCGAATATCATCCGAACAAATGTTGGGTATTAAGTTGCAAGCAAAAGATAATCGCGGTAAGCAAAGTGTGTAATGTAAACAATGTAAACATCGTTGTTTTATCCCAAATGAAAACATCACATCCTCCATCCGTCATGTTTATGTCACTCGAGCACAGATGCAAAAGAGGCATGAACCCACTATCGAGCATAAATACTCCCTCTTGGAGTCACTAGCATCTACTTGGACAGAGCATCTACTAACAACAGAGAGCATGCAAGATCATAAATAACATACACATGAAGAGAACATGATAGATTGATAATCAAGAGACATAGCATTCAATAATCATCGGATCCTAGCAAACACAAATGTAACATTACAATAAGAAGATCTCCATCATGTAGGGCAGCTCACGAGATCTAAACATGAGGCATAAAGAGGAGATAACAACCATCTAGCTACTGCTATGGACCCATAGTCCAAGGATGAACTACTCACACATCACTCCGGAAGCGGGCATGGTGGTGTAGAGCCCTCCGGTGGTGATTTCCCCTCCCGACCGGGTGCCGGGGAGAACTCCAGAACCCTCCCGATCTCGGGTTGACGATGACGGCAGCCTTGGGTGTTTTTCATGGAAAAGTGGTATATCTTTAGGGTTCACGCATCGGGGGGAATAAATAGGCGAAAGGGCGATGGTGATGGGCACCCAAGGAGCCCACACCACCCCATGGCGCGGCTAGGGGGCGCGCCACCATATTGTGTGCCCCCGTCCGGGCTTCTTCGAGACTCCGTGGAACCTTCGGGAATTCTAATACTTCCGGGCTTCGAATTTCCTAATTCCGAGAATATTTCGAGAACAACTTTTCTGAAACTAAAAACAACACAAAACAGGAACTAGCTCTGTGGCATCTTGTCAATAGGTTAGTCCCAGGAAATTGATAAAAATGACATAAAGTGTAAGGATAACATGTAGCATATGGCATGAAAACAACATGTAACATCAGAAATTAAGGATACGTTTATGACCTATCACTGTGTCATCACAATACAAATTTGCAGTACGCATAGGATTCGAATGGTTATTATTACAGCCTGAGCATTGGAAATTGAAATGACCCACTTTACAGCAAAGTTCACAAATAAAAGGATAGAGGGCACAAGATTTTTACCAAGATCATCCAAAGCCCTGTACCACTTTCTATTTTTTCATTCCTACGATGGATGAAATATTCTTCTTTGATTTTGATTCTTTTCATAGGGTCTAAGTGCTCCACAAAAATTGACATGCTTATAAGAAATAGTACTTTCAGAAGTTTGTGCATGTTCATTGCAATCACTAATAACAATTTCATTTTTCATGCAAGTGTCTTTAAAAGGTTCATGATATATGTCCCCATTTGCTTTAGGAACATTAATATAAGAAGCAAAGGATTTATACCAACCAACAATCATTTGAGGATCAAGACCATATTTAGCAATAAGCTCTTGAAAATCAGTAGTTTCGGCGAAAGACTTAATGCAATTATACTCGTAGTTTATACCTGATTCTTTACCTTTGTTGTTATTCCAACCTTCATTATTGGTTTGGATTGTTTCAAGAAGATCCCATTTAGCTTCAACCTTCTTACTTGAGAAAGAACCCTATGAAAGGGCATATAGATAATCCATGTAATGTCCTGAAAGCCTTGCATAAAAATTAGTAACAATTATTTCCTTAGGAAGCTCATGGTTAGGACATTTAAGTATTAATGTTTTCATTCTTCCCCAAGCTTGAGCAATGCTTTCTCCATCACGAGTCCAAAAATTATAAATGTAATTCCTATCTAAATACAGTTCATGAGAAGAATAAAATTTAGAATAAAATAGAGATTCAAGCTCCTTCCACTCCAAATGACGAGGATCATCTAGTAGCTCATACCACTCCCTTTCTTTGTCCTTAAGTGACAAAGAGAATAGCCTCCTCTTAACTTTGTCCATTTAAATACTTGCACACTTGAACAACCCGCATAATTCATGTATAAAGAGTAAATGATCACTAGGATGGACAGTTCCATCGCCAAAATAGCAGTTATTCATGACACATTCAACAATTTTCATAGGTATTTTAAAAGGAACACTTTCAGCAGGAGGATTTAAAATATCACAAGCATCATTAGATTTATCACATATGGGAGATAAAGTATCATCAGAGCAAATTTTCTCCTCTAAAGCTGGGGAACTAAAAAGATTATAAAAACTAGCTTCCCCAAGCTTAGACTTTTCCATAACATTAGAAATAATGGTATCCAAAGAATTGATGCTAATAACATTGCTACTAGCATGCAAATAAAGATCTCTCATATTTTTGTTGTTTTCCATTAAGCCTAACTAGTGAAAATAAAAACAAGCAACAAGTAAAAATAAGCCTAACTAGTGAAAAAAGAAACAAAAAGATATATTTGCAGAATCTAAAGGAAATAACTTCGAGCACTCACCCCCGAGGATGTGAGAACCTTTTACCTTACGTCCCCGGCAACGGCGCCAGAAAAGAGATGGATGTCTACGCACGCTTCTATTCTTATAGACAGTGTTGGGCCTCCAAGTGTAGAGGTTTGTAGAACAGCAACAAGTTTCCCTTAAGTGGATTACTCAAGGTTTATCGAACTCAGTGAGGTAGAGGTCAAAGGTATCTCTCTCAAGAAACCCTGCAATTACGATACAAGAAGTCTCTTGTGTATCCAACACACCTAATACAATTGTCAGCTGTATAGGTGCACTAGTTCGACGAAGAGATAGTGAAATACAAGTAAGATGGATTAGTATAAGTGATAATAGCAATCTGAAATAAAAATGGCAGTAAGCAAACATGTAGCAGAACTGATTGTAAATGGTGTTTCAATGCTTAGAAACAAGACCTAGGGATCATACTTTCACTAGTGAACACTCTCAACAATAATAACATAATTGAATGCATAAATATCAACTCTTCACTATGCTACTCCGAACCACTCTCCGGTCGGATAACAAACACCAATCATTGCGTAGGGCTGTAAGAGCACTCCTCAAGTCTGTATTCCCTCTCTAGGGCACCCCACGCTGTCACTATGAGTGGGGTCATCCAACACAAAATATAAATATCATGCTAAACCACATGGTGCACACATTGTCACCTTTACACCGTGATCAAAGTGTTTACGGAGATCTCATAACAAAACCACTTGAGTAGAATAACAGATGAAGAGTAACATCTACTTATTCAACTAGATTACAAAGCTCATGATCATATAAATATCACACCATGGGAGAGAGAGATGAAACACATAGCTACCGGTAGAGCCCTCGGCCCTGGGGGAGAACTACTCCCTCCTCATCATAGGAGACAGCAACGGGGATGAAGATGGCGGTGGAGTCGATGGAGATGGCTCCGGGGCACTTTCCCTTCCCGGTAGGGTGCCGGAACAAAGATTTCTGTCCCCTGAAACTTATCGGCGGCGGCGGCGGAGCTACAGAACTTTTCATGGAAGGAGGCCGATATCTCTAGGGTTTATGCCTCGGGGGGGCTTTATAGGCGAAAGGGCGATGGTGGTGGGCGCCCGAGGGGCCCACACCACCAGTTGGCACGACCAGGGGGAGCCCGCATGAGCCTATGGTGTGGGGGATCCAGGGCCCCACTCCAGGTCTCCTTTCGACTTCCTTGACATGTCGGGAATTCTATGACTTTTGGCTTTTGTTTCATCCAATTTCGAGAATATTTCCATAACAACTTTTCTGAAACTAAAAACAACAGAAAACAGAAACTGGCTTGGTGGCATCTTGTCAATAGTTAGTCCATGAAAACGTCCGGAAAACGAAGGAAAACATGTGAAAATATAAAGGTGGTGGATAGAAAACAAGCATGGAGCATCAAAAATTATAGATACGTTTGAGACGTATCAGGGAGGGAGCCGAGGTGATAGCCCTTGATGTCGATGTCGATGTAGCTGAGGTGTGGGCGTTGTAGTCTTGGTCGATTGATTTGTGTCGTGGGGTGATGTAGTCTCCCTTGTTGTTGATGATGTTGTGGTCGATGTCGTCGTTGAAGTTGCCGAGATAGTCGAGGTTGTAGAGGTAGGCGAGGTAGGCGACACGCCGTGCAGAGCTTGCCAGACTCAGGAGCATGCCTGGACAAAGGCACACGTCGGTGTTGCCAGTACCGGATGTGCGAAGACAGGGACCATTACGAACCATCCGAGCCTGAGTCGGACGGAGTAGCAGAGAATTTTTTCGTGAACGGTCGGTTTGAGGATTTCTGTTGCCAAAGTTGTCCGTCGTTGACGACGGAGTAGACGAAATACTTAGGGAGAAAAAAGTGTGCAAATAAAAATTAGACTGCGACTCTGGTGACGAGGTTGTAGTGGACGAAGACGAAGAGGTTGTTGTCGATGGCAATTGAGTTGTAGAGATAGTAGATCTCGGAAAATAAACCTATTGGCATTGACGAAGACCGTGATTGGTGGCGGCGACGATGCGGTACATGCAGCGGGGTTGTTGGTGTAGATTGTTGTCGGCGACGATGACCACGAGCGATGATGGTGCAACCCTGTGTTGGCGGAGAGACGCGTACTCAGGGACGATCTTGATGTCCCACGTGATGTTGTCGAAGACGATCTGGCTTGGTGGCTACGTGCGGACGGAGCGGCTGACGGCGGCACGGACGCCACGCAGAGCGTCCTTGTCACGGTTGTTGATGTACATGGACGGAGATAAGGGGACGACTTGTCGGAATAGAGGCGTGTAGGGATGACATGCGGCGGTGGGCGATGCAATCCGATTTATGATCGGCGAAGGAAGAAGAAACGCCCACCAAGTGGTCGGCGAGAAATTTTTAATGTCGAGAGATCTAATCTACTATTTGTGCGGCCATAGGCGGAGATCGATCTCCCCAAGGGCGGCGCGGAGGAAGTTGTGGTGGCTAAACCCTAGTTTGAGGAACGAAACGCTCTAATACCATGAAAAACGATATGCAGAAGTATTGCTTTGTATTGATAGATTGGATTCAGTGATTACAATGAGCCACGGTGGGCTGTTTATATAGTAGAGAAGACTTGGGGGCTAAGAATCCTAATAGAGATGAGTGCCACTGCCTAGAGGGTTCCCTCTCGTAAGCGAAGGGGAGGACAATCACGGGAGCCAGCATGTGGACAGTTGATGTAGCCCACCGTATTCAACCAAGCACAACATCGATACGCAACAAGGTGAACTCACTCCTATCTCCGTACGTTTCCGGTGACTTGGTGAACGGTGCTCTACCTCATGAAATACCCCTCTACATGCATAGGTGGGATCACCACATGGAGACCCAAGATGGTGCCCAAGACGCTTAAAAACACATCCAAGAAGGTGCACACGAAGCTAGGAAGAACGTGGGCGAAGACGGCGTCAAGATCGGAGTTCCGAGGAGGAAGAACGGAGGGAAAATGGGTCTCCCGCCCTACCCCCCGGCCAGGCCGGCCTCCCTCTTCCCAGGCCGGCCCCCTGCCCGAGCAGGCCGGCCTCCCTCACCCCCACCCCGGCCTCGGGCTGGCCTCCCAGGCCGGCCCCCTACCCGAGCGCCCCGGCCTCCAGGCCGACCTCGCTCCCCCCACCCCGGCCCCAGGCCGGGCACCCAACAGAAGGGGCCGGCCTGCAGGCCGGCCTGCCTCCATCCCACCCCGGCCCCAGGCCGGCCACCCCTCCAGGCCGGCCTCTGCGCCCCCCCAGTCCGGCTCCCAGGCCGGCGTGGCCCCAAAATGCACGGAATTGGTCCGTTTTTGCACCGTTTTGACCCCCGTTTCGACCCCGAGCTATATAAGGGACCCCGGTGGCTAGATCTAGGGTTCAGGGATGATTTGAGAACTTCGGGCTTTGCCCTTGTATCCCTCTTGTGAGGTGACTCCTCTTACGAGGCTACTCCTTAGATGTGTATCTAGGACCGTATCAAGATATCTCCAAGGAGCTACTCTTTCACCTTGTGATTCTAGTAGTGCTTGCCAACCTTTCCCTTTGGGCTTCTGTTGGATCGGTGGACCGACCGGTGAGACAAATCGGTTTCAATTAGCGTGTTGTTGACTTGGGTTTGCGATCCCTCGTAGGCTTCACGAGTTATCTTCCCCCTTTTGTGTTTCCACGCGTTTGCCCTCGATTTCCCCTCGATTCCCCCTCTCGTGTTCATCGTGTTCATCGCGTTCTTCGTGTGTTCTTCGTTCGTTCTTGTCGATTCGTGAAGATCGGGCCAACTTAGAGGTCAACACCTCATCATCTGGTATCCAGAGCTAGATTGACACGAATCCGACGCCCCACCCCTCCCCTACCACCAATTTTTCTTCTATCCACCATAAATTCGAAAATTTGACCAAAAATAGCCGAAAGGGATTTCGACCGATCTCTTGATTCGTTGAGTTTTTAGTGGTTTTGTTTCATAGATTTGTTGCCAAAAACCATTCCCCATCTTCCTATTCAGCCACAATTCTTGAATTTGTCCAAAAAATTTCTTGATTTGGGAGAAATTTCGAATTTGAGCAAAAATTTCAGAAAAATCCTGCTCTTCGATTCTTGGACAGATTTTGTATCTTGTTTTTTTTTGTCGTCGTTGCTCCGATTTGAGTGAGGCAAGTTCCTACGCGTCGCCATCGACATCGCCTACGCATCTACATCATCGGATCCACACGACATCGACATCCACCGGCCGCAAGTCCGAGATCATCCACCGCATAGGTATAACTTGCTTCCGCTTGAACTAGTTCTTTTACACCGCTTGGCATCGCATTGTGGCACCGAGAGTGCGAGTTTTGCGCTTGTGAGAGACTAGCTACGAGTAGGCATTGGCATTTGGGAATCATCTCCGCAATCATCATCCATCAAAAAAAAAAAGAGAGGAGAAAGAGCAAAAGAAGCAAAAAGAGCCAAAAGAAGCAAAGATCGATGCCAATTGCTATCATTTGTAGGAACGCATAGCTTCGAGTTGCGAGAGAGAAGAGAGTGACCGGTTTCCACATTGTGAATCTTGTTGCCTCTTGTTAATTGCGGTTCGAGCTAGCGTCCTCCTTGCGTTGGTGTGGCATTGAGCTTAGTCTTCGATGGGTACATTTCGTCTCCGCTCGTCCATTGGCCGCACTAACCCCATTTATCATTTGTGTGTGTGTGTTTTTCGTTTCCACCATATCATTTTCCTCCACTGGGTTTGGTTTTCGTGCTAACTTTTCTTTGATTCTTCTCCACGTTTTACAACATACTTTTCTTTTGATTTGTCGTTTTCTCGCCACATTTCTAACCCATTGCCATCCACCCATAAGCCGTGTGTGTTTTGGAGCGTGTTTTTGGGATCGTTCGAACTCAAGTCACTTTATTCTTTTTGCTATCGGTTTCTCTTGGCTTGGTCCACTAGTTTCCAACATTTGCTAAAAGGTGAGGTTTGAGCTCTTAGGTCCTCACACTCTATATATACACTTGCGCTTGTCACTAACCATGTATAACGAGAGCGAAGACTTTGGAGGCCATGATGATCATGATGAGTCCATGATGGACCACTACGACTACAACGAGCTAGACATGGACCTCCACTCCTATGAGCACGACGTGGTGGACGACCACTACTACGAGCACGACATCGTGGACGACCACTACTCCGAGCATGACATGGTGGATCACCACCACTACTACGACCACGACGTCGAGCTCTACACCGACTACTCCTCCCCAAGCATCATCGACATGGAGGAGTACCACAACCACCATGCCGACTTCGACTCCATGAGCTCCACCGACATGAACCACTACTACAACTACGACATCGCAAGCTTGGATGACGAGATGGAGCCATGCTACACCGACAACGCATCCACAACCATGACGGAGTACGACACCAACAACGACTCCCCAAGCTACTTTGACTCCGACATGGATGAGCTCACTTACAAGAAATTCCTCGCCAAGCTTCGATTGTCAAGAAACTCCGATGGTTCATGCTCGCCACCAAGGAACTCCTCGGAGATTGCCAAGGCCAAGACACGACAACGACCTTCAACCTCAAGATGGCGCAACGACAAGAAATCCGACAAGTTGGCAACGTCAAGATTGTCTCCTTCAACATCTAGACGGCGCCACAAGAAAGACATCATCAAGGCCCCATCTAGCGAGAAGGCCAAGAAGCCAAGGCATCCAAATGACTTTCGGAGTCATCCCACACATGAGGTGCGGGAACGCCGCAAGCTTCGTCATCGACAAGCTTCACGCCCTCATCACCACGCTCATCACCAAGACCGTCGCCATGATCACCATCGCCGTATGGAAGAGAGTGGTACACCCACCTCACCGCATCTTCCACCACAAGCTCCGCGACGACATTGGTTTGAGCATCGCTCGCCATCACCACTACCTCGACCTCGACACCGACAAGGCCGTGGTGACCCTCTTCAAGATCACCCTCTACGACCGGATATTCTTCATCACCCACCTTCTCCAAGCTCGACTCATGACATTGGTCTAAATGGCTTCGTGGATGGTGCTTGCCCGCATTCAAGGCTTCCAAAGCAAAATGTGTGTCACCACCACAATGACCACCAAGACCAAGGCCATTATCAAGAAGGTGCTCCCGACGTGGTTTCTAGTGAATGCCTCTCCCAACTCCACCACCATGACCACCGGCGCCATCCTCTCCATCATGATCGCCATCGCCAAACCAACGAGGATGACCCACATGAGCTTCCACCGCCTGTCTTTGATGAAGACCCAAATGAGAGCCCTTCTCAACATCAAGTGAGTGCGAATGCTCCCTATGGTTTGTCTTTCCCCATCTTCGAGGAAGACTCCTTTGAGCGCCACCATCGACAACAAACAAGTGGGATTGCTCAATTTGCTACTTCACTTCCCATCTTTGATGAGGACCCCTATGAGCGCCCACTTCGACCACCACTAGGCACGGATGCTATGAGCCTACTTTCCCCTCTCCTTCAAGATGAAGACCTCTTATGCCCCATTTGCAAGGGCCATGGTCACATAATGTGAGATTGCCAAGGCGGCGCCCAAGATGGTGCGTCAAATGGAGATGCCATCCATGATTCTTCTCCTACCACATTGGATGAAGCACCGCATCACCTTGACCATGGATTTCCATCGCATCATCAAGGCCATGAAGACAACGACTTGAGCGTCGTTTGCCTCAATGTTACAAGGTGCAAGGACCATGAGCGTCATCATCCATATGAGGAATGGGAGCCGCCACCTCATCTTCACCAAGATTGTGCTTTCTATTCGCACCCCGCCTTCGACAAGGATCAAGATCATCCTCGTCATGGACACTATGATACCACTTCTTCATCACATGAGGCGAGATTCCCTTCATCATCACCACTACATCTACATCATGTGCGACATTCTTTGAGGATGAACAATGACCTTCATGATCAAGGCCATGAGTTTCTTTCATCGCCACAAGCGCAACACCAACATCAAGAGTGCGAAGCTATTCCTCCCATGACACAAGATCGACATCACCATGCTTATGAGGATACCACTCTACCACTCTATGATGAAGACGTTGATGCATGTGCCTTTGTCAATGAGGCTCATCCCTTGCCATCATCTCTAAGGCATTCTTCTTCTTCGTCTCCAATGACACAAGTGCCAACTTCGACCATCCACAAGAGAGCTTCCAATGCTACCAATGAGATGATCATGGTTGCCAACCAAAATGGTGACCATGCCTACATGAGTGAAGGCCAATACTATGCCTTGCACCAACTAGCTCTCAATTCCTTGGACATGCCGACCAATGGTGACGAAAGCGTCTATTGCAATGAGGCCGCGAACTCATCGCGAGTGTTGACACGAGTTCTTCAAGGCTATCCTCAAGATGGAGGTAACGACGAATTGGGTGACACACTTCCCTTGACTTCAAGGATATCTTCATCATCATCATCATCGACCATTTGAGGATGCTACAAGGCATGGCTTACATTACCACTTGATGGAGCTTCCTTCGACACAAGCCATGACCCTACCTCCTCCTCCAAGAAAGCCACCCTTTCCACACTTGGAGATCAACCCAAGAGATGAGATGATCGAGTCCTCCTCGCCACATTCTATGACACTACCGACTCCAAGCAATGCAACGACTTCGACAAACCCGCACACCTCTTGTGCCAAGACTTCGGAGCCTTCTAGTGTCCCCTCTCAAGCTTCTAGTGAGATGAGTGGTGAGAGAGAGATCCACCATCACGTGAGTGAGAGCCACAAGCCCATAATGAGTGGAAAAAGCATGAGTGTTCGTAGAGGCCTCGCCTTGATAGCCACCAAGAGTGAGATGAGAGTTGAGAGCAAAATCCCATGTGTGCTTATCGACACTAACGGCTTACCACCTTTCTCTCCATCTTTGTTGTCTATTTTGCAGAGATTTGGTGACCCTATCAAGCATCCTCGACATCATCGCCTTCTCCACATACAAGGCTCTCCACATCGCATGAACATCGACACCGACTTGAAGGGTTGGAAGGAGCACTTTCCGCTCATCATGATCCACATGGAGATTGACAAGAGCTTCTACGACAAAGCATCCTCCATCCACATTCCTCAAGTCAAGATCTACACGGCGCGTCACAAGAACTTCGACATCAACGCCTTCGACGCCTACATTCCACATGTCAAGAGGTGAATGGAGTACGACAAGCACGTCAACGACAATGCCTTCTACGCCTACATACCACATGTCAAGATGTGCATGGAGTTCAACAAGCACCTCCACGACAACGACTTCTCCATCTACATCCCCTACGTCCACATGTACTTGGATTTCGACAAGCGTGTCAAAGACAATGACTACCACGTCTACATCCCCTTCGTCGAGATGCACTTGGAGTTCGAAAAGCGCATCAACGACAATGATCGCCACGACTACACTCTACCGCTTCCGCAAGCTCATCCTCATCCACCCATGGAGGATCATGTCAAGATCGTCATCGTCTTTGGACTACACCCTCCACGAGAATACCTTGGCATGATCTTCGATAAGAGGCTCAACTTCAACAACTACACCGCCTCAAAAGATCTTCCTCAACCATCCACGGGGGGCCATTTCATGATCTTCATCACCTTTGGACCGCCCCCACTACGAGCCTACCGTCACATGGACTTCGACAAGCGGCTCAACTTCAACGACATGTTCGTCGTCAAGATTCCTTCTCCCGCTCACATATGGATGGAACGAGAGTCGAGGACGACTCTTTTTCAAGGGGGGGGGGAGATGATGTAGCCCACCGTATTCAACCAAGCACAACATCGATACGCAACAAGGTGAACTCACTCCTATCTCCGTACGTTTCCGGTGACTTGGTGAACGGTGCTCTACCTCATGAAATACCCCTCTACATGCATAGGTGGGATCACCACATGGAGACCCAAGATGGTGCCCAAGATGCTCAAGAACACATCCAAGAAGGTGCACACGAAGCTAGGAAGAACGTGGGCGAAGACGGCGTCAAGATCAGAGTTCCGAGGAGGAAGAACGGAGGGAAAAGGGGTCACCCGGCCTACCCCCGGCCAGGCCGGCCTCCCTCTTCCCAGGCCGGCCCCCTGCCCTCCCAGTCCGGCCTCCCTCACCCCCACCCCGGCCTCGGGCTGGCCTCCCAGGCCGGCCCCCTACCCGAGCGTCCCGGCCTCCAGGCCGGCCTGGCTCCCCCCACCCCGGCCCCAGGCCGGGCACCCAACAGAAGGGGCCGGCCTGCAGGCCGGCCTGCCTCCATCCCACCCCGGCCCCAGGTCGGCCACCCCTCCAGGCCGACCTCTGCGCCCCCCAGGCCGGCCAGGCCGGCGTGGCCCCAAAATGCACGGAATTGGTCCGTTTTTTGCACCGTTTCGACCCCGAGCTATATAAGGGACCCCGGTGGCTAGATCTAGGGTTCAGGGATGATTTGAGAACTTCGGGCTTTGCCCTTGTATCCCTCTTGTGAGGTGACTCCTCTTACGAGGCTACTCCTTAGATGTGTATCTAGGACCGTATCAAGATCTCTCCAAGGAGCTACTCTTTCACCTTGTGATTCTAGTAGTGCTTGCCAACCTTCCCCTTTGGGCTTCTGTTGGATCGGTGGACCGACCGGTGAGAGAAATCGGTTTCAATTAGCGTGTTGTTGAATTGGGTTTGCGATCCCTCGTAGGCTTCACGAGTTATCTTCCCTCTTTTGTGTTTCCACGCGTTTGCCCTCGATTTCCCCTCGATTCCCCCTCTCGTGTTCATCGTGTTCATCGCGTTCTTCGTGCGTTCTTCGTTCGTTCTTGTCGATTCGTGAAGATCGGGCCAACTTAGAGGTCAACACCTCATCAACAGTTCCTGGAGGTCACCTGCCCACCTGTCGCTTTCAGCACCTGTCGCTTTCAGCTGTGTAAAAAGATTATCTTTTCTCTTGTTTTACGCGCGCGCGGGTGTTTGTGGTGTTCTGTCGGCCGATTTTTTTGTGTACAATCAGTTAGACTCATATGTAGCATGCGTGAAGTACAGAGAAACCTTCAAGTGCCTTCCGAGCGTACGAAAAAATAAATCGTTACATTTTTTGCTTCTTTCATGTACAGAAGCACAAGCGAGTGTACAAAAATGAACGAGAGAGTACATAAATGCTATGACTCAGATTCGCCTGGATATTTTTTACGGCTCGGCTTCGCCTCGATAACCATTTATAAAGATCTTGAAGGGGGTACATAAGTCTTTGTGCGCATTGGTCGAAGCGTGTATTGGTCGTAGTGCGTGCTACGACTCTACTTCGCCTCATGGTACCGCTCAGCTTTGCCTCGGATCACATGAAAAGTATACACATGTTGTACCTGAAAGTATACACACGTTGTACATGAAACTATACACATGCTGTTTCTGAAAATATACGCGCAGTGTATATGAAAGTACATGCACGTTGCTACTGAAAGTATATACACACTGTTTATAAAAGTATACTCGTGGTGTACCTGAAAGTATATCCGCTTGTGGCGTACATCCGCATGGGTGTACGTCGGTCCTTCACCTGGCTATACAACCGCCTGGGCGTACATCTGCGTGGGTGTACATCCGCTCGCGTGTACGTCGGCCCTCCACCTGGGTGTACAACCGCCTGGGCGTAGACCCATGGTGCACATGGGTGTACGTCAGCACTGCACTTGGGACGTACTTCGGTCACTGCACCTGGACGTACATCTGTGTATAACTAGGCGTACATCCGTGTTGATTCTAGGTGTACAAAAAAAATTCTCAAAACCTATCAACATGGGATATAGTTTTGAAGATCTCGACGCACGGTTCGTAATTGCGAGATACGGTTCTCGAGATATTTCATTTTGAAAAAACGAATCTCGAAATAAATGCGTGTCCATCGTCCGTGGGTGGGAAGCGAAAAATCCCACCACCAAAACTCTCTCGTGCTGCCACTTGTCACGTATGCAAGCACCCGTGGGAGGCTGAGAGGAAGAAGAAGGCGACACTTGTCGCGCGGAGCGAACAGAGGTGACCTTCTGTAAGGTTACCTTTTTCTAATGATTTCGGTGGGCTGTTTATACAGTAGAGAAGACTTGGGACTAAGGATCTGTTTGACAACGAAACAAATGAAAGAGCATTGGATTGGCAGCATATCGGGAGGATGCTGCTTTTGGCCAAGTTGGTCTTGAGGCCCGTGGCCTCTCCAAACAGGTGAAGGATGGCAACTGATGCATTGAGATCATGCAAATCAGGCCTTAAGAAAATCACAGAATTGAGATCATGCAAATCAGGCCTTAAGAAAATCACAGAATCGTCAACATATAGTGAAGTTCTGAACCTGAGAACCGAGCTGAGGCAGAAGCAGATGATCGTGAGCTTTATCAATCATTCTGCCCAAACAGTCCATGACCAGGACAGAGAGCAGGGGAGAGAGGGGTCCCCTGCCTTAGTCCACATCTATGAAAAATTGGCTCTGATAGATCTCCATTAATTATAACCTTGGTAGTGGCGGATGCTAAGAGTGCAGCAACCCAGCCAATCCATTTTGCACTAAAACCTCTATGCCTCAAGAGCTTGAGCAGGAACTCCCAAGCAACGGAGTCAAAAGCTTTGTCCAGTCTGGCCATCTTATATTTACTAATTGGAGGCACCGTAAAAGCCTCCACGTTAATTCTGGTATGTAAATAATTTGTCACCGTTAGATAATAGTAAAAAACTAACAACCCAGATAGTTCCTTCGGCATTAATCCCTCTAGCCAGTTAAGATATCACCCCCGACCAATATTTCTCTTTAGATCTTCACGAAACGCCGCTGGTGTCGTATCTGCCTCCATCAAGCTTGGCTCTACGGTTAATTTCATATGTTGCCTCGCTAGGTCTAGCCGCCCCCATGGGCACCATGTCTCCTCCTCTGCTCCTCATCTTCTCTCCCACGCAGCAGGCCATTACTTTCCTCCCTTGCCGACTAAGCAGCTGGCTCAAACACTGACAAAACGCCTGAAAGCCAACGCTGGCTCCTCACGGGGTGGAGTAGAACCGTGATGGAACGCACAATTGGCCGGCAGTCAATGCCGGGGCAGGCTCAGTGGAAGGTCGGAACACATCTGGGCTGGAGCAGGGCCGGCGGATGGCCAGAGCAGAGAGCCGGCAGGTGGAGGCCAGGCAAACGATCCGGTCGGGGCCGACAAACAGGGCGGATGCCATCGATCTGAGCAAAGTATGAGGCAGGGCGCGGGAGACCGGCAGCTGTGATGTGAAGGCGTTAGAGCAGAGAGCCGGCGGATGGCCACAAGGACACAAAGAATCGCACGACAAATATCATATGGCACAAGTAAGTAGACGCCTGCTGCTGCAGGAGTTGAGTACCTGAGTCCACTTTTGTGGAGATGAAGACGGCAGCAAGCACATCTGCTGCTAGAGACGAATTAGTCCGGAACTGCTGTGCGAGCACCGATGCCCTTTTGCTGGAAACAGTAGCATTCACCTCAGGTAATCAATCATATGCATTGTCTTTGTAGCTGTTTATCGAAGAAAATTGGGATCGGTGACTGTACAATATTTCAGTACCCATGTTGTGTGATGCCACTATGTTTTATATTCTTTATCCATCGGATCTTCTGCCTGATACTCCGATCATTGCTTGACAGGATTTAAATGCATTAATTGATTAAAAGTGGAACCTGCAGTGCTTTATAATATCTAAATAATGGTTCTATCAATATTAAATATGTGGTTTACTTGCTACGTCTGCACACCTGCACATTTACGGGTTAAATTCCATAGCATGCTATTGTTAATACTTTGTACATCGCTAAAATTTATGAACATGGACATTACAACAAATCATTGCTTTGCCTCTTTGCGAGAGGAACTAAACCACCTTTCAGTTAGATGGATGGTAAAATCTGCCAAGAAATTGCAAAATTAGTTTCACTTCTATATTAATTCCCTCAGAAATGAATTCTATTGTTATGTGTTTCCCTATTGACCTTCATAATCTTTTATTTTGACGGATTTCAGCCAGTAAAAGATGCTAGATGCTTAACGATTGCTTGAAGGTTTCTAGAGATTTTCTTGCAAATATCAAATGGGTCAATATATGTATGTATTTATATCTAAATATGAATATCTCTGCACTTTCTGCTGCATGTCGGAACCGACTCTATCACACATACCGACATGGCATAGCTTTGTCTTGAAATAGGAAAAATGCACATTCTAGGTGTTCCAATGTTTTCTTTCGTACAGTGATTTAACCGTGATTTTGCAGATCAGGGTAGTTTATGGTGGATGAAGACTTGAAGCGGTGATGACTGATGCACCTGCCCGGTAGATAAAAGTTGACATACTTAATTAGTTTAAAGTCGTATTTCCGGATAACTACGTATATGCGATATGTCTTCATGACTTTTCATGTATTTTTTGGAAAAGCTTAGATTGAAGGCAAAGCATAATCAATCTGGTGAGAACTTTAGCATGCACTACAATGGGACTGAAACCGATGGTTTCTGTTTTTGTCTGCTAAGTTGCTTATCGTGCCTTTGATATGGGGTATTTGTGTGCTGCCGGTGATCCATGAGATATATAAAGCTCGCAGGTATGCACTGATATTGACATGTTTGATAGCTGACGTTTAAGTAGTAGTTCAGTCTAAGCTGATTATATTTATTTTTTTGAATCGTGATGTCCAATCTGACCTCCGATTGATTCAGCCAATGCATTATGGAGAAGTTTCCTCTGCGCCGAATGGCCTCTCAGCCGCAGTAGCAATTGCCGAAGTTTGAGCCGTCCACGCTGGATTAGCGCACGTAGTCATCTGCCATATTGTTGGATGGCATCTGCTACTTGGATCGGACACCATTTCCACAGTTCTCAAGTAAACAACAAAATATCCTTTTTTTCCGGTCACATACATCTATTGTTTTGATCTGGGCGAGACGTGAGAGATGTAAAGAACATATAGAGCAACTACCATTGATTAATCAGCCGCCTCCCCTCAATCTAGAATCCGTGAACCAAGAACCATGGAATTGCATCATGGAAAAATTGAGCAAACAGTTTTTATGGGGTCTATCCAGGCATTCAATTTGCTAAAAAAAATTGTAGCTTACTGCTTCTCCCTAGCCGGTGCTATTATTTACATCGCTGATCTTGGATTTTGGTGTGTACAGAGATACTCGCCGTTTTCGATCACATTATCAGATGGTGATGATCGCTGCAATTGTTGTTGTCCAGTTTCAGGTTTTGCTGCAACAACTTCTGACATTCTGTTTTAATTTGTACCTTGCTCTGCAGACTGTTGTTCGCGCATTTGTGTACCACACCATGTTTGCCCAATGGGTGTACTCAGTAATTGAATATGTAGTCCTGCTAGAGATCCACGTCTGATGCTTGATTAGACAAATATGATACAACGAATATTTCAGGGTAAGTAAATATTTATTGTTCTGCAAAAACTTCAAATTTTCATCATGTATATTGGGAATACTACAATTTTAACTCTTTCTGAAATTATTTTCCGCTTGCATATATTATCGTGTGGGTGTTTGAAAAATGGCTGTATGATAGAAGCCGAGGATGTATACCTTAAGTATCAAGGTAATTTGGATCCTACATGTGGCAATGTACGAATATTCAGTCTGAATTGTTTTCTTTATATATATTTATGTTTTTTTTTTGTTACCGAGGGAATAACCATTGAATTATTATCTTACTTTATCTTGGAACCTTCTTAGCCCGTATGTTAGGATATGAAACGTAAAACCAAGGTGCTCCGTACAATTCTAAGATGGAAATTGTAAATTAGTGTTTTGTCTTACCGAGGACCAACTTAAATAGTGTTAGTGTTTTTGTAGCAATTTACGTGAATATAATAATATTACTGAGTAGTTTTAGTGATTATATTTTACATGAAAATCTAGCCCGTGCAGTAGCACGGGTTGATGACTAGTCTTATTAAGACGTATGCGATCCAGTTGAATATCAAATAATAAATTCTGAGACATGATCGATCTGCATTGTGTTTGCAGCTTGATTTTTTCCAGAATTTTTCATCATCTTTACATGCATTTTCCAGTGAGCTGGTGCATTGGTGCAACCTACATGCCTCCACCAATCAGCCAGTCGACAACAATATCCTTTCCTTTATGTACTACTCCAAGACAGACAGTAGTAGGCACAAATAAATACTGGTCTATGATTCTGAACAGTGAAAATAATTTGACATGTTCCTTTATTTCACCTCAAATACATTGCACACTCCCATTCTCATCACTAATGCATACACTACATGCGCGATTTAGGCTGGCCGAGGAACGGGTAGTCCGTGTAACCCACCACGGGATCAGGAGTGTAGAACGTTTTCCTCACATACTTGTTTAGGCCTGCGTTCAGCCTGAACCGCTCAACTAGATCCGGGTTCGATATGAACTGCCGCCCGTACGACACTAGATCGGCGTCCCCGCTCTCCACCGCCTCCAGCCCGAGCTCCCGAGTGTAGCCGCCGCTGCACATGAACGTGCCACAGTATGCGCGTCGCAGGCTGCGCATGAGGAGGCTCTCTTCCTCGGCGCTACCATGTGGGCCTGACTCCGTCTGTCCATAGGCCGCATACCTCGGCTGCGTCACATGGAGGTAAGCAAGTTCCCCAGCTTCTTGTTGAAGGGCGTTGAGCCGTTCGACGACAGCCATACCCAGCTGCATTGGGTTCGAGTCATACGCATCAAGGTGGTCGATGGCGGGTGATACCCTCACCGCAACTCGGTCCGATCCTATGGAAGATACAATGGCCCGGGTCACCTCGAGTAGAAACCGGCATCGATTGGGGAGTGATCCACCGTAGTCGTCGGTGCGGTCATTGATGCCATCCTTGAGGAATTGATCAATGATGTAGCCATGAGCACCGTGGATCTCGATGCCATCGAATCCTGGAATGAAGTTGATGTCCATATCAGCTTATAATATATATGGGATATTTCCCTATAGCTTTATATGGTTGGATGAAACGTTTTTATTTTATGAATTTAAGTGTGCTGTAACCTGCTTCAATGGCGTTTATGGCAGCTTGGCGATATTGCTCAACTATGCCCGGTATTTCTGATGTCGCAAGGCGCCTTGGCTCGGGATACTTTCCGTATGAACCATCAGGCATCAGTATCTTCCATCTTGATGATATTGGCTTATCAGTTGAGGATATTGGAGCAGCACCGTCTGGCTGGTATACTGGTCGATGGAGAAACATAAGTCGGCATGGAAACAAAAGATGACATTTTAAATCAATACTGTAAACGGTATTCATGCTCAAATCTGATAACAGAGCTAGCTGTTTCGAGTTCTAACAGAGTGGTGTTTCTTATGAACCTAATGGAGGTTGTACTAGTGCAGGTTTCTAAAACAGACTTAAACATTTTGATCCATTTTATCGCTACAATCTAGACCTACCAGGATCAGTTGTAGAGACAATTTAGACTATGTGGAAGAACTTGGTGGCTCTTTATCTATCATTTTAGTTATATAATGGATAAGTACAAACTACATCATCTCTCTTGCAATCTACCTAAAATAATCATCTCCCTTGTAATGAGCCATCAATAGATATGGTATATCCACTGACCGACATGTATGACATGAAGAAAGAAATCCATCTATTACATTAAACAACACAATGTGATGATTCCCGTAGTGCAACGACTCGAGATCGTTGAGATACAAACTTTGTTCCTTTCGACTGTTTCAGTGGAGAGATATAACTTGGAGAAAAAACATTAAAATCCGATTACTGCATAGATTCATGACCATTAATAAAGCTTTTGTTCATCCCGCCCAGCATAACTATAGTATCCTAAAATTACAGATAAAAAGCGGTTCCATCAATTTACCATTTCCAAGGAAAATTTTACCTACAGTTTCAAAATAATCACTATTCCTCCAAGGGAAATGAAAGGATGAGCTAAATCTAGTTCAAAATATATGGTAAGTCGAAGTCATAAATATTTCGGTTATGAATTTTTAGGTTGTCTATGTTTTGATAATTATGACATGTACAAATCCCAGATAGAGAAAACTGTGACTCAATCAGGTTCTAGAGTTTCAAGAAAAAGTAAAAATGGATGAAAAAATGTACCTATCAGCAACTGATAATCTAGAGCATATGCATTTCGAAAACCTGTTACAGATTTTAGAGCAGTTGTGTTATCATTATATGCATATAATGAACATACCTTGGTGAGAAGCTCTGCCTACGTGCCATAATTGGCAGAAAAAGATGCTTCCTTTGGCATGAACAGCATCCACCACCTTTTTCCAGGCATCTATCTGCTCTTGATTGTAAATGCCAGGGACATGAGGAAACCTATCCGACAATGTTGTATTAGTTAAAGTCTAAATTGGCGCTAGAAAGTTAACAGAAATTTGCTAAATGACCATTAGGTATGAACATCAAAAGAATCTTCGCAGAACTTAAGTTATGGTAAATATCCAGAGAGTTTGAAATGAGCAAAATATAAGTATGCCAAAACCATGTTGATACTATGCAGAAATATGACCACTGTTCAATATGTAGTTGTTTTTCTCACATCTTTCAAATACCATGAGTTTGGTCTAAGAATCTGCAACGTAAATGCTGAGGGCTCTCCGGTGTTTTCTTCTGAGAACAGAATATGCATGAGTGTAGAACTTGCTCTTCCCTCTATTTTTCATTCAGAAAACACGTGATTTTCTTCGAATTTAGCTTATACTTAAAATGTATTTCCAGTTTCCAAATATCTGCAATACTATCATACCCCCTCTGTCCCAAAATATAAGGCGCGCCTATTTTTGTGCTGGTCTTCGATGCTCAACTTTGACCACTACTATTTACTAAATTATA
Organism: Alopecurus myosuroides; assembly: GCA_028641055.1. Classification (NCBI taxonomy): domain Eukaryota; kingdom Viridiplantae; phylum Streptophyta; class Magnoliopsida; order Poales; family Poaceae; genus Alopecurus; species Alopecurus myosuroides. Next base: position 102,130,569 of record CM054063.1, on the reverse strand, counting down.
TGGATTTATAATGTATGAATGGTACCGTTGCTTTCGTCTTGCAAAACTCTATTATTTCATATATAATTGTACTAATTTTATGAGCATATTATAAGTACAAATCATGGTCAAAGTTGTATGTTGTTAACCAGCGAAATTTAAGGGCGCCTTATATTTTGGAAGAGGGGATACATGATAGAGGGGCAGAAAGAATATTGGTTATTGGGATCTGACTACTATCCTTTCTTGTTGTTACATAATAGCTTGAGCAGTTGAGGGGAATCCAAATCACACGCTAAAAGTATGTCACCCTTTATACTCCTTATAAACTAAAAATAGAGTAGGTCTTCTGTACTCGTCATTGAACAACCACCTACTAATAGAATATAGAAATCAAAGCTAGTACTCCAACCAAATATTCGGTGACAGATTGACCTACAACCACATGTTAGCGGATTCCTCTGCCAGATCTAGCAGGCATATTTATCAGAGGTATGCACGTAGTGCTACTAGTAAACAAATCCAAGGACCCGGATAAACGACAGAAGTTTTAGGTGTAATCTAGGACCAACACATGTTAGAGCAAGAGCATCGACCATGTGCCGACCATAGTTCAAAGCAGAGAGAAATGTGAAGTGACGACATTACCCTGGCCCCGCCGGCGAGACGACGGTGCCCTCGGAGATGAGCAGCCCTCCCTGGGTGGACCGCTGCGCGTAGTAGTCCGCCAGCGCCGGGCCCGGCAGCCCGCCGATTGCCCTGCACCTAGTCATCGGCGCCAGCACCACTCTGCGCGAACGAAATACCCACCGGCGTCGAACGAGTAAGCAAAAAAAAAACCACACAGCCAAATTTCGAAGAGCGGGTTGAAGGGGGCAGCTCACCGGTGGGCGAGGCTCGCGCGGCGCATCTGGTACGGCGAGAAGAGCGAAGGCCGCTGATCCGGCGCCGGCCGATCCATCTGGTGGTCTAACGCTGGATAAAGGGACGGTGACCGTTAGGGGGGAAGGAAGTTGAGCCAATTATCGGAGGGAAGAAGAAATTGAGTGTTGCCAGGGAGCGGATGAAGGACCATAGAGGCAAGCCATGGCGTTTGCTCTCACCTGCGGCTGCGGAAGTGCGAAATCCAGGCGCGGAGGGTCTTTTCTTGCCGCCGCTGCTGGTTCTCGCCGGTGCCGCTGGTGGATCGAAGTGTTGCAGCCAAGATGGAGGGGTTCGTCTGGTGGCTGCGTCGCGTCGCTCGCGCAGTGGGGGAGGGGAGGTGGAAGTCGCGGAAAAGATGGATTGCGATTTGCGGGAAGGAAAAACTGAGTGGGATGGTGGGGTTCGAAAGCGAATTATTACACCGCAGAAAACCACAGACTCGTGCGCATTGATTTTAGCACGTGGTCAATACCTGTCAAAGAGTCGGGCAGGTGGATGGATCAGGATCTGCCATCGTACGCGCTCTTTCTTTTTCACGACTCAACATGCTTCCATAATCATGTTACAATTTTTAAGCGAGTTAAATACACTAGGGGTATGTCGGAAGCACAATACACCTGTAGTCAACAATACGCTCAATACGGTCACCCAACTTGAGTTGAGATGATTATAGGGTCACTCCTTAACCGTACAGCTCCGTATTTTGACTCGTTGACCGGTCAAATTAGCAGGTCCCACATATCAGCTCGATAAAAGAAAGTAAAAAATCTCGCTGCATATATTTTATTTTATTTTTTATTTTTTTTGAAAAGAAGGCAAAGCCCCAGCCTCTGCATCGGGTAGATGCATACGGCTTTTATTAAAAATTTCAAACAGCGTTTTACAGAGAAAAGGTCATCAAAGGTACATCCAAAACGAAATAACAAGAAAACAAAAGGACCATTGTCCCCTAGGAAGCACTAATCCTGTAATCATGCTGCCACCCGTTGGAGGAAAGGATGGCCCGGACTAAGGCCAATAACCGGTTGCATCCAGCCTCCATAAATAGGCGCTAGTCCTGTGGCAGAAGGAGAGACCAGGTGGAAATCCAATAAGTAGCCTTGTGCACAACCTGCAAAAAATGAATATTTTGAACCTTGTTAAAAACCGCATCATTGCGACTATTCCACACTGCCCACAAGAAGGCACAAGTCCCAATCCGAATGTGTCGTCTATCATTTTTGTGAATACCAAGCAGCCATCCACCAAACATATGGTGCAGACTCTCAGGAGGGGGATATTAAAGGTGAAATGGAGCAATCTCCAAATCTTAATCACAAAAGGACAAGAAATAAATAGGTGATCAATAGTCTCATCATGATTACAAAAGGCACACTTTGTGCAACCATGCCAATTACGCTTTAAAAGATTGTCCTTTGTCAAAATTACACGTTTGTGCATTGGGCTGGTAAACTTCTTTCCTACGGTGACAGACTTGTGCTCATTAATTCATGCCTAACTAGTCTACCCATGTTCTTACTCTCTTTCTTTGAAATTCCAGTAGAAGTCTGAAAGAGATTAGATTTCTTCCGTAGTAGATTCTTTTGGCAAAGTGATCAGCAGAAAAAGAAATATCGTTTGACGAAATGGAGTGTTATATGTAGGCCGAAAAATCAAGGGGGGTTAGGATAGAACTACTTGACATTAAGAATAAATGTTTGCTGAGCAAATGGCTCTTCAAAATTCTTAAAGAAGATGGGGTTTGGAAAGAATTGTTGACAAATAAATACTTAGGAGACAAAACCCTAGCACAAGTCAAGCCGAAACCCACTGATTCTCCCTTTTGGAGGGGAATTTTATCGGTAAAACAGGATTTTTTCTCGAGGGGTAGGTTTGTGTTGGGCAATGGCAAACAAACTCGCTTTTGGGAAGATGTGTGGATGGGGAAGGAAGCATTGGCTTCTCAATATCCTGGTTTGTACCACATTACAAGAAACAAGAATGTACTTGTTGCAGATGTGTTAGCCTCCACTCCTCCCATTAACCTACAATTCCGAAGAAACCTGCAAGGGAACAACTGGACAACATGGTTGCATCTTGTTCAAAAACTGATGACTATTTCTCTTTCTGAGGAGGAAGACGTGTTCTCTTGGTCGGTGAACAATAACGAGGTTTTCTCAGTTAAATCAATGTATAATGAGTACATGAATACTGAACCTCCTTTCGAACATAAGTATCTTTGGAAAATGAAAATACCCCTCAAGATATCGCTGCATATATGCGTGTGTACAGTGGTACGCGTGGGTGCGAGTGTGCGCCATGCGTGCGTACGTGGTAGCTAGCGCATGAGCATGGTAGCGCAATGGAAATAGCGTATGTTACTCTCAGACTTTTATATACACCCATGCTTTGACATAGCACGAATACGGTATGGAAGCCACGTACCAATCTTTAAATCTGTATTGATCTACGTACTCTTCCAGTTTTCTTGTGGAATTTTGGTGTGGATTAATACTTGAACCTAGTTGGGCATGATTAGCGATGTGCTGGCGGTTAACAGCATATATGCCTAATTATAGCGATATAATCTGAGAGTAACAGACGCACAACACGCAGCGGCAATGCACACACGCTCATGCGCTACTACGTACGCACGCTGCACGGGCGCACACTCGACCCACTGTGCACACTTTAGTTATAATTAAATACACTCACACAGCTATACACACGCGCACATATGCAGGGAGGATTTTTTTATTGAGCTGACATGTGGGACCCGCTAATTTGACCAGTTAACTCGTCAAAATACGGAGCTGTACGGTGAAGGAGTGACCATATAATCACCTCAACTCAAGTTGAGTGACCGTATTGAGCGTATTCTTGACTACAGGTACCGTATTGTGCTTCGACCTAAAGTTGAGGTACCCATAATGTATTTAACTCTTTTTAAGGAGCCAGTTTCTAAGAAAGTTTGGAACAAAACTAACCCAAAATACATATATGTCTATCCCCACTAGCGTGCTTAGAACATAGATGAGCTATTTTATTATTCTCGCTTTTCACAAAATTTAAACTGAAGTTCTCGAAATTCTCATTCAACTTCAGAATCTACTGCATAATGATGGTTATTTTGGACCTTTCAAAATTCTTTGACTTCTATAGTTTGACCATTGTCACATAATCCAAATCCATTTCAGGCATAATATGACGAAGTTTCCATATCGCGTGTCAACCTCGTCGCGAGCGGCAAAGATTTCCATGATCGGGTGCTCGCTTCCCTTTGTGATCACGAATACCAACTCCGGACGCTCTATGACCGTTTTGCAGAGAGACAACATCCACATTAACCCTGAGCATATCGACCAATGGTGGGCTCTATTTACAGTCGGCCGTAGCGTTAGTCTTCACGGTCATTTTAGTCGGAGCTAAAAGGTCTCATACAGTTTCAAGTGCCCAACATACTGAGTACATAGCTTGACCATTGTCATAGAATCTGTTTCAAGCACAATATGACAAGTCCCATATCGCGCGACAAACTGATTCCATCGTGAGCTATAAAGGCTTCCATTATCGGGGTCTCGCTACTCGTCCATACCAAATCGCCCGAGCCTCAATCAACTTCCCTTCATGATCAAGAATACCAAATCCAGACGCTCTCTAACTGTTTTCCAGGAAGATGCTAACATCCATATTGATCATGAGCGTTTCGGCCGGCGGTAGGCTCCATATACAGTCGGCCGTAGCGTTAGTCTTCATGATCATTTTAGTCAGTGTTAAAAGGTCTCATACAGTTTCAAGTGCCCAACATACTGAGTACATAGCTTGAGCATTGTCACGGACTCCGTTTCAAACACAATATGACGAAGTCCCACATCGCGTGACAACCTGATTCCATCGCGAGCTACAAAGGCTTCCATGATCGGGGTCTCGCTACTCGTCCATACCAAATAGCCCGAGCTTGGATCAACTTCCCTTCATGATCACGAATACCAACTTCAGACGCTCTCTGACTGTTTTCTAGGGAAAACGCTAGCATCCACATTAACCCTGGGCGTACCAGCGACGATGGGCTCTATTTGTTGGAGATATTCCCTAAAGAAAATAATATTCAGTTATTATTCTATCTCCAAGTACAAAATTAAGTTTACGTCATCATGTTACAACCCCTATAGCACTTGAAAAGTGAGCTTTCAAAAGAAAATCTTTGTGCGGGTGTGAATACATAAACACACAAGAGTTCGTAATCTTTTCTCTAAGATTAGCTTATATTTTGTGAGATGATCATATTTTCCTAATTATGGGCGTGATTTAAAGTCTAGCAAAAGAGTTTATTGTTAGGGTAACAAGAGTACTGAACCGACTCAAGTAGAACTTTTTCTACTATGTTAAGGTTGTGTTAAAACATAATTTAGAAAAGTGGGAAGAATGCTTGCCTCATATAGAATTTTCTTATAATCGTTCGCTGCATTCTACTACTAAGTTGTGTCCTTTTGAGATTTTGTATGGTTTTATTCCTTGTGCACCTATTGATTTATTACTTATTCCATCTTCGGTGCAACATAATTTAGATGCTACACAACGTGTTGATTTGATCTTAAAGTTGCATGCCACTGTTAAACAAAAAATTGAACGCATGAATGCTAAATATAAAATGTATGGTGATAAGGAAAGAAAGGAACTTATATTTGAACCTGGAGATCTTGTTTGGTTGCATTTGCGCAAAGACCGTTTTCCTGAGTTGCCCAAGTCCAAGTTAATGCCACGGGCTCATGGTCCTTTTAATGTGTTAGAGAGGAAAATGATAATGCATATAAACTTGAGTTACCTGCAGATTTTGGGGTTAGTCCCGCCTTCAACATTGCAGATTTAAAGCCATATTTGGGAGACAACGATGACATGACGTTGAGGACGACATCAGTTCAAGAAGGGTAGGATGATGAGGACATTCCTACAATATATGCAACCGCAACTACTACACCATTACTAGGACCTATGACTAGAGCTCGTGCACGCCAACTTAATCAGCAGATACTATCGTTTCTACGAGTTGATTCCAATATACATGAGAATATGATATTTCCTAAATCAAATGTGTTTGTTTCTCTTAGGAATAATGGACCTAGCATGAATAAGAGGGACAAGCTATGGGGCATGTTCGTGGATGGAGTTGTGATACGTCGAAAACGTATCTCCTTTTCCGAACACTTTTCCTATTGTTTTTCTCTAAACTTGTGTGTTTTGAATGCAACTAACACGGACTAACGCTGTTTTCAGCAGAATTACTTTGGTGTCTTGTTTTTGTGCAGAAAAATCAACTTTCGGGAAATTGCCCCGAAAAGACCCCATTGGCCCTAAAACACCAGAAGACCCCGGGAGCCAGAAGAAGATCCGGAGAGGGGCCGGGAGGTGGCCAATCCACCCCCCCCCCCCCGCGCGCGCCCCCTAGGCCGCACCACCTGGTGGTGTGGGCCACCCCGGGACCCCCTCGGGCTCCCCTTTCGACTATAATGCCTTCAACCCTAAAACCAGAGGGGGTTCGTCATATTCCATAGAAACACAACAGAGCGCTGCCGCCACCCCGAACTTCGATTCGGGGATCAGAAATTCCTGTTCTGGCACCCTGCCGGGACGGGGAATTGGAGGAGATCATCGCCATCGTCATTACCAACGCCTCTCCATCGACCATCCATGTTTCCCCTATCCATGTGTGAGTAATTCCCCCGCTGTAGGCTGAAGGGGATGGTAGGGATTGGATGAGATCGTTCATGTAATAATGCGGTGATTGTTAGGGCATAGTGCCTAGTATCTTCTATTAGTGCTATTGACATTGTTGCAACTTTTTATGCTTAATGCTTGCCACTTTGGGCCCGAGTGTCATGATCTTAGATCTGAACATGTTATTGAATCACGATGATAGTTATTGTTTCTTGATCATACCTGCAAGTTGTTTACCCATATCGTTGTCCGAAACCCGAGGCCCCGAAGTGACAGAAATTGGGACAACCGGAGGGGATGGCTGTGATGTGAGGATCACATGTGTTCACGAAGTGTTAATGCTTTTCTCCGGTGTTCTATTAAAAGGAACACATTAATTACCAGTAGTTCCCTTGAGGCCCCTAATACATCTCCAACGTATCTATAATTTCTGATGCTCCATGATCATATTATGTTAATTGCTACTTGTTTTCTCACGTATTTATAGAATTTTTATACGTTTTCTGGGACCAACCTATTAACAAGATGCCAAGTGCCAGTTCTCTGTTTTCTGCTGTTTTTGTTTTTAGAAAAGTTGTTCTGAAAACATTCTCGGAATTGGACCCCACAAAGCCCGAAGTTCCTATTTCCCCGGAAGCGTCCAAAACACCTAAAAGGAGTCGAAGACGGGCAACAGGGGAGGCACACCATAGGGTGGTACGGGACCCCTGGTTGCGCCACCTATGGGTGTGGGGCCTCTGAAGCTCCACAGCCTTTGCCCTTTCGCCTATTTAATTCCTCGGATGGAAAACCCTAAGCACCTGATAAAAAATCCCCGAAAAGTTCCGCATCCGCCGTCACCGTCAACCCTAGATCAGGGGGGTTCTGAAGCTGTTTCCGGCACCCTGCCAGAGAGGAGATCATCACCGGAGGCTTCTACATCACCATGCCTGCCTCCGGAGTGATGCGTGAGTAGTTCATCCTTGGACTACGGGTTCGTAGCTGTAGCTAGATGGTTGTCTTCTCCTCATATGCCTCCATGTTTAGATCTCGTGAGCTGCCTATCATGATCGAGATTGATCTTGTGTAACTCTATGTGATGTGTTTGCTGGGATCCGATGAATATTGAACTTATGCCAAGTTGATTATAGTCTTTATTTTCTTATGCTATTTATGATCTTGCATGCTTTCTGTTGCTAGTGGTTGCTCTGGCCAAGTAGTTGCTAGTGACTCCAAGAGGGAGTATTTATGCTCGATAGTGGGTTCGTGCCTCCTCACCTCCTTGCTCGAGTGACAGAAACGTGAAGGGGGGGTGTGTTGTTGCCATTAGGGAGAAAACAGCGGTGAGAGTGCTCGCGTGCATAATCATTGCTTACATTACACACTTTGTTTAATGCAGTTATCTGTTGCTTGCAACTTAATACCTAAGGGGGTTCGGATGATAACCTGAGGGTGGATTATTAGTCATAGATACAGATGGATGTCGCTCTATGTATATTGTTGTAATGCCCGCACTAAATATCATAGTAGTCTTCATGTCATATTGTGCACTACGGTGCAACCTCTATTTGTCAATTTCCCAGTTGTAATTTGTTCACCCAGCATGCTATCTTTTATGGAGAGACACCACTAGTGAAACTATGAACCCCGGTCCATTTTTCCACACTGTTAAACAAACCACAACTATTTCCTGCTTTCTTTACTTACTGCAAGCATACATCATTTTCCACACTATACGTCTAATCTTTGTTTTCAGCAAGACCGGTGAGATTGACAACCTCACTGTACCGTTGGGACAAAGTATTTTGGTTGTGTTGTGTGCAGGTTCCACGTTGTTGCTGACACCGGTGAAGCGCCAACACCACCGTCAGTGGCATCAACCTTCCTGAGATCCTCTTCCTCCTACTGGATTGATAACCTTGGTTCTTAACTGAGGGGAACTTTTGCCGCTTGCTCATCACACCCTCCTCTTGGGGTTTCCAACGGTTGCCATCATAAGTAGCAGCCCCGCTGAAAATGGGCTGGTAGGATAGAAGATGTTGTGCAAGTTCTCATTGCGAGCACGTACGACTATTTACGGAACACATGTCTATGGTTACTTAGTGCTTGGATGCTTTATCTTATTTATATGCAATGCCCATGTCCTGATTATTATATGAACTATCTTATCCATGCAACGCCCGTTCATCTATCCCTATGCCTACAGTATTTAATCCCGTTGTTTACTTCAAACACCATTGCTGCTGTTTTCATTCCACTCTACTATTTCACTACTGCTGCTACTATAAAACTGTTACTACTGATAAACCACTGCGAACAAATGTACTTTCAGGTGCAGGTGAATTGATAACTCACTTGTTAAGGCTCACAAATATTCTTTGGCTCCCCTTGTGTCGAATCAATAAATTTGGGTTTTACTTCCCTCGAAGACTGTTGCGATCCCCTATACTTGTGGGTCATCAATACTATTTTCTGGCGCCGTTTCCGGGGAGCATAGCTTTATTTGCGAGCTCACCGGAGAGTACTATTATCTACTGCCAATCATTCATCATGGGTAAGACTCGTGATGGAAAGTTTCCTATATTACCATCCACTAGAAGAACAAGTACAACTCTGAACACCTCTGTTGCTCTTGATTCACCGTCTGTTATGAGTAAGCTCCTTACACCATCACATGCTACACATGCTACTTCTGCTGAATCTGAAAATACTTCTCATACTTTTGATGATGCTTCTACTATGCTTGATTCTCGGTCCTTTCTTAGATGCTACTATTGCTAAAGCTAAAAATATTGCAAACACTGAAACTCCTGATAAAAATCCAGTTGCTTGTTATACTTGAGATCTTCCGCAATTTGGCGTTCCGCCTTGAGAGCTTGGTGGACAAGGGCCACAATGTTGTCATACGGTTGATACTCGACGATCTTCCTTATAGGATAGTTGAGGCCATTGAGAAAACGGGCCATTGTTTGCTCTTGAGATTCCATCACATGAGCGCGAATCAAGGATGTTTCCATTTCCTTGTAATACTCATCAACGGACTTCACACCTTGACGAAGTTCTTGGAGCTTCTTGAAGAGGTCACGCGTGTAGTGTGGAGGGACGAATCGAGCATGCATGAATTGCTTCATCTCATTCCAAGTGGCAATAGGAGCCATGCGGTTGCGGACTCGTTCGGCTTGTAGACGATCCCACCATAAGAGTGCATAGCCTTCAAATTCCAAAGATGCTAGAGCAACCATCTTCTTGTCGGTAAAGTTGTGAATGCCGAAGATCTTGTCAACTTTGAGAGCCCAAGCAAGATAGTCTTCGGGATCATTCTCACCATTGAACTTGGGGACATTGAAACGAAGAGCACTCATGTTGTTGTCCTCTTGTGGATGATGGGGACGCTCATGTTGGCGCTCATGGGGGTCTTCATCATAAATGGGAGGTGAATCATCATAGGGGTCATCCTCATTGTCTTGGCGGTGGCGATCATGATGGGGACGATGACGCCGGTGGTCATTAGGTGGTGGTTGTTGGTGGTGACGGAGCCTAGCTTCACGGCGTTCACTATCATCATGGCCATTGTGTTGTTGTCGAGGACGTTCTTGTTCTTGGCGAGGGTGTTGCGGAAGCACTTGTTCATCTCGAGGGTGTTGAGGATGATCATGTTCTTGGCGGTCATTGTTGTTGGGACGCGCATGGCGCCTAGGTGGCCTTCGATGTTGATGAGCATCTTCCACAAAATCAATGTGGCCATAGTCTTGAGCGTGGCCTTGTGGAGGTGGAGGATGATGGTGTTGTCGAAGGTCCGGGCGTTGCGGTTGTTGAAGAGGGTCACCACGGCCTTGGCGATGTCGAGGTGGTGGTGATGGCGAGCTATCCTCATACCAATTTCGTCGCGGAGGTTGTTGAGGTTGTGGAGGAGGTGGTGGTGGTTGTTGAGGTTGTCCACCCTCCTCCACGTTGTGGCGATCATGGCGATCATGGCGACGAGGTTGGTGAAGATCTTGATTGTGGTGGCTTGAGCGACGAGACCTTGAGGACGATGATGAATGACGGCGATTGGCAAGATTATCCAAGTTGATGTTGATGCGCGTCATTTGATCATTAAATCGAGCCTCTTGCTCTTGGAGTCGACGCTCATAGAGTTGCAACCCGTCCTTGACGAGTTCACGGAGTTGAAAGTGGTCATTGTGGGTGACGAAGTTGGCGTAAGCATTGTCGTTGTAGAATGGATTGCCTTCGTCTTCTGAGCTCGGACTTGTGAATACGCCTTCCCTAGCCATCTCAAAAACACACACAAGGGTGATATTGAAGAAATGGACGCCTCACTTACCCAACGTTACCTTTCTTGATCGTATTGAGGCTAGTGGACGAGCCTAGGTGTAGGGCGGTATGTCAAGAGAGAATCCAAAAAGATCGAAAGAAACCGCAAACGACGACACACACACTTTATATGGAAGGCAAATAGGTTAGGAAAGTGGCGAGGAAAAATCGACAAAAGCGAAGAAAAGTTTGTTGTCAATCGTGGAAAAGATTCAAAGAAAAGTTAGCACAAAAACCAAACCTATAGGATGGAAATATGGTGGAACACACACACACAAGGGAAAAATGGGGTTAGTGCGACCAATGGACGAGCGAAGAACGAAATGGACCTAACGTAGACTAATGCTCAATGCCACACTAACTCAAGGAGGACGCTAGCTCAAACCGCAAATTTGAAAAGGCAACAAGATTCGCACCGTGGCAATCGGTCACTCTTTCTCTTTTGCGACGCAATGCTACACGTTCCTGCAATGGAAAGCAATTGGCACCGATCCTTTTGCTTCTTTTTTCTATTTTCTCTTTTTCTTTTTTTTTTTGATTTTCTCTTTTTGATGGATTCCAAAGTGCCAATGCCTACTCGTAGCTAATCTCTCACAAGCGCTAACCTCGCACTCTCGATGCCACAAATGCGATGCCACGCGGTGTAAAAAGAACTAGTCCGAATAGGTAAGTAACACAATGGGGTGGGGTGGGTCAAGCGGAAGCAAGTTATACCTCTCTTATTGATGATCACAGACTTGCGGCCGTGGGGGAGTCGATGTCGTGGCGATCCGTTGATGTGGAAGCGTAGGTGATGTCGTGGGCGTCGCGTAGCACTTTGTTGCACTCAATTCGGATCATAAACGACAAAGAAAAACAAGTTTCAAAATCAGTCGGGAAATCGAAGAGCTGAGATTTTCTGAGATTTTGGCTCAAATTCGAAATTCCTTCAAAATCAAGAAAAAAATTGGGCGAATTTGGAAAAAGTGGCTGAATGGAAAGGTGGGGACTGGTATTTGGCAACAAATCAGTGAAACAAAACCACGAAAAACTCAACGAATCAACAGATCGGTCGAAATCCCTTTGTGGCTATTTTTGTGAAATTTTCGAATTTACGGTGGATAGAAGAAAAATTGGTGGTAGGGGAGGGGATGGGGTGTCGGATTCGTGTCAATCTAGCTCTGGATACCAGATGATATGTAGTTTGACTCCTATATTGGCCCGATCTTCACGAATCGACGAACAACGAACGAAGAACACGAAGAACGGTAAGAACACGAGATGGGGAATCGAGGGGGAACGCGGGACAACACAAAAATCGGGATAAATCGCAAGAACCAAAAGATCCAACTTCCCGTCAACTAAGCCCCGAGGGCCGCCTACGGAACAATCGATCCAACTGAACTCACCTTGATACAAACCGTCTCACACCCGTAGCCGGTACCACTACGCCAATAGAACCTCAAGATAACGAGAGGAAGATTGGACAACTCTTGACTGAAACCCGATAGGGAAAGGACAAGTAGTTGGGATGTGCCTTGATACGATCCTCAACAAAGTCGGAGGAGTAGCCTTGATATGTTCCTCGGTACACATCGGAGGAGTAGTTCCTCAAAGAGGGATACAAAAGAGTTGAGCTCCAAATGTTCTAAATTCAACTCTAACCCTAGATCTGAGAATAGGGGGGACTATATATAGTCTAGTGCCAAAGGGGGTAGGTGGGAGGATAAGATACAAGGGTCAAGGCCCGAAAGTGGCACGCAGGCCGCGCAGGAGCGGAGGCTCCGGTGGTTTCCACCGGAGGTACCGGTGGATCGAGCGGAGGCTCTGGTGGGGGTCCGGTGGTGGCTCCGTGGTCAACCACCCGAAGGGGTTTTGGGCGGAGGTTGCACCGGAGGCTCCGGTGGCGAGCCGTGGAGCGGAGGCTCCGGTGGGAACACCGGAGGTTCCGCCGGGGCTCCGGTGGTGGCTCCGCTGTCAGCCACCCGAAGGGTTTTTGGCCGGAGGCTGCACCGGAGGCTCCGGTGGCGAGCCTGGAGCGGAGGCTCCGGTGGAAACACCGTAGGTTCCGCTGCCTGGGGCTTCTTGCCTTCGCCTCCTTGCGCTGGTTCTGCCCGTTCGCCTTCCGCGTCTTCTTGGGCACCCGTGGTGGGCTTGAACCTGAGCACACAAAGTGTTGCACCATGAGGTAGCGCACCATCCACCAAGTTACCGAAACTATGGATCGAGAGGAGCGAGTTCACCTTATCCTGGATGGCCTTTGCGCGTGATCTTGTCATCGGTCCACTTGGTGGAGTTGGGTGGGCTACATCACCAAAATCCTAAGCTTGGGGGGAGGTATACCGACATCACACTCATTTATATATCATGTTCGGTCGGTTCTTTGTATATCCATGTTTTTCATTTCTTTTGTTTGTTTTCGTTTTCTTTCGTTTCTTTCATTTATGTTTGTTTTATTGCTTTGTTCTTGTTTTCAAAAACACAAAAGTACCAAAAATATTTCTGTTGTTTATCTTTGTTTGCTTCTCTGGTTTCTTTATTTGGTTTGCTTTCTTTTCTCGTTTCGGTTTAGTATTCAAAAATCTAAAAATATTTTGCGTTGTTTGCTTGTTCTCTTTCTGTTCTTGTTTTAATTGAAAACCCCCAAAATATTTGTTGTTCTTCTTTCATTTTGTAAAGTTTGCTGCAGAGTTTAAAAAAGCATCCGTGACTCTATTGGAGCTTGTTTTTTATTATATATTATTCGAGCCACAAGTGAAGAGCAATAATGACGATCTATGACAATTCAAGTTGTGGTGAGAGGCTGGTATGAACTCTATTTGCTTTCATTTTTATACATATACCCATCCATGTGAGAATACTTAGTTTGTTCATATAAGATATATGTGATTTAATGGCTGCTTAATAGTTCGTTCTCTCTCATGTTTAGTTCCATTTATTAATAGTAAATGGTATGTCGTATATATATTTGTTTGCATTGTTCTATTCGTAGAAGGGTATGACATTGTGGTAGCCTCCTCTGACTGTTTCATATAAATCGACTTGGCACATGCTCACGCATGCTAAGACTGAATACAAAAAGTTAATAATCCTCGATGATTTATTTTGCCTCGGAGTTATAGTATCAATTTATGCCTCGGTTAATTTTGTTTTGTCGCAAGCATGATTATGATTGTTGTTGCTCTCTGTCTATTGCTAGCCTTCACATGTACCAAGTATGAGCTCTACTCGTGCATCCAACTCCCAAAAACCAAAGTTTGCCAAATGTGTCCACCATACCTACCTATATGTGATACTTAACCGCCACTCCAAGTAAATTGCTCATGTGATACCTTTAAAACCTGCTAAAAATTATTCCTGTTTTGTGCCCCTTTTTTAGTTCATGAGGACGTAAATAGAGAATCTTTATCTCCCTTGTTGATTGGATTTCACACCCTGGACTAGTGGCTTCATCCGCTTATCCAAATGATAGAAGAGCTGGCAGCGGGGTGCCCAGCCTCAAAGTAATACACACAAAATCTCTTTACTATTTTTACCCCTGATTTATCAGTCAAACCATAATTGTGTAAACAAAAGAGAAAGAGGGATGACCTTCTACCCAGATGCGTCCTTCATATGGGAGCCGCTCTTGTGAATCCAGTTGGCTTGTGATGTACTGTATTTTCTGTTTACCATTCGTTGACATAAGCATACACCTCTCTTAAAACTGTTTTCAATACCTCTGTTTAATAAAATAAAAACTCTAGCACATGAGTGATCCATGCTTCCCTCTGCGAAGGGCCTTTCTTTTACTTTTATGTCGAGTCTTCACATTCTCACTTTATGCACCTTCTTGAGAGCAATGGCTGTTATTCTTAGTGTAATGTGTTTGTCCCAGAATACGGTTAATTGTAGTATAACTTTGATACTTGTATCTTTAGATATCTTTATTTCTAGTCTTACCTTGAACTTCAGAGGTTCCCTGGCATTTATGGTTTGCCCCACACTTAAGGGCAAGCGAGATACCATTTATCAGATCCTAATATGAATATTACAATCTTGCAAATAGTTATGCTTCATGTTGTTTATTATTAATATGTTGTTATCTTTTCATGGTTTGCATAGCTATTAAGTGACAATATCTTGCATGTATCTTATCATGAGCATAATTAAGTATTTTATCATATAGTGAGTATATTTACATCATATGAAATAAATGTGTTCGTAAAAGTCTTTTATCGCACTCAGTTGTCGCTGAATTGCTTGAGGACAAGCAATAAGCTAAGCTTGGGGGGAGTTGATACGTCGAAAACGTATCTCCTTTTCCGAACACTTTTCCTATTGTTTTCCTCTAAACTTGTGTGTTTTGAATGCAACTAACACACACTAACGCTGTTTTCAGCAGAATTACTTTGGTGTCTCGTTTTTGTGCAGAAAAAACAACTTTCGGGAAATTGCCCAGAAAAGATCCAATTGGCCCTAAAACACCAGAAGACCCCGGGAGCCAGAAGGAGACCCGGAGAGGGGCCAAGAGGTGGCCAAACTACCCCCGCCCCCCTAGGCCGCACCACCTGGTGGTGTGGGCCACCCCGGGACCCCCTCGGGCTCCCCTTTCGACTACATAATTCCTTCAACCCTAAAACCTGAGGGGGTTCATCATATTCCACAGAAACACAACAGAGCGCTGCCGCCACCCCGAACTTCGATTCGGAGATCAGATGTTCCTGTTCGGGCACCCTGCCGGGATGGGGAATTGGAGGAGATTATCGCAATAGTCATCACCAACGCCTCTCTATCGACCATCCATGTGTGAGTAATTCCCCGCTGTAGGTTGAAGGGGATGGTAGGGATTGGATGAGATCGTTCATGTAATAATGCCATGATTTTTAGGGCATAGTGCATAGTATCTTCTATTAGTGCTATTGACATTGTTGCAACTTGTTATGCTTAATGCTTGCCACTTTGGGCCCGAGTGCCATGATCTCAGATCTGAACATGTTATTGAATCACGATGATAATTATTGTTTCTTGATCATACCTGCAAGTTGTTTACACATATCGTTGTCCGGAACCCGAGGCCCCAAAGTGACAGAAATTGGGACAACCAGAGGGGATGGTTGTGATGTGAGGATCACATGTGTTCACAGAGTGTTAATGCTTTGCTCCGGTGTTCTATTAAAAGGAACACATTAATTACCAGTAGTTTCCTTGAGGCCCATCTGAAAACGGGATGGTAGGACAGAAGATGTTGTGCAAGTTCTCATTGCGAGCACGTACGACTATTTACGGAACACATGCCTATGGTTACTTAGTGCTTGGATGCTTTATCTTATTTATCTGCAATGCTCATGTCTTGATTATTATATGAACTATCTTATCCATGCAACACCCGTTCATCTATCCCTATGCCTATAGTGTTTAATCCCGATGTTTACTTCAAACACCATTGCTGCTGTTTTCATTCCACTGGTGTTATTATTTCACTACTGTAAAACTGTTACTACTGATAAACCACTGCGAACAGAAGTACTTTCAGGTGCAGGTGAATTGACAACTCACTTGTTAAGGCTCACAAATATTCTTTGGCTCCCCTTGTGTCGAATCAATAAATTTGGGTTTTACTTCCCTCGAAGACTGTTGCGATCCCCTATACTTGTGGGTCATCAAGCTGACAGCAGGAGCACAAGTGGTGAAGATGACGCTGCCATGGAGTCAGACTACCGCAACCTGAAGCCACCGTTATAAAAAAAATAAAGGCTTGGACGAATTATACAAGTTGCCACTTCATTATTTTCGTCCAAGTCCTATTATAGGTGCCGCTCCACCTTATTATTGGGTCAGGCCCATGTATTTTCGTCATACATCTTTGGGGGAAGTTTTTAGTGTTTGTATTGATGGGAAAAAAGGTTTAAGCTGGATTTCGTGGCCCCACCCATGGGATCACAAATTTTCCCTCTTTTTCACTCATAAATACAGCCCTAGGGTTTCTATTAGACTTGGATTTTGTTTAGTTAAAAGACTGCTAGCAAACTGCTGCCTCTTTGTGTACTCGATTAGTGCTCAACGGCCTGATCAAGACCGCTTCTCGGAATCCCACCATTCAATAAACCTTATCTTCATCCGCAATTCCAGATTGCAATATTTGTTCTAACTTGTTTCTCGATTGCAGGTAGAACTAGTCCTTTTGGTCAGGCTGATCGTGCTCCGCAAGATCGGTAACTCCAGGAGATTGGTTTAGTGATTGCATTGGTGCTACATACGTGTGCGTAGTAGTCGGGTCGCCAAGGTCAAACTCCACAACAAATCGACGTATCTATCTCATCAAAATATCGGACTACCTTTGCCCTACCAACATCTGTCTGGAGGCGATCATGGCGATGTAGAGGCCTCCGATGACGATTCCCCTCTCCAGCAGGGTGCCAGAACAGGGCTGCAGAAGCCCTGGATTGGATTTTCAAAGTGACAGCGCCTCTCTATATGTTTCGTGGAAAACAACTATGTCCCCAACGTTTTTGGGGTAAAAGGCAATTTATAGGCGAAGAGACGCCAAGAGGCGGTGGCTAGGGCGCCCAGGGGCCCACCAAGAGCGGCCTAGGATGGGTGTCGTGGTGGTGTCACGGCAGATGCCATGGGATGGCTAAAGATGTGGGGACGAAGGACGCTGGAGGTGCTCGGGGAGGAATCACGCGACGAGTAGCCGCGTGAGGTACGAAGTAAACACTGCAAACAACACGATCTACCCAGGTTCAGGGCCCTCGTGAGGAGGTAAAACCCCTACTCCTGCCTTTCTTTGTGTATTCAGGTGTCTCACCGAGTAGCCACGGTACAATGTTCTAGCTACCGAGTAGCCACTCTCCTCCCTAGATGATGAACTAGGTCAAGAACTTAGGGTTTCCAGTGTCCCAGCATGCAATCTAGGTCAAGACGTGTTCTCTCCTCACGCAGGAGGCGGCGGGGCACCTTATATACATGGTGCCCAGCCGGATACGTCCAAACATGGACAAGTGTCGACATAGTGTGCACATCGTCCTTCTTCCGGGTTCCCGCTGACAGCTTTGGTTCCTAATCTTGGCTGCATCTAGAAAGTCGTTGGGCAAAACAAGGGGACAGACTGGTATCACTGTGCCAAACACAGAGTAGGCCCCCCTTATCCTGCCACGGCCTGCTTCCATGCTGTCACTGTCAGGCAGGCCGGTCCCAGATGAACAGTAGTTCGAATACTGCCAAGTACGGACCCAGGATACGCGGGATCCTGTGTCAGAACGGCTCCTTTGACTTTCTGGCCCGAGTAGGTTCCCGCCAATTTTACTCGGGCCAACTCTTCTACTCGAACGGACAGAACTTGATTGATATCTCCTTCTGGTCATATTGAGGTGAGACCGAGTAGCAGTCGACCGGGTAGCGGGTACCGGGTAGTCGGCTACTCGACCAAACCTCTCTTCTGTAAGTCGCCTTTACCACTTGCCTTTACCCTACTCGGGGATAACCCCCCGACAGCAGTCCCCGAAGCTGGTTGAGTCTTGCGAACTCGTTCACTAGGCTCTGCCAGCTTAAAACCAATCTTTGCAACATAGCCCTTGAACCTCAAGATGCCGAGTAGAGCCTCCGAGTAGCTCTCTGAATAGTACCTTAAGTTTCCTCTCCTCCGCGTAGCAGATGACTTCTGCTCTGCGACCGAGTAAAAAGACTTGGAGAATTTTCTTGAATTGAGCCTCTGCAGCGCAGAGCATGATCCAGCCCTTCGCACAGCAACTGAACACGTGTCAAGCATCCAGACCCCCGTCGTCTCGTTGCCCAGGGCACGACGTGCCACGCACCCGGTTTCCAGGCAGTGGGCCCACCACTCGCCACGTCCCATCAAGAGTAATAATAGGCCACGATCTGGTGGTGGGATCAATTGCGGCCGTTACGCGCGCATCCCGCGCTTGTGTGCGTTTCCAGCCGGCCACAGATCCCGCCACACGCCACGATCGATCCCACTTCCCCGATGGTAACGGTAGCCTGAGGCGAGGGTATAAATACCCCCGCCGGTAACTTCCTTTTCTCCTCCCTCGCACTTTTCCTCTTTCATCTCTCTATTCTTCTCCGCCGCCGCGCAACCTTTTGCGCCGCCGCGAATTCAATCCAGCCAACCAAATCCTTCCGATTCTTTCCACCCCTCCTACTCGCAACCATGTCTCGCGCCGGCTGGGCTGGCTCGCACGTCACCGCCGAGGACTGCGCCTGGCTTGTGAACACTAGGAGGGTTCCTCCTGGTGTTCAATGCCGGCCATCTAGGGGCGAGCTCGTGCCTGCCCCGGAGGAGGGCGAGCACGTTGTGTTCTTGGCGCATTTCGAGCGCGGCTTCGGCCTGCCGGCCTCCGACTTCCTCCGCCGCTTCCTCGACCACTTCGGCCTCCAAATGCATCACCTGCCGCCTAATGCCGTCGTCTTCCTCGCCTACCACGCCGTGGTGTGCGAGGCCTTCCTCGGCATCCATCCAACACCGGACACCTGGCTCAAGTACTTCCACCTCCGCCAGCAGACCACCGGGAAGAAGGAAGGCGCGGGTGTGCCACGGGCGACTGACACCGGCTGCGCCATGATGGTGCAGCGGTCGGGGACCAATCACCCCCGTATCAAGGGGTTGGAGTCCGTCCGGATGTGGCAGAAGACGTTCCTCTACGTCAAGAACATCCCCGCCACCGAAGGAGGACAGGTAACTGATAGAATCAATCTTCCCGCTTGGAGCCTCCGTGCTCCCACCGGGAAGAATTGGAAGGAGAAGCCCTCCAACGACCTCAACGCGAAGGAGATTGAGGCGCGGCTCGGCGCTCTAATCGACGAGGGCCTCAAGAGCGACGATCCTGTGGCATGCTGGATCAAGAGACGGGTTCTGCCTCTGCAAGAACGCTGCCATCTGATGTGCTACATGGGAGGCCCCCGTGACTGCACCAGGACGACCACCATCGAGCTCGACAATGCAGATGTTCCTGAGCATGCGAGGGCTATCCTGACAACAATCCTCGCCGAGCATTGGCAGTATGGGTTCATCCCATTCAGCCGTACAAAGCCGATTCCGCGGGTACGTTCTTCTTTCCCTGCTTTCTGTATATGGATTCCGAGTAGAAAACTTCCTCTTCTCGCCGCGACTAGCGATCGTAGTCTGTACCGAGTAGAGTACTTAGTAGAATTGTATAGGCTTAGTGTGCTTTGTGCCTGCACGCCTTTCCGAGTAGGACATTCGGTAAAATTACTTAGGCTTAGTGTGCTTTGTGTTTGCACGCCTATCCGAGTAGGATACCATCCTGCTACTCGGCTAACTGGTGACACTTCTCCGCTCTTCAGGTCCTCAATCGCCAGCTTATGGAGAGCTGTGAACGTTTTGAAGGCAACTGGTTTCCTGACCGAGAGGAGGACGACAAGGCCTCTTTTGAGACCGCTGACCAGATCAACCTCCCTCGTTCCCCCACCATGGAGAAGCAGCACGCGGAAACGTCTCTCCGCGACTGGCCTGAGGACGAATTTGAAGGTAACTGCGCACTTGCTTTGCTTGTTCACGAGAAGCACCAATCCACTGTTTGTTGTTTCTGATTTGCTCCTCTTCTTTTCCTGAATCCGCAGATGATGTTGATGAAGAGAACGAGGATGAGGACAAAGACGAGAACGAGAACGAGGGCGATAAAGCCCTTGTCGTCAACCCTCTTTCTGTCGCTGCACCCGCTACTCGCAAGCGGACTGGCAGCGGTGCCGTAGAGCCCCCCGCCAAGAAGAAGAAGCTGACCGAGAAGACGACCAAGAAGGTCGTGAAGAGACCAAGGCGAAAGCTCGCCTCCACCAGCGCGTAAGTTTCTTCTCTGTCGTCTCCCTTCTCGTACTATGTTATTTTCCCCAATCCTCTTCTAATTTCTGAATTTCTTTTTCTCTGCAGACCTCCCATGGACGCGAACGCTGCTCTCGCGCCCGATCAGGCTAAGAAGCCAGCAGCACCACTTATCAACCTCGACGATGACGAGGACAACGCCGCCAATGCACAAAGCACTGATGCTCAAGGAGCAGATTCGGAACAGCGGTCCCGTGCGGAGTCAGCAGCACAGGACACTGCCGCCCACCAGGAGAGACCCCCTTCTCCTCCGGCCAACACTGCCGAGGAGACTCAAGACGAAGAGATGCAGGATAACACCGCCCTCGAGCGGCCAGAGGCTGAACAGGAGCAACCAACCACGGACGCTGCAGGCCAAGTGAATCCCGCTGCCGAGCAGCGGGTGGAAGATGCCACCATGACAGATGCCACCCTGACAGATCACTACCCACTGAGTGATGCGCAAACAGGCGCCGCACCGAGTAGCGCCCAGCCGACTGGCGCACCGGATAGCGCGCCCCTGGCGCCGCCAACTGACCAAGCCAGGCAACAAGCCCTAGATGCTTTGAAGGAGGAGGTCGAGAAGAGGGCAGCCGAGAAAGAAGCTGCCGAGCAGACAGAGGCTGAGAAGAAGGCAGCCGAGGCTCAGAAGTCCGAGAAGCCAACCTCCGGGAAACCGCCTGCCCAGAAAGAGACAGCCAAGAAGAAAGCTGCCGACAAGCCGCCGTCGACATCAGCTGGCCAGTCCACGCAGCTTGTTATCCGCAACCCCAGTGCGGTTCCTGCCGCTGCTAACATAGCTGATCAGCCCCTCTACCTGGATTACATGGTGAAGGTCAGCCAACAGCGCCAGATTGGCCTTTCCGTCGAGGATCGGAAGATTGCTCTCACAAAAGGAAGGAAAGCCGTGGCGACGGACTCCAGGCCCCCGGCCCCCGTCTCCATTGCTTCTCGGGGAGCCCAAGATCAGGCGATATCATCCCAGAGCCTCGAGCAGGTACTCGACTTGGTTGGTTTCATCGATGCCAAGTGGGACAGCAAGCTTCTCGGCACAGAGAAATGGCACGGCCTTGGCCTGGGCGACATCGATCATATGCGGGTCGACTGGAACAAGGTGGACTTGGGCTACGAACCCATGACCGTCTCCTCCAGCACCGCTACTCTTGCTGCCAAGATGTTCGTGCACCGCAAGAATGCAGAAGATCTCGAGCAGTCTTACGCGGTAAGTCTTAACTTGTCCTCTCCGAGTAGCATTTTTCTTCTCTCCTATCCGTCTTCATCTTCCTTTACCCTCACCCAGTCCCCGAGATTCTGGCCGAGTAGGCGGATGCTCTCCCGAGTAGCCGCCTTCTCGGGTTGAATCTTCACTTCTCTGTCTAACTTGTTTTCTTTTCGCTTCTCAGGATAGCGTTCTGAAGCGTACCAGTCTGCATCGCCAGCTTCTCTGGAATCATGCTATCGCTAGGAGGCGAATTGCTGCACTGGAAAGAGAGAAAGCAGCTGCGGAGGCAGCCGGTAAGGATGCGAAGGATAGCACTCTGAAGCTGTCTGAGGTGGAAGGTACGCTTCTAGCCGCGCGGTTCTTGCGTTTTTTGTTTACGCCCGCTTCTGCTTTCTTGCGCTAACCTTTTCTACTCTGCAGGGAAACTGAAGGACCTGGCTGACGAGCACGAGAACTGTCGCACCTTTGTTGCGAATGCCGAGAACACCATCAAGAAGCTTGAAGGTAAACCTCCGTCTACTCGGTTTGCCCTTGTGCCTGTTTCCTTTGCTTCTCTGCTAACCGTGCTTTGCTCTTTTCAGAAGACCATAAATTGTTTGTTGAAGAACACCAAGACTGCGTCAAACCTGAAGAAGTGCAGCAGCGGCTGTCCGACCAGGCCGTTGAGCTGCTGAAGGACCACACTACAGAGATGGAGCAGTTGCAACTCCAGCTGCAGAAAGCCCTCCAAGATGCTCTCGACCTTGGTGCCGAGAGGGACAGAGTTATCGCCGAGAAGGCCAAGGCTGAGACAACTTTCAATGCCAAGATCAAAGCCCTCGAGCAGGAGTGCGAAACGCTGAAAAAATCCAATGCTGGGTACTTCACTCAGTTGGACGGACTTCGCTTGCTCGAGGAGAAGCACATTTCCAATGAGGAGGAGTGGAAAATCCAGTTGCAGCAGCTGCGCCACGAGCTTCACAGTAAGTTTCCTTTTTTCTGCATCTTTTCTTCTCGGTCCTGCCTCTTCTCGGTTCCTGTGACTGAATTTCTCCCTTGCTTTTGTGCAGAAATCTTCCCTGATCTCGTGTCCGCTTGCGCGCCAGCTTTGGCCAAAGCCCGAGCAGCTCGCCTTGAGAAGGGCGAGGCCTCGGACACCAGAGCCGAGATCGAGGACAGCCTGCTGGTGATGAAAGGGCACTTCGAACGCCTAGCCGGCGTGGGCACCGACTTGGTGCGCGTCGGCTTCGCGCTCCACAAGCTGTTCTGGCCTGAAGATTCCGCGCCGACAACGATTGATGGCCTTGCTCTGAAGCTGCAGAATGTGAAGGCCGAGCTGAAGAAATGGCGCGCCTCGGGAGCTCGGGCGGGTGCTGACTTGATGCTTCTCTGCATCGCTTCCTGGTACGAGAATCTGAACATGGAGATCATCCGCGGGAAGCGCAACAATTCCAAGTGGGAGACAGACCCCAGCTGCGTGGCCATGCGCAAGCTGATTGCGTACGAAGTCGCGGAGTGCGCTGAGACGGACGTCTTCATCGACGGCCTCCCCGAGCCCGACACCGAAGTGGAGGAGGACGAGGAGGCGGATGAAGACACAGAGTCCGACTTGGACGGCTTCTTCGATTCGCCTAGAGGCAAGGCCGGGAAGGGGAAGAATGTCGCCGTCGCGAGTAGCGATGAGGAGGCCGAGCACATCGACACCGCCGCACTCGGATTCGGCACCTCATCAGGAGCCGCTCTCGACGACACGGTATTCACCCCTGGCCAAGCCTCTGGTGCTTCCTCAGCCCCAGGGCCTATCTCGGTGGCCACGGCTACTTCTGACCAGGTAGCCACCGAGCGCGACGTCGAGATGGAAGAGTCCGCCACCGTCCAGTCGGAGGCGGATGCCACCCATGCCAGCGCCGAAGAAGAACCCGCAAGGACAACTGCCACCAACTCGGAGGCAGAGGCAACCAAGACCACCACAGAAGATGCAGCAGCCAAGGCCAGCGCCGATAACACTGCCTCCTCCACATGATTTGACCTGCACACTTTTTACTTGAACACTTATCAGATCCCCGGGATGCCGGGAGCATATGTATCAGACTTATTTATGCTTTTCTTGCTACTCAATTTTATTTCCACCTGTTATTTTTAATTTAATCATTTTGAGCAGCCCTGGCTCAATGCCGGGTTGCGTTTCCATGCGAGTCCCCGAGTTGCGTTTCTTATTCACCCTCTCTTTTCATCTCTGCTCTACCCGCAACTTGTTGCTTTTTTGGTATTCGAGTCACAAGAGTCAAAGAGCAGAGCTGCAAATACTTAGCCACTAGAAACAATCATAGTAACGCAGCCCACCACTTAGCCGAAAAGACGAAACAGAGAACAAAAGTAACAAACACTCTACTCGGTTCCTGCACTTTTTCTTCCTTAGCGATTTTCGTGTGCTCATTGACCTTTTGCTTGTTCTCTTGCTTGCCATGAAGCCGGGTTTCGGACAGCAGCAGAGTCGAAGAGTTGGCATATAGGTTTAGACACAGTACTCAATACGCTTATGAGTTCTGAAGTGAAGCAACCGAATAGACAAAAGGTAAAGCCGAGTAAAAACACTTGGAGCAATTTTTGACGAGGGCAGTCCCCGAGAACAATTTCAGATTGCAGAGTAGAATTTCAACTCGGATAAGAGGGTACATACACATCTTTGCTCACGAATGAAAACGACGGAGTAGAGCTACATTCCAAGGGCGCTTGGTTTCCTCTCCAGATTTATCTGCCCTGTTCGCCTGTGGTGGGCGCACATCTACAAGATAGTAAGCATCATTGTGCAGCGCTTTGCTCACAATGAAAGGACCTTCCCATGGAGGAGACAACTTGTGCATCCCGGCTGTGCGCTGCACAAGCCTAAGGACCATGTCTCCTTCTCGGAAAACCCTTGGGTTCACCTTTCGGCTATGATAACGCCGCAGGTTTTGCTGGTAGATAGCCGAACGTGACAGAGTCAGCTCTCTTGCTTCTTCAAGCAGGTCAACGTCGTCTTCTCGAGCTTCTCTCGCCTCCACCTCAGTGTAGAGGGCTACTCGGGGGGAGTCATGCTCTAAGTCTATTGGCAACACGGCCTCAGCCCCGTATACCAAGAAGAATGGCGTGTAGCCGGTTGACCGGTTAGGGGTAGTCCTTAGACTCCACAACACCGCTGGCAACTCGTCTAACCAACACCCAGGTGTTTTCAGCAGCGGCTCCATCAGCCTTGGCTTGATGCCTGTCAGTACCATGCCATTTGCTCTCTCAACTTGCCCATTGGAAGCAGGGTGCGCGACTGATGCGACGTCTAGTCGGATATGCTTATCTCTGCAAAACCGCACCATTGCTCCCTCAGCAAAGTTTGTGCCGTTGTCGGTGATGATACTGTGCGGGTAACCATATCTCAGGATTATATTCTTCACGAATTTCACAGCTGTGGCCCCATCACACCTCCGAATAGGTTTCACTTCAATCCACTTGGTGAACTTGTCCACCATGACCAAGATGTGAGTCATGTTGCCTCTAGCCGGCTGGAAGGGCCCAACCATGTCCAAACACCAAACAGCAAATGGCCAGGTGATAGGAATTGTTTTCAACTCGGAAGCAGGCATGTGAATCTTACTTGCGAACATCGGGCAGCCTGTGCACTTCCTCACGATGTCCTCAGCTTGCTGCAGTGCTGTGAGCCAATAGAATCCATGCCGGAAAGCTTTCTGGACCAGCGCCCGAGAAGAGGCATGGTGCCCGCATTCTCCTTGGTGTATCTCTATCAGGATCTCTTCTCCTTCTGCTGGATCCACACAACGCTGCAGCACGCCAGTGGCACTTCTCTTGTGCAGCACATCTCGGACAATAGTGTAGCCCTTGGATCTTCTCTGAATCTGTCTTGCAGTCACCTCATCCTCGGGTAGAGTGTCGTCCCTTAGAAAGGATAATATGGGCAAAGACCAACTTGGTGTCTCCCGCGTGGGAAACACTGGTTCGTCCAGTTCCATTGGGACAGGCTCTTGTGGTTGCTCAGGAGGAGTAGGAGCGCTTCTCTGAAGCCCAGATCGATTAGCAAGGACCTCCTCAATGAATGCGACAGTCCCCGGGTTAAGGACAGCAGTCCCCGGGTAAGGAGTGGCAGTCCCCGAGTAAGGAGTGGCAGTCCCCGAGTAGGGAGTGGCAGTCCCCGAGTAGGGAATGGTAGTCCCCGGGTAGGGAATGGCAGTCCCCGAGTAGAGGACGGCAGTCCCCGGGTTTCCTGAAGCACTCTCCCAGTCAATCTCCATGGGATCAGATTCCTCACTTGGCAGAGAAGGAACGAATATGGACTCCGAGTTGGGAGAAGGCTTGATGGATGGCTTCC
This sequence comes from Alopecurus myosuroides, assembly GCA_028641055.1. NCBI lineage: Eukaryota > Viridiplantae > Streptophyta > Magnoliopsida > Poales > Poaceae > Alopecurus > Alopecurus myosuroides. The sequence goes on along the minus strand of CM054063.1, from coordinate 102,104,322 downwards.
TCAAATGCTCCAAGGAGATTCCCGCCGGGATGGATTGCCGAGAAGATCCCAACTTGGATAACTCATCTGCTGCTTCGTTCTCTGCTCGGTGAATGTGCTGGAACTCACAACCTTCGAAGAACCCAGTCATAGACTGCACCAGGAAGCGATACGATGCCATGTTGGCATCCAAAGCATCCCAAGTGCCCGAGACTTGCTGCACCACCAGATCTGAATCACCATAGCATATAATGCGCTGCACGCCAACCTCCTTTGCTACTCGCAAACCATGCACCACTGCCTCGTACTCTGCTACATTGTTGGATGCCTTGAAGTGAATCTGCAACACATACTTGAGCTGATCTCGCTTGGGTGACGTAAGCACGACACCAGCGCCAAGGCCTTCCTTCACCTTTGAGCCATCAAAGTGCATCTTCCAGTAATTGGAAACTGGAGCAGGAGGTTCATACTGCACCTCGGCCCAGTCCACAAGAAATTCCGCCAGGATCTGAGACTTGATGGCGTCTCTTCTCGCATACGCGGGAGCATACGCAGCTAGCTCGATCGCCCACTTGGCTACTCTGCCACTCGCCTCCTTGGTTCCCATGATATCCGAAATGGGAGCAGAGCTCACAACAGTGATGGGGTGCTCCTGGAAATAGTGTTTCAGCTTCCTGGCGCCCAGGTACACACCATATGTCATCTTCTGGTAATGCGGGTAGTTTTGCTTTGAACTGGACAGCACTTCACTGAGATAATATACTGGGCGCTGCACACTCTTGCCTTCTTCTTCTCGTTCCACCACAATCACCACGCTGACTACTCGGTTAGTCGCAGCAATGTATAGCAGCATTGGTTCCTTGGGTAGCGGACTAGCCAAGATGGGAGCACTAGCCAGCATTGCTTTCAGCTCATTGAATGCCACGTCCGCTTGCGGAGTCCAGACAAACTTGTCACTTTTCTTCATCAGTTGGTACAGAGGCAGGGCCTTCTCGCCCATTCGACCCAGAAAACGGCTCAGAGAGGCCAGGCAACCTGTGAACTTCTGCACATCTTTCAGTGATCTCGGTAAAGACATGCTCTCAATAGCTTTTATCTTTGAAGGATTGGCTTCAATGCCCCGACTAGAAACCAGAAAACCGAGTAGCTTTCCAGCCGGCACACCAAAGGTGCACTTACTCGGATTCAGTTTCATTTTGTACTTGCGTAGGTTAGCAAAGGTTTCCTCCAGGTCGGCAAGCAGAGTATGTGTTTTATTCGTTTTGATGACAATGTCATCTACGTACACCTGCACATTCTTGCCGAGCTGGTCGTGCAAGCATTTCTGCATGCATCTCTGATAGGTTGCACCCGCATTCCTCAAGCCAAAACACATGACACGATAGCAATAAGCCCCGTACGGGGTAATGAAAGCAGTCTTTATTTGATCAGTAGGGTTGAGTGCAATCTGGTGGAAACCAGAGTAGGCATCTATGAAAGACAGCAGTTCACAACCAGCAGTGGAATCGATCACCTGATCGATGCGAGCTAGCGGGAAAGGATCCTTGGGGCATGCCTTGTTCAAGTCTGTGTAGTCGACGCACATGCGCCATGCAGTGGTAGCCTTGGGATCCTCCTTCTTCTTCTCGACCATGACCGGGTTGGCTAACCAATCCGGGTGCAGCACCTCCATGATGAAGTTACTTATCAGCAGTTTGGTGATCTGATCACCGATGGCCTTCCTTCTCTCATCTCCGAAACGGCGCATAGCCTGCTTCACTGGTTTGGCGTCAGGACGCACATGTAATGAGTGCTCAACCAACTCCCTCGGGACTCCTGGTAGATCTTCATTGGACCAGGCGAATACATCCCGATTCTCACGGAGGAAGTGGATGAGCTCGCTTTCCTATTTCTCCGCCAACCCGGAGCCAATGATGGCTACGCGGTCGGGGAACTCGGGGTCGACCTGGACCTTCTTTGTCTCCTTGGCAGCTTGGAAAGCAGTACCGTGCTGGGTACTCGGCACACCTTGTGCGCCAGCTTGTGCGGACTGAGCCATGGCCACCACCTCATACATCTTCTTCTTCTCGGCAGCAATCACCATCGATGTCGTGGTGGTGTCACGGCAGATGCCATGGGATGGCTAAAGATGTGGGGACGAAGGACGCTGGAGGTGCTCGGGGAGGGATCACGCGACGAGTAGCCGCGTAAGGTACGAAGTAAACACTGCAAACAACACGATCTACCCAGGTTCAGGGCCCTCGTGAGGAGGTAAAACCCCTACTCCTGCCTTTCTTTGTGTATTCAGGTGTCTCACCGAGTAGCCACAGTACAATGTTCTAGCTACCGAGTAGCCACTCTCCTCCCTAGATGATGAACTAGGTCAAGAACTTAGGGTTTCCAGTGTCCCAACATGCAATCTAGGTCAAGACGTGTTCTCTCCTCACGCAGGAGGCGGCGGGGCACCTTATATACATGGTGCCCAGCCGGATACGTCCAAACATGGACAAGTGTCGACATAGTGTGCACATCGTCCTTCTTCCGGGTTCCCGCTGACAGCTTTGGTTCCTAATCTTGGCTGCATCTAGAAAGTCGTTGGGAAAAACAAGGGGACAGACTGGTATCACTGTGCCAAACACAGAGTAGGCCCCCCTTATCCTGCCACGGCCTGCTTCCATGCTGTCACTGTCAGGCAGGCCGGTCCCAGATGAACAGTAGTTCGAATACTGCCAAGTACGGACCCAGGATACGCGGGATCCTGTGTCAGAACGGCTCCTTTGACTTTCTGGCCCGAGTAGGTTCCCGCCAATTTTACTCGGGCCAACTCTTCTACTCGAACGGACAGAACTTGATTGATATCTCCTTCTGGTCATATTGAGGTGAGACCGAGTAGCAGTCGACCGGGTAGCGGGTACCGGGTAGTCGGCTACTCGACCAAACCTCTCTTCTGTAAGTCGCCTTTACCACTTGCCTTTACCCTACTCGGGGATAACCCCCCGACAGCAGTCCCCGAAGCTGGTTGAGTCTTGCGAACTCGTTCACTAGGCTCTGCCAGCTTAAAACCAATCTTTGCAACATAGCCCTTGAACCTCAAGATGCCGAGTAGAGCCTCCGAGTAGCTCTCTGAATAGTACCTTAAGTTTCCTCTCCTCCGCGTAGCAGATGACTTCTGCTCTGCGACCGAGTAAAAAGACTTGGAGAATTTTCTTGAATTGAGCCTCTGCAGCGCAGAGCACGATCCAGCCCTTCGCACAGCAACTGAACACGTGTCAAGCATCCAGACCCCCGTCGTCTCATTGCCCAGGGCACGACGTGCCACGCGCCCGGTTTCCAGGCAGTGGGCCCACCACTCGCCACGTCCCATCAAGAGTAATAATAGGCCACGATCTGGTGGTGGGATCAATTGCGGCCGTTACGCGCGCATCCCGCGCTTGTGTGCGTTTCCAGCCGGCCACAGATCCCGCCACACGCCACGATCGAACCCACTTCCCCGATGGTAACGGTAGCCTGAGGCGAGGGTATAAATACCCCCGCCGGTAACTTCCTTTTCTCCTCCCTCGCACTTTTCCTCTTTCATCTCTCTGTTCTTCTCCGCCGCCGCGCAATCTTTTGCGCCGCCGCGAATTCAATCCAGCCAACCAAATCCTTCCGATTCTTTCCACCCCTCCTACTCGCAACCATGTCTCGCGCCGGCTGGGCTGGCTCGCACGTCACCGCCGAGGACTGCGCCTGGCTTGTGAACACTAGGAGGGTTCCTCCTGGTGTTCAATGCCGGCCATCTAGGGGCGAGCTCGTGCCTGCCCCGGAGGAGGGCGAGCACGTTGTGTTCTTGGCGCATTTCGAGCGCGGCTTCGGCCTGCCGGCCTCCGACTTCCTCCGCCGCTTCCTCGACCACTTCGGCCTCCAAATGCATCACCTGCCGCCTAATGCCGTCGTCTTCCTCGCCTACCACGCCGTGGTGTGCGAGGCCTTCCTCGGCATCCATCCAACACCGGACACCTGGCTCAAGTACTTACACCTCCGCCAGCAGACCACCGGGAAGAAGGAAGGCGCGGGTGTGCCACGGGCGACTGACACCGGCTGCGCCATGATGGTGCAGCGGTCGGGGACCAATCACCCCCGTATCAAGGGGTTGGAGTCCGTCCGGATGTGGCAGAAGACGTTCCTCTACGTCAAGAACATCCCCGCCACCGAAGGAGGACAGGTAACTGATAGAATCAATCTTCCCGCTTGGAGCCTCCGTGCTCCCACCGGGAAGAATTGGAAGAAGAAGCCCTCCAACGACCTCAACGCGAAGGAGATTGAGGCGCGGCTCGGCGCTCTAATCGACGAGGGCCTCAAGAGCGACGATCCTGTGGCGTGCTGGATCAAGAGACGGGTTCTGCCTCTGCAAGAACGCTGCCATCTGATGTGCTACATGGGAGGCCCCCGTGACTGCACCAGGACGACCACCATCGAGCTCGACAATGCAGATGTTCCTGAGCACGCGAGGGCTATCCTGACAACAAGCCTCGCCGAGCATTGGCAGTATGGGTTCATCCCATTCAGCCGTACAAAGCCGATTCCGCGGGTACGTTCTTCTTTCCCTGCTTTCTGTATATGGATTCCGAGTAGAAAACTTCCTCTTCTCGCCGCGACTAGCGATCGTAGTCTGTACCGAGTAGAGTACTTAGTAGAATTGTATAGGCTTAGTGTGCTTTGTGCCTGCACGCCTTTCCGAGTAGGACATTCGGTAAAATTACTTAGGCTTAGTGTGCTTTGTGTTTGCACGCCTATCCGAGTAGGATACCATCCTGCTACTCGGCTAACTGGTGACACTTCTCCGCTCTTCAGGTCCTCAATCGCCAGCTTATGGAGAGCTGTGAACGTTTTGAAGGCAACTGGTTTCCTGACCGAGAGGAGGACGACAAGGCCTCTTTTGAGACCGCTGACCAGATCAACCTCCCTCGTTCCCCCACCATAGAGAAGCAGCACGCGGAAACGTCTCTCCGCGACTGGCCTGAGGACTAATTTGAAGGTAACTGCGCACTTTCTTTGCTTGTTCACGAGAAGCACCAATCCACTGTTTGTTGTTTCTGATTTGCTCCTCTTCTTTTCCTGAATCCGCAGATGATGTTGATGAAGAGAACGAGGATGAGGACGAAGACGAGAACAAGAACGAGGGCGATAAAGCCCTTGTCGTCAACCCTCTTTCTGTCGCTGCACCCGCTACTCGCAAGCGGACTGGCAGCGGTGCCGTAGAGCCCCCCGCCAATAAGAAGAAGCTGACCGAGAAGACGACCAAGAAGGTCGTGAAGAGACCAAGGCGAAAGCTCGCCTCCACCAGCGCGTAAGTTTCTTCTCTGTCGTCTCCCTTCTCGTACTATGTTATTTTCCCCAATCCTCTTCTAATTTCTGAATTTCTTTTTCTCTGCAGACCTCCCATGGACGCGAACGCTGCTCTCGCGCCCGATCAGGCTAAGAAGCCAGCAGCACCACTTATCAACCTCGACGATGACGAGGACAACGCCGCCAATGCACAAAGCACTGATGCTCAAGGAGCAGATTCGGAACAGCGGTCCCGTGCGGAGTCCGCAGCACAGGACACTGCCGCCCACCAGGAGAGACCCCCTTCTCCTCCGGCCAACACTGCCAAGGAGACTCAAGACGAAGAGATGCAGGATAACACCGCCCTCGAGCGGCCAGAGGCTGAACAGGAGCAGCCAACCACGGACGCTGCAGGCCAAGTGAATCCCGCTGCCGAGCAGCGGGTGGAAGATGCCACCATGACAAATGCCACCCTGACAGATCACTACCCACTGAGTGATGCGCAAACAGGCGCCGCACCGAGTAGCGCCCAACCGACTGGCGCACCGGATAGCGCGCCCCTGGTGCCGCCAACTGACCAAGCCAGGCAACAAGCCCTAGATGCTTTGAAGGAGGAGGTCGAGAAGAGGGCAGCCGAGAAAGAAGCTGCCGAGAAGACAGAGGCTGAGAAGAAGGCAGCCGAAGCTCAGAAGTCCGAGAAGCCAACCTCCGGGAAACCGCCTGCCCAGAAAGAGACAGCCAAGAAGAAAGCTGCCGACAAGCCGCCGTCGACATCAGCTGGCCAGTCCACGCAGCTTGTTATCCGCAACCCCAGTGCGGTTCCTGCCGCTGCTAACATAGCTGATCAGCCCCTCTACCTGGATTACATGGTGAAGGTCAGCCAACAGCGCCAGATTGGCCTTTCCGTCGAGGATCGGAAGATTGCTCTCACAAAAGGAAGGAAAGCCGTGGCGACGGACTCCAGGCCCCCGGCCCCCGTCTCCATTGCTTCTCGGGGAGCCCAAAATCAGGCGATATCATCCCAGAGCCTCGAGCAGGTACTCGACTTGGTTGGTTTCATCGATGCCAAGTGGGACAGCAAGCTTCTCGGCACAGAGAAATGGCACGGCCTTGGCCTGGGCGACATCGATCATATGCGGGTCGACTGGAACAAGGTGGACTTGGGCTACGAACCCATGACCGTCTCCTCCAGCACCGCTACTCTTGCTGCCAAGATGTTCGTGCACCGCAAGAATGCAGAAGATCTCGAGCAGTCTTACGCGGTAAGTCTTAACTTGTCCTCTCCGAGTAGCATTTTTCTTCTCTCCTATCCGTCTTCATCTTCCTTTACCCTCACCCAGTCCCCGAGATTCTGGCCGAGTAGGCGGATGCTCTCCCGAGTAGCCGCCTTCTCGGGTTGAATCTTCACTTCTCTGTCTAACTTGTTTTCTTTTCGCTTCTCAGGATAGCGTTCTGAAGCGTACCAGTCTGCATCGCCAGCTTCTCTGGAATCATGCTATCGCTAGGAGGCGAATTGCTGCACTGGAAAGAGAGAAAGCAGCTGCGGAGGCAGCCGGTAAGGATGCGAAGGATAGCACTCTGAAGCTGTCTGAGGTGGAAGGTACGCTTCTAGCCGCGCGGTTCTTGCGTTTTTTGTTTACGCCCGCTTCTGCTTTCTTGCGCTAACCTTTTCTACTCTGCAGGGAAACTGAAGGACCTGGCTGACGAGCACGAGAACTGTCGCACCTTTGTTGCGAATGCCGAGAACACCATCAAGAAGCTTGAAGGTAAACCTCCGTCTACTCGGTTTGCCCTTGTGCCTGTTTCCTTTGCTTCTCTGCTAACCGTGCTTTGCTCTTTTCAGAAGACCATAAATTGTTTGTTGAAGAACACCAAGACTGCGTCAAACCTGAAGAAGTGCAGCAGCGGCTGTCCGACCAGGCCGTTGAGCTGCTGAAGGACCACACTACAGAGATGGAGCAGTTGCAACTCCAGCTGCAGAAAGCCCTCCAAGATGCTCTCGACCTTGGTGCCGAGAGGGACAGAGTTATCGCCGAGAAGGCCAAGGCTGAGACAACTTTCAATGCCAAGATCAAAGCCCTCGAGCAGGAGTGCGAAACGCTGAAAAAATCCAATGCTGGGTACTTCACTCAGTTGGACGGACTTCGCTTGCTCGAGGAGAAGCACATTTCCAATGAGGAGGAGTGGAAAATCCAGTTGCAGCAGCTGCGCCACGAGCTTCACAGTAAGTTTCCTTTTTTCTGCATCTTTTCTTCTCGGTCCTGCCTCTTCTCGGTTCCTGTGACTGAATTTCTCCCTTGCTTTTGTGCAGAAATCTTCCCTGATCTCGTGTCCGCTTGCGCGCCAGCTTTGGCCAAAGCCCGAGCAGCTCGCCTTGAGAAGGGCGAGGCCTCGGACACCAGAGCCGAGATCGAGGACAGCCTGCTGGTGATGAAAGGGCACTTCGAACGCCTAGCCGGCGTGGGCACCGACTTGGTGCGCGTCGGCTTCGCGCTCCACAAGCTGTTCTGGCCTGAAGATTCCGCGCCGACAACGATTGATGGCCTTGCTCTGAAGCTGCAGAATGTGAAGGCCGAGCTGAAGAAATGGCGCGCCTCGGGAGCTCGGGCGGGTGCTGACTTGATGCTTCTCTGCATCGCTTCCTGGTACGAGAATCTGAACATGGAGATCATCCGCGGGAAGCGCAACAATTCCAAGTGGGAGACAGACCCCAGCTGCGTGGCCATGCGCAAGCTGATTGCGTACGAAGTCACGGAGTGCGCTGAGACGGACGTCTTCATCGACGGCCTCCCCGAGCCCGACACCGAAGTGGAGGAGGACGAGGAGGCGGATGAAGACACAGAGTCCGACTTGGACGGCTTCTTCGATTCGCCTAGAGGCAAGGCCGGGAAGGGGAAGAATGTCGCCGTCGCGAGTAGCGATGAGGAGGCCGAGCACATCGACACCGCCGCACTCGGATTCGGCACCTCATCAGGAGCCGCTCTCGACGACACGGTATTCACCCCTTGCCAAGCCTCTGGTGCTTCCTCAGCCCTAGGGCCTATCTCGGTGGCCACGGCTACTTCTGACCAGGTAGCCACCGAGCGCGACGTCGAGATGGAAGAGTCCGCCACCGTCCAGTCGGAGGCGGATGCCACCCATGCCAGCGCCGAAGAAGAACCCGCAAGGACAACTGCCACCAACTCGGAGGCAGAGGCAACCAAGACCACCACAGAAGATGCAGCAGCCAAGGCCAGCGCCGACAACACTGCCTCCTCCACATGATTTGACCTGCACACTTTTTACTTGAACACTTATCAGATCCCCGGGATGCCTGGAGCATATGTATCAGACTTATTTATGCTTTTCTTGCTACTCAATTTTATTTCCACCTGTTATTTTTAATTTAATCATTTTGAGCAGCCCTGGCTCAATGCCGGGTTGCGTTTCCATGCGAGTCCCCGAGTTGCGTTTCTTATTCACCCTCTCTTTTCATCTCTGCTCTACCCGCAACTTGTTGCTTTTTTGGTATTCGAGTCACAAGAGTCAAAGAGCAGAGCTGCAAATACTTAGCCACTAGAAACAATCATAGTAACGCAGCCCACCACTTAGCCGAAAAGACGAAACAGAGAACAAAAGTAACAAACACTCTACTCGGTTCCTGCACTTTTTCTTCCTTAGCGACTTTCGTGTGCTCATTGACCTTTTGCTTGTTCTCTTGCTTGCCATGAAGCCGGGTTTCGGACAGCAGCAGAGTCGAAGAGTTGGCATATAGGTTTAGACACAGTACTCAATACGCTTATGAGTTCTGAAGTGAAGCAACCGAATAGACAAAAGGTAAAGCCGAGTAAAAACACTTGGAGCAATTTTTGACGAGGGCAGTCCCCGAGAACAATTTCAGATTGCAGAGTAGAATTTCAACTCGGATAATAGGGTACATACACATCTTTGCTTACGAATGAAAACGACGGAGTAGAGCTACATTCCAAGGGCGCTTGGTTTCCTCTCCAGATTTATCTGCCCTGTTCGCCTGTGGTGGGCGCACATCTACAAGATAGTAAGCATCGTTGTGCAGCGCTTTGCTCACAATGAAAGGCCCTTCCCATGGAGGAGACAACTTGTGCATCCCGGCTGTGCGCTGCACAAGCCTAAGGACCATGTCTCCTTCTCGGAAAACCCTTGGGTTCACCTTTCGGCTATGATAACGCCGCAGGTTTTGCTGGTAGATAGCCGAACGTGACAGAGTCAGCTCTCTTGCTTCTTCAAGCAGGTCAACGTCGTCTTCTCGAGCTTCTCTCGCCTCCACCTCAGTGTAGAGGGCTACTCGGGGGGAGTCATGCTCTAAGTCTATTGGCAACACGGCCTCAGCCCCGTATACCAAGAAGAATGGCGTGTAGCCGGTTGACCGGTTAGGGGTAGTCCTTAGACTCCACAACACCGCTGGCAACTCGTCTAACCAACACCCAGGTGTTTTCAGCAACGGCTCCATCAGCCTTGGCTTGATGCCTGTCAGTACCATGCCATTTGCTCTCTCAACTTGCCCATTGGAAGCAGGGTGCGCGACTGATGCGACGTCTAGTCGGATATGCTTATCTCTGCAAAACCGCACCATTGCTCCCTCAGCAAAGTTTGTGCCGTTGTCGGTGATGATACTGTGCGGGTAACCATATCTCAGGATTATATCCTTCACGAATTTCACAGCTGTGGCCCCATCACACCTCCGAATAGGTTTCACTTCAATCCACTTGGTGAACTTGTCCACCATGACCAAGATGTGAGTCATGTTGCCTCTAGCCGGCTGGAAGGGCCCAACCATGTCCAAACACCAAACAGCAAATGGCCAGGTGATAGGAATTGTTTTCAACTCGGAAGCAGGCATGTGAATCTTACTTGCGAACATCTGGCAGCCTGTGCACTTCCTCACGATGTCCTCAGCTTGCTGCAGTGCTGTGAGCCAATAGAATCCATGCCGGAAAGCTTTCTGGACCAGCGCCCGAGAAGAGGCATGGTGCCCGCATTCTCCTTGGTGTATCTCTATCAGGATCTCTTCTCCTTCTGCTGGATCCACACAACGCTGCAGCACGCCAGTGGCACTTCTCTTGTGCAGCACATCTCGGACAATAGTGTAGCCCTTGGATCTTCTCTGAATCTGTCTTGCAGTCACCTCATCCTCGGGTAGAGTGCCGTCCCTTAGAAAGGATAATATGGGCAAAGCCCAACTCGGTGTCTCCCGCGTGGGAAACACTGGTTCGTCCAGTTCCATTGGGACAGGCTCTTGTGGTTGCTCAGGAGGAGTAGGAGCGCTTCTCTGAAGCCCAGATCGATTAGCAAGGACCTCCTCAATGAATGCGACAGTCCCCGGGTTAAGGACAGCAGTCCCCGGGTAAGGAGTGGCAGTCCCCGAGTAAGGAGTGGCAGTCCCCGAGTAGGGAGTGGCAGTCCCCGAGTAGGGAATGGTAGTCCCCGGGTAGGGAATGGCAGTCCCCGAGTAGAGGACGGCAGTCCCCGGGTTTCCTGAAGCACTCTCCCAGTCAATCTCCATGGGATCAGATTCCTCACTTGGCAGAGAAGGAACGAATATGGACTCCGAGTTGGGAGAAGGCTTGATGGATGGCTTCCTCAAATGCTCCAAGGCGATTCCCGCCGGGATGGATTGCCGAGAAGATCCCAACTTGGATAACTCATCTGCTGCTTCGTTCTCTGCTCGGTGAATGTGCTGGAACTCACAACCTTCGAAGAACCCAGTCATAGACTGCACCAGGAAGCGATACGATGCCATGTTGGCATCCAAAGCATCCCAAGTGCCCGAGACTTGCTGCACCACCAGATCTGAATCACCATAGCATATAATGCGCTGCACGCCAACCTCCTTTGCTACTCGCAAACCATGCACCACTGCCTCGTACTCTGCTACATTGTTGGATGCCTTGAAGTGAATCTGCAACACATACTTGAGCTGATCTCGCTTGGGTGACGTAAGCACGACACCAGCGCCAAGGCCTTCCTTCACCTTTGAGCCATCAAAGTGCATCTTCCAGTAATTGGAAACTGGAGCAGGAGGTTCATACTGCACCTCGGCCCAGTCCACAAGAAATTCCGCCAGGATCTGAGACTTGATGGCGTCTCTTCTCGCATACGCGGGAGCATACGCAACTAGCTCGATCGCCCACTTGGCTACTCTGCCACTCGCCTCCTTGTTGCCCATGATATCCGAAATGGGAGCAGAGCTCACAACAGTGATGGGGTGCTCCTGGAAATAGTGTTTCAGCTTCCTGGCGCCCAGGTACACACCATATGTCATCTTCTGGTAATGCGGGTAGTTTTGCTTTGAACTGGACAGCACTTCACTGAGATAATATACTGGGCGCTGCACACTCTTGCCTTCTTCTTCTCGTTCCACCACAATCACCACGCTGACTACTCGGTTAGTCGCAGCAATGTATAGCAGCATTGGTTCCTTGGGTAGCGGACTAGCCAAGATGGGAGCACTAGCCAGCATTGCTTTCAGCTCATTGAATGCCACGTCCGCTTGCGGAGTCCAGACAAACTTGTCACTTTTCTTCATCAGTTGGTACAGAGGCAGGGCCTTCTCGCCCATTCGACCCAGAAAACGGCTCAGAGAGGCCAGGCAACCTGTGAACTTCTGCACATCTTTCAGTGATCTCGGTAAAGACATGCTCTCAATAGCTTTTATCTTTGAAGGATTGGCTTCAATGCCCCGACTAGAAACCAGAAAACCGAGTAGCTTTCCAGCCGGCACACCAAAGGTGCACTTACTCGGATTCAGTTTCATTTTGTACTTGCGTAGGTTAGCAAAGGTTTCCTCCAGGTCGGCAAGCAGAGTATGTGTTTTATTCGTTTTGATGACAATGTCATCTACGTACACCTGCACATTCTTGCCGAGCTGGTCGTGCAAGCATTTCTGCATGCATCTCTGATAGGTTGCACCCGCATTCCTCAAGCCAAAACACATGACACGATAGCAATAAGCCCCGTACGGGGTAATAAAAGCAGTCTTTATTTGATCAGCAGGGTTGAGTGCAATCTGGTGGAAACCAGAGTAGGCATCTATGAAAGACAGCAGTTCACAACCAGCAGTGGAATCGATCACCTGATCGATGCGAGGTAGCGGGAAAGGATCCTTGGGGCATGCCTTGTTCAAGTCTGTGTAGTCGACGCACATGCGCCATGCAGTGGTAGCCTTGGGATCCTCCTTCTTCTTCTCGACCATGACCGGGTTGGCTAACCAATCCGGGTGCAGCACCTCCATGATGAAGTTACTTATCAGCAGTTTGGTGATCTGATCACCGATGGCCTTCCTTCTCTCATCTCCGAAACGACGCATAGCCTGCTTCACTGGTTTGGCGTCAGGACGCACATGTAATGAGTGCTCAACCAACTCCCTCGGGACTCCTGGTAGATCTTCATTGGACTAGGCGAATACATCCCGATTCTCACGGAGGAAGTGGATGAGCTCGCTTTCCTATTTCTCCGCCAACCCGGAGCCAATGATGGCTACGCGGTCGGGGAACTCGGGGTCGACCTGGACCTTCTTTGTCTCCTTGGCAGCTTGGAAAGCAGTACCGTGCTGGGTACTCGGCACACCTTGTGCGCCAGCTTGTGCGGACTGAGCCATGGCCACCACCTCATACATCTTCTTCTTCTCGGCAGCAATCTCCATCGACTCTGCCAACTGGGAGCTAGCAGAGGCACACTCCATGGACTTCTTGTAATCTCCAGAGATGGTAATGATACCATTGGGACCAGGGATCTTCATCTTCAGATATGCCACATGTGTAGAGGCCATGAACTTGCTCAGAGCAGGCCTGCCGAGTAGAGCATGATAGGGGCTCTGATGATCGACTACCTCAAACTGCAGGCGCTCTGTGCGGCAGTTCTCCCGGGTACCGAATAGCACATCGATCCACACTCGGCCAATCGGGTTGCACGAGATCCCGGGCACAATGCCATGGAGGGTGGTCTTGCTAGGCAGCATCATGTTCTCGGCCAGGCCAAGCTTCTCGAGTGTGTCCTTGTACACAATGTTGATGCTGCTGCCGTTGTCGATTAGCACCTTGCTGAACCTCACATTCTTTTCGGGACCCAGGAAGGTAGGATCCAGCACCAAGGCATAGCTACCCGGATTGGGCATCACCTTGGAATGATCTGCTCGGGTCCACCTGATCTCCTGGTCACACCAATACATGTAGTGAGGGACAGCAGGAATCACTGCATTGACCTCCATGGCCCGACTGTGCTGTGATTGCTTGTCGACTGGCTCAGAAGTGAAGATCATGTAGCTCTCATGGTGCTCTTGGTACTGATTGGAGCCATTGCCCCCATTGTTGCCATTGTTGTTGTTGCCCTGGTAGTTATTGTTGTTGCCTCTGTTGTTGTTGTTGCGGTTGTAGTTGTTGTTGTTGTTGCGGTATCTCTCATTGTTGAAGTTCTGGTTGGCTCCTAAAGCCACTTGGTTCACATTCTCTCTTCTCGGGTACACTGGCGCCCGAGCTGCGGGTGCGCGAGTAGGCTGCACATTGGCATTGGCTGCTGGCAGGGGAGGAGGAGGAGGCAAGCCATCACTCTTGATCGCCTCCCACCACTCGCACTGCCGAGTAGTGTGGTTAGCAGGCCTCGAGGGGTGGTGAGTGTGAAAGCTGCATGGGCCATCCTTCATGTCATCAAAAACAAACTTCTTCGGCTGCTCGGAGTTCCCGCTACCCGACTGAGAGGTGCGAAATGGCTTCTTGTTGCCTTGGCCCTGGTTCTGGTTCTGCCCGTAGGCTCCAGCAGGTTTCTGCCTCTGGCTGCCACCAGCTCCAACAGTCACTGCATTCACCTCTTCGGGATCATACCGATTATCTACTCGGCGCTTGTTGCGGAACTCGTTGCGCTTGCTGTTGCTGAAGTTTCTTCTCGGCTCAGAGGAGTCCATCAGTGGCTGAGTAGGATCACCGAGTGCGTACTGATCCGCAATCTTGATGGTCTCCGCCAGAGTGTTCGGCATCTCCCTCTGCAATCTCTGCCACAACATACTGCCATGCCTGCATCCCTGCGCAAACCAAGTGATGGCCTGTGCTTCATTCACACCCTCACAGGTGTTCCTCAATGTGCTCCACCGAGTAAGATACTCGCGGTCTGTCTCGTCTTCTCGCTGCCTGCAAGCTGATAGCTGTTGTGGCCTATTCGGCCTCTTGTATGTGCTCGTGAAGTTACTGATGAAGGCATCCGAGAAGTCCAGCCAGCAGTTAATGCTGTTCTTGGGCAAGTTGTTGAGCCAAGTACGGGCTGGACCCTCTAGCATTTGTGGAACATAGCGCACAGCCCATCTTCTGTTGCCATTCGCGATATGGACCGCGGTGACATAGTCATTGAGCCAATCTTCAGGCTTGGTGCTGCCATTGTAGCTCTTGGTGCCTCTTGCAAGCTGGAAGTTCTTCACGGACGGCTCGTTCATGATGCGCGGGCCAAAGCACTCGGGGCCAGGAGGACCCGTGCTCTCCAGCCGCGCCGACAAGCTGATCCGGTCCAACTGATGCCTCGCATCTCCAGGCGCCAGCACGCGCTCACCAACACGGTCATGAATATCATAGCCAGCCATCTCCATAGCCGAATAGCCATCATCATACCTGTCCACCTGCACAGCTGCAGGCTGCTCCACCGGGTTGGCGACTGGCGCCACTAGGCGCGGCTGCTGCCTCTGCCGAGTAGGCTGAGCTGCGGGTTGCCGAGAAGGACCTGGACGTGCAGCTTCTCGGGCACGGCTTTGAGCTTGATGGGCTTGAGAGCCTGCTCTTGCAGCGTTGTGTTCCTGCCCGGGCTGCTGCGGCACAGCAAGCTGTTTCGCGGCAGCAGCCGGGTCATACACCTGCATTTGCCTGTCTCTGCCCGAGCGCCCGCTGCGGCTCTTCTCGCGGCTAGGATGCGGAGACGAGGCCTGATTGTTAGGTCTAGCCGCGTGCGAGTGAACCACCTGCGAAGCCCCAGCACCCGGGTTGGCCTTCCGGAACTCCTCGTTCTGCCTAGCAGCCTCCAACACCAACTCGTTGAGCCTTTCCTGCTGCCTAAGACGCGCATCGCCATCCAGGCGAGGCAACTCGGCAGCTACAGCCTCTGCAGCTCTAAGTGTCTTGGCGGGTGTGCTATATCTTGGCCTTGTGAAGGTGTTCGCGGTGGCGGACTGAGCGGGAACCTCCGCAACCGTTGCCATCTCGACACCCAAGTTGCGCCGCGTAGCGCCTACTCTGCTAGGCCTCCTGGCGACTGGCGTGAAGCCGTGAGCCTTGTTGTACTCGAGCTGATCTAGACTCAGCTCAAGCCTGATCTTGTCCAACTCCGCCTGCTCGGCAAGCAACTCCTGGCGCTGCCGCTCGAGCTGCTCCCTCACGGCTAGGAGCTCGATGTCGGTGGGAGTGGGCATGCCAGGTCGCGTAGCTGACGCGGGAATGACCGTAGACGTGGAAGGCGGCAAGTTGCTCTCCTTCTCGTAGGGCCGGTGCATCAATCTCCTCGACGACGGCCACAGCGCCAGTAGCGGCTGCGCCAGTGTTTGCCGCCAAGCCCGTCACCATCACCTCAGCGCAGTTCGCAGAGCGGCACGCGGGCTTTCCGCGTGCAGCGATCACCGCGGGAGGATCCTCCGCGTCATGCACCAGCTCGGGGTACGCGTGGTTGGCGATGGTGGCGACGTAGACAAGGTGAGAGCCGAAGGAGATCACCGAGCCGCCCTCCGGCATGGCCCTGCCGCCGAAATCGCCGGCATTGTCAGTGACGAAGTCGAAGGAGCCAAATCTATGGACAAGGCCACAGACCACGCGCTCCACTGAAGAAGATCCCGTCCGAACAGAAACTCCAGCCAGCGCCGCTGGTTGCCCCACGGTGGGCGCCAACTGTCGTGGTGGTGTCACGGCAGATGCCATGGGATGGCTAAAGATGTGGGGACGAAGGACGCTGGAGGTGCTCGGGGAGGGATCACGCGACGAGTAGCCGCGTGAGGTACGAAGTAAACACTGCAAACAACACGATCTACCCAGGTTCAGGGCCCTCGTGAGGAGGTAAAACCCCTACTCCTGCCTTTCTTTGTGTATTCAGGTGTCTCACCGAGTAGCCACAGTACAATGTTCTAGCTACCGAGTAGCCACTCTCCTCCCTAGATGATGAACTAGGTCAAGAACTTAGGGTTTCCAGTGTCCCAGCATGCAATCTAGGTCAAGACGTGTTCTCTCCTCACGCAGGAGGCGGCGGGGCACCTTATATACATGGTGCCCAGCCGGATACGTCCAAACATGGACAAGTTTCGACATAGTGTGCACATCGTCCTTCTTCCGGGTTCCCGCTGACAGCTTTGGTTCCTAATCTTGGCTGCATCTAGAAAGTCGTTGGGCAAAACAAGGGGACAGACTGGTATCACTGTGCCAAACACAGAGTAGGCCCCCCTTATCCTGCCACGGCCTGCTTCCATGCTGTCACTGTCAGGCAGGCCGGTCCCAGATGAACAGTAGTTCGAATACTGCCAAGTACGGACCCAGGATACGCGGGATCCTGTGTCAGAACGGCTCCTTTGACTTTCTGGCCCGAGTAGGTTCCCGCCAATTTTACTCGGGCCAACTCTTCTACTCGAACGGACAGAACTTGATTGATATCTCCTTCTGGTCATATTGAGGTGAGACCGAGTAGCAGTCGACCGGGTAGCGGGTACCGGGTAGTCGGCTACTCGACCAAACCTCTCTTCTGTAAGTCGCCTTTACCACTTGCCTTTACCCTACTCGGGGATAACCCCCCGACAATCGACTCTGCCAACTGGGAGCTAGCAGAGGCACACTCCATGGACTTCTTGTAATCTCCAGAGATGGTAATGATACCATTGGGACCAGGGATCTTCATCTTCAGATATGCCACATGTGTAGAGGCCATGAACTTGCTCAGAGCAGGCCTGCCGAGTAGAGCATGATAGGGGCTCTGATGATCGACTACCTCAAACTGCAGGCGCTCTGTGCGACAGTTCTCCCGGGTACCGAATAGCACATCGATCCACACTCGGCCAATCGGGTTGCACGAGATCCCGGGCACAATGCCATGGAAGGTGGTCTTGCTAGGCAGCATCATGTTCTCGGCCAGGCCAAGCTTCTCGAGTGTGTCCTTGTACACAATGTTGATGCTGCTGCCGTTGTCGATTAGCACCTTGCTGAACCTCACATTCTTATCGGGACCCAGGAAGGTAGGATCCAGCACCAAGGCATAGCTACCCGGATTGGGCATCACCTTGGGATGATCTGCTCGGGTCCACCTGATCTCCTGGTCACACCAATACATGTAGTGAGGGACAGCAGGAATCACTGCATTGACCTCCATGGCCCGCCTGTGCTGTGATTGCTTGTCGACTGGCTCAGAAGTGAAGATCATGTAGCTCTCATGGTGCTCTTGGTACTGATTGGAGCCATTGCCCCCATTGTTGCCATTGTTGTTGTTGCCCTGGTAGTTATTGTTGTTGCCTCTGTTGTTGTTGTTGCGGTTGTAGTTGTTGTTGTTGTTGCGGTATCTCTCATTGTTGAAGTTCTGGTTGGCTCCTAAAGCCACTTGGTTCACATTCTCTCTTCTCGGGTACACTGGCGCCCGAGCTGCGGGTGCGCGAGTAGGCTGCACATTGGCATTGGCTGCTGGCAGGGGAGGAGGAGGAGGCAAGCCATCACTCTTGATCGCCTCCCACCACTCGCACTGCCGAGTAGTGTGGTTAGCAGGCCTCGAGGGGTGGTGAGTGTGAAAGCTGCATGGGCCATCCTTCATGTCATCAAAAACAAACTTTTTCGGCTGCTCGGAGTTCCCGCTACCCGACTGAGAGGTGCGAAATGGCTTCTTGTTGCCTTGGCCCTGGTTCTGGTTCTGCCCGTAGGCTCCAGCAGGTTTCTGCCTCTGGCTGCCACCAGCTCCAACAGTCACTGCATTCACCTCTTCGGGATCATACCGATTATCTACTCGGCGCTTGTTGCGGAACTCGTTGCGCTTGCTGTTGCTGAAGTTTCTTCTCGGCTCAGAGGAGTCCATCAGTGGTTGAGTAGGATCACCGAGTGCGTACTGATCTGCAATCTTGATGGTCTCCGCCAGAGTGTTCGGCATCTCCCTCTGCAATCTCTTCCACAACATACTGCCATGCCTGCATCCCTGCGCAAACCAAGTGATGGCCTGTGCTTCATTCACACCCTCACAGGTGTTCCTCAATGTGCTCCACCGAGTAAGATACTCGCGGTCTGTCTCGTCTTCTCGCTGCCTGCAAGCTGATAGCTGCTGTGGCCTATTCGGCCTCTTGTATGTGCTCGTGAAGTTACTGATGAAGCCATCCGAGAAGTCCAGCCAGCAGTTAATGTTGTTCTTGGGCAAGTTGTTGAGCCAAGTACGGGCTGGACCCTCTAGCATTTGTGGAACATAGCGCACAGCCCATCTTCTGTTGCCATTCGCGATATGGACCGCGGTGACATAGTCATTGAGCCAATCTTCAGGCTTGGTGCTGCCATTGTAGCTCTTGGTGCCTCTTGCAAGCTGGAAGTTCTTCACGGACGGCTCGTTCATGATGCGCGGGCCAAAGCACTCGGGGCCAGGAGGACCCGTGCTCTCCAGCCGCGCCGACAAGCTGATCCGGTCCAACTGATGCCTCGCATCTCCAGGCGCCAGCACGCGCTCACCAACACGGTCATGAATATCATAGCCAGCCATCTCCATAGCCGAGTAGCCATCATCATACCTGTCCACCTGCACAGCTGCAGGCTGCTCCACCGGGTTGGCGACTGGCGCCACTGGGCGCGGCTGCTGCCTCTGCCGAGTAGGCTTAGCTGCGGGTTGCCGAGAAGGACCTGGACGTGCAGCTTCTCGGGCACGGCTTTGAGCTTGATGGGCTTGAGAGCCTGCTCTTGCAGCGTTGTGTTCCTGCCCGGGCTGCTGCGGCACAGCAAGCTGTTTCGCGGCAGCAGCCGGGTCATACACCTGCATTTGCCTGTCTCTGCCCGAGCGCCCGCTGCGGCTCTTCTCGCGGCTAGGATGCGGAGACGAGGCCTGATCGTTAGATCTAGCCGCGTGCGAGTGAACCACCTGCGAAGCCCCAGCACCCGGGTTGGCCTTCCGGAACTCCTCGTTCTGCCTAGCAGCCTCCAACACCAACTCGTTGAGCCTTTCCTGCTGCCTAAGACGCGCATCGCCATCCAGGCGAGGCAACTCGGCAGCTACAGCCTCTGCAGCTCTAAGTGTCTTGGCGGGTGTGCTATATCTTGGCCTTGTGAAGGTGTTCGCGGTGGCGGACTGAGCGGGAACCTCCGCAACCGTTGCCATCTCGACACCCAAGTTGCGCCGCGTAGCGCCTACTCTGCTAGGCCTCCTGGCGACTGGCGTGAAGCCGTGAGCCTTGTTGTACTCGAGCTGATCTAGACTCAGCTCAAGCCTGATCTTGTCCAACTCCGCCTGCTCGGCAAGCAGCTCCTGGCGCTGCCGCTCGAGCTGCTCCCTCACGGCTAGGAGCTCGATGTCGGTGGGAGTGGGCATGCCAGGTCGCGTAGCTGACGCGGGAATGACCGTAGACGTGGAAGGCGGCAAGTTGCTCTCCTTCTCGTAGGGCCGGTGAACCCTGCCACCAGCCGGTGCATCAATCTCCTCGACGACGGCCGCAGCGCCAGTAGCGGCTGCGCCAGTGTTTGCCGCCAAGCCCGTCACCATCACCTCAGCGCAGTTCGCAGAGCGGCACGCGGGCTTTCCGCGTGCAGCGATCACCGCGGGAGGATCCTCCGCGTCATGCACCAGCTCGGGGTACGCGTGGTTGGCGATGGTGGCGACGTAGACAAGGTGAGAGCCGAAGGAGATCACCGAGCCGCCCTCCGGCATGGCCCTGCCGCCGAAATCGCCGGCGTTGTCAGTGACGAAGTCGAAGGAGCCGAATCTGTGGACAAGGCCACAGACCACGCGCTCCACTGAAGAAGATCCCGTCCGAACAGAAACTCCAGCCAGCGCCGCTGGTTGCCCCACGGTGGACGCCAACTGTCGTGGTGGTGTCACGGCAGATGCCATGGGATGGCTAAAGATGTGGGGACGAAGGACGCTGGAGGTGCTCGGGGAGGGATCACGCGACGAGTAGCCGCGTGAGGTACGAAGTAAACACTGCAAACAACACGATCTACCCAGGTTCAGGGCCCTCGTGAGGAGGTAAAACCCCTACTCCTGCCTTTCTTTGTGTATTCAGGTGTCTCACCGAGTAGCCACAGTACAATGTTCTAGCTACCGAGTAGCCACTCTCCTCCCTAGATGATGAACTAGGTCAAGAACTTAGGGTTTCCAGTGTCCCAGCATGCAATCTAGGTCAAGACGTGTTCTCTCCTCACGCAGGAGGCGGCGGGGCACCTTATATACATGGTGCCCAGCCGGATACGTCCAAACATGGACAAGTGTCGACATAGTGTGCACATCGTCCTTCTTCCGGGTTCCCGCTGACAGCTTTGGTTCCTAATCTTGGCTGCATCTAGAAAGTCGTTGGGCAAAACAAGGGGACAGACTGGTATCACTGTGCCAAACACAGAGTAGGCCCCCCTTATCCTGCCACGGCCTGCTTCCATGCTGTCACTGTCAGGCAGGCCGGTCCCAGATGAACAGTAGTTCGAATACTGCCAAGTACGGACCCAGGATACGCGGGATCCTGTGTCAGAACGGCTCCTTTGACTTTCTGGCCCGAGTAGGTTCCCGCCAATTTTACTCGGGCCAACTCTTCTACTCGAACGGACAGAACTTGATTGATATCTCCTTCTGGTCATATTGAGGTGAGACCGAGTAGCAGTCGACCGGGTAGCGGGTACCAGGTAGTCGGCTACTCGACCAAACCTCTCTTCTGTAAGTCGCCTTTACCACTTGCCTTTACCCTACTCGGGGATAACCCCCCGACAATGGGGCCGCGCCTGGCACCCCCCGGGGTACCTCTGGCTCCTTTCCGTCTCTTCTTTGGACTCCGTCTTTGTTCCGGGTAAAAAACGATCTACGTGGATTTTCAGCCCTTTCCAAGAATATTTCTTTAAGAACTTTTCTAAAATAGAGAAACAACAAAAAAACTGCAACTGGCCTGGGGCACCTCATTAATAGGTTAGTCAATGAAAACATCCGGAAAACAATAGAAAACATGTGGAAAACAAAAGGTATTGGGTAGAAAATAAGCATGGAGCATAAAAAAATATAGATAGGTTGCAACGTATCAAGATCCCCAAGCTTAACTCCCGCTCGTCCTTGAGTAGATAAGTGATAACAAAATAATTTTTGAGGTGATATGAAGCCAACACAAATCTTGATCAACATTACGTAAAAGCATTGCAAGCTGAGATCAAAGCACTTTAACAAAGGAACAATAAATATTACTTGAACTAATGTAAACTTAGAAACTATGTTGCACATGAAAAGTAACACAAATAAATGACAATAAATAATAATGAATTAAAAGTGATACGTTTGTTTCAATCATAAATAAAAACATGATAAAGTAGTCTCCAGCTTGTTCTTCGTGTGGTAGCAAAACATAAATGCCAGGACACCTTCAAAGTCTAAACGGTGACTAGATACAAATAATTTGAGAACAAACAATACCATAATCATGAATCAATCAATAATAAATTTTGGGACTAAGCACGTTATACTGAGAATGACTACTATGATCTCTTAGTGGTGCATAAAGTAAGAAGATGAATACTTAGCATAAAAGTAAAATAAGGGCCCTTCGCAGAGGGAAGCAGGGATTACTTATGTGGTACAACTTTTTATTTAATAAAACAGAGGTATTGAAAACAATTTTGAGAGAGGTGTATGTCTATGTCAATGAATTCTATCAAATGATCTATCATATTTTCATGTTTAATGGCCTCAAGAGCAGATCCCATAGGAGAATCATAACATTCCCCTGTCTCCTTGTTTGTAGAAGCTAAGTTCATGAATTCTCAAGTCCATAGTGTGAGGAGATTTTAACGTTATTGTTGTAGCTTACTTTGGGCTGTGCACCTAGATGCCTGCTCTTTTTGCAATATTAAGGACTAGCACATTATTCATGCTAGTCAGGTGTGAAGTCATCAAACATGAAAACATAATAAAGCATTCAATACTTCCTTCTGCGATAAAACAGGAACACAAAACAGGTTAATAATTTTGAAGGTTTTAAAGGTATCACGCGAGAAATTTACTTGGAGTGGAGGTGAAATACCACATATAGGTATATATGGTGGACACATTTGGAAAACTTTGGGTTTTGGGAGTTGGATGCACGAGTATAGGTCATACTCAGTACAGGTGAAGGCTAGCAAAAGACTGAGAGCGACCAACTAAGAGGGCAATAACGACCATAATCATGCATAGCGAGAAAACATCATTAATAAAAGCATGAAGTGATATTACAAGTCAAAAGCTAAATGATAATCAAGGCTATAGGTGATTTTGTTCATAGTCATAACATGGTGGGAGCATGTGCCAAATCAATCCAGATAAATCATTCAAAGGAGAATATCACAATAGTTTGCTTCAATATGAGGGAGCAACACATGATTTAATTTCAATGGCATATTAAGCACTCTCAGCTATTTGAGACTAGTCATGATACATCATATACTACTAAGCACACAATTAAAATAACATCTAACATGATATGTCATAGCCTAATTAAGCCATAGTCAAAACAAGCTTCCTATTGCACCACTATAAGCACGAAATATTTTACTCTTCTCCAACACCAATCAACTTATTAGAAAAAACTCTCAAAGCAAATAATCATTAAAGACCAGAGCGCTAATAATATATAACTGAAGCAAACCAACAAGCTCTGAACAAAATTCGAGTGAAAAAAAGAGCTAAATGCAGTACTAGCAAAAAGTTAACACTCACAGAATAATAAGACTGAAAACTAGAGTGTTCTATGGAATGAAAACCGAGCGTGTTTGTCGATTACATGATCCAGTTGCTCGTGTATTATGGAGGTTCCGGGGTTTGCAGCTCCGTCCACTCGCTCAAGAACTCCACGACAACCTAGGATTTTACAGCGTTGCGTCCTGTGTATATTATATCCCAGGCGCCTAGCTTGATGCTCCATTTTGCGATTCTTCCGAATGCCATGTGGTTGTTCATGATAGTACCGAGTGATGCATCATTTAGCACCGTGACGGTATGCTCCTGGAAGTAGTGTTTGAGCTTGCGGGCTGTAAGGACCACTCCATACGCAAGCTTCTGGTAGTGGGGGTATCGTTGTTTGCACGGTGAAAGTACCTCGCTGATGTAGTATATTGACCTCTGAACGCCGTATGTTTTTCCGTCCTCTGGCCGCTCGACAACAATTACCGTGCTGACGACTTGGTTAGTTGCGGCTAGGTAAAGGTAGAGGGGTTGCCTTTCCTGCGGCGTTGCCAGCATGCGTCTGCTCTGCAGCACTCTTTTCAGGTCGATGAACGCCTTTTTTGCTTCTGGCGTCCACTCGAACTTATGTGTTTTCTTCAGCAACATATAGAAAGGAAGCGCTTGCTCGCCTAATCTTGCGATGAACCTGCTTAGAGCGGCTAGTCGCCCTGCGAGCTGCTGCACGCCGCAAAGATTTGTTGGTTCCTTCATCGTCAGAATCGCTTGGATTTTCTCCGGGTTGGCCTCAATTCCTCGGGCGGAGACCAGATAGCCGAGGATTTTTCCCGCGGGGACTCCGAAGACGCATTTTGTCAGGTTGAGTTTGATTCTATACGCGTTGAGGGCGTCGAATGTCTCCCTGATGTCCTCGAGGAGTGTGTCCTCCACTCGAGTCTTGATGACAATTTCTTCAACGTAAACTTGTACGTTCTTGCCAATGAGCTTGGCGAGGCATTTTTGCATGCAGCGCTGATATGTTGCGCCTGCGTTTTTTAGCCCGAAGGGCATCGTTGTGTAGCAGTATACACCGTGTGGCATGATGAATGTTGGCTTCTTCTCGTCCTCTTGCTTCATCCTGATTTGATTATAGCCCGAGTAGGCGTCCAGGAAGGAGAGGCGCTGACAGCCTGCTGTAGAATCCACGATCTGGTCAATTCATGGTAGTGGGAATTTACCCTTGAGTGTTTGTTCAATGACGTGTAGTCGATGCACATGCGAAGGATGTCAGTATTTTTCTTCGGGACTAACAACGGGTTTGCTAACTAGGTGGAAATCTTGATTTCCCTGATGAACTTGGCGGCTAACAATATGTTCACCTCTTCTCCGAATGCTCTCTGTTTTGGCTCGGAAAAACATCGGGTGGTTTGCTTGACTGGCTTTGCGTCTTTAAACACTTCAAGTGAGTGCTCGGCGAACTCCCTGGGTATTCCTGACATATCTGAGGGCTGCCATGCAAAAATCTCCCAGTACTCACGGAGGAGTTCGACGAGCGCGCTTCCCTATTAAGAAGAGCGATAGAGGAGGTGACCATGTCATATTCCTCTTTTCAACCGGGATTTGCTTCTCAAGCAGTGCCTTCTCAGAGTCCTCATCATAGATACTGCATTCATGGGAACTACATTCAGAGGCACTACATCGATAGGCACTCAATTCAGAGCCACTGCATCGAGATGCACTGCATTCTGTTCCTTCAAAGCCACTACTTGCTCATCCTTGAAAGGCAATGCATTCTCATCATTCAAAGGTAGTGCATTCTCATCATTAAAAGGCATTTTATTCTCATCGTTCATATGCACTATCAATTGATAGAGCAGTTGCACATGCAGTGTTCTCAGAGCCACCACATTATCATTCAGGTCAGACAGTTCAATCTTAGATAACAATTATAGAGGGAATCTCTTCTTAGCGAGTGACAGATCAAGTGCATTCTCATATGGCAGTTGAACATGATGTCTCTTCTTGGAGTGGAGAGAGGGGCATACAGTTCAAGTGAGGTAGGTGCAACGACGTCCTAACATTAGTCATTAGCAGGCTAGGGTAAGCAACAATCTCTCAAGCAGGTTGGTACTCATGAATAATAGGTACCACACCGTACATAAGCAATTAACATGAGTCATTAGCAGGCAAGGGTAAGCAACAATCTCTTAAGCTGAATGATATTCATAATCCTACCAACCACATAGTACACAAGCATACCACAGATGCATCAAAATCTTCCACACAGGTCTAGAATATGCACACGGATTAAGCTGAGAAGAACAAGTTTAGAGGGTCTTTAAGACGACGAATGCATAACACAGTTGGGGATTGAGCAAGGACTCAGCTTGCCGCCGACGAGATCCTCCCTCGCCATCACCCTCTTCGTCAGTGGAGTCAACGAAGATCCAGTCATGGCTCCGACGACACGACCTTGGAAAGGGAAATGACGGTTTTGGATTTGGAAGGTGGGCCAATGACTATAAATACTGGGGCGATTTTGGCGGACAGTAACCGAATTTCTCCCGCCGCAACTTTCCATCCCACGGCATCTCCGGTGCTGCAGCAGCTCGCACGCCATCGCACCCCGCGTTCGTCAACCTCGCACGCACAGGGACTGGCTCCATGAAAACTGCTGATTCGGCCGTTTTCAGCAGGTCTATCTTTGGGCTGTTCTGAGAAGCGTGCGGGCAAAAAAATTAGACTACATGGAACCAAACGGGAGCATGCATTCGCATCCAACGGGGGCTGGTCCGAAGTCATGGAGCCTACCAAACGCACCCTAACTTGCCGGTACGATAGGGCCCCGGACGATCCACATCCATGTAAACTCTAATGTAGGATGAAATCCTGAGCACTCGTGCGTCCTCAGCTAGGGCCCGCCTGTCGGCCACTGGTTTGACTGTTACGATGCATGTCGCTATCCTTGTGTGACGGTTCGCTTGGGCGTCCAGTCAGCGATGGGTAGGTCGGTTCAATGTCTTTGGGATCTGCATGTCGTGCGCATGTGCGGTTTGGTGGAAATCACGCACACGCGCGCGAGGTTTGATCCCACTCCCAATAGCACACGTCCCGGCCATGCTGACATCAGTGAGTAGGGGACAGTCCATTGCAACCGCGCCCCCTACCTCTCCTTGGCGGCACCCAGGATTGCGAGTTTCACGGCTTGCCAAAGCCCGCCAGGTTGCCTGACCGGTGTGAAGGAGGAGGCCTCAACATGGTCTAGAAGTAGGCACCGAATCCGAATTTTGTACTCCCTCCGTCTCATATTAAT
Organism: Alopecurus myosuroides; assembly: GCA_028641055.1. NCBI lineage: Eukaryota > Viridiplantae > Streptophyta > Magnoliopsida > Poales > Poaceae > Alopecurus > Alopecurus myosuroides. The sequence continues at coordinate 102,077,942 of CM054063.1, read as the reverse complement.
TGTCTCAAAGTTGGATAAAAGTTGATGTATCTAACACTAAAATATGTCTAGATATATCCACTTTTGCCCGACTTTGTGACAATTAATATGAGACGGAGGGAGTACGTGACTTTTGCTTGAACAAAAATATATAACAGAAAATGATCCCAAGTTAGACACCATGAGTTTGAGACGTCTGACACCAAAATAGATGCAGGATAATCTCATATGCCTCACTATTCGAATCAACTAGAATACACCTGCCTCTGCATTCAAGAATATGCCTATATGCATGCTTAGGAAGGTCAATACCTCCCATTATGCGACCCCTTAGCCACGTCAGACGATCTCGCAAAGGATTGCACCATGAGGATGAAGATCGGTTCTATTTTCGCCAAAGATGAAACTGACGACTTCCAACCAACCAAGAACTCAAAGAACAAACTGGTTTAACGGACAGAGACAAAACGGACGCAGCAAAGCGCGCGCGAGCTGCTGCAAAAAACTGTACATTTTCCTATTCGGAACGTTTTTGAAGACTCTTCTGTCCGCGCGAATTGCTGCAACAAACTAAAAAAAACTATGGCGAGGAACGCCGCCGCAGCCCGGCTGCTCGCCTCTTCCATAACTCCCTTCCGTTCCAGCCACCACCTCGGGTGGCGCCGTCCTCTCTTTCTCCCCACATCGCGCTCCAAGACCTCCTCCACCAAGCCTCGCCGTTCATCTCCTCCCACCGGCAAGCCAGCTGCACCCTCCTCCGGATCACGCCCTCTCTCTTCCAAGAAATCTCCGGCCTCATCACCTCTTCCGCCAGTGACCGCCCATTTCAGCCTCGACTGAGTGAGCCGTCGTGCAGTGGCGACGAGGCCCTCGTACCCTGCCCGGAAGGTGCTCGGCCAAAATCCCCAGATAGCGCCTCGTTCGCTGGTGGAGTTCCCACGCCGAGCTGGAAAGCATCTTGCCTGGAGGTAGAGGCAGGAAATGGAAACACCCATGATTCTGATATTGACATCATTAGCACCGACGTACAGAGGATCACACAAGTTCTGCGGTCGGAGGTGCCCGGATTATCCGTGGGGGAGAGGTTGGGGGATCTGGGAGTTACATATACAGCCTTGTCAACATGGTACTGAAGAGGTGCTTCAAGAAGAGGCACTTGGGGTTCAGATTCTTCTACTGGGTGAAGCAACTTCCGGCCTTCCGCCACACCACGGAGACATACAACACCATGCTGTACATTGCAGGTGAGGCAAGGAGCTTTGAGTCGATGGAGGAGATGATGGGAGAGATGGATACTGAGATGTGCCTAAAGGATGACCTCATCGAGATGTTTGGTTGCCTGCAGAGTGGACACCTAGAGCTGTATCTTATTAACTTTGGGGATATCGTTTTGTTACCTAAAGTTTTGGAGGCTGAAACGATACAACAATATAGACCAATTTGTCTTCTTACCGTTAGTTTCAAAATCTTTACAAAGGTTGCAACCATGAGGTTGAATTCGGTGGCAGATCATGTGGTAAAACCTACGCAAACTGCATTTATGCAGGGTAGGAACATCCTTGATGGGGTCGTGATTTTACACGAAACCGTACATGAGATGCATTCGAAGAAACTAAATGGAGTAATTCTTAAAATAGACTTTGAAAAGGCCTACGATAAGGTGAACTGGGAGTTTCTACAACAAACTCTGAGAATGAAAGGATTCTCAGAGGAGTGGTGTACTCTAGTTCGCAGTTTCGTGGAGGGAGGTAGTGTAGCAATCAAAGTCAATGACGATGTTGGCTGCTACTTCCAAACCAAGAAAGGCTTAAGGCAAGGTGATCCGCTATCGCCCATATTGTTTAATATTGTGGCAGACATGTTAGCGGTCATGATTGACAGAGCTAAGGAAAGCGGTCTAATTGAGGGAGTAATTCCACGTCTTGTTGATGGGGGATTATCTATTCTTCAGTATGCATATGATACAATTCTTTTTATGGAACATGATTTGGAGAAAGTGAAGAACCTAAAACTAATTCTTTCGGTGTTCGAGCAATTATCTGGACTAAAAAATTAACTTCCATAAAAGTGAATTTTTCTGCTTTGGCGAGGCACGGGATGCAGCTACACAGTACGCTGAACTTTTCGGCTGTGAGCAAGGTCAATTTCCCATACAGTATTTGGGTATACTAATACATTATAGGAGGTTGACTAATGCAGAATGGGGCCACATTGAAGAACGTTTGCAGAAGAGACTCGCTAGTTGGAAAGGGAAATTGTTGTCACCAGGTGGAAGACTGGTACTCATTAATTTAGTACTATCAAATATGGTATTGTATATGATATCTTTCTTTCAGTTGCCAAAAGGAGTCTTGAAAAAACTGGATTATTTCCGATCAAGATTTTTTTGGCAGGGTGAGAACGAGAAAAAGAAGTATCGATTGGCCAGATGGGATGGAGTTTGTCGTCCAAAGGATCAATGAGGACTAGGGATTCATGATCTTAAGGTCAAGAACTCCGTCTTACTTGGTAAATGGATGTTCAAACTATTGACCGGCGATGGCGTTTGAGAAACCCTCCTTAAACGGAAATACATAGGTTCGAAAGCAGTCTCACAGGTTATGTGGAAATCTTGTGATTCACACTTTTGGGATGGACTTATGGCGAACAAAAACTTATTTTTTCGCTATGGGTATTTAAGATTAAGGATGGATCGCAAATACGGTTCTGGGAGGATAAATGGTTAGGTAACACCACTCTTCAAGAACAATATCCGGCATTATACACTATAGCGCGACATAAGGAAGATACACTGGCTACGGTCATGCAAACATCACCTCCTAATGTTATGTTTAGACGAGATTTAATAGGGCCTAGACTGGCTTGTTGGCAGATACTGGTTAATAGATTAACTATGGTTAATCTCACACCAGGTATCGATGAATTTTGTTGGAATCTTACTAAGAACGGTATGTTCTCGGTGGATTCTATGTATAGGGCTATGATCCAATCGGATATGCCAGTCGATATTTTTTAAAATGTATGGCGTCTGAAGGTACCGTTAAAGATTAAGATCTTTGCGTGGTATCTTCGGAAGGGGGTCATACTTATAACAAATCTAGGTTTAGAGGTGTTGCGGCTTAACCTCTAGGGCTGCCGTGATCCTTGTATATATAGTGGAAGGTACAGATTACAATAGGGTACAATGGGCTGGATATGCACAATGCGGCTACCCTAACTTAACATACAAGAAACGAATCCTAACCGTACATATAATCGTACAGATACAACTTGTTTAACATGCCCCCTCAAACACAACTCTCTAGATTGAGATGTCGTTTGAAAAGCTCAAGTTGTCTAACAGGTAATGGCTTCGTGAATCCATCCGCCACTTGATCACCAGACGGTATAAACCCGACCTCCAATAATTTGTTCGCCACTCGTTCTCGAACAAAATGGAAGTCCACTTCTATGTGCTTAGTCCTAGCATGAAATACGGGATTAGCAGATAAATACGTAGCCCCCAAATTATCACACCACAAACAGGCAATCCTTGGCTGCGAAACCCCAATCTCTCCAAGAACAGATTGTGTCCAAATAATCTCAGCCGTAGCATTCGCAAGCGATTTATACTCAACCTCTGTACTCGAACGAGACAATTTCGCTTGCTTCCTAGCACTCCATGAAATCAAATTTGGCCCAAGGAATACTGCAAAGCCTCCTGTGGAGCGACGATCATCAGCACATCCTGCCCAATCGGCATCCAAAAATGCACTAACCAGAGTAGAAGGGGACCTCCGAATTCTCATGCCAAGATCAACTGTATACCGAAGGTATCTCATAATACGCTTCACATCTGACCAATGTGTTATTGTATGTGCATGTAAATATTGACACACCTTATTAACCGCATAAGAAATATCTGGACGAGTCATAGTAAGATACTGCAGTGCACCAACCGCACTCCTATACCGTGTAGCATCATCATTAGATAGCACTGCTCCCTGACTGGCTGACAAGTGTTCAGTTGCTGACATAGGAGAAGTAACCGGTTTGCATTTATCCATGCCCACACGCTTGAGCAAATCCAATGCATACCTCCCTTGCGAAAGAGTAAGACCATCCGACACTTTCTTCACTTCAATGCCCAAGAAATAGTGAAGATCACCAAGATCTTTGAGAGCAAAATCTCTTCTGAGCTGTTGAAGCAATCATGTAACCGCAGAAGATGACGAACTTGCCACAATAATATCATCTACATAGACTAGTATGAACATAGTGACTTCAGCTTTGACAATAAAAAACAGGGATGTGTCAGATTTAGAGGGAACAAAACCGAGCTGCTGCAGTTTGGAACTCAACCTTGCATACCATGCTCTTGGTGCTTGTTTTATACCATATAGTGCTTTATCTAGCTTGCAAATAAGATGTTCACCTTTTTCAAACCCAGGTGGCTGCCTCATATATACCTCTTCTTCCAGAACACCGTGCAAGAACGCATTCTGAACATCGAGCTGACGAAGTATCCATCCTCGTGAAACAGCAATAGACAACACAAATCTAATGGTGGCAATTTTGACAACTGGACTAAACGTGTCCTCAATCGTGCTAGCTAGCTATTATGTGTAACGTCATTGATACGTACTTTGAACTAATATATATTAATTATGGACAATATCCTATTTGTGTAATGGTACAATATGTATTTTGGACAAATCTATATCCTATTAATTATTTATGTTGTTTAATGTCATGTATTACTTGTATTTTTATAGGCACAGATACGATTATACACTGCAATCAGCAAATACATATGTACTCGGAACTCAGAGGGTATTATAGACATATCCTTAGCTCACAGCTAGACAGCCAGCCAAGTCGCCAAACAGTGACATTCAGATAAGCAGTTTTCCTCCATAGCAGCTTCCATTTCACAGCCACAGCCACAGCCAGCCACAGCTCAAACAAACAGGCCCTCATTTGTTTAATCTTGCAGATGTGCTTAACATACTGTGTCAGACTCAAAATTGTCCTTCACAGTAGTGCTCCATATTCAATTTTCTTCAGAGAAGTGTATATAGTAGGAGCAGCTTGCAAGGACGAATCTTAAACCTTTTTATTACAATATGAGAAGGATGACAGCGAGAGTGGGCGCGCATACACGCTAGCTCAGTTTTTTCAACTTCCCTATGAGAAGTTCTCCTGTTATTCTCCAAGAATCACCAATCCGAGAAGTGGCCAACATTTTTAGGCATTATGTTATCATTATCAACATCCATGTGAGGTATGTTGCAGCTTACAATATTAGATTACATACATCTCCTCTCATTGCGGTTTCTCTCGAAACTTTATTTGGCTGCATTTGGGAGAACATTAGCTAGAAAAACAGTCCTATGTATTCAGAAAATTATCCTTGTTTGTTACTGGTTCCTTCAGCTCTAGCCCGTGGTTGCACCAAGGATAGATCATCCAGCTCCAACATGAATGCATGGTTCCTGCCCAACGATCTGGTTCAATGATTTTGTAAGGATGAATGTGAATCATTTTTATGACAATATGAATGTGAAATGGGTGATTTGTAACCTGGTATTTGTAAGGGTATGAAATAGTGTCGAACTAGACTGGCTTATTATTTTTGCTGCAAATTCGTAGGAGGATCTTACATTTATTAATTTTTTGCCTGATGAAAAATAAACTTCAAATGTATTGTACCTTTTTCACTAGATAAACAGTTACAAGGCACGATGGGACCCGTTTGAATTTAGATTAGAGCTTCTTCACAGTTTCTTCCGTTGCACGTTCATAGTATCTCATTCTCTGAGTAGCTTCCACTGCACGGTCAAAGTCCCTCTTGTCGAATGCTTCCTGGAAGGATTTGGACCACGTTTCCAGCTTCCTCTTCATCTGAGAAAGGTTGCGACAATGTGAGCCCAGAAATACTGAAGCATAATTATACTTCTCAGTAATGAAACAGTGTAATTGTGTTCAGAAGAACCTGAGACTGGATCTTCTCCAGAGTTTGGAGATCACTGGCTTCACTAACCGCTTCACGTATCTCTATCATCTGCAAGTTATGTGAATAGCTACATGTTAACAGAATTTGGTATTTTTTATTGGCTGCGTGCAAAGCATAAAAGGGGAGATCGAACACTTTACCTCCATAAGAAGTTCTGGATCATTGATAGTCTTCTCCTCATCAACGTGCATCCCCTCAAGTTGCAGCTGCCAAATGGTTTAGTAAGTGAGTTAATAGTATTATGTAAGCCGACGAAGAAAAAAAAACTGTAACCACAAAAACTGGCTATATGTCCACATGTAATGGCCGTGGAGTATAAGGATGCTTTTATTCTTAATTTCCAGGTCGAGCTGGGATGGTCCAATCCGTCAATTACACATTATAGCATCAAGATCGATTACAAACAAACAAACTTGGTGATGAGTGGCCACTTCTGCATTAGTGAAACTTTTGAAATACTACTAGAGGAACTCACGAGGTATAATGCCCTTGGTAAAGGTTTGGCCAGCGTGCGATATGCATCAATTACGAGTGCTGACTGCTCCGCCGCAAAAGCTCTCTCCTTCTGCAGAAGGCATAAGCCACATCAGAAGAAGTTTCAGGGTTCAAAGTTAAATGATAATATCTAATTTTTTTTTTCGCGAAAACGCAAAAGCTTTGCGTTTCATTGCATTGATAGAAAGAGAGTTTAAAGTACAAGCCCAAGAAAACAGGCCACCCCACACAGTACAACTCGACCCAGGAAACTAAGGGAGAAGCTGTCTGAGGCCCGACGCCCCCGCGCACACCCAATCTCTAGCCTCGGTCTTGATGGTTCCCACCAGCGCGCCGACCGAAGGGCTCGCATTGTCGAAGACGATCGCGTTGCGGTGCTTCCAGATCTGCCAAGCCGTGAGCATGATGAGCGAAGAGGTGCCCTTCCTCAACGAGCTCGGCGTAGACCGTAGGGTCAGCGACCACCAGGATACGAAATCGTCCTCCACATGCGGAGCTCTGAAAGTGGATCGAATCCATGAGAGCACCTCATGCCAGATCGTTCTAGAAAACGAGCAACCAGTGAGGAGATGTGCCATGGATTCCGGCTCCTGATCGCAAAGAGGGCAGCGCGCACAATGCGGCAAGGCGCGCCTAGCCAACCTCTCTCCCGTCCAGCAGCGATCCAGACACGCGAGCCAAACGAAGAATTTCACCCTAGGTGGCGCCCATGTCTTCCAATTTAGCTGCCAGGATGGTGACTCGATCGACCCTAGGAACATGGCCTCGTAACATGATTTAGCCGAGTACATAGCATCCGGGGTCCAGCGCCAGAGTAGTTTGTCCGGCAGCTGGGAAAGGTGTGTCCTCTGCGTCATCCTCCAAGTTTGCACGTATTGCCAAAGGGCCAACGGGTCAAGCGCCCCGGAAATATCCGAGATCCACTGACGCTCCAACAGCGCCTCTCGAACGGTACGGCGCTTCCGTCGTCTCTTCGGAACCAGCGCGACCAGAGCCGGCGCTAACTCCCCAAGGGATTTCCCTCCGATCCATTTATCGACCCAGAAAAGGGCCGAGGATCCATCACCCAAAGCCATCACCGTGGAGGCCTCAAAGATTGCGCGCTCCATCTTAGAGAACTGCATGTCTAAACCGCTCCACGGTCGATCAGGGTCGGTGCGCATTCTCCACAGCCAGCGAACCCTCAAACTGGCCGAAGTGCGGGCCAGGTCCGGGATGCCCAAGCCGCCAAGGTGCAGCGGCCGACTAACCTTAGCCCAGTTAACGTGGCAATTACCGCCCTGAGCCTCGGCCCTCCCCGTCCAAAGGAAACCCCGGAAGATCTTCTCCATCTTCCTGAGCGATTTCTTATTGGCGCTCAGTACCGTCAACTGATGGAGAGGGATCGCTGCTAATACCGACTTAATGAGCGCGAGTCTCCCAGCTTTAGGCATCATAGCAGCCTTCCAAGTGGGTAATTGATCCGCCAACCTGTCCACGAGAGGTTGGAGGGACTCCCCTGAGAGCCTACGCAGACTAAGAGGGATCCCCAAGTACTTTATTGGGAAGCCCTCCAGTTGACACCCCATCGCAGCTGCCGCCGACTCAGCCACCTCCGTGCCACAACCAATAGGCGACACCGAACATTTGGAGAAGTTGGTGTGGAGCCCCGAGGCGGCTCCGAAGAGCGCCAAGAGACGGCGAATCGTTAGCAGCTCATCCTCCTCTGGGTGGCAGAAGATAACCACGTCGTCTGCATACATCGAAACCCTAGCAACCGAACTGTGGCGCGACAAGTTACGGAGAATTCCGAATTCCGCCGCCCTTGCCAGCAGCCTGTTAAGCACCTTCATCATCAGGACAAATAGCTGCGGCGAAAGAGGATCACCCTGTCTCAGGCCCCTCCGATGCCAAATAGGGGGGCCTGGCTCGCCATTGAGTAACACCCTAGTGCTTGCCGTGGAGAGGAGGATGGCGACCCAGTCGCAAAATCTGGAGCCGAATCCCAACTTCCTTAGCACCTCGAAGAGCAAACTCCAAGAGACGGAGTCGAAGGCCTTGGCTATCTAATTTTTTGCCAGGAATGCCAGTCTCTACCTCAGATTTAGAATGAACAAGGTCAGGGTGTAACTTCTTCTGCCAGTCTTTGTACATCCCTTCTAAGCTGCTGTCCTTTATACTATATCCCCGATCCCTACAGAAACCAATGAAATGCTTCATCAATGTTCTGTATGTTTAAGCCGCAGAGTGTTGCTACACCAGCATGATAACAACTGTTGAATGTGAGGAACTTTCAAGAAGTCTTTTGAAGGGAGACAAATCAATCATGTGACCACCATGATGTGAGCAAGTGATGTTTAAGATGAAGCAAACAATACAAATATCGCAGCACTAGAGAAATAGAGCAGTGCATCCAGTTAATCAAAGATACAAAAGTTGTGCGGCACACAGGAATTCATTCAACGGCCATTCATATTTTGCTTGCAGATATGTCAGGAAGATGAAAGTTCCACGGAATACCACTCCAGAAACTCCAGTTTGCAATTTGTAGGCACAGCAGTCTTTCTCTTTATCTCAACTAATCTAACATAGTGCGTGTTTGCACGCTGCTTCTGGGCGCATATTGGCTCTCCCCCAGCCACCTCAGCTTGTCTCACCTCGGCGCCGCTCCCTGCATTGCTGCCACTCCGCACTGCAAACACCTTCAGGCTTCTGTGCTTTTGGCACCTCTGGAAACACAGGAACGGAGTTGTGTTCGACAAGCTCGAGCCATCCCTCTCGCGGCTCGTCAAGAACTGCCGCGATGATGCTATGCTCTGGAGATGTCGTCTTCCTGCTCACTGCCGTGGCGATGTGGATCTGTGGGTCACCACCTTGCGCTGAAGCTGGTCCTAGTTCGTTCTTTCTCTCCTCCCCCCCCCCCCCCTGTAAATCCTCCGGGGACTCCACTCTGTGTGTTCCCCTGCCCCCCACCCCTCACTCCTTGTAATCACATGCGGGGTTTTCCCGCGCAGTCGTTATAATGGAAATATTCAGGTGGGCGTTCTGCGCCTCCCGGTGTTATACTCAAAAAAAAAAAAACTAATCTAACATCATGATCGCAGCAACATTAGGTGGAGTTTTTTTTTAAAGAGAAGGCTGCTACTCACAAGCCAAAGATTCGGAAGTAGTCGACGGCGGGATCGACGGGCTGCACGCTCCTGCAGGAGGCACATGAGAGGAACGCCCCCTTGGCGCCGCAGCTCCAGCACTCACGGCGGCCGTCACCCACTGTCTTGGTCGATAGACTTCGGGAGGGAGGAGCCCCGATGGAATCCCGGAAGGTACCAAGGTTTTGGTGGAAAGAGGATGAGGCAGAGAAGGTGGCGGTGGTAGCAGTAGGTCCCGGTGGTCGTCGGACGCGGCGGCTGGTGAATTCGGCGAGGTGAAGGCGGATCGGTCCGGCTCGGCGCCACATGGTCTTTGGCTGGTGGACCCCTCGGGAAATAGGTAATGGCTCTAGTATCGACGGCTCTCAGTGACGGCTGACGGGGACGAGGAAGCGCTGGGAAGAGCAGTACTTGGAAAATCTGCCGTTCAGTACAATCTAACGGGCCTCCTTCCCTTCCTTCGTGCACACCTAATTAGAAACAGAGTTGGCGCTAAAATTTGTATTTGCTCGGTATATGACATGCAGAGTTAGCAACAGTACTGATTGCTGGTACAAGAACCAGCCGCCGTCGACCAGGCCGACGTTGCCGGCCGGCCGGCCAGGTTGAACTGAACTTGCTCTGTACGTTGCCAGACTTGCATCCTCATCTGTACATTCGCGGACTTGCAAAATTTGTGTGTATTGATTTCTAGCTAGCCTAAACAGTGAACCAGTGAAAATTGGAATGAGCATTTGTATACGAAAATAAGTACATAGTTTAGGAACGTATTGAGATCATTACATAGCAGAAAGTCACACACTCAACTGCAGCACATATTCAGTATGCATCAAGCTAATTTGGCCAGCCAGTAAAATATGGGTTATTCTGAAAGTTCCAAGTATCGCCAGGTATATGTTCTGCTCCATGCTAGAGCCCTACAGATTAAAGAGAGAAATAATTGATTAAAACATACAGATTGACAAACTGATTTCAACATGTTGAGTTAAATACCATCAGCAGCTGGGTGTAGCTGGGGATCCACCCATATTCCTCAAACCCATTCTCATGTGTTGTAGTGATTGGCTCGAGGGGAATTTGGTCTTGTGTTGCTGCCATTTCTTCCCGGTCTCTCTAAATAATCAAATTAATTTATGTTTTATTACTCTATGTTGAACAATTTTAATTAATATTTACAAAGATAATGGTACACAACTTACATGATCAGATTGTTTCTCCGGTACTTCTTTACATGATTCCTTTTTCTTTTTACGTGGCCGCTGCTTATCAAGCCAAGTTCTCTTTCGCCTTGTACTTTTTTTTTTAGGTTCCTTTTTCTTTAGGCATGCACTCTGCAATTGGTCATCTGGTTGTTCAAGTGTAGCTTCATGATTGCACATACTGCTAGGAGCTTTTTCATCAACTCGTGTGAAATCATCGAGAGTATTATTTAATAGCGTGCTACATTCTTCAGACCGAGCTGCTCGAGAAGCTATACCTATAAATTTTCTGATGAGAAAATTCAAACGATGCCTATCTTCAGATCTAGGATCCTCCAAAATAATATTTCCACGCTTGTCCTCAATAGAACCGCTTCTAGCTTCTCCGGTGCACCGTTTCAGTACATAACGTTCTGGAAGTGACTTAATGTTCATCACATCAAGGACTTTTAAAGCATGACTGCATAGTATACCAGCTCTTTCAAATTGCCCACAACTGCATAAAACCAATTGCTCTGAATAATTACCAAGAACATTGCACTCTTCTTCATATGTTGCTTCTTTATCGAGACTTTCAATTGCAACTATATATTCATTCTGTTCTCCTAGTGCCTTGATGTATCCTGACATGGATCTTTCATACTCATCCTGAAAGCTCTCAAATATATTTGGAGTGTAAAGTTTGCTTGCCTGCAATAATATAGGAGTTCTCATTTTCAGCCTGGGTAATTTTTCCGAGACTCATACTCTGAATTTAACTCGTTATCTCGCTTTCCTTGGATGGATCTCTCAAGATGCTTAAAAAACGCAAGATGTCAAGATCTGATTTCAAATGGTTTTTCAAGTCACTATTCAAACTCTCACTTAATTGTGTGCTTCTCATTCCCAATGTGTAAACATTCCTCATGTAACAATTTGCCCACTTCTCTTTTACTTTGTAAATACTATCAAGCCAAGTCTGCGTATCCACCTTGCTTCTCATGACACGGAAAACTTCTTCAAAGGTCTCGTACCGATACATGCAAACACTGAAATCAGAAAGCACATTTCTCTCATCTTTCTTGGGAGGAGGCAAATGTTTTGCAGCATTTTGCATTATGTGAAAATTGCATAACCTGTGTCATGCTTCCGTATATACAACCTCTATTGCATTGTCCATCGCGGTATCTTGATCTGTGAAGATAGTTCTGGGCTGTTTATTCTTATGTGTAGATAAGAATGTCTCAAATAACCATTTAAAAGAGTCAAATGTTTCATCATATAGAAGAGCAGCACCAAAAATTACGGTTTCTCTAAAATGGTTGAATCCGACAAAGACACCAAAAGGTCGGTATTCTTTGTTTGTCCCAAAAGTGGTGTCGAAGGTAACAACATCGCCAAAATGAGCATAGTCAATGATCATCCTAGCATCAGCCACTGGTAGAAAATAGGCCTTCCATACGCCCCCCATTAGTCCCTAAAATTATCGACCCGCGACCATAGGGGTCTTTAGTCGCGGTTCGGGTGGAGACCCGCGACCAACAGTCTGGGCCCAGCGCGCTCGGTCCACAGCTGGCGGGCGGGAGGGGCTTTAGTCCCGGTTGGCCAGGCCAACCGGGACTAATAGGTCCTCAGGCTGGCCCCAAGGCCTTTAGTCGCGGTTGTCCAGGTGAACAGGGACTAAAGGCCCATCCCTATATATAGGGCTCAGCTGGCTGCACTTAGCCACATTTGGTGTCACTTCTACTCACAATATTCACAAGGGGTGGTGGGTTTGCTTTTTGTTCCTCCTATGCACACAAGGTGTTTGATAAAATGCCCGAGAGCATGAAACACACATGATATGAAGTGTCTGAGCCGCACTTGAGCGTTTTCATTTATTTTACCTCCGCGATCGCGGTTAGCAACTTGAACCTTTCATGATTTGTATTATTTCCAGCTAGTTAGTTTAACAAATGCATGATGGTTAATTATATACTTTATATAATAATAATGCAGATGAATCGGCAATGGATGTACGGTAACCGACTCTCCGGCGATTTCACTACGGGTTTGAAAGATTTCCTCGTAGTGGCAAATGCGAACAAGCAGCGAGGTTTTATTATCTGTCCATGTGCTGAATGTAAGAATGAGAAGGGTCACTCCTCCTCAAAAGTCGTTCACATGCACCTGCTTCGGCACGGTTTCATGCCAAGCTATAATTGTTGGACCAAGCATGGAGAAAAAAGGGTTAGAATGGAAGAAGATGAAGAAGAGGATGATATCGATTTCAACTATCATGACGCTTTCGGTGATACTTTCATGGAGGATGATGCTGAAGGTGGGGAAGGGTTTGGTGAAGGTGAAGAAGAGGCACATGATGAGCCCGCTGATGATCTTGGTCGGACCATTGCTGATGCACGGAGACGCTGCGAAACTGACAAGGAGAGGGAGAATTTGGATCGCATGTTAGAGGATCACACGAAGTCGCTGTACCCAGGATGCGACAATAGTCTGAAAAAGCTGGGCTGCACACTGGATTTGCTGAAATGGAAGGCACGGGAAGGTGTAGCTGACTCATCATTTAAAAATTTGCTGAAAATGTTGAAGAATATGTTTCCGAAGAATAACGAGTTGCCCGCCAGTACGTACGAAGCAAATAAGGTTGTCTGCCCTCTAGGTTTAGAGGTTCTGAAGATACATGCATGCATTAACGACTGCATCCTCTACCGCGGTGCATACGAGAATTTGAATGAATGCCCTGTATGCACTGCATTGCGTTATAAGATCAGAGGCGATGACCCTGGTGACGATGTTGAGGGCGAGAAACCCAGGAAGAGGGTTCCCGCCAAGGTGATGTGGTGTGCTCCTATAATACCTCGGTTGAAACGCCTGTTCAGGAACAAAGAGCATGCCAAGTTGTTGCGATGGCACAAAGAGGACCATAAGTCCGACGGGGAGTTGAGACACCCCGCTGATGGAACGCAATGGAGAAAGATCGACAGAGAGTTCAAAGATTTTGCAGCTGACGCAAGGAATATAAGATTTGGTCTAAGTACTGATGGCATGAATCCTTTTGGCGAGCAGAGTTCCAGCCATAGCACCTGGCCCGTGACTCTATGCATCTACAACCTTCCTCCTTGGTTGTGCATGAAGCGGAAGTTCATTATGATGCCAGTGCTCATCCAAGGTCCGAAGCAACCCGGCAACGATATCGATGTGTACCTAAGGCCATTAGTTGATGAACTTTTACAGTTGTGGGGCAGACCTGGTGTACCTGTGTGGGATGAGCACAAAGAAGAGGAATTTAACCTACGAGCGTTGCTTTTTGTAACCATCAACGATTGGCCTGCTCTCAGTAACCTTTCGGGACAGTCAAATAAGAGATACAAAGCATGCACGCACTGCTTACATGAGACTGAAAGTGTATTTTTGGATAATTGTAGGAAGAACGTGTACCTGGGTCATCGTCGATTTCTTCCCCGAAATCATAACGTAAGAAAGAAAGGTAAGCATTTCAACGGGAAGGCAGATCACCGGCCGAAGCCTGCGGAACGTACTGGAGCTGAGATATTTGATATGGTCAAGGATTTGAAAGTCATCTTTGGAAAGGGTCCTGGCGGGCAATCAGTTCCGCTGGGAGTTGACGGGCACGTACCCATGTGGAAAAAGAAATCGATATTTTGGGAGCTACAGTATTGGAAAGTCCTAGATGTCCGCTCTGCAATCGACGTGATGCATGTTACGAAGAATATTTGCGTGAACCTGCTAAGCTTCTTGTGCGTGTATGGGAAGACAAATGATACAAAGGAAGCACGGCAGGACCAGCAACTTTTGAAAGACCCAGATGACCGGCATCCGGAATGGTTTCAAGGTCGTGCCAGCTACGCTCTTACCAAAGAAGAGAAGGTCATTTTTTTTGAATGCCTGAGCAGTATGAAGGTCCCGTCTGGCTTCTCGTCGAATATAAAGGGAATAATAAACATGGCGGACAAAAAGTTCCAAAACCTGAAGTCTCACAACTGCCACGTGATTATGACGCAATTACTTCCGATTGCTTTGAGGGGGCTCCTACCGGAAAATGTTCGAGTAGCCATTGTGAAGCTATGTGCATTCCTCAATGCAATCTCTCAGAAGGTAATCACTCCAGAAGATCTACCACGGTTACAGAACGATGTGGTCCAATGTCTTGTCAGTTTCGAGTTGGTGTTTCCACCATCCTTCTTCAATATCATGACGCACCTCCTGGTCCACCTAGTCGAAGAGATTTCCATTCTCGGTCTTGTATTTCTACACAATATGTTCCCCTTCGAGAGGTTTATGAGAGTATTAAATAAATATGTTCGTAACCGTGCTAGGCCATAAGGAAGCATCGTAAAGGGCTATGGAAATGAGGAGGTAATTGAGTTCTGCATTGACTATGTTCCTGACCTTAAGCCGATTGGTATTCCTCAATCGCGGCACGAGGGGAGACTAAGTGGAAAAGGCACGATCGGAAGGAAATCAACGATATGTGTGGACGGTCATTCTATGACTGAAGCACACCACACAGTTCTGCAAAATTCGAGCTTGGTGGCTCCGTACTTCGAGCAACACAAGAATATTTTACGCTCGGACAACCCGGGGAAGCCTGAATCATGGATTAGAAAGGCCCACATGGAGACTTTCGGCAGTTGGTTGCGAAAACATTTAATGAATGACAATGATGTTGGAGATCAGCTGTACATGTTGGCCAAGACACCATCTTCGACTATAACGACTTTCCAAGGGTACGAGATTAATGGGAATACATTTTACACGATCTCCCAAGATAAAAAGAGCACCAACCAAAACAGTGGTGTCCGCTTTGATGCAGCAACCGAGATTGTGCAAAAGGTCACATATTATGGTTACATAGAGGAGATATGGGAACTTGACTATGGACCCTCCTTTAAGGTCCCTTTGTTCCGGTGCAAATGGTTCAAGCTAACGGGAGGTGTGGTAAAGGTGGACGAGCAATACGGAATGACAATGGTGGATTTCGACAATCTTGGTTACCTTGACGAACCATTCGTACTAGCCAAAGATGTCGCTCAGGTTTTCTATTTGAAGGACATGAGTAGCAAACCGAGGAAACGAAAAGATAAGAAAACAATCAGTACATCATGCGATGATCCAAAGCGCCACATTGTTCTTTCAGGGAAAAGAAACATCGTGGGAGTGGAGGACAAGACAGACATGTCAGAAGATTATAATATGTTTGGTGAAATTCCGCCCTTCAAAGTCAACACTGACCCAAGCATTAAGTTAAATGATGAGGATGCTCCATGGATACGGCCAAATCGTAAGAAAGCGGGGACACAAGGGAAGAATTAATGTGTAATAATTTATTGTACCAAACTTTGTTGAATGGATCATGTGAATTATATTATCTCTGATGTGTTTAATTAAGACTAACTCCTTTGCAAAATATTTGAGAAAACGAGTGGAAAATATGGAAAACAGAAGGTTACTTAAATGTCTCAAAACCTTGTGAGATAAAATATCTGATTTCATAACTTTTATTAAAAACAGAAAACAGACGCGCTAGCGCGCCGCAGTGTCGCCGGAATACAAATTCTTTTATTGAAAAGAGAGAACAGATGAACAGTACTACTCCTCGTCGTCGTCGGGGAACTCGTCGGTGACCTCCTCCGGGTCATCGTTGTCGGCGAACTCGTCGGTGACCTCCTCGTCGTCGTCGGAGGTGCATGATGGAATGTCGGAGATATGCCCCCACCTCGGATCGTCGGAGGCCCATACTTCGCCGGCGCGGTCGGCCCGACGAAGCTCTTGCAGCGCCTTCGTCCTCGCCTCCCGAGCGGCATCTAACGCGAGGTGGCGTTCGAGGCGGCGCTCCGCCCGCTCAGCCGCGCGGGTCTGCCAGAGCTCCTCGTCGGCGCTCTCCTCCCCCGGGTTGTTCCGGTAATACTCGCAGACGACGCGATCTTCCCTGGCGTCGACTAGGCCCTGAAACGCGCAGTGGCGGAGGTGGAGGTGGTCGGCGGCAGTGATGATCTGTGGCTTCGGCTCCCTGGCCTCCGCTTTCCAGACGGTGTGGCAGTCGTTGAAGTTCATCAGCGACCGCGGGCGGTTGAGGCGCCAGGCCGCCGCGTCCCAGGCGCGGGCGGCCTCCGCCGCCGTCGCAAAGGAGCCGAGGGGGATGCGGTCGTCCCCCCAGCGGATATCTGCGTTGAACATTTCGTTCTGCCGTGCTCAGACGCCGCGGAAGCCGGTGGTGTTGTTCCTCCTCGGAGGCATGGTGGAAGCGCGACGGTGCAGAGGGATGGAGAAGACGCGCTCGAGGCGCGACAGTTTATACCGCGCCCTCCAGGCCACGCGTCACAACTCCCGTGCCACGCGCCACCATAACACAACCCAAGCATGGATGGATGTATTAAAGGGGGGTGTAGAACAAAACAATCGGTATCGCCATCATACATTCCCACCGTGGCTACTGGGTGCAATATGCATACCAAATGCACGGCAGGACGTATGATGGCGAATCCTGATGTTTTGTATTTGCTCGATGAACTGACCGGTGTATGAAGGTGGGCTATATATAGGGTCCTCTGGCTCACAAAGTGTTGTGCTAGGGTTTTGATCCAACGGTTAAGAAACCACCTCATCCAACGGCTCACACCAGCTCGAAAGAAACACACCGTAGCCCTGATCGAACGGCTCACAACAGCTCGAAAGAAACACACCCCGGATCCAACGACTCACAAGCGCTTTAAAGAAACACACGATCCGTGTGATTCTATCTGATTGGTCCAAACAAAACCCTAACCCATTTAGTCCCGGTTGGTGTCCCCAACCGGGACTAAAGGGATGATCCGTTTTCCAATGAAACCCTAACCCATTTAGTCCCGGTTGGTGTCCCCAACCGGGACTAAAGGGATGTTTTCTTCTCGCTATATATATGTATGCATTGCCACACCATTGGCATAAATACATACAAACTCACCACTCTCTCATGGCTTCTACCGTACCCACTCTAACATTCATCCATGCGGAGGCACTTTCCCCCTCGAACTACCCCTGCCCGTGCGGCTACAACGTTCCCGCCGGTTGGATGCTGAGCGCCGGAGGAGTGCCGGTCCCTCCTCTTCCTCAAGGTGTGGCGGTCGGGCGGCCATCACGAACCACTACTATCACGAGCTCACGCTGGAGCAGCGGAGGAATCCCAGTTGACATCCCGATAACCAGCATACTTGGGATGACTTCTTCATCAATCGGCGTGAGAGGGCGCTCGCCAGGTATGAGGAGGACGGCCTGCCTCCTGGGAACTTTCACGAGGCCGGTCGTCGGCTATGGTGGTCCGGCCGGACTCTACAGAGCGTCATGGACTACATCAGGGCCGGCGATATCCCCCGCCTGCGCTACCCTCAGGCCCAGTCCTGGAGTCATGATCCTCCGAGGGAGTGCAGAGCACCGTCAGACGATAGTGACGACGACGGCGGCGACTACGACGACTACGAGTACATGTACTATAGGCCTAGGCAGGAGTATGACTAGCAGATATCAGATCATGCATCTATGCTCTCCGTTTAGGTTTAGATCCACTCTAGCCATTATGTACTGCCTTTTATATATTCAAGATGTGTGTGAATCTTTATGATTGGATGGAACAAAACCATAACCATTTCGTCTCGGTTGGTAAAACATGCCGGTACTAAAGGGGTTTTATTTTTCTGAATTTTCTGATATATTATTTGTATTTTTAAGATTTTAAAAAGAATTAGTTTTATTTTTCTGAATTTTCTGATATATTATTTGTATTTTTAAGATTTTAAAAAGAATTAGTTTTATTTTTCTGAATTTTCTGATATATTATTTGTATTTTTAAGATTTTAAAAAGAATTAGTTTTATTTTTCTGAATTTTCTGATATATTATTTGTATTTTTAAGATGGGAAAAAGAATTAGTTTTATTTTTCTGAATTTTCTGATATATTATTTGTATTTTTAAGATTGGAAAAAGAATTAGTTTTATTTTTCCGAATTTTCTGATATATTATTTGTATTTTTAAGATTTTAAAAAGAATTAGTTTTATTTTTCTGAATTTTCTGATATATTATTTGTATTTTTAAGATGGGAAAAAGAATTAGTTTTATTTTTCTGAATTTTCTGATATATTATTTGTATTTTTAAGATTTTAAAAAGAATTAGTTTTATTTTTCAGAATTTTCTGATATATTATTTGTATTTTTAAGATGGGAAAAAGAATTAGTTTTATTTTTAAGAAGGAAAAGTATTTGAATAACCACCTTTAGTCGCGGTTCGTGTCAGGAACCGGGACTAAAGGCTCGTTCTGCGCGGGAACGAAAACGCCGCGAAAAATTGCACCTTTAGTCCCGGTTGGTGTCACGAACCGGGACTAAAGGCCCGCGGAGGGTACCTCAGGGGACCTTTAGTCCTGGTTGGTGTCACCAACCGGGACTAAAGGCTGGACCTATATATGCGCGATGTCTTCCTGCCCCCAAAACCCTCGTCTTCCTCGTCTTCCTCGCGCCGGTTCCGTCGCCGTCGCCCCGATTCCGTCGCCGTCGCCCGCGCAGAGACTCTGCGAGAGGACCGCGCCGTCGCCGCGCCCTTCTCTCCACCGCCTCCACCCTGCTCCGCCCCCGCCCCGTCGCCGTCTCTCCGGTAGGTTCCCCGCGGGCCTCGCGCCGCCCTCGAACCAAACGCCATCGAACGCCGCCCTCGAACCAACGCCATCGAACGGCCGGCCTCGAACCTCTCGCTCCCGCGCGCGGCCAGATTCGCCGTCGGCGGCCTCGTCCCCATCTCTGTCCCCTCCCCCGTGGCGAGCACCACAGTGGCAGTGGCATCCTCCCCATCTCCGTTCCCTCCCCCGTGGCCGGAATCGCCGGAATCGCCGGAGACCCGAGAGCCTAAACTGCAACCGGCCACCGTGTGACGCCAGGGGTGATGTCATGATGACGTCACCTGGCCACGTGTTGGCGAGATTTTTTTTGATGACGTCATCGTGACGCGTGGGGCCCACTTTATATGGAATTACAGAACATAATTAATCTTCTAAATTAAATAACTTTTAATTTATAATTCCAAAAATTATGGGAAAATATGCAAAATGTTCAGAAAAATGTAAGCTATCTGTTTATATCATTTTCAATCATGTTTGACAAAGTTCAAGATGAGACCATATTTGAATTTTTTTTAAATTCATTAAAATAATGAAAATAAGTTTTAATTCAATACATTCAGAATATTAAGTGTAATATACCAAAATGACCAGGAAAGCAAATGCAACATAGCTATGGGGTTCTCCAAGTCATTTGAGAAACTAATCTTGGACACACCTCTAAAGTATGGTTTCCCCCCTCTGGTGGTCATCGTTCTTCCACCCAAAACCCTAGCAATCTGTTTTCCCTCCTTCTACGATAATATTTGCTAAGTCTCCTATATACTTAATTAATTTTTACTACATGCATGTCTGCAGGAGTGAGATATGGCGGACAATAGAGACCTGACGGAACAGGAGGCTGAAGGTTATATATTAGAAATGATAGCCGGAGAACATGATGTAATCTCTTCTTATCTGAACCTTGATGATCAAGAACGTGAAGGAACGGACATTGTCGATGATCAAGGAGGTGAAGGAACGGACATTGTGGATGATCAAGGAGGTGAAGGAATGGACATTGATGACGGAGGTCAACCGTCGACAAACGACGATCTCCAATTGCAAAGAACAACCACCTCCGGCGAGGTATATATATATATATACATTGAGCCTCTCGTGATACAAACTTACTGAAATGTGAATACATATGCACTAACGCGCGCGACTCTCTTTCTTATTTTAGCCCTCGGCCGGATCGAGTACGACAACGCGTGGCAAATCCAAGGCGATGAAAGATGGAGAAACATATACCATCGAATCAGTCGGTGAAACCGGCAAGCCCCTACAGCACACCACAAAGTTTATCAACCAATGCAGAGTCATTGTTAGAGACACCGTCCCGATCACCGTCCAGGAATGGAAGGAGTCAAAGAAAGCACGTCTTGGTTTCAGTTATGTCCACAAGAGAACGAAAAAGGAGATGTTCAGAAAGCTTATGGTACATTTCATTCTACCTCCGGAATAAAATAAAAAAGATGAATTCGGTGACGAGGTTCCGGGTGGACGTCAGAGGAGGAGGCTAGTCAAAGAGTTCGCTCTTCAGAAGATGGCCGAAGCATTCCGGAACTTCAAGAAAAAATTGTTCCGTGAATATGTCAACAAGGGCAAGACTCCGATTTTCACTCGACAACATGAGAAACTGAGAGATGATTGGCCAGAATTTGTGACACAGAAGAAACCGGAGCATTTCAAGGAAATGTCGAAAAAAAATAAGGCTAATGCGGATAAGAAATAGTACCATCATGTTATGGGGCCAGGAGGATACCGCGTTTCGGCGCCTAAGTGGCAGGCGATGGAGGACGGCCTGAGGGCAAGAGGAATCCCTCTAGGTACAGAGGGATGGGACGAAAGAGCCAAAATGTGGTGGTACGGGCATAGGGGATCACTAGACCCGGAGACAGGGGCGTGTGTTCATCGGCAGAAAACGTTTGCTCCCACAAAAAACCTTGTTGACGCAATGACCAAAGCTCAACAGGGCTGGATCACGTTCAACAGAGAGAGAGACCAACTGACCCATGCCCTCGGGAATCCTGAACACGGAGGACATATACGAGGCAAAGGCAGATTGCCGTGGAAAGTAGGGTTTTCCCAGGAGGGTAACCCGTACTGTTACAGAAGCCGTAAGAGAAATACGGACCGGGCTGCAGATCTTATGTCGAAGCTTGCAACGGAAGTTAGTGAGTTGAAGCAAACCGTGGCAGGAATACTTGAGAAAGAAACAGCGGCGGCTGCAGGGCCGCATGAAGAACATGCAGCGGATCTCGGAAGCCAGCATCAGCGGAGAAGCAGCGTGGCTTCCACGGAGGCCCCGCCTGCAGGTGCTAATGCACCGATGATCGAGAGTCGTGCACCGGAGCCTCACTACCCCGTGGATGATGTAAAGGAGATGAAAGAATGTGATCTGAATTATCCCGTGGGGAACATTTCCATGAAGGTAGCTACAGGCAGTGCTTTACCCTATACACCTGGAGCACTCCATCACAACAACCCCATTCCATATGGCTATGCTCGTGTCACGGTGGAAGACATAGTCCAAGTGTTGAAGGACCTGGAGATTGACATAGCTACACCCGAAGGGGAGAGAAGACTTGGAGATGTCAAGCGCCAGTTCATTCTATGGAAAAAGAAGTACATAGTGTTTCCAGGCGAGACGCCAAGGCTAACAAGTCCACCCCCCTCCGATGGTGCAGGTGGTGGTGGTGGTGGTGGTGCTGGTTCACCTACGCCTCCTTCACGCCATTCGACGCCGTCCCCCGATCCACAATCTCCGGCGGGTAAGCAGCCGTCGCCCCCCATTCCTTCTCCGGCGGATAAGCAGCAGCCGTCGCCCCCCATTCCTCCTCCGGCGGATAAGCAGCAGCCGTCGCCCCCCATTCCTCCTCCAGCGAAGAAACAGAAGCAGGCGGACAGCAAGGGAACCTGCTCTTGGACTATTAACCCGGAGCCTTATGTACCTAAGACCACACGGGTACCGGATCCATCACTGAAGCCTATCCCCCCAAGGCCTTGGGAACTTAGTGATGCTGAAACCAAATTGGCCGCGAAGGCTGACCTTGAGAAATGGAAGGCCCATCAGAAGGCGCGAAAGGAGCCTAAGCCCAAGGAAGTATACCCTCCGATAGTAGACAAGTGGGCTACAGGTTTTTTGTCGACACCGTCCCAAACCGAGAAGAATTTGCCTAAAGACTATAATAATGAACTTCGTACGCAAGCAAAAGCATTGGCGGAGGAGAAAGAAAAAATGAAAAAAAAGCGTGAAACAAGTTGACCAGCTCGGGATGCAGAGTAAACAATCGATCCCCCCCGCTCATAGTGAAAGCCGGTCCGGAACAGAACCCCGAGGTCAGAGAAGCTGTGGCAGCAATGGGATTGACTGTAGCTACTGCCATGAAAAATGCGTCCGAGGCCAGTATGTCTCTTCGTGCCTTTTTAGGCCTGGACGATGCGCCAATGGCTGAGGTAGCATTACAATATGTGAAGAAAGGGTCTCTCGTCGAGCCTACGCAGGAAAAGGATCTACCATCACTAATGCAAAGTCTGCTACGTTGGTACAAACAATTCATATCATGGTCCGACAGAGACTTTGTGTATGTGGATGTTACAGAGGAGCATCACACCAAAAAGTACACTGTACCAGTTGAGATGAGTGAATTGTTCCACGTGTTCAATCTGCGCGAGGTCGACAAATCTATCCTGAGTTGCTACGTTCTGTAAGTGATTTATTTCTACCTCATCTCGTTCTTCATTGCATACACTATATATATATATTGTCCTAACTATATTGTTGCGTACGCTATTATGCAGACTGAAGATTTGGGAATGCAAAATAAGACTCATCCATGATGTTGGGTTCATTGACCCACAAATCATTAATGGAACTATGTTAGAGCATCACCCCAAAGACGTGGAGAAAGACTTGTACAATTTTCTTAAAAAGCATGAACTCAAAAGTCATATTCTATTTCCTTACCATTTTGGGTGAGTGTTTCTCTCTTGTGCCCATTCTCTTTTGTTTACTCCATGCATGGTATGTCTAATCGATAAGTTATGCATGACTGTGCATGTAACATGTCTGCAGATTCCACTGGTTGCTGCTAAAAATTGAACTTCACAACTCCACAGTTTTTATCATGGACTCTATGGATTCAGATCCAAAGCATTGGATCGACATGAGAAAAATGATGCAAAGGTAATTATTTTCAATCATTTCCGCTCTATATCGATCGGTCTCTTTTGTTCATTTCCTAATATGCAGTAGCTAATAACTCCCTTGTTCATTTAATTTTATTTGCACTGTAGAGTTTGGAGACGGTTCTCACATGAAGCTATCGGTCAATTCAAACATCAGCTAGAATTTAAAAATGTGGTTCGTGGTGTGGATAAGCATCCACCGGGGACCAATCTATGTGGATACTATGTTTGTGAGAACATACGGAAAGAAACCACTGAGAAGAAGAAGCTGGAGACCACGCGGAAGAGTCTCAATAACTTGCGGAGGGCGCTTACTCCAGAAGCTCGCTTCCGACCAATTCAAGAGGAAATAGCAGGATTTTTCCTTAGGCATGTCATCGATTCCAAAGGAGAACACTATGCGTCCATCGACGATGATGCTTATATGCATCTCCGAGATTGAAACTTGTTCGAAATTGTGTATGGTCATCTATCTTAATTGTGTATATAGAAACTTGTTCGAAGTTATATATGGTCACCCGAGATTGAATATATATTATATATTCCTATTGAATTCTTCTTGTTTGAAATTTCATATATATATGCATGTATATAGTAGCGTTAAAAATATATATATATGTGTACTGAAACTTCATCAAAATTAAAATAAAACACAAAATAAAATATAAAAGAAATAAAACAAAACAAATTAAAAAGAAACCAGGTTTAGGGGGCCTAAAACCCTAAACCTGCGCAGGAGGTTTTCAGTCCCGGTTAGCCACAAGAACCGGGACTAAAGGTCCTCCGCCGCGACGGACTCCTGGCGCCCACGTGGACGGGCCTTTAGTCCCGGTTCGTAAGTTGCGCGACTATAGGGGGAGGGGTCTTTAGTCGCGTATAGCTAGTCCCGGTTGCGCGGCCGGGACTACTGGCCCTGGCGAACCGAGAGTATAGGCCTATTTTCTACCAGTGAGCCTAGAAGATGTTTGTTATTTTGTCTTCACAATCATGTTGTAATGCATACTCAAATGAAGGGTTCTCACCAACTCTGCCTCGAAAGTACTTCAACATGCTTCCGGCTTCGCCATGCACTAATTCCCTTTGACGCTTTGTACGTAAGTAGTTCTTGTGGCCACGACGAGAATAGCTAAGGTTTGCTGACCCACCAACTTGCCGGCTTGCTAGCTCATGTGCAGCTTTCGGAAGTATGCCTGAAGCGTCCGCGGTGTTAATTTCAAAAGATTGAATGTTCGAGATCTTATGCTATGACGGCATCAAATGGCATGTTCCTGGCAATTGAAGGGCATGATTGTGTTCAAGAACCAAATCATATATTTCATAATCCCCTACTTCTCGATCTAATGTGATGTTCATACGCACTTTGCAACATGTTCTTGTTTCCGCACGAGGACAATGTGTTTTATGATCTCGTTTGTCTTTTGCTCGGTAACCCTCGTTGGAGCAAACATATCTGCAGAAGTGACTACCCCATCAATTTTGCTCTTGTTTTCATAATTTTTCCTGACACCAAAACCAATGTGTCCACCATAACTTCTCCAAAATTCCAATGCGTCTGTTCTACATTTAAATTGCATACGATCTGGGGCATCCAGGTAGGGATCATATTGGTCCTGTTCAAAACATCAGTGACTCAATGTAAATGTGCAAGTGCACAAAGAGAATATGAAAGGACATAGCAGACTGAAGCTATCAATTCAACCTTACATAAAGAATACATGCTCTGCAAGACACGGTTAAAAATACTACTTGTATCTTCATTTGTTTTCTATATCACAAGAAGATTACCTTCGGCAGGAGGCCGGAGATGTGGGAGAAGCCATCAGACGATGAAGGCAACGTTGTCGACAAAGGGCGTGTGCTACTGTCGGCGGTGAGGCGTCCCAGTCTCGCTATGGCGAGGCGTCGCAGTCGCGGCTTCCGGCGGCGAGGCGTCACATTCACGGCCACCGGCGGCGAGGCGTCCCAGTCTGGCTATGGCGAGGCGTCGTAGTCGCGACTTCCGGCGGCGAGGCGTCATATTCACGGCCACCGGCGGCGAGGCGTCCCAGTTTGGCTATGGCGAGGTGTCGCAGTCGCGGCTTCCGGCGGCGAGGCGTCGCATTCACGACTTCCGGCGGCGGCGAGGCGATGTGTGCTGTCGTGTATTCCGATTGATCTCGATCTGTGTGTACTCGTGCGGTCGTGCCTTGGTTTTTTTGGCGCCAAGTTATCCGTGAGTT
This sequence comes from Alopecurus myosuroides, assembly GCA_028641055.1. Lineage (NCBI taxonomy): Eukaryota > Viridiplantae > Streptophyta > Magnoliopsida > Poales > Poaceae > Alopecurus > Alopecurus myosuroides. The sequence goes on along the minus strand of CM054063.1, from coordinate 102,052,110 downwards.
TCCCTCCTTTTCTCCTTAAACACAGGAAATTTGTTTCCAATATAAGTGTGCACGAAGGAAGGGAAGGAGGCCCGTTAGATTGTATTGAACGGCAGATTTTCCAAATACTGTAGTACAGTAAGACTAGAACTGCAGAGGAGCCGTGCCCGCCTGCGAGGACGGCGGCGGCGCGAGAGAAACGGAGGGAGGCTTCCCCGTTGTTTCACAAGCCTAGTTCGTTTGTGGGATGTCGTGGTCGTGGCTGACAGGTGGATCTGGATCCGTGAGTATTGTCCCGAGCGCAAGAGATATGTACGTACAAACCATATGACAAAGGGTCTGACTAAATCAGATACTCCCTCCGATCCATATTAATAGGTGCTGAAGTGGATCTATTTAGACATGTTTTATTGCTAGATACATCCACTTCAGGACCTATTAATATGGATCAAAGTGAGTAGTTGTAACCCATAATCCATATCTAGCATTAATCACGAAGCAACTTTAACAGTTGACAATACCTTTTATTTACAACCCTAGTTGTAACCGGAAAAATCCCAATTACAACTCAAAAGTGCACAAATCACAATGTATGGTCGGTTTGGGTTACGTATCTGGTTGACCCCTCGTATTCATTCATTGTTTGTTTTCAGGTGGATTCAAAACCACAACAAGCTTAGCAAGAATTTTGAATCCAACGGTCACTAACTTAACTCTTTTTCTTTACAGTCAATACCATGCTATATGCATTGTATAGAACATGGTATAAATACATGAGCTCACTACAGCGACTACAAAATGAATTTTAAAAGAAACTAACAAATTTTCGGGATCTGAAAACTTTTTATTCTCCCATGACACAATCTTGTATTTTTCTGAAGACAACCATAGAATATAGAGACCAAATCACAAATCTATAAATAACAACGAGAGTCATCCCATAATTTTTGAGCCGTAATGCCAAGACCGCGAGCACGCAATTAGTCATTAAAATAATCAACCAACATCGGTAGGAGTACCAACACTAGTATTGGAGGGAAAAGCAATCGAACAAGCTGACCGATGACGCTCGGAGCCGAGATAGAAGCCGGGATAAAAATTGCAAGAACAATCCTCCTTGCGACAACCATGATAAAAGATCCAAAACCAATCCGGCGAAACAAGATCTGAAGGACCATACCTGAACAAACTGAATCTTTTAACACCACCATTGACGTCAAGAAGGAGATCTCGCCATTGAACAATGGGTCAAAGATCACTTATTTCAGACGATGCTATATTCATTGACGATGAAGACGGCAACCAAAACCCTAACCTAATCTGTTGGAAACCCTATTTTTAATGAAAAATCAACTCATAGATCCGGTTTCCCACTCTTCCTAACGCCGGCGAGGCTGACCGGAGGATAGGGGAACCGACTATGGAGGACGCGGAGACGTTGTTTCTTTCCGGCGGTGGAACACGCGACTAACTTAACTCTTAGCTAGCCAAGAATAAGCAAAACCAACTTATTAAATTTAACTCTGCAAATAATATAAAATCTATAAATAGGTCTAGACAACAACCCGATACTCGCTGACCGTTGACCTAAAATTGTGAACATTTTTGTCTCCATGTGGTCCATATTGACAAAAAAAGTTATGACACCCTACATCAATGCCGTTTAAGTGGGGCAGCGAGTCACATGGAAATAAAAATAATAATCCATGTCCCACAATTCCCTAGCATTAATTACACTTTTTGCATTCAAATTATTATATTTTAATTTTTAGAACTTTGGGATGAGATTTTTAAAATTAGATCTCACTTGCGTATGCTCGGAAAAAAATTAAACAACTTTAGTGGGCTACAAGACAATTTAAGTGCGGGATGAAGAAACTATGGTTGGCAATTCACATCACTAAAAGCAAGTTAGTTTGGTCAATATATCGGTAAAAAATATTGCAAAATCGGTCGGCAACTCTGATACGTGACGAAGCAACTTTGATGCACGGTGAATAAACTTGATTCACAACAACGATAAACAACTTTATAACAATGGTAGGTAATGCTGATGCGAGACGAAGCAAATTTGTTGTTACCGTTGCTTTTCATTATTACTTAGTTTTTTAACATACATTTCAATATTGCAAGAAAGTACACAACAATGGATCCGAAATTTTAACAATATCATTAGGAAACTTAGCTGGATCAGTAGGCTATTTAGCAACTTCATAACAACAATAGGCAATTTTGCAACAGTGGTAGGAAATTTCTTATTAGTGGTAGACAACATCACGAACCATGAGCTTTTAGTTCTATATATTTTTCAACCTGTCTAAAACAATTTACAAAGGGTTCGTGACGTTGTCTAAAATAATTTTTAACCTGTATAAAACGTCTCGGGCATTCATCAGTTATCTTTGAAAATAAAGTAATGAGTGTTCTTGGATCTTCCAAGGGTTATCGTGCGTGGCGAGAAGACTCCTGGATCTTCCAAAGGTTGTCGAGTTTGGCGTGAGGTGTGGTGTTCATCGCCTTGTTGCTCGCCTAAATCTATGCATGTTCTTCAGGTTACGTGTATTGCGCGTGGTTGTAAGAATAGTTATCATCAGTGGTTCTTGCGGTGAAAGATCGGGCTAACAATTACATCATCTGGTATGAGAGCGGCAGGCTGATCACCGCGAGGTTTGTCCAGTCGAAAATTGGAATCTACACGTTTTGCAAAAGATTGGTAGATCAGTTTTTGGCTAGAGTTGTTCCCCAGAATCATGACGAGTTGGTGTTTGATGCATCTCGTCGAGCTGGAGTTGTCGAGGAAGATGGGTTTGTTGTCCACCAGTTGTCACGTGTGTAGCAGGAGGATTGTGGACTTTTTCGTGACACAGAAGGAATTTTCATCGAATCTTGCGGTTTTTGTCCGATAGGTTGGCAACGAGGCAACAATTAAAAAAACAAAGGAACAGAAGCGGAGGAGATGGAAAGGAAATAGTATGCGGGTGAAATACGGGACAACAAAATAAAGTGCAAATTATTGTGAACTGTTCTATCCATGTAAGTGCAGGAAAGGAAAATAATGCTCAATCAGATCCGAAATTTTGTGGTGAGGCGTGCTGCTTATAATCGGTTAAAAGGTATTTTCCTCGTGGATATTTGGCAGCTATGGCCAACACGTTTAGAGATGATTTCGGATCATGAAATTTACTTAGCATGACGTCTGTGCACGTACAGCCAAGGAAATCAAACAGTGATGTGCTTGGTTAATCCCCAAATTTTTTAGATTGCATGTGTATTCAGCTTATTTTGACTCTATCAAAAAAAACTCTTATTCTGATTGTTATTTTTATCCTGTTTTTAATCTTGCTAAAATGAGTATTCTTGAAGTTGAGGTTCGTTATTTTAAGCAATAAGGGGGAGAAAGTTTGAAAGATGCTTGGTATAGAATAAGTGATGCTTATCATAGATGTACTAAAAAAATATTCTACCTTGATCCTTCTTAGAATTTTTTATGTTGGTATTACTAGCTGGTGTAGGTATGTTCTAGACATTCTTACATGTGGTAATTCTCTGGGGAACTCCTACTTTGGAAGCCTGTAGTTTAATTGAAAGTTTAGTTGGAACACCATCTGCTAAAGTTGTTAAAACTGAGATCACTTTAGGTGATGTTATAAAAAATATGAACTCTATAGATTTTTTTTTGCCAAATTTCCTTGATAATGCTAGCAAAGTTAATGAATCAATAGTAAGCATCAGTAACAGAATTACTGTTTTAGAGGCTAGCAATACCCATGATAATCAAAATATTAGGATTTGTAAACTAGAGGAGGCTATGGACACTTTAAGTTCAACATTTTCTTCTTTTAAGTTTAAGAGGGAGAAAGCTTATATGGGAAAAGAGCAAAAAGTGATTTGAAACTAAAAGTGATTTGCATGTTGAGTCATCTTCAGGGGCTAAACAAAAAGCCCTATTGCATGTTGAGTCATCTTCAGGGGCACCTAAAGTACCAATTGCTACAAGTGGTGTTTTGGAGGAAATTATTCATTTGGATGCTTCTTCACTTGAAAATACTTGATTCCAGTTTTCAGGGCCTAGCTAAAAGACGTTAAAGAAAAGCACTTCTTGGGAGATAACCCATGGTTTTACTTTTGATTTGTTTTCTTCTATTTTCTTTGAGTCAAGGTGTTGTTTACTTCTGTATCAACCCCTTTGTATCTTTATTTTCTCACATTTTTTGTGCCAAGTAAAGTCTCTAGTGAAAGTTAAGGTTAGATTTCGATTTCCGCACATGAAACAGATTTTTGCTGTCCACCGTTAAATTCTTGAAAATTGACAGAAAAATCAAAATGACCTGCAAATTTTTGTGCTTATTCCTCAGATAATTTTGAAACTTTTTCTATATTTTCGTTTTTCGATTTGAGCAACGTAAGTGCCCCGAAAAAATTCGTCTTTACCGACTGTTCTGGTTTTGACAGATTCTGCCTTTTTAAAGTAGTAATAATGCTTGTGTCCAAGGAGAACATGCGAATTTTTGATTGTGCACTAACCCTCTAATGATAATTACATTGAGTTTGGTGTGAAGGAAGTTTTCAAGGGTCAAGAGAAGAGGATCATATGATGTGAGCAAGAAGAGTGAAAAGCAATAGCTTGGGGATGCCCCCGTGGTTCGCCCCAGCAAATTCTAAGAAGACTCAGGCGTTTAAGCTTGGGAATGTGATACGTCCATTTTGCATCACTATTTTTATATTGTTATTTTTTGTTATTCATTGATATATTTCATGTTATGATGCATTACTTATGTTATTTTATCTTAGTTTGCATGTTTCATAATTTTTGGAGAATAAACACCGAGACCAGAAATCTGATGGAAAAGGCACCGTCCAAATACCCTATTTCAGAAGATCAGAAGAAGAAGGGGGGTACACGAGAAGTCTTAGAATTCCCGAGGAGGAATATAGCCATAAGGGCACCCGGAGGGGGGCCACCTGGGGCCCACACCACCAGGCGGCGCCCCCCTAGCCGCGTCTAGGGGTGGTCTGGCCCCCTGGCCCACTTCGGAGCGCCCCCTTTCGCGTACTTGACCCTGAGGGAACCCTAAGCCCCAGAACATCATCAACAAAATATTCCGCCGCCGCCTCGGGGCGGAAAACAACAGAGAGAGAAAATCTCTCCGGCAGAGAGAAATCTGCCGGGGAAATTCCTCCCGGGAGAGGGGGAATCATCGACATCGTCACCGTCATCGCTCCGGGCATCATTAAGATCGTCATCTTCATCATCATCACCACCAGCACCAGCACCCTCATCATCCACCCTCATCTTGTTGTAACAATTAGGGGTCTCTATCGTTGTTCTACATTAGATATCTCTCCCTGTGTGGATTACTTACTAGTAGTTGATGCTTGTGAGATTTATGGGTGTTTACACTTTATGACCAGATTGTTATTGTCCATTATATCACCTCTGATTATGATCCATATGATGTCTTGTGAGTAGTTCGTTTAGTTCTTGAGGACATGGGAGAATTCATGATGTTAGTAGTGGAATTATGTTGAAGTAATATCTAGTGGTTTGGTATTTAAGTTGTGGTGCCATTCTTCTAGTGGTGTCATCTGAACATCGACTACATGATAGTTCACCTTTATGGGCCTAGGAGGATGCATTGTGTATTGGTCTACTAATTGTGGGGTTGCCAGAGTGACAGAAACCTATTACCCCATTAGGAAACCAATGCACGAGGGAGTGTAGAATCATGTATTTTTAAGGTCGTGGTTAGATTTATCTTAATTACTTTCTTGTATTTGGGGATGCTTACGAGGGGTATAATCACAAGTATGTATTAGTCCTAGTTGGGCGGTGCATTAGCATAGGTTCACGCACACAACACTTAACAAACCAATAAATATTAATCAATTGTATGAAGCGAAAGCACATGACGAAATTCCCATGTGTCCTCGAGAACGTTTGGTAATCATAAGTAGAACAACCAGCTTGTCCTTTGCTCTCAATGTTGGGAATATGGCCTAGAGGCAATCATGTATGATGTAATTCCCAATGTATTTATAAATTTATTAAGTCGTCCTTGTCTTGAACATCTGAAAGATGTCATTGAATATGTGATTCGATTGTGGAACTATGTATTCATGTTGTTCATACCAAATTGTCCTCGGTCATTAAGGTTGTGCTAGACACACACCCTAGACTAATGTGAGTGTTGGCTGATGACTCGGTTCCACTTGTCATGGGCATGGCGATGCCATTCCAACGATCACAGACTTGGCTAAAGAGTTTAGCAAGTCGGCATGACCCATATTGAGATGCAACGAGCAAGTCGTCATTTGCATGTCTCAATCAATGTAATCCTTAGACCTGAGGTTGTCGCACAATCCGAGTTGTGGATCATCGACTTAGGTTCTGTCAAACGTTGTTTCGTGACAAGACAGTTATAAAGGCAGAGTTCGGGTCGAATGAGAAGCAAGCTGCGTGATGTGGATAATCAAGATGGGATTTTGCCCCTCCGAGGCTCCGACTGGAGAGATATTCTCGGGGCCCTCTCGAGTGATATGATTCCGGAAGCATGGCCATACGTGACTCGGTTAAGTGTTAACTGAGTCTATTGACTAAGAGTTAGTCAGATGAATCATATATCACGGACCGAGAAGAGAGTTGAGGTATTTAAGGGATGACGATAATTCGCCTATAGTTCGACAAGGTATACCGTGAGGCAAAAGGGACTCAGATGAAAGTCACATTGGAAGGTATGTCATCATGACTCTATGGCACTTGGGAGTCGGCACGTTCTGCTAGGAGCCGCTACCGATTGATCGATTGGGAGTCGGACTCCAATCGTGTCCAAGTCGCCATGAGCCTGCAGGGTCGCACACTTAAGAGCGGGAGCAAGTATATTGGTCGGGTTAGACCCGAGCCGGAAATGGACGGAATTTGTGAGTCGGACTCACAGAGGGAATGGGCCACAAGCGTTGTGCAGCCCACTACAACTCGCTATATAAAGAGGGGCGCAGGTTGCCCAGCGGGCACGTTATTCCACTCCCATGCGTTGGGAACCCTAGCCCCACTCAGTCCAGCCGTCGCACCGGACCTAGCAGTCCGCCGTCGGAGCTCCTCCTCGTACGTGTGGATACCGGGAGAGGTGTTGTACGATCAGCACTTCGACCATCGCGGGATTGGATCGGCTGGATCGGATCATGGGACTACACTGCATCGACGTGCTTCATCGATAATCCGCACCTGCGCGTCTAGTGGTAATCCTCGTGGCCTTCTACCTCGGCTAGATCTTGGAAGTACCGCATAGAAAAGTTTTTGTTTATCTCTGCGTGTTCCAACAGTGGTATCCGAGCGGTAGATTCTGGTTTTAGGCCCGTGATCTGCACATATGTGATATGTAGTTAGAGTTAGATGGGATCTAATTGATGTTTTGGTGGTCGGTCTATGAGATAGATCGGTTTTGTACAAGGTTGATTGGATCAATCGTACTCGGGGGTTAATGGATGATCTGGTTTCTGTGATCATACTGCTAAGATCGTGAAACAACTTACCCCTACCGGTCGGTAATCCATACGTTTTTGCAGGATGTTGTGAATGGTATGGCTTATGTGCATGTGATGTGTGTAATCCATACGTGATCTGCGTATCATGTTTTTATCAGTCGGCTGGAGCCTAGGTGCTGTCATTTTATTGTATAACGGCCTGCGTGTCGGATTCTCTATGTAATTTTTCATTTACTAGCTAGTGTAGCTTGTTGGAGAACCCATATGACATGCAAGTCGATGTACAAGTCGGCTACATGGAGTAAGATGGCACGTGACAAGAGTTGGCACGAGTCGACTTACAAACTTTGTGGAGATGGAGATCACCATGAAGAGAGTCATACCATTTCACATTATAATTGCTTCATTTGTGTTATTGTTATGTCTCCTTTTACCTCTATTTAGATAGTTGGTAGATTCTAATCCCTCAAAGAAGATCTAGTCGGTCGCCCCGCCAGTGTTGCACCATCACAAGTCGGACATTCTTGGTAGTGGGCTCATAAAATTGAGGTGCTACCAATTCTTTCCGATTAGGTGGGTTTGAGTCAGACTCTTACAGCGGAAGCACTTGGTAAGCTAGACGAGTCCATCACAACGGTTGTGGGGCTCGGGGCGAGGTAGGTTGGGAGTTGGGGCATGTGATGTCACCCGACTAACAGGAGTCGTATTGGATACGATTGGCAAGGTGTTGCCTACCTAGATCACTTGACGGCTAGCGGTGATGCTAAAGCTCACTAATCGGCTTGCTTATTTAGGATCTTGAATCACTTAGCAACCATCGGATGGGTGTTGGTTCTAGTGGAAGCATAAGTATTAAAGCGTTTAATATGCCTGCTCTTTTATGAATACATGTCTTAAGTGTTTTGCATATTTTCTGTTGTAGATCAATGGCACCTAGCAACCTTCGTCAGTTGTCCACTTTTGCATTGAGGTCAATCCTAGAGAAAGATAAGCTTAATGGAACTAATTTCACCAATTGGTATCGTAATCTGAGGATAGTCCTCAAGCATGACAAGAAATAACATGTTCTAGAAACTCCACTTCTAGATGAGCCTGATGATGATGCGACTGTCGCTGTCATGAATGCCTACCGTAAGACTAGAGATGAGTCTACGGAAATTAGTTGTCCTATGCTTGCACACATGGAACCGGACTTGCAGCAGCAGTTCGAGAATGTTGAGGCCTACGATATGATCGAAAGTCTCAAAAGTATGTTCCAGGATCAGGCAAAGATCGAGAGGTATCAAGTCTCTCAAGCTTTGCTGGGTTGTAAGCTCAAAGACGGCGATCCACTGAGTCCGCATATAATCAAGATGACTGTTTACGTGCAGTCTCTGGATAGGCTGGGCTTCCCAATTAACGAAGAGTCCGCTACTGATATAATTCTGAACTCTCTTCCTAGTGTGTATGGTCCATTCATTTCGAACTACCACATGCATGGTATGGATAAGAAGATCAGTGAATTACATGGGATGCTCAAAACGGCAGAGGCTGATTTTAAGAAAGGCGCCAATCAAGTGTTGATGGTGCAGAATAAGGCTAATTTCAAGAAGAGTTCTTGGACTAAGAAGAAGAATGATAAGTCAGGAGGCAACGCCCATGGCCCTGTCCATAGCACTTCCTCAAAGACTAAGCCATCTCCTACAGCCGGAGCCAATTGCTTCTATTGCAAGCAGGATGACCACTGGAAGAGGAACTGCACCAAGTATTTGGCTGATAGAGCCAAGAGTGGAGGTGTGACTTCCAACTCAGGTACGCTTGTGTGCAATGTTATAGACATTTATCTTGCCGATGCACCTAGCAGTTCTTGGGTATATGATACCGGATTAGTTATTCACATTTGCAACTTGTTGCAGGGACTGGTAAAAACTAGGAGCGTGGCGAGAGGAGAGGTTGATATTCGGGTCGACAACAAGGCGAGAGTCGCTGCGTTGGAAATCGGCACGATGCAACTTCATTTACCTTCAGGAATTTTATTGGAGCTGAATAATTGTTATTATGTTCGAGTTCTTAGTCGAAACATTATTTCCGCCTCATGTTTGATGAGACAAGGTTATGAGTCGAATAGTAAGAATAATGGTTGTTCTTTGTATTTGAAAGATATGTTTCACGGCTTTGCACCCGTTCAGGACGGGTTATTTATTTTGAATCTTGATAGTGAATCGTTCTATAACATAAATGTTAAAACGTTGAAACCAAATGATCTGAATATGACTTACTTTTGGCACTATCGGCTTGGTCATATAAGTTGGAAGCGCATTAAGAAGCTCCATGATGATGGATTTCTAACTTCGTTCGACTTAGAGTCATTCGAGACATGCGAATCATGCCTACTAGGCAAAATGACCAAGACACCTTTTGCAAGGAGTTGTGAAAGGGCGTCCGACTTGTTGGAATTAATACATAGTGATGTATGTGGTCCAATGAGCACGACAACCAGAGGTGGTTATGAGTACTTCATTACCTTCACTGATGATTTCAGTAGGTATAGATATATCTATTTAATGAAACACAAGTCGGAAGCCTTTGAGAAATTCAAGGAATTCAAGAGTGAGGTACAAAATCAATTCGGCAAGAAAATAAAGTTTCTACGGTCGGACCGTGGAGGCGAGTACATGAGCCATGAGTTTGATGACCATCTAAAGAGTTGTGGAATAGTTCCTCAACTCACTCCGCCGGGTACACCGTAGAGAAGCGGTGTATCAGAACGTAGAAATCAGACCTTGTTGGACATGGTACGATCAATGATGAGTCAGACAGATCTACCTTTATCATTTTGGGGTTATTGTCTAGAAACTGCAGCGTTCACACTAAACAGAGTACCATCAAAGTCAGTAGAGAAGACACCGCATGAGATGTGGACTGGCAAAAGGCCAAGTTTGTCTTTTCTTAAGATTTGGGGTTGTGAAGCACTTGTCAAGCGACTTTAGTCGGACAAGCTCACGGCCAAGTCGGATAAGTGTATTTTCGTGGGGTATCCGAGGGAAACCTTGGGGTACTACTTCTACAACCGAGAAGAGTGCAAAGTGTTTGTCGCTTGGAACGGTGTCTTCCTTGAGAAAGAGTTTCTTAATCGGGGAGTTAGTGGGAGCACAGTGCAACTTGAAGAAATTCGAGAGGAACCGGCTAGGGGCGAGTCGGCAAGGGCCTTGGAGGTTGAGCCGGTCGTGGTACCTACACCGGTAACAGCGGCTGAACCACGGAGACCTGCCAGATTACAGAATGCTCGTGATGTTTTACTGTTAGACAGTAATGAGCCGGCAACTTATTCGGAAGTGATGATGGGATCTGATTCCGAGTCATGGCTTGGAGCCATGAGATCCGAGTTAAAGTCCATGGATGGAAATCAAGTTTGGAATTTGGTTGATCTGCCAGACGGTGCAAGACCCATCGAGTGCAAATGGGTCTTTAAGAAGAAAACTGATATGGATGGAAATATTTCTGTTTATAAAGCATGACTTGTCGCAAAGGGGTTCCGACAGGTTCAAGGAGTTGACTACGACGAGACCTTCTCGCCTGTAGCGATGCTTAAGTCAGTTCGATCATGTTAGCCATAGCAGGCTATTTCGACTATGAGATATGGCAAATGGATGTCAAGACGGCTTTCCTTAATGGAAATTTAACTGAGGATGTGTATATGATACAACCTGAAGGTTTTGTCGATCCGGATAACACTGACAATGTATGCAAACTTCAGAAATCCATTTATGGGTTGAAGCAAGCATCTCGGAGTTGGAACATTCGTTTTGATGAGGTAGTCAAATCGTTTGGCTTCATCAAGAGCGGTCACGATTCTTGCTTATACAAGAAGTTTAGTGGGAGCAAATTAAATTTTCTAATCTTATATGTGGACGACATATTATTGATGGGAAATGATGTCATGATGCTGCAAGAAACCAAAGAATCATTAGAAAGGAGTTTCTTAATGAAGGATTTGGGTGAGGCGACTTACATACTGGGAATCAGGATCTATAGAGATAGATCAAGGCGGCTCATTGGATTGAGTCAGAGTACATATCTGGACAAATTATTGAAGAAATTCAATATGGAAGAGTCTAAGAAGGGGTTCTTACCGATGTCCCATGGTGTAAGACTAAGAAAGACTCAGTGTCCTTCGACGACTGATGAGCGAAGTCGGATGAGTGTGATCCTTTATGCTTCGGCAATCGGATCCATCATGTATGCCATGATTTGTACTAGGCCGGATGTTTCCTATGCTCTAAGTGTAACGAGCTGATACCAGGCTGACCCTGGCGAAACCCACTCGGCAGCGGTTAAAACCATCCTTAAGTACTTGAGAAGGACTAAGGACATGTTCCTAGTTTATGGAGGTGATGAGGAATTCAGTGTAAAGGGTTACACAGATGCGATTTATCTCACCGACTCAGATGATTCTAGTTCGCAATCTGGATACGTGTTCGTAATGAACGGAGGAGGTGTGCGGTGGAAGAGTTCCAAGCAAGATACCGTGTCTGCATCTACAACAGAGGCTGAGTATATTCCTGCCTCAGAGGCTGCAAAGAAAGCTGTTTGGATCTGGAACCTCCTGATAGATCTTGGTGTGGTTCACGGCGCGTCCAATCCATTGGACGTATATTGTGACAACAATGGTGCTATCGCACAAGCCAAGGAACCTAGACAACACCATAAGAACAAAAATATACTCATGCGTTACCACCTCATTCGCCAGTTTGTCGAACAAGGTGATATCAAGTTATGCAAAGTACACACGGATGCAAACATTGCAGATCTGTTGACAAAGACGCTACCACAGCCAAAGCATGAGGCGCACATGAGAGGTATGGGAATTCGATTCCTAGACATATGATGTCGAGATGATTGACTCTAGTGCAAGTGGGAGACTGTTGGGAATATGCCCTAGAGGCAATCATGTCTGATGTAATTCCCAATGTATTTATAAAGATATTAAGTCGTCCTTGTTTTGATTATCTGATATATGTCAATGAATATGTGATTTGATTGTGGAACTATGTATTTATGTTGTTCATACTAAATTGTCCTTGGTCATTAAGGTTGTGCTGGACACACACCCTAGACTAATGTGAGTGTTGGTTGATGACTCGGTTCCACTTGTCATGGGCATGGCGATGCCATTCCAACGATCACAGACTTGGCTAAAGAGTTTAGCAAGTCGGTATGACCCATATTGATATGCAACGAGCAAGTCTTCATTTGCATGTCTGTCGTGGTGGTGTCACGGCAGATGCCATAGGATGGCTAAAGATGTGGGGACGATGGACGCTGGAGGCGCTCGGGGAGGGATCCGCGTGAGGATGAATCTAGCACTGCAAACAACAAGATCTACCCAGGTTCAGGGCCCTCGTGTGGAGGTAAAACCCCTACTCCTGCCTTTCTCTCTTTGTATTCGTGGCTCACCGAGTAGCCACAGTACAAGTTTATCTTACAACCGAGTAACCACCCTTCTCTCTATGCAACTGTAGCCCTTAGTCGTGTCGTCCCTCGCGCAGGAGGAGGCAGGGCACCTTATATACTGGTGCCCAGCCGGATACAGCCAAGATGTCAACATAGTGTGCACACTGCACACTTCCAGCTTCCCGCTGACAGCTTTGGCTTCCAAGTTTGTCTCCGTGTGGAAAGTCGTTGTGCAAAACCAAGAAGCTGATCTGTTATCACTGACACTGTCACGGGGTGGGCCCCCCTAACCTGCGACGCCCTGCTGACACCCTGGCGCGGATAATCACGCGCTCTGCAGATGAACAGTGCCCCAGTACGGATCCAGGATACGCGGGATCCTGTGTCAGAACGGCTCCTTGACTTCTGGCCCGAGTAGGAGACCGCCGTTTCTACTCGGACCACTTCCTCTACTCGGAGGAGAATAACTTCCTTGATTCTTCCTCCTGGCCATCAGTGTGCACGGCCGAATAGCAGTCGACCGGGTAGCGAGTACCGGGTAGCCAGCTACTCTGCCAAACGTTTCTTCTGATCTTGCCCTTGGCACTTGCCTTTACCCTACTCGGGGGTAACCCCCGACATTAGTCCGCGAAGCTGGTAGAGTCCTGCGAACTCATTCACTGGGCTCTGCCAGCTTAAAACCAATCTTGCCTTTGAACCTTAGGTTGCTGAGTAGAACCTCCGAGTAGCCCCCAATTCTGGCTCGAGTCTCTTCTTTTCTGAATAGAACTATTTCTCATCTCTGTCGCCGAGTAAAATGACTTCGCGGAATTCCTGGAGAGAATCTCGGCGTGGCAGACCAAATCCACCTTTCCGCACTGCAACTGGGCACGTGTCACGTTCTCGTACCCCCGACGCCTCGGTGCCTGGGATATGGCAGGCCACGCGCCCATCACTGCGGCCTGGGCCCACCGGCCCGTTAGGTCACATCAAGTGCAGTTATCACCCACGATCTCGAGGTGGGATCAATTGCGGCCGTTACACGCGCGATATACGCTGTGTGCGTTTCTAACTGGCCCGCACCCCACGTCGCACGATCTCTGCGCACAACTGATCCCACTAACGTTACTAGTAACGGCTACCCGAGGGGAGGGATAAATACCCCCTCGGTAACTCCTTCTTCCCCTTCCTGCTCCCATTCACTTCTTGTCTCTTCGCCTCTCTGCCGCCACCGAGCACTCCGCCGCCGCGCATCTCACTGCGCCGCCGCTTCCTGCGACGCCGGAAGGCTAGCACTTTCCCACCGGAACTTTCACGAATCCACCGAATCTTTCACGAATCCACCGAATCTTTCATGAATCCACCGAATCCCCTCTTCTCGATGGCCCGCGACGACGATGCCCGCGCCGGATGGGCTGGATCCAAGGTCACGGCAGACGATTGCCAGTGGCTGGTGAACACCCGCCGGGTTCCCGCCGGCGTGCGCTGCAGGCCCTCGAACGGCGAGCTCGTCCCCACTCCGGAGGCGGACGAGTTCGTCGTGTTCCTCGCTCACTTCAAGCGAGGATTCGGGCTTCCCGTCTCGGATTTCTTCCGCTCCTTCCTCAACCACTTCGGGCTTCAGCCGCACCACCTGCCGCCGAACGCCATGGTGATGCTCGCATACCACGCCGTGGTGTGCGAGGCGTTCTTGGGTGTGCGCCCCACGGTGCACACCTGGGCGCGCTACTTCTTCTTCCGGAAGCAGAGCGTGCCCAAGCCGGGTAGCACGGAGAGCACCCGCAGCATGACCAAGACTGGCAGCGCTATGATGCTGCAACGCGGCGGGACCAACCACCCGCGCATCAAGGGCCTCGACTTCGTGCGCAAGTGGCAGCGGTCGTTCTTCTACGTGAAGAACGTTGTTGCTGAAGAGGGAGCGCCAATTGTGGATTGGATCAATCTCCCCAAGTGGACGAACACGGCGCCTACCCAGCAGAATTGGGGATACAAGCCACCACTGCAAGGCGACATCCTCCAGATCAACAAGCGCCTCATCGAGTTGAAGGATCTGGGGCTGAAGAGCGACGATCCGATCGCGTGTTGGATCTCAAGGCGAGTGCTCCCGCTGCAGCGCCGTGCGCACCTCATGTGCTACATGGGGGGCAACAGAGACTGCACTCGGACGACCACGTTCGAGTTGAGCAACGCGGATGTGGCCGTCTGGGCGCGCTCGATCATGAGCACTGGCCTCACCGACAACTGGCAATACGGCTTTGTGCCGTATAGCCGCGAGAAGCCCATCGGACAGGTTGGTACTTTTATGCTTTATCTTTGCATCATGATGCCGAGTAGATGTCTTTCTAGCTTAGGATGCTTAGTATTTGCATGCTGTACCGAGTAGAACACCTATCAGTGTCTCCTAGGCTTTATGTGCTTTGAGCTTGCACGCCATGTCGAGTAGAGAACGCTTGCTAGTATCCGCTTAGGCCCTACGTGCTCTGTGTTTGCACGCCATATCGAGTAGGGCACTTTCTAGTATCTGTTAGGCTTCATGTGCTTTGTGTTTGCACGCCATACCGAGTAGGGCACTTTCTAGTATCTGTTTAGGCTTTATGTGCTTTGTGTTTGCACGCCATACCGAGTACTGGATCTTAGCCTAACATGCTTTGCACTTGTATCTTGTACCAAGCAAGATTCCCTTGCGTTGCTCAACTGATTTGTACTGCCTGCTTGTATTTTCAGCACCTTGACCGCCAGCTCGCTGAAAACCAGGAGCTCCTTGAGGCCAACTAGGACCCAGACCGGACGGAGGATGACGAGACCGCCTACGACACCCAAGACACCCTCTCTGTCCCTCGTGCCGAACAGCATGGTAAGCACCACGTCGATGCTTCCATTCGGGATTGGTCTGAGGACGATGAAGAAGGTGACTGAGCTCGCCTCTGCAGCTACGGTTTCCGCTATTTCTCCTTCCTTTCCGCTTCTCACCTGCTTCCTCTCTTCTACTCTGCAGACGACGCCGAGGCGGACGAGGAAGACGAGGACGTCTTCGACGTCGATCCGCTTGCGGTGGCCGCTCCCACCACTCGGAAGAGGGCGGGTAGCGGTGCTCAAGAGCCCGCCGCCAAGAAGCCGAAAGCCGAGAAGAAGAAGAAGAAGCAGGTTTCAGGCCGACGGCTACCCCCTTCCCGCAAAGGGTAAGCAGTTCCCCTCTGGTTTACATCTTGTCGATGCTTCCTGGTGTTCTTCTTTCCCTCCCTTTTTCTGAATTTCTTTTTCTCTTCAGCGCTCCCTTGGACGCTGATGCTGCTGCTGCCCCCGCCAAGTCCAAGAAGAAAACACCCGTCGACCCCGAGTCGCTCATTAATCTTGATGAGGGCGAGGAGGAGCCAGCCGCACGGGATAGGACGCGTGAGTCCTCTCCCGCGAAGGAAGAAGAAGAAGGCACCAATGCCCAGGACACAGGCGCTGGTGTTCAAGACATGGACGCAGATCAGCAGGCCCGCGCAGAACAAGATGTGCAGGATGCTGCTCAAGATGAGACCCCGCCTTCTCCTCCAGCTGCCACAGCTGGAGAGAACGCTGAACAAGACGCCGAGTACCAAGACCGCGCCGCCCTTGAGCGGCAGGAAGAGAACCAGGAGCAGCCGGAAGCTGAGGCTGCTGTCCAAGATGACCCCGCGGCCCCGCCGCGGGTAGAAGTAACAGGAGATGCACAACCAGATCCCGCTTCCGAGCAGCGGGTTGAGACGACTGCGGTGGAGCCGAACCCGCAGAGCCCAGCGCAGCCAGACGCTGCGCCGGGTAGCCAGCCTCCAGTGTCGCCTACCCAGCGGGCTGCTCCACCCTCTGCACCAAGCTCTCCGCCGCCCGCGAAGAAGACCAAGACTGCACCGAGCCCTCCAGCCAAGCAGGTCACCAAGAAAGCGGATGCCGCCAGTAAGCAGGCCATCCAGCCTGATGCTCCAGTCCGCAAGAACCCACCACGCAACGCTGCGCTGGACTCTGCCAAGATGCCACCACCAAAACTGCCCGTGAAGCATGCCGCGACGACTGGGCAGCTCACCATCGGCGCTACTGGCAGCTCGGCAGGCGCAGCCGCGGGATCAAGCGCTCAGGAACCGCCTAGCTACCTACCCTACATGTTGCAGATGAGCAAGCAGCATAACATCAGTCTGAGCAAAACCGAGCAGCGGCTTGCTATCACGAAGGGAAAGCAGGCCACGGCGGTGGACTCCAAGTTGCCAGCAAAGCATAAGCCCCTCTCGATCTATTCGCGGGAGATCCAAGAGACTGAGGTGGTGTCCCAGGGGCTTGAGCAGATGATCGACCGGGTAGGCTTCATCGAAGCGGAGTGGAATAGCGAGGTCCTTGGCAACAAGACCTGGAACGGCCTGGCCTTGGGCACGCTGGACCATTGGCGCACTAACTGGAACAAGGCAGACATGGGGTACAATCCCATGACCATTTCGTCCACCACCAGCACGCTGGCCGCGAGGATGTATGTCCACCGCAAGGCCACTGAAGATCTCGAACAGACCTATGCGGTGAGTTTTGTTTGCTTTTTCCGAGTTGCGGTTTCTTGTTCCGAGTTGCCATTTTCCTTCTTCTTCTATTCTTCTCTTTCTCCTTATCCATCATCCAGTCCCCGAGATTCGGGCCGAGTAGACGGGCAGTCAACCGAGTTTCCGTCTTCTCGGGCCAAATCTTCAAAACAATGTCCAACTTCTTTTCTTTCTCCTTCTCAGAATAGCCTCTTGAAGAGGACCACCCTTTACCGGCGGCTGCTCTGGAACCACTCCATCGCCAAGAGGCGCCTTGAGGCCCTCGAAGTGGAGCGCAAGACCGATGCTGAAACGGAGAAAGCAGCCCTGGATCGTGCCCTCCAAATTTCAGCACTCGAGAGTAAGCTTCTAGCTATTCGGTTAATGCGTTTTTTGTTTACGCTCGTATGTGCTCTTTGCTCTAACTCCTTCTATTCTGTAGGCAAACTTGAGACGCTGACAGAGGAACACAAACACTGCCATGTCTTCGTGGAGTCTGCTGAGAGCAAGATTAAGGAACTTGAAGGTGGGTTGCCGTCTTCTTGGTTAATTTACTCCTTTCTCTTGGCTACCCTGCTCACTGTGCCGCTTCTGTCCGCAGAAGAGTACAAGAAGTTCCGTGAGGAGCATCTTGACTGTCTGAAGCCTGCCGAGTTGAAGCAGCAGATCGAGAGCCTAGAGGTAGAGTTCAGGACCAGACACCTCGCCGAGATGGAACCGCTGCAAGTTCAACTGAAGACTGCCCTCCAGGACGCCCTAGACCTGACTGCCAAGAAGGACAAGATGGAGGCAGCCTTCAAGGCCAAGCAGCGGGCCCTCGAGTCGGAGAACGAAGTGCTGAAGAAAAGCAATGTGGACCTCATGAGCCAGCTGGCCGAGTTCCGCAAGGTTGAAGAGAAGCACATTGCGGATGAGGAGGGCTGGAGAAAGAAGATGGAATCGCTACTCTGCGAGCTCAACAGTAAGTTCTCGCTTCTCGGCATCTGCTTGTTTCCGTCTTCTTCTGTTTGGCTTGATTTGCATCTCTTTTCTGCCTCTGTTTCTAATCTCTTTCTGATAGCAATTGTAGAAACCTTCCCCGACCTCTACTCGACTTGCACGCCTGCCTTGGCTAAGGCGCAAAAGATTCGAACAGAGAAGGGTCTGCCCACGGACACCAAGTCTTCAATTGAAGATAACCTTTCGAGCATGCAGACACAGCTTCATCAACTTAGGGGCTTAGGCACTGACTTGGTGCGCACCGCCTTCAACCTGAACTCTTTGTTCTGGCCACAAGATGATGCGCCAGCAACCATCCGCGCGCTCGCCGAGAAACTTAACGGTGCCAAGGCCGAGTTGAAGAAGTGGCGGGCATCCGGAGCTCGGGCAGGCGCCGACATGCTTCTCCTCTTCATCTGCAGCTGGTATGAGAATCTAAATCTCAATACCATCCTCGAGATGCGCCGGGACTCGAAGTGGGAGAAAGATCCTGAGTGCGTGACTCGCCGCCAGGCAGTCGCGTACGAGATCGCCTCCTACGCCGATACCACGCGCTTCATCGAGGGCCTCACTGAGCCTGACACGGAGGCGGAAAGCGAGGGTGATGAAGATGACGACGAGGAAACCGAGTCGGAAGACTTGGGCTGCTTTGAAGAGACGAGCGCCGAGAAGGGGAAGGGCAAGGCCGTCGCGGGTAGCGACGAAGAGATCGAGAGCCAGGACGCCACCCAGGGTGCAGCTCCCGAGATGGGCTCATCTTCCGGCACGGCAACCGGGGACGCGGTGCTACCCCGCGCTCAGTCCGACCCCATCTCGGTGGCCACTACCACCTCAGATCAAACTGCTGCCAACCCTGAAGCGGACGCTGCCAACGCCAACTTGGAGAATACCGCTACCTCGAGCTAGTTCCTTCCTGAAACACTTACGCTTTGAAACATTCATCAGATCCCCGGGATGCCGGGTGCATATCTATCAAACAATTTATCTTTCCTGTTGCTACTCAGTTTTTATTCCACTTGATGTTTTATACTTAGTAATTTGAGCAGCTTTGGCTCGATGCCGGGTTGCGTTATCATGCGAGTCCCCGAGTTGCATTTTTCATCCACTCTTCCTTTTTATCTCAGCTCTTACCTGCAACTTGTTGCTTTTTTGGTATTCGAGTCACAAGAGTTCAAAGTTGGAGTTTCAAATACTTAGCCACTTGAAAACAAACATAGTAACACTACCCACCACATAGCCGAAAAAAGTTAACAAAAAACAGTAAAAAACACTCTATTCGGTTGCCACACGCGTCCTTTCCTTTGCAATTTTTCATGTGTTCATTGACTCTTTGGCTTGTTCTCTGGCTTGCCATGAAGCCGGGTTGCGGACAGCAGCAGAGTCGCAGAGTGTCCGGTGAATGTAAACACATTACTTGGTATGCTTTTGAAATTCTAAGCGTAGCAACCGAATAGACAAAGAAACAGCAGAACAGAAACACTTAGAACAGTTTTGGACGAGGGCAGTCCCCGAGTTCAATTTCAGATTGCAGAGTAGGAGTTTAACTCGGATAAGAGAGTACATACACACTTTTGCTCATGAATGAAAGCGACGAAGTAGAGCTACATTCCAGGGGCGTTTAGACTCCTCCCCAGCTTTATCTGGCCTGTTCTTCTGTGACGGTTGCACATCTACAAGGTAGTACGCGTCATTGTGTAGAGCCTTGCTCACAATGAACGGCCCTTCCCACGGAGGGGATAGCTTGTGCATCCCGGCTGTGCGCTGCATAAGCCTAAGGACCATGTCTCCTTCTCGGAAAACCCTTGGGTTCACTTTTCGGCTGTGATAACGCCTCAGGTTTTGCTGGTAAACGGCTGAACGTGACAGAGTAAGCTCTCTTGCTTCTTCTAGCAGGTCAACGTCATCTTCTCGAGCTTCTCTCGCCTCCGCCTCAGTGTAGAGGGTTACTCGGGGGGAGTCATGCTCTAGGTCGATTGGCAACACGGCCTCAGCCCCGTAAACCAAAAAGAATGGTGTGTAGCCTGTTGACCGGTTAGGGGTAGTCCTTAGACTCCACAACACCGTTGGCAAATCGTCTAGCCAACACCCTGGTGTTTTCAGCAGCGGCTCAATCAGCCTAGGATTTATGCCTGCAAGCACCATGCCATTTGCTCTTTCCACCTGCTCATTCGAGGCGGGATGCGCGACAGACGCGACATCTAGCCGGATATGCTTATCTCTGCAGAATCTCACCATGGCACCCTTATCAAAATTCGTGCCGTTATCCGTGATGATGCTGTGCGGGTAGCCGTATCTCAGGATCACATCCTTCAGGAAACTCACAGCCGTAGCTCCATCACACTTCCGAATAGGCTTCACTTCAATCCATTTGGTGAATTTATCGACCATGACCAAGATGTGTGTCATGTTGCCTCTAGCTGGTTTGAAGGGACCAACCATATCCAGACACCAAACAGCAAATGGCCAAGTGATGGGAATTGTTTTCAACTCGGAAGCAGGCATGTGGATCTTACTTGCGAATCTCTGGCAGCCGTTGCATTTCCTCACGATATCTTCAGCTTGCTTCAAAGCAGTGAGCGAGAAAAAGCCATGCCGAAAAGCCTTCTTGACTAGAGCTCGAGAAGAAGCGTGATGTCCGCATTCCCCTTGATGTATTTCCACCAGAATTTCTTCTCCTTCTTCCGGTTCCACACAGCGTTGCAGCACGCCAGTGGGACTTCTTTTATGCAGCACTTCCCTGAAGATGGTGTAGCCCTTGGACCTTCTCTGAATCTGCCTTGCGGTAACCTCATCATCCGGGAGGGTGCCGTCCTTTAGAAAGGATAATATGGGCATGGCCCAACTCGGCGTCTCCCGTGCAGGAAACACTGGTTCGTCCACTTCCATCGGAACAGCCACCGCCGCGTCTTTTTCTGAGTTGGGATTGACTCTCTGCAGCCCCGAATGGTTTGCAAGGACTTCTTCAAGAAATGCGACAGTCCCCGAGCTGAGAGGGGCAGTCCCCGAGTAAGGAGGAGCAGTCCCCGAGTAAGGAGCGGCAATCGTCGAGTAGGAAGGGGCAGTCCCCGGGTTGCAGGCGTCAGTCCCCGGGTCTTCTTTTGCGCCTTCCCAGTCAATCTCCATCGGAACTGCTTCTTCGTCAGGCAGAGAAGGAACGAAGATGGACTCCGAGTTGGGGGATGGCTTGATGGATGGCTTTCTCAAATGCTCCAAGGCAATCCCAGCCGGGATGTACTGCCGAGAAGACCCCAACTTGGACAGCTCATGAGCTGCCTCGTTCTCTGCTCGGTGTATGTGTTGGAACTCGCAACCTTCACAGAATCCCATTATGGTTTGGACCAGGAAGCGGTATGACGCCATGTTGGCATCTAGAGCATCCCAAGTGCCAGAGACATGCTGCACGACTAGATCCGAGTCGCCATAGCATATGATGCGCTGCACACCAACTTCCTTTGCTACCTTCAAGCCATGCACCACGGCCTCGTACTCTGCGACATTGTTGGATGCCTTGAAGTAGATTTGCAGCACATACTTGAGTTGATCTCGCTTGGGTGACGTAAGCACCACGCCAGCACCAAGGCCCTCCTTCATCTTGGAGCCGTCGAAGTGCATCTTCCAGTAGTTGGATACCGGAGTAGGAGGCTCATACTGCACCTCAGCCCAATCCACAAGAAACTCCGCCAGAATTTGAGACTTGATGGCTTCTCTTCTCGCATACGCGGGAGCGTACGCGGCCAGCTCGATTGCCCACTTGGCTACTCTGCCACTCGCTTCCTTGTTGCCCATGATATCCGAGATGGGAGCTGAACTCACCACGGTGATGGGATGCTCTTGGAAATAGTGCTTTAGCTTCTTGGCGCCTAGGTACACGCCGTAAGTCATCTTCTGGTAGTGCGGGTAGTTCTGTTTGGAGCTGGACAGCACCTCACTGAGATAATACACTGGCCGCTGCACACTTTTGCCTTCCTCTTCTCGCTCCACCACAATCACCACGCTGACTACCCGGTTGGTAGCGCCAATATATAGCAGCATTGGCTCCTTGGGTAGCGGGCTAGCCAAGATGGGAGCGCTACCCAGCATTGCCTTCAGCTCTTTGAATGCCACATCAGCTTGCGGTGTCCAGACGAACTTGTCGCTTTTCTTCATCAATTGATACAAGGGCAGGGCCTTCTCTCCCATTCTGCCCAAGAAACGACTCAGAGATGCCAAGCAGCCAGTGAATTTTTGCACATCCTTCAGGGATCTCGGCAAAGACATGCTCTCGATAGCTTTTATCTTTGAAGGATTGGCCTCAATGCCCCGGCTGGACACCAAGAAGCCGAGTAGCTTGCCAGTCGGGACGCCAAAGGTGCATTTACTCGGGTTCAGCTTCATCTTATACTTGCGCAAGTTAGCGAAAGTTTCCTCAAGGTCACTAAGCAGAGTATGTGTTTTATTCGTTTTGATGACAATGTCATCTACGTACACCTGCACATTTTTGCCGAGTTGATCATGCAAGCATTTCTGCATGCATCTCTGATAAGTAGCACCCGCATTCCGCAACCCGAAACACATGACACGATAGCAATAAGCTCCGTACGGGGTAATGAAAGCAGTCTTTATTTGATCAGTAGGGTTGAGAGCTATCTGATGAAAACCAGTGTAGGCATCTATGAAAGACAACAACTCACAACTAGTAGTGGAATCGATCACCTGATCGATGCGAGGTAGCGGAAAGGGATCCTTGGGGCAGGCCTTGTTCAAATCGGTGTAGTCGACGCACATGCTCCATGCGGTAGCGGCCTTGGGGTCCTCCTTCTTCTTCTCAACCATGACCGGGTTGGCTAGCCAATCCGGATGCAGCACCTCCGTGATGAAATTGCTTATCAGCAGCTTGGTGATCTGATCACCGATGGCCTTCCTCCTCTCATCTCCGAAACGGCGCATAGTCTGCTTCACTGGTTTGGCGTCAGGACGCACATGTAGCGAGTGCTCAACCAACTCCCTCGGGACACCTGGTAGATCCTCATTGGACCAGGCGAACACGTCCCGATTCTCACGGAGGAAGTGGATGAGCTCGCTTTCCTATTTCTCTCCCAACCCGGAACCAATGATGGCCACGCGGTCGGGGAACTCAGGGTCGACCTGGATCTTCTTCGTCTCCTGGGATGCCTGGAACGCCGTCCCGTGCTGGGAACTCGGCATGCCGGGCGCGCCAATTTGCGCGGATTGCGCCATAGCCACCACCTCGTACATCTTCTTCTTCTCGGCAGCAATCACCATAGACTCCGCCAACTGAGAACCAGCAGAGGCACACTCCATAGACTTCTTGTAATCACCAGAGATGGTAATCACGCCATTGGGACCAGGGATCTTCATCTTCAGATATGCAGTGTGAGTGGAGGCCATGAATTTGCTCAGAGCCGGCCTGCCGAGTAGAGCGTGGTAGGGGCTCTGGTGATCAACCACCTCGAACTGCAGGCTCTCTGTGCGGCAGTTCTCCCTAGTGCCGAATAGCACGTCTATCCATACTTGGCCAATTGGATTGCAAGAGACTCCCGGCACAATGCCGTGGAAAGTGGTCTTGCTGGGTAGCAGCATGTTCTCGGCCATACCAAGCTTCTCGAGCGTGTCCCTGTACACAATGTTGATGCTGCTGCCGTTGTCAATCAGTACCTTGCTGAACCTCACGTTCTTCTCAGGACCCAAGAAAGTGGGATCCAGCACCAAGGCGTAGCTACCCGGGTTGGGCATCACCTTAGGATGATCCGCTCTGGACCACGTGATCTCTTGGTTGCACTAGTGCATGTAGTGAGGAACAGCAGGAATCACAGCATTGACCTCCATGGCACGCCTGTGCTGGGACTTCTTGTCGACAGGCTCAGAGGTGAAGATCATGTAGCTCTCGTGATGCTCCTGGTACCGGTTGCGGTCTCCGCCACCATTGTTGTCGTTGTTGTTGTTACCTTGGTGGTTGTTGTTGTTGTTGCCTCTGTTGTTGTTGCGGGTGTAGTAGTAGTTGTTGTTGTTGTTGTTGCGGTAGCCATCGTTGTTGAAGTGGCGGTTGGCTCCTAAAGCCACCTGTTTCACATTCTCTCTTCTCGGGAAAACTGGAGGCCGAGCAGCGGGTGCGCGAGCAGGCTGCACAGCGGCGTTCGCAGCTGGCAGAGGAGGAGGAGGAGGCAGGCCCTCATTCTTGATTTCTTCCCACCAACTGCACTGCCGAGTAGTGTGGTTGGCGGGTCTTGCGGGATGCCGAGTGTGGAAACTGCATGGGCCATCCTTCATGTCCTTGAAGACAAAGTTTGGTGCCGGACCCGAGTTGCCGCTTCCCTGCTGGGAAGCGCCGTATGGCTTCTTGTTGCCTTGGCCCTGATTCTGGTTCTGCCCGTACTAGGCTCCAGCAGTTTTTGGCCTCTGGCTACTCCCAGCTCCAGTAGCCACAGCATTCACCTCCTCAGGATCGTACCGGGTATCAATCCGGTCACCTCTGCGCTTGTTGCGGAACTCATTGCGCTTGTTGCTGTTGTTGTTGTTGTTGTTTCTTCTCGGCTCAGCAGCATCGAGCAGAGGCTGAGTTGGGTCACCGAGTGCGTACTGATCCGCAATCCGGATGGTCTCAGCGAGAGTACTCGGCATCTCTCTCTGCAGCCTTTGCCACAACATGCTGCCATGCCTGCAGCCCTGCGCAAACCAAGTGATGGCCTGGGCCTCGTTTACACCTTCACAAGTGTTCCTCAGAGTACTCCACCGAGTAAGATACTCTCGGTCCGTCTCCTCTTCCCGCTGCCTGCAAGCGGACAGCTGCTGCGGCCTATTCGGCCTCCGGTAGGTGATGGTGAAGTTGCTGACAAATGCCTCCGCGAAGTCAAGCCAGCAGTTGATGCTGTGCTTGGGCAGGTTGTTGAGCCAAGTTCTTGCTGGTCCCTCGAGCATCCGCGGGATGTACCGCACGGCCCATCTCCGGTTGCCGCCTGCAATGTGCACGGCTGTGACATAGTCATTGAGCCAATCTTCCGGCTTGGTGTTGCCGTCATAGCACTTGGTCCCCCTGGCGAGCTGGAACTGCTTCATGGATGGCTCCGTCATGATGCGGGGGCCAAAGCATTCTGGGCCAGGCGGACCCTTGCTCTCGAGTTGCGCGGACAGGCTGATCCGGTCCAACTTGTGCCTGGCGTCACTGGGCTCCAGCACGCGCTTACCCACGCGATCCAGGATATCATATCCAGCCAACCCCATAGCCGAGTAGCCATCATCATATCTGTCCACCTGCACGACTGCAGGCTGCTCCACCGGGTTGGCGGCTGGCGCGACTGCACGCGGCTGCTGCCTCTTCCGAGTAGGCTGAGCAGCCTGATGCCGAGAAGGGCCTGGGCGATCTCCATCTCGCGCCTGGCTTTGAGCTTTATGGGCTTGATAGCCTGCTCCTGCAGCGTTGTGTTTTTGACCGGACTGTCGCGGCAGAGCATGCTGTTTCGCGGCGACAGCCGGGTCGTACACCTACATCTGCCTGTCTCTGCCGGAATGCCCACTTCGGTCCCTCTCACGGCTGGGATGCGGTGATGAGGCCTGATCGTTAGATCTAGCCGCATGCGAATGCACCACCTGAGAAGCTCCAGCACCCGGGTTCGCTTTCCGGAACTCCTCGTTCTGCCTAGCAGCCTCTAGCACTAGCTCATTGAGCCTCTCCTGCTGCCTAACACGCGCGTCGGCAGCGAGATGCGGCAACTCAGCAGCTCTAAGGGTTTTGGCGGGGGTGCTTTATTTGGGTCTGGTGGTGGCGGTGTTTTGGCTAGCGGCTTGGCCAGCAGATTCTCCAACTGATGCCATCTCGGTGCCTAGGTTGCGGCGCGTAGCGCCTGCCTTGGAAGGCCTCCTCACTACGGGCGTAAAGCCGTGAGCTCGGTTGTACTCGTTTGGGTCCAGGTTCAGCTCAAGCCTAACCTTATCCAGCTCCGCCTGCTCGGCGAGCAGCTCCTGGCGCTGCCGGTCGAGTTGCGCCCGCATGGTCATGAGCTCGAGCTCGGTGGGAGGCGGCATGCCCACCCGCACGGCGGATGCCGGTATCGTCGATGTCGTGGAAGGAGGGATGTAGCCCGGGATGTTGTGAGGCGCGTCGTAGGGCTTGTGCGTTCTCCCGCCAGCACTCGTGCCATCAAGATCCTCGATGACTCCTGCGGCGGCAGCCACGCCCTTCCCGGCATCAGCAGCAGGACCGGTCATCATCACCTCCACGCGGTCCGCAGAACAGCCAGTTGGCTTTCCGCGGGCAGCGATGACAGCAGGGGGATCCTCTGCGACATGCACCTGCTCGGGGTACTCGCGGTCGATGACGGTGGCGACGTAAACGAGGTGCGAGCCGAAGGAGAGCACCGAGCCGCCCTCCGGCATGGTCCTGCCGCCGAAATTGCCGGCGTTGTCGGTGACGAAGTCGAAGGAGCCGAATCTGTGGACGAGGCCACAGACCACGCGCTCTCCAGTAGCAGAAATCGATCCCGTCCGAACGGAAACTCCAACCAGCGCCGCTGGTTGCCCCACGGTGGGCGCCAGCTGTCGTGGTGGTGTCACGGCAGATGCCATAGGATGGCTAAAGATGTGGGGACGATGGACGCTGGAGGCGCTCGGGGAGGGATCACGCAGCGAGTAGCCGCGTGAGGATGAATCTAGCACTGCAAACAACAAGATCTACCCAGGTTCAGGGCTCTCGTGTGGAGGTAAAACACCTAGTCCTGCCTTTCTCTCTTTGTATTCGTGGCTCGCCGAGTAGCCACAGTACAAGTTTATCTTACAACCGAGTAACCACCCTTCTCTCTATGCAACTGTAGCCCTTAGTCGTGTCGTCCCTCGCGCAGGAGGAGGCAGGGCACCTTTTATACTGGTGCCCAGCCGGATACAGCCAAGATGTCGACATAGTGTGCACACTGCACACTTCCAGCTTCCCGCTGACAGCTTTGGCTTCCAAGTTTGTCTCCGTGTGGAAAGTCGTTGTGCAAAACCAAGAAGCTGATCTGTTATCACTGACACTGTCACGGGGTGGGCCCCCCTAACCTGCGACGCCCTGCTGACACCCTGGCGCGGATAAGCACGCGCTCTGCAGATGAACAGTGCCCCAGTACGTATCCAGGATACGCGGGATCCTGTGTCAGAACGGCTCCTTTGACTTCTGGCCCGAGTAGGAGACCGCCGTTTCTACTCGGACCACTTCCTCTACTCGGAGGAGAATAACTTCCTTGATTCTTCCTCCTAGCCATCAATGTGTACGGCCGAATAGTAGTCGACCGGGTAGCGAGTACCGGGTAGCCAGCTACTCTGCCAAACGTTTCTTCTGATCTTGCCCTTGGCACTTGCCTTTACCCTACTCGGGGGTAACCCCCCGACAATGTCTCAATCAATGTAATCCTTAGAACTGAGGTTGTCGCACAATCCGAGTTGTGGTTCACCGACTTAGGTTTTGTCAAACGTTGTTCCGTGACAAGACAGTTATAAAGTCAGAGTTCGGATCGAATGAGAAGAAAGCTGCGTGATGTGGATAATCAAGATGGGATTTTGCCCCTCAGACTGGAGAGATATTCTCTGGGACCTCT
Organism: Alopecurus myosuroides; assembly: GCA_028641055.1. Taxonomy (NCBI): domain Eukaryota; kingdom Viridiplantae; phylum Streptophyta; class Magnoliopsida; order Poales; family Poaceae; genus Alopecurus; species Alopecurus myosuroides. Next base: position 102,024,170 of record CM054063.1, on the reverse strand, counting down.
CGAGTGATATGATTCCGGAAGCATGGCCATGCGTGACTCGGTTAAGTGTTAACTGAGTCTATTGACTAAGAGTTAGTCAGATGAATCATATATCACGGACCGAGAAGAGAGTTGAGCTATTTGAGGGATGCCGATAATTCGCCTATAGTTCGACAAGGTATATCGTGAGGCAAAAAGGACTCAGATGAAAGTCACATTGGAAGGTATGTCTTCATGACTCTATGGCACTTGGGAGTTGGCACGTTTTGCTAGGAGCCGCTACCAATTGATCGATTGGTAGTCGGACTCCAATCGTGTCCAAGTCGTCATGAGCCTGCAGGGTCGCACACTTAAGAGCGGGAGCAAGTATATTGGTCGGGTTGGACCGGAACCGGAAATGGACTGAATTTGTGAGTCGGACTCACAGAAGGAATGGGCCACAAGCGTTGTGCAGCCCACTACCACTCGCTATATAAAAAGGGGCTCAGGTTGCCCAGCGGGCACGTTATTCCACTCCCATGCGTTGGGACCCTAGCCCCACTCAGTCCAGTCGTCGCACCGGACCTAGCAGTCCGCCGTCGGAGCTCCTCCTCGTACGTGTGGATACCGGCAGAGGTGTTGTACGATCAGCACTTCGACGATCGCAGGGATTGGATTGGCTGGATCGGATCGTGGGACTACACTACATCGACGTGCTTCATCGATAATCCGCACCTGCGCGTCTGGTGGTAATCCTCGTGGCCTTCTACCTTGGCTAGATCTTGGAAGTACCGCGTAGAAAAGTTTTTGTTTATCTCTACGCGTTCCAACACTCAAAAGGATTGGGCCACTCGCTGCAATTATATTTACTGTCTTTTATTTACTCGCACTTTATTTATCTGCTTTATCAAAAACCACCAAAAACCTGTTTGCTAGTGTTTACAGTGAATTCTCTATCCAACCTGCTTGTCAACATCTTCTGCTCCTCATTGGGTTCAACACTCTTATTTATACCTCTAATCTTTGTTTTCAGCAAGACCGGTGAGATTAATAACCTCACTGTACCGTTGGGACAAAGTATTTTGGTTGTGTTGTGTGCAGGTTCCGCGTTGTTGCTGGCACCAGTGAGGCCCCATCACCACCATCAGTGGCATCAACCTTCCGAAGCTCCTCTTTCTCCTAATGGATTGATAAACTTGGTTCTTAACTAAGGGAAATTCTTACCACTGTACTCATCACACCCTCCTCTTGGGGTTCCCAACACACCATCACAAGCATAAAGAATTTCTGGCTCCGTTGCCGGGGACTTAAAATTCATCATCAAGAAGTCTCCTCGTCAAGTCACCATGAAGGCATAGCAAAGAATTTCGGGCGTCGTTGCCAGGGAACAAAACAAACATACATAGCAGCAAGAATTTCTGGCGCCGTTGTCGGGGAGAAAGAAGTCTTCTGGCAAGGGGAGTCTCTCACTCTCAACCTCTTTATTTTTTTTATTGTCTTGTTTTTATTTTTTTTCTTGTCTTGCTTTTTTATATCAAAAACACAAAAAAATAGTTTACTTTATAGCTGTTATTAATTTGCTTGCTTTTATTTTGCTAGAATGAGTATTCCTGAAGTTGAGGTTCGTTCTTTTAGGAAACAGGGGGATAGAGTTTAAAAGATGCTTGGTATAGAATAAACGATGCTCATAATAGGTGTACAAAAAAATATTATACCTTGATACTCCTGAGGAATTTGTATGTTGGTATTACTAGCTGGTATAGGTATGTGTTAGATACTCTTACGGGTGGAAATTTTCTAGGAACTCTTGCCTTGGAAGCCTGCAATTTGATTGAAAGTTTGGTAGGAGCGCCCCCAACTATAACTGTTAAAACTGAGACCATTTGGAGGATATTATTAATAAACTAAACTCTTTGGAAATGAACTTACCAATTTTCCTTGATAATGCTAGCAAAGTTAATGAATCAATAATAACTGTTGATAAAAGAATCACTCTCTAGAAGCTGGCAACACTCATGATGATCAAAATTCTAGGATTGGTAAACTAGAGGAGGCTATGGGAACTTTAATCTCAACTTTTTCAGATCTTAAATTCAAAAAGGAGAAAGCATTTGTGGGAAAAGAGCAAAGATTCATGTATTATCCCAAGATAACTAAACCCAAATCTCAATATGTGCTGAAAATTGCTAAAACGATTAATGAAACTAAGAGTGACCTTCATGTTGAATCTTCAGAAACACCTAGAGTGCCTATTCTGCAAATAATGATTTAGAGGAAGTTATAGATGTTGATGCTTCCTCACTTGAAAATACTTGAGTTGCTTTATATGCCTATCTGAAAGGCGTTAAAGAAAAGCTCTACCGGGAGACAACCCGTTTTATTTCTCTGTTTTCAACCTGTTTTCCATCGTTTCTTTCTATGTGCTTTGCACCTGGGTGTTTTCTATTTCCTTAGAAACCCCGCTGTATTTTTTGTTTTGTTTCTTTGTTGACCCAAGTAAAGCCTCTATTGAAAAGTTGAGACTATATTTTGGATTTCTGCGTAGGAAAGAGATTTCTGCTGTCCACTGTTAAATTCGTATAAATTCACAGAAAATTCAAGATGACCTGAATTGTTTGGTGCGTAATCCTAGGCTATATACGCAACTTTTCTTAGTTGAACACTTTTTGATTTGAGCAACAGAAGATTTTTGAAAAAAATCATCTTTACTTGTTGTCCTGTTTTGACAGATTTCTGCCAGTAATTGCATTTGCATCTTAATCTCTTTCTTTTGTTGTTCTTTTGAGAAAAAGAGTTTTAAGTAGTTGTGACATAGCTAATGTTTTTATGAGTGTTAGGCTTTGTTGAAACTGAACCATGTGAATTTATTATGTCGATTGCACTAACGTTGCGAATGAAGATTGTGAGAAGTTTGGTGTGAAGGAAGTTTTCAAGGGTCAAGAGAAGAGGATGATATGACGTGATTAAGAAGAGTGAAGAGCCTAAGCTTGGGGATGCCCTGGAGGTACATCCCAGCAAATTCCAAGAAGACTCAAGCGTCTAAGCTTGGGGATGCCCAAGGCATCCCCTTCTTCATCGACAAATTATCAGGTCACTTCTAGTGAAACTATATTTTTATTCGGTCACATCTTATTTGCTTTACTTGGAGCGTCTTTTATTTTTTGCTTTTAGTTTGTTTTTATTTTTTCAGTAAGCTTGGTTGGATCCTAGCACTCTTTTATTGGAGAGTGACACGCTCTGCTTTTTCATTGGAATACTTTGTATTCTTAATCTTTGTCTGGTTGCTGCATTTATTTAGCTCATGTTTTGCATTCATCTCTTATTTAGAGCTGTTAGTACTCTCTAGTTTTCATTTATATATGCTTAGAGAGAGTTTTTTTTTTCATATATATGTGCTTGGTTGAGAATAGAAATGCTTATGTGGCAGTTGTTATAGTGGAAAAATTCGTATGGTCTTGTAGATCACTAAACTGCTTCACTTGAATCACTGCTGTTGTTTTGAGATATTAATTTGCTTAATGGATAAATGGGAAGGACTAGTAAGTATAAGCTTTTAATGGTTGGTCTAAGAAACTTGAAACTGTGTCACACTTAAATTACCAGCTGATAGAAACAATGGTATATGATTTCTACGAGTGATACATTTCTGATCGGCCTTTTGTTACGCGCTACGATCGGGTAGCTAACAGTGACTTGTCACTTCCACGGACCCTCTTGGAGTGATTTGCATTGTTCCTTGTAAAGATGATTTGCTTGTTGCAACCTTTTAACTCGTGAGTCTATGTTGTGGTTCCTGGCACTTCCACCATCCATATTTGCTAGCCTCTTCGGTACTGTGCATTGCCCTTTCTCACATTGAGAGTTGGTGCAAACTTCGCTAGTGCATCCAAATCCCGTGGGAGGACTTTGTTCTCCTACACATAAGCCCATATATTCTTCCTCAAAACAGCCATCATACCTACCTATCATGGCATTTCCATAGCCATTCCGAGATATATTGATGCACAACATCCACCTCCATTATGTTACTTGATGATGAGCTTCATGGTTATTTATGCATACTGCTACACTGGCAGGAGCATGCAGTTGGATACATCAGAGATATTCCATTATGAGTTATGAGTACTAAAAGTGTGATGATTCATTGTAATATAGGATGTTTCCCCTACCAGTGAGGATATATAAAAAAATGAGAAAGCCCCCCAAAAAAGGGGGCAAAGAGAGAATAAAGAGAGAGGGGCGCATCACTATCCTTTATACCACACTTGTGCTTCATGTTTAGCACCAATGCTTCAGTTTGGAGAAAGTTTTCATATTAGCATTCATTCATAACTATGTGGGGAACTTTACATTATAGAACTTGGCTTGTATATTCCAATGATGAGCCTCCTCAAATGATCTCTAGGTCTTCGTGAGCAAGCAAGTTGGATGCACCCCCACTAGTTCCATTGGAGAGATTTCATACACTTATAGCTCTATGTGCATCCGTTGTGTGGCAATCCCTACTCCTTGCATAGCTTCGGTTGTAAGACTTTCTCTTGTCTAATGACCACTTTCAGCTTTGTGAGTCTTTCTTCCATTGACCTTCCAAACCCCCCATAATGTTCTCTTGCCATAACATCCCGGTGCCCGGGACCAACGCAAAACACTTCCTTGTTTTTAGTGCACAAATAGTTTAAGATTCAAGCATTGCATCGTGTGGAAAGCTTGACTTGATCCTAATAGGGGTTGTCAAGATCGTTTGACGTGCATGATATTGTTGTTCTTGAAAGCTTAAATTGTCTCTAATAAACTTTGCAAGGTTGATAGTCTTTTAGTATTGATTCATTAAAAGTTTTACTTCTTTCTTCTTTGTTTATGCATTACTTATTGTTATCAAATATAGATCACAACTTTAGTTCATTTGATCCTAGTTTACATGCTCTGTTTTACATACTATGATCAAGATTGTGTGGTAGCATGTCACCTCCGAAATTATTTTGTTTTATCGTTACCTACTCGAGGACGAGTAGGAACTAAGCTTGGGGATGCTTTATATGTCTCCAACGTATCTATAATTTCTGATGTTCCATGTTGATATTATGCCAATTGCTACATGTTTTCTCCCTTCTTTATAGCATTTTTACACGTCTTCCGGGACTAACCTATTAACAAGATGTCAAGTGCCAGTTCCCTGTTTTCTGTTGTTTTTTTTATTTCAGAAAAGTTGTTCTGGAAATATTCTCGGAATCGGACCCCACGAATCCCGAAGTTCCTATATTCCCCGGAAGCATCCAGAAGTCCGAAGAGGAGTCGAAGACGGGCACCAGGGGCCCCTCACCATAGCTAGGCGCGGCCCCCCTTGGCCGCGCCTGGGGGTGGTGAGGCCACCCAGGTGGCCCACCGACGTTGCCCTTTCGCCTATTTATTTCCCTCCGAAGGAAAACCCTAGGTACTTGATAAAAAAATCCCGAAAAGTTCCGCAGCAGCCGCCGTCGTCAACCCTAGATTAGGAGGGTTTGGAAGCTGTCTCCCGGCACCCTGCCGGAGAGGAGATCATCACCGGAGGCCTCTTCATCACCATGTCTGCCTCCAGAGTGATGCGTGAGTAGTTCATCCTTGGATTACGGGTCCATAGAAGTAGCTAGATGGTTGTCTTCTCCTCCTATGCCTCAATGTTTAGATCTCGTGAGCTGTCTAACATGATTGAGATTGTTCTTATGTAATTCAATGTGCTGTGTTTGCTGGGATTCGATGAATATTGAACCGATGTCAAGTTGATTATAGTCTTTATTGCATATGGTATTTGTGATCTTGCATGCTTTCCGTTGCTAGTGGTTGATCTTGCCAAGTAGTTGGTAGTGACTCCAAGAGGGAGTATTTATGCTCGATAGTTGGGTTCATGCCTCCTTTTCGCCTATGCTCGAGTGACAGAAACGTGACGGGGGAGGATGTGTTGTTGCCACTAGGGAGAAAACAGCGATGTGAGTGCCCGCGTGCACAATCATTGCTTACATTACACACATTTCTTAATGCGGTTATCGGTTGCTTGCAACTTAATACCTAAGGAGGTTTGGATGATAACCTGGGGGTGGATTATTAGTCATAGATGCAGTTGGATTACGGTCTATGTATATTGTTGTAATGCCCGCACTAAATATCATAGTAGTCATCATGTCATGAATGTGCACTACGGTGCAACCTCTATTTGTCAATTGCCCAACAAGTAATTTGTTCACCCAACATGCTATATTTTATGGAGAGACACCACTAGTGAACCTATGAACCCCGGTCCATTTTACCACACTGTTAAACAAACCACTACAATTTCCTGCTTTCTTTACTTACTGAAAGCATACACCATTTTCCACACTATATGTCTAATCTTTGTTTTCAGCAAGACCGGTGAGATTGACAACCTCACTGTATCATTGGGATAAAGTATTTTGGTTGTGTTGTGTGCAGGTTCCGCGTTGTTGCTGACACCGGTGAGGCGCCCTCGCCACCGTCAGTGGCATCAACCTTCCGAAGATCCTCTTTCTCCTACTGGATTGATAACCTTGGTTCTTAACTGAGGGAAATTCTTACCGTTGTACTCATCACACCCTCCTCTTGGGGTTCCCAACACGCCATCGCAAGCATAAAGAATTTCTGGCGCCGTTACCGGGGACTTAAAATTCATCATCAAGAAGTCTCCCCGTCAAGGCACCATCAAGGCGTAGCAAAGAATTTCTGGCGCCGTTGCCGGGGAACAAAACAAACATACATAAGAAGACTTCCTCCCGTAACGGTAGCCATCCATAGAAACATTGTGATCCGTCCATCTATATGTTGATTTACTCAAACATGTCCTTTATTCTTCCTTGTTTAGTACAAATGCTTTTATCTGTTTGAATACCGCTTTGAAAGTTACCAATGGCTGCAAAGAGACTGTTATAATTGAGCATGATAAAGTCTGCAATATAAGCTCTAATATAAAGATTTTGATCGAAAGATAAGTACACTGTTAATTGTTCTCTGACAAAGAATGAATTTTTCCTTCACCAATTATGATTTCCTTTTTGAACCTTTATTGTGATTTCCTTTACTTGTTTCAAGTTTGATTATATGAGAGGAAGTTGCTGTCTAAAATGACTTGTGCTTTGATAGATGTGATGCTTCTTGTCCATATTTTATTTATCGACATCTCACTCCATAAACTTGTGGTCATGTTCACTAAGTTCAATTTCGCTTGGGGACAAACGAGGTCTAAGCTTGGGGGAGTTGATACGTCCATTTTGCATCACTATTTTATATTGTTATTTTCTGTTATTGATCGATATATTTCATGTTATGATGCATTACGTATGTTATTTTATCTTATTTTGCATGTTTCATAATTTTTGGAGAATAAAAACTGGGACCAGAAATCTGATGGAAAAAGCACCGTTGAGATACCCTATTTCAGAAGATCGGAAGAAGAAGAAGGGTATACGAGAAGTCTTAGAAGTCCCGGGGAGCTACCTAGGGCCCACACCTGGAAGGGGCTACCTAGGGCCCACACCACCAGGCGGCGCCTCCCCCCCCCCCCCCCCCCCCCCGTCGTTGGCCACGCCTAGGGTTGGTCTGGCCCTAAGCCCCAGAACATCATTGAAGAAATATTCCGCCGCCGCCTCGGGGCGGAAAACAACAGAGAGAGAAAAGCTCTCCAACAGGGAGAAATCTGTCGGGGAAATTCCTCCCCGAAGAGGGAGAATCATCACCATCGTCACCGTCATTGCTTCGGGCATCATCAAGATCGTCATCGTCATCATCATCACCGCTAGCACCATCACCCTCATCATCCACCTTCATCCCTCTGTAACAATTAGGGGTCTCTATCGTTGTTCTACATTAGATCTCTCTCCCGGTGTGGATTACTTGCTAGTATTTGATGCTTGGGAGATTTATCGGTGTTTACACTTTATGACCAGATTGTTATTATCCATTATATCACCTCTGATTATGATCCATATGATGTCTTGTGAGTAGTTCGTTTAGTTCTTGAGGACATGGGAGAAGTAATGATGTTAGTAGTGGAATTATGTTGAAGTAATATCTAGTGGTTTGGTATTTAAGTTGTGGTGCTATTCTTCTAGTGGTGTCATGTGAACATGGACTACATGATACTTCACCTTTATGAGCCTAGGAGGATGCATTGTGTATTTGGCTACTAATTGTGGGGTTGCCGGAGTGACAGAAACCTAAACCTCCGTTAGGAAACCAATGCACAAGGGAGTGTAGAATCCTGGAGTTTTAAGGCCGTGGTTAGATTTATCTTAATTACTTTCTTGTATTTCCGGATGATTTCGAGGGGTATAATCACAAGTATGTATTAGTCCTAGTTGGGCGGTGCATTAGCATAGGTTCACTCACACAACACTTAATGAACCAATAAATATTAATCAACCGTATGAAGCGAAAGCACTTGACAAAATTCCCATGTGTCCTCGAGAACGTTTGGTAATCATAAGTAGGACAACCAGCTTGTCCTTTGCTCTCAAAAGGAATGGGCCACTCGCTTCAATTATATTTACTGTCTTTTATTTACTCGCACTTTATTTATCTACTTTATCAAAAACCACCAAAAACTTGTTTGCTAGTGTTTACAGTGAATTCTCTATCCAACCTGCTTGTCAACACCTTCTGCTCCTCGTTGGGTTCGACACTCTTATTTATCGGAAGTACTACAATACACCCCCTATACTTGTGGATCATCGGGATTCCCAAGGCATCCCCTTCTTCATCAGCAACTTATTAGGTCACTTCTAGTGAAACTATATTTTTATTCGGTCACATCATATGCACTTTACTTGGAGCGTCTGTTTTTTTTTCATTTACTTTTGTTTTCTTTGCTGCAATAAATATGTTTGGAATCCAACATTCTTCGTGTGGGAGAGAGACACGCTCCGCTTTTTCATATGAATACTTGTTTTCTTCGATGCTCGTATTCTTAGTTTTTCTTCTAGCTGTTGCATATCCTTTTAGCTCCTGTTTTTCATGCATCTCTTATTTAGAGCTGTTAGTTCTAGTAGAGTTATGTTAGTACTCTCTTGTTTCATTTCTATATCTCTTGGAGAGGTTTTGTTTAGTATAAAATGTTTGGTGTCGGAAAGCAGTAGTACAATTTTCGTGCTTATAACGGTGCAAAAAGAAGCGTGTATAGATTGTGGCTAGACTTTTTCATGGCATGCTAGATGTTATTTTAATTCTCTGCTTAGTGTTTGTTATTGTAGCACGACTTGTCTCAAATATCTGAGAGTGTTTAATGTGTCATGGAAAGAATCATGAGTTGTTTTCATCACATTGAAGCATAAATTTGTGGTGTTCTCCTTCGAATGCTTTATTTGATTGACTTGGCGCATGCTTACACCATGTTTATGACTAAAAACCAGTCACTTATAGACTCTATGATCATTTAGTTTTTTACATGTAATACCATTTATGCTTTGATTAATAATGTTTTTGTCACTATGCATGATTATGGCCATTATTGCTCTCTTGATTTGTCGCTCCCAGTCTTTTGCTAGCCTCCAGCTGTGCTGAGTATGAGCTCTACTCGTGCATACAACTCCCAAAAACCAAAGTTTGCCAAATGTGTCCACCATACCTACCTACATGTGGTATTCAGCCTCCACTCCAAGTAAATTTCTCATGTGCTACATTTAAACTTTCAAAAGTATTTGTCGTGGTATAATCACAGCAGACGTTACCAGGGGTAACGTATCTTGGGGCAATTCGACTCTGGTGTTTGGGAGAGGGTTTAGCTCAGGGGAAATCATGCTATCAATCGATCTGGTAGCTCTGGCAATCAAGTCGCCGAGTCTCCGATCTAGGATTACAATATCAGCTCTCGTGTTACAGGGATACTCGAATATCTGGTGAAGTTCTCTTTCTCTAACCCTAGGAGCCGGCTTATATCTTACCCGGCTCCCTGGCTTCCTATACAAGGTACACACGGAGTCCTACCCGGAAACCACACACAAACCCTAAGTTTCCTAACAGTAACCCCAAAGGTCGGGTCACTAGGCATGCATCCCTTCTTGGGCCTTCTAGAAACTCCTCTTGCCTGAGCCGGGTCTTGCACGGTTCCCTTCGGGCCGGGTTACACCTTGTCGTTAGCCTACCGGGTTATCATCCCTCCATCAGTAGTCCCCAGAATAGCTTGGGCTTCACGGAACCAACCATGAAGCGCACGCTATTCCCTGCAAAACAATAAACATACAAGTCCATAAAATACCGGGTTAGAGCGCTTTGATAATATCTAGGCCTTACTCTGTAGGTGGTCCATATAGTAACCCGGTTTTTCCCGAGTCAAACAACGTTTTCCCGGGTCAACACTCCGAGAAAACACACAAGACCCGGACTCGTACCATCCGCTAATCAGTCCGAATATCGCGCTCGCAATCCGTTTCAATCTCTTCCGGATATCCCGTAACGGGCCCCTTTAATGCCTATCCCAATATATCCGGCCAAAATAGCTTTTTTCCCAAATTTTGGCTCTTTACCGCCCAGCCCTAGGGCACTTTCCCCTATGTGCCTATAAATAGGTGCCCAAGGGTTACCTCTCAGATCCTTTCACCATTTCCCCCTATCGTCTCATCTCCATCTCCTCTCGGCTCCCGCGACCTCGAGCCCGCACCGCCGCGCCGCCTGCGAGCACGTTACTGGAATCGAGCCGGTGCCGTCCGCTCGCCACTGCGCGCGCCCGTGGCGCCGCCGTTGACCTCCACCGCCGCGCCTCGAGCAACTCACTGGAGATCTCCAGGAGCCGCCGCCGCCGTGCTTCCCCCTTGATTCAGCCGGTAAGCTCTTTGATCTCTTGGATTTAACTTCTCGATTTTGCGCGGGTAGATTGGATCTAAGTTTCGCTTCTAGATGTTCTTCTTATTCCTCATTAGTTGAACACTCCGTGCCTCGCTCTTCCATGACCAATGCTTGGTTTAAATCCAATTGTGCACTCCACAACACATCTTCATCACTTGTAATCGCAATCTTTCCCGTATATTTTCTCGATTAGATCCAATCTGCTAGAATTTCTTGCAAGTATTTCTTACTAAGTCGGGTAACTGCCGTTTCCGGGTCTCAAGTTGTACATACTCTGCATTTGTCTTATTTTTAGATCACACACATGGCACCTAAGGCCAGCGCTAAGCTGAAGGGGAAACACCCGGCCGGCAAGCAAAAGCTGAGTCAATCGATCTCCGCCAACTGGGTGAGATCGACCGTCACCAAGGCTAAGCTGGATGAGCTCGCAGAGTCGGGTGTTCTGCCCGCCCGGGAGGACATCCACTGGAGGGTACCTAGAGAGGAGACCCGGCCTTCTCCGGGTCTTGACGAGGTGGTGGTCTTCGTCGAACATGTGATCTGGGGTTTCCGCCCCCCGGGTCACCCGTTCTTCCGCGAACTCCAGGACTACTACAAGGTCCGGGTATTCGACATCGGCCCCAACTCTATGCTTAATATCACCCACTTTATCGTCTTGTGTGAGTCGTATCTATGCGTTCCTCCGAATCTAGCTCTTTTCCTTGAACTATTCCAATGCAAGCCGTGCCGAGAGAGCGGTGACGGGGCCATCCTAGTTTGTGGAGGTGTTTCCATCCAGAGGCGGAAAAATTCCCTCATGCCGACTCTGGGTCTCAGTTCCCACGTCAAACATTGGCAGAAAACTTACTTCTATTGCCAGGATACCTCTTCAGCCGGCGAAAAGCCACTTCCGGGTTTCACCAACGATCTCCTCAATCTATCCGATAGTTTCAGCTCTTTTGCTCCTGAGGCCGAGAGGCAATCTATCCAGCCCCTCCTGCACAAACTAGCCGTACTGTCGGCCCACGTTCTCCTTGGGCTTAATCTAATTAAAACCTGCGTAACTTATCGGTTTCAGCCCAACAGTGTCCGGCCCAAACTCATGTGCAACTAGTCTGGGCACGTCACCGATTCTCTTCGCTATTCGCTGAGAAATTACCCGGCCTCGGACGCGAACAAGATCATGAAAAACTTCTTGGCCGAGAAGCTGGAGGTGATCCGGAACATAGCCAGCCTGGACCCCTACACACGGGATAACCCGGCCCCAGCAGTAAGAACCGGTTATCACTCCTTTACCCGACTAATACTTTTCTTGCACAATCACTAACTTTTATCACTGCATTTTTATCTCAGGAAGATAGAGCTTTCTGGAAGATAGATACCCCTCCTCCTTCCGAAAACTCGGAAGAAGACGAGGAGCCGGCTGACACTGATGAAGGTAACATCCGAGTCTCACTCATTCCGTCTTCTGTTAACTTGTTCCGACCAACTTTTTCCCTTTTTCCGACAATATGCCATGTTTACCAGGGCTAGACGATAAGCAGAACACTCAGTCGGACGAGAGCGAAGCTGAGCCGGAAATCGAGGTTGGAGCGAAGAGGAAGACCCGGGGTGTTGTCTTCAAGGTGCCTTACGCCTCTATTGCCTCCAAACCATATTCGTACGCTAACATGTGCGAACTTAACCAACATTTGATCAATTCATCACGCTTGAAGGAACCCGCCCCAGTCAAGCGTAGGGTAACCCGGAATTCTCTGGGTGACGATCCTCTTCACGCGGGTATCCCTTCGTCCCCCGCTCGCAAAGCCGGTATTCCCCAAACTCATTCTTCCCACCTTCCTCAGAGATATCCCTCTCCAAATCATCCACTAGCCGGACAAATCCGGGTCTCACTTTCCAACTCCTTATCAGCTTCTTCCGGGTCTAGCAACGATCTCCCACCAGATTTCGTCGTGAACACCGGGTAAGTTGCTTTTCCTTACCATTCGATACACTAGCTTTTTCCATACCTTTCATTTACCATACACTGACTGTTTCTTTTTCTTTTTCCCAGAGCCAAGGTCACGAGCAGTGACCCGGAGGACATGGACGTGGATAACCCGGCTATGGGGGACCCGGAAGATGATGTGAAGACCACGGCTGGCGGTGTAGAAGAAGAAGAAGAAGACTTGCTGAAAGATCCGGCCGATCAGGAGGCCGAGTTTCCCCTGACAACGCACACACCCGGGGACGAGGATGTCGAGATCCTGGGGTCGCGGAGGGGTGATCCTACTCCCAACACTCAGGCCACCCGGATAACCTCTCCCAAGCAGGAAAGGACCACGCCTCCGGGTGATCAGGACCCCAGATCCTCCAGGCCAAGACTCGGCGATCTGGATTTTGATGGAATGCTTGATGCACTCTTCTCCCTGAAGACTAATGAGAGGGACATCCTGGAAGCCATGGCAGCTAAGCACCAGGTAATATAAACAATGTTGCTTGTGTACTCACATAGTCCCCAAGTTCCAAGTGAACTATGCATAGTTTGCTTGGTATTTTATAACCTGTATGATATACCATACCCGGCTATATCTTTTGTCCGACTAACTTTTCCTTTCCTTTTCTCACAGGCCTACGTGACCCAGTCTGAGGAGGTGTTGGCAAAGAACAACAAGCTCCTCGAGGTCGAGACAAAGTTACGTGGAGCACTAGAAGCTGATGTGAAAAATCTTGAGAAGGACGTGAAAAAGTATAAGAAAAGGTCCCACAATGCTGAGGGTGAGCTGAAGAAAATTTCGGCCCAGATTGACAAAACTTACCGCACTCTACTTGGTAAGAATTTCCGACTTACTACTTATAACCCGGATTTGACATTCTGTAAGGCTTATCATCCGAATTTCAGTGCTTTAACTTTTGCTGTTACTGTGCAGGTCCGGGTGAAAAGGCCCTAGATGAAGATGATATTGAAAAACTGAAGACGCTGGAGGCCGTAATCCGGCAACTTACTGTCGACACCAAGTGGATTTTGGAGGCTGTGAAGTGGCCGGGTAAGGGTTATTGTGGTCTGAACGATTTGCTTGATGCATGTTCTACCATCCCTGCCTGGATCGAGCACTGGAAGCGTTCATAGTGCCGAGTTGGGGTAACCCGTGGGCTTGCTCTGGCCAAGTCCTGTTTTCCTAGGCTTGAGCCGACAAAGCTCGTTGGCGGGTTTCCCGAGTTCAACAACGACGGCTCCAAGTTCACTGGTAAGGATTACAAGGGCATTCATGCGCAGGGCATCACTCGGCGGGCTTGATCGCCGACAATCTTGATTTAAGCAAGATCACTCCACCTAACGATGCCAAGGACAAGCCAATTCAATCGGACCTGCCTAAGCCCTTTGACAGGCTGGAACGGTGGAAGGCGGAGGCTGCCAAGAAGAAAGCTGAAGCTGATACTGCGCCTTCCTCCTCTACGCCGGTTGTCCCTCATCCAGCCCGTGCCGATACTGCGGCTAACCCGGACATGGGAGCAGAGAAGACCACCGACGAGCATTCCACAGACCCGGCTGCCAAGGACAACGTTGATGACTCGGCAAAGGGTGCCGAGTAAAGTTTCGATATCTCTTGCCTCAAACATTTATTCGGCCAATGGGAATTATGTAATATGCCTGATACAATTATCCTTTTAATAGTGTGCCTGTGCACTTTTCGATACAATTTCCTTGGTTTGTAATACGTTTAAACTTTAATAGCTTTTGGTGTCCCTTCTGGCCCCTCATCGTGATATGTTATTCCCTAGCCTTGGACTTTTGTTGCTGCTTTTCTGATTTTTGCTCTTTTTCCTTTTGTGAGACTCGATTTCCGGGTCTCGGTAATTTTGACAAGTGGACTTTATTTCCTAAGTCCCCAAGTCCCCAATACTCGGATTTTTGGGTTTTTAAGCTTAGCAGCTAAACAATTTGTTGCTTTTCTTCAAATTCCCAAGTCCCCAAGGCCCGAATCTCCGAGTCTAGGGATTTGTAGTTTTCAGAAAGGCAAATTGTTTTAGCTAAGGCTTAAAACATAGATTTACTCACGTGGGTTTGAGGTTAAGCTTAATATTTGTGAGTTTCCGGCTGTTAACCTTGTACTCTGCAAACCTGTGGTTTGGATGACCATTTTGATCCTCTTTGTTGTAAGCCGGCTTTCGCGTGGGTATTCAATGCTGCTATAACTTTGTAAAGACAGGGTCAGGCAAGTCCCATTGGGCATCATGACTGATTGTGATTACACGTTAGCAAAGCATGCCACATTTTTGCGAGTCACATCAAGCTTAAACAAGAGAAATCAAGAAAATTTGGCTCTATTGTCCGGTTATAAGATTGTAACCGTACTTATTAGAAGTAATCGGTCCTTATAACTTAATGGCATCGTGGCCGGGTCTTTGAGTTTGCAACTGTGCTATTCAAGCAATCAGCCCCCAAGACCTATATATGCAATCTTAGGAAAGATATAGAACTGGTATACTATAAAACGAATAAGTAATACTTACCTGATAAAATAGAAAACAGAAAGTAAAAAACAGAAAAAAAATCAAAACTTAATAGAAATAAATAAGAAAGAAGCAATATCATGATTTAACCATCTCTTTATTGATATGAGAAAAGTTAGGTCGGCATGCCGCCTCATTAAAAACCCTCCAGTCCCCTTAGGTACTCTGGATAGGAAAAGAGTGCGTCTGAAACCTGCTGCCTGTTACATCGTGTAATTCAACTTTGTAAACCTAGCCTACGCTAAGTATAGTAGGGACGTAGCTGAGCCACGTTCCATGGTCTTTCCCTCTCTTGCATAGATGAAGTGGCGTGGGCTGTGTCATTGACGGTATCCGACTCTTCCCTTTCATCTATCAAGTAATATGATCCGTTATGCAGATTCCGGCTTATGATGAACGGTCCCTCCCATGGTGGAGATAACTTGTGCTTTCCCTCCTTTGATTGTACCAAGCGCAACACGAGGTCCCCTTCTTGGAAGACCCGGGTTTTGACTCGCCGACTGTGGTATCTCCTCAGATCCTGCTGATATATGGCTGAGCTCTCCAGGGCTTGTTCTCTGTGTTCTTCTAGCATATCCACGGCATCCTGCCGGGTCTTCTCATTCTCCACCTCAACATAAGCCAATACTCGGGGCGAGTCATGGATAATATCACTCAGCAACACTGCCTCTGCACCATAAACCATGAAAAACGGGGTCATCTGAGTAGATCTGTTAGGTGTAGTGTTAATTCCCCAAACTACTGATGGTAGCTCTTCAACCCATGCTCCAGTAGCTCTGATGCACGGGACTCGCAGCCGTGGTTTTAACCCACAAAGTAACTCCTGATTTGCCCTTTCCACCTGTCCATTAGCTTGTGGATGGGCTACCGAGGCTATGTCAAGCCGGATACCATTGTTCCCGCAAAATTTCTCCATCTCACCTAAGGACATGTTGGTTCCATTGTCTGTTATTATGCTATGAGGGTATCTAAACCTTTAGATGATCCTTTTCAGGAACTTGACTGCTGTGATTGCTTCGCAATTGGTAACTGGCATAACTTCAACCCACTTAGTAAACTTATCAATAGCTACCAAAAGATGAGTCTTTTTGCATGGTGACATGTGGAAGGGGCCCACCATATCCATACCCCAAACAGCAAACGGCCAGGTCAGCGGGATTGTTTGTAACTCCATAGCCGACACATGGGTTTGGCGAGCGTACCTTTGACATCCATCACACCTTGCCACCAAGCGCTCCGCGTCTGCTAAGGCCGTGAGCCAGAAAAACCCATGTCGATATGCTTTGGCCACAAGGGATCTTGTGGAGGCATGATTTCCACAATCACCTTCATGGATCTCCTTCAAAATATGTCGGCCTTCTTCTGGTGCTACACAACGCAAAAAGACTCCTGCTGCACTCCTTTTGTACAACTCTCCATTGATAATAGAATAGCCCTTTGCTTGTCTTAGAATTTGCCTTGCTAAAAATTCCTGTGGTGGTAACACGCTTCATGACAGGTAGGCCAAAAACGGCTCTGTCCACTCGGGAACAGCACGTACTGTGGCCACGAGCTCCAAATCAGGGTCTTGGTTAGCCACCTCTTCCTCAGACTCGGTTTTAACAGATGGCCGCCATAACTCGTCCAGGAAAACATTAGGTGGAACCGGATCTCTGCGCGAGCCGAGTCTTGCGAGCGCATCTGCTGGCTCGTTCTTTCGCCTGTCAATATGCTCCACCTCATATCCGGAAAAACACCCGGCAACACTGTTCACCTCTCTGCGATATGCTGCCATTGTTGCATCTTTTCTATCCCAAGTACCTGAGACCTGTTGTACCACAAGATCCGAGTCTCCGTAGCACCGTATTCGCCTAATGTTCATCTCCTTTGCTATCCTCAATCCATGTATCCATGTAACATATAATACGGCTTGTGGTGACCGTCGTACGTCTTGTTTGTTTTACAGTTTAGTCCATAAAAAAGCTGGAAATCAACCCGCCATCCGTCTCTATCCCCAACCGCCCCTTTCTTCCGCCGCCTACCCCTCCCGTGAGATCTAAACCCGCAGCCCGCATGAAACCACCACGCCCCGGCGACCATGGGCCCCACCCTGGCGCAACCCCTTGAGGATGATGTTGAAGGAGACGACGTTGGGGCAGACTCCGAGCTTGGCCGCCGGATCGGGCGCGGCTTGGCCTCCACGCGGAAGTTGCAGACGAGGCAGTCTAGGAGCACCCGTGGCAGCGGCGGCTGTCGGGCGACGCTAGGTGTGGGACAGGCAGAAGGAACGAGGAAAAGGTTCGGCGATGCCACGACCTAGATCTGTGCACAGCTGGACCATAGTCTCGATTCATAGAGGAAGGGAATGCGCTTCTATCGTGGTGGTACTCGTCCGTGGGCCACGGTCCTTCTAACATCTCTTCTTCCACAGTGAGTGTTAGGCAGAATCGTAGCAGGCAGCTGCTCCTGGAACGTGAGCGAGTACCTGCCTTGGGGCGTGTCCTACATCAACGTGATCATCTTCTCTATGTTGGCTGATAGTTATTTGGACGAATGATCAAACAGTTTTGTCCCATGCAAGCTCTTATTTTCATATGTATTCAGGAAACGAAGGATTTGAGATGTACGTACATGCATGTACAGGCTCAGCTCTCAATCCATAACTCGTGCTGGTAATTGCTATGACAGTTCATTAGGTGGCTCGGGTCACATGCTAGCTGCTGTAAGACGCCGCTCACGAGAATGATTTATCAGCGTTGCAACTATGGTCAAACAACCATCTGCAGAACTGCTAACTGTACTGAAGAAGAAGGGTATTTTCAGTTATTTAGCAAAGAACTGTAGATAGTATTGCTGTCAGCTTCTCTATCTCCATAAATTCTAGAGAAGGAACGGAAATAATGCAGGGCAATCGCCTCAGATCTCAAATTCATTGAGTAGACTATTCACACGAAGAGGTGATGTGAGCCACCATTTTCTTTTGAGAGCGGATCTGGTGAGATAGAGATCACAGAAAATATCGGCTGCATGATGTATTGGCATTGTAAGATTACCAAATTTCAATAATTTTCTGCATATGGGAACTTGTGTATTTATCAGGAATATTGAACCCGAGTGAATATGAAATTATGAATATGTCGATTTTGATGAAATCATATCTACCCAAAATAAAATGGCACATTCGCTATGTGATACTTATCACTATAACGTGCATCTCAACCTTTTGAATATGTTTAACTATAGAAATTGCGGCAAAGGAAGAATATGAGGAGAACATGTGGGGAAAAGATGTATGATTAACTAATTAACCAGACTGGTATGTAATGTATTATGTTTTCTTCTCACTTTTTCTTATTTTTTTAATTACATCCATTGTGTCTACAAGTTAGCTATATGATTCATTTAGTTTTGTATTATTGTGTTACTTTGATATATAGTTCATGCCTTTTTGTATTAGATGATCTCATGGATGTCACTAGAGCTGCGAGCTAGCTGGATCTGTTTTCTTTTACTTTTGTGAGGGACATGGAAGAGAGTTAGGAGACTAACATACTTATAAACAATGATAGAACTAAATAAAAATTTACTTCAAAAATATGATGTTTGATTTATTTTAGACCCGTTGCAACGCACGGGCACTTTGCTAGTCCATGTAACAATGCCTCATACTCGGCCACATTGTTGGAGAAATCGAAATGAATCTGCAACACGTAGCTCAATTTGTCTCCTTTGGGTGAGGTGAGTACCACCCCAGCTCCTGATCCCTCATACTACCTCCGTTCCAATGAATAAGGCGCACACGCATTTCAAGACAAACTTTGACTGAAAGATTTGAGTAACAATATCTTGACTATATAGTGCAAATTTGACATTGTTAGATTCGTATTGAAAAACACTTTCTAATGATATTGATTTTATACCAAATACTATTATATATGTGGATTAATTCTTGGTCAAAGATAAATCTTGAAAAACGTGCGCGCCTTATTTATTGGAACGGAGGGAGTACTGCTTAGAACCATCAAAGTGCATCACCCAAGACTCGGAACTTGGCGTCATTGTGGGCATGCTTGTGTGAGTCCAATCATTGATAAAATCAGCTAAAGCTTAAGATTTGATTGCAGACTGGGCTCGTAGCTGATGTGATAATCTCCCATCTCGATGGCCCACTTGGCTATTCTACCTGTCGCATCTGAATTTCTGATAATATATGCCATTGGTATAGAGCTAACCACTGTTATGGGGTGTTCCTGAAAATATGGTTTCAATTTCCGGCTGGCCATGAAGACCCCGAAAACTAGTTTTTGCCAATGTGGGTAACGTTGCTTTGCTTCCGATAGTACTTCACTTACATAATAAACCGGCCTTTGGACCGGGTGATCTTTTCCATCCTCTTTGCGCTCGACAACAACCACGGCACTAACCGCCCGGGGCCCGGCCGCAACGTATAACAACATGGGCTCTTTAGGACCTGGTGCCGCCAGGATTGGTGCCTCGGATAATTGCTTTTTCAGAGCTTCGAACGCCTCGTCCGCCTCTTGGTCCCAAACAAATTTGTCGGTTTTCCTCAAGAGCCGGTATAAAGGTATTGCCTTCTCTCGAAGCCTGGATATAAACCGGCTTAACGCTGCTACACACCCTGTAAGCTTTTGAACATGCTTCAGGCCTTCCGGCTTTTTCAGATTCTGAATAGCTTTGATCTTATCCGGGTTTGCCTCAATTCCTCTTTCGGAAACAATGAAACCGAGTAACTTTCCTGCTGGCACTCCAAACACACACTTTGTGGGGTTAACCTTCATCTGATGCCTTCTCAAATTCCTGAATGTTTCCTTTAGGTCCTCAATGAATGTTTCTGCCTTCCTGGTTTTAATCACCACATCATCAACATAAGCGTGAACGTTGCGTCCAATCTGATCCTCGAAACACTTTTGAATGCACCTTTGGTATGTTGCGCCAGCGTTCTTTAGCCCAAAAGTCATGGTTTTGTAACAGAAAGCTCCAAAGGGGGTTATGAACGATGTTTTCTCCCAATCCTCCTTCTTGAGCTTGATCTGGTGATACCCGGAATAAGCATCCAGGAAACACAATAGGTCACTTCCAGCCACTGCGTCTATAATCTGATCTATCCTTGGAAGGTCAAACGGATCCTTTGGGCAATGTTTATTGAGACTTGTGTAATCTATGCACATCCTCCACTCGTTGTTTTTCTTCATCACCAGAACCGGATTTGCCAACCAATCCGGGTGAAAAACCTACATGATAAAGCCGGCTGCAAGGAGTCGGGCTATCTCCGCTCCTATAGCCTTTCTTCTTTCCTCGTTCATTTTTCTCAGGCCCTGCTTCACAGGCCGGGACTTGGGGTCAACATGCAAACTGTGCTCAGCTAACTCGGTTGGGATACCCGGCATATCACTAGGCGTCCAAGCGAAAACATCCTGATTACCACGAATAAACTCGATAAGTGCTTCTTCCTGCTTACTATCCAGGTTAGATCCTATAGCAAATTTCTTGGAGGGATCGCCCTCGACGAAAGCCACCATCTTTGTGTCCTGTGCTGCTTTGAATTTTGCTCTCTCATCTTCCTTATTTGGTCTTTTCAACGCTGTTCTATCATCCGGGTCTACTTGAGACCGATAATACTTGAGCTCTTCTTTTCTGCACGCCTGTTCTGCCATTGCCGCGTCTCCCTCATCACACTCAGCTGCTATAACCCGGTTGCCGTGTATAGTAATGGTCCGCTTGGGACCCGGGATCTTTAGCTGTAGGTACACGTAACACGGCCTGGCCATGAACTTAGCGTAAGTCGGCCTTCCGAACAGCGCGTGATAAGGACTGCGCAATTTTACTACCTCAAACGTGAGCCACTCCACTCGGAAATTGTCCTTCGATTCTCCAAAAGCAACCTCTAAAGTGATCTTTCCTTCTGGGCATGTTGAATGACCCGGCACGATCCCATGAAAAACTGTAGAACTTTTCTGCAACTGAGACTCCTTGAGCCCCATGCGTAGGAAAGTTTCCCAATATAAGATATTGATGCTACTTCCACCGTCCATCAGAACCTTTTTCAACTCGTAACCATTAACCTGTGGTGCCACTACCAAAGCCAGCACACCCGGATGTTCTATGGTTTCCGGGTGATCCCTCTTGCTCCATGTGACCTCTTGGTCTGACCATCTCAAGTATCTCGGAACAGCCGAAGAAATCGAGTTTACTGCTCTTTTGAGTATCTTTCTATCTTTATTGGAAGTCCCCGTAGTATGGACATGATACTGCCCTAGCTGCTTGGGGTTGGCTTGGAAACCTCCAGCGCTGTCGTGGGGTAATCACGGCAGACGTTACCGGGGGTAACTTATCTTGGGGCGATTTGACTCTGGTGTTTGGGAGAGGGTTTAGCTCAAGGGAAACCATGTTATCAATCGATCTGGTAGCTCTGGCAATCAAGTCGCCGAGTCTCCGATCTAGGGTTACAATCTCAACTCTCGTATTACAGGGAAACTCGAATATCTGGTTAAAGCTCGTGTTATTTCTAAGCCTAGGAGCCGGTTTATATCTTACCCGGCCCCCTGGCTCCCTATCCAAGGCCCACTCGGAGTCCTACCTAGTCACCACATACAAACGCTAGATTTCCTTATCGTAACCCACAAGCCGGATTACGAGGCCTACACTACTTCTTGGGCCTTCTAGAAGTTCCTTTTCCTTGAGTCGGGTCTTGCACGGTTCCCTTTGGGCCGAGTTACACCTTGGCATTGGCCTACCGGGTTATCATCCCTCCATCAGTAGTCCCCAGAATAGCTTGGGCTTCGCGGGATCAACCATGAAGCGCACGCTATTCCCTGCAAAATAACAAACATACAAGTTCACAAAATACCGGGTTAGAATGCTTTGATAATAGCTAGGCCTAACTTTGTGGGTGGTCCATATTGTAACCCGTCTTTTCCCGAATCTAGCACTGTTTTCCCGGATCAACACTCCGAGAAAACATACAAGACCCGGCTCGCACCACTTGCCAGTCAGTCCGAATATCTCGCTCGTAATCTGTTCCAATCATTTTCGGATTTCCCGTAACGGGAGCCTTTAATGCCTATCCCAAAAAATCCGGTTAGGTATCTTTTTCCGAAATTTGGGCTCCCGCCGCTTGGACCTAGGGCATCTTCCACCACGCGCCTATAAGTAGGTGTCCAGGGGGTAACCCTAGGCCCGGTACTCCATTTCCCCCATCTCTTCGCTTCCACCTCCTCTCGGCGCCCTCTTGTTCGAGCTCAAGACCGCGCCGCCACGGCGTCCACGGGCACGCTACCGGAGACGAGCCGCCGCCGTCCGCGCGCTGCACCAGCCCCCGCAGCGCCGCCGTTGACCTCCGCCGCCGCGCCCTCGAGGAGCTCACTGGAAGGCCTAAAGGACCACCGCGACTGCGCCATCTGCCGCCGCCGCGCTCTCCTCCAGATTCCACCTATAAACGATCTTACCCCATGAATTTCGCTTTCAATTTTACTCGATTAGATTGGATCTACTTCCGCCCGTGGTTGCCTTCCTTGCTTCTTGTTAGTTGAATCGCTCCGCACCCCGTAATTCCATAATCTACACTAGTTATAGATTCAATTGCACTCCTCACAATATATCTCCAACACTTGTAGTCACAAATTTCCTCATAAAATTTTCCGCCTAGATCCAATCCGCAAAAAATTTCCGCAAGTATTTCTCAGTGAGTCGGACAGTGATCATTTCCGGGTCTTAGCTGCTCACACCCTGCACTTTGTCTTCTCTTTAGGTTAAGCCCATGGCGCCTAAGGCCAGCGCGAAGGTGAAGGGCAAACAGCCGGCCAGCAAGGCTAGGCCGAGTCAGTCGATCTCCGCCAACTGGGCGAGATCCACTGTGACCAAGGCCAAGTTGGACGAGCTCGCGGAGTCGGGCGTCCTCCCCGCCCGGGAAGATATCCAC